>OX451740.1:711282571-712726636 GCA_948472305.1 Vicia faba | reverse complement strand
CACATGTGAAGGATCCGGAACATACTTCTGAAGTTGCAACACATGGAACACATCATGCAAGTTCGAAAGATTTGGCGGTAACGCCACTCTATCAGCCACTTTTCCCACTTTACTAGCAATCTGGTAACGACCAATAAAGCGAGGAGTTAGCTTCTTCGACTTCAATGCTCGCCCAACGCCGGTTGTAGGAGTAACTCGCAAAAATACATGATCACCATCTTGAAATTCCAAGTCTTTTCTCCTTTTATCATGATAACTCTTTTGTCGACTTTGAGAAATTCTCATCTTTTCTCTAATCATCTTCACCGTCTCAGTAGTCTCTTTAACCAATTCTGGTCCAAGTACCACACTTTCACCCGACTCATGCCAACACAAAGGAGTTCTACACCTCCGACCATACAAAGCCTCGAACGGTGTCATTCCAATACTAGCATGAAAACTATTGTTATAAGTAAACTAAATCAAAGGAAGATATGTATCCCATGAACCACCATGTTCAAGAATACAAGCACATAACAAGTCTTCCAAAGATTGAATCGTCCTTTCCGTCTGACCATCAGTTGAGGATGATAAGCCGAACTCAACCTCAACTTTGAACCCAAAGCCTCTTGCAAGCTCTTCCAAAACTCAGAAGTAAACCTCAGATCTCTATCCAAAACAATACACAAAGGAATACCATGTAATATCACAATCACATGCGTATAAATTTCTACCAACTTCGATACGGGATAAGTGATGTTAATAGGAATAAAGTGAGTCGACTGTGTAATCCTATCAACAATCACCCAAATTGCATCGTGTCCTCTTGGTGTATTCGGTAACCCCGTTATGAAATCCATATAAATGCTATCCAATTTCCATTATGGAATCTCTAACGGTTGCATCAACCCTGTAGGTTTCTAATGCTCCACTTTAGACTTCTGACAAGTCAAACAAGCATAAACAAACTGAGCCACCTCTCTCTTCATGCCCGACCACCAAAATAGTTTCTTTAAATGTTGCTCCGGGATGAATACTCAAATTGCTTCTATGATTTTCTTCCAAGATCATTCTCTTCAAATCCATATCATCGGGAATACAAATCCTATCACGGAACCTCAAAACACCCTGAGCATCTAACTTGAAATCTTCATTTTCAGTTTGTCCAATACCAACCAACAAATCAACAAGTTTCACATCAAGCTTTTGAGCTTCTCTAACACTATCAAGGAAACCATTATTGATCTTTAACATTCCTAAGATAACACTCTTCAGCGTCACTTCTACTACAAGACTCATATCTCTAAATTGCTCAATCAATTCCAACTCTTTCACCATCAAAAGTGACATACACAAAGTCTTTCGACTTAAAGCATCTACCACCACATTAGCTTTATCAGGATGGTAATTCAATCCAAAATCATAATCTTTCAACAATTCAAGCCACCGTCTTTGTCTCATATTAAGCTCTTTCTGATCGAACAAGTACTTCAAACTTTTATGGTCATTAAATACTTCAAATCTAGAACCATAAAGATAATGCCTCCAAATCTTAAGCACAAAAACAACCGTTGTAAGCTCCAAATCTTGCGTAGGATAATTCTTCTCATGAATCTTCAATTGCCTAGAAGCATAAGTAACCACTTTTCCATTTTGCATAAGTACACCACCTAAACCCATCTTAGAAGCATCACAATAAACAACAAACGGTTCTTCAGGATTAGGTAGATTCAAGATCGGAGCCGTTGTCAACCTTTTCTTCAATTCAACAAAACTTTCTTCACACTTGACATCCCACACAAATGCAGCTCCTTTACAAGTCAACTTTGTCAAAGGAAGCGCCAACTTAGAAAAACCTTCAATGAACCTTCTATAGTAACCAGCCAAACCCAAGAAACTTCTAATCTCAGTAACAGACTTAGGAGTTTCCTATCTCAACACAACATCAACTTTAGAAGGATCAACTGCAATGCCATCACCAGAAATGACATGCCCCAAAAAGCTCACTTCACTTAACTAGAAATCGCACTTTGATAACTTAGCATAAAGCTTCTTCTCTTTCAGAACTTCCAACATGATGCGCAAATGTTCTGCGTGCTCTTCTTCCGATTTAGAATAAACCAGAATATCATCAATGAAAACAACCACGATTCAAGTAAGGGTGGAATATACGATTCATGTACTCCATGAATACTCCCGGTGCATTAGTGACACTGAAAGGCATCACCGAATATTCGTAATGTCCATACCTCGTCCTGAAAGCAGTTTTCTGAACATCTTCTTCTTTCACCCTTATTTGATGGTAACCCGATCTCAAATCAATCTTACTAAACATGCGAGTGCCAACCAATTGGTCCATCAAATCATCAATTCTAGGAAGTGGATACCTATTCTTGATAATTACTTTATTCAAATGACGATAGTCAATGCAAAGTCTCATGCTATCGTCTTTCTTCTTCACCAATAACACAGGAGCTCCCCACGGTGACACACTTGGCCTAACAAACTTCTTCTCGAGCAAATCTTCTAATTGGCTCTTCAATTATGCTAACTCAGATGCGGACATCTTGTATGGTGCCATAGAGATAGGTCTGGTACCAGGGATAAGATCCACAGAAAATTCAACTTCTCTTTCTGGAGGTGCACTAGGAATCTCATCAGGGAATACTTCGGGAAAATCGCACACCACCGGAAAGTTTTCTATCACAGCTTGACTCTCCATAGAAAGAGTCGCCATCAACAAGAAAACCAACGCCTCATCCTTCATGAACTCATTCAACTGCTTCATCGACACCAACATAGATTGCTCTTCTTCTACTAAGGAAGAAAACCTCACAGTGTTGTCATAGCAATTGATATGGACATAATTAGCTTTCAACCAGTCCATACCTAAAACCACGTCCAACCCGACAAGCGGTAAACAAACAAGATCCACCATAAAGTCTCTATCAAAGATTGATAAAGGGCAACTTACACACACAAAATAAGTAGTAACCGTTCCCTTAGCCGGAACTTCTACCACCATATCTCTATCCAGAGACGACAAAGTGAGATCCAATCTCTTTACATAATCAACAACAATAAAACAGTGAGTAGCACCAGTATCAATAATAGTAATAAGAGGAAATCTATTAATGAAACTAGTACCTCGAACAAGACCATCCTCGTTTGCTGTCGGAGCACCCGACAAAGAAAACACCTTTCCTGCTCCTTGAGTCCTCTTAGGCTTCTTACATTGAGCACTAATATGACCTCCCTCGCCACAATTAAAACAGACCACATCCTTATGTCTACAATTGTGAGTCATATGGCCCACTTCTCCATATCGGAAACATATCACCTCATTCTCCTTAGCTCTAACATCGCTTCGACAAACATTACTTTTGTGGCCAGGTTTCCCACACTTGTAACAAACAATACTAGCTGGAGCATCTCCCCCACTAGTTATTCGCCCTTGAAACGCTTTCTGTTTCCATTTACCAGCTGGAGCATCATACGGTTTTCCACGGCTTTGCTGACCTTTGTTTCTCTTATCAGACATAATCTTATAATGAGCATTATTGTCCTCCTCAAAGATCCTACAACTATCAATCAAATCCAAAAAGACACGGATTTTCTGATAACCAACAGTTTCTTAATCTCAGGATGCAAACCATTTTCAAACTTGATGCATTTAGAGAACTCGCCATTCGGCCCATCATAATGCGGATAGAACTTGGCCAACATAGTGAACCTTGCAGCATAATCAATGATAGACATGCTTCCTTGCTTTAATTCAAGGAACTCTATCTCCTTCTTTCCCCGAACATCTTTCGGGTAATACTTCCTCATGAATTCCCTTCGGAAAACTTCCCATGTCACTTCCTCACCAGCAACCTCAAGCCTCTGACGGGTTTCAACCCACCAGTCATCCGCTTCAGCACTTAGTGTATGAGTACCATAACGGATCCTTTACACAGAAGTGCAATCCATCACATAGAAGATTCTTTCAATCTCCTTCAGCCACGCCAAAGCACCCTCGGGATCATACTTTCCTTGGAAAGCTGGAGGATTCTCTCTTTGGAAGGTTGCCAAACTACGAGACCCAGCGTTCTCGTCAGCATTCGACGGGTTTTGGAAAGCCTGAGCCATTGCCTGCATAGCAGCAGCAAGAGCCTCATCATTCCTACAAGTGTTCCTTCCAGCCATAACAACTTCTGCTCAAAACAAAACAAGGATTAGAATCAACAAATAAAAATACTTGATTGATAGACGATAACAAACTCGACAACTTGGCTGGACAGACCGACCTGCTCTGATACCACTAATGTAACACCCCAATTTTACCCCTCGTAATTAATAATAAAATCAGAGTTTCAAAATTTCATCCAAACATAAATTGAGGTATCACATATTCGTGTTTTTCATCACTTTGCATTATAATGCACATCACAAAATCAAAAGTCGGATATACCGATTCATAACATAAATCATCATATAAACATATGACTAATCACAGCACAGCGGATGTGTTCACAAAATGTACGTATCATCATGTTATCATCAATACATAAAGTCATAAGATAGTATACATAAACTATCCTATCCAAAATAATAACATCGCCCAAAACCCGAGTATTACTACTATCAGAGTAGAGCGACTCAAAATAAAGAGACTCGAGCTAATACTCATCATCCTCGCGGATCACCTGCACGTTACCAATATAAAGGCAACGGTGAAACAAGTAAAGGGTGAGATACTCCAAAACATATAATTAAAGGCATGATAAAATATATAAATAGTTTTGGAATCATAAATGATATAGGATTAATAAGATTATGTCAGGATATATCCAAATCTTACACACTTTAAATCATCATTTAGTGTATAAAATCAACACTTTAATTTCGTCACGTAATCATCATAATCATACTAAAGCAAGACATAAACTTCATCGCCATAAACTCATATCGTCGCTTTACTGTCATGTTATATTCATCACTTACTCATCATGAAATTATCGCATCATATTCACTTTATGTTCAACACAAAAATCATCACAAAACAAAGTATCATATATCATCGCAATTCATCATAAGCCATGAAATAAAACTCGACGCCAAAAGACTCAAAAATAAACATAACCGACTCCATGAGACACGACTATGTTATACATGTGGTACCCGTCGCTTTGTCCATAATTAGGGACATTCGGCATAAAAGCCCATCGTCGCTTTGGCATAAAAGCCCTCGTCGCTTGGCATAAAAGCCCTCGTCGCCAATGCAATGTATGTGACTTGACGACACGACATCACAAACACGACACAACAAAAACATCATCATCGCACATCAAAATTGGTATAAATCCCACGTTGCCATATTCATCCACAATGAGATAAACATATCATCGCATCGCATATCATCAAGTATTCATTATAAATAAACCGTCGCAAACATCATATTTAATCACACCACATCATTATCAAATAATTCACTAAATTTCAAACACGGAAAAATAGTCAAACATCAACAATCGTCGCAAAAGTCATTCACAATAATCGGCATCAATTATAAACATTAACGTTGCAATCGGATTGTCCATACGCGACTTAAACCGACTAAAACGCAACCCGATTCAACTTAACCGTAAATTGACTTATTTCGGGTTGCTCCGTTAAAAACTTTTAATCTTAAAAAACTAACCTCACCACGACGTTCTACACATTAAAATTAGCTAGCACGTCAATTTTCGTTAAATTCGGAGCAACTTGCTCCGTCGCCGAAATTGTCGAAATCGGGAAATCGGAATATAATCGGGTTCCAAATTAAATCGGTTAACTTATGTCATATTTGTATTTAATTAATATAAATATTTAATATATTAAATTAAGAAAAGAAAAACAAAACATAAATTAATTCATTTTTTAAACTTACTGCTATTACGTTTTTTTTTTTGCTAAATTATACTGTTGTTTCATTTTTTTTAAAAGCTAACTATACTTACTGCTAGTTCTTTTTGGAAAAGTAATATACTGCATAGTACTTCTAATTTTCTAAACTTCATGCCAATTTATACATGCTGCTAGTACTTCATGTTCTATACTTACTGCTAGTTTTCGTTTTAACTATACTGCTAGTTTTTGTTATAAACTTCATTTTATAAACACTGCTAGTTTAGTTAGTTTATAAGCTTAATTAAAATGAACATGTTGCTAGTTCTTTTTAGTAAACTTAATTCAAATGAACATACTGTTATACTGCATTCTTAATTTCTAAACTTCATTTAATTGAATATACTGCTACTTTAGTTTAGTTTTTCTTAATTCAATTCTATTAACATAACAATAATCCAACAACACTAACACCTAAATTAACTCTCCTAATTTATCTCAACAAATCTCAAGAACCCTAACATCAATTTTATCCCAAATCAAAATATACCAAATCAAACCCTAACTATAAGCATTGGAAAATCAAACCCCTTACCTTAGATACTTGAAATGATTCTTGATGATTTCAACCAACCCAAAACCCAAGCTATGGTGTTCTTCTTACTCTTCTCTCCAAGATCTTCTTGTTCTCTCTAACTCTTACAAAGTGTGTTTTGTATGTTATGATACTTATATCTCTCATAAAACAACAACTAATGCCTTTGTTTGGATTTTGGTCTTAAGACAACATGAAAATACCATACTACCCTCCATTAGTCTTACTAACCCAAAATATAATTCAAAAGGTCACTTAATCAAAATAACTCCAAATAATTAAAATAACTCGAAATAATTTAATATCGGTCCGAATAATATTTAACCGAACCGAACGGAATAAAAACCAGACCGAATAAAATAATTACTGGTCCCTCAAAACAAATACCGGACCGAATAAAATAATTACCGGTCCCTCAAAACAAATACTGGACCGAATAAAATAATTACCGGTCCCTTAAAACAAATATCGGACCGAATAAAATAATTATCGGTCCCTCAAAACAAATACTAGAACGAATAAAACATCGCCGAATATATTAACAGATATACCGGTTAATTTAAATATTCTCGTCGTAAAAATAAAAGTCAACCGGTAACTCTAAAATATTAATATAATATAATATTAAATAAAACAGGGTGTTACACAGGCCTTCTTGCTTGCAAATCTCTACATAATTTAATTTTTACACCCACTTTTGAGCTATTACCCAAGTGTTTAAGCCATTGTCCAAAGGATCTTTCCATTTATGGCATAAAGGCACCATTGCTATTCTTGAAAAGCAAGTTTTTTGTACAAAACTTGTCTTGAGCTCATACTTTGTTTGTTTCTGATTTTACTCCACCATAAAACATGGAAATCAACCCCTCTAAACCAGCAACTTTGGTACTTCATCTTGGAACCATGGAGTACTTGACATAGTTTGATACTTACATCCCAACCAAACCATAACATGTTATCTTGTAAACCTATTCATCCTTTGTTCACATGTCCTTTGCCTATAAATAGAAGGATCATTTTCCGTCCCTCAAAGGCTCACCACCTAAAGTGACAAGTTCAGACAAAGAGGCTTCTGTTCATTTGAATCTTCAATTGTAATCTCTTTTGTTATTCAAACAGTTATCTATTAATGTCAAACTTTGTTTCATTAATGAATTAAATATGTTTGTATTGAATTAATCCATTCATTTTCAATCTATTTAAATTATGTTGTTTATGACATTCAACTCTTGCTAAAAGTTACAAGCCTTTAGAGGGAGGATGACGAAAACAATGCCATAAATCTCATACAGTATGCTTTTGAACAGACCTTGCTGACGATGTACAGGCGTTCCTTCATATCCTAGACACTGGAGTTATAAGGAAGATAATCCCTAGTCAATCCCTTTGAGACAAAGAAGTATAAGTTTTCTTTTTTACACAAATTGAAACCTTTAATCAAAACCTGGGGCAGGGTAGTCTCTCAGTTGATTCAAACGCGCGTTTATCCGCAAACTCTCATTTCGTAATACAATGAATGACATCAAAAAAAAATTCTGGAATCAAAAGACAATGATGGTTCCCTACCAAATAGGCAGTCATCATCCCTCAAAAGGGAAAGCCCACTAAGTCAAAACCTACAAAGGAGGCTTAAGAAAAAAACTGGGGCATCCCACTGACCGTAATCTCAAAACAAGAACAGACAGGAAAAAATTAGGGATAACAAATCAAAAAAAGAGGCCACTACAAATCCTCAACAACATGAAAAAATGTTGCAAAAATGACTGCCTTCCGACAAACTTAACTTGTCTGAACCATCACCAAAATGTCTTTCCAGACTCAACTGGAGTTCAAACGCACAATTAGCTGAGTTTAGGACTGGAGAACATCACGAAGAGGGGGTGGGTACAAATACACTTTGAGCCTTTATCCTTTGTTTCTTAAACCGTGAACCAAGCCGCGCTACAACCTTTCAAAAGTCCTAATTGAAGCATGGGTTAGTTCGAAAGCATACTGTTACAAATGGTATCCTGACTCCTGTAAGGCTTTACTCTAAATCCTAAGTTGAATTTTTTACAAAATTTCTTTACTTGCTAAAACGCATTTTCAAAATTTCAAGACAAGCATAAACTTCGCATTATTTTAATATCGTTGTTTACATATGGCTATTTGTTTGACAAAGGAGAAATTCACACAACGAATATGCGATGAACGAAAGCTCTCTCGGTGAACAAAATCACTTCAATTGGGATGACATTTCCAAGGGAAAATCTCCTGACAAAAAGGGGGCATGACATGTCACTATCCAGCACACCTGGGGCAGTCAAGTCAAGATTCAAAGAATCTCTCAAACAATTGTTGAAATAACCAGGGGCAGGTCTCCATCACTTGGGGAATTGAACACAAATCCCGACAGAGGTTTAGTTACAATAAAATAAATTCCTAGTAGTGCCACAATCACTTGTTACTAGGGGCAGTGACAAATCTCCCCAAAATCCTTCTCATAGGATGATTCCCCAGCCATATTTTCAATCTCTGAAAAACCTCTTCCCAACTGAGTCGACTTCAAGAATCCTCGAGGATTTTTGCCAGTGAAGTTGCCGCCTCTCCAACAGAGTAAGAAACAGGGTTTATTCCCCCAACAAATGGCAGGATTCCCCATCTTGAGGTGGCCTCTCTGACTACTACAAACCAAAGGACCACAACTCCTCTTCCCTAGTAGACTACTCTACAATCCCTAGTAAGTTACTGTGAAACCTGGACCCGACCAGATATCAATTCAACTTTGATTCCCCAATAGAGCAACGGACGACTAAGACTCCTGAACTCTTTTCCCCAAGCAGGAATCAACACTCTATACAGAGCTTTCAACATCCCGCATCGGAGTTCTCCTCAAACATTAAAACTGGAATCCTCAGTGGAAACATTCTAAGCAAAGTTTGAAGACACACCTACTCTTCAACAGCAATCCAGGATTTAATAACTCCCCAACACTTTGAGAACATCATTACACAATGCATACAAAATACATATAACACAAATCTCCTTTATTTTGAGAACATCATTACACAATGCATACATCATGACATTGCATACAACTAACGCTTTACCTTTTCAGGAAAGATCAATCAACAGACAAAGGTCATCATCTTTTGGAGTAGTAATCGTCCTAGATTCCTTCATCATCCTGCTGAGGTAGCAATCATCCAAGATTCCTTCATCATCCTACTGAGTTCAGATACGCACCAAATACGGATGCCATCCTGATACTCATTCAAAGACAGCTTCTAGATACAATTCAGATACGCACCAAATACGGATGATATCCTGATACTCATTTAAAGACAGCTTCTAGATACAGTTCAGATACACACCAAATACGGATGCCATCCTGATACTCATTCAAAGACAGCTCCTAGATACAGTTCAGATACACACAAAATATGGATGCCATCCTGATAATCATTCAAAGACAACTTTTAGATACAGTTCAGATACACACCAAATACGGATGCCATCTTGATACTCATTCAAAGACAACTTCTAGATATAGTTTAGATACGCACCAAATATGGATTCCATCCTGATACTCATTCAAAGATAGCTTCTAGATACAGTTCAGATACGCACCAAATACGGATGCCATCCTGATACTCATTCAAAGACAGCTTCTAGATACAGTTCAGATACGCACCAAATACGGATGCCATTCTGATACTCATTCAAAGACAGCTCTTAGATATAGTTCAGATATGCACCAAATATGGATGCCATCCTGATACTCATTCAAAGACAGCTTCTAGATACAGTTCAGATACGCACCAAATACGGATACCATACTGATACTCATTCAAAGACAGCTTCTAGATACAATTCAGATACGCACCAAATACGGATGCCATCCTGATAGTCATTCAAAGACAGCTTCTAGATACAGTTCAGATACGCACCAAATACAGATGTCATCCTGATACTCATTCAAAGGCAGCTTCTAGATACAGTTCAGATACGCACCAAATACGGATGCCATCCTGATACGCATTCAAAGACAGCTCCTAGATACAGTTCAGATACACACCAAATACGGATGCCATCCTGATACTCATTCAAAGACAGCTTCTAGATACAGTTCAGATACGCACCAAATACGGATGCCATCCTAATACTCATTCAAAGACAGCTTCTAGATACAGCTCAGATACGCACCAAATACGAATGCCATCCTGATACTCATTCAAAGACAGCTTCTATATACAGTTCAGATACGCACCAAGTACGGATGCCATCCTGATACTCATTCAAAGACAACTTCTAGATACAGTTCAGATACGCACCAAATACGGATGCCATCCTGATAATCATTCAAAGACAACTCCTAGATACAGTTAAGATACCTACCAAATACGGATGCCATCCTGATACTCATTCAAAGACAGCTTCTAGATACAGTTCAGATACGCACCAAATACATATGCCATCCTGATACTCATTCAAAGACAGCTTTCAGATATAGTTCAGATACGGATGCCATCCTGATACTCATTCAAAGACAACTTCAGATACAATTCAGATACGCCCTAGACACGGATGCCATTTTGATACTCATTGTTTCAGCTTACAAATTACAAAATCAACAATCACTCTTGGATGGCATCTGCAAGACCACCTCCAATAACTATCCATCATATCTCCGAATGGCAAATCCGCCAACCCTACTATCTAGGCTTCCATCGCGAAGTAACCCTACTATCTAGGTTCCTTCTCCCTTATCTCCAGACAGCAGTTTACAACACTGAAAGGCCTAGACCCGACCAGATACGGTCAGTTTCATACTTCCCCAGTAGGTCGCAATACAACCTAGACCCTAACTAGGTATACATTCTACTTTCACTCCCTCAATCGAGAGTTAATTCCCCAGTAGAGTAATGGACAACCAAAGCTCCTAGATATTACTTCCCAGGGCATAAATCAACATTCCTCGGTAGAGTCCTCCTCAACAACAGATACAGGAATTCTCACCAAGGAATATCTTATGCAATTGATTCTTTCTGGATGGCATCTTTAAGCCCATCTCCGACGATTCTCCGTCGCCTTCCAAATGGCATCTGTAATCCCATTCCCTACACAATCAACCACAACATCATCGAGTGTAAATTTTTGGGCACTCTAGTGTTCAATCATATTCCACCTTCAGATCATGAAAGGCAGACCATCCAATCTACATCCTCGGGCTTAAGAAGATTGAACAGGGGCAGTTGTTGTACCCCAAAATTTGCTCTCTCATTTCTCAATTAATATCTCACAAGATCTCCTTTGGTTCAAGACTGCACTAAGGTTGATCAGCTCAAGATATCTCCTCAAGCACTGATGCCTAAAAATTAAGGTCTTGGATTGCATTTTTGCTCTGTCAATTGATCAGATGACCTAAAATCAGCCGTATGTGTGAAAAAGTCAACAGTAGCACCAAAAGTCAAACTTTGACTTTTTGGTCAACATTAAGTTTCAAATATCACAATTCATCAAGACATTCAAAAATATCAAGCTTGGTCATCAAAAAGTTAAGAAAGTTAAAATTCAACTTGAAAAGTCAAGATTTCCAAGACTTAGAAATTTTCTGTGTTTTTACACATGATAATTTCACCACTTCATGCCAATTTTTCACCATGATGCAAGATGATTCAAGGAAAACCTCAAACATAAACGTTGTAGATCTAAATGAGATCTAAAACATTGTAGAGCAGGACTTTTTCTACAAATGTTTGGATTTTGAGTTATAAATTCATGAAGTCATGGCATTTTTGAATAAACACTTAGAGAATTTTTCAGCAGGTTTGGACAGGTTTTTATCCTAACTTCTTGGCCAATTTTCATCAAGTTCCAGTTTGATTTAACAAAAGTGGTCAACATGAAAGTTATAGAGGATTTCAAGATTTCCAAAACATCCAAGAGCATGAATTTATCATACTTGAGCTAGGAGATTCAAGGGCATAAAGTTGGGCATCCACCCTTTATTAGCAAGTCATTCTATGGAAGAACACACAACAAAACCCTTGTGCTATGCTGCATGATCTTATGTTGCAGGCCTTCTTGCTTGCAAATCTCTACATAATTTAATATTTACACCCACTTTTGAGCTATTACCCAAGTGTTTAAGCCATTGTCCAAAGGATCTTTCCATTTATGGCATAAAGGCACCATTGTTATTCTTGAAAAGTAAGATTTTTGTACAAAACTTGTCTTGAGCCCATACTTTGTTTGTTTCTGATTTTACTCCACCATAAAACATGGAAATCAACCCCTCTAAACCAACAACTTTGGTACTTCATCTTGGAACCATGGAGTACGTGACATAGTTTGATACTTACATCCCAACCAAACCATAACATGTTGTCTTGTAAACCTATTCATCCTTTGTTCACAAGTCCTTTGCCTATAAATAGAAGGAGATTTTGTCGTCCCTCAAAGGCTCACCACCTAAAGTGACAAGTTCAGACAAAGAAGCTTTTGTTCATTTAAATCTTCAATTGTAATCTCTTTTGTTATTCAAACAATTATCTATTAATGTCAAACTTTGTTTCATTAATGCATTAAATATGTTTGTCTTAAATTAATCCATGCATTTTAAATCTATTTAAATTATGTTGTTTATGACATTCAACTCTTGCTAAAAGTTACAAGCCTTTAGAGGGAGGATGACGAAAACAATGCCATAAATCTCATACAGTATGCTTTTGAACAGACCTTGCTGACAATGTACAGGAATTCCTTCAAATCCTAAACACTGGAGTTATAAGGAAGATAATCCCTAGTCAACCCCTTTGAGCCAAAGAAGTAGAAGTTTTCTTTTTTACACAAATTGAAACCTTTAATCAAAACCTGGGGCAGGGTAGTCTCTCAGTTGATTCAAACGCGCGTTTAGCCGCAAACTCTCATTTCGTAATACAACGAATGACATCAAAACTTTTTTCTGGAATCAAAAGACAATGATGGTTCCCTACCAAATAGGCAGTCATCATCCTTCAAAAGGAAAAGCCCACCAAGTCAAAACCTACAAAGGAGGCTTAAGAAAAAAATTGAGGCATCCCGCTGACCGTAATCTCAAAACAAGAACAGACAGGAAAAAATTAGGGATAACAAATCAAAAAAAGAGGCCACTACAAATCCTCAACAACATGAAAAAATGTTGCAAAAATGACTGCCTTCCGACAAACTTAACTTGTCTGAACCATCACCAAAATGTCTTTCCAGACTCAACTGGAGTTCAAACGCACAATTAGCTGAGTTTAGGACTGGAGAACATCACGAAGAGAGGGTGGGTACAAATACACTTTGAGCCTTTATCCTTTGTTTCTTAAACCGTGAACCAAGCCGCGCTACAACCTTTCAAAAGTCCTAATTGAAGCATGGGTTAGTTCGAAAGCATACTGTTACAAAAGGTATCCTGACTCCTGTAAGGCTTTACTCTAAATCCTAAGTTGAATTTTTTACAAAATTTCTTTACTTGCTAAAACGCATTTTCAAAATTTTAAGACAAGCATAAACTTCGCATTATTTTAATATCGTTGTTTGCATATGGCTATTTGTTTGACAAAGGAGAAATTCACACAACGAATATCCGATGAACGAAAGCTCTCTTAGTGAACAAAATCACTTCAATTGGGATGACATTTCCAACGGAAACTCTCTTGACAACAAGGGGGCATGACATGTCACTATCCAGCACACCTGGGGCAGCCAAATCAAGATTCAAAGAATCTCTCAAAGAATTGTTGAAATAACCAGGGGCAGGTCTCCATCACTTGGGGCATTGAACACAAATCCCAACAGAGGTTTAGTTACAATAAAATAAGTTCCTAATAGTACCACAATCACTTGCTACTAGGGCAGTGACAAATCTCCCCAAAATCCTTCTCATAGGATGATTCCCCAGCCAAATTTTCAATCTCTGAAAAACCTCTTCCCAAGTGAGTCGACTTCAAGATCCTTGAGGATTTTTGCCAGTGAAGTCGCTGCCTCTCCAACAGAGTAAGCAACAGGGTTTATTCCCCCAACAAACGGCAGGATTCCCCATCTTGAGGTGGCCTCTCCGACTACTACAAATCAAAGGACCACAACTCCTCTTCCCCAGTAGACTACTCTACAATCCCCAGTAAGTTACTATGAAACCTGGACCCGACCAGATATTAATTCAACTTTGACTCCCCAATAGAACAACGGACGACTAAGACTCCTGAACTATTTTCCCCAAGCAGGAATCAACACTCTATACAGAGCTTTCAACATCCCCCATCAGAGTTCTCCTCAAACATTAAAATTGGAATCCTCAGTGGAAACATTCTAAGCAAAGTTTGAAGACACACCTACTCCTCAACAGTAATCCAGGATTTAATAACTCCCCAATACTTGTCAAGGATTTATTCTCCAAGACAAAATTAAATTTCAACAACATTCATAGCATATGCATACAAAATACATATAACACAAATCTCCTTTATTTTGAGAACATCATTACACAATGCATACATCATGACATTGCATACAACTAACTGTTTACCTTTTCAGAAAAGACCATTCAACAGACAAAGGTCATCATCTTTTGGAGTAGTAATCGTCCCAGATTCCTTCATCATCCTGCTGAGGTAGTAATCATCCAAGATTCCTTCATCATCCTGCTGAGTTCAGATACGCAGCAAATACGGATGCCATCCTGATACTCATTCAAAGACAGCTTCTAGATACAATTCAGATACGCACCAAATACGGATGCCATCCTGATACTCATTCAAAGACAGCTTCTAGATACAGTTCAGATACACACCAAATACGGATGCCATCCTGATACTCATTCAAAGATAGCTCCTAGATACAGTTCAGATACGCACCAAATATGGATGCCATCCTGATACTCATTCAAAGACAGCTACTAGATACAGTTCAAATACGCACCAAATACTGATGCCATCCTGATACTCATTCAAAGACAACTTCTAGATATAGTTCAGATATCCACCAAATACGGATGCCATCCTGATACTCATTCAAAGACAACTTCTAGATACAGTTTAGATACGCACCAAATGCGGATGCCATTCTGATATTCATTCAAAGACAGCTTCTAGATACAGTTTAGATACGCACCAAATACGGATGCCATCCAGATACTCATTCAAAGACAGCTTCTAAATACATTTCAGATATGCACCAAATACGGATGCCATCCTGATACTCATTCAAAGGTAGCTTCTAGATACAGTTCAGATATGCACCAAATACGGATGCCATCCTAATACTCATTCAAAGACAGCTCCTAGATATAGTTCAGATACGCACCAAATATGGATGCCATCCTGATACTCATTCAAAGATAGCTTCTAGATACAGTTCAGATACGCACCAAATATAGATGCCATCCTGATACTCATTCAAAGACAGCTTCTAGATACAGTTCAGATACGCACCAAATACGGATGTCATCCTGATACTCATTCAAAGACAGCTTCTAGATACAGTTCAGATACGCACCAAATACGGATGCCATCCTGATACTCATTCAAAGGCAGCTTCTAGATACAGTTCAGATATGCACCAAATACGGATGCCATCCTGATACTCATTCAAAGACAGCTCCTAGATACAGTTCATATACGCACCAAATACGGATGACATCTTGATACTCATTCAAAGACAGTTTCTAGATACAGTTCAGATACGCACCAAATACGGATGCCATCCTGATACTCATTCAAAGACAGCTTCTAGATATAGTTCAGATACGCACCAAATACGAATGCCATCCTGATACTCATTCAGAGACAGTTTCTAGATACGGTTTAGATACGCACCAAGTATGGATGCCATCCTGATACTCATTCAAAGACAACTTCTAGATACAGTTCAGATACGCACCAAATACGGATGCCATCCTGATACTCATTCAAAGACAACTCCTAGATACAGTTCAGATACGCACCAAATACGGATGCCATCCTGATACTCATTCAAAGACAGCTTCTAGATACAGTTCAGATATGCACCAAATACGGATGCCATCCTGATACTCATTCAAAGACAGCTTTCAGATACAATTCATATACGGATGCCATCCTGATACTCATTCAAAGACAACTTCAGATACAATTCAGATACGCCCCAGACACGGATGCCATTCTGATACTCATTGTTTCAGCTTACAAATTACAAAATCAACAATCACTCTTGGATGGCATCTGTAAGCCTACCTCTAATAACTATCCGTCATATCACCGAATGGCAAATCCGCCAACCCTGCTATCTAGGCTTCCATCGCGAAGTAACCCTACTATCCAGGTTCCTTCTCCCTTATCTCCAAACAGTAGTTTACAACACTGAAAGGCCTAGACCCGACCAGATACGGTCAGTTTCATACTTCCCCAGTAGGTCGCAGTATAACCTATACCCTAACTAGGTATACATTCTACTTTCACTCCCTCAATCGAGAGTTAATTCCCTAGTAGAGTAATGGACAACCAAAGCTCCTAGATATTACTTCCCAGGGCATAAATCAACATTCCTAGGCAGAGTCCTCCTCAACAACAGATACAGGAATTCTCACTAAGGAATCTCATATGCAACCGATCCTTTCTGGATGGCATCTTTTAGCCAATCTCCGACAATTCTCCGTCGCCTTCCAAATGGCATCTGTAATCCCATTCCCTAAACAATCAACCACAACATCATCGAGTGCAAATTTCTGGGCACTCTAGTGTTCAATCATCTTCCACCTTCAGATCATGAAAGGCAGACCATCCAATCTACATCCTCAGGCTTAAGAAGATTGAACAGGGGCAACTGTTGTACCCCAAAATTTGCCCTCTCATTTCTCAATTAATATCTCACAAGATCTCCTTTGGTTCAAGACTACACTAAGGTTGATCAACTTAAGACATCTCCTCAAGCACTGATGGCTAAAAATTAAGGTCTTGGATTGCATTTTTGCTCTGTCAATTGATCAGATGACCTAAAATCAACCGTATTGGTGAAAAAGTCAATTGTAGCACCAAAAGTCAAACTTTGACTTTTTGGTCAACATTAAGTTTCAAATATCACAATTCATCAAGACATTCAAAAATATCAAGCTTGATCATCAAGAAGTTAAGAAAGTCAAAAGTCAACTTGTAAAGTCAAGATTTCCAAGACTTAGAAATTTTCTAAGTGTTTTTACACATGATAATTTCACCACTTCATGCCAATTTTTCACCCTGATGCAAGATGATTCAAGGAAAACCTCCAACATAAAAGTTGTAGATCTCAATGAGATCTAAAACATTGTAGAGCTGGACTTTTTCTAGAAATGTTTGGATTTTGAGTTATAAATTCATGAAGTCATGGCATTTTTGAATAAACACTTAGAGAATTTTTCAGCAGGTTTGGACAGGTTTTTATCCTAACTTCTTGGCCAATTTCCATCAAGTTCCAGTTTGATTTAACAAAAGTGGTCAACATGAAAGTTATAGAGGATGCTTCAAGCTTTCCAAAACATCCAAGAGCATGAATTTATCATACTTGAGCTAGGAGATTCAAGGGCATGAAGTTGGGCATCCACCCTTGATTTGCAAGTCATTCTATGGAAGAACGCACAACAAAACCCTTGTGCTATGCTGCATGATCTTATGTTGCAGGCCTTCTTGCTTGAAAATCTTTACATAATTTAATGTTTACACCCACTTTTGAGCTATTACCCAAGTGTTTAAGCCATTGTCCAAAGGATCTTTCCATTTATGGCATAAAGGCACCATTGTTATTCTTGAAAAACAAGCTTTTTGTACAAAACGTGTCTTGAGCCAATACTTTGTTTGTTTCTAATTTTAATCCACCATAAAACATGGAAATCAACCCCTCTAAACCAGAGAATTTGGTACTTCATCTTGGAACCATGGAGTACTTGACATAGTTTGATACTTACATCTCAACCAAACCATAACATGTTGTCTTGTAAACCTATTCAGCCTTTGTTCACAAGTCCTTTTCCTATAAATAGAAGGAGCATTTGCAAAGAAGAAAAAAGGAGGAAAAAAGAAGAGAAAAAAAGGAGAAAAAAAAAGAGGGAAAAAGGGAGAAAGAAAACCAGAAGTTTTGTTGACAAACTCTCAAAAAATATCATAACTGAAAAAGGTCATAACAGTCCACAAGGCAACACCTCAAGCTCAAAACATAAATTCTAGCTGCAAGGTAAGTCTCCTTAACTTTAAACTCTTCATTTCAATCATCATTATTTGGTTCATTTTTGAGGCTAAAATGCAGTGACCTTTGAAGAAAAGGTTTGTGAAAAAATCATGAACAATTGCCAAGATTGAGTGAAAATTTTTCCATGAAATAATATCATGAACAGGAAGGTGTAAGGCTGCTGTTTTTCAAAACCATACAGCAGGCAATAGATTACACCCTTAATGCAAATCGATTGCACGGGGTTCCAGTAGCCAGATTTCCAAATATTTTGAGTGTGCAATCGATTTCACAACCACGCAAATCGATTGCACGGGGTTCCAGTAGCCATATTTCCAAATATTTTGAGGGTGCAATCGGTTGCACAACCATGCAAATCGATTGCATTGGAAGTCAGTAGCCAATGTTTTGAAAAACTGAAGCATGCAATTGATTGCACTAACATGCAAATCGATTGCACTCAAATAAAAATTGAATTTTTGCTTTGAAAAAACTTGAATAAAGAGTTGGACAATATAAAATGTTTCTTTTTGACCATTGAGCATCTATATCTTAAGTTCAAGGTAAGTATTATCATTATACCTTGAAATTTTCTAAGGGCTTGAACCAAAGACTTCATCCAAAGAGGCTTTTAGCTTGATCAATAATTTTCCTTCTTTATCAATCATGATTTGTCTTCATCAAAACAAAAGTGCATTCGAGAAGCTTGATTTTACAGCATGTGTCGACACATAATGATCCAAAATGTTTTCTTTTCCTTTCATTTTTCTTTATTTTTACATGCTTCATATATTTTCTGCATGGCTATTCAATATGGTTATAATAGATAATTAGGACTTTAATTTCTTGCAATCCCCATTTGTAAATTTGTACACCTCATCCCCAAATGATTGTAATAGCGTAGGATATTTACTTTCCTCAATTTATCGCTTTATATATAACATGTTAATAATTAGGGTTTGTATGGCAAGATAAAACCAATCAAATAGAAAACCCTAATTCAAGACAAAATCAAGCATGAAAATGACACACTTGCACACAAACACCCCTAGGGCTACTCCACTTGGTTTCCTTGAACAAAATGGCCATATTATGCATGTAAGGTATCTTAGCAAAACAAACAAAAAAACAAGATCATAGTCCCTCGATGACGCTATTCAAAGTTGCCTTACAAAAATGATCTTAGTCCCTCAAAATGCTAAGATACTTTGCAACATTGCTAATCATGGTTATACGATGACCCACACCCGTCCCGTTTACATCCAAAGATGGGGCTTCTTACCAAAACAATGGTAAGATAGAAACATCTAAAGGAGAAGGAAAAGTACATCTAAGACCTTTTGAGTAGGTAGATTTGCTCCTAGTTGCTCGCTTGCTCACAACAAAAACATTTTCCCACCAACACTTTCATTTGAAATATTTTCAAAAGACAACACTTTGTACGCGTTCTTATAGAGACGAGAACCGTTACAAAGACACCCTTTTCAAAATCACTTTCAAAAACACGTCCCACAAACACCTCTTTGAACTATTTTAAAAACAACACTTTGAATGCATTCTTATAGAGACAAGAATCATTACAAAGTCACATTTTCAAAATACTTTCAAAACCCAAATCACAAGCACACATTTCAAAACAAAAGCAAGTGATCTAGCAAGCAACTAAGAGCCCATGGAAAACCATGAATGAAAAGGGTGTTAATACCTTCCCTTTTCATAATCTACCCCTCGAACTCAAGAAACAATCTCAAAGGTCTTTCCTGTGCTTTTTTACCTTTCCTTTTGGATAAAAGAAAAGTCGGTGGCGACTCTTTCTAAACGCAATATTTGCGATAAATTGCAAAACCTTCAAGTCAGTTCTCCCACTGTATCACAGAACTGGCGACTCTGTTGGGGATTATTTTAAAAGTGGGGTTACCTTAGGGATTAGATCACATTTACTTTCTTACATTGTTTGACTTGTATGCTTTACATTATGGTTCTTTGTTTGGGTTTGAATCCTCTACCCGGATTTGGGATACATTATAGGTAAGTAGTAATACGTTGTGGAAACTATGCGGGGTATATCGACATGGTCTAAGCAATAGCTACGTTAGTGCGGCATATTTTTGGGTACCGGTAGCCTTTGAGTTAATCAAAGAGAATACGGGGCCACTGAGTGATTTCATGAAGCACTAACGAACTTCTAGAACCTTTACTTGACCAACTTGGCCTTTAGGATGTAGTGAGATGACCGGCTTTGGTGCAGTCTAAAGTTGGTAGATACTCTATACTACACTTATTGAGGGTTGGTTTCTTGGGATATTTTGGTCGCCATTAAAGAGGCTTAAGCTGAAACAATGACCAAGGAAACAATCCAGTGATATTGAGCTTCTTAGAACCTGGTTACTATTACTAGGATAGGTTTAAGCCAACTAAAATTCAAGAGGGTACTTACCTATAAAACTCCATGCAAGCCTGAACTAAGAACTTGTTTGCTTTGCTTGTATATGCATACTTGTACATAACATTATGGACATCATGAACATCATATACATCCACTAACCATTTCAAGGATTTTGGGATTCATCTTTGTTCTTGTTTTGTAGGAAATGGATTCACTTCGCAAGAAAACTATTCAAGTCAACCATGTGAGAATTCCTCCACAACTTAGGGAGCTAGCTTCAAAGATTCCTGAGAACTCTCCATTCACCGAGAGACATGGTCGCCTACTCAACTTGGTCACCTCTAACACAGATGAGGATATGATGAAGGTGCTCTTTCAGTTCTTTGATCCTTTGCACCATTGTTTCACATTTCCTGACTATCAACTTGTGCCTACTTTGGAAGAATTCTCCCAACTCTTGAGGATTCCCATTCTCAATCAACTACCTTTCAACGGTACGGAAAGAGACCCAAATCCAGAAGAGATTGCTCAAGCTCTACACTTGCACTCATCTGATGTGATAACCCATTGGGAAACAAGGAGTGGTGTCAAAGGTTTCTTAGCGAAGTTCCTGTTTGAGAAAGCCTAAAGCTGTTGGAATTCCTTGGACTTGCAAGCCTTTGAGGAAATTGTGGCTCTCCTCATCCATGGGATGGTTTTGTTTCCAAATCTTGACCAACTCATAGATATCAACACCGTCAAAATCTTCATATCACACAACCCAGTGCCTACATTGCTAGGAGATATCCTACACTCTTTTCACACTCGCACAATGAGGAAAAGAGGTGTCCTTATGTGTTGCACTCCTCTCTTGGCAAGATGGTTTATTTCTCATCTGCCCCAATCTGTATTAAAGAATGAGCAAGGTTCAAGATGGTCACAAAGGTTGATGATGCTCAAACATTCAGGCATTTATTGGTGCTCCTGATCCAAAGAGAATGTTGTCATTATCGACCGTTGTGGAGAATTTCCTAATGTCCCTTTACTTGGAATTAGGGGAGGTATCACCTACAACCCTTGCTTATCCTTAAGACAGTTTGGTTACGCCCGAAGAGATGGCCTACACGAGATGCTGATTCAAGGTTTGGTATTCGACTACGACAACGACGATCAAGGTCTTTGCCAGAAATTTATCCGAGATTGGAGGATGCTAAACAAGGTGGATAGCAAGATTTGGGGTACAAGAATTCCATCCCTCTTGCGCCTTACCTAAAATGGGTACGAACTCGCGCTCAGAGTCTTATGATACCTTATCCCTCCATTCTCCCGGTAATCATTGAGCCTGTCATGGAGGGAGATGTTCCATACACTATCCTACATCCTGACATGCCCACATCTCTTGAAGACCTGCAAAGGGATTGGATACAACTCAAGGGAGAGCAAGATACGTTCTAAGCCCAATTCTACGCAAGCGAGAAGAAGGTTTTGGAACTTACTAGGCTACTTCATGAGGAGCAGACTCTGAATGCCTACATTGCACCAAAGAGGATGCACACTACTTTTCTATCTTAGAGTTTTGTATTATTTTTCCCAAGGGGAATTGATGTACTCAAACTTTATCTTATTGATATAACGTGTGTTTCTTTTTGTCCAAAACAAAGTTAAATTTTTGAAATCCTTGAAAACATTACATATGCATATATCATGCATCATAACATAAGCAGGTCTTTTGCAACAAGTCTCCTCATCTATCTACTGTTTATTTCAGTAAGATGGATCTTGAGCATACAGTGAAGGATCTTCAAGCTCAGAATACACAGGTTTAACAGTTTCTCATGACCCTAGCCAAAGGGCAAGAAGAAGTGAAATCTCACCTCACAAGGGACATGGTCATAGGGAATCCGGAGGGCACCAAGGATGATCAGTTGGAACGACTACAAACCAAGATAGCCATAATAAAGGTCCAAATGATGGGATAACTTGTGGGCTAGATGGCTCTTATCCAAAATCTGTCTCAAGGACAAGAAGAGCTAAAAGTTCTTGTCAACCAACTTCGTCAAGACAGTTGCAACCGTATGGGGAAAACAACCAGAATTGGAAATCAAGTCACTGCTCAGCCTCCCATAAGACAAGAAGTTGGAAGACCTTCCCAATCTGCTGCCATGTCACGAGCCCAACAACGACTTCGTCAACATCAACCAGAAAATCAGTAAAGGCAAAGTGATCCCAAAAGATAGTTTACCAACATCAACATACCACTGTCTCAAGCTTTGCAGCACATGCTGAGGGTGAACCTGATTACACCAATAAGACCTCATCTAAATCCCAAAACCTTTTCTCCCAGCTACGATCCCGATGCCAGGTGTTCCTATCATTCTGATAGTCCTGGGCATAATACAAACGATTGTTGGGCGCTGAAATACAAAATTCAAAACCTGGTCGATGAAGGAATGCTAGAGTTCACACAAGATGGCTAAACTTAATTCTTCTGTCGTCCCTTAAAGGCTCACCACCTAAAGTGACAAGTTCAGACAAAGAGGCTTCTGTTCATTTGAATCTTCAATTGTAATCTCTTTTGTTATTCAAACAATTATCTATTAATGTCAAACTCTGTTTCATTAATGCATTAAATATGTTTGTCTTGAATTAATCCATTCATTTTCATTCTATTTAAATTATTTTGTTTATGACATTCAACTCTTGCTAAAAGTTACAAGCCTTTAGAGGGAGGATGACGAAAACAATGCCATAAATCTCATACAGTATGCTTTTGAGCAGACCTTGCTGACGATGTACAGGTATTCCTTCAAATCCTAAACACAGGAGTTATAAGGAAGATAATCCCTAGTCAACCCCTTTGAGCCAAAGAAGTAGAAGTTTTCTTTTTTACACAAATTGAAACCTTTAATCAAAACTTGGGGCAGGGTAGTCTCTCAGTTGATTCAAACGCGCGTTTAGCCGCAAACTCTCATTTCGTAATACAACGAATGACATCAAAACTTTTTTTTGGAATCAAAAGACGGTGATGGTTCCCTACCAAATAGGCAGTCATCATCCTTCAAAAGGAAAAGCCCACTAAGTCAAAACCTACAAAGGAGGCTTAAGAAAAAAACGGGGGCATCCCGCTGACCGTAATCTCAAAACAAGAACAGTCAGGAAAAAATTAGGGATAACAAATCAAAAAAATAGGCCAGTACAAATCCTCAACAACATGAAAAAATGTTGCAAAAATGACTGCCTTCCGATAAACTTAACTTGTCTGAACCATCACCAAAATTTCTTTCCCGATATGGAATCAATTTAGGATGTTTAGTGTCCCATTCGCCGTTAACTTAGTATATAACTAACGTTGAGTCTCCAAATACTTTGAGATGTTTGATTCTTAGATCGATAGCAGCTTCTAGACCCAAGATACAAGCTTCGTATTCAGCGATATTTTTGGTGCAGTCAAAATATAATTGTTGTACCCCAAAATTTTCCATCTTATTTATCAAGAAATTTCTCACAAGATCTCATTTGGTTCAAGACTGCACAAGGGTTGATCAACTCAAGATACCTCCTTAAGCACTAATGGCTGAAATTAGGGTTTGAGATTGCACAAGGATAATTCGACTTTTAATGCTCCATATGACTCTCATGGATCATTTTGGACCCTCAATATTGCTCATGTCAAGTTTCAAGTCTTGGATCACATTTTTGCTCAGTCAATTGATCAGTTGACCTAAAAATCAACTATAGTGGGGAAAAAGTCAATTGTGGTTAATTTATATTCAAACTTCATAATTTTTTATACATATAAACATTGTGAACTCCTATATGTCATTTGATCAAGTTTGGACCATAATTCCTCGAGAAATTTGATCAGATCATCAAAAGGGCAAAATGGTCAAAATTAGGGTTTTGATTGAGAAATGGCAATTTATGATTTTTTTACTTAGCAAATGGTTAAATAGGTTTGAGACATGATCTCAAGGTTTCAAATGCATCATTTTGACCTAATGGTCTGACTCAAAACTTCCCTCAAGATCAATTGATTGATAGTTGATTTTCAGTCAACTGATCAAAAGTCAACTATACACTCAAAAGTCAAACTTTGACTTTTTGGTCAAAATCAAGTGTCAAAGATCACAATTCATCAAAACATGTCAAAATATGAAACTTGTTCATCAAGAAATCAAAAAGTCAAGATTTCATTTTGAAAAGTCAAAGTTTCCTTTCTTAGAAATTTTTCTAAGTGTTGAAAACTTCATATTTTTTCACAACTTTGAGCCAATTTTTCACCATGATGCAAGATGATTCAAAGGAAACTTTCAACATGAAAGTTGTAGATATCAATGAGATATAAAACATTGCTTTATATAACTCCTCCTATAAATGCTTGGATTTCAATTTATTCATCCATGAAATCATGGTCATGAAACTAAAACACTCAGTGAAATTTTGAGCATTTTGGTCAGGATTTTGACCTAACTTATGGGCCAAGTTTCATGTAGTTCCAATTGGATTTTGCAAAAGTGATTCAAAGAGGGTTTGTAGAGAAAATTACAAGATTTTCAAAATGTCCAAGAACTCCTTGAGATCATTCTTGAGCAAGGACAATCGAAGGCAAGAAGTTAGGGTTTCAAGTTGTTTTGCAAGGCAAAATTTGTGATGTACAATGAACCAAATCCATAGCCATGCTGCATAATCCAACTTTTAAGGCCCTCTAACTTGTGTATATATCCTTAATCATAATATTACACAAACTTTATGGCTATTATCTATTAAATCCAAGCTTTGTCTATGTTAACTTGCCATTTTTGGAAGAAAGGCAAGACTTCCATGTTGGAAAAGCATGCTTTTGCAAATGCCAACCCTTCTTGAGCCTCTCAATGGATACTTTTGCATAAATAACATCTACAAGTCAAAAGCAAGCTTGTTTAAAGTTCAACCACTCTACAATAGCATGGTACAAGCTTTGGGAAGATGTTTGTCATGTTTGCTTCAAAAACAAGTAAAGGTTTTACAAACATAAAATTTAAATTCTGACTTGTTGTAGAACACAAAAGCTCTTTCCTATAAATACATATACTATTTGCCTAACCCACGCATGTAAAAACCCTTAAACTCACTCAAACTCACACAAACTCAGATTGTACACAAAACTCCATTTTTATGCAGAAACTGACCTTACACTCCCATCTCTCAAATTACTCGTGCGTTTCCTCTCCAAATCACTCCAAAAGTTCCTAAACACCATCCATAACTCATCCCAATATCTGTCACAGTTTTGTAACTCCATTTCCACCATTGTTCAAACTCAAAAACATAGCACTGCAAGTGGACTTCTCCAGAACTCCTCAGCTACTTTCAGCTCAAGCCAAGCATCACATTAGCTTCCTGGGAACTTGAGGAAGCTAACCCAATCACTAGAACTCATTGAAAGTTGCTCAAACTCAAAACACGATACCCTCTTGCAAGGTGAGTTTTCTGACTTTTGAACTATTCATATAGGCATTGTTAGGCTTTCATTTTCAAAGATAAAATGTAGATACCATTGCCACGAAGTTGTACATATCCATAGTTTGCATTTATATGGCCTGAGCTTAGATAATTTTGGAGTTGAAGTTTCTGAAATTGTTAGGTTTTAAATTAGAGCCAGAAAAATTCTCATTCATCTTGGATTTATAGCTTTAATTATTTATATGGTTGGATTCGTGGGAAGAAATGCCATAATTTTCATGTTTGTACTTTCCATTTTTGTTGAGAGATGAACAAGTTGCAGGTTGTATGGTTGGGCGTGAGGTTGAAGATGAAGTTCAGGCCATGGACTTGATTTATGATATATATTTATGATTTGATATAAGTAAACGCGTGTATAGCCACCCCAGTGGTAAGGCAGCGCGCTGGTAACCAAGAGGGCGTGGGTTCAACACCCAGCGCGCTACCTTTTTTTTTCATTTTCCACATTTTCACTCTTTTTTGTTTCCAAACAGCACGGTTGGGCCTCCACATTGGGCCTTTGTTCTTTTTACTGGCTTCTAACTCCCTGCCTTACTTCAGCACCCCCTGGCCCAATTTTAATTATTATTTTCTTTTTCTTATTTTATTTTATTTATTTCTCCTTTATTATTATTATTATTATTAATAATAATAATAAAAATCCAAAAATATTTTATTTATTATTTTTACACTTATTTAGTTTATTTGTTTTATAAAACTAAAAGAACAAAAACAATTTCTTAATAAATTAATTTCTTTCTTAATAATTAATATTTAGGTTTAGGTTTAACTATTATATTATTTTCTTGCAATTAAAATTAATTTAGAACTTAGGTTTCTTTTAGTTAGTTAATATTCATATTATTTTTATTAATTTAAAATCTTTTCATAAATAAAACCCTAAAAGATCTTTTTTTAGTTAATTTCTTTTCTTATTTAGTTTAAGTTAATTTTATTTAATTTTCATTAATCATTTTTCTTAATTAGGTTTAGGTTAAAACCTTTTCATGAAAACCAAACAAAAATCATATTTTTTTTTCATTTGCACTTGTACACTTTTATTTAATTCTTGTGCATTTATTCAATATGGTTGTAATAGTTAATTAGACTTAATTTTCTTGCAATCCCCATTTGTAAATCTGTACACCCCCTCCCCTGATGATGTAATATCTTAGTATTTTTATTTTCCGCAATTTAATGTTTTATGTTAGTAAATTAGGGTTTATATAGAAAGACTAAAATCAACAAATTAGCAAACCCTAATTCAAAGACAAAACAATGCATGTAAACCAATACACTTGCACACTTACACCCTTAGGGTAAATCCACTTTGTTGCCTTATGAAAATGGCCATATTATGCATGTGGGGTATCTTAGCAAAAGCAATCAAAAATACAAGATCATAGTCCCCCGATGACGCTATCAAAGTTGCCTTTCAAAAATGATCTTAGTCCCTTAAAGAAAATTCTAAGATATCTTACAACGTTGTTAATCATGGCTATACGATGACCCATGCTCGTCCCTTTTACATCCAAAGATAAGGTTACTTACCAATCCATGGTAAAATAATAATATCAAAGGAAAGAGGAAATAAACAGAAAAGACTTTTGAGTAGGAAGAATGTTCCTAGTTGCTTGCTCATTTTCAAACCAAAACATCCTTGCTATTTTCAAAACAAACACCAACACTTTCAAAAACATCTTTCAAACTTGAAACATTTTCAAAAGATCAACACTTTGTATACATTCTTACGAACGAGAATCATTACAAAGTTTGCCTAAACGATAGAGCCTTTTCAAAATACTTTCAAAAACCACATAAAGCACATTTTCAAACAAAAGCAAGTGATCTAGCAAGTAACTAAGAGCCCGTATATAACTATGGATGAAAAAGGGTGCTAATACCTTCCCTTTTCATAATCTAACCCCCCCCCCCCCCCGAACTCAAGAAAATGTCTCTAAAGGTATTTCATGTTCTTTTTAGCCTTTCCTTTAGGATAAAAGAAAAGTCGGTGGCGACTCTTGCTATCCGCACAATTGCGATCAAACGCAAAACCACCAATTCAGTTCTTCCACCGCATTAGAATAACCTTGAAGTATAAGGCTTGTGAAAATTCTTCAGAGAAGTCAAAAATGTCCCAATGTCGTGCCCTAGTGCATTTGAAGCCCCGTCAAAAATGAGTGTCCAACGTGCCCCTGGTTTAAGTCCTTCGTCGAGCCCTAGTATTTATAGTCACCTATAACCATGACATCTTCGTCCGATATTTCGAACTTCATTGGCTGATATTCTAGTAATCGTTGATAAGCTAGATGGTCAGCTAGTACACTACCCTTGATGGCCTTTTGAGTAACGTATTTGGTGTCGTACTCTGATAGAAACATCTACCATCGGGAAATCCTTCCTGTAAGAGGTGGTTTTTCAAACACATACTTTAAAGGATCCATTTTTGCTATTAACCACGTGGTGTAAGTTAACATATATTGCCTCAATCGTTTAGCAGCCCAAGCCAATGCACAATAAGTCTTATTGAGAAGTGAGTATCTGGTTTTGCAGTCAGTGAATTTCTTGCTGAAGTAGTAGATTACATGTTCTTTTCTACCTGTTTCATCATGTTGTCCCAATACACATCCCATTGACCCTTCAAGCACTATTAGATACATGATGAGCAGTCTTTCGGGAACTGGTGGCATCAAGATAGGTGGCTCTTATAAATATTGCTTTATGGTCTCGAAGGCTATCTGAAAATCATCATTCCATACCACCGTCTAATCTTTTCACAGTAATTTGAATATAGGCTCGCATGTAGCAGTTAGGTATTATATGAACCTTGAAATATAATTCAATTGTCCTAAGAAACCATGAACCTATTTTTTTGTCCTTGGAGCTGGCATTCCTTGTATGGCTTTTACCTTGTCAGGGTCTACCTCAATACCATGCTGACTTACAATAAAACCCAACAACTTGCCTGACCTGGCACCAAATGTACACTTGTTCGGATTCAACCTCAGTTTGAACTTTTGAAGACGCTCAAATAGCTTTTGTAAATGTATATTGTGATCCTTCTCTGTATGAGATTTGGTAATCATAGCATCTACGTACAACTCAACTTCTTTGTGAATCATATCATGGAACAGTGTGACCATAGCTCATTGATAAGTTTCCCTTGCGTTCTTCAGACCGAATGGCATTACCTTGTAATAGAAAGTGCCCCAAGGAGTCATGAACATGGTCTTTTACATGTCTTCGGGTGCCATTTTGATCTGATTATAACCCGAGAAACCATCAATGAATGATAATATTGAAGCTTGAGTTGTATTATCCACCAAAATATCTATGTGAGGTAATGGGAAATCATCTTTGGGACTTGCTTTGTTTAGATCCCGATAATATACACACATGCATACTTTGCCGTCCTTCATGGGCACTGGCATAATGTTAGTTATCCAAGGTGGATAATCTACCACCACTAAGAACCCATAGTCAAATTGTTTAAGGACTTCTTCTCGAATCTTACTTGACATGTCTGGACAGGTTCTTCTGAGCTTCTGTCTAACTGGAGATCAACCTTCCTTGAGAGGTAGTATATGCACCACAATATCTGTATCTAATCCTGGTATGTCTCTGTAAGACCAGACAAGTATATCCACATATATATGTAACAACTTGATTAGCGTTTCTTTGATGCTTTTCTCCAATATTACCCCTAGCTTGATCTCTTTTAGATCTTCCTTTATGCCAAGGTTAATGATCTCAATTGATTCTTGGTATGGTTGTATATTGTCAGCATTTTGCTCTATCTCCCTTGCCAATTCTTCGGAGAATTCAAGATATTCATTATCTTCCTCTTCCGCTTGGTTTATGGGTGCATCAAAATTATATCAAATAGCAACAGTAACATTATCAGTGATTTTAGGCATGGATATGCATATTTATCATGTTTTGGTGCAGTTTTAGTATGTGAATTTGGAAAATACATATGAATAAAAGTATTGCCATTTTTTAAATATAAGAGATAAATACAAGAAAAAGATCGGGATCTTAATTGAATGTGAAATATAACTTTTATTAATTGTGAATACTGTCTAAAACAAATTGGAAGACCCTTACAAGATACCCCTATGCCTCGGGCTTGACATAGGTTCTTTCAAAAACAAGAAAAATTACTTTAGAAAGAAAAAGATCTCTAGAATCTCCACAGTTGTCCAATTCTTGAGTTCTTCGCCTGGGACACATCCATGGATGAAGTCAGATTCCTTCTTGGTATTACTTTTGTCAGATATCATCACCACTTGTTCGCCATGCTCTACTCCTTTGTTGACGAAGGTCTCCTGAATAGGAGGAAATCGTGCTTTGCCTTTCAGGGTAGCCTTTGCTGATTCATAGCCCAAACAAAAATGATTCTTTTTCTCGGGTATATCTGCAAGTTTACCCTAACTTTTTGAGGTACCATCTTCCACAGTTTTTTGCAGGTCTCTCCATGAAATCACGGTAGGTTTCTTAATCTTTTCCACCTGTAGGGTCACCATTGAAGCAACCTCTAAGACTTGAAATGGTGTTGCTATACAGTCTTCATCAGTACTGATATATCTGTAGGACTCTATGTGACTTACAAAGATATCCTCTTCACCATCTATTATAACCAATCTTCCTTCAATGAGGAATTTCAATTTCTGGTGAAGGGTTGAAGTAACAGCCCCTGTTGCATGGATCCAAGTTCGTCCAGGTAAACATGTATACGCCGGTTCTATATCCATACTTTAAAAGTGATATAAAATATATGCGAACGGATCTTGATAGGAAGATTCACTTCTCCAAACATTGTACGTTGAGAACCGTCAAAAGCTTTGACTATCGTAGAACTAGGCCTTATTACAACACCAACCAATGTTAACTTCATCAAGCTGGATTTTGGTAGCACATTAAGATCAAAACCAGTGTCGGTGAGTACCCTGGACAAGCTGTTAGTATCTATCTGAATAGAAATGTGAAATGCCTTATTGTGAGCTCTGCCTTGTGGAGGTAACTCAATGTCATTAAAACTTAGATATGATCCAAATGCCATATTCGCTACAACATTGTCAAATTGGTTTACTGTAATCTCTTCTGCAACATGAGTCGAACTTAGAACCTTCATTAGAGAGTCTTGATTCACTTCTGAGTTGAGGAGCAAGGAGAGTATAGAAATTTTGGCCAGGGTTTGGTGAAGCTGGTCCGCCACCCTATAATCACTTCCCTTGATTATTTTCAAAAATTCTTCCGCCTCTTGATCAGTAAAATTCTTGCTTTGAGGTTCTTGTTCTTGACTTGCCTCCAACATAACTTTTCCTTTATCCTTCCACAAAATATCAATCATATCTTTAACCACGACATTGTTCTTCTTTTGTGGTTCGGGATTGTAGATTCGACCATTGTGAGTCATGCCCTATGTTCCTGCTATATTTAAGATTGTATGTTCTTGACTTGTCGATGGCTATCATTCTTGCTTTAAACCATTGACGTATACAGTAGAATCATAACTCCATGGTATTGCTTTGTCTTTTTCGTGAGGGGTAGGAGATTGTCCCTTAATCACCATCGTAGTCTTAGGTACCACTGGAATCCTCAAAGTTTGTCTTGGTATCATTACTGGTGTTTCTGTTGACTCTCCCCACAGAATCACAAGAGTTTTCTTATTAAGGTTCTTCCCTTGGCAAGGAATTACCAATGGCTTCTTTGTACTTCCCTCGATTGCAGCTATATATTCTCCTTTGGGGTATGACCTAAATTGGACTATCCCTTAATCCACCAATTTTTGTATTGTCTTCTCAAAAGATTCATTATGTTCTAAGAGGAACCCACACTCTAATAGATATTCCTTCAAAAGGTTCATTGGGGCTTTTGCTTGTCTTCCTGCCCCAAAGTCAGTGACCACTTCAATTGCATTTACTGTTGGTCCACCATGCGGAGGCATGGGATTTGTCTTGATGTTCGGTTTATCAAAAGTGATATATTGGGAATCCAAAAAATCTTGAACTTTGTGTCTGAAGGCCCAACATTTTTCTATAGTATGCCCAAGAGAATTGGCGTGATACTCGCATCTGGCATTGGCATTGGATCTTGGTGGGAGCGCCCTGATTGGAGGAGCTAGAGGTTTCAGCTCTACCAAATATTCCTTGACTAAGTGTTGCAATAATTGACTGTGCGACATAGGGAGCAGATCAAACTTTCTCGGCGACCTTTCAAACGTGTTCTGTTGTTGTTCTCATAGAATTATTAATGGTTGTTGCTCCCTTGGATACGAGGCTACAACATTAATTTCTCCGTCCTTCTTTTTTGAGAAGTTAGGAACTTGTCTTTTGGCACTATAAGGGGTACTAGATGACGCCCCTTGTATCTTCCCGCTCTTTATGCCAGCTTGAATTCTTTCACCAATAGTCACTAAATCAAAAAATCCAGAAGAGACACTTCCTACCATCTTTTCGTATTACAACCCTTGTAAAGTTCCCATGAACATATAGACTAATTCTTTCTCCAGAAGTGGTGGTTGTACTCGGGCTGCCATTTCTCTCCACCTTTGAGCATACTCCTTTAAAGACTCTTCCTTTCTCTGAGACAAGTTTTGGAGTTGCATGCGGTTAGGAAACATGTCCAAGTTGTACTTGTACTGTCTCAAGAAAGCATTAGCGAGATCTGTCCATGTCTGGATATGAACCCTTTCCAATTGCATGTACCAATCTAGAGATGCCTCACTTAGACTGTCTTAGAAATAATGGATCATCAACTTTTGATTTTGAGCGTAGGCATGCATCTTTCTGCAATACATGCGTATGTGGTTCCTTGGACATGCGATCCCCTTGTATTTTCCAAAGTCAGGTACTTTGAATTTTGGAGGGATTACCACATCAAGAACTAGACCCGTCTCGAGAGCGTCGACATTGAAAGCATCGTAACCCTCCACAACTTTTAACCTTTCTTCAAGGGCTTTGTACTTGTTGAGCGCCAAGGTATTTTCATTAACGTGCATATGGGTTGTCCTTTGAGGTGCTTGGTTGATATCCTCTAAGTCGTGGTCTCCATACTGCAAATTTATGTAGATGTTCGTGTTGTTTATCGAAATCTGCAAGGTATGAGATGTCCTACCTTTAGTGGTGGTGGGACAAACCCTTCGGTATCAGCTTATCTGACTTCTTATTGAGCCATAGTTGACTTTAGAAGTCCCGATTCTGGTTCTCTTCTTGGTTGGTGACTGCTTGATGCACCAATGGTTTGGGTTACTTCTTCAAAGGTTATCCTAGGGATCTGTTCTTACCTCTTGATGGTGTTCTTTGATGCTAGCAGAACTTGAATCATGTATCCTTTCATCGAGTCAATGTTACCCTTAACTTTCTCAAGATCCTCCTTGAATGCAGCTTGATTTTCTTCAATTTGTTCCATCACTTTTTGTTGATGAGCTCTTGTTTGATATGGTGGTCAGAGAGGCGACACTTTTCTAGCTCTTCTATCAATGGTTTAACTGGAGAATGTTTTTGAAAAATGATGAGTTTTTTTTTGTATGAATTTATGAGATGCCAATGTTCGGGAATGCATGAATGTGTATGAATATGTTAAGGGTTTCGTTGTTGAATGTCTTATTCACTTGGATATACATTTTATATATATATATATATATATATATATATATATATATATATATATATATATATATATATATATATATATATATATATATATATATATATATATATATATATATATATATATATATATATATATATATATATATATATATATATATATATATATATATTCTAGGTTTTTCTTTTTATTGGTGACTATCTAAAAAAAAATACTCAAGCGAGATATGGAGACAAAATGCCTTTATTGAAATAGTAATTACCTTTAAAAATAATACAATTTAAATATTGAAAAATATTCAAACTTAAAATATTAAACTTGCTGAAAGAAATAATCAAAGGGAAAAAAAGTCTTCTAAGTGCGCCTTCGGATTTCTACTCTGAAGCCATCGACCATTGTCCTACAAAGTTTGAGGAAGTCTTTGACGTCTTTCGGAAGACAGACCATCACATTTTATGCATCTCTCAAACTCCTAGGGATTTCGGTGATAAGATTGTTGGCTAAGAAGACGAGTCTTACATGCTTGTCTTTGTAGAATCGTTATTCTTGGTAGAGGTCGGGAATTATCTTATGATTATCTTCTCCTGCTTTGGAAATCTTTACATGTTGTTCCTTCAAATATAACTTTTCAGCCCTCATCTCTGTATAGATTTTCCGTTGTATTAGGAAATCCTTTCAGAGGCCTTCTAACTCAAGACACACTTGCTCGTATTCATCAGTCTTTTGGGTGAGAAACCTTTCTGCCATCATCCTTTTGAGGCATTCCCGTACCTCAGATTATTGGCTATCTCGAAGTCTGGTGGTAAGATACTTTATTTGTTCTTCTTGATCTAAAGAAGCTTGCACCAAACTTTGGATTTGAGCCCTCAAATCTTCTTCCATTACCTTTTTATCTTGCATTGCCTTTTTGTACCACCTATTTAATTTCCCGATCTCGCTAGCAGCATCTTCCAACCATTAGTTATGGGAGTCCAAGTTGAAAGTAGCACTTAACAACCCTTCAGTCGAACGCTTCCACTCAAGACTATCCTTCTTAAATACCCCACGATCTTTCTGAATCTGTTGATATTTTGATTCAAGTATGCGTTGCATTTGTCTTTTCTCCTTAGTTAAGTTATGGAGGTTAAGCTCCAATTCTTCCTTCTCCCTTTGAGCTTGTTTCAAAGCATTCTTCAAATCATATATTTCTTCTAAGGACATAGGCAGAGAATCTGGAACTTTTGGCTTGTACTCAGGATCAATGTCAAATGGTAACTTAAGAACTCACACCCTATCCAAAACCCATCGATTGTAAGGCTCTTTTGCCACAACATTCTTTCTTTCGGCCTTTCTTTTATTAACCCTGATCCAAGCTCAGATGATCTTGTTGAGAAATTCTTGGGTGTTCTCGCCCCTGTCATGAATGATCAATTTTCAAAGTTGTTTATCTGAGGGTTTATCCTCCAAAGGGTACCCTAGTTATCGTAGAGCCAAGGTAGGGTTGTAATTGATGCAACCACGTGATCTAATCAATGAAACATTCAGAAAGTCTCTACAACTATAGATGATATCTCTAATGCCCAGCCTCCTCGCATACCATAACACATAATTAGAAGTAAGAGACCTTAATTTTTGAGGCCACTCGTATCTTGTCAGATTTGGAATCATGTAATCTTCCTTATATATATGAGTCATAAACCAAGAGTATAAGAGTGGGATGCAACAGTTTAGAGTACCCCTCCCCTTTTTTGTATCGAGTGTGAAGTACATAATAAACATCAACAAGTAAAGCGGGAGTTGGGTCCGCATTGAAAACTTTCGTGCCCCAAAATACACTAATAGCCACAAGGTCCATATAGTCCAAAGTCCGTGGAAATAAGATTACACTAAACACAAGAAACCCTAAACAATCAACACAAGACTCCCATTCTTTGTTATCGATAAAATAAAGAGCTTTAGTTTCCAAATAGCATCTCTTAATCCCTTGTACATCACCTTCTTTTTTGTAATTAAGTGACAATTCGGGATAAGGGATCCCTAAACCATATGCAAAGTTTTTAATGTCAATAGTCTGTCTGATTCCCACATAGGCTTTCCCCTTATAAAAATTCAAAAGTCTATGAAATTCTTCCAGAGTCGGCGCTAGCTGAATGTCTTGGAAGGTAAAACACCTCAATAGAGGGTCGTAGAACTGAATTAGGGCAGAAACGTCATCCAATTGTACCTCTACTTTTGTTAATTCAAGGGTATACCCTTAATGGCGAGTAATCATTTTCAAAGCTCTTTCAAACAGTTTCCTTTTGATGGTCTTGATCTTCATCATATCTGGCTTGACGACATTAATACGGACAATTTGTTTTCCTCTGGCACTCATTTCTAGGGCATTTCACCAAAAACCTTTGATTATTTTTTTGATCGTGTGAATAAGACAGACAAAAGGAAATGGAGGGTAATGAATATATGAAGTGCAAGATATATGAATGTATGATTGTGTGGCATAGTAACGGGATTTTATGAAAGGTATCCTTAGACGTTAGGCTCCTAGTTTTGCCTACATGTATTCTACCGTCCTCATAAGGTGGTTTCCTTAAGGGTATCATGGATGACACTAAAGGGAAAGGCACAAGGACCTCCCTTAAGTGGAGCCTCTTTGTAGACCGAAACATTCGTCTTTAGGCCATAAGAGGTATCACCATGAGATTTTGGTTTAAGGGCTATAAAAAGAGTCATAGGTTTCATTCCAAAGTCCTACCCCCCAAGAGGATGTCCCTTGAGATGTATTCCTTTTTCGGAATTCCACCGACTCTAGGCGAAGTTGTCACATAAACTCATAGGGATGATGTATCCCCCTGGCTAATAAACGAACCTTATTTCTAAGTGTTGTACCCTAAAATTTACCCTCCAATTTTTGAAGATAATTGATTCAAGACACCTCCTCATGCTCCTAGGGTTCTCAATTGCTCAAGAATACTGAAGGGTTGACCAGACAAACCCTCCTCCTAAACAATTGACCTATAACTAGGGTTTGACTTTCCTCAAAGAAAATTGAACTTCTAATGCCTCAAGTGGATTCATAGTTCCTCATATGCTTCAAGGTACCCTCATGACCAGCTTGAAGCCTTGCATCACAAGTTTGCTCAGTCAATTACTCAAATGATTGAAAATCAACTATATTGGATAAAAAGTCAACATTGGTCAACTTACTGTCAAACTTCAATATTTTTGGTCAACGTTAATATTTTGAAGTCAGGTTCATAATTTGATCAAGGGTTGATCATGGTTCATCAAGAAAACTCAAGATTCATCAAAAGACAAAAGTTACCAAATTAGGGTTTTCTTAAGGAGGAGTCAACTGAACTTTGACCAAGCATAACTTTCACATGCTTCATCAGAAATTCCTCAATCAAATCCTAACTTGAAGGAAATTCAATTCTCTACAACTTTGTCTCTTTAAGCTCAAGGCCCAAAATGCTTCATTTGAGAGATATAGGCCAAAACATTACAGGTCATTTTAAAAGTCAACAAAAAGACATCTTTTGTCAAAGAAATTTACATCAACTTAAAGACTTCAAATGGAAAAGTGACCAACATGAGAGTTGTAGGGGACATATTTAGCTTCCCAAAAAGTCCAAGATCACCTTCATATAAAAAAATTTGAGAGAGTTATGATTTGTGCAAGTTGAGAAATTTTGAGAAAATGCATGAAACCAGAATTGAGCAATTTTAGACATTTAGGCTAATGAGCCTAACTTTTGAAGTTCAAACATGTTTATGACATGTTTAGGGACCCCTAAATCCATTCATGCATTATTTTAATTTTCTATTTCATTTATTTTGATTTTATTCATTTAAATTCAAAAGTATAATTAAATAAATATTAAATAAATGTACAAGGCATGTGGGATTTTGTTTTGGATCATTTTGAAGTCCAAGATCACATATCAACATAAAAAAAACCAAGAGGGATGAAGAAGAAAAGAGATCTTCATGTTTTGGAAAGTTTTACAATTGTTTTAGAAACAAATAATGACTTTGATTGCACATGTTTCCTTCCAAGAATGTTAACCTAAAAAATCATCCATTATAAATAGAGGACACACTTCATAAGACAAAGACACATATTGGTTGTCATAGAAACAAGTTCTCAAACACAAAATTTTCAAAGACTAGGTGCAAATCGTATCCCTGTTTTCCAACCATTCTCAACTGAAACGAAGCCTCAAATCATCATCCTGACATCCCCATGATCCTTCTCAAGTCCATAAGCACGATCAACCATGCCCAGAACGCCTCCCCTCAATCACACCGGTGGTAAGGATTTTCTAATTTCAGATTTCTTAATCCTTGTGTTATTAATAAGTTTCATATGTCCAGATGTGTTAAATAAGAAACATAGAACATGTTGGAACCAAGCATGTGAAGAGAAGAGAGAGGGTTCGAACGCTAGAGATGCCAAAACCCTTTTTGCTTTACTTTCTTCATTTTCCCTTTCTTTTTATTAGTTATTTTATTATTAATTAAATTTTTTTAATCAAAACTTATACATAAAAAAATCAGAAAGAAGCCATATGATAAAATCAACAAGAACTATTTTTAGGGTGTAAATTAATTTATTTATTTTTTTGGACAATTAGATTTTATGCTTCTTGTTAATTAAAATCAATTAGAATTAGTATTTTAATTATTATTAATTAACACTTAAATTATTTTTATAAAAACACCAAAAATATGAATTTAGATTTTTAGGGCATTTAAACTTTTTTCCCGATATTTTCTTATTCTTTTTGCTATTTATTTTCTTAGACAATTGTATAGGTCGCACAGTTTAATGTAATAGTTTAGATTTACATCCCCATATTTTTCTAATTATGTAACTCCCCCAAAACCCTGTAATAGCGTAGATTTACATTCTCGCTTTATCTTTTGCCTTTATATGTTTGTATATATATAATTACTAGTAAATAGGCTTGTATGATAAGAATAAAATCAAACATAGATAACCTTAATTTTCAAGATAACATAACTGAAACCAATACACTTTGAACACTTCACCTCTAGGGTAACCTCTCTTCATTGCCTTGCGATACTAATGGTCACGTCCCACGAAAATGGGAATACTTTAGCAAAGACCCTTAGTTAAACAATATCAACATGGTCCCTCGAAATAAAGATGATAGTCCCCCGATAACCCTTTGATGTTGTCTACGAAAAATGATCTAGTCCCTCCGATACAATTATTAAATTATATGTATGTGTTGCCTTCAATGACAATTCGATGATCCTACGCATGTCCCTTCACATCCAATAGATAAGGCTACATATCAACTAATGATATGGATAACATTATCTCTAAAGAAGAAGGAAAATAACAAGAACGGCCTTTAATGGGTAAGACTCAACAAATTGCTTGCTCACAAAAAAATCATTTTTTACACATCACACTCTCAAACAAATATTTTCAAAACACTTTGTACGTATTCTTAAGGATTGATACAAGAATCATTACAAATTCTGCCTTACATTGGCATTTCAAAATATTTTCAAACAATCACACATACAAAGTAATTTTTTTAAAGTGATCAAGCAATTAAGAGCCCGTAAATAACTACGGATAAAAAGGGTGCTGACACCTTCCCTTTTCATAACTTACCCCCTGAACTCAAAATCTATCAAGGTCTTTCCTGTTCTTTTCACCCTTTCCTTATTGGATAAAAGAAAATTCGTTGGTGACTCTTGCTAACCATAATATTTGCAATAAAGCACTTATTTTTATGTCAAACTTTGTTTTTTTTTCATTAATGCAGTGCATATGTTTTTCTTGAATTAATCCATTCGTTTTCACTATATTTAGACTGTGCTTCTTACTTCCTTTTTGTGATATTCAACTCTCATTAAAAGTTATAAGCCTTTAGAGGAAGGATGACGAAAACGATACCATAATCTCATACAATATACTTTTGAATAGACCTTGCTGACGATGTACATGCGTTGCTTCAATTCCTAAACAGTGGAGATTTAAGGAATTTAATCCCTAGTCAACCCCTTTGAGCCTAAGAAGTATGAGTTTTCTTTTTCACACAAATTGAAACCCTTAATCATAACCTAGGGTAGGATAGTTTCTCAGTTAATTCAATTGTGCATTCAATCACAAACTTTTCCTTCATACACAACAAGTAGTATCGAAGACATACTTCCAAATCAAAAGTCAGTGATGGTTCCCTGTAATCATTAAGTCGAGAAGTCATTATCTTTCAAAAGAAAATGCCGCTAAGTCGAAACCTTTGAATCAGACTTAGGAAAAAAACGGGTGCATCCCGCTGACTATAATCTCAAACGAAACAGTTCAGGAAAAAGTTAGGGATAATAAAGTCAAAAAGAGGTCGCTACAAATTCTCAACAAAAGAAAGATGTTACAAGAAAAAATGACTACCTTCTCAAATAAACTTTCGGTTTCTGAGCCATCAGCAAGTATCAATGTTATAATTCCAAACTCTATTGGAATGTAAATGCATAATTAACTGAGTATAGGACTGAAGTACATCATGGAGAATGGGTTGGGTACAAATAAACTTTGAGACTTTATCTTTTGTTTCTTAAACTGTGAGTCAGGCCACGTTACATCCCTTCAAAGTCCTAACTAAAGCATGGGTTAGTTTGAAAACATACTGCTACAAAAAGGTATCCTGACTCCTGTAAGGCTTACTATAAATCCTGAGTTGATATCACATTCTTACAAATTTTGTTTTACTAAAAAATAAATTTTTTAAACTTCAAGACAAACATAAGCTTTGCATTTTAATACCATTGTTTGCATATGACTAAGTGTTTGACAATAGAGAAATTTGCATGACGAATATTCAATGAATGAAAATCCTCCCATTGGACAGAATTACTTCAGAGGATGGTTCAAAGAGAAAGAAACTTCCAGTAACAGGCCTTTCATGGACACAATTTGTTATAAATCAAGGGGTATGACAAGTTATTGTCCAACTCATATATGGCAGTCAAGTCAAGATTCAAAGAATCTCTCAAACGTGTTGAATAGCCAGAGACAGATCTCCATCTGAATCACTTGGGGCATGTTACATTGATCATGAGTTTCATCGAAAGCCACTATGAAAATTGAATCTTCGGTATCACAAATTGCTTGTCTATGTCAACAGTATCAGATGGTGTCATTCTGCCGTGAAAAATTCTTAGAAAAATACTGAGGAAGGTCAATACTATCAGAAACCTGGTAATCAATGGTTGATAAATAACTTCAAACATCGGATGCACCAGACTTATCCTAGGGGAAAATAGAATCCCGCATATGAAGGGCCACATATGATCAAGAAAATATTTTCTTCCAGTGCTACAACACTTACTACCATGGACAGTGAAAATTCCCCGCGCCCTGTGAACGCGAACATAGTAAAAAATACTACGCATGAAAAAGAGACCTGCTAGGTTGATTGACCTAGGCAAAAATAAGGGCATCCCAACGAACCAAAAGCGTTCGGGAAAAAATAAGTCGAAAACCTGAGAAGGCGACTTGGGAAAAAAGGGGTATCCCGGTGGACTGAAAATCTGAAAAGGCGGTTCAGGAAAAATTTAGGGATTAAAGCGTACGACTATGTCCCGTTATCTCATCACTTCTTTATCACTCTGATCAACATTTACTAAATACTCTAGGAGTTGGGATAATGTTTAAGTCATCCATAAATCCCCACAAAGCAATCTCCATGGAATTATATCTACAGAGGTATCATCACAAGCTCATCCCCAACAGAGATATATTCCCCAACAAGTCTAATATGCCCTCTGTTGTACCCCAAAATTTGCCCTCGTATTTTTCCACAAGAAATCACAGCTTCGGGTTGTTCCTGATTTTTCAGACTGGCTCAAGAATCGGTCAAATAGACTTTTCTCGTCAGTCAGACAAGATTTAGGGTTTTCATTGATTTTTAAGCAGTTCAAGCAGATTACTTAGGGTTTGATTGAGTTGGCTCAGGTTTTGATCAGGCGGACGCTTCTCTGACAATTAAAACAAAACTAGGGTTTTTGTGCGTGCATTCTAAGAAAGAATTAATTTTACAGTTCTTTTCAGTTTACTCTGAGATTTGGATTGAGTTTGCAGTGTTTGACTAAATCAGTGAAAAGAGGACATGTGGACGTTTTGTTGTTTGACTGTGCATTGTTATGTTTAATTCGGAACGCCGAACGTTTATTAATTATTTCTTTTTTCTAAAGTCAGAATAATTGGATTTATTTCCAATTGTCTTAATTTAAGAAATTCAAATAATTAAGTTAAACAATTGAAAAGAAATAAAAGGAATTAATTGATCAAAAGAGGATTTTTTTTTATTTCATCTTTAATGGTTTGTTACAATCTATTATTTGAACAACTGTAAATTTATTTACATCCTTGTTTATAATAATAATGTTACAAATAATTGAAATGAAATAAGATACATCCTAAAAAATTTCCTAAATCTTCATCTTCTACTGCTCCTCCTCTTTTGCTCCATTTGATGTTTATCTGCAAAACAAAGAAAAGAAAAGAAAAAGTCAATTGCAGTCAAAATAATTAAGAGCAGACAGATAAAAAAAGGGACTCATCATTAAAAGCAGCTGGCCGGAATCAGTTTGCCCTCTCCGCAAATCACGAGATTTCTCCCGGTTCATAAAGAGGGATGAAAAATGCTTGCAAAAATAAAGTATGAAATGCACAAAAGTTACATACTGCATAAATCCAAAATTCCCAAACCAAGGATAAAAGGCAAACTGAATAGCAAACTAAAACTGTTCAGAATTGCAACACATGCCTAACCAAGGTCACAATTCCAAACTAAACTGAAAGTTCCAATTTCAAACTTTCCACAAGCTGCCAAAGAGCTATCAAAAAGCTACCCAAAAGCTGTCAAGAAGTACAAAGAAGCATAAAATCTGGATGCAAGAAATATGGAAGATATGCAGAACTAAACCACAAGTACAAGCAATGTTCAAATCACATCATTTTCCTAGGCCAACTACCTTTTCAGAATAAGGACAAATCTAAGCAATATTTTTATGCTTTAATCTGTACTAGAGAGAGAAAAAGAGAAGAAAAGGAGGCTTACAGGCTTTAGGCAAGGAGATATAAACAAACTTATCAAGATAGTAAAAAGAAGAGGCAGAGATATCACAAAAGCAAGAAGGTCATAAACTGTAACAAAAAACATAGTCATGCCTCCAAACTGTATCAAGGCCTTCACCTACTTCAAACACTTCAAAACATCCTGCCCAAACCTGTGATCAACTTACAAAGAAGCTTAAAGAACAAACATACAAACAACAAACCACAAGCTGGTAAACACCCAAACTTGTAAACCAAAACATCAAAACTGGCATGAACTATCAAGCCTATACGAGCCAAAGCCTCATGCCTGCATAAAACCCTGAAGCCGTTAAACCTGTCAAACCTGCCTGAACTGTTCAAGCCTCAACCTGTTTTAAGTTGTAACATATAAGCCTATACAAGCCTAAAAGGCCCCAAAAAAGCCATCAACCTGTTTCAGGCCTGTAAGCACACTAAGCCTAAAGCCTGCTGAATGCTCAACCTGTCAAAAACATAAGCCAGCCTGTTGAACAACATAACCATACCAACTTGTGTAAAACCTTGAACCAGAAATGCCCAACCTGTCAAAAGCCTAACCATCCTCTAAACATCAAGCCCTTTCCAAAACCAGTTTCCAAACCAACACAAGCCCTCAGAGCATCCTCATCATTGGGCTACCAATATCATCAATATCTCAATACCAACAAGCATACAGTCACAAGCATACTCAGAAATATATCAGATATCAAACATTTCAAGCATATCATCATCAAATAATCTCTGGGCAAACAATAAGCAAGGCAATTCAGAATATCATCATAATCACTCATAACATCATCAGAGGCAAAGTGGACAGAAGAGGAAAAAAGTGATTATACAAGGTTTTCAGAAGTTCATCATGAAACCCTAAAGAAGCAATACAAAAGTACCAGGAATTTCAAAGCGCACGTCATCACCAAGCCTCCTCCTTGGCCGCCTGAGCGCCTCCAAATCCGCCTCCTCCTCCGACTCCAACGAAGGTAGTATCTCTTCTTCTCTTTCCTTTAACGCTCCTAAAAAAGAATAAACAAACAACAACGCTTAAAAAAAATCAAAACGTGTATGACACCCTCAAAAATGCGCTGAGATAAGTGTTACCTTGTGTAAACCATCGCTTGAGCGATCCGTGGATGGAGAAGGAATTGACGATGGCGCTGGTGGCTAGGCAAGGAAGGACGTTGTTCTGGATGCTTGGCTCAAAAGATGAAGAAGACGAAGAGCAAAAGTGAACGGCGCCTCTGTGTTTCACAAACCCTAGTTCCCAATTGAACACAAACAAAAGCAACCCTAAACAAATTGCTGTGACAAACTTTGGCCTTGCCCTGTAAAACACGCTTAAGCCCAATGTTTTATCTGGACGCACCCCCCTCCCCCCTTTGCTTCTGTTTCATTTGTTTCAGCTTGGGCCAAACATCCACCCTTAAGCCCATTCCTTTTTTGTTGTACATAAACTGACCTTTTTTTATCATTATATTTTTTTTCTTTTATAAATTTAAGCTAACATAATTTTGTTTGTGAATAAAAGTAATGTAGTAATCATTTTTATACATAATTTAAAAATAATATTTTGTTAAAACAAATGACACCTTTTTTATAAATTTTTTTTAATTATTTCTTTTATTTTATTTTAAGAATACATCAATATTAAAATATTAGATTAGGTTAATAGATTTGGTCTTAAAACTTTTGATAAATCTTTTTTCATACATAAAACTTTAATTTTTCTTAAAAACATTTCTTTTTTTTCTTTAATTAAAATTTTTGTATCTAAAAACATCAATACATAATTTTATTTAAGTTAAATACCTTCCTTTTATTAAAGTCTTTTGTTTGGGTACATATTTAACAAAAATACAAAGAAAATACAAATATCCAAAAAGAATAAACACCATACTTAATTTTTCATTAAGTTAACATTTTCCACTTGTAAATAAATTACGTGCACTTACACATTTACAATACACAAATACGTTGATACATTTACTTTGCTCTACACATATACATTTGCTTTATTCTTATACATTGTTATACATTACATATTACATTTGAGATCGCAATTCGATTTGGTTATAAATATTTGGACACCATTCTCCTATTAAGTCTCATCCCCATTTGTAAATTTGTACCCCCACTCCCGGATACTTATTTGTAATAGCGTAGACTTTAAATTCCCGCAATTTATCGCTTTCAAATATACCATGGTTAGACCTTGGGTTTGTATGTATATAAAATCAAACGCTAGATAACCTAATACAAAGACAAATACATGAAATCAAATACACAATCACACTTGCACCCCTAGGATAATCCCGCTTGTTGCCTTCCAAAATGGGTCATGCTTGCACGTTGAGTATCTTTGGCAAAACAATTCAAATGATCATAGTCCCTTGATGACGCTTTCGAAAGTTGCCTAATCAAAATGATCATAGTCCCTTCAAGCAAATTGCCAAAGACACTTGGCACCATTGCATTCATGGTCCATACGATGACCCGCGCCTGTCCCGTTAACATCCTAATGCAGGATTGTCCATCAAATACAATGGTGGAACAATACTGTTAAAAGGGTTAAAACATGAGAAAAACCTTTGAGTACAATAGGGGTAGACAAACTCTTAGTTACTTGATCAAACTTGCAAACACGCTTACCTACTTTTCAAAACCACACTCCACAAACACTTTCAAAACAAAAACATCTGAAACATCTTTTCGAAAAGATACACACCTTTGTAAAACACTCAAACACGAGTCATTATAATGGTTGCCTAAGGCATCTTTTTCAAAACATTTTCAAAACACACACACAACACCACAATTTCAAGCAATTGAAAATCAAGGCAAGTGATCTAAAACAAGTAACTAAGAGCCCATGGATAACCATGGATGAAAAGGGTGCTAATACCTTCCCTTTTCATAATCTACCCCCCGAACCCAGGAAACATCTCAAAAGGTTTTTCCTGTGCTTTTTAACCTTTCCCTTAGGATAAAATAAAAAGTCGGTGGCGACTCTTGCTAAACCGAACAAGTGCGAATACAAACGCAAAACTCGAGTCAGTTCTCCCACCGTATCACACCCTCAGACAGAAATTGAGGCATCTTCCAACAATTCACCTCCATATCTATCTCTTTTATCCCCAATCAGGGTATGTAAGAATAAAATCCTTCAACAAAAAGAACGACGAACGATCGACTCTCCTTGAATGCCTCTATCCTCAAGCAGAAGTCTAAGATCCCCAACAGAGTATCCTCAAACAGAAAGCGGGAATCCCCAGCAGAATTATTCTCAGCAGAAATTGAAGAATCACTTTCTTCATCCCCAGCAACAGTCCGAGATTTATTTTCCCCAGTTGGACATTGTTACAAGGAGCTACCGATTCGCTTCAACGACATATTGCATCCATACATCATTTCACAATACATCATAGCATATGCATACCGAAACGCATATAACATTCTCATTTATTTTGAGAGCATCATTATGCAATGCATTACATGCATCATGACATTACATAAAGCTAATTTTTTCTTTTCAGTTAAAGTTCGTAAACAGACGAATATCATCAATAATTTTCAAACATGTCACAGATTAATTCCTGAAACAGGACGGGGTAACTATCTATATGACCAAGCGGTATGAATTCCCGAAACAGGATAAGTTTACCAATGAAAAACAGATCATAGATTAATTCCTAAAATAGGACGAGGCAACTATCTATATGACCAGGAGGTATGAATTTTTGAAACAGGACGGGTTTACCAATGAAAAATAGGTCACAAATTAATTCCCGAAACAAGACAGGGAAACTATCTATATGATCAGGTAGTATGAATTCCCGAAATAGGACAGGTTTACCAACCAAAAAAATAGGTCGTAGATTAATTCCCTAAACAGGACGGGGCAACTATCTATATGACCGGGTGGTATGAATTTCTGAAACAGGACATGTTTACCAATGAAAAACAGGTCGCAGATTAATTCCTAAAACAGGACATGGCAACTATCTATATGACCAGGCGGTATGAATTCCCGAAATAGGACGGGTCTACCAACGAAAAACAGGTCACAGATTAATTCCGAAATAGGACGGGGTAACTATCTATATGACCAGACAGCATGAATTCCTGGAACAAGATGGGTTTACCGAAGAAAAACAGATTGTAGATCAATTCCCAAAACACGACAGGGCGACTATCTGCGTGACCAAATGATTTCCCCTTCAAAGACTAAATTATGAAAAGCATCTCCTTCAGAGCCTTTGTTATGAAAAAGCACCCCTCCAGAGACTGGATTTTGGCGAGCATTCTCCTTCAAAAGTTTATTTTGAAAAGCATCTCCTTTAGGGATTTGTTCTGAAAAGAATTCCCCTTCAGAAGTTTATTCTGAAAAAGCATTCCCCTCAAATATTGAATTTTGGCGAGCATTTTCTTTCTGAAAATCATTCTTCAGATACAGTCAGGCGTAGACTCATTCTGATACTCCTATCAACAGTTACTTTGGATGGCATCTGTAAGCCCATCCCTGGCGACACTCTGTCAATTTTCTGAATGGCATCTTTAAATCCCATTCAAGCAATACTATCAACCAACAATGTTACTTCATGCACCAGCGAGTGCAAATTTCTGGGCACTTAAGTGTTCAATCCTCTTCCACCTTCAGATCATGAATGGCAGACATACCAATCTAACTCTTCAGGTTTAAGAAAATTGAACAGGGGAATCTGTTGTAACCCAAAATTTACCCTCCCATTTTTAATACAATTAATACAAGACACCTCATCATGCTCTTAGGGTTCTCAATTGCTCAAGAATACTTAAGGGTTGACCAGACAAACCCTCCTCCTAACAGTTGACCTATAACTAGGGTTTGACTTTCCTTAAAGAAAATTGAATTTATAATGCCTCAAATAGATTTAATGGTTCCTCATATACTTTAAGGTACCCTCGTAACCAATTCCAAGCCTTGCATCACAAGTTTTCTCAGTCAATTGCTCAGATGATTGAAAATCAATTGTATTAGATAAAAAGTCAACATTGGTCAACTTATAGTCAAACTTTAAGATTTTTGGTCAACATCAATATTTCAAAGTCACATTCATCATTTGATCAAGGGTTGATCATGATTCATCAAGAAAACTCAAGATTCATCAAAAGACAAAAGTTACCAAATTAGGATTTTCTTAAGGAGTCAACTGAACTTTTACCAAGCATAACTTTCATATGCTTCCTCAAATATTCCTTAACCAAAGCCTAACTTGAAGGAAATTCAATTCTATACAACTTTGTCTCTCTAAGCTCAAGGCCAAAAATGCTTCATTTGAGAGATATAGGCCAAAATATTACAGATCATTTTAAAAGTCACCAAAAAGACATCTTTTGTCAAAGAAATTTACATCAACTTAAAGACTTCAAATGAAAAAGTGACAAACATGAGAGTTGTAGGGGACATATTGAGATTTTCAAAAAGTCCAATATCACCTTCATATAGAAAAATTGAGAGAGTTATGATTGGTGCAAGTTGATAAATTTTGAGAAAATGCATGAAACCACAATTGAGCAATTTTGGACTTTTAGGCTAATGAGCCTAACTTGTGAAGTTCAAACGTGTTTATGACATGTTTAGAGACCTCTAAGTCCATTCATGCATTATTTTAATTTTTTATTTCATATATTTTGAATTTATTCATTTACATTCAAAATTAAATTAAATAATATTAAATAAATGTACAAGGCATGTGGGCTTTTGTTTTGGATCATTTTGAAGCCCAAGATCACATATCCAACATAACAAAATCGTGAGGAATAAAGAAGGAAAGAGTTCTTCATGTTTTGGAAATAAATAACGACTTTGATTGCACATGTTTCCTTCCAAGAATGTTAACTTAAAAAATCATCCATTATAAATAGAGCACACACTCCATAAGACAAAGACACATATTAGCTACCATAGAAATAAGTTCTTAAACACAAAATTTCAAAGAATAGATGCAAATTGTATCCCAGTTTTCCAGCCATTCTCAACTCAAACGAAGCCTCGAATCGAATCATCATCTTGACATTCCCAAGAACCTCCTCAAGTCCATAACCACGCTCAATCGTGCCCGAAAGCCTCCCCTCAATCATACTGGTGGTAAAGATTTTCTAATTTCAAATATCTTAATTTTGTGTTATTAATAAGTTTCATATGTCCAGATGTGTTAAACAAGAAACATAGAACATGTTGGAACCAAGCGTGTGAAGAGAAGGGAGGGGGTTCGAACCCCAACGATGCCAAAACCCTTTTTGCTTTACTTTCTTCATTTTCCCTTTCTTTTTATTAGTTATTTTATTATTAATTAACTTTTTTTAATCAAAACATATACATAAAAAAAATCAGAAAGAAACCATATAATAAAATCAACAAAAAATTATTTTTAGGGTGTAAATTAATTTATTAATTTTTTTGGACAATTAGATTTTACGCTTTTTATTAATTAAAATCAATTAGAATTAGGATTTTAATTATTATTAATTAACACTTAAATTATTTTCATAAAAACACCAAAAATATGAACTTAGATTTTTAGTGCATTTAAACTTTTTCCCGACATTTTCTTATTCTTTTTGCTATTTATTTTCTTAGACAATTGTATATGTCACACAATCTAATATAATAGTTTAGATTTACATCCCTGCATTTTTCTAATTATATAACTCTCCCAAAGCCCTGTAATAGCGTAGATTTTCATTTTCGATTTATCTTTTGCCTTTATATGTTTTGTATATATATAACTGCTAGTAAATAGGCTTGTATGATAAGAGTAAAATCAAACATTGATAACCTTAATTTTCAAGATAACATAACTGAAATCAATACACTTTGCACACTTCACCTCTAGGGTAACCTCTCTTCCTTGCCTTGCGATACTAATGGTCACATCCCACGAAAACATGAATACTTTAGCAAAGACCCTCGGTTAAACAATATCATTATGGTCCCTCGAAATAAAGATCACAACCCCCCGATGACCCTTTAATGTTGCCTACGAAAAATGATCTAGTCCCCCCGATACAATTACTAAAGTATCTCTACGTGTTGCCTTCAATGACCATTTGATGACCCTACGCATGTCCCTTCACATCCAATAGATAACGCTACCTATCAACTAATGGTATGGATAGCACTATGTCTAAAGGAAAAGGAAAATAACAAGAACGACCTTTAATGGGTAAGACTCAACAAATTGCTTGCTCACAAACAAATCATTTTTTATACATTACACTCTCAAACAAATATTTTCAAAACACTTTATACGCATTCTTGAGGACTGATAGAGGAATCATTACAAAGTCTGTCTTACATTGGCATTTCAAAATATTTTCAAACAATCACACACAGAAAATAATTTTTTTTAAAAGTGATCAAGCAATTAAGAGCCCGTAGATAACTACGGATGAAAAGGATGCTAACACCTCCCCTTTTCATAACTTACCCTCTGAACTCAAAATCTATCAAGGTCTTTTCTGTTATTTTCACCCTTTCCTTATTGGATAAAAGAAAATTTGATGGTGACTCTTGCTAATCGCAACATTTCCGATAAAACACTAAAAAAGTCAGTTCTTCCAACGTATTACCCTAAGATTTTTTGAAAAAAATATTTAAAATAAAAAATAAAAATCCCATCATCAAATGAATATAATATGATAACAATAAATAAATCAAAATAATAAATGAAAGAAAATAAATAAATAACATCAAATATTAAAAACATTGAATATTAAAACAAAAACTATAAACCTAAGAGGAAGGCTTTTAAACCCTAGGGTTGAGTCCCTAGCAGAGACGCCAGTTGTAATAACCGGTTGGAAATGAGAGTCGCCACCCTTAATTTTTATCCTAAGGAAGGGAATATAAAGGATAACTTTGATTTAATCATAGATTCTAAGTTGTTTGACTCGTTTTAGACGAAGGGAAGGTGTTAGGCACCCCATCATCTACCTTGCTCATAAGGATACTAGGGTTTAGAATTACGACATAGGAAATAGGGCTTTAATTGTTATTAGTAAAACTCGCCAAGATTTTAGTCGTATGCCTACATATCCTCTTATGAGGAATCAAAGTTCCAATTCGTAGTTCACAGTGGGTTGGTGTTTTTTATGGATTACGAAGATATTTTGAATTAATCCTTGAACCAAGCCTGAGTTTGAAAATTGCGCAGTGTTTAGACGAAGTTCGCAGTTTAATGAGAAATATCTCCATAATCCTTTTTGAAAATGATATCTTGTATTTTTAAATTATGCTAGTGGAAAATTGTTAGTAATTTGATTGGTTAGATATTTTTAATATCTTAATAATATAAGAAAAATATTTTTAATGCATGACAAAAATAATTTTAATGCAATTGAAATATTGAATGAGTTAGTAAAAGAATAAAATAAATAAATTTAGAATTTATTATAAACATATTAATAAAATATAAATGGAGAGAAAACTAAATAAATAAAATCAAGAAAATAAATTTTTTTAACGCAGGGGAGTGTATCTTCAGTTAATTGGTAAAAGGATAGGGGTATGAGGAGTAAGGCCTAAAATTTAGATATTAAATTTGGGCCCAAAACGCAGGGGGTGCAAACTTGAATGTTGTAGCAAACCTGGAGGTGTAGGATACAAGGACCCAAGTCCAGATGTTGGACTTGACCCATTAATGCATGGGAGGTGTGTTTTATAGAGTTATAGTAAAATAACAAGAATAGGGAGGTGTGGTCTAGAATGGACTTAGGCCTAAGGTCATAAGCGTTGGGGAGTCTGTTTGGCCTGTGTAAGGGCGAGTACATTGAGTTATGATGGGGATGTGTTTGAGAGATGTTTGATGATGATCAAAGGGACGGGGAGCGAGGTGCACAGTATGATGGACACAGGGAATCAGAGGGCGTTATATACACAAACTCCTGGATTGAAAGCCCATTTTCTCTTCTTTTCTTTTCTCTTCCCCCCAAAACACAAAATATACATTGGAGGCTAGAGAGAGAAGCTCCAACTTCTCTCTAGATTTCTGTCGCCAGAAATCTCCTCTGCCTTGGGTGCCATCGGCCAGAAATTGCTTTCTCCAGCGGCTGCGCCAAGGCACTACAACCTTCAAACTCTACCACCTTATGGGTTCATACGAATCTAAGAACCCTAAGGGTTCATGATGAACCCTAACCCAAAAACCCAGAACCCTTCAACAATGATGAACCCTAACCCTAAACCAGATGAACCCTAACCCCAGACTTAAGAACCCTAACCCTAAGTGATGAACCCTAATGAACCCTAACCCTTTCAGAAACCCAGAAATCCAAAACCAAACATAAATCATAGATTCAAATATCAATAAACCCTAATCTAAGTGTTTCAACTTGCTTCTCCTGCAATGATTCTTCTTGTAAATATCATTCTGGCTCTTTCTCGATTCTCCCTTCTAATCTTCTTCTCCTTCTTTTTTTGTTTCATAGGTATGACGAGTGATGGTGTGTGACGGTTGCGGTGGCTTAAAGCAAAAATCTAGGGTTTCAGAAATCAAAACCTAGATCTCAAGGAGACAATTGACTTATAGACTACCTCTTTTATGTTATATCTCTTCTTCTCCAAAATTTCTCCCCTCTGATTTATGTTGTTGTTTTTTCCTCCCTCTTTTTCTTATAATTTTAGGTTTATATAGCTTAGGTTTTAGATTCAATTAGGAAATTTTATGTATGATTGTTGTTACATTCTAGTGATTGAATCAATTAGTGATTTGATTTGATCTTGTAATTAATTTTTTTTATAATTAGATTAGGGTTTGTAATCTAATGAATTAACATAGACTTTTATAGCTTTGTAATTCATTTTCCGCAAATAATAACAAATATTTATTTTCTAGATTTGATTTGTAAAGATCTAGATTTGTTTTAGTTTTTGATGAATATGCGTTTCTTTTTATCTGTATAGTACACGTTCATTGATTTTGGGCCTGATTTCTGGGTTTGAAGGAAAAACAGGGCGCTTAGGGTTTCAACCCTTTGGGATGACTCGGTCAACCAAAATCAAAAATATAATTTAAAAATTGACAATAATAATAATAATAACTAAATATTATAAATTGAATAATTTATAAAAATAGTAACAAAAACAAACGTAACAAAACCAATATACTGAGAATGGGCCACTATTCCAAAAATTGAAATGGGCCCAATTGATTTAAAAAAAAAACTTGCACCCCACCTTTGTAAAAAAAAAAACGAATCAATCCTTAATAGGCCATCATATTTTGATGGCACAAAATATCACACCCTCATATTGTAACAATATACCTCCTTTTTAGATCTTGAAAATGATTTTTAATTGATTCCAAAAAAAATTTAATGGGCCATCAGATTTTGATGGTCCATTTTGAAATAATACACCCCTTCTTATAAATTTAAGACCCCCCCATGAAATTTTATTCAAAACAAAATAATTTTAAATACCAATGACTCTTAACTTAAAAATGCAGTACTAATGTGACTATTGAATTGATAGGACAAATTTGGGGTATGACAAATGGGTGCACCATGGGCGGCCGTGTCATCTGACACGTGCCATGTTGCACATCTTGTGACTTGGGAAAGAAAATAAAGAACTCAAAGAGCTAACACGGGCGGTTGTGTCACCTGATACGGGTTGTGTTGGCCAGTGACACTATTTTTCCTTGTTTTCATGATTTTTCACTATGTGTGACCCGGAGGGGCATTTTGGGCATTTCCGACCGAGACCAATGGATTTTCACTATTTAGATAAGTTTTCACAATGAATTAGGGGACTTTTTGCTATAGGAGAATTTGGACGATTGAAGAGAGCAACATATAAAGTTATTGGAGGACGGAGATTTTTCATGAGTCGACGCAATTGAAAATCAAAGTTCTTCATTTATCTGTATTGTCTAACTTTTATTTTATTGAAATTCTTTTGAAAAATATGAGTAGTTAAACCCCTCAATGCTAGGGGGTGTCCCTGATTTGATCGTGTAATGGCTTTAATTCCTAATTTCAGTAATTTGTTTGTTTTTTCATATTCAATTTGATTGTACAAGGTTTTTATTCCTTTCTTTGTCGGACCAACAAGGATTGATTTATGGTTAACAATCAAGTGGACCATGATTGTTAAGGTTTTTGTATGATTAGACTATAGTAGATATCACATAGGACTAGGGATACCCTATAGTTACTGGTTAATTCTTGATAAAACCAAGACTTAATTTCATCATAATTCTCTAAGGACTTAGGATTTATGGTGAATGTTAAAGGTTTTCCCACTAAGGACTTAGGTAAAAATAAACTAAAGATCTGGTAATTGAGTATTTTGAACTTGTTGAAGAAATCATGATTCAAGATTTTTACAGGGAAAATCATACACTTTACCCTAACATGTTCCTAATATATGTGAAAAAGCTAATTTATTAGTCTGCTTATTTTTACTTATTGTTAAGTTATAATTTACAAACAAAACACCAATTTAAGTTTTTGTTTAATTAGACCACGCATTAAAGTCGACATTGACGCGCAGCCCTTGAGATCGACATTCAGGAAATTTCCCTGTTATTACTATAGAGGAAAAATTGTACACTTGTTATTTTTCCAATCAGCAATCAACATATCCAAGAATCCCATCCAACATATCAGAACAAAACATATTGATATTTGTCATCATTTTATTAGATATCTTGTTGAGGACAAAATTGTGTCTCTTGAGCATGTAGCCACTGAAAAACAACCGACATATATATATATATATATATATATATATATATATATATATATATATATATATATATATATATATATATATATATATATATATATATATATATATATATATATATATATATATATATATATATATATATATATATATATATATATATATATATATTTACTAAGGTTTTAGATGCAAATCAGTTTGAGAAATTAAGGAGTGAATTGGGAATTTGAACTTTTGAGGAGTTATAGCAATTACAGACGTGGAGGTGTGCAAACCATATTTTCTCTTATCTCCATTCAGTTGTGCATAAAACTCCAGGAAAATTGTTACAAACTTTCCATATTTTATTGTTATCATTCTTAAGGATTGGGACAGTAGGATAAGCAAGGAGTACAAGAAGATTTATGACAGAGTTAAATGTATGGAGATTACAGTAAAATGAGCATGATTGTCTTTGAAAAAATTATGGCTAAAAGGGGGGAGTAGATATAGTATGATAGCTTATCAATGATTGTTGTTTGGTGTGATAGCTTTGGTAGTTTTGTATATTGTTGTTCTGATGTTTTTCATCTTAAGAAGGAGTATGAGCTTTTGTGTTTATGTATGATCATCAGTTCAGGGGGAGCATATCTGTGTAGGAGGAGCTGTTTGTTTTGGCTTGTGTGAAGCCATTTTTTTTGCTAGTTGTATGGATGATGGTTAGTTCTAGTGCAATCCGCTGATGCCTTGACATCATGTATAATATCCTGACTGTGAGATAAGCTACTGCATAGGGGGAGCATGGTGTTTCTGACGTTTGAATGCTTATTTTCATTTATGATGTCTTGATATTCTGTTTGAAGGATATGTTTTTATGTTATTGTCTAAAGATTTCTTTGAGAGTTTATTTCTCTCTGCTGTTGTGATTTGTGAGGCTAGGATTTATCCCTTTCTATTGCGTATGCCTATGATATGAACTGATGTTTATGCAAAGGTTGTTTTAGCCAAAATTTTCCAAAGGGGGGAGATTGTTAGGTTTTGTTGTGTTGGCTGCATTTTGTTAAAACAAGTATTTCAGCAAGATGTTGGACAAGATATCTTGACATGTTGGTACAACATCGTAACTCAAGATTTATTTTACAACTGTGGAGATTTGTTTGTAATACAAGATCTCCGTAGATTTGATTTATGGTCCAAGATGCGCATTTGAAGGTTTAATTCTCTAAAGATTTGGTTCAAGGGAAAGATCTGATCTGATTAGATTTGTTTCTCAAAATTAAATGTCATGACATCTAGGGAAATATTATATTTGCATCAGAAGATTTGATTTGATATGATTTGATTTGCAATTTTTTTGGCCAGATTTAATATCCAAGCCCAAGCGTTTCTCTGGATATAAAATGAAAGACTCTAAATCTAAATAAAGAAGGAGATGCAAGTGTAAAAATATTCATTAGGGTTTAGTTTGTTCTTTGTTATTTGTGAGCCACTCTTGTATCTCTTTGATGCTTGAGTTGGACTGAGTTTTGAGTTGTAATTGTGAATCACTCATAAGCTTTTAAGAAAGAGTGAATTATGTTTCATTGGAAGTGTATCTTCTTTTTGTTGTTACTTTTGTTATCACTGTTGTGTGATTGAAAGGAAGTGATGAGGGTCTCATATCTAGGAGTGTCTTAGATAGAAATTACATGGGTAGTGATTAGATGAGAAGTTTGTAAAATCAGAGGTTGTTTAGAAATTCAAACTAATACTTCCATAATGAATTTTGTTCATGGCTTGGATGCCTCCAGATATAAGTGATGTTGCACCAAACTGGGTAAACAACTTACCTGTGTTAATTACTTTCTGCAAAATTTCTTTAAATTGTTTATTGTTCTGTTTGTTGTTATGATGTATTAACATTGCACTTGGCATTGTGTTTTTTATATATTGGTGTTGGGACATTGTATACGACTTCTGTTGTGTTGTTCTAGAATTTCAAGAAAGAAATATATTAGCTAACAAATGATTTGGGATAATTCTGTAATGACGAATTATCACAAGAAACAACGAAATTGATAAATAACTGATGATAAATATAAAACTAAATTTGCATTAAAAACCAAACATCGTGGTTCTTACACGAAGTACCTTCAACCAATAGATTGATTTACAATTTTTAGGCTTCCATTACAAAGTTTGCAAGAAAGTTAAAACTGTTGAATATCACAGAGAAAAACAAAGTAATATGAAGGGAAAGTTCTCTTCTACTGTTGAATGAAAACAACTGGCCTTTTTAAATAGCCTTACATCACAACTACCACACTTAAACATGGTATGAAACACTAACCCAACTTACCTACAAAGTAGGAATATCTTAATAGACTAAATCAACTTAACAATAATAGTTCCTAATTGATAAGATAACAGAACAACCACACTTCCCAATTAATAGGATTTATTAGCAAAAAATAAATAAAATAAATATCCACTAACTTCAACACTCTCCCTTAAACTGAACACTCATAAGCAATAAATTTATTTCTTCAATTGAACACATGCCAAGTAATGCCCTTAACTTCAAAAAAGAATGAGCTTTCAGAAGTTTTGTAAGAATTTCGACAATTTGTTCATCACTTTTACAGTAGCATAGTTCCACTGCTCGCTCTTTAGCGAGATCGTGGAGAAAATGAAACCTCACATCAATGTGTTTTCTTCTTCCATGTAGAACTGGATTTTTTTGAAAATTTAATGGTTGAGCTGTTATCACAAAATAGCATAAGTGGACCTTGTTGTGTACATTTTACCTCTTCCAAAATTCTTCTAAGCCAAATACCTTTACAAGCACATACTGTAACAACTATAAATTCTGCTTCAGTTGTAAATAAAGTCACAACAGGTTGTTTCTTTGAAGACCATGAGAATTCAACTCCACTTAAGATAAATACATAACCAAATGAACTTTTGCGATCTTCCAAATCACTAACATAATCATTGTCACTAAAACTAACTAGCACATTTCTTTCACTCTTCTTATAGAACAATCCATAGTTAATGGTACCCTTCAAGTAGCAAAGTGATTTTTACTGCTTGATGATGAAGTTCAGTTGGTGACTCCATAAATCTACTAATGAGGCTGACAACATACATTAAATGCGGTCGAGTAGCCGTCATGTACATTAGACTTCCAACTATCTGCTTATAGTAGGTCTTGTCAATCTTTATTCCTTCATCATCCTGAGTCAGTTTAGTTCCAGGAACTATAGGGATTTGAACTATATTACAATCGTCCATTTTAAATCTTTCCAATACCTCTTGAGCATATTTCTTTTGACAAATAAAAAATGCCATCTGCAAATTGAATTACTTCTATGCCCATAAAGTATTTCATCACTCCCAAATCAGTCACCTCAAATTCTTTCATCATCGATTGTTTAAACTCTCTAAATAAGAATTCATCATTTCCAATAAATATCAAATCATCCAAATATAAGAATACAATAAAGAATTTACCTTTTTCTCCAGTTTTGATGTAAAGTGTATGCTCATAAGGACACTTATGAAAACCTGATTTGCTGAAATAGGTGTCAATCTGACTATATTAAGATCTTGGAGCTTGTTTTAATCCATAAAGAGCTCTTTTTAACTTGTAAACCATATGTTTGTTGTCCTTCTTTACATACCACGGGGGGTTGTTCCATAAAAACTTGCTCCACAAGCTCTCCGTGTAGAAATGCAGACTTCACATCAAGTTGAAAAATAGTCCAATTATTTTGAGCAACCAATGAGATGACTAGTCTATTTGTGTCATGCCTTTCTATTGGAGCAAATACTTCAGAATAGTCCATTATGTACTCTTGAGTGCACCCTTTAGCTACTAAATGAGCCTTGAGTTTGTCAATTTATCCTTTTTCATTCATTTTGTTTTGTAAATCCATTTTACTCCCACTGTTTTTTCTCCTTTTGAAAACTCCACTTACTCCCATGTATTATTTCCTTCAATTTCTTCAATCTCTAAATCCATAGCATTTCTCCATAGTTCACTTTTAAATGCCTCGTCAAATGAAATGGGATCACGTCCAGTAACAAAGTGAGCCAATGTCTCTTCATCTGAGAGCTCATCACCACTTATGTAATCATTCATCCAAATTGGTCTTCTCCTTTGACGTGGCATATTTTGTAGTGATGTTTCAGCATCTTCACATCCATGATCAGATCCAAGTTTATTTGATTCTTACAAATTACCATGTGCATCCTCTCCTATTTCTTCACTCACATTGTCCTCTAGTTCAAGAGCCACTGATTTTCCTTTAATATGATTTTCCCTATTCCAACTAATGTTTTCATCAAAGACAACATCTTTAGAAATACAAATCTTCTTTGTTAAAGGATTGTAAATACGATAAGCCTAATATTATTCACTTATGCCAAGTAGTACACATTTCTCTCCCTTATTATCAAGTTTCTTTCTCTTTGGATCGTGAACATGCATATAAGCTATGCAGCCAAATATTCTGAAGTGATCAACAACGAGTTTGTGACCAGACCAAGCTTCTTCCAGTGTCGTATTCTTCACTGAAAATGTTGGACATCGATTGAGAACATGAACACTCCAATTAACTTCCTCCGACCAAAAGTTTTCCAGCACATTCTTATTTGCTAACAAACTTCTCACCATATTCATAATAGTTCTATTCCTCATCTATGACACACCGTTTTGATGTGGTGTGTATGCTGCAATCAATTTTCTCTTGATACAATTTCTTTCACACAAATCCACAAACTCGATTGATGTGTATTCTCCCCCATGGTCTGTTCGAAGGTATTGAATATGTTGTTTTGCCTCCTTCTCAACTCTTGCTTTGAATCTCCTAAACATTTCAATGGCTTCAAATTTTTCCTTTAGAAAATATACCCATGTTTTTCTACTAAAGTAATCAATAAAAGTTAAGAAGTACCTTTTATTGCTGTTTGAAGTTGGATTTAACGAACCACATATGTCTGAGTGCACTAGTTGAAGGACCTGGTTAACTCTCCAAGTACACTCTTAAGGAAATGATTTCCTATGCTGCTTTGTAATCACACATTCTTCACACACATGAGATGGAGTTTCGATTTGAGGAAACCCTTTTACCATTTCTTTTTGTTGTAAGGTTCTTAGTCCATTAAAGTTTAAATGTCCAAATCTGTAATGCCATAACCATAAAGGATATGAAATAGATACTTTGAAACAAGTTTGATCTTCAAAATTCTCACTTTGTAGTTGAAACATTCAATTCCCATACTCTTAACAGCAACAACTAGCCCCTCTTTTGGATCATGAATTTGGTAGGTACCCTTCTGAGTTACAATTGTACAACCTGTTTCTTGCAATTGGCCCAGGCTGATTAGATTGCTTCTAAGCTCTGGTACATAATACACATCATGTATATTCTGCATCTTCCTATTCATATGTACTTTAATAGTTCCTTTGCCCATAACACTCATGCTAGAGTTATTGCCAAGATTGACACTTTGTCTGGAACTTTCATTTAAATCACAAAAAGGTTTTTGTTACATGTCATGTGATTGTTGCATCCAGAATCAAGGTACCAGATCTCCCGATTTTTAGCTTGCTCTTTCTCAGTGTAAGCCATCAATAATATTTCTTCCTCATCTATTTCAATAAAATTTTCCTTTTCTTCTGTTTTACCAGGACATTCCCATTGAAAGTGAACAATTTTGTCACAATTGTAGCATTCGATGGATAACTTGTAAAAACTTCTTTCTCTAGTGCCACGACCATGTCCTCTTCCTCTTCCTCTAAAGTTTCATCGACCTCTGCTTCTTTTATAGATATTTTTGGTATGCGTCACTTTGAGAGCTTGCTCTTCCTCAATATGGTTTGACATGCGTTGTTCATGTACTAACAATGAACTTTATAACTCATCTATTGACATAATATCAATGTAATTTGATTCTTCTATTGAACATACCACATAGTCAAACTTAGATGCCATAGAGTGTAGAATTTTCTCTATAATTGTCACGTCTTCCATCTTTTCTACATGCATTCTCATTCGGTTTACGACTATCAATGTCCTTGCAAAATACTCATCAACAGATTCTCCAGCCTTCATGTTTAGAATTTCAAACTCTTTACGAAGAGCTTGTAATTGAGCACGCTTGACTCTGCTAGTGCCTTGATACTTATTCTTTAAAGAGTCCCATATGTCTTTTGCAGTATCCTTCTTGACAATAGTCTCAAGAACAACTCGATCAATTGCTTGAAACAAGTAATTCTTTGCCTTTATATCCTTCAACTTTAACTTATTTCTTGCTTTTAATTGTGAATTAGTCACAGTTGTTTCATCCCTTACTTCTGGAATTCCTTCCTCAATCAAACCCCAATATTCCTTTGATTTCAAAAATTCTCCATCAACATGCTCCAATGGTCATAGTGACCATCAAGCTTCCCTTACTTCTGGAATTCCTTCCTCAGTCAAACCCCAATATTCCTTCGATTTCAAAAATTCTCCATCAACATGCTCCAATGGTCATAGTGACCATCAAGCTTTGGAATTTCTGTCTGCACAAAACTGTTATTGTTCCCTTCAATTTCCATTGTTAATGTTCATAGAAAATTGTTGCTTTAGGTAGTCATTCCCCTTGCGGGGCTCTGATACCAAATGTTGAATATCACAGAAAAACAAAGTAATATGTGTTGCACCCAAATATTTTCCCTCTTCAGTCTAACCCTAATTGGCTTATTTTTCTCTAACATACTCATGCATACATATCATCAATTCCATGGTTACAGGATCAAAACATTTATTTGTGTCAAGCTACAAAAAACAATTATTCCGCCAGACAGTATAACAAAGCAGAAACTTAGGGTTTTCGAGATTCAAGCGCATTACACATATTTTTCTGAGCTACTCAATCAGAAATTAATCAAGTCATTATCATTCCAAGATCTCATGTGTTCCATTAAGCTTTAAATTTCAGATAAAGTCAAGTGTTCCAGTTGATTTGAGACAGTTCAAGCTGAAAATCAGCATTTTGCAGTTCAAGGTTAAAATTTGTAACTTCTAACCAGAAAAAGTTTGGGAATGGTTCTTCAGGAATTAGAACCATCTTGTTATCATTTCCAATTCATCTGTTCAGGTCGAAGGCTAATTTTTTAAGGAAGATCTTCTAAAGCGCAAATATCTGAAATCATGTTATATAGTGGATTTGTTGGTTCGCTGGTTTTCGGACATTCAAAAATTTGCAAATTTTGATCGGTGAATCAATTTTGAATGGATATTATGGAATTTTAACTCCATTGTTATTTTCTTCAATTCTTATGTTCGGGTTGGACGCTGGTTCGATGAGGAAGACTTCCAAAAAGTCAAATTACTTGAGACTGGTACCCTGAAACAACATGTTGATCCCCTATTTTTCAGATGTTAAAAAATTCATAACTTTCGCTCAATTCGATGTTTTTAAATGGTTATTTGGAGATAAAATCCATATTTATGTTGTCATCAATTCATATGTTCGGGTCAGAAGTCAATTCTTTGAAGAATATCTCTAAAATTGCAAAAATACGGTGAAAATCGCATGCTGAAGCAGATTTCTGGTCAACTATCGTGCAATATTGCAAAAATCATAACTTTCTCAATTTTCATTGTATAGAGATGATTCTTTCAGCATGATGTCACAAATTATGTTAGCTACAAGTTTGCTTCAGGTCCCGAGTTTGGATTGTGCTCAGAAGACTTTGGTTTATGGCTTGTCACAAAAGTTGTACACTAAAATAAGCTGAAAAATATGCACATAGGGTTTTCTGTCTCAAGTTTCTCGCCGTTGTGAAATTCATAAATTTCTCGATTTTTATTATATCGGGGCTATTCTTTCGGAACTGCGTCTTAAATTTTGTCATCAATGTTTTTGTTTCAGGTTGCGCGTCAGAATTATGCACCGAAAGTGATGTGCTTGTGGGTTGTTCTCGCACCGTACACCGAAAAAAGCTGAGAATTCTGCATTATTCACAAAAAATAAGAGAATTTGCATTTTTTTACCATTTTCTAAACATGGTCTTAGCTCACTTCTATAAATTGTTTCAATTTAATTTCAAAATAACTTTTGTCATTCTACATAAAAATCATTAAAATTCTCTCAAGTTTCTATCTTCTCTCTCAAGCACACAAGAACAAGTTCATCAAGATCTTCAATCTCTCTTCTCCTCCCCACTCTCGACGATCTCTCTTCTTGCTCATCGTGCCACCATCTTTTCCTGCTCAGCAACCGTTGCTCCGACGAACTCCATCCGCCTTGGCCTCTCCTCTTCCGCCACGTGTCCGCGCGGACATGCTCCCTCCGCCTTGCTCAACCGCGCGCTAGCTCCCTCTGTCTTTGCAAGTTCCGATCAGATCCATCTCTTCTCCTGACTCCGGTTCAATTTCTCCAATTCAATTTTCGGTAAATCTCTGGATTCTTGATTCAATTGCTTTGCATTGACTTTAATTGTTTGAATTAAATTGAACTATCTGAATCTTGCATGAGTTATTTGAAGAATTCACTTGATTTGTGTTGTTTAACATAAATTGAATCTTGAATTGTGAAGAATAAGTTCTTATTGAAAATAAGTGATTATGTGATTTGAGCTTAATCGATTTTTGAGATCTAATTGATTCTTGAAGTTGTATGATGAAAAAATGCAGAATTGGTTGATTTATATATTGTTGATTGTTGATAATTACGCGTCGAAGTTAATTGTTCCATTGTGTTGTGATTTACGCGTCGTAATTTGTTTCCGATTTGATACTTGTTGAAATTTGTTTAAATTCATGAATCAGAATCAAATTTCGAAGTGTTTACTTGTCTTCGACGCATAATTATTTCTTTCTTCGATACTTGGAAGTGTTGATACCGGTACCGATTTCTCTTATACAAATTATTTGTGAATTCCGCTTAATTGTTCATGTATCGATGCTTAGATTTTGTGCCTTAAAAGGTTATTTACAAAACGATTTTTAGCAAGCATCTATATATATATGTCATGGCTGCCCGGAGTTTTCAAATGTGTTGTAAATTGAGTTTTAGTTGTTGTTTGATGCATAAGTGGCTTTGTGTTAATAATTTCTTGATATCAGTAACAAGTTTGATTGATTTTAACTCAACTTTTTGAGCATTTCATGAAGCGGTACATGGTGTCTGGAAAATGGTTTTTGCATCTACATTGTGATTTAATTCACGATTAATGCATACTTGATCTTGTTAGCATATTTGGTTGATACCAGTATCAAATTCAGTTGTTTTTAAGCCGAATTTGTGAGCACTTCGTAAGGTGGAATGTTGCTGCCCGGAGATGATAAGTGGTGCTTAGTTGATGATTTAATTCCAAATTAATGCATGTTTGAGCATGTTAGCATGTTTGGTGGTTACCGGTACCGAGTTTGATTGATTTTATTCCGACTTTTTGTGGACTTTCATGTGTTAATGTGTGGCTGCCCAGAAATTCATTTTAATGTTCTAATGCATGTTTGCATCTTATTTCTTCATGATTCGATCTTGATTTAAGTTGTGACGTGAATACTTGATTTCGTTTATGCCTCACTGTTATTTCTAACTCTTTTGTTGACTTGTGCAAGGCATTTCAAGAGAGGTTTTAATCGTTTATATATTCTTGGTTATTCGATTGAAACACATTTTATTCCACTTTCTTTGTGGATTCGAGTTCGCGTCCGACACACTTGATTCTCATTCTATGAGATATATACATTGCTTGTGTTTTTTGTATGGATGTGTATTTTTGTGCAGGTTTATTGATGTCGTGAGGATGTGTTCGATACACACTTTGCATGTGATTTATTTTCATATTGTCAATGCTTTGACGCCTATTATGAGCACCCGATTCTGATTATTTTGTTTGTTGATGCTAGCTTGCACGAAGACCGTGGGGTTTCTTTTACTTTGATATTGCTTTGCTACAGACTTATTATTCTTTTGGTATTGTTTCTGATTCTGTTTATATTCTGCATTTTTTTCCGCTTTCCTTGCCATGAGAAGTAGGAATAGAGATGCATGACTAAGAGTCTCTACTTTGGGTGGGGCAATTCTGTTTAAAGTCCTCAAAGAAGGAAATGTTTGTTTTGTTAAAATTCCTCAAAAGAAGCAATGTTTGTGTTTGTGTAAAGACCTCAAAAGGAGGCAATTTTTCTAAAGTCCTCAAAGAAGGCAATTCCCCCCCTTTTATTTTGTGCTTGTTATCGAGTCAATAAGTAGAGCAAAGGGCTCACAATCTCCCCCCACACCTTCTAGTCTGTGTCGTTCTTAGCTCATGTTGTACGTTAATGCTTTGAATCATTCTTATTCTTGTCCATTGAGTCAAATAAAGTGGAAAAGGATTTGTAACCAACCCTCACACTTTTTCATTAGTTTCGATGATGTTAGCTCATGTTTTTTAAATGTTGACGTTTCGAGTTGTTACTCGATATCAGTGTTTGAGAAAATCAAGTGGAAAGAGTTCCTTACTCCCACTTCGAAATCCATTGAATTCATTGTTTGTTGCTAGCTCGCACTCGATTTTTGTTTTGGTTTTGGTTTAACTTTGCTCGATTGCACTTGTGCTTGGGCTTTTCCCTTTAGGCTTTTTCATGTTGCCTTAGAATATACTTGTTTTAGTTCTGATTCGAGTTCAACATTAGGATTGTAACCTATGCATACTAACTTAGGTAATTATTTCCCTTTGTTATCCAAACCTTAAGACCACCATTGCATAATGTTGTACCCCAAAATTTTCCCTCCCATATTCTTCAAGGTTTGCTAAGATCATGCTTCAAAATCTCCCAAGGGTTGCACAGTCCAATGGCCTCCTAATAGTCAAAATTAGGGTTTTGGTTCTGGCAAGGAAGTTGAAGTTTTCAATGGTCCAATCAAGTCCCACATGCCTATAAACATTGTCAAGCACCTACATGTCAAGTTTCAAGGCTCACAAGGTCAAGTTGCACAGTCAAAAACCCTAATTGCTTCACAATCAACTACAGGGGCAAAATGGTCATTTGGCAGTCAAAAGTCAAAAATTTTGGTCAACATCTTATTTTGAAGCCACAATCATCATTTGGTCAAATCTTGATCATGATTCCTCAAGCATGGCTCAAAAATCATCAAGGTGTCAAAAGTTTCTATTTTTGGACAGCTGAAAAGTCAACTGTACCTTGACCAAGGCATAACTTTTTCATGGTTCATCAGAAAAATTCCATCCAATGCTCATCTTGAAGGGGAAGACATTTCCTACAACTCATCTTCACATTCCAAGTCCAGGAAATACTCTCACAAAAAGTTATCAATTTCAACATTATAGGTCATTTTCAAAAGTCAACAAAAAGGGACTTTAAGTCAAAGACCATAACTTGAGATTGGTAAATCAAAATGACATGGGACCAAATACATTGGTTAGAGGACTTCAAGACCTTTCCAAAATGTCCAAGAAAATGATCAAAGCTTGAAAATTGAGCAAGATATGCATTGGAGAAGTTGGGATTTTTTTGTGAAATGGCCAAAATCATTTATCCTTGAAATTTCATTTTTTGACAAAAGGGACCCACTTTTTCCACTTGATTCAGCTTTGCCATACCTTCCACGTGTCCCATGTTTTATTTCAAGAATAAAAATTAATTTTTCTATTTTTGTTTAATTTTATTTGATTTAATTCATTTTAAATCTTTAAAATTCAAATAAAAATCAAGAAAATTAATGGGAGGATATTTTGTGGTTTGAATAGCTTTGATACATCATAAAACATATACCAAATTCGTTCAAGACCTATTTCAAGCAAAAAAAATCAAATTTGGAGCAAATATGGCAAGTTATTTCAATGGTGATTATGGAGAAAATCAAAACTTCATTGCAAGGCTTAAAAGCTCCTTAATGTGACTGATTCTCATCCAAGCCTATATATACAAGACTTGCAAGCCTCATTCAGGACCTAGAAAAAAAGGAGAGTGTGCACAAACGGCCAGAGGAAAAGTTCAAAATTTGTCCAAAAAAGTGAGAGATCTAAAGCGGTGTTGCAAACATTTTCAGATCAAAGCAAGCACGTGGATTTCTTCCTTGCCACTCCTTGAAGCCAAAGCAACCACAAACGCGTCCTAAGGTCCACTACCAAGCGCTGTAAGTTCTCTCAAACTCACCCCTGTACACGAAATCATGTTTCTCCATTCTTGCACTTTTTCTGGAAAATAATAGCATATTCATACTCCATGCCTAATTTCCAATGTAACTGCTATATTCAATTTCATTTTTAGGCTTCGTATAACAATACCCGTGCCTAGGGTTCATTGGTTTTGTTTTTAGGTATTTTGTCTACAGGTGAAATTTGGACAAACTATAAGCATAGACGTGATCAGGAGACATGGACGATCACAACCATGGGCTTAGATGGAATTTTTGATGCCTAAGGATGATTTTGAGTAAAACCTCCAAAATCCGGTCTTCACCTCCTTGGTTTAGCATTTCTTTTCTTATTTTCTTTCCTTTCATTAATTATTATTATTATTTAGCTAGTTCACAAATAATTATTTTCATAAATTCAGAAAAAAAACAAAAAAAAATGTAATTATTATTATTATTATTAATTTCACTTTAGTAATTATTTTTGTAAATAAAGTACTAACAAATTAATTAGTTTAATTAGTTAATTTTAACCTTTTTTCACAATAAATAAAAACAAATTTAGACTTAGGCTTTTTCTTTTGACATTTTTAATTCTTTTTTTATTTTATTTCATAAAAACATAAAAAAGGTCAAAAAATATTTTCTTGTAATTAAAATAATTAATTAGTTTTCAATTTCATTTAATTACCCAAAAAAAGACAAAAAAATTAATTCCCTTTTCTCTTTTCGCACGTTTACTTTCATTTCTCTTTTAAATATTATGTAATTGCCCCAAAGCCTTGTAATAGATAATTAGGACATTTACTTTCCGCACTCTTTATTCAAAATCGGGTCTTTGTTAATTTGGCGATGTAGACCCGCGCCTTGTAATAGCATAGGACCTTTATTTTCCGCACTTTAATTTCTGCACCTTTTAAACTGTTAATCACATGAAAGAATGAATGCCCAAATAAAATCAAAGCGTAGAACACCTAATGCATGACAAGACAAATAATATCTGAAAATGACACACAATTCACACACCACTCTTAGGGTACGCCTCATTGTTGCCTTGCCCCTCGAAACGTGGTCGTCGAGTATAGGACGTTTTAGTAAGTCCTTATGTCCATGAACATGGCATAAGGGTAGCTTCTAAGGTGTCCTATTGTTGCTCTGGTGATCACACTGTTGCCTTGCCCCTCAAAATATGGTCGTCGAGTATAGGACGTCTTAGTAAGTCCTTATGTCCATGAACATGGCATAAGGGTAGCTTCTAAGGTGTCCTACTGTTGCTCTAGTGATCACACTGTTGCCTTACCCCTCGAAACGTGGTCGTCGAGTACAGGACGTCTTAGTAAGTCCTTATGTTCCATTGATCTAGTTGCCTCGAATAAGTTGCCTCGGAATGGTTGCCTCGAAATAAAAAGATCAATGGCATAAGGGTAGCTTCTAAGGTATCTTACTATTGCCTGGTGACCACATTGTCCCTAACTCTCGAATTGACCCGAACACCTCCAACGGTGGTGCTACCTACCTCTCAATGGTGGGATGGCACTACCTTAAGGACATTTACACAGACTAATTCCTTAGGGTAGGTAGATGACTCGTAGATACTTGCTCTAATTCAAAACAAATCAAAAACTTCTTTTCACACCGACACTTTGCAAAAAGCTTTCAAAAACAATTTTCCAAACACTCTTGAGGACTGATACAAGAGTCGATCTGAAACTTTCAAAGAAACTTTTTCAAACCCACACACTTTTGAAAAGCAAACAAACACTTTTGAAAACACAAATGAGCAAGTATCTAAGAGCCCATGGATAACCATGGATAGAAAGGGTGCTAAAACCTTCCCTTTCTATAAATCTACCTCCCGAACCGAGAGCTAATCTCAATAAGGAATTTTTCTGTGCTTTTTTCCTTTCCATGTTGGAGAAAATAAAAGACGATGGCGACTCTTGCTTACCGCGACATTTCGCGAAACCAGCTAAAAAACAGTCAGTTCCAGATCCACCGATCACAGAACTGGCGACTCTGCTGGGGATACTTATAAAGTGAGGTGTACCTTAGGACTAAGATCACTTGTGTTTTCAAATGTCTGAATTGTTTGCTTTATTATTGTGGGTACTGTCTTGGGAGTTCTATAGATCCTAACCCGGATCTGGGAGATACCTTCTTAGAAAGTAGCAACAAGGCTGTGAGGGAACTGTGCGGGGTATACCGACATGGTTGAAACAGTCTGCTACGTTGATGTGGCACTTTGGTGTGTATCGGTAACCCTTGAGTTCAGTCAAGGAGAGTACGGGGCCTCCATGTGGTGTCGTGAAGCATCAACTGGCCTTAGGAACCTTAATTGAACTATCTTGGCCTCTTTAGGGTAGTGAGATAACTGACTTTGGTGCAGTCCGAGGTTGGTTGATACTCGATACTACACTCAATTGAGGGTTGCTTTCCTGGAATATTTCGATCGCCAGTTCAGTGGCTAAATCGAAACGATGAACAATGAAAGCAATCCAGTGATATTGGGACCCTTAGAACCCGGTTTCTTCTGATAGGACAGGTTGAGCCCACCAACTTCAAGAGGGTAATACCCAGACCCCATGCTGGCCTAAACTCTAAGGGCTCCTATTGTGTGACTTGTGTGCCTTCCAACTTGACTACTTGCATGCTTGTTATCTGACACTTGAGTTTTTCTTGCAGGTTTTGTTTATAGTCCTTAATTGGGACTCATAACAGGGTTTACTGGGTTTCTTGCAGGTTTTGTTTATAGTCCTTAATTGGGACTCATAACAGGTTTACTGAGTTTCTTGCAGGATTTGTTTACAGTCCTTAATGGGGACTCATAACAGGGTTTACCCACATTATCCCATGCATAGCATAACATCATACCATTGCATACATCCTACATAAGGGCTAATCCATTTCAAGGATCTCAAGGGCTTGTGATGCAGGTCATGATGAATCAAATGTCTAGCAAGGGGCAAAGGGGATTTATTTTCCTCTAGCCAAGGTTAACAGCTTGAGTTAGGGGCTATGACCCACTCGATATGGTGAGCCTTTGACTCTTGAAGAAGGACTCCCCACAATATGAAGTGCCTTCAATCAAGCAACCGGATTCGAATGCTAACAAATTTCTTGTTTACCTCGCGAGATCCTTGAAAACATTGCATATATATATATACATACATATCATTGCATAACAGGTACCCTTTTGACAGGTCACTTACCATCTCTGCTGTTTATTTCAGCAATGGCTTCCCAACAAGATAACCAGGGTCCTCATGCTCGAGAGACTCAGTTCAGGGAAATCTTCTTAAGCCTATCCAGGGGGCAGGAAGAGTTGAGGACACTCCTTATGGGGAATTTGGCCAAGCAAAGTCCCAAAGATGACAAGGACGAGCAGCTGAAACGTCTACAAGCTGAGGTAGATACGATGAAAACCCAGATGCTGGGACAAAGAGCTCTCATCCAAGGTTTAGCTCGGGAGCAAGGAGAGCTGAGGGCCATGATCAGTCAGCTTCATCAAGACATGAAGCAACCAGCCCAAGTCAGGGACCAGGTCATTGAACAGATTCCAAGAGGGCAAAGGTCTGGTCCAATGAATAGACCTCTCCAAGCTGCTACCACTTCACAGATCCAACAACGACCTCGTCAAGAACAACGGGCTGATCAGAGCAAGCCGGACAAGCCTAAAAGGCAGTTCACCAAGCTCAACGTGTCACCGTCTCAAGCTTTACAACAATTGTTGAGGTTGAATCTGGCGACGTTAAGGGACCCTCCTAAGAATCTCAACACGACCTCCCTAAAGTACAATCCTGAGGAAAGATGTGCGTACCACTCTGACAGTCCAAGACATGACACCGACGACTGCTGGGCTCTGAAGAATAAAATTCAAGATCTGATTAATGAAAGAGCTGTGGATTTCACCCAGATAGGCCAGGTTGAATGCTCCTGCCATCCCTACAAGATGCACCAGTCGAAGTAACAAGCCCTGAGACTAGAAGACTTGTGTTTATTAGAATTTTCAAGTTGTAATTTTCTTTTGATTGTTCAAACACTTATTCATGTTAAACATTGTTATTTCATTAATGCATTACACATGTCTGTTTTGAAGTAATTATTTCGTATTCACTATATGCAAACTGTTTTCATTTTTCTGTGATGATCAATTCTCGGTTAATAATTCTAAGCCTCTTGAGGGAGGATGGCGAAAATGATACCACGATTCTTACAGTATGCTTTTGAACAAGACCCCGCTGATGAGGTACATGCATTGCTTCAATCCCTAAACACTGGAGTTATAAGGAAGATAATCCCTCGTCAACCCCTCTGAGCCAAAGAAGTAGGAGTTTTTTCTTTTCGAAAATTAAAAACCCTTTATCATAACCTGGGGCAGGGTAGTTCTCTCAGTTAATCCAAGTGCATAACAAATGGCACCAAAGAGGTCCTTAAAAAAAAAAAGAAGACAGTGATGATTCCGAATAATCATAAGGATAGGCAGTCATTATATCTCAAAAATAAAAACCCAATAAGTCAAAACCTATGAAGGAGACTTACAAAACTGGGGCATCCCGCTGACTGTAATCACAAAAGAAACAGTTCAGGCAAAATTTAGGGATAGCAAAATCAAAAAGAAAGAGGTCATACAAACCCTCAATAAAAACAAAAATGACTGCCTATTCAGAATAAATCATCAATATCTGAACCATCATTGGAACATCAGGACAAAGACTCAAACAAGGTCTAACGCACGATCAACTGAGTTTAGGTTTGAAGAACATCACGAAGAGCGGGTGGGTACAAATAATTTGAGCCTTATCCTTTGTTTCTTAAACCGTGAACCAGGCCACGTTATAACCCTTAAAAGTCTTAGCTGAAGCATGGGTTAGTTCGAAAGCATACTGTTACAAAGGTATCCTGACTCCTTAAGGCTCGCAGTAAAATAACGAGTTGGACATCACAGTTTACAAAAGAACTCACTTGTTTTATTATTAAAAAAAAAACTGCATTTTCAAAAACTTCGAAACAGATATAAGCTTTGCATTTTTAACATAACTTTGTTTGCATATGACTTTTTGTTTGAACAGCATAGAAATTCGCACGACGAATTCCTAATGAACAAAAGCACCTCCAATCAAGGGGCATGGCATGATCATTGCCTATCATCTGGGGCAGTCCAGTCAAGATTCAGATAATCTCTCAAAATGCCAAATAGCCTGGGGCAAATCTCCGCTTGAGTCACTTGGGGCATTGGACATCAATTCCAGCAACGAATCTTGCATGATCAGACATCTTCTGGTAGTATAGCAACACAATGCTAATAACAGTGACAACTCCCTACATTCTGAGAGCATGGACATAGTCGAAAAAATACTACGCAGGAATTAAAGACCCGCTAGGTTGACACACCTAGGCAAAAATAAGGGCTTCCCGGCGAACCAAAAGGGTTCGGGCAAAAATAAGGGATGAAAATAAAAATTTGTACACCCGGCAAGTCGAAAACCTGAAAAGGCGGCTTGGGCAAAAATGGGTATCCCAGTGGACTGAAAACCCGAAAGGGTGGTCCAGGCAAAAGTTAGGGATCAAAGCGTACGACTGTGTCCTGTCACCTCGTCACTCGCCTACCAGAAGAAGATTTGTCAATTGACAGTCATCAAGCACCTCCACAAGGTATCTTCTTTTCCCACATCACAAACAGGGGCAATAATGAGTTGCCCAAGCGGTCTAGTTGCTCTGTCAATCAAGGTACCAAGGTAGGTTCAGCTGAAGAACAACCAAGATGCCTTAATTCCCCAGAGAGTGAGCCAACAAGTCAACATACTCTCCCCAAGCAGAATTAGCCTACTCAGTCAGCCTTATGGAAGTTGGATTCTCCCCAGCAGATCTCAACATTCCTCAGCAGAGTCTACAAACACCCTCAACAAGCATCCCCGACAGTCTTGATCTAAGATTGTTCCTCGGCAGAATCTAGACATCCAGCGGAGCCCTTCCCAGTACAATCCAAAGTCTCCCCAGGAGAGTTAAATCATCTCCCCAGTAGGAAGCTTATCCCCAGTAGATTCTGGAAGCTTATCCTTTGCAGAGCATATCTCTCCCCGTCTTTATTCAGAAGGTTATTTCTCACCAGAGCTTATAACTGGGTTATCCTCAGCTAATTGCCACGGAAAGATCGTCCTCGGCGAAGTATTCCTATCCCCAGCGGAATTCCTCAAACCTCCCAAACGTAACTCAACAATGGTATCCCCAGCGGAGTTCTCATACAACATCTCAGTGAAGTACCTCTCTTCCCACAGAGTATTTTCCCCAGCAAGATCGCTAGAGTAATTTTCCCCGCAGAGTAATCTATTCGCCAAGTTTATTCCCCAACGGAGTTATCTTCTCCTACCGGTATTCTTGCAACATCAGCCCAGGATAAGCTCCCGACATTCGTCAAGGATTTATTTTCCTAGACAAAAATACATTCGCAAACATCACATTTTCATACATGATATAAACATCACATTCTACAATCCCATTGGTTATAAACGTCATGACACCGCGCATTCCATGCACCATGACATTGCATATAACTAATGTTTTGCCTTTTTTCAGGAAAGGTCAATACAAAGATGATTACTATCAACTATCGCAATCCCAGATTCGATTCCTATATCTAGCCAGGGCATGTCAGTGAGCGATTGATTGTGGATTCGATACCTGCATCCGGCCAGGGCATGTCTACGTTAAAAAGATTAAAGAGATAGCTTGGAAATGCTCCAGATATGGATGTTGTTCTTTTGCTTATTCAAAATTCCTTTCTAGATATGGTTCAGATGTGACCCAAGCATGGCGACGTTCTGATACTTATTCCAGATTTCTTCTCAGATATAACTTAGAGATGCTCCGGGCACGGAGGCTGTTCTGTTGTTTGTTCAGAGATCACCTTTCTAGATATGGTTCAGATGTGACCCAGGCATGGCGACATTCTGATACTTATTCCATATTTCTTCTCAGATATAACTTAGAGATGCTCCGGGCACGGAGGCTGTTCTGTTGTTTGTTCAGAGATCACCTTTCTAGATATGGTTCAGATGTGACCCAGGCATGGCGACGTTCTGATACTTATTTCAGATTTCTTCTCAGATATAACTTAGAGATGCTCCGGGCACGGAGGTTGTCTGTTGTTTATTCAGAGATCACCTTTCTAGATATGGTTCAGATGTGACCCAAGCATGGTGACGTTCTGATACTTATTCCAGATTTCTTCTCAGATATAACTTAGAGATGCTCCGGGCACGGAGGCTGTTCTGTTGTTTATTTAGAGATCACCTTTCTAGATATGGTTCAGATGTGACCCAGGAATGGTGACGTTCTGATACTTATTCCATATTTCTTCTCAGATATAACTTAGAGATGCTCCGGGCACGGAGGCTGTTCTGTTGTTTATTCAGAGATCACCTTTCTAGATATGGTTCAGATGTGACCCAGGCATGGCGACGTTCTGATACTTATTCCAGATTTCTTCTCAGATATAACTTAGAGATGCTCCGGGCACGGAGGCTGTTCTGTTGTTTATTCAGAGATCACCTTTCTAGATATGGTTCAGATGTGACCCAGGCATGGCGACGTTCTGATACTTATTCCAGATTTCTTCTCAGATATAACTTAGAGATGCTCCGGGCACGGAGGCTGTTCTGTTGTTTATTCAGATATCACCTTTCTAGATATGGTTCAGATGTGACCCAGGCATGGCGATGTTCTGATACTTATTCCAGATTTCCTTTTAGAGATAGCTTGGAAATGCTCCAAATATGGATGTTGTTCTTTTGCTTATTCAAAACTCCTTCTAGAGATAGTTCAGATGTGACCCAGGCATGGCGACGTTCTGATACTCATTCCAGATTTCCTTTCAGAGATAGCTTGGAAATGCTCCAGATATGGATGTTGTTCTTTTGCTTATTCAAGACTCCTTCTAGATATAGTTCAGATGTGACCCAGGCATGGCGATGTTCTGATACTTATTCCAGATTTCCTTTCAGAGATAGCTTGGAAATGCTCCAGATATGGATGCTGTTCTTTTGCTTATTCAAAACTCCTTCTAGATATAGTTTAGATATGACCCAGGCATGGCGATGTTCTGATACTTATTCCAGATTTCCTTTCAGAGATAGCTTGGAAATTCTCCAGATATGGATGCTGTTCTTTTGCTTATTCAAGACTCCTTCTAGAGATAGTTCAGATGTGACCCAGGCATGGCGATGTTCTGATACTTATTCCATATTTCCTTTCAGAGATAGCTTGGAAATGCTTCAAATATGGATGTTGTTCTTTTGCTTATTCAAGACTCCTTCTAGAGATAGTTCAGATGTGACCCAAGCATGGCGATGTTCTGATACTTATTCCAGATTTCCTTTCAGAGATAGCTTAGAAATGCTCCAGATATGGATGCTGTTCTTTTGCTTATTCAAGACTCCTTCTAGAGATAGTTCAGATGTGACCCAGGCATGGCGACGTTCTGATACTTATTCCAGATTTCCTTTCAGAGATAGCTTAGAAATGCCCCATATATGGATGATGTTCTTTTGCTTATTCAAAACTCCTTCTAGAGATAGTTCAGATGTGACCCAGGCATGGCGACGTTCTGATACTTATTCCATATTTCCTTTCCAATAATAGCTCAGAGATGCTCCGGACCCGGCTGTTATCCTATTGCTTATTCAGAGATTCCTTTCAGAGATGGCCTAGAGATGCTCCAAATCCGGATGCCATTCTATTGCTTATTCAGAGATTCCCTTCTAGAGATGGTTCAGATGCGACCCAGACATGGGGACATTCTGATACTTATTCAGATTTCCTTTGAGATATAACTTATAGATGCTCCAGATCTGGGCGCTATTCTATTGCTTATTCAGATTCAAACTTCTAAAGACAACTTAGAAATGCTCCATCCCGAATGCTATTCTATTGTTCAGTCCAGATACGATCCAGGTTCGGATGACATTCTGTTACTCATGCAGTATGGATATACCCCAGACCCGGCGGTCATTCTACTACTCGTTCAGACGCCAGCAATTAGATTTAGACTAGATATGCCCCAGACACGGAAGCTATTCTATTTCTTATTCAGATTCAACTATCCATTACAGTTCCAAATGGCATCTATAAGCCCATTCCAGACAAGGTTCTGTCACACTTCCAGATGGCATCTATAAGCCCATCCTCCTACCCATCATCTCTCCAAATGGCATCTGTAAGCCCATTCCCGACATCACACTGCTGATACTCTACTATGTGAGTGCAAATTTCTGAGCACTCTAGTGTTCAATCATCTTCCACCCTCGCATCACGAAAGGCACACAAGCCAATCTACATCCTCAGGTTTAAGAAGATTGAACAGGGGCAACTGTTGTACCCCAAAATTTTCCCTCCCATATTCTTCAAGGTTTGCTAAGATCATGCTTCAAAATCTCCCAAGGGTTGCACAGTCCAATGGCCTCCTAACAGTCAAAATTAGGGTTTTGGTTCTGGCAAGGAAGTTGAAGTTTTCAATGGTCCAATCAAGTCCCACATGCCTATAAACATTGTCAAGCACCTACATGTCAAGTTTCAAGGCTCACAAGGTCAAGTTGCACAGTCAAAAACCCTAATTGCTTCACAATCAACTATAGGGGCAAAATGGTCATTTGGCAGTCAAAAGTCAAAATTTTTGGTCAACATCTTATTTTGAAGCCACAATCATCATTTGGTCAAATCTTGATCATGATTCCTCAAGCATGGCTCAAAAATCATCAAGGTGTCAAAAGTTTCTATTTTTGGACAGCTGAAAAGTCAATTGTACCTTGACCAAGGCATAACTTTTTCATGGTTCATCAGAAAAATTCCATCCAATGCTCATCTTGAAGGGGAAGACATTTCCTACAACTCATCTTCACATTCCAAGTCCAGGAAATGCTCTCACAAAAAGTTATCAATTTCAACATTATAGGTCATTTTCAAAAGTCAACAAAAAGGGACTTTAAGTCAAAGACCATAACTTGAGATTGGTAAATCAAAATGACATGGGACCAAAGACATTGGTTAGAGGACTTCAAGACCTTTCCAAAATGTCCAAGAACATGATCGAAGCTTAAAAATTGAGCAAGATATGCATTGGAGAAGTTGGGAAATTTTTGTGAAATGGCCAAAATCATTTATCCTTGAAATTTCATTTTTTGACAAAAGGGGCCCACTTTTTCCACTTGATTCAGATTTGCCATACCTCCCACGTGTCCCATGATTTATTTCAAGAATAAAAATTAATTTTTCTATTTTTGTTTAATTTTATTTGATTTAATTCATTTTAAATCTTTAAAATTCAAATAAAAATCAAGAAAATTAATGGGAGGATATTTTGTGGTTTGAATAGCTTTGATACACCATAAAACATATACCAAATTCGTTCAAGACCTATTTCAAGCAAAAAAATTCAAATTTGGAGCAAATATGGCAAGTTATTTCAATGGTGATTATGGAGAAAATCAAAACTTCACTGCAAGGCTTAAAAGCTCCTTAATGTGACTGATTCTCATCCAAGCCTATATATACAAGACTTGCAAGCCTCATTCAGGACCTAGAAAAAAAGGAGAGTGTGCACAAACGGCCAGAGGAAAAGTTCAAAATTTGTCCAAAAAAGTGAGAGATCTAAAGCGGTGTTGCAAACATTTTCAGATCAAAGCAAGCACGTGGCTTTCTTCCTTGCCACTCCCTGAAGCCAAAGCAACCACAAACGCGTCCTAAGGTCCACTACCAAGCGCTGTAAGTTCTCTCAAACTCACCCCTGTACACGAAATCATGTTTCTCCATTCTTGCACTTTTTCTGGAAAATAATAGCATATTCATACTCCATGCCTAATTTCCAATGTAACTGCTATATTCAATTTCATTTTTAGGCTTCGTATAACAATACCCGTGCCTAGGGTTCATTGGTTTTATTTTTAGGTATTTTGTCTACAGGTGAAATTGGGACAAACCATAAGCATAGACGTGATCAGGAGACATGGACGATCACAACCATGGGCTTAGATGGAATTTTTGATGCCTAAGGATGATTTTGAGTAAAACCTCCAAAATCCGGCCTTCACCTCCTTGGTTTAGCATTTCTTTTCTTATTTTCTTTCCTTTCATTAATTATTATTATTATTTAGCTAGTTCACAAATAATTATTTTCATAAATTCAAAAAAAAACAAAAAAAAAATGTAATTATTATTATTATTATTAATTTCACTTTAGTAATTATTTTTGTAAATAAAATACTAACAAATTAATTAGTTTAATTAGTTAATTTTAACCTTTTTTCACAATAAATAAAAACAAATTTAGACTTAGGCTTTTTCTTTTGACATTTTTAATTCTTTTTTTATTTTATTTCATAAAAACATAAAAAAGGTCAAAAAATATTTTCTTGTAATTAAAATAATTAATTAGTTTTCAATTTCATTTAATTACCCAAAAAAAGATAAAAAAATTAATTCCCTTTTCTCTTTTCGCACGTTTACTTTCATTTCTCTTTTAAATATTATGTAATTGCCCCAAAGCCTTGTAATAGATAATTAGGACATTTACTTTCCGCACTCTTTATTCAAAATCGGGTCTTTGTTAATTTGGCGATGTAGACCCGCGCCTTGTAATAGCATAGGACCTTTATTTTCCGCACTTTAATTTCTGCACCTTTTAAACTGTTAATCACATGAAAGAATGAATGCCCAAATAAAATCAAAGCGTAGAACACCCAATGCATGACAAGACAAATAATATCTGAAAATGACACACAATTCACACACCACTCCTAAGGTACGCCTCATTGTTGCCTTGCCCCTCGAAACGTGGTCGTCGAGTATAGGACGTTTTAGTAAGTCCTTATGTCCATGAACATGGCATAAGGGTAGCTTCTAAGGTGTCCTACTGTTGCTCTGGTGATCACACTGTTGCCTTGCCCCTCAAAACGTGGTCGTCGAGTATAGGACGTCTTAGTAAGTCCTTATGTCCATGAACATGGCATAAGGGTAGCTTCTAAGGTGTCCTACTGTTGCTCTAGTGATCACACTGTTGCCTTACCCCTCGAAACGTGGTCGTCGAGTACAGGACGTCTTAGTAAGTCCTTATGTTCCATTGATCTAGTTGCCTCGAATAAGTTGCCTCGGAACGGTTGCCTCGAAATAAAAAGATCAATGGCATAAGGGTAGCTTCTAAGGTATCTTACTATTGCCTGGTGACCACATTGTCCCTAACCCTCGAATTGACCCGAACACCTCCAACGGTGGTGCTACCTACCTCTCAATGGTGGGATGGCACTACCTTAAGGACATTTACACAGACTAATTCCTTAGGGTAGGTAGATGACTCGTAGATACTTGCTCTAATTCAAAACAAATCAAAAACTTCTTTTCACACCGACACTTTGCAAAAAGCTTTCAAAAACAATTTTTCAAACACTCTTGAGGACTGATACAAGAGTCGATCTGAAACTTTCAAAGAAACTTTTTCAAACCCACACACTTTTGAAAAGCAAACAAACACTTTTGAAAACACAAATGAGCAAGTATCTAAGAGCCCATGGATAACCATGGATAGAAAGGGTGCTAACACCTTCCCTTTCTATAAATCTACCTCCCGAACCGAGAGCTAATCTCAATAAGGAATTTTTCTGTGCTTTTGTCCTTTCCATGTTGGAGAAAATAAAAGACGGTGACGACTCTTGCTTACCGCGACATTTCGCGAAACCAGCTAAAAAACAGTCAGTTCCAGATCCACCGATCACACATAACAACTTTAGGATTGTTAGTATCCCTTAGACTTTTTTCATTCCTCTTTTTTCATTCTTAAAATTAAAACTCTCTTTTTCTTTGTTCAAATTTCAAAACACTCTAACATTAGTAAACCCTTTTCAATGTAAAAAACACCAACCACTGCAAATATTTTTGTCTTTGGACTTTTTCTTTTAAAACCTTTTCAAAAGGGACATGCTTCGATCACATCGTTCATAAAACATGCAACCAACCAAAACTTTTGAGGTGAACTACGAGTGCCTTGATCCCCATTGCTTAGACAGTGGTACGTAGGCACAAAGGTTCGCAACCAAGGAAGACAGGACTAACAAAACTTTTTTTTTGTACATAATACTTTGCATACATGTATTTTTTTTCTTTACAACCTAGCTTTTAGATTTCAAACACACCCTTTAGATTAGACAACAAGAATGAATCCCGTGGAGTACCACGAACGTGAGGGGTGCTAATACTTTTTCCTTGCGTAATCGACTCCCTTATCCTTTCTCTTGGTCGGAAGACCTTGATTTCTTTCTCTTCAGGTTTTCTTTGATGTTTCCCTTTCCCTTCCTGTGGGATAAAAAATGTCTGATGGCGACTTCATTATTTGTTTGAGAGATTTATTTTCCCGGATTGCTTCAATATGAAGGGAAAACTCTCTTCTATTATTGAATGATAACAAATGACCCTTTTAAATAGCCTTACATCACAACTACCACACTTAAACGTGGTACGAAACACTAACCCAACTTATCTACAAAGTAGGAATATCTTAATAGACTAAATCAACTTAACAATAGTAGTTCCTAATTGATAGGATAACAAAACAACGACGCATCCTAATTAATAGGATTTATTAGCAGAAAACAAATAAAATAAATAGTCACTAACTTCAACAAAAACAATAAGTAAATCATATTTTTGAGGTTCACTAAGATTCATGTTTATAATACTGAAATATAAATTTAAACCAAACTAGGGTTTTACATTAGACGCTAAATAATATTACAAAATTAATCGTTAAATCTCGCATTAAAAGTCCATTGTCAATATTTAGATTACAATAATCTACTTGTTTGACCGACATAAAGTCTGTATTGGATTTCAAGTCGAATAGTTAAATAGCATGTATGCTTCTTAGTTTTACACAGACTTTAATTAAAGAGTCAAAACCCAAATATGACAGGTAGAGTGTGACAAGAAAAATATTTGATTAAATTTAAAAATTACCTTATAAAATCACTAAAGCCAAATTAAGACCTACACTATGTAAACAAGTGAAGAGACAACTATTATGCAAGATAAGTTCTGAAAAGCATCCAATAAAATATACTAAACAAGTGTGTTAAATACCTACACTATGTAAACAAGTGTGTTAAATGCATTGATCAACAAGCTGCTAAGGAGTTAAAATCTTCACTCTCACTCTACCTAGGTTAGAAATCTTGTGCTAAAATTGACCATAGTCTAGGTAATGAATAATGATGGGGGTAGGATTGCAATATCATGTTGCATGAAACACATTTTGAAGAGTGAAATACTTAAAAGAAAGGAAAAAAACAAAAAAAAGAGGAAAAAGAAAACGGATTACTTTAACATTAGCATCCCTAAAAAAGACATTTTGCGATCCATTTGGTTGCTAGCGAAGGAAGTTAGAAATGAGGAGGCGATCATACAAGAAAGAATTAGGATGCATAGCCTGCAAAGAATTGGGCGAACTCGGAGCCGGAAAACCTGGTTGGGTTGTCGACAACCCCAACCTCCTCTCCGCCATTGACACCCACTCTATCCTCCTCGCCAACCGCTCCACCATCCTCCTCCTCTCATGGTCCGATTCCCACCAATCTCCACTCAGGATCCGACCCGATTTGTCCCCCATTGATGCCGAGTTCATCTCCGCTGTCGAGTGGTTGGTCTTTGACGACATCCGCGTCATCGTCGCTGGTACCTCCTCTGGATATTTGCTCATTTACTCCCTCCGCGCCGAACTGATTCATAAGCAGGTAATCAAATTCAATTCAATTTCTGTTCTATTTTATCAGATTATCATTTTTATCGCGATTAGAAATAATTACAGGTTTGGAATATTGTTCTAAAGGGCTACGTTATGCTATTTCAATTTTGTATCAAAATTAATATTATTTCATATATAATGTATATCAATTTGATCTTGTTAGATGATTTATCCTGGACGAGTTTTGAAGTTGAGAGTTCGTGGAACAAAGAAAGACTTGATTCAAGATAGTTCATCAGAAGAGTTTTGTCTCATTATGCCCGGGGTGATTGCTCGTTTCGATGGCTCCGTTGTTCAGGTAACACAGTATCCAGTAAATCAGAAATCTGCTTAGTGTGTGTTTGGTTCTGCGGTGACGAAAATTGATTTTGTAGAATAGATTATGGTTAAAAGTGAGTTTAATGTAAAGTGATTTATGTTTGGACATATTTATCTAAAAGTGAGTTGAACAATAAATTTCTGTATAAAAATCATGTTTAAATTCAAAAGTTATAAATTTTAGCTTCAAGTGGGATCAATTTTGGAGGCAGAATCAAATTAATTATACTTTTGAAGAACCAGACACCTCAAAATCATTCCAAAATCAATTCTACACCTCTAGAATTGCTTTTTGCTCTTCCTTTTGCTCTTCCAATAGTTAAACAAAACATACATTTAAACATAAGGACACGTTTAGTTTGAAAAACTGTTTTATTTTCATTTTTAATATTTTAAAAATTATTGATTATTTCCTATTTTCTGCTCAAATTTTTTAAAACAGAAAGAGAATGAAAACAACAGGTGATTTTCCGATTAGAAGAATGAACAAAAACTAAAAAAATTCATTTTCTCAAACCAAAGTTATAGTCCTTGGCGTGAAATTGTAAAATATGGATTGCTCTACTTTATTCCCTAAAGTACGATGTTGCATTGACATGGATCTGAAACTTACAGTCTGCATGTAGGATTGGGGTAGTTGGTTATCAGTCTAATAGTAGGCTTTGTTTGCAATGTTGGAATGCAGAATATGCTGCAGAAGTGGTTTGAAGACGCCCATCCTCAATTTCAGAATCAAAAGCAAAAGAACCAAGATTCAGAGGATTTTGAAAATTCTCCAGTAAAATTACCTTTCCAGTTGTGGAATATTGGTAAGTATGGTACTTGCGCTGATGCGGCCATTACTGGCATAATGCCTCCACCGCTGATGGAATATCAGGTAACATATTTTAAATAATCATGCTTGCTATAATTACATTTGTTTGTATAACTTTTCATGAATTGTAAAAAATAGAAAAAAAGTGAATTGAGGAAAATGTAACAACATGTTTTCTATACATGTATGAATGTATGATTAGTGAAGGCACTTGTTTTTTCTTTCATGTAGGGGAATCTTGTATTGTCTGAACCATGAATTGGGTACTATGTCTGGTGCTTTTCCTTGATTTTACTTTTTTTTTTGTATCACTTGTTTTTCTCAGTTTCACCATATCCTACTATGATTTTGTCTGTGATAATGATTGTGGACAACTGAACCCTAGTTTATGGAAAATTTCTGATATTATTTCTGGTATTTGAGTTCAGCTGCTTTTATTGTTGGGCAGTCGAGTCAACGTTATTATTGTGCAGTGGCTGTGGGAGACGATGCGGTGATTTCAGCTTATAGGTACTCGGAGCATTATTTGGCTAAACTTTGACTTCTTTGCTAATAGTATGTATGCTTAAAAGTCTTTTTATTGGCATAGTATTTATATTGATCGAGTTTTGTTTGATCCTTTGGAAGACTTTCCGAGGACAAAGGCAGGTCTTTAGTGGGAGCTATCTTGTCTAAAGTTGTACCTGCAACATTTTCCACTATAGCTTCATTTTCTAAATTGATTTGGCGGAGTGAAAAAACTTCTCCACAGAAATCGCCAAAGAAATCAGAGGAGAAGCCTCAGCCATTTGCTCGAGGTAAGAGTAACACTCATCACACGGCTTGCCTTTTCCATTATAATACACAGATACATGCAGATAATTGTGCATATGCCAAGTAAAGGAAACACGAATTATATAGTGTGATGTTAAGTAGAGTTAATTATGCATATGCCAAGTAAAGGAAACACGAATTATATAGTGTGGTGTTAAGTAGGGTTAATTTATGCTATTGGAAAGATGGTGCTATCTTTTTTTTTTTTTTTTTTTTTAAATTAGAAAAAAGAAAAGAACTGTCGCCCCACATAGGTAACCAGCTCAACCACTAATTACTAACATTTGTTGCCTATCAATAAAACAAGAACTACTGCAAATTTAGACTTGGCAAAAATCATAGGATGAGGAAGTCTGAAACAGAGGAAAGAAAAAGTAAACTCTCATCTGCTGCAGATCTTCTATGTGTATGATTTCACGAGTATGCCTCCTTTGGTATGTATAAATGTTTTAAGTGATTCATAAAAGCTCATTATGAGTGTCTTTGAAATGGAAAATCATGAATTCTTAGCTAAACCATCAAACAATCTGTGGGACAAAAATAAATAGCAGGACCAATTGGACTATTGCATTTTTACCAGAAGAGAACTATCAACTGATAAAATGAAGAGCTATGTGCACCATTTTTGCTGCATCATTTCTAAATTTAAATCCAATTATTTGACTTTTGTGTTCATGTATCAATGCAGCTTCACCCCTGACATGTATAAAGGATCATCCTAGGAAAGGTGAAAAGCTTACATTATCACCAAGTGGTACATTGGCTGCTATAACCGATTCACTCGGTCGCATATTGCTGCTAGACACTCAAGCACTTGTGGTGGTGCGCCTTTGGAAGGTTTTCTTTTGAACTTTTCTGTCCCGAGTTCCTGACCTCCCCATCCCCCAAAAAACTCAGTAAAACAACCATTGTATTTCTTTAACATGGAATTTGGTATTTTTGCAGGGATATAGGGATGCCAGCTGTTTATTCATGGAGATGTTAGTAAACAAAGATACAGCCTCATCAAGCTCCACTTATTATGAACCAATGAAGAGTGATTACTGCTTGTGTTTGGCTATTCATGCTCCCAGAAAAGGAATTATTGAGGTATGACTTTTATCTAACTTCTCATATTTGCTGTTAGAGTGACACTAACACACTTGAACTTTAATTACTGGTGCACAATAGAACAAAACTTCTGCACGGGTCTCGGTTTCGTTTAATATTTTTTGATTAATTGATAATGTCCTTTCAGATATGGCAAATGAGAACTGGACCACGTCTTAGAACAATTACATGTGCAAAAGGTAGCAAAATGTTGCAACCCTCCTATAGGTTTGGTGCATCAATGTCCTCTCCTTATGTCCCTCTAGAAGTTTTCTTGTTAAATGGGGACTCTGGTCAGATATCAGTTTTAAATCGGAACTTGTAGTTTTGATAGGATTTCATATATGTTTCCCCGCGAGGCCAAACAGACTAGGATTCCCCCGTGAAGGGAAATCACACTGATTCACTGTAATGAATTTTATCCATTGATATGCGATTACGGTACAGATGTCGATTTTAATTTTATGCAGTAAAATGATCTTGACTGTCAATTTAAAATTGGACGGCTCAGATCTGCTGTAACAGCAGGAAATCACGTTCCTACCAAACATTTGTATATCAGGAAAAAAGTTTGAAATTATTCGTGTTTGATGATTTAGAAAGTGTCATAGAAAAAGTATGATGAATGGAATGTATTATTTATGAATGATTTTTTCATTTACAAATGTAGCTGTTTTTTGCGGAATTTCAAAATACTGAAATTATAGGATTTTGAAATCGTTTTAACTGTTTTTTGTTTGGCTAAAATTATTTCAAAATAAACTCTGTTAATTCTTAGTTTATTTTAATTTAATTTAATTGGGTTAAGGGAGACTGGATTTTAATTTAAGTGTTTCATTGTGTAACTTTTGTAATTTTTATTTAAGTAGTCAAATCTGTTAGGAATAAAATAATAAGGGGGTCAAATTCCGGGGAAGATGTTATATTACTATAATCAAGGTTTGTATTTCAATTGGAAAATGTAAGTTACAAATCTTTATGATGTAATATCAGTGATGATGCAATATTTTAGCTGCAGCATCTACTACAACTGCATTTGCAAAACCAAATCAGGCGACAAAATATAAAATGCTTTTTACCTTCTCAGAATTGGTTATGAAAATGTGGTAGCAGTCAAAAAACAAACTTGGATATATGAAGGTCAAATTTTAACATATGAATGCCAAATGAAACGTAGTTGTTTAACCTTAACTATCATGCCACCGCCAAGGTGTCAAAAATTTCAAATGGTTCTACGGCTAACTTCTCCCGGTTGTAAACTATGGAAACCACAACATTCCCTATACTCATTTACTTGCAAACTTGCTTAAAACTGCGGACAACAACTCGAAGTTCCTTTCCTTTCACAAAACAGCACTAAGTCTTTCAAACGGTTGGAAAGAAGAACATACCTGTTTCGTTAGGCAACCAAAAATGTATGGTAAAACGATAAATATAGTCTTTTTGTGGCGGAGCAAGCTTTTGATATGGCGAAGGGGTGAACTTGCAAGGTTAGCAATCCAACGTCCAAGTCAATGAATGAGTAACAAAAGAGTAGAGTAAAGTATGCTTATGACATACCTCAGGTCTCACGAGAGATCTATTATATATGGGGAATAGTTAGAGATGTCCCATGTTTTTCGACATGGAATGTGGGAAATTGTTAGATAATATCAAACGAAGAATAAGTGTCTGTAGTTTGGGTCGAATAGATGTATCAAGGTTATGGGTGTAATGTACGTTCAACACCTTATGACTTTGGCTAATGATTGAGCCTCCTCGTCATTGGGCCTCTGGCTGAACCCAAACACCCCAAGGCTTGCCATGGTACTACAATGGGAAGTTTTCCACAATGTCTGGTGAGCGTTGCCATACGCCAGGATCTTCGCAATGGGTTCTTCGTTTGTAGTGGAAAAGATTTAGAAAATCAGAATGAGTGGCTTTGGATATAAGCTCATTAAACGCCAATCTCATCATTGAGATGTTTCGCAAAATTGTTCTTACATGTGGTCCTAGGTCCCTAGGATAGAATGTGACTCTCCCCTTTAAGGTGCTCAAGTATATCGAGTGTTGTTGTAATCATAAGACAAATCTAACTTTTGTTTTTCATTAGCATGTTTGCTTTCATTTTGGGTCGTTGATTTATCTATCTCACTCCATTATATAAAATCTGACTGTTTTTTACTTGTGCTACATGTTTTAGGAGTTTGGTAATTACCATTTCTCTAACATGTGTAAGTGTTTAGTTATTGGCATGTATTTTTGGTAAAACCAGGTGTGTGAATGTCATGACTGATGTCATAACATTCTGGTTTATTAGGTACTTTATGCAGAAAAAGTATGGCATACAGTAGCTACTGTTTATGAGTGTGTATCTGAGCATTTTGCAATGATCACATTTATTGTCTTCTACCAAAATCAGTAAACAGGAATTCTGATGTCATAACAAATGTTAAGACATCTTGTACTGATCTAACAGTTATGCAGTTTGGTTAATTCTGAGATTTTTCAGGAAGTTGGCTCATTCTTTCCAGAATAGAATCTCACGTGGACTTTAGGTTAACCTAGCTCAATCCTAATCTGGTTGATAAAGTCTTGTGACCAAGTCTTGAGGTTAACCCTAATTAACCCTAGCTTTTTGTGGAAACCCTAACTGAAGATACAGCTGCATATATATTCAACAGGAATGCTGATTGGAAAGTAACTCTTAGACAGAAGATCAATTAGGAGTTGTATAGTTTTAACTGCTGTAATCCAAACAAGTATCATTGTGATAAGTGACTTGGAATAGGTTTTGATTGTAAGGGTTTTTGTATCACTCAAAGCTTTGAAGCAAGAGTGATTGTGTCTCTTGACTAAAGCTTTGAAGCAAAGTCAAGTTAGGTTTATGTATCACTCAAAGCTGTGAAGCAAGAGTGTTTGTGTTACTTGATTAAAAGTTGTGAAGCATAATCAAGTGTATGTTCTGAAGAGTGTCTTCATTATTTCATTAGTCAATTGTTTAAGTATCACTGCTGTGATTGAGGGGGAGTGAGTAGGAACTCAGGTTTAAGTTGAACTTAGATTGAAGTTGCATTGGGTAGGTCTTAAGTGAAGGAGATAAACTGGTTGGTTTATTCCTGAATTAATATCTCTTATAGTGGATTTCCTCCCTGGCTTGGTAGCCCCCAGAGTAGGTGTTGTTTCACACTGAACTGGGTAAACAATTGACTGTGTTCTTTACTGTTTTTATTTACTGTCTTATAGAAAGTCAGATACGGTGTCATAACATTCACTGTGACATTGAGTATCTGCTGCCAGAATTTCAATTGGCATCAGAGCAGGCATCCTGCCTGTATTACTGGGTGAGATCTAGGGATATCACTTTCTGGCACTATGGACAAAGAAGGAGTTTTTGGAAACAGACCACCCATTCTGGATGGATCAAATTATGACTACTGGAAACCTCGTATGATTGCCTTCTTAAAATTACTGGACAAAAAGGCTTGGAGAGCTGCTGACAAAGGATGTAACCATCCCACCATAACTGAGAAAGATGGGACCATCAGTCTGAAGCCTGAGGAAGAATGGAGCAAAGAAGAAGATGAGTTAGCCCTGGGTAATTCCAAAGCCTTAAATGCCTTTTTCAATGGAATTGATAGAAACATATTCAGACTAGTACATCAATGTGAACTGGCCAAGGAAGTACGGGACACTCTCAAAACTACCCATGAGGGCACATCCAAAGTAAAAATGTCAAGGCTTCAGATGCTAACTACCAAGTTTGAGAACCTAAGGATGAAGGAAGATGAAACCATTCACGAGTTTCACATGAACATCTTGGAGATTGCCAACACCTCAGGAGCATTGGGAGAAAAGATGTCTGAAGAAAAACTGGTGAGAAAGATTCTCAGATCCCTGCCTAAAAGATTTGCAATGAAGGTAACTGCTATAGAGGAAGCCCAGGATATCAGCAAGTTAAAGGTGGATGAACTCATTGGGTCTCTTCAGACTTTTGAGATGGGGATCAGTGACAATGTTGACAAGAAAAACAAGAGCATAGCACTTGTATCCAACACTGAAGATGAAAACAAGGAGGATGAAGAAGAAAATATTTCAGAAGCTATAGCCATGCTTGGAAGACAATTCAACAAACTCATCAAGAGAATGGATCCAAAGTCAAGGTCAAATGTTAAGAACATCCCCTCTGACATTAACAGATCTTATGACTCCAGCAGAAGACCAAAGTCTGAAGAGAAGGGAAATCAAGGCAGAGGAATTCAATGCCATGGTTGTGAAGGATATGGGCATATTCGAGCTGAATGTCCTACCTTTCTTAAGAAACAAAAGAAAGGAATGTCTGTTACCTGGTCTGACTGTGATTCAGAAAGTAATTCTGAAGAAGAATCTGCCAAACTAGTTACTGCACTAACTGGTGTTTGTACCTTTGAAAGTGACACTAGTGATGAGGAAGTGACATTTGAAGAACTGGCTGATACTTACAAGAAATTGTGTATCAGAAGTGCTGAAGTCTGTATGCAAAATGAGAAACAAACAAAACTCATCATAAAGTTGGAGACTGAAAAAAGGGCAGACATTGAAACTATAAGTCATCTAGAAGGGGAAGTTCAAATGCTGAACTCAAAACTGAACCAGATGACCAAATCTGTCAAGATGCTGACAAATGGAACTGATAAATTGGAAGAAATCCTTCAGGTTGGACAAAATGTGGGAAACAAGTCTGGTCTAGGATTTGTGGCAGCAAAGAAATCTGGTGCAGACAAGAAGATCAGGCCTGATAAACAAATGTCAAAGCAGATGTCACAACATAACACTCAACATCGGGAATAGAGAAATATGAAGAAAAAATACCAAAGATGGAGATGTCATCATTGTGGGAGGTTTGGCCATATAAGGCCATTCTGCTTCAGATTGTATGGATACCCTAATCAGAACCCAGATGTCAAACCTAAGTCTAACAAGGTACCACATACTCCACAGTGGAAGAAAAAGGCCACTGCCCTGATAGCCCACACTTCCCTTAGAGTTTCTGCAAAGTAAGATTGGTACTTTGACAGTGGGTGTTCTAAGCACATGACTGGAATCAAGAACCTTCTCAACAATGTTAAACCTCACACCACTAGTTATGTGACCTTTGGAGATGGTGCTAGAGGAGAAATAAAAGGAGTTGGTAATTTGGACTACCCTGGAGTTCCAAATCTAAATGAAGTACTATTGGTAAAAGGCCTGACTGCTAATCTCATTAGTATCAGTCAATTATGTGATCTAGGATTCAAGGTCAACTTCTCAAAATCTGAATGTCTTGTAACTAATGAAAAACAAGAAGTTGTAATGAAGGGAGTCAGATCTAAAGACAACTGTTACTTGTGGGAGCCTGAGAACACTAATTACTCCACTGTGTGTTCTATTGCCAAAGAAGAAAAAAAGGTGAAACTGTGGCACCAAAAACTTGGCCATCTTCATCTAAGAGGAATGAAAAGGATTATCTCCATGGAGGCAGTCAGAGGGATTCCAAGACTGCAAATTGATGAAGGGAGAGTTTGTGGTGAATGTCAGGTTGGTAAGCAGACTAGGATGTCACATCCAAAGTCAAGACATCTGACCACCTCTAAGGTTCTAGAACTTCTTCATATGGATCTGATGGGACCAATGCAGGTGGAAAGTCTTGGTGGAAAGAGATATGCCTATGTTGTGGTGGATGACTTTTCCAGATTCACCTGGATTAACTTCATTAGGGAAAAATCTGATGTGTTTGAAGTTTTTAAAGAACTGTGCAAAAGAATTCAAAGAGAAAAAGAAGGGTGTATTGTCAGAATCAGAAGTGATCATGGCAAGGAATTTGAAAACAATAAGTTTAATGAGTTCTGTTCCTCAGAAGGAATTAGTCATGAATTCTCTTCTCTTATAACTCCTCAACAAAATGGAGTTGTAGAAAGGAAAAATAGGACCATACAGGAATCTGTCAGAGCTATGATACATGCCAAAAGACTTCCTATTCATTTTTGGGCTGAAGCTATGAATACAGCCTGTTATGTCCATAACAGAGTCACTTTGAGAAAGGGAACCTCATCCACCATTTATGAACTCTGGAAAGGAAGAAAGCCAACTGTGAAGTACTTCCATGTATTTGGCAGCAAATGCTATATTCTGGCAGATCATGAACAAAGGAGAAAGCTGGACCCTAAAAGTGATGAATGTATATTTCTAGGATACTCCTTCAACAGCAGAGCTTATAGGGTATTCAATTCCAGGACCAAAGTCATGATGGAATCAATAAATGTCATAGTTGATGATTATCATGAAGAAACAGATGTCCCTTGTAATGTTGAGACATTCTTTGAGACTCCAACTCAACAGAATGACCTTCCTAACACCACTACAGCAGACTCTGAATCCAAGGAAGCTAGCAAAATCCCTTCCATCAGAATTCAGAAAGATCATCCTAAAGAACTCATCACAGGGGATCCTAACAGTGGAGTCATTACAAGATCTAGAGAAATCATCTCAAACTCTTGCTTTGTGTCTAAAATTGAACTAAGAAATATTAAGGAGGCTTTAACTGATGAATATTGGATTGGTGCAATGCAAGATGAATTGAACCAATTTAAGCAACATGAAGTTTGGGAGTTAGTTCCTAGACCAGAGGGAACAAACATCATTGGCACAAAATAGATATACAAGAACAAATCAGATGCTGAAGGAGTTGTCACTAGGAATAAGGCAAGACTTGTTGCCCAAGGATACACTCAAGTTGAAGGGGTTGATTTTGATGAGACCTTTGCACCTGTAGCCAGACTGGAATCTATTAGACTCCTATTGGGAATTGCTTGCCTCCTGAAGTTCAAGCTATTTCAGATGGATGTAAAAAGTGCCTTCCTAAATGGGTACTTAAATGAGGAAGTTTATGTGGAACAACCTAAAGGTTTTGTGGATCCAAACCATCCTAATCATGTCTACAGATTGAGGAAAGCTCTTTATGGCCTGAAACAAGCTCCTAGAGCATGGTATGATAGGTTAACAAAATTTCTCTCAGACAAAGGATACAGAAAAGGAGGCTTGGATAAAACCCTATTTGTCAAAAATGAAGGAGGGAAGTTAATGGTAGCTCAAATATATGTTGATGACATAGTGTTTGGGGGAATGTCAGAACAAATGGTTAAACATTTTGCTGACCAGATGCAGGCTGAATTCGAAATGAGTCTCATGGGAGAACTGACTTATTTTCTTGGACTGCAAGTCTCACAGATGGAGGACTCAATCTTTCTATCTCAAAGCAAGTATGCAAAGAACATTGTCAAGAAGTTTGGTATGGAGAATGCCAGTCACAAAAGGACTCCTGCACCTACTCATTTAAAGCTATCCAAAGATCCAAGTGGGGTTAAGGTGGACCAAAGTCTGTACAAAAGCATGATAGGAAGTTTGCTGTACTTAACAGCCAGCAGACCTGACATTGCTTTTGCAGTTGGAGTTTGTGCAAGATACCAAGTTGATCCTAAAGTCAGTCATATCAACCAAGTAAAGAGAATTTTGAAGTATGTAAGTGGAACTTACAACTATGGCTTGCTGTACTCTCATGGTTGTGAACCAACTCTGACTGGTTATTGTGATGCTGATTGGGCTGGAAGTGCTGATGATAGAAAAAGCACCTCTGGAGGATGTTTCTTCTTAGGAAATAATCTGGTCTCCTGGTTCAGCAAGAAACAGAACTGTGTGTCTCTCTCTACTGCTGAAGCTGAATACATTGCAGTTGGTAGTAGCTGTTCTCAAATGATCTGGATGAAACAGATGCTCACTGAGTATAATGTCACACAAGATGTTATGACATTGTACTGTGACAATCTGAGTACAATCAACATTTCCAAGAACCCTATTCAACATAGCAGGACCAAGCACATTGACATTAGACATCACTTTATCAGAGACCTTGTAGAGGAGAAGACAATTAAACTAGAACATGTTGCCACTGAGCTACAGCTGGCTGACATTTTTACCAAGGCACTTGATGCAAATCAATTTGAAAACTTGAGGGGCAAGTTGGGTATTTGCCAACATGAGGAATTGTAGCAATTAATTTTGCTTAAAACAAGGGTTGAAGGAGTTATTTTTGTTAAGTCTATTTTGATTGGGTTAATCATATGTTTTCCCAATTCTTTCAAAATTATTAAGAAGTTGAATAGACACTCATTTGCCTCCTTCCTCTCTCGACTTTGCAACAAATCCCATTCTCTCAATCAAAGTTTTCTCTCTAGTTGCTACTGGTTTTCTAATACTATCAAAATGTCTCAAACATCATCCTCATCCAAGACGACCGTTTCATCTTCATCATCTGATCAAGATTCTCGGGCAATCACCTCATGCATGGATTCTGAAGTCCTGGAGATTACTCCTCTTAGAGAAATGGAAACTAACCCCTCCAAGGTCAAAAAGCTGAGAACAAGGCATGCAGGAAGATCTCAAGCTACTTCATCCGGTAATCCCTCCCATCCTTCTTCTTCTGTTCCAAATAGGGAAGGATCAGCTTATGTACATCAAGCAATAGCTAGGCTTGTTACAAGAATACTGAGTGAGAACCACTCTGTACCGGGGATTTCTGTTCCATTCAATCAAGAATCAGCAAGCTCAAATGTTGAAGTAAACCCTGATGTCTCTGAGAATGTTGAGACACCAAATGACAACATTCAGAAATCTTCTGAAAACCTTGATGATATTCAGAACCCTTCAGAGAAGAATGTTGAACCACCTGTTATTGATGTGGATGAGGAATACTCAGACAATGACCTAATTGCAAATATCAACCCTAGCATAGCTAGGAGAATGATGAACAGAAAGGGTAATCAGGATGCTGCAAAATGTCTGACCAAAGAGAAACCTGCTGATAAGAAAACCAGGTCTGAAGGCAAGACTGGTGTAGAAACTGTGAAGACTGGACTGTCCAAAGGGAAGGTGAAAGCCCAAGTGCATGCTGGGAGTCTCTCAAAGCCTGTGAGACAACCAATAACAAAGAAGAGGAAAGAACCTGAACCATCTGATTCTGATGAAGAATCAGAATTTGAAATTGATGCTAAAGAAATTCCTCTCAGAAGGAAACTCCCTTCCAGCAAAATGGCTAGAGTTCCTGAAGTCCCCACTGACAACATTTCATTTCACCACCCTGAAAATGCCAACAGATTGAAGTATGTTTGCCTGAAGAGAATAGCCTTAGAAAGAGAACTAAACAATGGTGCCATGGATTGTAAAGAAATCATGGACCTGATCAAAGCTGATAGACTAATGAAGACTGTGGTAAAATTTACCAAATGCTATGAAAATCTGGTCAAGGAATTCATAGTGAATTTGTCTGATGAATGTGCTGATGGAAGGTCAGCTGACTTTGAATGTGTCTATGTGAGAGGAAGAAGGGTTAATTTCTCTCCATCTGAAATTAACAAATTTCTTGGAAGATCAAATGAGGCTTGCCCTGAACTAGAAGTTACTGACAATGAAGTATGCCAAACCATCACAGCAAGACAAGTCAAGTGATGGCCCTCAAAAGGCAAGCTGAATGCTAGCAAGCTAAGCATAAAATTTTCCATCCTGCACAAGATTGGTGCAGCCAACTGGGTCCCTACAAACCATAAATCAACCATCTCTACAGGATTGGGGAGATTAATTTATGCTGTTGATACCAGGACTGAATTTGACTATGGCAGGTATATTTTTGATCAAACTTTAAAACATGCTGGTAGCTATGCTGTTAAAGGCCCTATTGCCTTTCCCTCCCTCATATGTGGAATTGTCCTTGCTCAGTACCCTGACATCCTGGTGGAAAGAGATATTGTTTGCAAAAGAGCTCCTGCTCTTGGGTTACACTACAAGCTATTTCAGGGATCTCATATTCCTGACATTGTCATGACATCAGCTGAGACATCAACTGTAAAAACTCAGTCCAAGACATCTGATGTTATAGATGTATTGAAAGAGACTTGCAAAGAGCTGGAGACAAGGAAAAAGACTCTAGAGAACCTAATTTCCAGATTAGAACAGGAGGAGACTGAAGGACTCAGAAGGGAAGAGGGTGCTGCTGAAGATCAGCTCAATGCTGAAGAAAGTAGCTCCTCTGAAGATGACATTGCTTAAAGTTTGGTGGAGTTGACAAGCCTGATGCTGGTTCCTGTTGATGCAAGTGATTTCAGATTTTATTTGTTGTTTTCATTACTCATTTTGGATAACTGTATAACATTTAAGTACATGTATCTTTGGCCTATTTGTGGCTAAAGAGGGGGAGATATTTTGTGTTAATTACTTGGTAGACATTATATTTTTCTGCAGTCATATTCATTCTGCTGCTCTCTATTCTCTGATTGCTTAGGGGTTTTAGCCAAAAATCTTCCAAAGGGGGAGTTTGTAAGTGTTTAGTTATTGGCATGTATTTTTGGTAAAACCAGGTGTGTGAATGTCATGACTGATGTCATAACATTCTGGTTTATTAGGTACTTTATGCAGAAAAAGTATGGCATACAGTAGCTACTGTTTATGAGTGTGTATCTGAGCATTTTGCGATGATCACATTTATTGCCTTCTACCAAAATCAGTAAACAGGAATTCTGATGTCATAACAAATGTTAAGACATCCTGTACTGATCTAACAATTATGCAGTTTGGTTAATTCTGAGATTTTTTAGGAAGTTGGCTCATTCTTTCCAGAACAGAATCTCACGTGGACTTTAGGTTAACCTAGCTCAACCCTAATCTGGTTGATAAAGTCTTGTGACCAAGTCTTGAGGTTAACCCTAATTAACCCTAGCTTTTTGTGGAAACCCTAACTGAAGAAACAGCTGCATATATATTCAACAGGAATGATGATTGGAAAGTAACTCTTAGACAAAAGATCAATTAGGAGCTGTATAGTTTTAACTGCTGTAATCCAAGCAAGTATCATTGTGATAAGTGACTTGGAATAGGTTTTGATTGTAAGGGTTTTTGTATCACTCAAAGCTTTGAAGCAAGAGTGATTGTGTCTCTTGACTAAAGCTTTGAAGCAAAGTCAAGTTAGGTTTATGTATCACTCAAAGCTGTGAAGCAAGAGTGTTTGTGTTACTTGATTAAAAGTTGTGAAGCATAATCAAGTGTATGTTCTGAAGAGTGTCTTCATTATTTCATTAGTCAATTGTTTAAGTATCACTGCTGTGATTGAGGGGGAGTGAGTAGGAACTCAGGTTTAAGTTGAACTTAGATTGAAGTTGCATTGGGTAGGTCTTAAGTGAAGGAGATAAACTGGTTGGTTTATTCCTGAATTAATATCTCTTATAGTGGATTTCCTCCCTGGCTTGGTAGCCCCCAGAGTAGGTGTTGTTTCACACTGAACTGGGTAAACAATTGACTGTGTTCTTTACTGTTTTTATTTACTGTCTTATAGAAAGTCAGATACGGTGTCATAACATTCACTGTGACATTGAGTATCTGCTGCCAGAATTCCAACATGTATAGTACATACATTTCTATTGAATGACCCTAAAATAGGCGTGACTTCTACATAAGTCCACTTACGATTACTTAACATAGCGCTAAATTTGTTCCCATTCAGAAAATGATCATTCATGGCCCAAACTTTATGTTTGAAAGCCCAAGTATAATTGATTTTTAGATTTTGGTTCAAAAGTTTTGAAGCTTTTTGTTAAGAGGCTTTGGTCTTATGAATCCTCTAACAAGCCTTCATCAACTTTGGCCTAAGTTCAACCTTCAATCGTCGTTGATCATATGTGTTATTTTTGAGTACTTGAAATGAATGATATACTTGACAAAAAAGCAAATGAAACTTGTTTTTGGGAGGTTTTGATTTTATCAATCCTCTAATGAATTCTCAAAAGAAAGCTTTAAGATGGTCATTCAACTAAACTTTTGTTATACTTGACTTCTAACTTCTAACTCACTAACAATTAACTTTACTTTATGCCTTTATTTTATGCCTTTACTTTTATGTATCATTTACATTTCATGCTATTTTCCTTTTTCTCATTTGAGCATTTATTTTATGTCATTTCTTCTTTGCTCACTTGAGCTTTCTTTTATCTTTTTAAGACACTTAATAATTAACTTATACCTTAAAAGACTTAATTCTCTGTGGACTATTTGGTTACTATCCTTGGTATTATGGAGTTGTGGATCTCTCAGACTTAAGATTAGAAGCCTTGATACTTGGAGACCTTGGTGTCCTGTTGTTATTTTGTCTGAAGTCCTTGGGGTTTACTCCAAGGCATTCAATGATTTTCTTTGTGTGCAAGTTATTCTGATTTTATGCTTTGTCTGTGATTGAGAATTTCTCTTTACACAGTTGTTACTCTATCCAATTTTTGTGAAGACTTAATACATCTAAGGCGCAAGTTCATTTGAAGCTTATTTTCATCCGAAGCTCAGTTTTATTATGCTTTCTTGGTTTTTTAATCCAAAGGATGAGAATTCTACATTGACTTCTTTATGTCAAGTGTTGGCTTCTTGTTGGTTAGACCGTTCTTTTACTTAGCTTTTACTTTGTGTATATAGGATAGTCTCTTCCTCTACCCCTATCTTCTTTAATTTTCAAATATACTCCCTCCTTTTCAAAACTCTTCTTGTTTTTTCAAACTTTAATCACTTTCATAATAAACTTGGACTTAGGTCCATGCATTTTCAAAACATTTTTCTCAATCAAAATCTCAATCAATCTAATCATACTTTGACATCTTTTTTTAAGACTAAAAGACATTAACCTCACTCAAACTATTTTTTCCAATTTGGAATTTTATTTTAAACATTTTCTTAAAAGATTAGACTCTTGTTGATTCTTGTAGTGATGCAAGCTACTATGCTTCTATAATATGTAGTGAAGTGAGCCATTTAACACTTGGGTGTTGAGTGACGTCTTGTGAATTTCAAAATCCAAATGAAGTTTTCCACTTTCATATGTCGCAAATGCTCTTTTCTCATAATTGTGGGTAGTAAGTATGTTTTACACTCGGATACGACGATAATGTCTCTTCTCTTAAAATTAACCTACACACATGTGTTTTTAAAACTTTTGAGGTTCCTGTGGAGTTCCATAGTGTGTAGGGTGATAATACCTTCCCTTTTCATAACCAACCCCCGTATCTAGATTCTCCCCCCCTTACTTTTGAGTTTATTCACTCTTTTTCTATTTCCTTTGGAAACAATAAAGCGCGATGATGATTTTTTATTTGATTCGTATGAGTTAAGTCAATCCAATGACTTAGACTCAACATTTCTACCGCTACACTGTGTCTATAATTATTGAGGAAAATTGGTTTTAGGTGGAAATAACAAATGCATGCAACTATTATATGTTGAAGCAATATAATACATGTTTGGGTTGGCTAAGCAGTTTTAAATATGTAAGTTGATTCTGAGTGATTTTGAGATTTTTGGTTAAGCAAAAACAGAATTAATTCAATCTTCAAAATTGATTCTACTTGAAGCTAGAATCTGTAGCTTATGTCTCTAGAATTGATTTTAGATGATTTTTATAATGAAATTTATGGTTTAACTCACTTTTACATAAATGTATTCAAACATAAATAAATTCCGCTAAACTCAATTATGATAAAATCAATTCTATCAAAATTCGGTTAGAATCAATTATGTTCACCGCTAATTCAAACACATACATGCAACTATTATATGTTGAAGCAATATAGTATAATCATAAAACCATGGGCAAAGGAAGGAATTGCAAGTCATACATTAAGCGAAAAAAGATGGTATTACATAACATTAATTTAACAAGATTCATCAAGCTATTAAATTAATGTATAATGGATTTTCTAATACCATTTCTTCAAATGTCGATGCTGATAATGATAAACTTCGATACATCGGTCTTTGTGATATGTCTGTAGGTATAGGTGTATATGAAATAAAATCTAATGCACTCGGAAATTTCCCGCATTCACGTTGTCAACACATTATTAACCATTTAATTTTGATCGTACGATTAGAAAAAACAGATTTCTTTTTTCTAAAATTATCACCTTTTAATAAGAACCAACAGATCTTTTTCAAATGGTCAATAGCGCTTGAATGCGTGAAAGCGTGGTTTAGTGACTACAGGCAATCTAGGTCCAGTGTATATACAAACACTTAACTATAAAATGTGAGGTTTCAGATTTTAAAATAGTGGAATTTTGGGTTTAGACATTCTATTATCTTCTTTAGACACAACTATTTCAAAGGACATGTGTATTGTAACAAAAAAACACATTTTATCTTAGTTAGAAAAGAGATTTTATCTCGATTTAACATGCGAAGTAATGAATGACGTCATAAAAACTTGTCATTTTATCCTTTGGGTTTTGTTCCACCGAGGGAAAAGTTGTAATGATCATTGATTCTATCCCCACAATAACATATTTTTATTTTCAGAACTATAAAGTGTGGGCTACATACTTCTCGATTTCTGTAAATATCTGAGGAAAAAACGTATTTATATCTGTTTTAAATTAAAATTATCGTAGCGATTTAGGAATGGAAAGATCGATGGGAAAAGAGGAGCTTCAAAGCTCTCTTAGGACACATGAACAAAGAATGGAGGAGAGGAATTATAATAAGACATAGGAGGAGTTCGCTTTGCAAGCTCCTTTCAATGATATGTTTGTAAGAACAAGAAGTGTTTCTACATCTGGCCTAAATATTTTGATGATAACTCTACATGGTATCATTAAGAACAATTGTATACTCTAATGGTTTAGTTCTAGTGTGCAACTGCTGTTTTAATGTTCTAACTCTGGTATCAAGGCATGTGACGTTATCAGGTTCTGAACATAAACACTACTGGAAGAAAACATCTGGCTACGTGTTTCAGTTGAATTCAAGGTTCTAGAATTCGTCTTATGCAACAGCTCTTAGGAACGTTAGTACAAGAGGTTCTAATTGTTACAAGTATGTCTATGGTCCTAAAGTCATCTCTATTCCGCTCATGGGAGTTATGACAAGTTACACGCCTTTCAATGCCAAACACATTGCTTATTAATCAAATGCCTACAACAAATCTGAAGTTTACAAAATAAAAATGGGAGCTATTTGAAGAAGATCATTCTTTAACATGGTTAAATGGAATTTGTAAAGTTCTCGAGGGGTATTCATAGAGATTTGGAATGTTAGTAACAAAAAGATGGACTTCATTCAAATGTCATTCAAAGTTACAATCAAGATTGACTTATCAAATTCATCCAAAGATAAAAAAATGATCATACTTTTATTGTTCAAAGGTGAAGTTGCAGGATTGAATCCGTTATAAAATTCAATGGCATTACATGAAGATTTATTACACCACAAAAATCATAAAAGAATATCTATTCTAATCCTAATTCTATTAAGCTTCATACAACTTTTCTATAGACTTCTTCCAAACAATAGTTTATCGTACCAAATAGCCCTCATGCTGCAATCTCTCAAACCTATCTATCTTCGTCAAATGACTTCACAAACTTGCTGCCCGGTTCTAACAACATACTCAAACTTGCACCAATATCAAACTGGTCCGAAGTGATGACCAAGGGCGCAACTCTGCATCAAATAGAGAAAAAACAATCCAATCATAAACTAGTCCTTGCAGGAAACCTGTTCACAAAAATAAAAGATAACAGAACTCCCTAGCTAACTATTTTTATAACCTCATAACTGTAATTGAATCCAAAACTAAAATTTATTGCATCTACTGATCCAAATATCTAACTGTCAAAAAACCTATAACTAACTTCCAATCTCACCATTCAATCAGATAACCCAGTTCTTAGATCTAAGGCTCGAATTCGTTCAACTTCTAACTGAAATTTCCTCAAGCAATAACTGAATATAAATTCAGATTTTACCTGAGATTGGATCATTCTTCAATTCTCTGAAGAATCGCCAGAAAAATCTCTCAATTCTCTCCTCCCTTTATCATCTTAATTGGAAGAAGAATCACATAAAAAACCCAGAGAAATAATCACCTTCAAACTCCTCTCCACATTTCTCTACGTTTCCTCTGAAAATCTTCATCAAACATTTCAATCTTCAACTTCAATGTTAAATCACCATCGCATCAATCTTCACCACCACGTGACCCAAAATATTAACACACGATTTCAAAATTAACAGGAATTTGCAAGAACAAATGGAAGGCAGCGTCATTGTTTTGATTGATATCTTAACGACAACAACAAATCCACAAGTCCTTCGCAATGCATCATACAAGCAACAACAATAACAAAAACGCGAGAATCAAAGAAGAAGTGAAGTGAAAGCAACGACGAACCTGGATTTCTAAAAGATGTTTTTTCTATGGTTTTCTCGACTATGTCATTGCTTCAAGGAACTGCTGGAGTTACTCTGGTCAGTAAGTTTTCACGCCTTTCTCTTACACGCATTCTGTGATCTAAGACTAGATTTGAGGCTTTATGTTGTATTCGCGATTAGAGCGTTTAATCGCACTATTCTTGAATAAAAATTTGTCGGACCTAGATTGTTGTGTGAGGCAGATTATGGTTGTTTATGGTGGTGGTGAGAAGGTCAGAACAAAATAATTTATGGCGGAGAAATGGACTGACGTGAACATGTTGAGACTGAGGAGAGTGAATCGAAGATTGGAGAAGGTCGAATGGAGAAGGGAGTTTTAACGAAGCTAATGATGGTGAACAGTGAGGCCGAAACTGCATGATAACAGAGACGAGACGGAGGGAGAAAGCAGTGCTTCATGAGAGGGAAGAGGAGAAAGATTCTTGTCTCGTAGAAGATGAAGAGGCACCAAAGTTAATCGTAATCCTCTCTCTATTTTTATATTTTATTTTTTCTTTTCTTTTAAATTTTTATAAATTCAATGGATAGTATGTTGATAATAACCCAAAAAAAAACTAAAAGAATTATGATGCTAAATTGGACTTTGAGTCACTGTGGTTGGGGTCTAATGTGCAAGTTATCGGACTGAATCCTTAGCCTTTAGCCCAATACACCATTTTTTGGCATTTAGAATTTCCTTGGCACAAAAACCTTGCAGGACTACAAGTTAATTAGGCCTAGCGCCCTGCTTCATGCACTATTTCAATCAAGTTATACACCCCCTTCTGTATTTATTTATGTTAATTGTTTTGAATCAATTTTTTCTTTTCAATAATTTTTGTAGGTTTTGTTGATAAAAAGACATCAATAAAAAATAGTAGAATTTGATAGAATTTTTCTAGGATTTCTATTTTAGAAATTTGGTTAGAATTTTCTATTATTGTTTATGTTCAGTAATTATTTTGTTGCCAAGATTTTGAGATTCACCTTTGCTTGTTGAGATATGAGTCTTATGCAGGTTTACTATGTGATATGTGGATATGCTTGACTTTCTGATTGTGATTTATTATCACATCAATGATGCCTCGACACTTATTTCGAGCATTCGATCTCTGACTGTTTGTTTGTTAATGCTAGCTCACGCGAATTATTATGGGTTTCTTTGCTTTGGTTGCGCTTTTTACGGACATTATTGTTCGTTTGGTATTATACTTCTTCCAGTTTATCTTTCCGCATTTTATCGTTTCTAGATATCGGGAGAAGTAGGAAATAAAGAGTGTGTGCTTGAAGTTGCTATTTAAAGACCTGTAGTATACATTATGCACTTGTTTGATAATTGTGTTTGCGTTTGTTCTCATGGATTGACGATCGATGACGTCACTCAATTAGAATTGAGATAACGACTTCGATCTTTGCATGCTCCCCTTAGGATTTTCATTTTCCTTTGTTGACAATCGATGATGTCGCTCGATTAGGGTAGCTTTCGAGCTAGACATTAGGATAGTTATCCATGCATGCTAATATTAGGTAGAGATTTCCCTTTTGTTAATCTGAACTTTAGGACCATCTTTGTATGATAATATTAGGATTAGAATTAGGCTAGTCTCCCTTAGACTTTTCTCTCCTCTTTGCATATTTGCATTAAAACTAAAACTTTCTTTTTCTTTAAAAAAAAATCACAAAATACTCTAATGTTTCTAACCCCTTTTTCGAGGTAAAAAATACAAATCAATTCAAATTTCCTTTGCCTCTTGGCTCTTCTCTTTAAAACCTTTTTCAGGTAAGAACGTATTAATTCCTTTCTATGTTAACGTATGAGTCTCCAAAGGTCGAGCTGCGGCAGGATATGAAATTAATATTGTTCATTAAAAAATACAAAAAAAAATTGGAAATTTGTGAGCCGAACTACGACGCTCTGATTCCTTATAAGGGATACGTAGGCATTTGGTCATGGGGCTATTCAAAGCGAAAATTTGTAATATTTCCTTCTTTTCCCCGTGTTTTCTTTGTATGCATTCCCTTTTTGCATTTTTATTTTAGCTCTTAAGAATTAGATTGAACACACCCATTTGATTAGAACAACAAGAGTGGATCCCGTAGAGTACTACAGACGTAAGGGGTGCTAATACCTTCCTCTCACGTAATCGACTCCCGTACCCGATCTCTCAGTCGCAAGACCTTGATTTCTTCCTCCAAGTTTTTTCCGATGATTTTCCTTTCCCTTTATGTGGGATAAATAAATATCCAGCGGCGACTTCATTGATTTTACATCTACAGAAAAATGGCAACTTCATTGGGGAATTATTAACCAGTTTTTGGTCCATCCCGTGAGTCACTCCTAGCTCATGTTTTTCTTTTCTTTGGGTGTTTATATTTATGCTTTATAGCTTATTCATTTGTATATATTTGAGCATATGTATGCATTGCATTTATCGCTTTCCATATACTGGTTATTGCTGCTATACTGGATTTACTGGTTTTTCCAGGTTGGGTGGGATATTACTATTGAGGTAAAAGGCCCAATACCCAGGACAAGTGACAAACAATAGGAACACTAGGAATATAATGGAACATGACAGACAAAGGATGTAGATTACCCTAGATGGTTGTGCTGTCCATGCTTAGATGAGGTATTAATGAAGCGTTATCATTATCATGTAGGTGTACGATGGTAGTACTCTCAAGCAAACCGGTGATTTTGAGTTACCATTGACCTCACACTGACCTAGTCTTTACCCGTGAGTGGGTCGGGATGAATCTTTACAGGTACAAATGATGACTGTATGTTCTGTTGGTGACTTTGTTTCTATGGTATTCTGAATTGGTCCGGACCTTTGATCTTATTACATGTGATCGTGGTTCTGTTATAGTTCAGCATCTATCCAGTATTGCAGAAGCTTTGATCCCACATTTTTGCATACGTAGCATGTTAATGTAATTATTAGCACACATGTTACTTTGTTTCCAAGCATCATTCATTTGGTTCCGATTGTTAATCCGCTAAAAAATGAACATTGTTAAGAAAAATACCATGGCTTAATAATAGGAAGCAAAGCGTATAAACTCTTAGAAACAAGAACTTGTCATTTGTATTTCATGTCATGCATCATTTTGCATTTATTTTTCATTTCTTGAGTTTCCCAGAAATCTTACTCAAGGTCCTTTGGTCTTCAGAAACAAGTTGTCTCATCAATACAACACTCATGCTAAGAGAAGATAGAAAACATTAAGCAAGAGGTCTTTGAACTCTACAAAGAGGTAACTACTTTGAAGGCTGATATGGAGTATCTAACTGCTTTGGTTAAAACTTTGGTTGCCTCCCAAGTTAATCCTTCTAGGAAGGAAGAAGAGATGGCAAAATTCTTTACAGAAACTCTGAAATTATTCTTTCATGAGAAGGTGATAGTCAATACAACCAGTGATTTCCTTGAAAAAGTGAATGTGGGAGTGCTTCTAGAAGAGGATGTCTGAAAGGGATGTTTATCTGAAGATGGTGCCTCAGCTAATGGTGTGAAGAAGTTTGATAATAAATTTTATAAAAAAGAGAACTAGAGGAAGAAAAAATCTTTGTGAGAATCAACATGTTTCTCCTGTCATCCCTATGTTCAATTTACCTCATGTTGCTCCAGTTTGTTAACAGAATCAGCAAGTTCCTGATCAGAGGAAAACTCAGTTTGATTCAATTATAACTACCTATACGAAGTTGTTTCCTGTCCTGATGCAGAGGAATTTGGTTCAAACCCGACTGTTGTACCCCAAAATTTTCCCTCTCATTTCTCAAGATATTTCCTACAAAGATCTTCAATGCCTCGAGTTTGTGCAAGTACCGACTAGGTCAAATAATCTCCTCAATGCTAATATTTCAAATTAGGGTTTGAATCTGTACAGAGATATTCAAATTTCTAATGCTTCAAATGACTTTCAATGATCTTCATGGACCCTTAGAATTACTTCAGTCAAGTTTCAAGCCTCAGATCACAATTTTCTAAGAAAATCATTCAAATTATCCAACTTTTGCAAGACTTTAAAATTTTTCTAAGTATTTTCTATACTTGTTAATTTCATTTGCTTCATGAAATTTTTACTACAATTCCAAATAATTTGAAATGAGGCAAATAATTCAAGTTATTACCAAGTGACATTTTGGCAAAATTACAAATTCTAAAACTATGTCTTGTTAGGATTTTTTCTATTTAACTCAAAAAAACCTTGCCAAATGTTTTGTCCTTGATACAGTGTGCATAAAATACTACACAAGACCAAATTTGTTTCATGCTACAAATCTTGCTGTCCAAGTTGAATAAAGTGTGATATGTTGCATTGCCACAACACCCCAAAACCTGCCCATTGTTGTCCTACAAAAAAACCTTGTGCTATGCTGCACCACAAATCTGCATATGCTGTCCTATACAGTCCAAAACTGCTTTATGCAGTCTGCCCCAACCTGCATCATAACAGCCCCAATTGCACCAAAATGGCAAAGGAAAATTGTGTGAATAAAGTATCAAAACAGTAGGAAAAACAATTCAAAATGACTTATTTTGTTTCCCCTCTAAACCTCAGTCAAGGGTCTACAAAAGGAGTTGTTTCATAAGACATAGGGGGTTGGAATTTTTGGAGAGAATAGAGAGTCTTTGAAAAGAAAAACAGTATTCTTTATAATTTTGGTTCATTCAAGAAAAAACCAGCTCTAATCTCATTCAAAACAGAACTTCAATCCATTATTCCATCTCACAAACTCTCCCATAAATCAAACACCTTAGCACATAGAGATTGTAAAAACACTAAAACAGTTTCTGTTAGTGCCATTATCCTCACCATCCAAACATAAAAACAATATTGTACAACTTGACTAGGTTTCAATAATTTGGAACAAGCTTCCCGGAGATTCATTGGAGCCCCCACAGCATCTTGAAAAGTATTCAGATTTCAAACACCAAGTGTAGTTTCAAGGTAAGTCTTCTTGACTTGGTATTTTTCATACATCATTAATGATTTATTTTTGAAGATAAGATATAGTAGTCATTTCCTCTTTTAGCTAACCATTGACTTGCTGTTTATGTTTATCAATCATATGCTGTAAATTGACATGTATGGACAATAAAACAATGTTTAAGGTAGAAAAATGCAGTATGTATCAACACATACACACATGTGTGGACTCATCCTAGTAAAAAACAGGGTATGAATCGACACATAAACCCCATGCATCGACTTATATTGATTCCAGGTCCATAAACACAAGGTTGAAAAGTCCATGAGTCGACACAAAATGCGTATGTGTCGACACAAAGAAGGCGTATGAGTCGACACATCCCATTATGTGTCAACTCACACTGAGCTGATTTTTCTTTACAAGAGCAAGGAAAAGTTATGTGTCGATGCATAAAAGCATGTGTTGACACACAATGGTTCAAAAGGCAGTTCTCCCATTTTCTATACTGTTTATACATATATTTTTCATTATTGCCCATTTGTTCGATGTGGTTGTAATAATTAGACATTTATTTCATCCCTATTTGCAAATTGTACCCCCATCCCTCTAATGGTGTAATAGCTTAGGATTTTATTTTCCGTATTTTATTTTGCTTTCATATATTGCTAATAATTAGGATGAATGGCAAGATAAAATCAACAAATAGATAACTTTTAAATGCAAGACAGGATGTATGCAAAGAAACACACTTGCACACTAGCACCTCTAGGGTAATCTCACTTTGTTTGCCTTTCGAAAACAGTATGTCCCTCGAATATGGGATGCTTTAGAAAAGACCCTTCGATAAAAATATTGTATTCCCTCGATGTTGCCTTCGATAAAACGATCTAGTCCCTTATGAAAATTTTCTAAAGCGTCTCATAAGTTGCCTTCTATGACTGTACAATTGACCTGCGCCTGTCCTTTCACATCCAATGGTGGGGCTTATTACCAAATCAATGGTAAGATAGCAACATCTAAAGGAGGAGGAAAATAACACTTAAAACCTTTTGAGTAGGTAGATTCACTCCTAGTTGCTCGCTTGCTCACCACCAAACATTTTACACCAACACTTTCACATTAAAATCTTTTTCTCAAAAAGACAAAATATTTTTGTATATTTTCTTATATAGACGAGAACTATTACAAAAACATCTTCTCAAGAACACTTTCAAAAAACACATTCCACAAACACCTCTTTGATCTGTTTTCGAAACAACACTTTGTACGTGTTCTTATAGAAACGAGAACCATTACAAAGACATTTTCAAAATACTTTCAAACCCACCACACAAAGCATATTTTCAAACAAAGCAAGTTGATCTAGAAAGCAAATAAGAGCCCATGGAAAACCATGGATGAAAAGGGTGCTAATACCTTCCCTTTTTTCATAATCTACCCCCCGAATTCAAGAAAACATCTCTAAAGGTCTTTCCTGTTCTTTTCAGCCTTTACTTATTGGATAAAAGAAAAGTCGATGGCGACTCTTGCTAACCGCAACATTTGCGATCAAACGCAAAATAACCAAGTCAGTTCTCCCACTGTTACACAGAACTGGTGACTCTGTTGGGGAATAATTTAAAGTGAGGTTACCTTAGGGCTAGATCACATTTATTTTCTTTCATTGTTTGACTTGTATGCTTTACACTTTGGTTCTTTGTTTGGGTTTGAATCCTCTACCCATATTTGGGATACCTTATAGGTAAGTAGCAATACATTGTGGAAACTGTGCGGGGTATACCGACATGGTCTAAGCAATAACGACGTTAGTGTGACATATTTGTGGGTACCGGTAGCCCTTGAGTAGTCAAGGAGAATACGGGGCCGCTGAGTGATGTCATGAAGCACTAACTAACTTCTAGAACCTTTACGTGACCAACTTGGTCATTAGGACGTAGTGAGATGACCGACTTTGGTGCAGTCCGAAGTTGGTAGGTACTCGATACTACACTCATTGATGTTTAGTTTTTTGGGATATTTCGGTCGCCATTAAAGAGGCTTGCCCTGAAACAATGCCCGAGAAAACAAACCAATGATTATGAGCTCCTTAGAACCCAATTACTATTGCTAGGACAGGTTTGAGCCAACTAAACTTAAAGAGGGTACTTACCTATGAGACTCCATGCAAACCTAAAACTAAGGACTTGTTTGTTTTGTTTGTATATATTTACTTGTACATAACATCATAAACATCATAAACAGCATAAACATCATACTCATACTCACTAACCATTTCAAGGATTTTTGGGATTTATCTTTGTTCTGTTTTGTAGGACATGGATTCTATTCGCAGGAAAACCATTCAAGTCAATCTTGTAAGGATCCCTCCTCAACTTAAAGATTTAGCATCAAGGGTTCCCGAAAATTCTTCATTTACCGAAAGACATGGCCGCCTCCTAAATTTGGTAACCACCAAAAGTGATGAAGATATAATGAAGGTGCTCTTCCAATTCTTTGATCCTCTACACCATTGCTTCACATTTCCCGATTATCAACTTGTGCCAACTTTGGAAGAATTCTCCCAACTCTTGAGGATTCCCATTCTCAATCAACTACCTTTCAACGGTATGGAAAGAGATCCAAAGCCCGAAGAGATTGCTCAAGTTCTACACTTGCAACCATCCGATATCAAAACTAATTGGGAGACAATGAGTGGTGTCAATGGTTTCCTAGTAAAGTTCTTGTTTGAGAAAGCCCAAAACTATTGGAACTCTTTGGCTTTGCAAGATTTTGAGGAAATTGTGGCTCTCCTCATCTATGGGATGGTTTTGTTTCCAAATCCTGACCAACTCATAGATGTGAACGCTGTCAAAATCTTTATGTCTCGTAACCCAGTGCTTACTTTGCTAGGGGACATCCTACATTCCTTTCACACTCGCACAATGAGGAAAAGAGGTATCCTTATGTGTTGCACTCCTTTCTTGTTAAGATTGTTTATTTTGCATCTTCCCCAATCCATATTGAAGAACGAGCAAGGTTCAAGGTGGTCACAAAGGTTGATGATGCTCAAACATTCAGACATCCATTGGTGTTCCCGATCTATAGAGAATGTTATCACCGTCGACCATTATGGAGAATTACCTAATGTCCCCTTACTTGGCATTAGGGGAGGTATCACCTATAACCCCTGTTTAGCTTTAAGACAGTTTGGTTATGCCCAAAGGGATGGTCCACATGAGATGCTGATTCAAGGGTTAGTATTTGACTACGAGAGTGACAATCAAGGTCATCGCCAGAGGTTTATCCGAGCCTGGAGGATGTTGAACAATGTAGATAGCAAGACATTGGGGCACAAGAATTCCATCCCTCTTGAGCCTTCCCTCAAATGGGTACGAGCTCATGCTCAAAGTCTTATGATGCCTTACCCCTCCGTTCTCCCGGTGGTCATAGAGCCTGTTGTGAAAGGAGATATTCCATACACTATCCTACATCCTGACATGCCCACCTCTCTTGAAGGCTTACAAAGGGACTGGATACAGCTCAAGGGGGAGAGAGACACTTTCGAGGCCCAATTCTACGCCAGCGAGAAGAAGGTTTTGGAACTCACTAAGAAACTTCATGAGGAGCAGACTCTAAATGCCTACATCGCACCAAAGAGGATGCGTACAACCTTTTTATCTTAGAGTTTTTGGTATTTATTTGTAAGCCCAAAGAGGCGTGATGTACTCAAGCTTTGATTTATTAATATAACGTGCGTTCCCTTTTTTTTGTCTAAAGAAAATTTGAATCTCTAAATTCCTTGAAATCATTGCATACACATATCATCTATAACATCGCATAGGCAGGTACCATTACAGGTTTCTCAGCTTCTTCGCTGTTAATTTCAGCAAATATGTCTTCTGAACAAAGCATCAAAGATCTTCAGGTATAAAATTCCCAATTTCAACAGATGTTCATAACTCTGGCAAAAGGGCAGGAGGATCTGAAGGCCCTCATCCTGAAAGAGAAGAAGAAGAAGAAGCTCGCTGGTGCCCTCAATATGGGCAGAAGATTTGGGGGGCCGCTAAAGCAACCAGTCGATCTGACCTCCTCGTCCAAAGAAGGGGAAAATCAAGAAAGAGAAACAAGGGAGGAGAACCCTAGTCCTGAAGTCTCTAACAATGATATAGACTACAATGATGAGTAGTATCCTCCCACTGAGGATAGGTACAAGTAGTTAGAGGATCGGTTAAGCACTATGGAGATCTAGAGAATACCAGGGCTAGATTTTGAAGAGCTAGGATTGGTGTCTGGGGTAGTCATCCCACACAAATTTAAAGCTCCAGTTTTCACAAAATATGATGGGGTGTCTTGTCCCAAGCTTCATCTCCGTTCCTATGTGAGGAAGATTCAGCCTCACACTGCTAATAGGAACTTGTGGGTTCACTTCTTTCAAGACAGTCTGTCAGGGACTCAGCTTGAGTGGTTCTACCAATTGGATGGAACCAATGTCCGAAACTGGGAGGATTTGGCTACTACTTTTTACAAGCAGTATCAATACAACGCCGAACTTTCCCCTACCCGTACTCAACTTCAGAGTATGTCCATGGGTGCATGTGAAGGCTTTAAGGACTATACGCAGAAGTGGAGAGATTTGGCTGGGAGAGTCCAACCCCCTTTGTCTGACAGGGAGTTGGTCAACATGTTTCTAGGGACGCTGTCTGGTCCATTCTTCAACCATTTGATCGGTAGCTCATCGGCTGGTTTTACCGAGCGGATATTAACTGGAGAGAGGGTAGAAGTTGGGGTCTGGAGTGGTAAAATACAGAAAGATACCTCGTCAAGTTCATAAAAGAAGCCCTTCACGGATAAGAAGGAGGTCAATTACGTTTATAGCCTAAGAGGTCAAAGCCGAGCTGAGTACCGTTCAACCGTAGGTGCTGTGATGATACCTAGGCCTACGACTACCCCATAATGAAACAATCAGCAAAGAGTAGAAAGACCGCAAAGGCAGTTTACCTGGATTAACATGACATTGACTGAGGTTCTACCCCATCTGCTAAGATCCAACTTGGCAACCTTGAAAGAGGCTCCCAAGAATCCTAATACCACATCTCCTCGGTACAATCCAAACGCTCGGTGTGCCTACCACTTTGAGAGTCCTGGTCATGATACAAATGACTGCTGGGCTCTAAGAAATAAAGTACAAGATCTGATTGAAGCCAAGGAGATTGAGTTTGATGCTTCAGAGAAACCCAATATCATAATTGCTCACATGCCTAAACACAACCGTGGAGTTAATACCATTGATACCGATCTATTTATGACCTTAATTGATGAAGTTTCAACTCCCCTTCTGACTGCTAAGAAGAATTTGTTGCTGGCCAATTTATTTCCGGGTTGTGTTGAAGGTTGCCACATGTGTTCATCTCTTCCTTTTGGTTGCTATTTGCTGAAGACAGGTGTCCAATGCCTGATGGACAACAGAGAAATTTTGTTCGAGAAAACTTTAATTCCAGCTGTTCCGTTCGAAGATGTTGCTATTATAACCATTTCCGGCAATCCTTCCAAGGTCTCCTCGAGAAGGCCTGTTAGGATTACACCCGCTCCAAGAGTTGCTCTGTTAATAATCACCTTTCCTGGTCTTGTTCCGTACGCCACAGACAAAGCTGTCCCTTGGCATTATGGAGCCGATGTTTACTATCATAGCGTTAAACAAGATTTGAAGAATGAAGAGGCTGATCCCGATGTCAGTAACATTGTCGGGACCAGCAAGATTACCAAAAGTGGAAGGGTTTTCTCTCCCGAGATTTCCCCGAAGACTGTCAATAAGCCTGTTGTTATTTCACATGCTATTCCTACCAGTACTTTAACTACTACTCTTGTTCTTACGCATATTATTACTCCTGCCGATGAGTCATCTGGGACTCAAGGCAAAGAAGCTCTAGGTGAGCCTGCCCGGACGAAGGCACCTAGAAAATTTGTTGTGGGATCCTCTAAGCAAGAGATAGAGGAAATCTTAAAAATAATCAAAAAGAGCGACTACAATGTGGTCGAGAAGTTGGGACAGACCCCATCGAAGATATCGATGTTGTCTTTGTTGTTATGTTCTGAGGCCCATGCAAAGGCTTTGATTGCATTCCTCAAGACCGCGCATGTACCACAAGAAACCTCAGCCGATCAATTCAAAGACTGTGTGGCCAGCTTGACTGCTGACAATGGGCTGGGTTTTTCAGATGCTGACTTGACTTTGAAAGGGAGAAAGCATAATGATTCTCTGCATATCTCGATCGAATGCAGGGGTAACACTATGGCTCATGTGCTGGTGGATACTAGGTCTTCATTGAATGTTCTGCCTAAGAAGGCTCTTGATCGGCTAGATTGTGAAGGCTTGACTTTAAAACCTAGTAACATTATGGTAAGGGCTTTTGAAGGGTCAAAGAGAATGGTGCACGGGGAGGTGGACATCCCTATCAAGGTAGGCTCTCAAACCTTTGAGTCCACCTTCTATGTGATGGACATCAGGCCATCGTGCTCTTGTTTGTTGGGTCGTCCTTGGATCCATGAAGTTGGGGCTGTTACTTCTACACTGCACCAAATGCTGAAATGTTTGGTGAAAGGGAAGATTGTCACTGTGCATGGCGAAGAGGAGTATATGGTGAGCCACCTGAACTCCTTCAGGTATGTGGAGATGGACGGGGAATTCATAGAGACTCCTTGTCAAAACTTTGAAGAGGTTCCCCAGATTTTGGCGTCAACCAAGACTACCATCAACATCAAACCTCCTCTGAAGATGGCTTCTCTCAAGGACGCCAGAGCAATGGTCGAGGAAGGTAGGAGTACAAATTGGGGATGGGTCCCTGATTTTACTCATAAAACTGACAAATTTGGCTTGGGCTTTACTTCAGAGGCTCAAAGGGCTGTTCGACACGCTCGGGTTAGAGGACCTTCCCTACACATCAGCAGTCATAAGGTCAATGTTATTGAAGATAGTGAGGAAGACTCTGACATTGGCAGCTGGATCTACCCGACTACCAACGGTGGACCGAATAACTGGACGACTAGAGATTTTATACCTGTTTCTTTTATTCCGCAATAATCGTCTTACTTGTGTTTTGAATTTGTATTAAACAATTTTTAACTTTTTGGCCTTGTGTCTTACCCGAGGCACAATGGTTCTATCTGTGAGGGTTATTATGTGTCATTTCATATGTCATCAATAAAGAATTGGACGTTCCTTGCATACAAACTTTGCGCTCTCTGTTTTTCTTTTCTGTTTTTACTTTATCAATACATCTATGCTCTTACACACACTCACATATCAAACTGCAGATCCATATCCACTATGGATCCCATTGATAAAAATTCTGCTACTTCCAACTATGATTTCGAAAATCCGATCAACCAAGCCGAGGACGAAGGTGAGGACGATTGTGAGGTGCCTGGAGAGCTGTTTAGACTGTTACAACAGAAAGAGAGGTCTATACAGCCTCATGAAGAGCCAGTTGAGATAATAAACTTGGGCATAGAGATGGACAGAAAAGAAGTCAAGATCGGCGCAAACCTGGAAGCTAAGATCAAACAGCGGTTGATACAGATGTTGCACGACTACGTTGAGATTTTCGCCCGGTCATATGAAGACATGCCTGGTTTAGACACTGACATTGTGGTACACCGTCTGCCGACTAAAGAGGATTGTCCTCCAGTTAAACAGAAGGTCCGCCGTATGCACCCTGAAATGTCAGAGAAGATCAAAGCAGAGGTTATGAAACAGTTCAACGTCGGGTTCTTGGCCGTCACCTCCTATCCACAGTGGGTTGCTAACGTCGTTCCGGTACCTAAAAAGGACGGTAAGGTACGAATGTGTGTGGACTACAGAGACCTGAACAGGGCAAGCCCCAAGGATGACTTCCCGCTTCCCCACATTGATGTTCTGGTCGACAACACCGCACAACACAAAATTTTCTCCTTCATGGATGGTTTCTCTGGCTATAACCAGATCAAGATGGCTCCTGAAGACATGGAGAAGACAACCTTCGTCACATAGTGGGGCACCTTCTGTTACAAGGTGATGCCTTTTGGGTTGAAGAATGCTGGGGCAACTTATCATCGAGCCATGGTCACTTTGTTCCACGATATGATTCACCGTGAGATTGAGGTTTATGTTGATGACATGATAGCCAGGTCTCAAACCGAAGAAGAGCACCTCGACCATCTACAACAGCTGTTTGACAGGTTGAAGACATACAAGCTGAGGTTAAATCCGAACAAGTTCACCTCCGGGGTCAGGTCTGGTAAACTTCTGGGGTTCATCGTCAGTGACAAGGGTATTCAGGTAGACCCCGCAAAGGTAAAGGCCATACAAGAGATGCTGGCTCCCCGCAGAGAGAAGGAGGTTAGAGGTTTCTTGGGACGCCTAAACTATATCGCCAGGTTCATTTCACATCTAACTGCTACTTGTGAGCCCATCTTCAAGCTTCTGAAGAAAGATCAAGTGGTAAAGTGGAATGGCGAATGCCAGACTTCTTTCGAAAGAATCAAGGAATACCTTCAAGAAACACCAATTCGAATGCCTCCGGTTGTAGGAAGACCTTTGATATTATACTTAACAGTGCTAGACAATTCAATGAGGTGTGTGCTGGGGCAGCATGATGAGTCTGGTCGAAAAGAGCACACAATATACTACCTTAGCAAAAAGTTTACCGACTGTGAGACAAGATACTCACTGCTCGAGAAAACTTGTTACGCTTTGGCATGGGCTGCTCGCCGACTAAGACAATATATGCTGACCTACACTACTCCGTTGATATCTAAGATGGATCCAATCAAATACATCTTTGAGAAGTTCGATCTCTCCGGAAGAATAGCGAGATGGTAGATGATCTTAATTGAATACGATATACAATATACAACCCATAAATAAATCAAGTGAAGTGTATTAGCTGATCATTTGGCTCATCAAGCCGTGGATGACTACCAGTCCATGAATTTTGAGTTCTCGGACGAGAATATCATGCTAGTGACTGACTACGAAGAACCTGGAACAAATGAAGGACCTGAGGAAGGATCCCGATGGACCATGTTTTTTGAAGGAACTTCGAACTCACTCGGTAATGGCATTGGCGTCGTAATCATATCTCCTGAGGGCTGTCATACTCCTTTCACTGCCCGACTATGTTTCAACTGCACTAACAATATGGCGGAGTATGAAGCCTGCATCATGGGTTTCAAAGCTGCTATCGACCTCAGGATCAAGTTCTTAAATGTCTTCGGGGATTCAGCTTTAGTGATAAGTCAGATCAAAGGAGAATGGGATACGAAACATCCGAATCTCATCCCATACAGAGAGCACGTACTGACGTTGCTCCCACACTTTGAGGAAGTAACCTTTGAACATTTCCCGCGAGAGGAGAATCAGTTAGCAGACGCACTAGCTACCATGTCTTCTATGTTCAAGGTCAGGTGGGACAACGAAGCTCCCTGAATCACCATTGAGAGGTTGGATGAACTAGCACACTACTTCGAGACTGATACCAAAGAGGTAGCAGATATACCCTGGTTTCATAAAGTGAAGAAGTACCTCAAGACTCAAGAGTATCCCGAAGGGGCATCTGTCAATGATAGGAAGTTTCTGAGAAGGTTCGCTGTGAAATTCTTTCTCAGTAGTGGAATCCTCTACAAGCGCAACCATGACTCTACCTTACTACGGTGTGTAGACAAGAGCGAAGCAGAGAGGATTATGACAGATCTACACGAAGGTACCTTCAGAACCTATTCCAATGGACATACCATGGCTAAGAAGATCCTACGGGCAGGATACTACTGGTCCATTATGGAAGCAAATTGTTATCAGCACTCCCGAACCTGTCATAAGTGCCAAATTTATGCTGATAAGGTGCATGTGCCTCCAGTTCCTTTGAATGTTTTGACAGCTCCGTGAACCTTTTCAATGTGGGGCATTGACATGATCGGAGAAATCATGCCTACCGCTTCCAATGGGCATCTCTTCATCCTGGTAGCTATCGATTACTTCACAAAGTGGGTTGAAGCTGCCTCTTTTCCTACTGTGACCAAGAACGTGGTGGTGTGGTTTATCAGGCATAACTTGATCTGTCGGTACAGTGTGCCAGAGAGAATTATCACAGACAATGGTACGAATCTCAATAACACGATGATCACTGAGCTCTGTAAGCAATTCAAGATACAACATCATAACTCTTCTCCCTACCGGCGGAAGATGAATGGCGCTGTCGAAGCGGCTAACAAGAACATCAAAAAGATTATACAGAAGATGACAGTGACATATAAAGACTGGCATGAGATGTTACCATTCACTCTTCATGGGTACGGTACCTCAACACGGACATCGACAGGGACAACTCCTTACTCTCTGGTATATGGCATGGAGGCAGTCCTACCCATTGAGGTCCAGATTCCTTCTTTAAGGATTTTGAAAGATACGAATTTGAACAAAGACGACTGGATCCAGAATCGACTTGATCAATTAAATTTGATCGACAAAAAGAGACTTACTGCTGTCTGCCATAGTCAGACGTATCAAAAGCGGATGATCAAGGCTTTCAACAAAACAGTCAGACGTCAAGAGTATCAAGTCGAGGATCTAGTAATCAAGCGCATCATACTGCAGCAAGGTGATCCCAGGGGAAAATGGACTCCCACATACGAAGGGCCATTTATGATTAAAAACATTTTCTCGGGTGGAGCCATGATTCTAACCACCATGGACGGTGACGACCTCCCTCACCCTGTTAATGCAGACATAGTGAAAAGATACTACACATGATAAAAGACCCACTAGGTTGACTGGCCTAGGAAAAAATAAGGGCTTCCTGGCGAACCAAAAGGGTTCGGGCAAAAATAAGGGACGAAAAAGAAAAATCTGTACACCCGACGAGTCGAAAACCTGAAAAGGCGACTTGGGTAAAAAAGGGCATCCCGGTGGACTGAAAACCCGAAAGGGCGGTCCAGGTAAAAGTTAGGGATGTAAAGAGTATCAAGATGTCCCCATTGGATCACCTTGCAATCAGACCTCAGCATCAACTGTCAAGCTCGAACGACACCAATTAATCTAGTCAGTTTCAGACAAGCAACAAAGTGATGAGATGCTCGAAGACATAGCGGCAATAGAAGAATTGGAACCCAATGGGATTGTTATACATAACTGTTTTCTTTTTACATAATATTGTATAACTTCTATTTTTAGGACAGCGTTCTCTTGCTAGAGCGTCAGCCTCCTTGTACAAAAACGCCTATTATAGGCCAACTTCGAAAATCAATACAAATCGTTTTTACAAAAAAAGAAACTATGTGTTTTTCCTTTTCTGTTCTGTTTTACAAGAACGTCCAATGGTTTATTCTTGACATATACATTTGAATATGATTGCTACTCACAAATGTTTACATAAGAAATGAAAAGACAATTGCTCAGGGCTTGAGAAACAGAGGCAAAAAACGAGAAATGTCAAAACCCGACAGTTACTCTATCCAGCAGGAACCGGGACAGAGACAACTTTGAAACATAATCATCAGCACATACGACCTTGTAGCATCTGTATTCCCCATAGAGTAAAGGTAATCAAAGCATTGATATCAGTTCTCTCAAAATGGGAAGTAATCTCCCTAGCCAGGGTCATCCAAAAACCTGATATCTATATCCCCCAGCCGAATTTTATAATCACGAGCGGATCATCATAAATTATTATCTCCCCAAGCAGAGTTTATTTCTCTGGGTGCAGAAGTGTAAACCCCCAATAGAGCTTATTATTTCAGCTACGGAAGTTCACCTTCCAACAGAGTTATTCCCCCGCAGAGTTGTTCTCAAACAGAGTCTCTCCCTAGAAAAATATTCACAAACAACAAGGAGTAAACCTCTAGCATAGTCATTTCCGGTCACCATCCCCAGCGGAAGTAGAAAGACCACAATCCTCTATAACAATCAGGGATGCTATACTCTCCAGCAGCAATCGGGGATTTATTTTCCCAGACTCAGACAACTCATAATAGCAGTTCATGTTCATGCATCATGACATGCACATACATATCACATACACCATAGTCTCATTTATTTTGAGAACATCATCCCACAACGTATTTCATACATCACATATAATTAACCCTGTTATCTTTTCAGGAAAGACAATTATCACCAACAATTCCAGCAGTTACGCAAGTCACATCTGCAAACAACTAATGGAAAATTAGTTCCCGAAATCAAATGGGTCAACTAATCTACATGGTCAAATGAAGTAGCCTTACTATCCAGGCTTTCATCTTGAGGTAACCCTACAACCCAAGTTCCTTCTCATAGCCCTACTATCCAGGATTTCGTTTTGAAGTAACCCTACGACCTAGGTTCCTTCTCATAGCCCTACTATCCAGGCTTTCATTTCGAAGTAACCCTATGATACAGGTTCCTTCCCATAGCCCTACTATCCAAGCTTTCATATTGAGGTAACCGTATGGCCCAGGTTCCTTCTCATAGCCCTACTATCCAGGCTTTCATTTCGAAGCAACCCTACTACCCAGGTTCCTTCCAATAACCCTACTATCTAGGCTTTCATTTCGAAGTAACCCTACTATCCAGGTTCCTTCTAATAGACCTACTATCCAGGCTTTCATTCCGAAGCAGCCCTACTACCCAGGCTTTCATTTCGAAGCAACCTTACTACCCAGGTTCCTTCCCATAGCCCTAATATCCAGGCTTTTATTTCAAAGTAACCCTACTATCCAGGTTCCTTCTCATAGTCCTACTATCCAGGCTTTCATCTCAAAGTAACCCTACTATCCAGGTTCCTTCTCCCTTACCTCCAGACAATAGTTTACAACACTGTAAGGCCCGGACCCGACCAGATACAGTTGATTTCACATTTCCTCAGTAAGTCGCTATACGGCCTGGACCCTGACCAGATATGCGTTCTACTTTCACCTCCTCAATCAAGAGTTAATTCCCCAGTAGAGTAATGGACAACCGAAGCTCCTAGACTCTACTTCCCAGGACATAAATCAACATTCCCCAGCGAAGTCCTCCTCAACAGCAGGTACATGAATTCTCGCCAAGGAATCTTTTATGCAACCGATCTTTTCTGGATGGCATCTTTAAGCCCATCTCCGACGATTCCCCGTCGCCTTCCAAATGGCATTTGTAAGCCCATTCCTGATATCACTAATCAGTATTACTTCATGCGAGTGAAAATTTCTGGGCACTCTAGTGTTCAATCATCTTCCACCTTCAGATCACGAAAGGCAGACCAGCCAATCTATATCCTCAGGCTTAAGAAGATTGAACTAGGGAAGCTGTTGTACCCCTAAATTTGCCCTCTCATTTATCAAGATATTTCCTACAAAGATCTTCAATGCCTCGAGTTTGTGCAAGTACCGACTTGGTCAAACAATCTCCTCAACGCTAATATCTCAAATTAGGGTTTAAATCTGTACATAGATATTCAAATTTCTAATGCTTCAAATGACTTTCACTGATCTTCATGGACCCTTAGAATTACTTCAGTCAAGTTTCAAGCCTCAGATCACAATTTTCTAAGAAAATCATTCAAATTATCAAAAGGGGGAAAATGAGCAAAATTGAAGTTTCAGCTTAAAAAAGTCAACCGGACGCTAAAAAAGGTCAAACTTTGACTTTTTGACCGAATTTGAGTCCCAAAAATCATATTGCGTCAAGACATCCAAAATGTGAAATTTGATCATAAAAAATTAAGAGAATCAAAAATCCAACTTTTGCAAGACTTTGAAAATTTTCTAAGTATTTTCTATACTTGCTAATTTCATTTGCTTCATGACATTTTTACTACAATTCCAAATAATTTGAAATGAGGAAAATAATTCAAGTTATTACCAAGTGACATTTTGGTAATATTACAAATTCTAAAACTATGTCTTGTTTGGATTTTTTCTATTTAACTAAAAAAAACCTTGCCACAATGTTTTGTCCTGAATACAATATGCATAAAATACTCCACAAGACCAAATTTGTTTCATGCTACAAATCTTGCTGTCCAAGTTGAACAAAGTATGATATGTTGCATTGCCACAACACCCCAAAACCTGCCCCATTGTTGTCCTACAAAAAAACCTTGTGCTATGCTGCACCACAAATCTGCATATGCTGTCCTATACAGTCCAAAACAGCTCTGTCTTCCCCAACCTGCATCATAACAACCCCAATTGCACCAAAATGGCAAAGGAAAATTGTGTGAATAAAGTACCAAAACAGTAGGCAAAAACAATTCAAAATGACTTATTTTGTTTCCCCCCTAAAACTCAGTCAAGGGTCTACAAAAGGAGTTGTTTCATAAGATATAGGGGGTTGGAATTTTTGGAGAGAATAAAGAGTCTTTAAACAGAAAAACATTATTCTTTATAACTTTGGCTCATTCAAGAAAAAACCAGCTCTAATCTCATTCAAAACAGAACTTCAATCTATTATTCCATCTTACAAACTTCCCATAAATCAAACACATTAGCACATAAAGATTGTAAAAACACTAGAACAGTTTCTGTTAGTGTCATTATCCTCACCATCCAAACATAAAAACAATATTGTACAACTTGACTGGGTTTCAACAGTTTGGAACAAGCTGCCTGGAGATTCATTGGAGCCCTCACAACATCTTGAAAAGTATTTAGATTTCAAACACCAAGTGTAGTTTCAAGGTAAGTCTTCTTGAATTGGTATTTTTCATACATCATTAATGATTTATTTTTGAAGATAAGATGTAGTAATCATTGCCCCTTTTAGCTAACCGTTGACTTGCTGTTTTTGTTTATCAATTATATGCTGTAAACTGACATGTATGGACAATAAAACAATGTTTAAGGCAGAAAAATGCAGTATGTATCAACACATACACATATGTGTCGACTCATCCTAGTAAAAACATGGTATGAATCAACACATAAACCCCATGCATCGACTCATACTGATTCCAGGTCCCAAAATAGAAGGTTGAAAAGTCCATGAGTCGATACAAAATGTGTATGTGTCGACACAAAGAAGGAGTATGAGTCAACACATCCCATTATGTGTCGACACATACTGAGCTGATTTTTCTTTACAGGAGCAAGGAAAAGTTATGTGTCGATGCATAACAGCATGTGTCGACACATAATGGTTCAAAAGGTAGTTTCTCCCATTTTCTATACTATTTATACATATATTTTTCATTATTGCCCATTTGTTCGATGTGGTTATAATAATTAGACATTTATTTCATCCCTATTTGCAAATTGTACCCCCATCCCCCTAATGGTGTAATAACTTAGGATTTTATTTTCCGTATTTTATTTTGCTTTCATATATTGCTAATAATTAGGATGAATGGCAAGATGAAATCAACAAATAGACAACTTTTAAATGCAAGACAAAATGCGTGCAAACAAACACACTTGCACACTAGCACCTCTAGGGTATTCTCACTTTGTTTGCCTTTCGAAAACAATCATGTCCCTCAAATATGGGATGCTTTAGCAAAGACCCTTCAATAAAAAGATCGTAGTCCCTCGATGACCCTCAATGTTGCCTTCGATAAAACGATCTAGTCCCTTACGAAAAATTACTAAAGCGTCTCATAAGTTGCCTTCTATGACTGTACAATTGACCCGCGCCTGTCCCTTCACATCCAACGATGGGGCTTCTTACCAAATCAATGGTAAGATAGCAACATCTAAAGGAGGAGAAAAAGAACACTTAATACCTTTTGAGCAGGTAGATTCACTCCTAGTTTCTCGCTTGCTCACCACCAAACATTTTACACCAACACTTTCACATTAAAACCTTTTTCTCAAAAAGACAACAACTTTTTGTATATGTTCTTATAGAGACGAGAACTATTACAAAAACCTCTTTTCAAGAAAACTTTCGAAAAACACATTCCACAAACACCACTTTGAACTATTTTCAAAACAACACTTTGTATGCGTTCTTATAGAAACGAGAACCATTACAAAGACATTTTCAAAATACTTTCAAACCCACCACACAAAGCATATTTTCAAACAAAGCAAGTTGATCTAGAAAGCAACTAAGATCCCATGGAAAACCATGGATGAAAAGGGTGCTAATACCTTCCCTTTTCATAATCTACCCCCCGAACTCAAGAAAACATCTCTAAAGGTCTTTCCTGTTCTTTTGAGCCTTTCCTTATTGGATAAAAGAAAAGTCGGTGGCGACTCTTGCTAACGACAACATTTGTGATTAAACGCAAAACAACCAAGTTAGTTCTCCCACCGTATCACACCAACCTCCATCGAAGATTCCTGAGAAGATGCCTTGGTACTATAAAGCTGATTTGACTTGTGCCTTTCATTAGGGAGCCCCTGGGTATAGTATCAAACATTGTTAACCATTGAAAGCTGAAGTCCATAAATTGGTCAGAAGTGGTATCTTTTCATTTAAGGATATTTGTATTAAGGTTCAAGTCAAGTCTTTGTCAAAGAATAAACATGATTTAAGGATACCCTGGAGTTAAGGATGAATAGCCTTTTCGTTTTATTAGCATTTTACTACTTTTTCATTTGTAATCTTTCTTGTTTATTAATGCATTGTTTGCATGTAAGAACTTGTTTACATTTGAATGATTGTCATAATACAATGAATATTTCTGTCTTGAAGAAACCCATTCGTTTCACTCATATTTGTTTTCAATTTTAAATTGCTTTTTGCATTATGATACCAACTTGTTACCAATTCTGTTGCCTAGGCAGATATTGGAGGGAGGATGATGAATTTAAAACGTAAAATTTCTGGTTGTATGCTTTTGAATAAAACCCTGTTGACGATGTACAGGCATTGTTTCAAATCCCCAAACACCAGAGATATAAGGGAGTGAAACCCTTGTTAACCCCTTTGAGCCTTAAAGTAGGAGTTTCTTTTTCTATTCCATAAAAACCCTCATTTTTAACCCAGGTCAAGGTAGTGTTCAATTAATTTGATCGAGCATTCAGAACTCATCATTAGTGCACATCTAAGGATGCAATAATGGTTATTCATCAAGCGACCGAGGAAAGTAAAAAATGCAATGGCTAACCTTCACTTATCAGGAGTGTGCGTCAATTGAAGATATCCCAATGGGCATCTCTCGCATATTAGAAGGTCAGCAAATGACTATACAACAATGGTTATCCCTCATCTACCAAGAAATAAGGCAGTCACAATTCTTCCAACAAGTCAAAAATGTCTCGAAGTCACGCGACGTGTTCAAAAGGAAAAAAGGGTAATATAAAAAAATGAAAAATTAAATGAATAGGAAATGATGAAAGAAAGAGACAAAAAGGCCCACTAAGTCGAAACTTGAAAAACAAGTCGCTTAGGCAAAAGTCAGAGCATCCCGCTAGACTTTAGAGTAAAATTCAAAAGGAATTTGTCCAGGAAAAAGTTAGGGAAAGCAATGAAAAAATGGAAAGCATGAAAGACGAGAAAGGATTACGAGATGAATATCCTCAACAAAGAAAGAAGTCATGTGACCAGAAACCCAAAAGAAGCAAAAGTGAGTGACTGACATGTCCAAAGAAAACCTGATTGGTTCCTCAACCGTCTCGAAATTTCTTTTGAGAGATGAAGGTTCGTATCAAGTTAATTGAACTTAGGACTGGAGAACATCATGAAGGGGGTGGGAACCAAATAATTTTGAGCCTTAAAATCCATTTTTTCTAAAACCGTGAACCAGCCATGTCACAATCCTCAAAAGTCCTAATTGAAACATGGTTTATTTTGAAAGCGTACTTCAACGAGATATCGTTTCCCGAATCCCATGAGTTTTGATAAATTATGTTGGTATCATATGCTTTTGTTGTTGTTCATACAAAAATAAATTTTGTATCCTGGCTAGTGATTGACTCACAAGGTTTTGTGAAATCATTTTAATAAAATCTTCAAGACTTAAATAATTATTGCATTGGATTTGTCATTCTTAGAATACACATTTTCTTCCTGTAAAACAACTGCTTGATATCAAGGAAGCTTACATTTGAGTATCAGCAAAGGGCATGTCGCCGGGAAGAAGTGGTTGAGCAAAGAGGATGCAACATTCAAGCAATCTAAGGCAGTTACGTCAAGATTCGACAAATCTCTAGAAGCCTATCGGTCAGGAAGATTATCTTAAATGCATGCAGTCTAGGGAAAGTTGTGAAAGATATCTTGATCAGCGCGACAAACTTGGGACACCAAAGTTGTTTCCAAGGGCATTTCCAGATTTTTGTCAAGACAATTACTATGTTCTCCCCCCTGCCGAGGGTCTTCCTAAAGTAGGATTATTTCTCATGATCTGCCTTATATATGTGTGCATGGTTTCCTATACAATAGCTGACCAGTTATGGGTTTCCTCTAGGATATTATGTGGTGATTGGGTTTGTAATCCCATTTTCCCCAGTTAACTCTTGGTTCATATTTTCTCTAAGTTGTTATTTTATGTTGGTTTATAATCCCATGTTGAGACAAGTGCTAACTTCTTGGGTTTTCTCTCGCTATGTGTTGAGTTTGATTTAAAATCCCCATAAGCTGACATCTAGCTGTGATGTTAACTTCTTAATTCCCTAGATGAGTCGATGATGATGCTTCCCTCTAAAGTTGTTATCCCATGAAGTTTCATGATTTCTCCCCAGAGAAGTTTGCACAATTATTATTCTTAATATTGAAGAATGTATTTGGGCTCCCTTCGACGTGTGCAGTTTCTTTTTTCCCAATGAAGTCAGCATCACATCCATAGTTGAAGTATGTATGACATTCCCCGGTGAAGCCTAGAGGAGGATGTTACATCCCGACAGTTGTTTTGGTTTATTACTATCAGATTATACTGTGATTATTTTCAAGCCACATCTCTTCCCAGTGAAGTTAAGCCTTGAAGTAGGACTTTGTTTCCTCAGTTGGTGCTTACTCTCTTATGGAATCTTCATCCTGGATGTGATTTAGCAGAGTGTTGTCTTTACCTAAGTTGGTTTTGTCTGATTATTCTGAGTGCAATATGGTTGTTTTGTTAGCATATACATGATAACATTTATACATCTTGCATAGCTGAATTAAAATTCATTGCTCATTTGCATTCATTGATGTTTTTGTTGGCATATTATTCTCTTGCAGATTTATGTTATCCTCTCTCCAATACAGTGCCAACCTTAAGTAGAAAGTGTATATCCTTTCAATTTCCCCACTGATTTTACCCTCATGGAAGAATTTTTATTTATCCTTCCTACCCGGTTCATTATATGGATGAAATTTTATCCCTATTTGAGTTTATTCCTCATTGGATGGTGTCTTGGTTGATTGTTTCACTCCGGTTAGTTCCTGGTTTGAATTTGTGGTCCCCGACAACAATGTTATTTTGATCCCTATAGGTTGTGAGCCCATGATTGAGAATGTGAATTTATTTTACACGTGAAGTCTTTATCTCCTCAGCAGGAATATATTGGTATTTCCACAATGTGATCGGTGGATCTGGAACTGACTGTTTAACGCTGGTTCGCGAAATGTCGCGGAAGCAAGAGTCGCCACCGTCTTTTTATTTTCTCCAAATGGAAAGGACAAAAGCACAGAAAAATTCCTTAAAGAGATTGCTCTTGGTTCGGGAGGTAGATTATAGAAAGGGAAGGTGTTAGCACCCTTTCTATCCATGGTTATCCATGGGCTCTTAGATACTTGCTCATTTGTGTTTTCAAAATGGTTTGTTTGCTTTTCAACTGTGGGTTTTAAAAAAAGTTTCTTTGAAAATTCCAGTTCGACTCTTGTATCGGTCCTCAAGAGTGTTTGAAAAATTGCTTTCGAAAGCTTTTTGAAAAGGTGTCGGTGTGAAAAGTGTTTTTGATTTGTTTTTGAAATTAGAGCAAGTATCTAGAGTCGTCTACCTACCCTAAGGAATTCGTCTGTGTAGATGTCCTTTAAAGTAATGCTATCCCACCATTGAGAGGTAGGTAGCACCACCGTTGGAGTTGTTCGGGTCAATTCGAGGTTCGAGACATGGTGATCACCAGAGCAATGGGAAGACACCTTAGAAGCTACCCTCATGCCAGGTTCCCGGATCATGAGGACTTACTAAGACATCTTCTACTCGACGATCACCTTTCGAGGCAAGGCAACAGTGAGGCGTACCCTAGGGGTGGTGTGTGATTTGTGTGTCATGTTCAGTTATTTTGTCTTATTCATGTCAAGGTGATCTATGCGTTTGTTTTTATTTAGACATTCATTCTTGCATGCAATTATTAACAGTTAAAAAAGTTGCGGAAATTAAAGTTCCTAAACTATTACAAAGGCGCGGGTCCACATCGCCAAATTAAAATCCAGGACCCGATTTGACAGAAAAATAAAGAAGTAAAGTGCGAGAAATAAAATGTCCGAGTTACATGGCTTTGGGAGAATTACATTAATATTATAAGAAATAAAATAAAATGCGCGAATTGGAATTAAAATTGGAAGCGAGGGCGTTGGACCCTTTTTAATGAAATTAAATTAAATGATTAAACTAATGAAATTAAAGAGAAAAAAGAAATTATTTTTTTTTTTGAGTTTTTGGTATTTATGTTTTTTATGTATTTTTATGAGAAAGATTAAATGAAATTAAAATATTAACCCTAATTCTAATTTTTTTTATTTATTAAGAAAAACATGTTAAAATTAAACCTAAAATTAATCTAATTATTTACATGCAATTTTGATTTATAAAAATAAATAATTAATTATTAGTGAAATTTATTTACAAAAAATATTAATTAAATAAATATATTTTGATTTTTATGACTTTTCTGTTTTTTACTATTTTTTATATTTTATGAAAATAAGTTAAATTAAAGGAATTAATTAAAAAAAGAAATAATTGAAATAAATAAAATAAGGAAAAGAAAGAAAATACAATACCTTGGGGGGTTTCTGTCCCCTTTTTGGAGGTGAATTGGAGTGGTTTGGCCATTTGTGTTCTGGCCTCATCATGCACAAGTTTTTCTACTTTGGCCATTTGGCTTTTGGCTTTTGGCCATTTGCGTTTTGGTCTCAACGTTCCTTAATCTTCTCAGGATGTCTGTCTCGCCACGTATTGGTGTCATGCATAAGTTTTTCTAGTCTGGCCTTTTGGCTTTTGGCCTCAACGTTCCTTAATGAACCTGGGATCCTGTCTAAATCTGCAGTTGAATCTCACGAACACATTAAATAAAATCATAAAATGCAAATAAAGCCAATATATGAAGAAATTTAATGTTTAGGCACAATATGACATGTATGAATGATTATACCCTTTTGATCATGGAGATCAAATCAACCTTACCCTTACTGGAAAAGTAGTGATATGAATGCTTTTATGCCCTTTGGATCATGGAGATCAAGCCAGCCTTACCCTTACTGAAGAAGTAGTGAGGTGTTGGTTTGTACCTGTGATGGCTTGTTTGTAGTGAGAGAGAGATTTGTAATAAGGATTTCAAGGTTTTAGGGTTCTTGAAAGAGTTTGATATTCTAACAGTGTTGTGGCAAGGTTTTTTTTTCTCTCTTCTTTTCTCCTCTTTTTCTTTTTTTCTGGTTTGTGTGACAAGAAGGTGATTATATAGTAGAAATTAGGGTAAAGAGAATGGGCTTTGAATGTGCAATTGGGCCTCCAATATTCACTTGAATTCGTCACTTTCCAGACTAAATCGCAAGGACTTAAGTGCATTTTTTGAAGTTGAAATGTGAAAACAAAATGTAGCCGACATCGAGAACTAACTCCTGTCCGAAAATCGACTCAATCGGATAAACGGTGAATTAGTTATGAATTTTTGAAGTTTCAGCTCAGACAAACTTATTTTGGGCTCCAGTGTCGGCTCTGACACGTTCTTCAATAAAAAACTGGTATTGATCGGTGCATAATTTGGTCTCGACTTTTGAAGCAAAGTTGTAGATCTATGAGTTAGTGACCTTGTGTAAAAATATGAGTCCAATCCGATAAAAATTGACCGAGTTATGAATTTTCGAAGTTTCGGCTCAGATGAAATAATATTCAGCATTCAGGATTTTCAGCGTGTCACGCACTCTGAGCAAAAAATGAAGGCCTTTTGAATACCTTTTGAACTCAATACCTTCTGTGAAAATGTAGCCAACTCAATTTGTGAAATTTTGGCACCGGAACCAGCTCGATATGTTGAAAATCGACCAAGTTATGATTTTTTGAACATGACGCAAATAAACTTCTGTCACAAATTTCTGCACGAAAATACTTGATAAATTCACATTTTTGAAGACCTTCTGATCGAAATTGGCTTCCAGCCGTGAGAGATGAAAACGTAGATAATGTCAAGACGGAATTTTGGCCACCGGAACGGGTTCAAAACGAGTCACGATCTTCAAGTTATGAATTTTTTAGCGCGTAAAAACTGCACTTTCAGCACACTTTTTCACTATATTTCTTCAAGAAAACTCACACATTCGGATACCTTCTTTAAAGAATTGACTCTTGAGCCGAACCTGATTTTGAGAATACGTTATCAGAGATATCTTGGCGAAAGAATACCTGAATATGACGCGCCAGGTTGGACTTGTGAATTTTTCTTGAAATGTTTTTTGAGAAATATGGGAGGGCAAATTTTGGGGTACAACAGTTGCCCCTGTTCAATCTTCTTAAACCTGAGGATGCAGATTGGCTGACGTGCCTTTCGTAATCCGAGGGTGGAAGATGATTGAACACTAGAGTGCCCAGAAATTTGTGCTCACATAGTAGCAGTGCGATGATGGAATGGGCTTATAGATGCCATTTAGAGGTTGCTGGATAGGATGATGGGCTTATAGATGCCATCTGGATGTTGATCGCGTAAGAGATTCCTTAGCGAGAACTTGCGTACCTACAAAACAGAAAATGATTACCTGACATGTTGCATGAGCTGTTTTCAGATGCTTGATATAGATGTGTCCTGACTGGTTATAGGAGCTGGATCTGGAGCTTCAAAAGATGATGAATGAACCAGGGATGGTTGCTACCTCAGCAGGAACGGTAAAAGAACCTTGGGTGACTTTAACTTCAACAATGCTCGTTGAGAAAATCTTGGTGGGAATTACCATCTTCGCAGTATCGGGAAGAGAACCAAAGGAAATTATAATCTGAAAGGGAATTACATCTCACGCACCGTCGGGGAGAGAACCATAGGAAATTATAATCTGAAAGGGAATTACATCTCACGCACCGTCGGGGAGAGAACCATAGGAAATTATAACCTAAAAGGGAATTACATCTCACGCACCGTCGGGGAGAGAACCACAGGAAATTATAACCTAAAAGGGAATTACATCTCACGCACCGTCGGGGAGAGAACCACAGGAAATTATAACCTAAAATGGAATTACATCTCACGCACCATCGGGGAGAGAACCATAGGAAATTATAACCTGAAAGGGAATTACATCTCACGCACCGTCGGGGAGAGAACCACAGGAAATTATAACCTAAAAGGGAATTACATCTCACGCACCGTCGGGGAGAGAACCACAGGAAATTATAACCTAAAAGGGAATTACATCTCACGCACCGTCAGGGAGAGAACCATAGGAAATTATAACCTGAAAGGGAATTACATCTCACGCATCTTCGGGGAGAGAACCACAGGAAATTATAACCTGAAAGGGAATTACATCTCACGCACCGTCGGGGAGAGAACCACAGGAAATTATAACCTAAAAGGGAATTACATCTCACGCACCGTCGGGGAGAGAACCATAGGAAATTATAACCTGAAAGGGAATTACATCTCACGCACCGTCGGGGAGAGAACCACATGAAATTATAACCTAAAAGGGAATTACATCTCACGCACCGTCGGGGAGAGAACCATAGGAAATTATAACCTGAAAGGGAATTACATCTCACGCACCGTCGGGGAGAGAACCATAGGAAATTATAACCTGATAACTTCTACTGAGTCTTCATCAGAAAAATCTGTTTGGGGTCGATTTAGCTGGACTAGAGAAGGCCTTGGACTGGATAAGAAATCTTTGGAGTTGATTAACTGAACCGGTCTAGGTCTTGAAAGATGATTGAGAATTTAACTGAATCTTTCCTGAAAGGTAAAAGTCAGTCATATGCAATGCATGATATGGATCAAGCAATAATGTTCTCGACATAAATGAGATTTGTATGATATAATGCGTCTATGCATGCTATAATGATGTATGCGATATTTTATGAATGTATGTTTTCGTCTAGGAAAGTAAATCCTTGACGGGTGTCGGGAAGTCATATCCTGGGCTGATGTTGAAGAACAGATTTTGCTTCCGCTAGGGATGATAACTGCAAGAATACCGGCAGGAGAAGATGACTCCGTTGAGGAATAAACTTGGCAAATGGAAGATTCTGCGGGGAGAAAAATACTCTAGCGACCATGCTGGGGGGTGATACTCTGTGGGGAGAGGGATGCTTTTGCTGAATTGTTGATAGTAACTTGCTGGGTATACCCTTATTGTTGGAAGTGTTGATAGACTTTGCTGGGGATAAGAAGATTCTGTCGACGACGATCTTTCCGTGGCTTTTGGCTGAGGATAACCCAGTTATATCCTGTTAAGGAAATAACTCTTTGAATAAAGCCGGGCGACGCGTTCGTGCTTTGCGAGGGGATAAGCTTTCAGAACTTACTGGGGATAAGCTTACTGCTTGGGGAGATAAATTCCAACTTCCCTGGGGAACTGGATTGGACTCTCCTGGGGGAGTTCTGAACTGCGGGGGAAGTGATTCCTTTGAATGTTGATATACCACCGGGGAACAATCTTTAGACCGAGACTGCCGGGGATGCTTGTTATGATTATGTATACTGCTGGGGAATGTTGAGATCTGCGGGAGGATACCCAACTTCCTTTAAGTTTGATAGTATAGCTTGGGGAGAGTGCACTGACTTGCTGGCTCACTCTCTGGGGAATTGAGATGTACTGGTTGAATCTTCCTTGATACCTTGGAGGATAGAACAATTGGATCGCTTGGACAGCTCATCATTGCCCTTGTTTCTGAGGTGGGAGAGGAAGACCTGTGAGGTGCTGATAGCTGTTGATGGACAAACCTTCTTCTGGTAGACAGGTGATAAGATGATAGGACATAGTCGTACGCTTTGATCCCTAACTTTTGCCTGGACCGCCCTTTTGGGTTTTCAGTCCACCGGGATACCCATTTTTGCCCAAGCCGCCTTTTCAGGTTTTCGACTTGCCGGGTGTACAGATTTTTTTTTATTTCATCCCTCATTTTGCTCGAACCCTTTTGGTTCGCCGGGAAGCCCTTATTTTTGCCTAGGTATGTCAACCTAGCGGGTCTTTGATTTTGCGTAGTATTTTTTCGACTATGTCCGTTCTCTTAGAATGTAGGGAGTTGCCCCTGGCTGTTTGTGTTTCCATATTACCAGAAGATGTCTGATCGCGCAAAATTTGTTGCTGGAATGCCCCAAGTGACTCAGGCGGAGATTTGCCCCAGGCTATTTGGCCTTTTGAGAGATTCTCCGAATCTTGATCGGATTGCCCCAGATGATGAACCATGGTCGTGTCTGCCCCTTGATTGGAAGTGCTTTTGTTCACTAGGTATTTATCGTGCGAATTTCCCTGCTGTTCAAACAAAAGTCATATGCAAACAAAGTTATGTTAAAAATGCAAAGCTTATGTCTGTCTTGAAGATTTTGAAAATGCATTCTTTTTCATAGAACAAGTGAATGTTTGTAAAACGTGATGTCAACTCCGTATTTACCGTAGGCCTTAAGGAGTCAGGATACCTTTTGTAACAGTATGCTTTCGAACTAACCCATGCTTCAGCTAGGACTTTTAAGGGTTATAACGTGGCCTGGTTCACGGTTTAAGAAACAAAGGATAAAGGCTCAAATTTTATTTGTATCCACCCGCTCTTCGTGATGTTCTCCAAACCTAAACTCAGTTGATCATACGTTAGACCTTGTTTGAGCCTTTACTCTGATTTTCCGGTGATGATTCCGATGTTGACAATTTATTTTGAATAGACAGTCATTCCTTTTTTTGTTGAGGGTTTTATAGGACCTCTTTCTTTCTTTTTTTGTTATTCCCCCCCTTTTTTTTTTGAACTGTTTCCCTTTTTGGAATTACAGTCAGCGGGATGCCCCAGTTTTGTAAGTCTCCTTCATGGGTTTTGACTTAATGGGTTTTTTATTTTTTGAGATAATGACTGCCTTTCTTTATTGATTATTCGGAACCATCACTGTCTTTCTTCGTTTTGTAAGGACCTTTTTGGTGCCATTCGTTATGCACTTGGATCAACTGAGAGAACTACCCTGCCCCAGGTTATGATAAAGGGTTTTAATTTTCGAAAAGAAAAACTCCTACTTCTTTGGCTCAGAGGGGTTGACGAGGGATTATCTTCCTTATAACTCCAGTGTTTAGGGATTGAAACAATGCCTGTACCTCATCAGCGGGGTCTGTTCAAAAGCATACTGTAAGGATCGTGGTATCGTTTTCGTCATCCTCCCTCAAGAGGCTTAGAATTTTAGATCAAGAGTTGACATCAGAAAAAATATGAAAATAATTTGCATTTAGTGAATACGAATATATTGTTTCAAAACAGACATATGCGATGCATTAATGAAATAACAATGTTTAACATGAGTAAATGTTTGAACAAAAGAAAATTGCAACTTGAACATTCGAATGAACAAAAATTTCTAGTCTCAGGGCTTGTCACTTCAAATGGTGCCTCCTGTGGGGATGGTAGGAGCACTCAGCCTGGCCATCTTGGGTGAATTCCACAGCTCCTTCCTCAATCAGGTCCTGGATTTTATTCTTCAAAGTCCAACAATCCTCTGTAGCATGCCCCGGGCTGTCAGAATGATAAGCGCAGTGAGCGTTGGGGTTATACCTTGAAGGTGTCCTGTTGGGATTCTTAGGAGGATCCTTTAGAGTTACCAAGTTCAACCTCAGCAGTTGTTGTAAGGCTTGAGGCAGCGACACATTGAGCTTGGTGAATTGCCTTTTGGGCTCGTCTGGCTGAAGCTGGTGAGGTTGATACTGAATTGGTGATACTGAAGCCATATGAGGAGCTTTCTCCTTGCCTCTTTGTCTCAAAGATGGTCGAATGATGACTGGCTTTTTACCCTTAGACGTTTGCCCCAGTTGGTTATTCTGAAGCAATTGGTTGATGAGAACTCCGAGCTCTTCTTGTCTTTGAGCTAACCCTTGAATGGCAGTCCCCTGCCCCAGCATCTGGGCTTTCAATGCATCCACCTCAGCTTGTAGGTGTTTCAGCCTTTCATCCTCAGCACTGTTCCTGACAAAGGTCCCCATGAGAAGTGTCCTTAGCTCCTCCTGCCCCTTAGATAAACTCAGGAGGATTTCCCCGAACCGAGTCTCTTGAGCAAGAAGATCCTGGTTGTCTGGTTGGAAAGCCATTGCTGAAATAAACAGCGGGAAGGGTAAGTAACCTGCAACAAGGGTACCTGTTATGCAATGATGTGTATGACATGCATGCAATGTTTTCAAGGACCTCGCGGGGTAAACAAGAAAATTGGTTAGCATTTGGATCCGGCAGTTTGATTGAAAGAACTTCGTATTTGTTGAGAGTCTTTCTTCCAAGGGTCAAAGGCTCACCATATCCAGTGGGTCATAGCCCCTGACTTTAGTCATCATGTCTGGTTTTGATTTCCAAACAGCCTTGGTTAGGGGAACCTTCTCCAGGATTCAAAGCTCACCATATCAAGTGGGTCATAGCCCCTGACAACCTTGGCTAGATGAAAATAAATCCTCTTTGCCCCTTGCTAGATGTTTGATTTATCATGACCTGCATCACAAGCCTTTGAGATCCTTGAAATGGGTTAGGATGTATGCAATGGTATGATGTTATGGTATGCACGGGGTAATGTGAGTAGCCCTGTTATGAGTCCCAATTAAGGACTATAAACAAAACCTGCAAGCAAACTCAGTAAACCCTGTTATGAGTCCCAATTAAGGACTATAAATGAAACCTGCAAGAAACTCGGTAGACCTTGTTATGATTCCTAATTAAGGACTACAAACAAAACCTGCAAGAAGCTCAAGTGTCAGACAACAAGCATGCAAATAGTCAAGTACGAAGGCACACAAGTCACACAAGAGAAACCCTTAGAGTTTAAGGCCAGCATGGGGTCTGGGTAGTACCCTCTTGAAGTTGGTGGGTTCATCCTGTCCTATTAGAAGTAACCGGGTTCTAAGGGTCCCAATATCACTAGATTGCTTTCATTGTTCATCGTTTCGATTTAGCCACTGAACTGGCGACCGAAATATTCCAGGAAAGCAACCCTCAATTGAGTGTAGTATCGAGTATCAACCAACCTCGGACTGCACCAAAGTCAGTTATCTCACTACCCTAAAGAGGCCAAGATAGTTCAATTAAGGTTCCTAAGGTCTGTTGATGCTTCACGACACCACGCGGAGGCCCCGTACTCTCCTTGACTGAACTCAAGGGTTACCGGTACACACCAAAGTGCCACATCAACGTAGCAGACTGTTTCAACCATGTCGGTATACCCCGCACAGTTCCCTCACAGCCTTGTTGCTACTTTCTAAGAAGGTATCCCCAGATCCGGGTTAGGATCTATAGAACTCCCAAGACAGTCCCACAATTTAAAGCAAACAAGGAAAGCAATCGAAAACACAGTTATGAACTAACCCTAAGGTACACCTCACTTTAAGTCAAAACTTCCCCAGCAGAGTCGCCAGTTCTGTGATCGGTGGATCTGGAACTGACTGTTTAACGCTGGTTCGCGAAATGTCGCGGAAGCAAGAGTCGCCACCGTCTTTTTATTTTCTCCAAATGGAAAGGACAAAAGCACATAAAAATTCCTTAAAGAGATTGCTCTTGGTTCGGGAGGTAGATTATAGAAAGGGAAGGTGTTAGCACCCTTTCTATCCATGGTTATCCATGGGCTCTTAGATACTTGCTCATTTGTGTTTTCAAAATGGTTTGTTTGCTTTTCAACTGTGGGTTTTAAAAAAAGTTTCTTTGAAAATTCCAGTTCGACTCTTGTATCGGTCCTCAAGAGTGTTTGAAAAATTGCTTTCGAAAGCTTTTTGAAAAGGTGTCGGTGTGAAAAGTGTTTTTGATTTGTTTTTGAAATTAGAGCAAGTATCTAGAGTCGTCTACCTACCCTAAGGAATTCGTCTGTGTAGATGTCCTTTAAAGTAATGCTATCCCACCATTGAGAGGTAGGTAGCACCACCGTTGGAGTTGTTCGGGTCAATTCGAGGTTCGGGACATGGTGATCACCAGAGCAATGGGAAGACACCTTAGAAGCTACCCTCATGCCAGGTTCCCGGATCATGAGGACTTACTAAGACATCTTCTACTCGACGATCACCTTTCGAGGCAAGGCAACAGTGAGGCGTACCCTAGGGGTGGTGTGTGATTTGTGTGTCATGTTCAGTTATTTTGTCTTATTCATGTCAAGGTGATCTATGCGTTTGTTTTTATTTAGACATTCATTCTTGCATGCAATTATTAACAGTTAAAAAAGTTGCGGAAATTAAAGTTCCTAAACTATTACAAAGGCGCGGGTCCACATCGCCAAATTAAAATCCAGGACCCAATTTGACAGAAAAATAAAGAAGTAAAGTGCGAGAAATAAAATGTCCGAGTTACATGGCTTTGGGAGAATTACATTAATATTATAAGAAATAAAATAAAATGCGCGAATTGGAATTAAAATTGGAAGCGAGGGCGTTGGACCCTTTTTAATGAAATTAAATTAAATGATTAAACTAATGAAATTAAAGAGAAAAAAGAAATTATTATTTTTTTTTGAGTTTTTGGTATTTATGTTTTTTATGTATTTTTATGAGAAAGATTAAATGAAATTAAAATATTAACCCTAATTCTAATTTTTTTTATTTATTAAGAAAAACATGTTAAAATTAAACCTAAAATTAATCTAATTATTTACATGCAATTTTGATTTATAAAAATAAATAATTAATTATTAGTGAAATTTATTTACAAAAAATATTAATTAAATAAATATATTTTGATTTTTATGACTTTTCTGTTTTTTACTATTTTTTATATTTTATGAAAATAAGTTAAATTAAAGGAATTAATTAAAAAAAGAAATAATTGAAATAAATAAAATAAGGAAAAGAAAGAAAATACAATACCTTGGGGGGTTTCTGTCCCCTTTTTGGAGGTGAATTGGAGTGGTTTGGCCATTTGTGTTCTGGCCTCATCATGCACAAGTTTTTCTACTTTGGCCATTTGGCTTTTGACTTTTGGCCATTTGCGTTTTGGCCTCAACGTTTCTTAATCTTCTCAGGATGTCTGTCTCGCCACGTATTGGTGTCATGCATAAGTTTTTCTAGTCTGGCCTTTTGGCTTCTGGCCATTTGGCTTTTGGCCTCAACGTTCCTTAATGAACCTGGGATCCTGTCTAAATCTGCAGTTGAATCTCACGAACACATTAAATAAAATCATAAAATGCAAATAAAGCCAATATATGAAGAAATTTAATGTTTAGGCACAATATGACATGTATGAATGATTATACCCTTTTGATCATGGAGATCAAATCAACCTTACCCTTACTGGAAAAGTAGTGATATGAATGCTTTTATGCCCTTTGGATCATGGAGATCAAGCCAGCCTTACCCTTACTGAAGAAGTAGTGAGGTGTTGGTTTGTACCTGTGATGACTTGTTTGTAGTGAGAGAGAGATTTGTAATAAGGATTTCAAGGTTTTAGGGTTCTTGAAAGAGTTTGATATTCTAACAGTGTTGTGGCAAGGTTTTTTTTTCTCTCTTCTTTTCTCCTCTTTTTCTTTTTTTCTGGTTTGTGTGACAAGAAGGTGATTATATAGTAGAAATTAGGGTAAAGAGAATGGGCTTTGAATGTGCAATTGGGCCTCCAATATTCACTTGAATTCGTCACTTTCCAGACTAAATCGCAGGGACTTAAGTGCATTTTTTGAAGTTGAAATGTGAAAACAAAATGTAGCCGACATCGAGAACTAACTCCTGTCCGAAAATCGACTCAATCGGATAAACGGTGAATTAGTTATGAATTTTTGAAGTTTCAGCTCAGACAAACTTATTTTGGGCTCCAGTGTCGGCTCTGACACGTTCTTCAATAAAAAACTGGTATTGATCGGTGCATAATTTGGTCTCGACTTTTGAAGCAAAGTTGTAGATCTATGAGTCAGTGACCTTGTGTAAAAATATGAGTCCAATCCGATAAAAATTGACCGAGTTATGAATTTTCGAAGTTTCGGCTCAGATGAAATAATATTCAGCATTCAGGATTTTCAGCGTGTCACGCACTCTGAGCAAAAAATGAAGGCCTTTTGAATACCTTTTGAACTCAATACCTTCTGTGAAAATGTAGCCAACTCAATTTGTGAAATTTTGGCACCGGAACCAGCTCGATACGATGAAAATCGACCAAGTTATGATTTTTTGAACATGACGCAAATAAACTTCTGTCACAAATTTCTGCACGAAAATACTTGATAAATCCACATTTTTGAAGACCTTCTGATCGAAATTGGCTTCCAGCCGTGAGAGATGAAAACGTAGATAATGTCAAGACGGAATTTTGGCCACCGGAACGGGTTCAAAACGAGTCACGATCTTCAAGTTATGAATTTTTTAGCGCGTAAAAACTGCACTTTCAGCACACTTTTTCACTATATTTCTTCAAGAAAACTCACACATTCGGATACCTTCTTTAAAGAATTGACTCTTGAGCCGAACCTGAATTTGAGAATACGTTATCAGAGATATCTTGGCGAAAGAATACCTGAATATGACGCGCCAGGTTGGACTTGTGAATTTTTCTTGAAATGTTTTTTGAGAAATATGGGAGGGCAAATTTTGGGGTACAACACACAAGAAGTCAAAATTCATTTCCCAGCAACATTATTGCAATCCTTCTCATAACGACAAGTGGAAGGTCTCTTTATTTGAGCAGACTGTTCTTCCTCAGTGAGTCTTGTAATTTCATAGAAGATTTTACTCTGATGGATGGTAGTCTCTATGTTATGGGAGATAGTTCGTTGTTGAGGATTGACTTACTCTGATGGATGTTAGTCTTTTCGTTATGGGACATAGTTCATTGTTGAGATTGTACTCTGATGGATGGTAGTCTCTTTGTTGTGGGAGATAGTTCATTGTTGAGGTTTTACTTTAATGGATGGTAGTCTCTTCGTTATGGGAGATAGTTTATTGTTGAGATTTTACTTCGATGGATGGTAGTCTCTTTGTCATGGGAGATAGTTCATTGTTGAGGATTGGTTTACTCTGATGGATGGTAGTCTCTTTGTTATGGGAGATAGTTTGTTGTTGAGATTTTACTCTAATGCAAGGTTGTATTTTCGTTACGAGAGATAGTTTGTTGTTGAGGATTGATTTACTCTGATGTATGGTAGTCTCTTTGTTATGAGAGATAGTTCGTTGTTGAGATTTTACTCTGATGGATGGTAGTCTCTTTGTTATGGGATATAGTTCATTGTTGAGATTTTACTCCGATGAATTGTAGTCTCTTCACTATGGGAGACAATTCGTTGTTGAGGTTGGATGTACTTCAATGATAAAGACAATTCGTTGAAAGATTCTTGCAACAATTTTTATCCTTTACATGTGAAACATCTTGGTTAAAGAAGAAACTGAGACCAATTCGTGGCTTATGACCAAGATTGTGGGGAGGTTTATCAAAAGAAACTGAGACCCGTTTGTGGCTTATGGTCAGGATCGAGGGGAGGTTTATCTGATTCTCCATCAAATGGCATCTCTTTTAAGAAGTCTCGAAGAGAAGTTTGTTGTGAAATCATTGCAAGTGACAGTCTCTTTATTTGAGACAACTTTCATATTACCCTTTTCAAGTGAAATACTTTGGTTTATGAAGAAACTGAGACCAGTTCGTGGCTTATAGGATCGAGGGGAGGTTTATCTGATTCTCCATCAAATGGCACCTCTTCGAAGAAGTCTCACGTAGAATTTTGTTGTGAAATCATTGTAAGTGGCAGTCTCTTTATTTGAGACAACTTGTATTTTACTCTTTCCAGGTGATACATCTTGGTTAAAGAAGAAACTGAGACCATTTCGTGGCTTATGTTCAGGATCAAGGGGAAGTTTATCTTATTCTCCATCAAATGGCATCTCTTTGAAGAAGTCTCACAAAGAAGTTTGTTGTGAAATCATTTCAAGTGGCAGTCTATTTATTTGAGACAACTTGTATTTTACCCTTTCTAGGTGAAACATCTTGGTTAAAAAAGAAACTGAGACGAGTTTGTGGCTTATGACCAGGATCGTGGGGAGGTTTATTAAAAGAAACTGAGATCGGTTCGTGGCTTATGACTAGGATCATGGGGAGGCTTATCAAAAGAAACTAAGACCAGTTCGTGGCTTATGACCAGGATCGTGGGGAAGTTTATTAGAAAAAATTGTTACCATTCTTGGCGAAATCCAGAAGTTGGTAAAGTCTATTACCCTTTTCAAGTGGAATAACTTGGTAAAAGAAGGGGTTGAGACCCATTCTAGGTAAAACGCTAGAGTTTTGGGAAACTTGTTATTATTAATACATATTCCTACCTTTAATGGAAGTTGGTAGTTCAACTTTAGTAAAAGTTGGTGTTTTCTCTCTACCTTCAGTGAAGGTTGGTAGTTCACCTTCAGTAAATGTCGGTGTATATTCTATTTCTTTGCTTTTAATAAAAGTCAGTATTGTTCTGTTTTTTCTACCTTCATTCATGAGTTGGTAGTTCACCATCATTGGTTAGTCGGTATTTACCTCTTTCTCCTCATTGGACTTTTACCCCAATGGAGTTGTTTTGTTCCCAGCCTTAAGTGTTGATGTCAATCATTTGTTTCCATTCATTAGTGCTGATGTCAAACCTTTGTTTCTAGTCATAAGTACTGATCTCAATCACTTGATTACTAGTCTTGACGTTGATGTTTACCATCCTCTCTGAGTCGGTGTTATCTTATTGTTTCTATTCGCGTCCTTCGGGCTGGTAGTTGTCGATCCCCTGTGAGTCGATGTTACTCTCTTTTTTCTATCTCCTCTTTGAGTGGATAGTTCACCTTTATTGGTTAGTCGTTGTTATCCATTAATTTTTACTCATTCTATTGAGTTGATGTTACTTTGTCTCCTCTATGGGCTTTACCCCAGTAAATTTGAGTCTTCTTTTCCCCAACAGAGTTGATTTGTCTCCAATGGATTCAAATTTCTATCCCCAGAGTTGTGTTATTCCCCAAAGATTTGTTTTTCTGGTCAAACTCTTTTAGTCTGTTGATTTTATTTTTGCTTCCCTAGTATGTCTTGTTCACCTGCATGAAGTTTATCTTTTATATTCATATTCATGAGCATTGCATGGAATCTTAGGGCTAAAAATAGGATTTGTTTTATATTTAAGTATCTTCAATCGCGTCGAGATGAAGATTTTAACCTTTGTATCTACGGATAGAAGACACTTAAATAAGGGCAGCTGTTATACCCTGATTTTTTCCCCTAAGATCCATCATCACACCATATACATCTCATCCATATCATTGATTCCATGGTTACAGGATCAAAGGGCTCTTTACATTAGAGTTTTTCCTTATGAATTGAGGTTTCTACCTTACTCAAAGTTGATTCAAGTGGCGCTCTCATCATTCTTGGTACGAAACTAGGGTTTTGGATCATAAGCATCGTAGATATTATCCTTGGCAAGATTCCTCAAGATATAAGGTTGTATTCATCAGAATTTCTTCAAGGGAACAAGTGCTTTAAGGTTCAACTCGTGTGCTTAAGATTCCATCATGGTTTCAACTAAGGGTGTTCTTGAGCTAAAGTTTTACTTCTCTCCACATCTCAAGCCTTCTCCAAGAATATGCACTCAAGATCCAAAAAGTTAGAGGGTTTCTCCTACGAAGGTGCTTGGACATTAGTGTTGGTTATTCAAAATGGTTCATTGAGATCGGTTTCTCCTTAAGGCCACCAAGGATCGTCATTCTTTCTTTATTGCGAGTTCATCAATCATGTAGATTTCCCTTACTTACTTGTTCTATGAGTCATTTCTTTTCAAGAAGTCTAGAAGATTGAATCATGGTTCTTTTCTTGTGGTGACACTTGCCAAATGATTAAGAGTGGCTTTGGATTTTCAGCATAATATTTTGTTGATGAAAGAGCGATTATACAGCATGGTAGGAGTTTGGGGACTCTTTATGATCAAGGCATGGTTATCTCTTTAAATTCTTTATTGTTCTCAAGTTGATTTGAGTTTGAGGATGGAAGTAGAGAATAAATTCATTATTGTGAAGGGTTTCCTTTAAGATTGATGGTTTGTGTTGAATGCAAAGTCGTTAATTCAAACACATTTCAATTTTTTCAAGAATTGATTCAAAAGTTTAGGCTCACTCATGTGACTTTTTTGGAATTCAGGTTACATCAATCCCGTACAAGAATTTCAATGTCTAAATGATTAATGATTCAAGAAATCATGTTTCTGGGAGCTCAAGGCCCTATCCAAAGTTCAAACTTCTACTAAAATTGTTTAAGAGGTATCCATGCTTCAAAAAGAAATTCAAGATTGTCAAGAGTTCATATTCATAGTTTCAAGTTCATTTTTACAAGTCGACATTCAATCAAGGGCTTTTAATGTCCATATCATGTTCATCAAGAGCCACCAAGATCAAGTTCATCTGATAGTACAACAAATAAAGTGGCTAAGTTTCCTAAAGTCGTCCATGTTCTCTCATGGGAGTTATGACAAGTCACATGCCTTTTAATGCCAAACACATTGCTTATTAATCAAATTCCTACACCAAATCTCAAGTTGACAAAATAAAAATGGGAGCCATTTGAAGAAGATCATTCGTTAACATGATTCAATGGAATTTGTAAAGTTTCCGAGGGGTATTCATAGAGATTTGGAATGTTAGAAACAAAAATATGGACTTCATTCAAATGTCATTCAACTTTACAATCAAAATTTATATATCAAATTCTATCAAATCCATCCAAAGATAAAAAAAGGATCATACTTTCATTGTTCAAAGGTGAAGCTGCAGGATTGAATCCGTTATAAACTTCAATGGCATTACATGAAGATTTCTTACACCACAAAAATCATAAAAGAATATATATTCTAATCCTAATTCTATTAAGCTTCATAACATTTTTCTATAGACCTCTGCCAAACAAGAGTTTATCGTACCAAATAGCCCTCATGCTGCAAGATCTCAAACCGATATATCCGTCAAATGCCTTCACAAACTTGCTGCCCGGTTCTAACAACATACTCAAACTTGCACCAACATCAAACAGGTCCGAAGTGATAACCAAGAGCGCAACTCTTCATCAAATAGAGAAAAAATGATCCAATCATAAATCAGTCCCTGTAGGAAACCAGTTCAAAAAAATAGAAGATAACAGAACTCCCTAGCTAACTATTTTTCTAACCTCCTAACTGTAACCGAATCCAAAACCGAAATTTATTGCAGCTACTGATCCAAATCTCTATCTGTCAAAAACCTATAACTAACTTCCAATCTCACCATTCAAGCAGATAACCAATTTTCATATCTAAGGCTCGGATTCGTTCAACTTCTAACTGAAATTTTCTCAAGCAATAACTGAATATAAATTCAGATTTTACCTGAGATTGGATATTCTTCATTTCTCTGAAGAACCACCAGAAAAATCTCTCAATTCTATGCTCCTTTTATCATCTTCATCACGAGAAGAATCACCAAAAAAACTTAACCCTAACCCTCTTTCTATTTTTTTTTATTTGTTCTTTTCTTTTAATTTCTTTTAAATTCAATGGATAATATGTTGATAATAACACATAAAAATCTAAAAGAATTATGAAGCTGAATTGGACTTTGAGAAACTGCGGTTGGGGTCTAATGTGTAAGTTATTGGACTGAATCCCTAGCCTTAAGCCTAATACACCATTTTCTTGGCATTTAGAATTTCCTTTGTACAAAAACCTTGTTGGACTACAAGTTAATTGGGCCTAGCACCCTGCTTCATGCACTATCTGAATCTAGTTATACACCCCCTTATGTATTGATTTATGTTAATTATTTTGAATCAATTTTTTCTTTCCAATAATTTTGGTAGGTTTTGTTGATAAAAAGGCATGAATAAAAATAGTAGAATTTGATAGAACTTTTCTAGGATTTATATTTTAGAAATTTGATTAGAATTTTCTATTATTGTTTATGTTCGGTAATCATTTTGTTGACATGATTTTGAGATTCATCTTTTCTTGTTGAGATATGAGTCTTATGCAGGTCTACTATGTGATATGCAAATATGCTTGAGTTTTTGATTGTGATTTATTTTCACATCGATGATGCCTCAACACTTATTCTGAGCATTCAATCTCTGACTGTTTATTTGTTGATGCTAGCTCGTACAAAGTATTTCAGGTTTCTTTGCTTTGGTTGTGCTTTTTGTGGAAATTATTGTTCGTTTGGTATTATAATGCTTCCAGTTTATCTTTCTGCATTTTATCGCTTTCTATATATTAGGAGAAGTAGGAAATAAAGAGCGTGCACTCGAAGTCGCTGTTTAAACACCTGTAGCAAGTATTTTGCACTTGTTTGCTAATTGTGTTTGTGTTTGTCTTTATGAGTTGATGATCGAGGATGTCACTATATTAGAATTGAGATAACGACTTCTATCTTTGCATGCTCCCCTTATGATTTTAATTTTCCTTTGTTGACGATCGATGAAGTCACTTAATTAGGATTGAGATAATAACTTTGATTTGTGCATGTTCCCTTAGGGCCGCTCGATTAGGTTAGCTTACGAGCTAGACATTAGGATAGTTATCCATGCATGCTAACATTAGATAGATATTTCCCTTTCGTTGATCCAAACTTTAGGACCATCTTTGTATGATAATATTAGAATGAGAATTAGGCTAGTTTCCCTTAGACATTTTCTCTCCTCTTTACATATTTGTATTAAAACTAAAACTTTCTTTTTCTTTAAAAAAAATCAAAAAATACTCTAATGTTTCTAACCCCTTTTTCGAGGTAAAAAATACAAATCAATTCAAATTTCTTTTGCCTCTTGGATCTTCTCTTTAAAACCTTTTTTCGGTAAGAACATATTAATTCCTTTCTGTGTTAATGTATGATTCTCCAAAGGTCGAGCTGCGGCAAAATGTGAAATTAATATTGTTCATTAAAAAATACAAAACAAACGAAAATTTGTGAGCTGAACTACGATGCTCTGATTCCTTAAAAGGGATACGTAGGCATCTGGTCACAAGGCTCAGCCGAGCGAAAATTTGTAAATATTTCCTTCTTTTCACCGTGTTTTCTTTGCATGCATTCCCTCTTTGCATTTTTCTTTTAGCTCTTAAACATTAGATTGATCACACCCTTTTGATTAGAACAACAATAGTGGATCCCGTAGAGTACTACAGACGTGGGGGGTGCTAATACCTCCTCCTCGCATAATAGACTCCTGTAACCGATATCTCGGTCGCAAGATCTTGATTTCTTCCTCAAGGCTTTTCTTTGATGATTTTCCTTTCCCTTTATGTGGGATAAAAAATACTCAGTGGCGAATTTATTGATTTTACCGCTACAAGTAGCAAGCTTAAAACATTCAAATTATCTGAAACCTCTAAAGATTAGAAGAAATTCAAAATGGTTAATGTGTGATGATGTACAAAAGGTACAAAAAGTGCTATGTGACCTCTATCGTCTAGGGTGACGTAAGGACATTCCTTTCATACTATATTGTCAACCACTCTCATTATGACGGTTGGGAACAAACAACTAAATTTACGATTACCTTTTTACCCCTTCAACGAATTTCTTTTAGAAGCTATAAAAGGAAGACTTGGAAGCCGTAGAAATGTAATAATCAACATTACAATGAAAAATCTATCAGATTAAATCAAGCTCAAACAAAATTACACCAAAGCACTGTGCAACTCTTTAGAGAAATCTTCTGTGTATAGTTTTGTAAATAAGCAAGGAGTTATTGTTCGTATATTGCTGTAAAACACTTAGGTGTTTTACTTTGTACTGAAACGTTTGTGTAATCTTCTTAAAAGAAGAAAACTGTTATACACTAAAAGTATTCAATAATTGTTGATTGATTCCTTGAGTGACCAAGTGAAGGTATGATCTCAAGAAGACTCTTACTGCAGTTTAAATGGATTTGCAATAAGTATCGACTAACTTATTAGGGGTGCCAATAAGGTTGATCTGACTTATTGTGGATTGTCTGTAAAGATTTTAGTTATAGTGGATTAATTCATTGTTGAAGGCAAATCACCTTGTGGGATGGATTAGAGTAGCTTAGTCAATAGTGAACAGAGATAAAAATAATTATGTTTATAACACCCTAATTTTATTTACTAATTATTTTATTAGTATTTATTTTGTTAATTATTATTTGATTGATAATTATTTTATTATTTGATTTTGTGTGATCATGTGAATAATTGATTTAATTGGAATATATGTGTTATTTGAGTAATTGGGCTATTAAGTGTGAGAATAACATTATTAAGTATTGGGCCTTATATGTCACACTAATGAGTGAGTGATATAATCCCAATATAGAAAAAAACAAGGGTTAGTAAGATTTGTAAAACAAAATAGAATTAGAAGGGAATTAACAAGAGAAGAGAAGAGAAGAGAAGAGAAGAGGAGAGAAGAGGAGAAGAGAGGAAAAAATAAGAAGAACCCTAGAAGTATCTACACTAAGGTAATGCTGGGTATTATTTGATTTATGGGTATATGTAATGGCATGTGATGGGTAGTAACATGAAATTAGAGATTTGTTCTTCAAATGCTAGTTTTTGACATGTTAGGGTTTGAATGTAGAATCATGAAATTGATGTTATACATTATGTTTTAATGTTTCTAATTGATGGTACATGTTAGATATATGTTAAAATGTTATTTAATTCATGAAACATGACTTATTTGGTGGGTTTTAATGGAAAAGTTTGCAACAAGGTAGAACTGTCTGTAGCAGAATTTTTCTGCATAATCGCGAGGCTGCTTAGCGTGATAGGGGGATCTTAATGAGGCACAGGACAAAATGTTTTATATTTTGTTTGATTTGAAGGGGGTCCAGTATGCTTATGATTTATCATTGATTTATATTTTTAATAATTTATTCGATGTGTTTTGATTTGGTTTTGGATGACTTTTGATGAGAAACATGATACTTGATTTTGGTGTATGTAATTGTTGAGAACTGATGTTGATTGAAGATAACATGATTTTGACTTGTTTGTTACATGTTATAATGATGTGGAGATGATTAATTCTATGAGAATGTATTGTGTGCTATTGATGACATGAAATATGTATGTTGTGAATTGATGATGAATATGAATAACATGGATTGACATTGTTGTTATGTGTTATTTTGATATGTTGAATTGATGAATGCTATGAATGTGATTCATATGTGAATGATGACATGATGTGTGTATGTTTATACAAAAGGTGAAGATAATTCATAGGTGATGAATTATGTGTTATATACTTGTGATTAATATATATATATATATATATATATATATATATATATATATATATATATATATATATATATATATATATATATATATATATATATATATATATATATATATATATATATATATATATATATATATATATATATATATATATATATATATATATATATATATATATATATATATATATATATATATATATATATATTGAGATTTGCACATGCATTCATGGGAAGATAATGCCCAATTGGTGACTTTGGTCCTATCGTGGGGATCTAGAGTGGTGTGAACTATATCGTTCATAATTTATTGTTTTGGTCTTATGGTGGGGATCTAGAACGAGGTGAATGTAACACCCCATTTAGTCATTTGATGATTGAAATTGTTGAACTATGTTGGTTTGACTAAGGGGTGTGAGAACTTAATATGATTCCATAATTGGAGTAAGCTTTGAATGATAATATAATAATGATAATTCAGGTGAAAGATTAAATATCCTATTATTATTAATAAAAATATTATTGTTGGTTAATTGGTGTATTTGCCATTAATGATATTATTATTAATAATAATATAATAACTATTATTATTATTATTATTATTATCATTACTATTATTATTATTGGGAAATAATAATAAGGAATAATTAGAGAGAGTAGTAGAATTATTTGGGAGAAAACGGTTGTCACATAGAAAAAAAGAAGAGAAGAGAAGAGAAGCTAGGGCTAAGGGATACAAGGAGAATCCCACCATTGTCGAAGGATTAAAGCTCCAAACTAAGGTAATGGGGGAGGATGGGTTCTCAAAATTGTGATTATAACATGAGAGGGTAGTGAGGGTTCCTTTCTCTCTTTATGTTTGTAAATAATTTATATATGCGACCTTATTCTTGCTTGATTTATGTTGTCTCTATAGGACTGTTAATTGATATGTTGTCCATGGTGTGATTGTTAAAAATTGTTGACAATTGTTGTCATTGTAGTGTTGTTTCATGAGAATCCCTAATATGAAATTATAGATCTAGAGAGTTGATAAATAAGTGATTTTGATGTAGAAAACTATCGTAGAATAATTGAGTGATGAATTGGATTAAGTTTATAGGTAATTATGTGTAAAAACACAATTTTAGGTCAAATTTGGGAGACTAAAAATGTGAAAAATGAACAGAAGTCATTCTGGTGCGATAGTAGTTTTCTGGAACATGCTGGCTAGTTGTAAGCTAATGGTACGCATATGAGGGGACATCCCAGGGGCAGGACGCGTTTGATATGTGCCTTGTCCCAAGAACCATCACCATCTGGTGGTATGCGTATGGGGAAGTTCTAGACGCATATACTTGGAACCATACGCGTATGGGAGTTGTTTGAGTAGGTTGAGAAGGAAATCGCCTTTGGTGGTACGCGTATAGTACGCGTACGAGGCTGGTAGTTGGACCCAACACATATGGCACGAGTATCAGGCTTGGGCTCTAAGGCCCTACACACATGAGATATGCGGGGAAGAAGCCGTACGCGTATGGTACACATATGGGCAGGCTGAAGTGCAGAAAATTCTATTTTCGCAATTCTTTTCCCGTTTTCGCATGTAGTGTAGTTTCTTTTGGTTCACAATAATTAGTATGGCTTAGACGATTATAGGAATGGTTGTAATAATGGGAATTGTCTTGAAACATAGAACTTATTTGGAATTTTGTATAATGTTGATGTTGAGTGAGGTGATCTAACATGTGGTTGTTATATGAATGATGTATGAAGAAATTGCTTAGGATGTTATGTTGTTGTACCTGTTATTGTTATCGAATGTACATGATAGATTTATAACACATCTATTGGTTATGATGCTATGAGTTTAGGTGTTGTAGTGTTGTTGTGGCCGAATATACATTAGGTATCTCTAATAGGCTTAGTTGTTGTAATGTTATGATACTATGTTGTAATACTCTAATATATGGATCGTGGCAAGCGAAATGCGTGCGTGACGTGGGGCACAAAACTCTAATATTTCCCGGTCGTAACATGAAACGTGCCGAGGGGCACAAAACTCAATATGTCCCGATCGTAACATCCTTGTGGCAGGCGACACGCCTCCTGGTGCAGTAAGTGCTGAAATGCTTGAAAAGGCCATTTGAACTTCATCTTTCCATTGTTTTTCTTGCTTTTCTCATTTATATGTTGCAAAAGCTAAGTACCTAAAACATGTTGCAAATACTACAAAAAGAGATAAAATGTGACATAATAAACGAAGAATCGAAAATTTAATCTATGTAAATCGGGCGGAAAATGCTTTACCTTTTCATGTTATCAATGATTCAAACATAAATTGCATATAACACCATGATTAAAGTAAATACATATATTTTCGAAGAACTACAACCAATCCCAACAAAAGAGGGATTTAGCTACTCATGGTAACTTGAAGCATAATTGGAGAATTAAGTTGAAACGACATCAATGACGGTTTCCTGGCTCTTGATGCGTATCCAGCCCTTCTACCTAAAACCTCCTCTATTCCTACTACTATTACAATTTTATACTGTATTACAACATAAAAAGTGGACTGCCCTACTGAACTGAGTTACTGTCATATTTATAGCTTTTCTGGCCGCCTGAGTTCGTCAAGCGAACTATACTTTGCTAAGAGAAGTCCTTGCTTATGAGCTAAGTTTTTAAATCAACATGGAAAACTTGAGACTGCCAAAGTTCGCTAAGATAAGTTTGGCTCGCTTAGCATAGTTGATTTCTTTGTCCTTAAGCTTTTTTCAAATATCTTCCATAAACCGCCAGAGTTTGTTAAGCGGTGTGAGCCTCGCTTAGAGAATTCTTTAGCCTGAAGTCTTCAAAATATATTCCCTTGACCGCCCTATTTTTCTAAGCAATGGCCCGATTCGCTAAGCGAACTACTTTGCTTCTCATCACTGCTAAAAAAACTTGCTGATTTTCTTCTGTCTTGTGTTCGCTATGTGAACTATTCCTCGCTAAGCGAATTGGTCTTTTCGCTACAGCTCGCTTAACGAAGTGTTTGATAGCTAGTTTTTGCTTTATGGACCAAATCCTACACAAGACAAACCAAACCAAATAGACTTGCATAATAACATTAATATTCAATATTTGAGGTTTTAATAGGATATTTTAACACAAAATAAGCATTTATCAGAGTTCATGAACTTGAAAAAGCACAAGTTTGGCTAAAAGAGATTGATAAGATCTTTCAGGTCATGAATTGTTCGGATGCACAAAAGGTGCAGTTTGGCATCCATATGCTTAAGAAGGAAGCTGAGGATTGGTGAAGTAACATTGTTCAGAGATTTCATGAAGATGGTGTAAGAACAAGAAGTGTTTCTACATTTGGCCTTAAGATTTTTATGATACTTTACATGATATCATTAAGAAAAATTGTATACTCTAATGATTTATTCTAGTGTGTAGCTGCTATTGTAATGTTCTAGATATGGTATCAAGGCGTGTGACGTCATCAGGTTCTGAACATAAACACTACTGGATGAAAACATGTGGCTATGTGTTACAGTTAAAGTCAAGATTTTGGAATTCATCTTATGCAACAGGTCTTAGGAACGTTAGTACAAGAAGTTATGATCGTGACTTAATGGTTAAGCTTCGGAGGCCTTCTAGAGCCCTGCTTCTGTGTGTTACAAGTTCTGAAGATTATGAAGATGGGGTTCTGCTGAACAAGTTCTAATGATCTGAAGAAAAGCAAGTTTTTACAACCAAGTGCTGAAGACTCTGAAGACAAGGTTCTGATAGGATAAGTTTTGAATACTCCAAGACTTAGGTTCTAAGACTTAAGAGTGATTCTTCTACAATAAGCTTCAAACATTCAAATTATCTGAAGCATCTAAAGACAAGAAGGAGTTTTAAATGGTTAACTTGGGATGGTGTACAAAAGGTACAAAAAGTGCTATGTGACCTCTCCCCTCTAGGGTGGCATAAGGAAAGTCCTTACGTACTATACTGTGACGAATCTCATTATGATTGTTGAGAACAAACAAATTTATTTTCCGATTACCTTTCTACCCTTTCAACGGATCTCTTTTACAAGCTATAAAAGGAATACTTGGAAGCTGAAGAAATATAAGAATCAACATTACACAAATATATCAGATTAAATCAAGCTCAAGCAAAACTACATCAAAGCATTGTGCAAACTTTGTAGAGAAATCTTCTGTGTATAATTTTGCAAATAAGCAAGGAGTTGTTGCTCCTATCTTGATGTAAAACACTTAGGTGTTTTTATTTATACTGAAACATATGTGTAATCTTCTTAGAAGAAGCAAACTTTAATACAATGAAAGTATTCAACTATTAATGATTCCTTGAGAGACCAAGTGAAGGTTAGATCTCAAGAAGACTCTTGATGTGGTTTAAGTAGATTTGCAATAAGGATCAATTGACTTATTGGGGGGTGCCAATAAGGTTGATATGGCTTATTGTGGGTTGTCTGTAATCGGTTTGGTTATAGTGGACTAATTATTTGTTGAAGGAAAATCACCTTACGGGGTGGACTGGAGTAGCTTAGTTAACAGTGAACCAGGATAAAAATAATTGTGTTAATTTATTTTTATGTTCCAAGTTAACTTGTTCTTTCATCAACGAGAAAGATTCAATATTTAATTTGGTGAAACCCAATTCAAACTTCCTTTCTTGTATTTCTCATATCATCAATTAGCATCAGAGATCCAATTCTGGTATTGATAGTTATCAAACACTTAATCGTGTCATATAAAGATCTAGATGAGTTTTTCTTTGAAGAAACACAATGGTTGAACCCACACCAACTAATGTTGTTTCAGATTCAAATGACAAAAGCTACAATGTAAAACCTCCCATATTTGATGGTGAAAAGTTTGAATACTAGAAAGATTGACTAGAAAGTTTCTTTCTAGGTCATGATGCTGATCTTTGGGATTTGGTAGTTGATGGCTACGTATCTTCCACGGATTCTACTGAAAAAGAAATAGCTAGGAGAGTTATGACTGATCAACAAAAGAAAGATTACAAGAATCATCATAAAGCAAGAACCATCTTGCTGAATGTGATTTCTTATACTTTGTATGAGAAGGTCACAAATAGAGACTCTGCTAAGTATGTATTTTACTCTCTTAAAATGACTCATAAGGAAAAGGATCAAGTCAAAGAAATCAAGGAGCTGGCCCTGATTCAGAAGTATAAAGCCTTCAAGATAGAGGATGATTAAAGCGTTGAAGTCATCTTCTCAAGATTTCAAACCTTGGTTGCAGGACTGAGAGTTCTAAACAAAGGCCACTCAACGGAAGATTATGTGAAGAAGATTATCAGAAGCTTGCCATCCAAATGAAGGCCTATGGCAAGTGCACTCAAGCTTGCAAAGGATCTGAACAACACTTCTCTAGAAGAACTGATAAGTTCTTTAAGAAGTAATGAGATTGAGCTAGATCAAGACGAACCGCAAATGAATATAAATTTTTTTACACTCAAGTCCATGAAGAAATCTGAGAAGTCCAAAGGTCTTCAAACAAAAGAGATAGAGGATTCAGAAGAAGATATTGATGATGAAGAAGATGAGTTGTCTCTACTGTCCAAAAGGGTTAACCGTCTTTGAAAGAGAAATCAAGGCAACATGTTTAGAAGTTAAAGAAGGACTAGAGGTCACTTTGAATCAACTCCTGGTCAAAAGAAGTCTAATGGAAACGAAGTCACTTATTATGAGTGAAATGAGCTAGGAAACTACAAATATGAATGTCCTAAGCTTCTAAAGGACATATCAAACAAGAAAGCTCTCAAAGGCAAAAAGAAAGGGCTAATGATAACATGGGATGATTCAGACTCTTCTGACTGCAACTCAGACAAAGAACATTCTAACGTGACGCTGATGGCTCATGTTGGAACATCAAGTGAAGTAATCCCCCCAGAAGGTGAAGCAAATTCAGAAACAGAAGAAATATTCTACAAAGAGGTATTTGTAGCGGTAGAAATGTTTAAGACTAAGCCATTGGATTGACTAGGCTTTGTACAAATCAAAATAAAAATCGCCACCGCGCTTTATTGTTTCCAAAGGAATGGGAAAAGAGCGAATAACCCAAAAAGAAAGATAAAGATTCAAGGTAAGGGGGTTAGTTATGCAAAGGGAAGGTATTAGCACCCTAAACATCTAAGGTACTCCGCGGGAACCTCTTTGTGAAATCTGTATATTTTGGCTATGAAAAATGTTGTATAAAATGGATGGTGGAGGTGAGGAAAGAAATATATTTATTTTATAATTTTTGCACCCGCCGCGGTTGCAAACCTTTAGTGCCTACGTACCACCTTTTCGTGCAATAGGGGATCAGGGTACACGTAGTTCCTCTTTTAAAAATTTAAAACACAAATGTGTTGGTTAATTTTATGAGATAAAACATCATCGTCACTGTCTGTGTGGAAAACATACCTACTACCCACAATTATGAGAAAGGAGAATTTGCATCATCTCAAAGTGGAGGAAATAGCCTGGATATTAAAATCAATAATGCCTCACTCAACACCCAAGTGGAAAATATCTCTCTTCACTATATATTCTAGAAGTATAATTGTTTGCATCACTACAAGGATTGACAAGAGTTCAATCTTTTGAGAAAATTTTAAAGATAAAAGCCAAAGTGGCAAAATGGTTTGAAATGAGATTGATTGACTTTTAGTCTTCTCACAAAAAATGTCAAGGTATTATTAAGTTGATTGGAGTTTATTTATGAAAATGTTTTGAAAATTCATGGACATAATTCCAAGTTTATTATGAAAGTGGTTCAAGTTTAAAAACAAGAAGAGTTTTCAAAAGGAGGAAGAAGATTTTTGAAATTAAAGAAGATGGGAGGAGAAGAAGGGACTATCCTAAAGCATAAGGTAAAAGCTAAGGATAAGAACCATCTAACCAACAAGAAGCCAATACTTGACATTATGAGCCAAGATAGAATTCTCATTCCTTGGATTGAAACCAATCAAGCAAAAAAAATACTAGACCTCTTGAGAGAACCAAACTTCAAGTGTATTAAGTCTTCACAAAAATTGGGCAGAGTAACAGCTGTATACGGGTGAATTCCAGATTACAAACAAAGGGTGTAATCACATAAAACTGGACAGAAAAACAAACAATCAACTCAATGTCTTGAGGTAAACCTCAAGAACTCCAGACAAAATAATCAGATAAGATCACAAGGTATCTAAGATAGGCCAAGGTTTCTAATCCTAAGTCCAAGAAAAAAGTCCCATGCTCCATAATGCCAAGGATTGTAACCAAGTAGTCCAAGTACCATTAAAGATTTTTATGGTTTATGTTGATTATTAAGTATCTCAAAAAAAAAAGAAGCTCAAGTGAGCAAAGTTAAAATAACAAGAAAGTAAATGCTCAAATGAGCAAAGATGAAAATGGCATGAAATGTAAATGCTAAAAGTAAATGGTACATAAAGCATAAAAAAAATAAAAGCATAAAGTAAAACAAGTAAATAATTAGTGGTTAGTTAGATGACCATCTTGAAGCTTGCATTTGGAACTCATTAGAGGATTGGTAGAACCAAAGCCTCCACACAACAAGTTGCATTTGCTTTTTGTCAAGTATATCATCTATTTGGAATTCTCACAAGTTCCATTTAATGATCAATGATGTTTAAGTGATCCGCGTTGACCAAAAGTGTTGTAGATTAATTAGAGGATTGGTAGAACCAAAGCCTCCACACAATGAATCTCAAGGTTATTGGATCAAAGAGATCAAATTAAGATACTTGGGCTTGCAAACATAAGTTTGGGCCACGAATGATCATTTATTCGAATCGGGACAAAATTTAGCGCTATGTTAAGCAATTGTAAGTGAACTTATATAGAAGTCGCACCTATTTTGAGGTCGGTCAATAGCAATCTATGCACCATTTATTCTGAGACATGATATAGAGATCATGCTCCAACAACATTTAGCGCAATAAGAATGAGATGAGATGAAGATGGATGGGAGGGAATATACAAACCACTTTTGAATTAAATTTAATCAAACTATTATTAAAATCATTCATCCATTTTTGTGGAGTTAAACTCAACACCATGGATCCAATGATGTTAATAAAGTTCATGATCTAAAATTTAAGATCAACCAGAAAATAGTCACAAAATAATATTGCATTTTAATATATACAAAAGGGTTTAAAAAAATGTTAAAAAATAGAAAGTAAAGAGAAAAATATCAACTATGTTCAAATTAATCAAGAAGTAAAAAGTAAGACCACAGAAAAATCAGAGAAAGGCTCAAATAATTTTACAAATTTTTTGGTAATTTTTTAAAGTCAGAAATTATTTTTAAAAAATTAAAAGAAATGGGTAAAATAAACCAAAAATGATAGAAAATAGTAAAGTCAGAAACAAAAATAAAATAAGGTCACCAATATTTGTCACAATATCATTGGATCACTCCATAATTTTTTCAGAATTTAAAAATGTATAAAAGTATTTTTAAACATTTAAAACAATTCAAATAAAGTGTAAATTTATAAAAAATACAAAAACGCAAAATTAAATTGTGAAAAAATAAAAATTAGAAAGAGAATAATCAAAATATTTTTTTATAATTTTTTCAGATTTTTTGGACTTAAAATGAATTTTCTATGATATTTTGAAATTTAAAAGAATTAAAATATAAAAATCAGAAAATAAAATAAAAGTAAAAATATGTGGACCATTGGATGAGAGTCAAAATGCGTTAGTAATCAAATTAAAGGGATCTGGCACGCTGTGCATATCATGGTCATTAGTGAATAAAGTACATAATAAAAAATAAATCAGATTTTCAAAAATAACAAGTGGCGTGCCATCATTGGTTGGAAGATGACACGTAGGTCATCTTCAACCTCCAGCCAACGTGATTTGCAGGTCTCTCAAACTGTAAAATCAGAAGCTCAGACCTATGCCATTCGCTTCGTCTCTTCAAGACGAAGACAACCACACCCTCGCGCCAAATTTATATAAACTGTAGCTCAAGCAATTTAGAAGGAAAGTTTTGAAAAGGGATTTAAAATTTCATGGTCAAAACGTGTTTCCAGTAAAAGGTAAGTGTTGTAACTAGAACTGCGACAATGAGAGCAACACAATGATATCAGAGTTTTGAAGAATTGATGAAGGAATCTACCTATTGAAGTTGAGTTGCAGAGCTCTGAAACTGGACTTCTATGGAGCAGTATAGGGCACGATTCTTGAATGTAATTATGTGGTTAGCTTCAGGGAAGATCAAGGAAAGTGAATTGATGGAAAAATTGGATTGAAAAAGGCTTGAGAATGGATTTTGAAGTTACTGAATTCTGAGTTGTGGAACAAGTTTGGTAGGGTGATTCTGGCTATCCAAGCTTGAGAAAATGAATGGGGAATGACCCTCTATTTATATGGAATCAAATGGAATCTTCAAGAGTGTGAAATTATGAAGTTTGGAGGGAAATCGTATGAAGTTGCAAACAAGAAAAGTGTGACTTCAAAGTTGATCAAAACTCATCCAAAACGTGCGTTTTGTTATGCTAATCCACTCTGGAAGTTCACTAAACATGTTTAGAGGCAAAAACGCGTGGAAAACTTGTGATTAGAAGCCAAAACAAAGATTTCAAAATCTGACTTGTGAGGAAACTTCAGTTCCTAGTTACCAATTTCAAAATCATGGCATTCTCAGCTCAAGGGGTCTTAGGGCATGATTCTTGATGCTTTAGAAAGATGAGGCTACAAGATTTGAAATGGAAAAAGAATGGAATCAAGTTGATGCTTGATATAAAAGTTGTGTTGAGTCAAAGTTGGAGAAAAAGAGTTGACTTTCCATACTTAGAAATATTTCAAGTTCTTCTTCAAAAATGACCTATAATGTCTTGCATCCAAACATGGCCTTCCACTTGGAATTTGCTCTTGACCAAAAAAGATGGCATGAAGTAGATCTCTTGAATGACATTTTGAAACTTGAACCATTCAAAATATTCAAAAATTGAGAGAGTTATGAATGGTTGAAGTTGAAAAAAAAATCATGAAATGACCTATAATCTTTTGCATCCTTAAGGCAACTTCCATCCATTTTCTCACTTTGCACATAAAATAAGGCATAAAGTCCACACCTTTAAGATGATTATGGAAAAATAATGGGCTCAAGGTGATAAAAATTGACCAAGTTATGATCATTTGAAGTCACACATGGAAAATTGGGGATTCATCTGGAGGACTTGTAATCTTTCTTCGTCATTAAGTCTCTTCCTCATGACAACTCCTTAAAAATTTTGAAGTGATTTGTTGATAACCCTTTGAAGAGAAATATGTATTTAGAATCAATCAAAAATACCAAGAGATAAGCAAGATATATTCGTTTGAAGTTCAAAACCCTAGCTCCTTAGATCAAGAGAATGTTTTGAGGAACTTTGACAATTTTGAACAAACTTCTTGTACCAACACACATGATTTGTAAATAGAAGTTGTTAAGGATGATAATGAGAACTCATATCCACTCAAAACCACTTACATATCTTGAACATTGAGAGAAATATGCACTTGTGACCAAATGGAATAAAATCTTGTCCAACCATGACAACTTCTCCAATCAATCCCTTGTGCTTTTCAACCAAATTTGATAAACTTGAAATGGGATGAACCAGAATAACATTTACATGCCAATTCTTCCAAAACCAATCCAATGGTGAGGTTTGAACTTATAAAGCTTTATTGGCTAGGGAATGGAAATAAACTCATGAACCCATGGGGTAACTTGTTAAATCCCATCGCCTTTACCTACATGGATAACAAGCAAGACAAACCAACATTGCATTTTATTTAGTTAAAATAAGAAATCAAGAAAAAAACAATATTCATGATCACAAAAGAACATAAGTCAAGGTGCTTGGTGATTCCTCAAAAGGGAAAAGTTAAATATAGGGAGGGGAACCAAGAATCCTAGTGTGATCTTGTTGTGAATGAATCAACATGGTATGATGAAGGGATCTTAGGGGCAAAAATTGGGGTACAATAGTATTCTCTAATTTTAGTCATTCTGAGTTAACATTTTCCTTAGTTGAAATTCTAGAAAAACACGAGTTACTCAAGATTCAGTTCAAGGATCTCAAAAAGACCCATGAATCCGTATCTATTGAAAACAATAAGCTTAAGGAAGAAATTTTTGTTTTAAAATAAGAAAACTTTTTATTAAAAGATGAAAACTTTGCCCTTAAAGGAACGACAATTCTTCAAGAAGGCTCGGAGAGTACTGATGATGTTATTCAGAAATATGACAAAGCCTTCCAAAAATTTCTAGCTAAGAGCATAGGGTGAAACATGCTAGATTCTATGATCTATGGTATAAGCAGAAATGGAGTTAAAGGTATTTGTAATATGATGGGAGAACTGACTTTTTTGTTTTACCGCAAATGTTGCGGTTAGCAAGAGTCTCCACCGACTTTTCTTTTATCCTACAATTAGGAAAGGTAAAAAGAACAGGAAAGAACTTTGATAGATTTTGAGTTCGGTGGGTAAATTATGAAAAATGAAGGTGTTAGCATCCTTTTAATTCGTAGTTATCTACGAGCTCTTAATTTCTTATATCACTTTTAAAAACTTGCTTTGTGTGTGTGTGATTTGTTTGAAAATATTTTGAAATGCCAATGTAAGGCAGACTTTGTAATAATTCCTGTATCAGTCCTCAAGAATGTATACAAAGTATTTTTGAAAATATTTGTTTTGAAAGTGATGTGTAAAATGTTTGTTTTGGGAAAAAAAGATTGTGAGCAAGCATTCAAGAGTTCTTACCTACTAAAGTCTTTCTTGTTATTTTCCTTCTTCTTTGGAGATAGTACTAACATGCCAATAGTTGGTAGGTAATCCTATCTGTTGGATGTGAAGGAACAAGCGTAGGGTCATCGTATGATCATCGAAGGCAACCTGTAAGGATATTTTAGCAATTGTGTCATAGGGACTATCATCATTTTGCCTGTAGGGTCATCGAGGGACTAGATCATTTTGTAGGCAACTCAGAGGGTCATTGAGGGATTATGATCTTTATTCAAAAGGGACCATGATGGTTTGATCGAGGGTCTTTTTCTAAAGTATCCCCATTTTCGAGGGACATGACCAGTATTTATAAGGCAACAAGAGAGGTTACTCTAGAGGTGAAGTGTGCAAAGTGTATTAGTTTCAGTTATTTGATCTGGAAATAGGGTTCTCTAGATTTTGCTTTTAGTCTTGACATACAAACCCTAGTTACTAACAGTTAAAAATATAATGTGTGGAATGTAAAGTGCAGAAAATTAAACCTAAGCTATTACATCCTGTGAGCAGTTACATAATCAGAAAAACACGCAAGAATGTAAATCTACGCTATTACAATTGAGTGTTGGAACCTATACACTTGTTATAGGAAATTAAATAGAAAAATAAATAAGACAAATAATGTTAGAAAAATGTGTTAATGTTTTTGTGTTTTTTGTAAATAATTTAAGTTAATAAATAGTAATTAAAACCTAATTATTTCTAGTTAATTTTAATATTGAGAAAAAAGCTAATTAATTAAAAAAAAGATATGTAAAAAATTTAACTACTAACTAAAAAACCCTAATCCTAAATTATTATGGTTTTGAAAAAGTTTAAGGTTTGTTAATAGTTAATTAGAAAATAATTAGTAAAATAGAGTGAAAATTAGGGTTAGTGAAGATAAGAAATAAAACAAATGCATGGGGTGGGAGTTGAACCCACGCCCTCAGCCTCAATGACTATTCCCTTACCACTGCTCCCTGATGTTGTTTGTGTTTATGAATAGGAATGAATCTGTGTGTAATAATCTTGCGTTGAAACCTAAAAAAAGAAAAAAATTTGCAAAACATAGGGATCAAACCCATGCCTCTCATGTCACAGGCCTCCGTCTCTAACCATCTGAGCTATGCTGGTTTAGTGTTATTCAAATGCAAGTCAAACATTATATAATAAAATAGCTGAATCAGAGAAGCGCTGAAACTCTAGCTCCGGTCATCTTCTTCGATGAAGGGTTTTTTGAAAACCTGTAAAACACGTGATTTAGATCATAACAGGGACCTTATCCCTCTAATTTGACCCTTGTGAATCCAACGGTGGCATTGGTTTGACCTGAAAATGCCTGTAGAGTGAGTTTCAAAGAAAATGTTTCAAAATGCCCTAACAAATGCATATCTTTATTCATGCGTCAAAGCTTGCAAACAATGATTCTAAACAAGTCAAGACATTATTATAAACACACACACACACACACACACACACACACACACACACACACACACACACACACACACATATATATATATATATATATATATATATATATATATATATATATATATATATATATATATATATATATATATATATATATATATATATATATATATATATATATATAATCAATCAGCAATGCATGAATTATGAGTTTGAGTTCAAGAAAGTTTAACAAACCGGTGATACTTGGTTGCAACGATCTGGGATGCTACGAGCTTCAAGAATGATTGGAATAAGTTCCTGGATTCTTCAAGAAGCTTGGTTGATGCTTGGAATAGACTGAAAATGACTAGAGATAAGGGTTTGAGTTTGCCCTAGTTTCTTGAAAAAATTGGAATTTTAGGGTTTACTCTTGAGGCAGCCTTGTGTGTCCTAACTTGTGGAAGTTGTTGTGTATTTATAATGAAGTGTTTTAGGTCAACAAAATTGAATCAAATCTTTGTAATTCATAGTGTAATATTTGATTTGAAATTTGCATGAAAAGCTTCTATTTTAGGCCAAATCAAATTTTCATGATCCACAAGGTTTTGGCAAGTTGTCATTGGCTTTTTTGGGCCTCCATGTGATTAAAATTAAAATCCTTGCGCCTTAATCCATTAGTTTTGTATTTTATTTTTATTTATTTTGATTTTAATTGAATAAAACCAAAATAAAAAGAAATAAAAATCACAAAAATATATAAATGGATTTATAGGTCTAATATGATGTCATGAACACATTTGAACCTAAATTTTTTGGCCCATTAGCCCAAATATTTAAGTTTGCTCAATTTGAACTTCATGCATTTTCTCAAAATTCGCCATTTGCACCAATCATAACTCTCTCAATTTTTTTCATATAAAGATGATCTTTGACTTTTTAGAAATCATAATATGTCTCCTACAACTTTCATGTTGGTCTTTTTTACATTTGAAGTATTTAACTTCATGTAAATTGCTTTTATAAAAGATGTCTTTTTGTTGACTTTTAAAATGACCTATAATGTTTTGGCCCATACCTCTCAAATGAAGAATTTTTTGCCTTGAACTTAGAGAGACAAAGTTGTAGAGAATTGAATTTACTTAAAAATGAGCTTTGATTGAGAAATTTATGATGAAGTATGTGAAATTTATGCTTGGTCCAAGTTCAGTTGACTTCTCCTTAAGAAAACCTTAATTTAGTAACTTTTGACTTTTGATGAATCTTGAGTTTTCTTGATGAATCATGATCAACCCTTGATAAAATTATGAATATGACTTCAAAATATTGATGTTGACCAAAAATATTAAAGTTTGACTGTAGATTGGTCAAAGTTGACTTTTTTGTCCAATACAACTGATTTTTCAATCATCTGATCAATTGAATGAGAAAACTTGTACTGCAAGGCTTGAAATTTGGTATGGGGATTCTTTGAAACATATGAGAAACCATTAAGTTCATTTGAGGCATTAGAAACTAAATTTCATTTGAGAGAAGCAAATCCCTAGTTTTAGGTCAATTGCTTAGGAGGAGAGTGCATCTGATCAATCTTTGATAAGTCTTGAGCAATTGAGACCTTCATGAGCATGAAGATGACCTATTGAAATAATTTTTCTTAAGAATGGGAGGTAAAATTTTGGGGTACAACAGCTGCCCCTATTTAATCTTCTTAAACTTGAAGAGTTAGATTGACATGTCTGCCTTTCGTGATCTGAAGGTGGAAGAGGATTGAATACTTATAAGTGCCCAAAAATTTGCACTTGCGGATGCACGAAGTAACACTACTAATTGATTGTATCGAGAATGAGCTTAAAGATGCCACTTGGAAAAGGTGAAGGGATGCCTTCGGAGATGGACTTATAGATTCCATCCAAAGTAACTATTTTCTTAGAAAATGTTTTACTAGAGTATCATAACGAGTCATTGCCTGACTGTATCTAAAAAAGTATACTAGAATGAGTTTGTGTCCAACTGTATCTAGCAGATGTGCTGGGAGTGTCAGAATGAATCTTATATCTCGATTGTATCTAAATCATGTTCTAAAATGAGTCTATATCTTTACTGTATCTAGAAAAAAGGATCAGAATGAGTCTTCGCCCAACTGTATCTGAACAATGTGTCAGAATGAGTCTATGATAAGTGAAAATTGTAGTTATTTTTGTATATACTTTTTGTTGCACTTACCGACTCTTGGTTGTTAATATTAGTTGAATAACCTAACTTTGTGTATAAATATGTTTAGTTTATGTATAATTCATTTTCTTGTATAAAGTGTATCATTTTATAGTTTTGTATTCATTTTCTAGGTATTTGAGCATTGTTAGAACAAGAGGAATAAAGCTCCAAAATGAATTTTTGGATCAATAAAGGAATAAGGTGAAAGATTGGAGCCAGAGGAAGTTATGAAGGAAAGCAACATAAGTTACTGGACTTTCATGGATCGCTGGGCGAATGAGACCATCGCTGGGCGAAATTGAAGAGCCAATTTTGATGTTGCCTCTGCCTTGCTTCGCGTCTAGGTCGCCAGGCGAAAATAAAGAGAGTCTCCGGGCGACATTAGATATTTGTTTCAGTTGGGGATGTGGCTTATCCTGGGCCAAGTGTATAGAAGGAATCATCAGGTGATGCTTTTATGTCCTCAGGCGTTTCTCGTGGAACATAATTTCTTTATACTTCCATTTTGTTTCATTTTGGGGGATAGTTTTGGGGGTGATTTTTGTTCTCCCAACTCCATCCACCTCATTTTTGTAGTTGATTAGCTTAGATAACAACACTAGGGAATTGCTTATGGATGATTGGAGGTGGATTTATCATTGACCGGCTCTGACAAACCGAAAGATTTATGGTTTATCTCTTCTCCTCTCTATGTATTTCTCTTTTGTTGGGTTTTTGTATGTATTTTACTTTGAAATTATGTATATTTATCGCCCATGGCGTTATATTAAACTTGCTTTACAAATATTTGTGGATTTTTGTCTTATATTTTTGCTCTGTGCTAGGAATTTAAGTTGTTATAGACATGTATTACTTAGATTCTTATCTAAGATGATTATCCGTTAGTTTCTCAACTCTAGAGATAGATTTAGAGCTGGCATTTTCTTGGGTATCAGAGCTTAATGCCTCTGTGTGGTTGTGTTGTGCTGAGAGATTGTCAATGCGATTACATAGTTGTCTTCTGTGTTGTTGAGGAGGTAGAGAGATCATTTCTTTAGTGATATAGCCGGTCTCTCAATTTGGGTTAGAAATAACTTAGGTCATGAGTGATATGTAGTGCCATTGATGAGTATTGTTAGGTTTAAAGTAACTGGTCGGTAGATTTAAGTCTTTGATGAGTAGATTATATGCAGGCTTGATATGTTCTTCCTTAGTTTTTACTTTTGTTTACATTTATTTTCTATTTATAACATTTTCTTTACAAACCAATTCAAACCAAACTCATAAACGCGGGAATTTGTCAAACAGAATTTCAATAACCAATCTCTATGGACTCGATATAATATAACCTATATCACCCGGTAAACTTAAATACTTTACTTTTTGTTTGCCGCTATACCGCAACAACAAAATGGCGCAGTTGTCGGGGATTGGTTCTATTGTTTTTGCATTGCGATAATTCTTTTGTTTTTGAGTTTTGTAATTAATGTATATGTTGTATAGAAATTGTACATTAACTTGTATATGATATTTGTGCATATATGTGAGTTCACGTATTGTTGTGAATTGTCTCATTTTCGTAACATTTGTTGTGTCATTGTTAGGGCACTTTCTTTAGGATTGCACGGTGTGACAATACCATGGCATGACGAGAGGAGGTTACTAGCTTGCATAATAAAGGTGTCTAAAGCGGTAGAAATATTTAAGACTAAGCCATTGAATTGACTAGACTTATACAAATCAAAATAAAATCGCCACCACACTTTATTGTTTCCAAAGGAATGAGAAAAGAGCGAATAACCGAAAAGAGGGGGAAAGATTCTAGGTAAGGGGGTGGTTGTGCAAAGGGAAGGTATTAGCACCCTAAACATCTACGGTACTCCGTAGGAACCTCTTTGAAAAATCTGTATATTTTGGCTATAAAATGTTGTATGAAAAATAGATGGTGGAGGTGAGAAAAGAAGTATTTATTATGATTTTTGCACCCGCCGCAGTTGCAAACCTTCAGTGCCTACATACCACCTTTCGTGCAATAGGGGATCAAGGTACACGTAGTTCCTCTTTTAAAAATTTTAAAACACAAGTGTGTTGGTTAATTTTATGAGATAAGACATCATTGTCATTGTCCGTGTGGAAAGCATACTTACCACACACAATCATGAGAGAGGAGAATTTGCATCATCTCAAAGTGGAGGATCTGGCTTGAATTTTAAAATCACCAAATGCCTCACTCAACACCCAAGTGGAAAATATCTCTCTTCACTATATATTATAGAAGTATAGTTATTTAGATCACTACAAGGATTGCCAAGAGTCTAATCTTTTGAGAAAGGTTTTAAAATAGAAAGCCAAAGTGGCAAAAATGGTTTGAAATGAGATTGATTGACTTTTAGTATTCTCAAAAAACTGTCAAGGTATTATTAAGTTAATTGAAATTTGTTTATTAAAAATGTTTTGAAAATGCATGGACATAAGTCCAAGTTTATTATGAAAGTAGTTCAAGTTTCAAGACAAGAAGAGTTTTTAGAAGGAGGAATAAGATTTTTGAAATTCAAGAAGATGGGAGGAGAAGAAGAGACTATCCTAAAGCATAAGGTAAAAGCTAGGGATAAGAACCATCTAACCAACAAGAAGCCAATACTTGATATTATGAGTCAAGATAGAATTCCCATTCCTTGGATTGAAACCAAACAAGCAAAGATATTAGACTTCTTAAGGGAACCAAACTTCAAATGTATTAAGTCTTCACAAAAATTGGGCAGAGTAACGACTGTATACGGGTGAATTCCAGATTACAAACAAAGTATGTAATCACAATAACCTTCACACAAAACAAACAAACAACCCAATGTCTTGAGGTAAACCTCAAGAACTCCAGACAAAATATCAATTAAGGTCACAAGGTCTCCAACATAGGCTAAGGTCTCTAATCCTAAATCCAAGAAGTCCAATACTCCATAATGCCAAGGATAGTAGCCAAATAGTCCAAGTATCATTAAAGCATTTTTTAGGGTTCATTTTGATTATTAGGTGTCTTGAAATAGAAAAGAAAAGCTGAAGTGAGCAAAATAAAAAAAAAAGACAAGAAAGTAAATGCTCAAGTGAGCAAAATAAAAATGGCATGAAATGTAATGCTTAAAATAAATGGTACATAAAGCATAAAAAATAAAAGCATAAAGTAAAAACAATTTAATAATTAATGGTTAGATGGATGACCATCTTGAAACTTGCATTTGGAACTCATTAGAGGATTGGTAGAACCAAAGCCTCCACACAACAAGTTGCATTTACTTTTTGTCAAGTATATCATCCATTTAGAATTCTCAAAAGTACCATTTAATCATCAATAATGTTTAAGTGATCTGCGTTCACCAAAAGTGTTGTAGATCCATTAGAGGATTGGTAGAACCAAAGCCTCCATACAATGAATCTTAAGGTTATTGGATCAAAGAGATTAAATTAATATACTTGGGCTTGCAAACATAAGTTTGAGCCACGAATGATCATTTATTCGAATCAGGACAAAATTTAGAGCTATGTTAAGCAATCGTAAGTGGACTTATATATAAGTCGCACCTATTTTGAGGCCGGTCAATAGCAATCTATGCACCATTTGTTTTGAGACATGATATAGAGATCATGCTCCAATAAAACTTAGTGCAATAAGAAAGGGACAAGATGGAGAGGGGTGGGAAAGAATATAAACCATATTTGAATTAAAATTTAATCAAACTACTATTAAAATCATTCATCCATTTTTGTGTAGTTAGACTCAACACCATGGATCCAATGATGTTAATAAAGTTCATGATCAAAAATTCAACCAAAGATCAGCTAGAAAATAATCACAAAAGAATATTGCATTTAATATATACATTAAAAAAAGTTTTAAAATAGAAATAAAAGAGAAAAATATCAACTATGTTCAAATTAATCAAGAAATATTGAGTAAGACCATAAAAAAAATCAGAAATGAACTCAAATATTTTTATAAAATTTTTGGTAATTTTTTAAAGTCAAACTATTTTTAAAATTAAAAGAAATGAGTAAAATAAACCAAAAATGATAAAAAATACCAATGTCAGAAATAAAAAATAAATGAGGTCACCAATATTTGTCCCAAATCATTGGATCATTTTATAATTTTTTCCAGAATTTAAAAATGCATAAAAGTATTTTTAAATATTTAAAACAATTCAAATAAAGTGAAAATTTATAAAAAAATATCAAAACACAAAATAAAATTGTGAAAAAAATAAAAACCAGAAAGAGAAAAATCAAAAATATTTTTTATAATTTTTTCAAATTTTTTGGTCTTAAAACGAATTTTCTATGATTTTTTGAAATTTAAAACAATTAAATATAAAAATCAGAAATAAAAAATAAAGTCAAAAATATGTGGACCATTGGATGAGAGTCAAAACGTGTTAGTAATCAAATCCAAGGGATATGGCGTGCTGTGCATATCATGGTCATTAGTGAATAAAGCACTGAATCAAATGTAAAATCAGATTTCAAAAAAAACAAGTGGCAAGCCATCATTGGTTGGAAGATGACACGTTGGTCATCTTCAATCTCCAGCCAACGTAAATTGCAGGTCTCTCAAACTGTAAAATCAGAAGCTCAAACCTATGTCATTCGCCTCGTCTCTTCAAGACGAAGACAGCCACACTTTCGCGACAAATTTATATAAATTGTAGCTCAAGCAATTTGGAAAGAAAGTTTTGAAAAGGGATTTGAAATTTCATGGTCAAAACGTGTTTCCAGATAAAAGCAAGTGTTGCAACTAGAACCAGGGCAATGAGAGCTTCACAATGATACTAAAGTTTTGAATAATTGATGGAGAAATCTACCTATTGAAGTTGATTTGTAGAGCTCCGAAACTGGACTTCTATGGATCAATATAGGGCACGATTCTTGAAGGTAATTGTATGGTTAGCTTCAGGGAAGATCAAGAAAGGTGAATTGATAGAAAAATTGGATTGAAAAAGGCTTGAACACTAATTTCTAAGTTCACATGCTAAAGATCATTATGGAAAAAGAGTGGGCTCAAGGTGATAAAAATTGACCAAGTTATGATCATTTGAAGTCACACATGGGAAATTGGGGGTTCATCTGGAGGACTTGTAATCTTTCTTCATCATCAAGTTTCTTCCACATGAAAACTACTTTAAACTTTTGAAGTGATTTGTTAATAACCATTTGAAGAGAAGGATGTATTTGGAATCACTCAAAAATACCAAAAGATGAGCAAGATATACTTATTTGAAGTTCAAAACCCTAGCTCCTAGATCAAGAAAATGCTTTGAGGAACTTTGACAATTTTGAACAACCTTCTTGTACCAACACTTTTTCTTTGTAAATAGAAGTTGTTGAGGATGATAATGAGAACTCATATCAACCAAAACCACTTCCATATCTTGAAAATTGAGAGAAATATGCACTTGTGACAAATGGTGAACAAAGACTTGTCCAATCATGACAACTTCTTCAATCAACCCGTTGTACTTCTGAATCAATTTTGCTAACTTTGAAATGTGGTGAACCAAAATAAACCTTGCCATGCCTTTTCTTCCAACATAACTTTAATGATGAGGTTTGAACTTCTCAAGCTTTATTGACTAGGGCATGGAAATAAACTCATGAACCCATGGATCAACTTGCTAAGCCACATTGTCTTTACCTACATTATTAACAAGTAAGACAAAACAACATTGAATTTTATTAATTAAAAGGAAAATGAAAACTAAACATTCATGATCAAAAAATAAAAACAAGTCAAAGTGCTTGGTGATTCCTCAAAGAGAAAAGTTAGAGATAGGGAGGAGAAGCAAAAGCCCTAACATGATCTTGTTGTGATTGAATCAATATGGTATGATGAAGGGATCTTAGGGGAAAAAGTTGGGGTACAACAGCTGCCCTTATTTAAGTTTCTTCTATCCGGAGATACGAAGGTTAAAAATCTTCGTGTCGACGCGATCGAAGATACTTAAATATAAAACAAACCCTATTTTTGGCCCTAAGATGTCATGCAATTCTTATGAGTATGAATGCATATGAACAACTTCAAAGGGATGCAAAACACCATTGGGGATGTAGCAAAGGAAATAAGGAATTAAAAGAGAAACCCGACCAGGAAAATAAATCACTAGTGGATCAAAAAACCCTACTCACAGAGGATGGTAAAAAGGTCAAATGATACCCCAACTTTTACTGAAGGCGAAACTACCAACATTCATTGACAGTAGAAAGAAAAAAGAATAACAACACTGACGTTCACTAACGATGAGCTACCAACGTTTACTCAAGGTAGAGAGAAAAAATCATCGACGTTTACTGACGATGAAGTACCAACTTTCACTGAAGGTAGTAAGAGGAAGGAATATCATAGCACTTCCGTTCACTGACAGTGAACTACCAACGTTCACTGAAGGTAGCAAAAAGATAACAATCACCAACTTTCACTGATGGTGATCTACCAACTTTCACTGAAGGTAGAAAGAAAAGAAATATCATAGCACCACTGTTCACTGACGATGAACTACCAACATTCACTGAAGGTAGCAAAAAGATAACAATCACCAACTTTCACTGATGGTGATCTACCAACTTTCACCGAAGGTAGAAAGAAAAGAAATATCATAACACCACCATTCACTGACGATGAACTACCTACGTTCACTAAGGGTAGCAAAAAGATAACAATCACCAACTTTCACTGATGGTGATCTACCAACTTTCACTAAAGGTAGAAAGAAAATATATCATAACATCGCCATTCACTGACGATGAACTACCAACGTTCACTGAGGGTAGCAAAAAGATAATAATCACCAACTTTCACTGATGGTGATCTACCAACTTTCACTGAAGGTAGAAAGAAAATATATCTTAGTACCGCCGTTCACTAACAATGAACTACCAACGTTCACTAAGAGTAGCAAAAAGATAATAATCACCAACTTTCACTGATGGTGATCTACCAACTTTCACTGAAGGTAGAAAGAAAATATATCATAACATCACCGTCCACTGACGATGAACTACCAACTATCACTGAGGGTAGCAAAAAGATAATAATGACCAACTTTCACTGATGGTGACCTAGCAACTTTCACTAAGGTAGAAAGAGAAAATATCATAGCATCGCCGTTCACTGATGATGAACTATCAACGTTCGCTGAGGGTAGAAAAAAGATAACAATCACCAACTTTCACTGAAGGTAGAAAGAAAATAAATATCATAGCACCAACGTTCACTGATGACGAACTACCAACGTTCACTAAGGTTAGCAAAAAGATAACAAGTTTTCCCAGAATTTCGGTGTTTCCCCTAGAATGGGTCTTAACTTCTTCTTTAACCAAGGCATTCTGCCTGGAAAGGGTAATACATAAACTGTCTCAAATAAAGAGACTACCACTTACAAATATTTCACAATGAACAGTCTCTGTGATATTGAAAGACTTGCCATCCACTGGAGTAATTTGAAAATGAACTGCAAACTATCCACTCATAAAGAAGATAGTCAAAAAATTAACGTCGACTTTTATGGGGAAGTATAAATTGCTCAAATAAAGAGACCTGCTAATTGCTGCTATAAGAAGGATTGTAAAAATGACTTTCTGGGGAAAACAATATGGCTTCCTAGGGAAAGATATATGACTTCCTGGGGAATGAATCATGACTTCCTGGGGGGAAATGCCAACATATTCCTGCTGAGGAGATAAAAGTCTTCTCGTGCCAAAATAAATGCACATTCTCAAACCAAGGCTCGAAGCTCGCATAAATCCAAAGTAATAATATTGCTGAGGATCAAAGATTCAAACCAGAAATAATCTGGAGTGAAACAGTCAACCAAAATACATCCTTTGAGAAAAAACTCAAGAGGGAAACCCAAATCATCCAGACAAAGAGTTGTACAGGAAGGATAAAGAAAAAATCTTCCACGAGGGATAACTCAGTGGGGAAATTGAAAGAATATAAACTTTCTGCTTAAGGCCGACACTCTATTAGAAAGAGGACAACACAACTCTGCAAAACAAGATAATATGTCAACAAAGTATTAACGAATGTGAATGAGCAATGATTTTTTGAATTTAACTATGCATGATGTATGTATGAATGTATGAGTGTTATCATCTTTATGCTGACAAAACATACATATAACACTGGGAGTAACCAGGCAAAACCAACTCAGGCACAATCAACACTCGGCTAAAACGCATCCAAGATAAACACTCCATAAGAAAAGAAGCACCAAATGAGGAAACAGAATCTTATCGCACGACTTAACTTCAATGGGAAGGAACATAATCTGGAAGTAAACAAAACATAGCACTAAAACAGTACAGATACATGGATATAACATCCTTCTCCAGGCTTCACCGGGGGATAGCACACATACTTCAACGGGAAAACAAATGCTTTCACGGTACGCACTTCTACTGGGGATTGCAATACTGATTTCAAACAAGGCAGATGGAAACCATATCAACAAAACATCAAATGAGTATTTCGAGCTGACTTCAATGGAGAAATACCATACAGACTTCACTAAGGGAGATAGTGCCTCATCATCGAGATATCAATTGAGGACCTCATGCTGAATTTATTAGGGAGGTCAACACCATATCGAAGAGAGGAAACCAAGATACATTCTTCATTGGGGAAAACAAAGATACGTTCTTCAATATTGAGAGTAAGTATTGCACCAACTTCTCTGGGGAAAAAGTATGAAACCTCATGGGGATAACAACTTGGAGAGTTAAGAAGTCAAACATTACAACAATGAATCAATCTTATGGGGATTTTAAATCAAACCCAACACTTGGCGAGTGAAAAACCAAAAAGTTGATAACCATTTCAACACTTCTTAAACAAAACATTGCCCTTGCCTGATTATCGGGCAATCAAACAAAATGTAAGTACAGCCGAAAGGGAGATGCTTCGTAAATGTGTCAAATCTCAGCATGCAGAGGGAGAAAAGACTTCTATCAAATAAGTGAGGCCTTCACTTGGAAATCTTGGATTGAGTCTTCATATCACACAAACTTATTCCAACAAAAGATGCCATGGGATAACTTTCCTGGGGAATCAAGAAGTCAACATATAGAAAGAGGTTGAACTCATGGGGATTTTAATCAAACCTAGCACTTGGCGGGTGAAAACCCAAAGGGCTGACAACTTTCTCAACACTTTTTAGAAAATAAACTGCCTTGGTCTAGCTTCCTGGGAAATAAATACCAACAATAATGCCAACACTGCCAAAAAGAGCAACATTCTGCAAATAATTCCATCTCAGCACACCAAGGGAACAAGACCTTTCGTCATATGAGATAAGACTTCACTGGGGAATTCAGAATAGAGACTCAGACCGAGAAAACCCAAAAATCAGAAAATGAACCAACACTTGACTGGGGACACTGGGATCACAAACCCGATACTGCATCTTACGCCAATTGGTATTGTCTTCAATATACAATAAACACGCGCATACCAGCAAAAACAACCTAAGAAAACCTTCCCGGGGGGAAACAAAACTTCTCAAAATTTCGGGAGTTCGTCCATTCCTGGGATCACCATCTTTGTTTTCCTCTTGAATCACAAAATCTAAAGTAAAAGTAAGTTGTAAATTCTTTTTGAAAAATAATTTTGTTATTTAATCTTTTTGCTTTGGAAATTATTATCAATAATAAATGAAGTCTTTGTAAGATGAATAAGAATAAGAAATACAAAGAATTGGATAAAAGCTCAAATTTTATTGTTAGAATGGTAGTCTGCGAATGGAGAGATTCCATGGATGATTACAAAGTTCGGAAAAGGGTAATATATAATGGAAAAGATACATTGAGATACAATGACCACTATTCCCTCTAACAACTTTGAAATTATGAGCAGCAGCTTTTGTTGAAGTATGGTAAGGATCCAAGAAGATTGTTGCTTCAATGATCAAGTCTTGTCTGATGCAGTTACTTGCCAAGAAAGTCCCTAACTTTTTCCTAAGCTGCCCTTGCGGGTTTTCAACTTAGCGGGAAATTTTATTCTATTTATGTCTCCAATTTTTCCTAGACTGCCCTTTCGGATTTTTGGCCTACCAATACGCTCTTTTTTGCCTAAGCCACCCTTTCAGGTTTTCAACTTAGCGAGCTAATTTTTTATTTCTTTAGGCGAAGTATTTCTTGACTACATCAACATTCATGGGACATGGGAACTCCTCGCCATCCATAGTTTCAAGAATTAATGCACCGCCAAAGAAGGCTTTCTTGAAAACATATGAGCCTTCAAAATTGGGAGTCCACTTTCCCCTAGAATCATCGTTAAAAGACATGATCTTCCTGAGCACGAGGTCACCTTCTCTGAATTCACGAGGTTTGACTTTCTTATCAAAATCTTTCTTCATTCTCTTCTGATATAACTGCCCATGATACAAAGCCGTCATTCTCTTCTCTTCGATCAAATTCAATTGGTCAAACCTGTTTTGGACCCATTCATCCTTTGATAATTTAGTTTCCATTATCACACGCAAAGAGGGAATCTCAACCTCGATTGGGAGCACCGCTTCCATTCCATACACAAGGGAGAACGGGGTTGCTCCTATTTAAGTACGGACAAATGTCTGATATCCATGTAAAGCAAAAGGGAGCATTTCATGCCAATCTTTATAAGTAACAACTATCTTCTGGATAATCTTATTGATATTCTTATTAGCAGCTTCAACAACCCCATTCATCTTCGGCCTGTACGGAGATGAGTTGTAATCTATAATCTTGAATTCTTCACATAGCTCTGTCATCATCTTGTTGTTCTGATTCGAGCCATTGTCGGTGATGATTCTGTTCAGCATACCATACCAACATATAAGATAATTCTTAATGAAACGCACAACCACCTGCTTAGTAACATTAGCATATGAAGCAACTTCCACCCATTTGGTGAAGTAATCAATTACTATCAAGATAAAATAGTGTCCATTCGAAGCTTTAAGTTCTATCATTCCAATCATGTTAATAACCCACATAGAGAAAGGCCATGGGGAAGAAATAACATTGAGAAGTGTCAGAGTCACATGAATCTTGTCTGCATAAATCTGGCATTTATGGCACTTCTTTGCAAATTTGTAACAGTCAAATTCCATTATCAGCCAATAGTAACTTGCCCTTAGCATCTTTTTAGCCATCGAATGTCCATTGGCATGAGTGCCAAATGAACCTTCATGAATCTCATGCATCAACATGTCTACTTCGTGTCTATCCATGCATCTGAGCAAGACCATGTCATATTTTCTCTTATACAACACATTTTCGCTGAGGAAGAAGCTGCCAGCCAATCTTCTCATGTCTTTCTATCTTTATTCGATGTGCCAATCGGGTATTCCTGAGTCTGGAGAAAATGCTTGATATCATAATACCAAGGTTTCTCATCTACTACCTCTTCTGTTGTAAACACATGAGCGGGCCTATCCAGTCGCTAAACTATAATTCGAGGTATATCATTCCAAGTATTCACTTGATACATAGAAGCCAGAGTTGCCAGAGCATCCGCCATTTGATTTTCGTCTCTGGGGATGTGATGGAATTCAACTTTATTAAAGAAGGGTAACAATATTCTAGCATAATCTTTGTAAGGGATCAAGCCGGGGTGACGAGTATTCCATTCTCCTTTAATATGATTTATTACCAAAGCTGAATCGCCATACACATCAAGAAGTTTAATTCTGAGATTAATAGCTTCCTCGAGACCCATGATGCAAGCCTCATATTCCGCCATATTATTAGTACAATCAAATGTCAACCTTGTAGTAAAAGGAATGTGTGATCCATGTGGAATGACAATCACAACACCAATTCCTTTACCATAAGCATTCACAGCTCCATCAAATATCATACTCCAGCGAGATTCAGGATCAGGACCTTCCTCAGGCAATGGTTCATCGCAATCTTTCACTTTCAGAAACATCACATCCTCATCGGGGAAATCATACTTCACAGACTGATAATCATCAACTGGTTGGTGAGCAAGATAGTATGCTAACATGCTGCTTTTAATAGCTTTTTGAGTGCAATATTCGATGTCATTTTCAGATAACAGCATCTGCCAGCGAGCAATTCTCCCAGTAAGAACAGGCTTTTAAAAAATGTACTTGATTGGATCCATTTTGGAGATCAACTAAGTAGTGTGATTCAAAATATACTGTCGCAAATGTTTTTCTGCCCAGGCTAGAGCACAACATGTCTTTTCCAGCATGGAATACCACGAATCACAATCAGTAAACTTTGTACTGAGATAATAAATGGCATCTTGTTTCTTCCCCATTTCATCTTGTTGTCCTAGAATATAACCCATGGAATTATCTAACACTGTCAGATACATAATCAATGGTCTTCCTTCAACAGGAGAGAGCAAGATAGGAGGCTCAAGCAAATATTCTTTAATACTTACAAATGACCTTTGGTAGTCATCTGTCCACACACAACCTTGATATTTCTTTAACAACTTAAAGATCGGTTCACACATTGCAGTCATATGGGAAATGAATCTGGAGATTTAATTCAAACGCCCGAGGAACCCTTTGACTTGCTTTTCAGTTCTCGGCGCCGGCATTTCTTGAATTGCTTTGACTTTATCAGGGTCAACTTCATTCCCTTTCTGGCTAACAATGAAACCCAATAATTTCCCTGACCGAACACCGAAGGTACATTTATTTGGATTCAAGCGGAGATAATACTTCCTCAAACGCTGAAACAACTTCAACAAATCTTCTACATGCCCTTCTTCAGTCTGGGATTTAGAAATCATGTCATCAACATATAACTCAATTTCCTTGTGCACCAAATCATGGAATATGGTTATCATAGCCCTCTGGTACGTTGCACCAGCGTTCTTCAACCCGAAGGGTATCACTCTGTAACAGAATGTTCCCCAGGGTTTGATAAACATTGTTTTTTCCATGTCCTCAGGGCCATCCTTATTTGATTTTACCCGAAAAATCCTTCCATGAACGAGAAAACTTTGAATTTTTATGTGCTATCTACTAACATATCAATGTGCGGCAATGGAAAATCATCTTTTGGACTAGCTTTATTTAGATCTCTGTAATCTACGCACATGCGAACTTTTTCGTATTTCTTTGGTACTGGGACAATATTGGAAATCCACTGAGGGTACACTGATGTCACAAGAAAACCGACATTAATCTGCTTTAGAACTTCCTCTTTGATCTTCACCGCCATATCTGGGTGAGTTCTTTACAAATTCTGCTTGATTGGCGGGCACGCTGGCTTCAACGGAAAATGGTTCTATACAATATCTATATCTAGACCAGGCATGTCTTGATAAGACCAAGAAAAAATATCCCACACTCTTTCAACATCTCAATCAACCTGCTCTTCACATCAGGATGCATCAATGCTTCGATCTTGATTTCCTTCAGATCTTCTTCTGAATCCAAATTGATTACTTCCAATGGATCTTTATATGGATGAATTACGTTCTCCTCGCGCTCAAGCAACCGCGAGACCTATTCTGGAGTCTCATCATAGTCTTCTTCTTCGGCCCCATACACAGGACATTCAAAGTTGGGAGAGGGTGCAGGGTCATTGTATTCAACGAGTTTTTTAATTAATCTGCACATATGATTTGTGATTGCTTTTAGAAACTAACACATATAACAAGTGATCATGCAAATTGTATTTTAGTTATTATTTATTTTTAAAGGTTTTTTATGATTACCATTTTCCAAGAAAAAGCATAAAATAAAGACACAATTTTGGAAACAAAGACAAATTTTATTATTGATTTTAAAAATCATAGCAAACAGATAAGCCCATATAATATCAATACTTTCACCTTGGGCAGAGTGAAAGCTTTTCAACAAGATTAACAAAAACAAATTACTTTGAAACATGTATGCAAGATGGAACATCAATGGTGATCTAATTCTGAACCCTAACTCCGTGTGTCATATAATTTGGCATTTTTGGCTCTGCTTCATCTTCCACAATGGCATTAATCCTGGAAATAGTTGGATGCAAATAACCCCCGCTACGAAAGATGTCTTGATACTTGCCAGCAACAGACTTTGGCTTCATGCTCTTACCTTTATCATTCTTCACAGAAAACCCCAAGCTAACTCTATTCTTGTTTATAGTTGGATCAACAATCTATCCCCATACTTCACTATGGCCATTATGCACAACCTGCTGAGCATCCTTAAACGAAGCCATAGAATTCTCATTTCCTTTTATATTATCAATGGATAAATCTTGGAACTGGGTTCCAACAGCAACTTCATCCGCCTCCAGAATGCTGAAAGAGGACAAATCAGATATCAATAATGCCTGTTATCCATTTATTATTACCACTTTTCCTTCACGCACAAACTTCAACTTTTGGTGTAAAGTCGAAGTGACAGCCCCTGCCTCATGTATCCACGACCGTCCCAACAAACAGCTGTAAGTGGGTACAATATCCATGACTTGGAAAGTAATCTGAACAAATGTGGGCCTATATGAATAGGCAAGTCCACTTCACCAATAACAGATTTCCTTGATCCATCAAACGCTTTCACAATAATACCACTTGGGCGCATGGGAGTTCCTTGATATTTCAACTTCATAAGTGTGCTCCTCAGTATAACATTCAATGTAGATTCATTATCAATCAGCACATTGGATAATGAGTCATTTTTGTAGTTCATAGAGATGTGGAGGGCCAAATTATGATTCATTCCTTCATCGGGCAGTTCATCGTCGCAGAAACTCAGGTTATTACATGATGTAATGTTCCCTACCACAATGTTGAATTGGTCTACTGGCATATCACTTTTCACGAAATCTTGGTCCAATACCCTCATCAAAGATTCTCTGAGCAGAGGAATTCATCAATAAAGCCAAAATAGATATTTTTGAAGGAGTCTGCAGTAGCTGATCTACAATTATGTAGTCGTTCATCTTGATTATCTTCAAAATATCATCTACCTCCTTTTTTAGCGTAGCTCCACTAGATTCACCCACTTCCTTCTTGGGTTCAACATTTTCAACAATTTTCTTTCCAGTACTAACATCTCCATGAACAACTGGTGCAAATACACGACCACTATGGGTCACTCTGCCAGTCTCAGCAATATTTCCACCATTAGGCATTGGCTGGATGGGAACTTCCACACCAACCTCTAAAATTGTAGCATTATATTTGTAGGGTACAACCTTATCTGACTTGTAAGGGACAGGACCCGGTAAACTAATCACCAATGGAGTAATAGCTGGCTTGCTATGATATTCTACTTCAAAATGGGTGGGTGCACCAAAACAAGGCACAATAATGTTTACTCCTTCTTCAACATAATCAGTCATTACAGAGTCGTCTTTGGAAAACAAATCTTCATCCAAGGAGAAGAACTCATCCGCAGAGGCATACTCATCATCTGACTCTTCTTTAGCCAAACAAACCTCAATCTCATTAACCTCATGGTAATCATCCCTTTGGCCTGTAACCTTGATAGTTCCATTATCCAACAACAACTGAACACCTTTATTTACAATTGAACATCCTCGGGAGTCTTGACAGCAAATTCGGCAAGATCCATACTGATGTTCTACCTGACCAACCATGTGGCAGAAAGTAGCATGCAATTATACAATATCCTCATTCATATATTCCACATCAAAGATCCTGAACTCTCCAGGACATCCAAAAAACATGTTTACTTCCTCTTCATACTCTGTCCTAGGCCTGATTATATGGATGAGGCCTTCATCCATCATCTCCTGCAAATCATCCTTTATCTTGTCACAACCCTGTATATCTGTACTACAAATAGCACAACCGGCATGGTCATGCGTATATTAGCTAAATTCATAGAGGTCTGCATGCATTTTCACCAAATCTCCACTAACCAAATTAATATCAAAAATCCGGAAATCACTTGGACAACCGGCCACCATGTTCACAACATTTTCTCCTCCGTGCTTTGGTAGAGGATTATCTTTCACATTAGGGCCCACATCATTTAAAGATAAGATACCAGACTTCACCAATTTCTGTACTTCAGTTTTCAAAGGATAACAATTCTTAACATTATGCTCTGGTGCTCCCTGATGAAAAGCACATGTTTGGTCTGCCTTGTAATACCAAGCAATGGTGATGGTACAGCGGGAGGTGGTCTGGTCTGAACCAACTTCTTCTGAATTAATGACGGGAGTAATTCTGTATAACTTATAGGAATAGGGTCATAACTCTCCCTTCTTTGATTATACCTTTGATTCCCCTGATGGGATGGTCTCTGATAAGCAATAGTAGTCGGAGCTACACCAACAACTGGAGTAACTGAGGCGACTTGTTGATGACACTGATAATTTCTTCTAGGAGGATTAACCCTCCTTTCTTGCATGACAGCGTTTGTATCTCCTTCCTTCTTCTTGGCAAACCCATAAGATGACTCCTTCATATTTCCGAAACTTTCACTTTTTGTTAGGCGGCCTTCTCTTACAACCTCTTCTAAGCGGATACCCATGCCTACCATTTTAGTAAAGTCACTTGGCACACTCGCTACCAGCCTCTCATAGTAGAAAGCACCCAGAGTCTTCAAGAAAATCTTAGTCATCTCCTTATCTTCCATGGGAGGAATCACTTGGGCGGCTACCTCACGCCATCTCTGTGCATATTCTTTGAATGATTCCCTGTCCTTCTGGACCATGGCCCTGAGTTGATCACAGTCAGGCGCCATGCCCACATTGTATTTTTATTGTCGGATAAATGCTTCTTCCAAGTCATTAAAAGTATGGATATTGATGCTGTCCAAACTCATATACCTCTTCAGCGCAACACCAGTCAAATTATCCTAAAAAAAGTGAATCAGCAGATGCTGATCATCAGTATGGGTAGACATTCTTCTTACATACATCACAAGATGAGCACGAGGACAAGTGTTGCCCTTGTACTTCTCGAACTCCGAGACCTTAAACTTTGCAGGTATCTTGACATTCGGGACCAAGCATAAACCATTCACATTCTACCCAAACAATTCCTTTCCCATGATGGCCTTCATCTCCCTCTGCATCTTGTCAAACTGTTCTTGAAATCATCCATACTATCATAGAGATCCAAGTCTTCACTTGGTGGAGGAAAAGGACGACATATCATTATTAGAAAATGGGACCACATTTACTGAAGGAGGCGCAGCAGGAGCAGCATGCATCATATGAGGTGCATGAGTAACAGTAGTCTGAACAACTGGAGTATCTTGAGGACCAAGATTGAAACCTTCAAGCGCAAAGTTCTCCGGTATTCCCCATGGACAACTTTGAGGCATGCGATTCTGAACAACAACTGGAGTAGCAGACACAAGAACAGTTGGAACTTCAGTAGTAACCCTTGTTTCTTGAGGTTGAACACTCGGTGGCTGATTCTGAGAAACTACCAGAGATTCCATCAGAGCAGTAAGATTGGCCATGTCGGCCTTCAGAGCAGAAACTTCCTTGCGCAGCTCGCGATTCTCTTGTTCTAAGTTGTCCATCTTCCTTCTGAAATTAGCTCGAGTGTTGTAGTGATGAGACAACTTGCTGAAAGAAGTAAATAAGCTTGGTAAGACACTTGGATATGCATAACAAATGCAAGAAATATGTGCAATATGATGCATGATATGCAATGCACATGATTTATTTTATTATTAATATTTCAAGGGACTTAAATATTTATAGACACATTGCAAATATCAAAGTAATAACACATTTGAAATACTGAAATTTTTTATTATAATAACTTCAAAATGGATTAAAAGTTTCAATAATCCCAAGTACAAGATGAAAATAAAGTCTAAAACCCTAAGAAGTAAAGCTGACAGAGATCACTCTATACGCTGGCGCTTCCCTGTAAGCCTGGAAATCTGAGCCTTCAACTCTGATTTTCTTCTGCATATCTGGTGGCAACCTCCTTCCAATCACTTGAATCATGAAGTGAGAAACTAGCATCTGACTGAGGCTTAGAGTAAAATCAATCCCCTTGCCTCTCCATGGTCTCTACAGCCCGACTCTCAAGAATCTCAATCAAGTCTTCTTTCTCCTTCAAGTCTTCTCTATAGGAAATCTCTAAAGTTTGGCACTTATTCTTCCAAGCGTCCTTTTCCTGCTGCATCCTGACCAAAGCAAGCTGTAGCTCTTCCACATCATCCAATAAGGGAGGAGTATTCTTCACAAACAAGTCATGCATAGATGCTTCCGGGGAATACATCATCTTCAACTGAATAGCTCTCGCTTGGACCCACTGAAGATACGACTCCAAAGAAAAAGCCCCCCTAGGTCCCAAGTCTTTCCTACTCTTCCTATGAATGTGACGCTAGGCCTTCACAATATGCTCCCTAGCTTCCTTATGGTCTTCTCCCTCCTTCAGGAAGAAACCACTCAAATGAATACTATTTGGTTTATCCCTCATCAGATAACCAAGTTGTCATCATGCAAGAACATGGTTATAGTTAATTCCTCCCTTTATACCAATAAGAGGTACATTGGGGAAACTACCACAACTATCGACAACCTCTAAATCACGGTATGCCCGATGATACCAATAAATATTCGAGTGAGTAAGTGCCATGATCTTAGGAGCCCAACGAGGTTCCTTCCTGACATCCCAAAAAGCATCAGACTGAGGCATATGAGAAATAAACCACCGGTACAACAGAGGCGTGCAACAGATACTCATACCCCCATGATAATAATTTCGAAGATGAATAGAGTAATAAGCATCACCCAACAATGTAGGAACTAGATTTCCAATCATGAAGATCCTGATAGCATTAATGTCAACAAACTTGTCCACATTAGGAAATAAGAACAACCCGTAAGCAAGTAGAGCAAAGATGGCCTCAAAAGCAACTGTACTCTTCATCCTGGCAAAGTAATAAGCTTTCTCCAATAAGAACTGAGCTGGTAATCCTCTAATCCCTCCTTTAGTAGTCATATGGGCTTCAACCTCAGACTTCCGCAGATGGATTAAAGCAACAATCTCGTGTGGTTTTGGCTCACCCTCCAAACCAGTAAAAGGAACACAATCGGTAATAGGTAAATCTAACATACAAGAATACTCCTCTAGTGTAAGCATCAACTGATAATCAGGGAAAGTAAAGTAATGATACATCGAATCATAGAACTGGACCAAGGTCGAGAGAATACCCTCTTTCATCCTAAGCTTCATGAGAGGAATGATGGATCCATACTTCTTCCAAAAATCTACAGAACACTCAAACTCGGGAGTTAGACTGATGAACTCATCTATCTTGGGATCTTTGAAACTGTATTTTCCGGTCTTTCTTTTTCCAGAATCCATGGTCAAAAGGTACCTGAGATATTCACAAATGGTCAACTTTTAAGTCCCTTGAAATGAAAATTTCTTCAAAAGATGCTTATGAGTGCATGGATGCATGATGCAACAATCACACACAAGATCACAAACATAGGGTTTATAGGTTCAATGTCACGAGCATGAGGTCGAAGGTACTACCCATAATGTATGGTATAAAAGTTATCACCTGCCGAACAAGGTTATAGAGGTTCCCAGAGTCTACATCATTCCTTAGGATATTACCAACTTCTCGATTAACTCGGTAATTAGTAATATTCTCAAGAAAAACTCATCTGAGCGTAGTATCGCGTGACAACTATTTCTGGATTACTCCGTCATAGCTTCCTCACTACACCTAAAAGGCCAAGATGGGTTAGGTATTTTAGGGTCCTCAACTTCAGCAGGCTCCCAGGTCGAAAGCAGTACGTCTTCTCGATTACTTGGTAAACGACACTACAATCAAAGGGGCCTCCACTGAGTGGGGGAACTCATGCCTCCTTTTTTGGGATTACTCACTCAAATTTAACATGACTATACCGCCCATCCTATCTTAAAGTTTTCCCAAGTCCGGGTATAGGACTTATAAGTAATCACCAAACAACCTGAAAACCAGGAAAATCCAGACAAACAGATATACAACATATAACACATAAACAATAATAGCACATATATAGATGTAAACAAAGATAGGCTCAACCCACTTAGGGATGAACCAGCAAGAGGTCAATCTTTACCCAGTGAAGTCGCCATTTTTTTCTGTAGCGGTAGATATGTTTAAGACTAAGCCATTGGATTGACTAGACTTATACAGATCAAAATAAAATTTCCAATGCGCTTTATTGTTTCCAAAGGAATGGGAAAAGATTGAGTAACCCAGAAGAGGGGGAAAGATTCTAGGTAAGGGGGTTGGTTATGCAAAGGGAAGGTATTATCACCCTAAACATCTACGATACTCCGTAGGAACCTCTTTGAAAAATCTGTATATTTTGGCTATAAAATGTTGTATGAAAAATAGATGGTGGAGGTGAGAAAAGAAGTCCTTTTTATGATTTTTGCACCTGCCGCGGTTGTGAACCTTTAGTACCTACGTGCCATGTTTCGTGCAATAGAGGATCAGGGTACATGTATTTCCTCTTTTAAAAATTTTAAAACACAAGTGTGTTGGTTAATTTTATGAGATAAGACATCATTATCATTGTCCGTGTTGAAAACATACTTACTACCCACAATCATGAGAAAGGAGAATTTTCATCATCTCAAAGTGGAGGATATGGCTTGGATTTTAAAATCAACAATGCCTCACTCAACACCCAAGTGGAAAATATCTCTCTTCACTACATATTGTAGAATTATAGTTGTTTGCATTACTACAAGGATTGACAAGAGTCTAATCTTTTGAGAAAGGTTTTAAAATATAAAGCCAAAGTGGCAAAAATGGTTTGAAATGAGATTAATTGACTTTTAGTCTTCTCAAAAAAATGTCAAGGTATTATTAAGTTGATTGAAATTTGTTTATGAAAAATGTTTTGAAAATGCATGGACATAAGTCCAAGTTTATTATGAAAGTAGTTCAAGTTTCAAAACAAGAAGAGTTTTTAAAAGGAGGTTTGAAATTAAAGAAGACGGGAGGAGAAAAAGAGACTATCCTAAAGCACAAGATAAAAGCTAAGGATAAGAACCATCTAACCAATAAGAAGTCAATACTTGAAATTATGAGTCAAGATATAATTCTCATTCCTTGGATTGAAACCAAACAAGCAAAGATACTAGACCTCTTAAGAGAAGCAAACTTCAAATGTATTAATTCTTCACAAAAATTGGGCAGAGTAACGACTGTATACGGGTGAATTCCAGATTACAAACAAAGTATGTAATCATAATAACCTGCACACAAAACAAACAAACAACCCAATGTCTTGAGGTAAACCTCAAGAACTCCAGACAAAATATCAATTAAGGTCACAAGGTCTCCAACATAGGCCAAGGTCTCTAATCCTAAGTCCAAGAAATCCAATACTCCATAATGCCAAGGATAGTAGCCAAATAGTCCAAGTATCATTAAAGCATTTTTTAGGGTTCTTGTTGATTATTAGGTATCTTGAAAAATAAAATAAAATATCAAGTGAGCAAAATAAAAAAAAGACAAGAAAGTAAATGCTCAAGTGAGCAAAATAAAAATGGCATGAAATGTAATACTTAAAATAAATGGTACATAAAGCATAAAAAATAAAAGCATAAAGTAAAAACAATTTAAAAATTAGTGGTTAGTTGGATGACCATTTTGAAACTTGCATTTGGAACTCATTAGAGGATTGGTAGAACCAAAGCCTCCACACAACAAGTTACATTTGCTTTTTGTCAAGTATATCATCCATTTGGAATTCTCAAAAGTACCATTTAATGATCAACAATGTTTAAGTGATCCGTGTTGACCAAATTTTTTGTAGATCCATTAGAGGATTGGTAGAACCAAAGCCTCCACACAATGAATCTCAAGGTTATTGGATCAAAGAGATCAAATTAACATACTTGGGCTTGCAAACATAAGTTTGGGCCACGAATGATCATTTATTTGAATCGGGACAAAATTTAGCGCTATGTTAAGCAATCGTAAGTGGACTTATATAGAAGTCTCACCTATTTTGAGGCCGGTCAATAGAAATCTATGCACCATTTGTATTGAGACATGATATAGAGATCATGCTTCAATAACACTTAGTGCAATAAGAAATGGACAAGAGGAAGAGGGGTGGGAAAGAATATAAACCACATTTGAATTAAAATTTATTCAAACTACTATTAAAATCATTCATCTATTTTTGTGGAGTTAGACTCAACACCATGGATCCAATGATGTTAATAAAGTTCATGATAAAAAATTCAACCCAAGACCAGCCATAAAATAATTACAAAATAATATTGCATTGAATATATAACTTTAAAAAAGTTTTAAAAAGTTTTAAAATAGAAATAAAAGAGAACAATATCAACTATGTTCAAATTAATCAAGAAATATTGAGTAAGACCATAGAAAAATCAGAAATGAACTCAAATATTTTTAAATTTTTTTTTGTAACTTTTTAACTTCAGAAACTACTTTTAAAATTAAAATAAATGAGTAAAATAAACCAAAAATGATATAAAAATACCAAAGTCAGAAATAAAAAATAAATGAGGTCACCAATATTTGTCACAATATCATTGGGTCATTCCTTAATTTTTTCAAAATTTAAAAATGCATAAAAGTATTTTTAAAAATTTAAAACAATTCAAATAAAGTGAAGATTTATAAAAAATATCAAAACACAAAATAAAATTGTGAAAAAAATAAAAATCAGAAAGAGAAAAATCAAAACTATTTTTCATAATTTTTTCAGATTTTTTGGACTTAAAATGAATTTTCAATGATTTTTTGAAATTTAAAACAATTAAATATAAAAATCAGAAATAAAAAATAATGTAAAAAATATGTGGACCATTGGATGAGATTCAAAACGCGTTAGTAATCAAATCCAAGAGATCTGGCGCATTGTGCATATCATAGTCATTAGTGAATAAAGCACTGAATCAAATGTAAAATCAGATTTCAAAAAAACAAGTGGCAAGCCATCATTGGTTGGAAGATGACACACTGGTCATCTTCAACCTCCAGCCATCGTGAATTGCAGGTCTCTCAAACTGTAAAATCAGAATCTCAGACCTATGTCATTTGATTCGTCTCTTCAAGATGAAGACAACCACACCTTCGCGACAAATTTATATAAACTGTAGCTCAAGAAATTTGGAAAGAAAGTTTTGAAAAGGGATTTGAAATTTCATGGTCAAAACGTGTTTCCAGATAAAAGTAATTGTTGCAACTAGAACTAGGGCAATGAGAGCTTCACAATGATATCAAAGTTTTGAAGAATTGATGGAGAAATCTACCTATTAAAGTTGAGTTGCAGAGCTCTGAAACTGGACTTCTATGGATCAATATAGGGAACGATTCTTGAAGGTAATTATATGGTTAGATTTAAGGAAGATCAAGGAAGGTGAATTGATAGAAAAATTGGATTGAAAAAGGCTTGAACACTGATTTCAAAGTTACAGAAAATTGAGTTATGGAGCAAGTTTGGCAGAGTGATTTTGGCTATTCAAGCTTGAGGAAATGAATGAGGGATGACCCTCTATTTATAGGGAATCAAATGGAATGTTCAAGCGTGTGAAATGATGAAGTTTGGAGGGAAATCATGTGAACCTGATACATGATTAAGGTGTGATCTGTTTTGCATCAAAATTCATCCAATCCTTGCGTTTTAAGACTCTAATCCACTTTGGAAAGTTGGTTAAACATACTTAGACAACAAATGTGTGCTAATTTGATGTTTAGAAGCCAAAACATGAATTTCAAATTTTGACTTATGAAGAAACTTCAGTTTCAAGTTACCAAGTTCAACATAATGGAATTCCCAGCTCAAGAGGTCTTAGGGCATGATTCTTGATGCTTTAGAAATACGAGATTACAATCTTTGCAATGGGAAAAGAATGGAATCAAATTGATGTTTGAGATGAAAGTTGCAATGAATCTAAGTTGGGAAAAAGAAGTTGGCTTTCCATACTTAGAAATATTTCAAGTTTTTCTTCAAAAGTGACCTATAATGTTTTGCATCCAAACATGGCCTCCCACTTGGAATTTTCTCTTGACCAAAAAAGATGGCATGAAATAGACCTCTTGAATGACATTTTGAGACTTGAACCATTCAAATCTCAAAAAATTGAGAGAGTTATGAATTGTTGAAGTTAACAAAAAAATCATAAAATGACCTATAATATTTTGTACCCTTAGGGCATCTTCCATCCATTTTCTCACTTTTCATATAAAAGAAGGAATAAATTTCACATCCTCAAGGTCATTATGGAAAAAGAGTGGGATCAAGGTGATAAAAATTGATCAAGTTATGATCATTTGAAGTTACATATGGGAAATTGAGGGTTCATCTGGAGTACTTGTAATCTTTCTTCATCATCAAGTTTCTTCCACATGAAAACTCCTTGAAACTTTTGAAGTGATTTGTTAATAACCCATTGAAGATAAGGATGTATTTGGAATCACTCAAAAATACCAAAAGATGAGCAATATATACTTCTTTGAAGTTCAAAACCCTAGCTCATAGATCAAGAAAATGCTTTGAGGAACTTTGACAATTTTGAACAACCTTCTTGTACCAACACTTTTGATTTGTAAATAGAAGTTGTTAAGGATGATAATGATAACTCGTAGAAACCAAAACCACTTCCATATCTTGAGAATTGAGAGAAATATGCACTTGTGACCAATGGTGAACAAAGCCTTGTCCAATCATGATAACTTCTTCAATCAACCCGTTGTACTTTTGAATCAATTTTGATAAATTTGAAATATGGTGAACCAAAATAAACCTTGCCATGCCTTTTCTTCCAACATAACTTCAATGATGAGGTTTGAACTTCTCAATCTTTATTGATTAGGGCATGGAAATAAACTCATGAACCCATGGATCAACTTGCTAAGCCACATTTCCTTTACCTACATTATTAACAAGTAAGACAAACCAACATTGGATTTTATTAATTAAAAGGAAAATCAAAACAAAACATGCATGATCACAAAAGTAAAACAAGTGAAGGTGCTTGGTGATTCCTCAAAGAGAAAAGCTAGAGATAGGGAGGAGAACCAAAATCCCTAATGTGATCTTTTTTTGATTGAATCAATATGGTATGATGAAGGGATCTTAGGGAAAAAATTGGGGTACAACAATGTCGAGCTTACGATGTAAAACAAGCATGTTTGTTTGTATTTGTTTATGTGTGTGGTGATTTGTGTTTTAACAAGTTGAAACAAGAAAATGTTTTGAATTTCAAATCTTCACTTTTCAACTTGTTAATTCATTTTTACCCGGTTTTCATATCGTTATTTGTATTTGTTTTGTTATGTCAATTTGTGTTTCCCAAAAGCTTGTCGTGTTTAGCCTGAGGAGTTTTGTTCGTTATATATATTGTAAATTTTGTACATTGAAATTTTGTAGGAGTATTATATTTTGAATTATTTTGATTGTTGTTTGGAATCCAATTTTGGTCCGAAATCTTGAGGAATTTAGAGGTGATTTTCCAAGTATGAACGCTTCAACTTGCGGATGTATGGTAATGATAGTGTTTTGTAGTTGGTACACGCCAGATACTCTTTTATCACTTTATAGAACATAACATGTTTATGAGACTTATCTTTTGTACAATTTTCATGTCATTCATTCTTTTGCAAATTGAATTCACTTTTGAATCACTTTAGAACTAAACCCTTGTGAGGTTGCTTTCCATTGTATATGCACGGGAGACCGACAATTTTGTCTTAACTCAATTTTATTATGTTTAATCTTGCATTTATGTTGATTCGTATGAAAGCATGATATTATCAAGGCATTTTGTTTGATTTTGAGCACAACCACCTAGCCAAATTGTAAATTTCACCTTATGAGTGTGTGATCATTTATAACCCCTTTGAGCCTTTTGTCACTATCCATGTTGTTTGAACTTCATGCTTGTCTATGAGTATTAAATTCACTTTTTTGAATGGATTTTGATTGTTGTTTTTTCTTGAGCCCTGAACATTATGTTGTTGCATGAATTTCTGCCTTACCTTAGTATGTAGGGAGTATTCATATAATGATACGGTTGAATTCAAGTTGGGGAGAAAAATGATTGCGTACTTATTGGTTGATTGCTACGAGGATGAATAAAAAAATGTGAAAAAGAAAGAGGAGAAAAAGAAAGAAAAAAATGAAAAAAACTTTGAAAAATAAAAATAAAAAGAGTTCAATAATGTTGTGTTAATAAGTATGATGCTTTGGTGTGAAATTTGGGATTCAGAAGAAGTTTAATTAGAATTTTATATTTGAATCTTTGGTGAATTGATCACTCCCTTAGGTTTAGGAAAGTTTTTGTTTCAATTAGCCTTAGGAATTGTCTCTTGTTTTTTCACCCAACCACGTTATAATCTTTGAATCCCTTGTGATTTTTCTTTTGTACTTTTCAATATGAATTTGCTTTGATGAATGCATAATTTAGTTGTCGTTAGCAAGATTATTGGGTGAGATTTAAGCACCTCATATTTGTGTTTTTCATCTATCGATGAAGTGTGTGCTAGGTGTGATTCACCTGTGAACATTGTATTATTTTAGAATTTTTGACATGTGCGTTGTATTTAGGAGTTGTTTCATTTTCATGTTATCGTTGTAGTTTAGTGGTAAGTTTTTGTTTTGTGTGTACGTTTTTATTTTGAACCATAGATTTGTTTTTCGTTTTAAAAACCTGTTGGCTTGTGATTATTTGATTATTGTTTCTTTGTTCTTTGAGTTGTTTGGCCTTGTTTGAGGACAAACAATAATTCAAGTTAGGGAGAGTTTGATAAGTGCCAATTGTAGTTATTTTTGTATATACTTTTTATTGCACTTATCGACTCTGGGTTGTTAATATCAGTTGAATAACCCAAATTTGTGTATAAATACGTTTAGCTTGTGTATAATGTATTTTCTTGTATAAAGTGTATCGTTTGATAGTTTTGAGTTCATTTTCTTGTATATATAATATAGTTAATTAGTAGAGTTTGGTTGTGAGATATATAGGTACTAAATTTCTAGAAATAATCCGTTTAAATCATACAAAACTTCTAAAAGTTTGTATTAATCTTCTTATAGTGTATATACCATTTCCCTATTTTGTTCATGTGCATTGACACCTAAATTCATTAGCCTCTTAAATGGACTGTTTTTGCTTGTTTTTGATGATCCCTTTGTATTGGTGTAGTTAGTCGAAGACCATCACCGATTCGAAGAACATCAAAGCCGCATTATCCGTCGTCGACACCAATAACCCCCTTTTCTTTCTTTGGTAAGTCAAGTTCAAATTCAACATTACTGATTCTTTTATTTATTTAAATCTCATTCCTATATTTATTTTTAGTCCATATTAATAACTCTAGAAATAAATTTCTAGAAATAATTCGTTTAATTCATACAAAAAGGGAATAATCTGTTTATAGTGTTTTTGTTTACTTTAATTAGTAGAAAAAATGGATAAAAAATGGATGCCTGTCGATCGATTGTCAAAAGAGTACGAGAATGGGGTATTGGAATTCGTTAAGTTTGCTATTGAACACGCCAAAGACCCCAGACGAATGGAGTGTCCTTGCTTGGGTTGTTGTTCTGTGGGTCGGGTCGATGCAGATAGATTGAAATCGCATTTACTAATGTGTGGAATTGATAGAAGTTATATGTGTTGGATATTTCACGATGAAAAAAAGTAACGACAATGTTGAATCATGGGAGAAAAGTAGTACGACCTATGCTTCAGACGACAAGGACACAGATACATACAATTTTGATCAAGTCGAAGAGATTGCAGATGCACTTGAAGAAGATATTCAGGATTGTCCCAAAATGTTTGAGAGATTGGTAAGCGATGCAGACAAATCGTTGTATAAAGGTTGCACTAAATTCACAAGACTGTCTGCGGTATTAAAGTTCTATAACTTAAAGGCGGGCAATGGATGGTCAGACAAAAGTTTCACAGAGTTATTAGCCCTTATAATAGATATGCTTCCGGAGGATAATGTTCTTCCTAATTGAAACTATTTTGCCAAAAAAATGTTGTGCTCTATTGAATGAGCTATGATAAGATACATGCTTGTCCAAACGATTGTGTCTTGTTTCGAAACGAATATGCATCGTTAAATGAATGCCCTAAATGCGGTTTATCTCGATATAAGAAAAAAATGTCTCCAACAAAAGTCTTATGGTATTTTCCTATAATTCCGAGATTTAGGCGCATGTTTCATAGTGAAACCGATGCAAGACACTTGACTTGGCATGCAAATGAAAGAATTATTGATGGAAAGTATCGACATCCGGCAGATTCACCACAGTGGTCGAAAATTGGTGATGATTGTCCTGATTTTAGAGAAGAAGCAAGAAACCTTCGCTTGGCATTATCTACTGATGGAATGAACCCACATGGTCTTCAAAGTATCTCACATACCACATGGCCTGTGATTCTTATGATTTATAACCTACCTCCATGGCTATGTATGAAGCATAAGTACATGATGTTATCTATGTTAATTTCTGGGCCTAAACAACCGGGGAATGACATAGACGTATACTTGACACCTTTGATCGAAGATTTAAAGATTGTGTGGGAGAACGGTGTGGAGGTTTATGATGGATATAGGAAAGAAAGTTTCAATTTGAGGGCGATGTTGTTTGGAACAATTAATGATTTTCCAGCATACAGGAATCTATCTGGGTATAGCATTAAAGGTCAACATGCGTGTCCTGTTTGTGAAGATGGAACCAATACGACGCGATTGAAACTTTGTCAGAAGAATGTGTTTCTCGGTCATCGTAGATTCTTACATTCTAAACATCACTACCATGGGTGGAGAAAAGCATTCAATAGAGACATCGAACAACGTAAAGCTCCACCTGCATTGTCACGTGACCAAATTTTTAAAAAGGTGAAAGATGTGTGTACTCAGTTTGGCAAGCCTTTTGCATATAAGGTTGTCAAAGGTGGGTGGAAGAAGAGGTCGATTTTTTTTGAATTTCCATATTAGAAGTCTTTGTATGTGAGACATTTTCTCGATGTTATGCATATTGAAAAAATGTATTCAAAAGTGTTATTGGTACGTTACTTAATATAAAAGGAAAGTCTAAGGATGGACTTAAAGCAATGGAGGACATGTTAAAGATGGGATTAAGAACTGATAGGACCCGTGAAGAAAGGAAGACGAACATATCCATCACCTGCTGCTTTTACTCTATCTAGAAAGGAGAAAAAATATTGTGCAAGTTTCTAAGTGAAGTTAAAGTTCCAGAAGGATACTCTTCAAATATTAGAAGACTTGTGTCTATGAAAGACATCTAGTTGATGAATTTAAAGACACATGATTGTCATTTTATAATGGAGCATTTTCTACCAATAGGTATACGTTCTATTTTTCCAGAAAAAGTAAGAAGCACCATAACTAAATTGTGTTTTTTCTTTAGGTCAATTTGTAGTAAGGTGATCGATCTTGAGGTCTTACCAACACTGCAAAAAGAAATAGTTATTACCTTGTGTGAGCTTGAGATGTATTTTCCTCCCTCTTTTTTTTACATAATGGTACATCTGGTTGTTCATCTTGTGAAAGAGACACAGTTGTGTGGACCAGCTTATATGAGATGGATGTACCTTGCTGAACGTTATATGAAAATATTAAAAGGGTACGTGAAAAATCGGAGTCGCCCAGAGGGTTATATTGTTGAACGATACATTGTTGAAGAAGAGGTTGAGTTTTGTACTGAATATTTGTCCAATGTTCAATCCGCTGGGCTCCCAAAAACTCATATGTTTGAAAAAAAGGAAGGTAAAAAATTAATTGGAAATAAAATTAAGACAGTATCAAGGGATGAACGGGAGCAAGTGCATTTGTATGTTCTGCACAATGACATTGAGGTTGAGCCATATGTTGAAATGCACAAGGCTATACTTCGAGGGTTAAATCAGAACAGAAATGAAAATTGGATAGTACGAGAGCACAATCAAAGTTTTATACAATGATTTAAGGATCATATTTATTCAAAACGCTCTTCAGATCCCACTTCAATAACAGAAAGGTTGAGATGTTTGGCATATGGTCCAAGTTTGCATGTGTTTTCTCATATCGCATACATAATAAATGGATACACATTTTATACCAAAGAACAAGATGATAAAAGTACTATGCAAAATAGTGGTGCCACCGTGCTAGCTGAAGCAATGCACATATCAAGTACGAAGGACCTAAACCCCAAATATGCAAATCTATCATATTTTGGGGTTATTGAGCACATTTGGGTGTTTGATTACGAGAAATTTCAAATTCCTATCTTTGGTTGCAAGTGGGTAAATAGTAGCGGCATACGAATGGATAAGTCATCATTTCTGCAAGTTGATCTTAATAGGGTGGGATACAAAGACGAGCCTTTTATTCTATCATCTTAAGCTAAACAAGTGTTCTATGTCACTGACCCGACGAGTACGAAATGGTCTATAGTGCTTTTATCTAACAAAGTGATTGATAATATCGGTGTAGATCAAGGTGATATTGATGTTGAGAATCAGTCATGTATTAGACAAAATGATCAAGATGAGAATATTATAGCGGATGAATCATATATTGGAAACAATCATAACGAGGGAATTTGGATCAATTCTGACACGTGCATTGCTAAGAAACAAGTAATTCATATTCCAACCAATAAAATAAAGAGATGTTAGTGAAAAAGGTAATATAGTAAAATGTTATATATTATGTCATTTTCAATAAATTTATATGCTATTCTTTATTTTACAATTGTTATATATTCAATTGATTATGGATTTTTATATTGGGTTTATGTTTTTATTTATTACAGGTTAAATGTCTAGTAACGAGGATCGCCCACATGATGATGTGACCATTACTGATCGGGAAGCGGAAATTAGACGGGGTATAACAGTTATGAAGAAAGTCATTCGTGATAGAGACCGAGGCATAAAATTAGATGCGCATTAGAGCCAAAGTGGCCAACTAATTGAGCCTAACAGTTCAACGGTGACAAGTTTTATTGGTGCACTTGTAAGGAATGAAGTTCCAATTACTTGTGATGATTGGAGAAAAATAGAGTTGAAAGAAGCTAAAGAAAATTTTTGGAGTGAGATACATGTACCAAATTTAATGAAGTTCCAATTTGTTTTTAATGATGATTATGTCTTTAAATTACTTGTACTAATGCACTTTGTGTATGTTTTTCGTAGAGGTCTTTCAACAACATTGATGATACTAGAAAAACTTTTTGTCTCCGATTGGCCTGAAAACTACTAAGAGGGTTTAGGACTTTTTTAAATATGAAGTTTCTTTGGGATGCAGATAAAATTTTTGTTGATGCAAAGCTTCCATCTAAATATGCAAGTTTGGCTTCACCTAAAGAATGGGAAACGTTTAAAGCCAAACGAAAAACCCAGGAATTTCAGAGTGTAAGTGAAACAAATTGGCAAAGAGCATCAAGTCCCGCGTATCTATACAGAAAAGGGCGTATTGGATATGGACGCTTAGAACAGTCTATCGTAAGTATCTATAAATTGCAATGATATACTTGTTCATCATGAATTATATTTGAAGATATTATTTGGCTTTATGTGTAGTTAACAAAGGAGAATAGTTCTGAAACATCTCTTCCCGCACATGTTTTGTGGAAGGAAGCCCGTGTGGATAAGGATGAAGTTGTCAAAGAAGATGTTCAAAACGTTTTTGAGAAATGTGTAAGTATAGCATTATTTATTTAATTAAATCAAAAGTTTAGTAACATAATTAAGACAAATTTTCAATATTCATATGAATTTCAGGAGACTCTATCTCAGTCTATATGTCCAGATGAAGACAATGATTACAGGAGCATACTTAGTCGAGCATTAGATGTTCGTGAGTATTCTGGTCGGGTGAGGGGTAAGGGATTCAGAATCACTCCAAAATCCTTGAATATGAAAACGCAAAAAACTCCTAGCAATAAAGAACTGCAGGAAACCCTGGAAGCACTACAAGCTAAAGTCCGTGAATTGAGAAGGGAAAAAGAATTAAGAGAGCAAGCTTCAGGTTTTAAAGCTACTAGTGACAAAGGTAGTATCAATTGCAATTTTCAACCGAATCTTCCAAAGGTAATTATATATATCATTATGAAATTAAAGTAGCTTAATTTATTTAATTGAAATATATACACAATAATAATTTGAAATTTATTATTGGTTTTAGGGCATTTCACCTTGTCATCTCTACTTATCGTCACCAACTTATCGGATGGTTGGCAAGGGAAAAGTGCATAACACTTTGGGAGAATTACTTCACACTAAACCGCTCCCTACTGGCTGTTTAAAATTATCGATTGACATTGCTTTGGAGAAGGATGCGTTATTACCACATCCTGGCGATGTTTCGGATGCCACACTTACGGGAGATACAATCAGTTTGTTTGTTGCAAGGCCATCAAGCCTCATTAGTGTAGACAATGAGGTATTATTAAAACCATATATATGAACCTTTGATTAATCAAAGTTTTTATGCGCATTTTACGTACATTTGTTTTTACATGGTTATGTTAATTAAATTCCAACAAAATCCAAAGCAAAAGACAAGGGAATTCCACGCCAAACCGAGTCAGTGGCATCAATAAAAGAGGTACATCACAATTATATGATATTTATGCATGTAACTAATTAAATGTTAATTCGTGATCTTATAATTTACATAACTAATTATATGATCTTTAGATTCATGCTAAAGAGAATGAAGATGTCGGTAGGGGTAAGAATCCTGAAATTAGCAATATTTCCACACAAAAAAAAGGTTATTGCTAAGAAGACCGCAGCTAAAAAAAACCTACTTCCAAGTATAGCTCATGCCTTGGGACATTTTTAGAAATGTCTGATATTCCAGAAGGAAATACTCGTATTCTACCTATGGAGTTTGGTATTTTTGGTTTTGAATATTCTGAAACAATTGGTATGGAGGATTTTGATCGAGTTTTACAACATACACAATTAGGCCCCCGTGTTGTTAATATATAGATAAGGTATATCCGATCTACTTTGTCTAATTAATTGATCAATTCATTTACTCATTTCAAATGTTAATGAAGTCTTTTATTTAAAGTTTTTGTATGAAAAATTGATGCGCCCGAGTGGAATGGAGCAAAGATTCGCTTTCTTATCTCCTTTCAGTACCAACTTAGGGTTAATCATTCATAAACCAGATGAAGTCATGGCTCATGTACTCGAGCTCTTTATATCCATATAATCTGAAGCAGAATGGCTTTATGTGACCAAACCTCCCACAATAATGACATCTCCATCTTTTTTTCTTCATATTTCTCTGTTCTTGATGTTGAGTCCTATGTTGTGACATCTGCTTTGACATTTGTTTATCAGGCCTGGTCTTTTTCTTGTCAACAGCAGATTTCTTTGCAGCCACAAATCCTAGACCAGACATGTTTCCTGCATTTTGTCCAGCCTTAAGGATTTCTTCCAACTTGTCAGTTCCAGTTGTTAACATCTTGACAGACTTAGTCATCTGATCAAGTTTGGAGTTCAACATTAGAACTTCACCTTTGAGATGGCTTATAGTAGCAGTGTATGCCTTCTTCCTAGCCTCCAACTTCACTATGAGCTTTTTCTGTTTCTCATTTTGCTGACAGACTTCAGCACTTCTGATTCATAGCTTCTTGTAGGAGTCAACAAGTTATTCAAATGTCACTTCCTCATCACTAGAATCATTATCAGAGTTACAAACACCAGATAATGAAGTAACTAGTTTAGCAGATTTTTCTTCAGAGTCACTTTCTGAGTCACCATCAGACCAAGTAACAAACATTCCTTTCTTTTGTTTCTTTAGAAAGGTAGGACATTCAGCTCGAATGTGCCCATATCCTTCACATCCATGTCATTGGATTCCTCTGCTTTGATTTCCCTTTTCTCCAGACTTAGTTCTTCTGCTGGAGTCATAGGATCTGCTAATGTCATAAGAAATGTTCTTGACATTTGACCTTGACTTTGGGTCCATTCTCTTGATGAGTTTGTTGAAATTCCTTTCGAGCATAGCTATAGCTTCTGATATATTCTCTTCATCACTCTCCTTGCTTTCATCTTCAGTATTGGATACAAGGACTATGCTCTTGTTTTTCTTGTCAACATTGTCACTGATCCCCATCTCAAATGTCTGAAGTGACCCAATGAGTTCATCAACCTTCAAGTTGCAGATATCCTGAGCTTCCTCTATAGCAGTCACTTTCATTGCAAACCTTTTAGGCAAGGATATGAGAATCTTTCTCACCAGCTTTTCTTCTGACATCTTTTCTCCCAATGCTCCTGAGGTGTTGGCAATTTCCAAGATGTTCATGTGAAACTGATGAATGGTCTCATCTTCCTTCATCCTTAGATTCTCAAATTTGGTAGTGAGCATATGAAGTCTTGACATTTTTACTTTGGATGTACCCTCATGGGTGGTTTTGAGAGTGTCCCAAACATCCTTGGCAAATTCACATTGATGTACTAGTCTGAATATGTTTCTATCAATTCCATTGAACAAGGCATTCAATGCTTTAGAGTTACCCAGGGCTAACTCTTCTTCTTCTTTGCTCCATTCTTCCTCAGGTTTCAGACTAGTCGTCCCATCTTTCCCAGTTATGGTGGGATGGTTCCATCCTTTGTCAGCAGCTCTCCAAGCTTTATTGTCCAGTGACTTCAAGAAGGCAATCATACGAGGTTTCCAGTAGTCATAGTTTGATCCATCCAGAATAGGTGGTCTGTTCCCAAATCCTCCTTCCTTGTCCATAGCGCCAGAAAATAATATCCCTAGATCTCACCCAGAAAGACAGGCAGGGTGTCTGCTCTGATGCTAATTGAAATTCTGGCAATAGATACTTAATGTCACAGTGAATGTTATGACACCGTATCTGACAAATTGTACACAAACCAAACAGTAATTTAAAAGACAGTAAAGAACACAATTAATTGTTAGCCCAGTTCAGTGTATAACAACACCTACATCTGGGGGCTACCAAGCCAGGGAGGAAATTCACTATAAGAGATATTAATTTAGGAATAAACCAACCAGTTTATCTCCTTCACTTAAGACCTACCCAATGCAACTTCAATCTAAGTCCTACTTAAACCTGAGTTCCTACTCACTCCCCCTCAATCACAGCAGTGATACTAATCTACTGATTAATAAGATTATGAAGACATTCTTTAATACACACGCTTGATTTTTCTTCAAAGCTTTAATCAAGAGACACAACACTCGTGCTTCAAAGCTTTGAGTGATAAACAACCCTTACAACCAAATCCTACTCCAAGTCACTTATCAAGTGATAATTGCTTGGCTCACAGTAATTACTAAAACTATCACAACTACATAATGCCTTATTGATCTTCTCTCAAAAGGACTGCTCACCATTAGGATTCGTGAGAAATATATATGCAGTGTATTCTTCATTTTGGGCTTCCATAAAAATAGCTAGGGTTAACCAAAGTTAACCTAAAGACTTGGTCTTGGGCTTTCATCATAACAGATTAGGGTTAAGCAAGGTTAACCTAATATCCACTTGAGAATCTGATCTAGTCAATATACTTCAACTCAGAATAGCACACCAGATTCTTGAAAATTCTCAGGAACAATAAATATGCATAATAACTTGATCAGTACAGGATGTCTTAACATTGGTTATGACATCATGTATCCTGCTCACTGATTTTGGTAGAATTCAGTACATATGATTATAGCTTAATCATCATGATATTCACTCATCCTGAGTTGTTCCTGTAGAGCATTCCTTCTGCAGAATTTGTCTTTATCCCATAATGTTATGACATCCGTCATGACATTCGCAAATCTGGTTTTACCAAAAATTAATGCCAACAAGCAAACACTTACAGTTTTCAAACTTAAAAAATCCATGTATGGTCTGAAATAAGCTCCAAGAGCTTGGTATGAAAGATTAAGCAACTTTCTTTTAAAAAATGACTTCAACAGAGGGAAGGTTGACACTACTTTGTTCTATAGTAATTTCAAAGATGACATCTTGGTAGTTCAAATATATGTTGATGATATTATATTTGGTTCTGCTAATGCCACTCTGTGTGAGAATTTTGCCAAGTTTATACAGGATGAGTTTGAAATGAACTTAATGGGAGAACTCAAGTTCTTTCTGGGAATTCAAATCAATCAAGGAACAAATTAAACCTTCATTCACCAAATAACTTATGAAGAAGTTCAATTTAACTGAATGCAAGATAGCAAAGACTCTTATGCATCCTACTTGTGTCCTAGATAAGGATGAAGTAAGTGGTAAGGTTGATCTGAAGCTGTACAAAGGTATGATAGGTTCTTTACTATATTTGACCGCTGTAACACGGTGGGAGAACTGACTTGGTTGTTTTTCGTTTGATCGCAAATGTTGTGATTAGCAAGAGTTGCCACCGACTTTTCTTTTATCCAAAAGGAAAGGCTGAAAAGAACAGGAAAGACCTTTGAGATGTTTTCTTGAGTTCGGGGGGTAGATTATGAAAAGGGAAGGTATTAGCACCCTTTTCATCCATAGTTATCTACGGGCTCTTAGTTGCTTGTTAGATCACTTGCTTTTGTTTGAAAATGTGTTTTGTGTGGTTTTTGAAAGTATTTTGAAAAGGCGCCATCGTTTAGGAAAACTTTGTGTAGGTGTTTAGGTATTGGCTTGCATTTTTGGTAAATTCCAAGTATATGTGTGAATGTCATGACTGATGTCATAACATTCTAGTTCAGGTTGTACTAGCTCTTTAGGTACATGTGCAGAAAAATATTGTAACTCAAATACTGATGTTTATAAGTGTGTATCTGAGCATGTTTGCAAAATGATCACATTTTACTAATCAGTAGACAGGTTTTCTCAGATGTCATAACAGATGTTATGACATCCTGTTCTGAACTAGCAGGATTACAGGATTGGATAAGTCTGAGTTTTTTCAGGAAATAACTCAGTCCTTCCTAAACAGAATCCTGCGTTTTCTGAGGAGTAACCTAACTCAATCCTAACCTGATCAATGAAGTACTGTGACCTGGTCTTAAGGTCAAACGGAATCAACCCTAGGTTTTTGGAAACCCTAACTGAAGTTGCAGCTGCTATATATTCAACAGAGCTGCGGTTTTTGAGATCATCCCTGCTGATTGATTAGAAGATCAAGTTTGTAATCTGTATAGATTTGTTAATTGTACTCCAAGCAATTATCATTGTGATAAGTGTCTTGGAATAGGCTTAAATTGTAAGGGTTGTGTAGCACTCAAAGCTTTGAAGCAAGAGTGTTTGAATGTTACTTGACTAAAGCTGTGAAGCAGAGTCAAGTTAGTTGTGTACATCACTCAAAGCTGTGAAGCACGAGTGATTGTGTTACTTGATTAAAAAGCTGTGAAGCTTAATCAAGTGTGTGTTTTGAAGAGTGTCTTCAACAATTCTCAAGTCAAATTTGTTTATGTATCACTGCTGTGATTGAGGGGGAGTGAGTAGGAACTCAGGTTTAAGTTGTACTTAGATTAGAATTGCATTGGGTAGGTCTTAAGTGAAGGAGATAAACTGGTTGGTTTATTCCTGAATTAACATCTCTTATAGTGGATTCTCTCCCTGGCTTGGTAGCCCCCAGAGTAGGTGTTGTTGCACACTGAACTGGGTAAACAATTGACTGTGTTGTTTACTGCTTTTGTATTTACTGTCATATAGTAAGTCAGATACGGTGTTATAACATCGGACGTGACATTGAGTATCTGTAGCCAGAATTTTCAATTGGTATCAGAGCAGGCACCCTGCCTGTATTACTGGGTGAGATCTAGGGATATCACTTTCTGGCACTATGGACAAAGAAGGAGTTTTTGGAAACAGACCACCCATTCTGGATGGAACTAATTATGACTACTGGAAACCTCGTATGATTGCCTTCCTAAAATCTCTGGACAAAAAGGCTTGGAGAGCTGCTGACAAAGGATGGATTCATCCCACCATAACTGAAAGAGATGGGACAATCAGTCTGAAGCCTGAGGAAGATTGGAGTAAAGAAGAAGATGAGTTAGCTCTGGGAAATTCAAAAGCCTTAAATGCCTTGTTCAATGGAATTGATAGAAACATCTTCAGATTAGTACATCAATATGAACTGGCCAAGGAAGTTTGGGACACCCTCAAAACTACTCATGAGGGCACTTCCAAAGTAAAGATGTCAAGGCTTCAGATGTTGACCACTAAGTTTGAGAATCTAAAAATGATGGAAGATGAAACCATCCATGAATTTCACATGAACATCTTGGAGATTGCCAACACCTCAGGAGCACTGGGAGAAAAAATGTCAGAAGAAAAACTGGTGAGGAAGATTCTCAGATCCCTGCCTAAAAGATTTGCAATGAAGGTAACTGCCATAGAGGAAGCCCAGGACATTAGCAAGTTAAAAGTAGATGAACTTATTGGGTCTCTTCAGACTTTTGAGATGGGGATCACTGATAATGGTGACAAGAAGAACAAAAGCATAGCACTTGTAACCAACACTGATGTTGAACACAAGGAGGATGAAGAAGAAAACATATCAGAAGCCATTGCCATGCTTGGAAGACAGTTCAACAGGCTCATCAAAAGAATGGACCCAAAGTCAAGGTCAAATGTTCACAACATTCCTTCTGACATTGACAGTTCTAGCAGAAGACCAAGATCAGAAGATAAGGAAAACCAAGGCAGAGGAATTCAATGCCATGGATGTGAAGGATATGGACATATTCGAGCTGAATGTCCTACCTTTCTTAAGAAGCAAAAGAAAGGAATGACTGTTACTTGGTCTGACTATGATTCAGAAAGCAATTCTGAAGAAGAATCTGCCAAACTAGTTACTGCCCTAACTAGTGTTTGTACTTCTGAAAGTGACACCAGTGATGAAGAAGTAACATTTGAAGAACTGGCTGATACCTACAAGAAATTGTGTATCAGAAGTGGTGAAGTCTGTGTGCAAAATGAGAAACAATCAAAACTCATTGTAAAGCTGGAGGCTGAAAAGAGAGCAAATCTTGAAACTATAAGTAATTTAGAAGGAGAAGTTCAACTGCTGAACTCACAACTAAATCAAATGACCAAATCAGTCAAGATGTTGACAAATGGAACAGACAAATTGGAAGAGATTCTTCAGGCTGGACAAAATATGGGAAATAAATCTGGCCTAGGATTTGTGGAAATAAAGAAAGTTGTTACCAGGAAGCAAATGTCAAACCAGATGTCTCAACATTACTCTCCACATCAGGGACAGAGACACATGAAGAAGAGGTACCAAAGATGGAGATGTCATCATTGTGGGAAATATGGTCACATAAAGCCTTTCTGCTACAGACTACATGGATATCCTAATCAGAAATCAGATGTCAAACCTAAGTCTAAAAAGGTACCACACGCTCCTCAATGGAAGAAAAAGGCTATTGCACTAATAGCACACACTTCCCTGAAGATCTCAGCAAAGGAAGATTGGTACTTTGACAGTGGATGTTCCAGACACATGACTGGATTCAAAAATCTCCTCAATAATGTTATGCCTCACCCCACCAGTTTTGTGACCTTTGGAGATGGTGCTAAAGGAGAAATCAAAGGAGTTGGTAATTTGGACTACCCTGGAGTTCCAAGTCTGAATAAGGTACTGCTGGTAAAAGGGTTGACTACTAATCTCATCAGCATCAGTCAATTATGTGATCTAGGATTCATGGTCAACTTCTCAAGATCTGAATGTCTAGTGTTTAATGAAAAACTAGATATTGTAATGAGAGGAATAAAATCCAAAAATAACTGTTATGTGTGGCAGCCTGAGAACACTGATATCCACACTTTGAGTCAAATCATCAAAGAAGAAAAAGATATGAAACAGTGGCAGCATAAAGGAATGAAAAGAGCTATTCCTATGGAAGATGTCAGAAGAACTCCTAAACTACAGGCTGATAATATATGTGATGTGTCAAAGAACAAGTCTCATAAATTCTGTTCTAAAAAATTCTGGTCAACACAGTTGCTATCTGAAGACAATGTTACACAAGATGTTGTGACATTGTGGTGTGATAATCTGAAAACATTCAACATTTCCTTAAACCCTATTGACTTTGGAGAGAAGAAATCATTTGAACTGAAACATAGGTTCTCTAAGCTTCAGCTAACTGATTCTTCTATCAAGGCGCCTGTTGGAAATCAACTTGAAAATTTGAAGGGCAGATTGGGTATTCACCAACATGAGAAATTATAGCAATTAGTTTTGCTGAAAACAAGGGTTGAAGGGATTAATTCTATTAAGTCTATATTTAGTGGGTTGATCATATTCATTCACAATTCCTTCAAAAGCCTTCAGAAGTTGAAAAGACTCCCTTGTACTCCCTATCTCTCTCATCCTTGCAACCTGTTTTCTCCTCCCAATCAAAGAGCTTTCTCAAATTGCTACTGCTACTCAACGTTAAACACAATGTCTCAGACATCATCTTCCACTATGGCGGCTTCGTCTCACTCATCATCATCGTCATCTGATCAAGATTCTAGGGCAATCACGACATGCATAGAATCTGAAGTACTTGAGGTCACTCCTCTCAGGGAGATGGCAACTAACCCAGCCAAAATCAAGAAGCTCAGGACCAGACATGCAGGAAGAGCTCAAGCTGCAGTCTCTGGTAATTCTTCTCTTCCTTCATCTACTATACCTAATAACGAAGGAACAGTTCAAGTACACCAAGCCATTGCTAGACTGGTTACTAGCATTCTGAGTGGCAACCAATCTGTACCGGGGATTTCTATTCCTTTGAATCAATCTGAGAGTCCAAATGTGGAAGGTTCTGAAAATATAGATGTCACTGAGGATGTTGTGACACCAAAAGACAACATTCAGAATCCCTCTGAAAAGGCTGCTGATCCACCTATCATTGATGTGGATGAAGAGTACTCAGATAATGAACTAATTGCTAATGTGAACCCTAGCATTGCTAGGAGATTGATGAAAAGAAAAAGTAGTGAGACTGTTAAACCTAAGAAGTCCAAGGCTGAAGGGATGGCTGAAAAAATTCAGACTAAAGGGAAGAAGGCACAGGTGCTGATTGCTAGACAACCAATCTCCAAGAAAAGAAAAGAACCTGAAACTTCTGACTCTGATGATGAATCAGAATTTGAGATTGACATTGACAATGTTCCCATCAGAAACAATGTTCCCATCAGAAGGAAGCTCCCTTCCAGCAAGATTGCTAGAGTGCCTGAAGTGCCAACTGACAACATCTCCTTTCATCATCCTGATAATGCAAACAGGTGGAAGTATGTTTGCTTGAAGAGAATAGCCTTGGAGAGAGAACTCAACAATGATGCTTTGGAGTGCAAAGACATCATGGAGCTGATCAGGAATGCTGGGCTAATAAAGACTGTGATGAAGTTTGACAAATGTTATGAAAATCTGGTTAAAGAGTTTGTAGTGAACCTATCCAATGATTGTGCTGATGGGAGGTCAGCTGACTTTGAGAGTGTGTTTGTTAGAGGAAGAAGGGTCAAGTTCTCTCCATCAGAAATCAACAAGTTTCTTGGAAGAACGAATAAGGACTGTCCTGATCTAGAGGCAACTGACAATGAAGTATGCTTGACCATCACTGCCAGGCAAGTAAAGTGCTGGCCATTGAAAGGGAAGTTGAATGCTAGTAAACTCAGCATGAAATTTGCCATCTTGCATAAAATAGGTGCAGCAAACTGGGTGCCTACAAATCACAAATCAACCATCTCCACAGGATTGGGGAGATTCATCTATGCTGTAGGAACCAAGACTGCCTTTGACTATGGAAGGTACATTTTTGAACAAACCTTGAAGCATGCTGGCAGTTATGCTGTCAAAGGACCAATTGCCTTTCCCTCCCTCCTTTGTGGAATCATCCTTGCACAATATCCTGACATACTTGTAGCAAGAGATACAGTCTGCAAAAGAGCCCCTGCCCTTGGCCTGCACTACAAACTGTTTCAGGGATCCCATGCTCCAGACATTGTCATAACATCAGCTGAGACATCGTCTGCAAAGAGCCAGTCCAAAACATCAGATGTCATAGCTGTCTTAAAAGAAACTTGCAAAGATCTGGATGCTAGAAAAAGGACCCTAGAAGCACTAATTGCCAAGCTAGAAAAGGAAGAAGCTGAAGCAAGCATGAGGGAAGAAGATGAAGGACAGCTCAACAGTGAAGAAAGTGGCTCCTCTGAGTCTGATGACAGTACTTGAAGGATGATTGCTGCTTGGTGGTGTTGCTGGTGGAGTTTGGAAGTATGTTCTGCTATTGTCTGCTGCTGATCTCATTATTTTGTCTTGGATAACTGTATAACTTTATAAACATGTAATCTTTGGCCCATTTGTGGCTAAAGTGGGGGAGAATATTTGGTACTGCTTAATTAGTACTTAACACTATATTTTTCTGCTGTCATTTATTTCTGCTGCTATCTATCTATCTCTGATTGTTTAGGGACTTTAGCCAAAAATCTGCCAAAGGGGGAGTTTGTAGGTGTTTAGGTATTGGCTTGCATTTTTGGTAAATTCCAAGTATATGTGTGAATGTCATGACTGATGTCATAACATTCTAGTTCAGGTTGTACTAGCTCTTTAGGTACATGTGCAGAAAAATATTGTAACTCAAATACTGATGTTTATAAGTGTGTATCTGAGCATGTTTGCAAAATGATCACATTTTATTAATCAGTAGACAGGTTTTCTCAGATGTCATAACAGATGTTATGACATCCTGTTCTGAACTAGCAGGATTACAGGATTGGATAAGTCTGAGTTTTTTCAGGAAATAACTCAGTCCTTCCTAAACAGAATCCTGCGTTTTCTGAGGAGTAACCTAACTCAATCCTAACCTGATCAATGAAGTACTGTGACCTGGTCTTAAGGTCAAACGGAATCAACCCTAGGTTTTTGGAAACCCTAACTGAAGTTGCAGCTGCTATATATTCAACAGAGCTGCGGTTTTTGAGATCATCCCTGCTGATTGATTAGAAGATCAAGTTTGTAATCTGTATAGATTTGTTAATTGTACTCCAAGCAATTATCATTGTGATAAGTGTCTTGGAATAGGCTTAAATTGTAAGGGTTGTGTAGCACTCAAAGCTTTGAAGCAAGAGTGTTTGAATGTTACTTGACTAAAGCTGTGAAGCAGAGTCAAGTTAGTTGTGTACATCACTCAAAGCTGTGAAGCACGAGTGATTGTGTTACTTGATTAAAAAGCTGTGAAGCTTAATCAAGTGTGTGTTTTGAAGAGTGTCTTCAACAATTCTCAAGTCAAATTTGTTTATGTATCACTGCTGTGATTGAGGGGGAGTGAGTAGGAACTCAGGTTTAAGTTGTACTTAGATTAGAATTGCATTGGGTAGGTCTTAAGTGAAGGAGATAAACTGGTTGGTTTATTCCTGAATTAACATCTCTTATAGTGGATTCTCTCCCTGGCTTGGTAGCCCCCAGAGTAGGTGTTGTTGCACACTGAACTGGGTAAACAATTGACTGTGTTGTTTACTGCTTTTGTATTTACTGTCATATAGTAAGTCAGATACGGTGTCATAACATCGGACGTGACATTGAGTATCTGTAGCCAGAATTTTCACTTTGTAATGATTCTCGTTCGTAAGAATGTATACAAAGTGTTGATCTTTTGAAACTGTTTTCAAGTTTGAAAGATGTTTTTAAAAGTGTTGATGTTTGTTTTGAAAATATAAAGGATGTTTTTGGTTTTGAAATTAAGCAAGCAACTAGGAACAATCTACCTACTCAAAAGTCTTTCATGTTTATTTCCAATTTCCTTTGACATTGTTATCTTACCATTGATTTGGTAAGTAACCCTATCTTTGGATGTAAAATGGGCGGGCAAGGGTCATCGTATATCCATGATTAGTAATGTTGTAAAATATCTTAGCATTTTCTTTAAGGGACTGAGATCATTTTTGAAAGGCAACTTTGATAGCGTCATCGAGGGACTTTGATCTTGTATTTTATTTGTTTTTGCTAAGATATCCCACATGCATAATATGGCCATTTTGGTAAGGCAACAAAGTGGATTTACCCTAAGGATGTAAGTGTGCAAGTGTATTGGTTTACATGCTTGATTTGTCTTGATTATGGTTTGCTATTTGTTGGTTTTAATCTTTCCATACAAATCCTAATTACTAGCATTTGTATATAAAGTATTAAATTGGGGAAAATAAAAATACTAAGCTATTACATCATTAGGGGAGGGGGTGTACAAATTTACAAATGGGGAAATTGCAAGAAAATTAAATCTAAATAATTATTACAACCATATTGAATATTGTACAAAAAAGTGAATAAATAAAAATACAAGAATGTAAATGTAAAAAGAAATGTGATTTTTGTTTGATTTTCATGAAAAGATTTTTTGACCTAGTTAACTAAAATAAAATAATTAACTAAAAATAAGAAAATTAAAATTAAGTTAGTAAAATAAAATAATTTAAAGAGAACAAAATTTTTAGGGTTTTTTTGTGAATTTGATTAAATTAGTAAATAAAATTAATTAAATAAAAGTCCTAAGTTCTAAATTGATTTTAATTTACAAGAAAATAATATATAATAATTAAGACTAATTATCTAAGTATTTTAAAAAAGGGAAATTAATTTATTAAAGAAAATGTTTTTTATTCTTTTGATTTTATAAAACAAAATAAACTAAATAAGTGTAAAGATAATAAATAAAATGTTTTTGGATTTTTATTAATAACAATAAAAAATAATAGTAATAATAATAAAGAAAATAAAAATATAAAAGAAAGAAAATGGGCCAGGATGTATGAAAGTGAAACTGGGAGTATGAGATAAGCAGAAATGCTAGGCACAAGGGGTTGAGGCCCAAGCGTCTGATTCAACAAAAAAAGAAATAATGAAAAAAATTGTGAAAATTGCAAAAGGTCTCGCTGGGGCTCGAACCCAGGACCTTCTAATACGCGCGCGCTTCTTGTACCACTGGGGTGGCCTGTTTCATCCGTTCGTATAATAAAAGCATAAATATATATTAGAAACTGCTTCCTGAAGACAACTTCATCTTCAACCTCGCGCCTAGCCAGATCACCTGCATCTTGTTCATTTCTCATCCATTTGCAAAATTGTAAACATGAATCTTGTGGAAAATTTCCTCACGATTACAGAAATGTAAAGCATTAAAACTATAGATCAAAGACAAACATGAATTTTATTGGCCCTAATCTAAACCCTAACTTTTCCAGAAAATTCAGTCTTAAAATTTTCTAAGCTCAAGCAACAAAAATGAAAACTATGGACATGGTTAGCTTTAGGGCAATGATATCTACATTTTTCATTCACAAATTAAACATTAATGATGCCTATATGAAGAGTTCAAAAGTCAGAAAACTCACCTTGCAAGAGGGTATTGTGTTTTGAGTTTGAGTAGTTTTTGATGAGTTCCAGTGATTGGGTTAGCTTCCTCAAGTTCCCAGGAAGCTAATGTGATGCTTGGCTTGAGCTGAAAGTGGCTGAGGAGTTCTGGAGAAGTCCACTTGCATAACTCTATTTTTGAAAATGGAACTTGATGATGGAGATGTTACAGTTATGAAACAGGGTCAAGGATGAGTTGTATTTAATGTTTTGAAGCTTTAGGAACCAAAAGGCTTGGAAACACACGAGGGAGATGCGAGTTTCAAGTTTTTGGTCAGATTATGCAACAATGGTGATTTATGATACAGTTCTGAGTTCTTGTGTGTTTTAGGGCTTGTGCTTGTGTGTGTTTTGATGTAAATCACTTATGCATAAGTAAGGAAAAGGTTGTGAGGTTAGAGAGGGTCAGAATCACACAAGTACAAGTTATGGCTACGTTACTTGATTTTGAAGAAAAGTGAAAACATGGTTTCAAGGTAAAGTAAAAACATGGGTTGACTTGTTAGAGGCTTGAGACAAATTTCTTTTGGATTATAGATCGTGTATGATCAGAAGAGAACAAGTGCAAAGCTCAAGAACATATTTAGTGCATAAAGCTACTTTTCCAAAATGGCAATGTGCACTTTCTTCCTAAAATAGAAATAAGCATAGGCAATGCATTGAATGCTTGAGTTAAAGCCTCTAACAGTTGTGCAAACATTTTATTATGGACTGCCAAACAAGTTTGAGGCCTGCAAAGCAAATATTGTGCAGCCTAAACATGGATTTGAATTCTTGCTCATCATGAAATTGACCTATAATTCAAGAATGAAATGCCAACTTTATGCCTTCGATTCTCCTTGCTCAAACATGATCTTAAGGAGTTCTTGGACATTTTAGAAAGCTTGTATTGTTCTCTACAAACCCTATTTGAATCACTTTTGAAAATTCCCCTTGTAACTATGTCAAAAATTTCCATGAAGTTAGGTCAAAATCCTGCCTAAACTAGGGCAAAATTTTCACTAAGTGTTTAGTTACATGAATATGTATTCACAAAATCATAACTTGAAATTAATGCACTGCTAGGAGAAGTTATGTAAAGAATTTTTTTAGATCTCATTGAGATCTACAACTTTCATGTTGAAATTTTCCTTTGAATCATCTTGCATCATGGTGAAAAAATGGCTAAAAGTTGTGAAAAAACATGATGTTTTCAACACTTAGAAAAATTTCTAAGTTTGGAAAGTTTGACTTTTCAAAATGAAATCTTGAATTTTTGATTTCTTGATGAAAAAGTTTCATATTTTGATATGTTTTGATGAATTGTAATCTTTTACATTTGATTTTGAATAAAAAGTCAAAGTTTGACTTTTTACTATATCAGTTGACTTTTGATCAGTTGACTGAAAATCAACTATCAATCAATTGATCTTAAGGGAAGTTTTGGGTCATACCATTAGATCAAAATTATGCATTTTAAACCTTGAGATCATGTCACAAACCAATTAACCATTTGTTAGGTCAAAAATAAAAAATTGTCTTTTCTCAATTAAAACCCTAATTTTGACCATTTTGCCCTTTTGATGATCTGATCAAATTTCTTGAGGAATTGTGATCCAAACTTGATCAAATGACATATATGAGTTCACAATGTTGATATGGATAAAAAATTATGAAGTTTGACTGTAAATTGACCACAGTTGACTTTTTCCCCAATACAGTTGATTTTTAGGTCAACTGCTCAATTGACTGAGCAAAAATGTGATCCAAGACTTGAAACTTGACATGAGTAATCTTGGGGGGTCCATAATGATCCATTAAAGTCATATGAGGCATTAAAATTTCAATTATCCTTGTGAAATCTCAAACCCTAATTTCAAGCATCAGTGCTTAAGGAAGTGCCTTGAGCTGGTCAACCCTTGTGTAGTCTTGAACCAAAGGAGATCTTGTGAGAATATACTTGATAAATGAGAGGTCAAATTTTGGGGTACAACAGCTGCCCCTGTTCAATCTTCTTAAACATGAAGAGTTAGATTGGCGGATCCGCCATTCGTGGCTTGAAGGTGGAAGATGATTGAACACTAGAGTGCCCAGAAATTTGCACTCGTAGATGAAATGTGAATGAGATTATAGATGCCATTTGGAATAATGGGGGAGATTTACCAGAGATGGGCTTGTAGATGCCATCCAAGGGTGACTGTTGAAAGAAAATGGACTTAAGTCTGAACTTGATTTCAACTGGAAAAGAATCATAAAAAATCTTTGGAGCGACTTGTCTGAACCAGAAGAAGTCTTGTGTACTGTTTGACTGGGAAGAATCAGAATAAATCTTGTAGCAATTTATCTGAACCAGGAGTATTCCTTTTGAAAGTACCGGGATAAACCGTTGAGGGGTTTAAACTGAACCAAAAGAGATCTTGAATATTCTTTAACTGGAAAGATTCAGAGTAAGTCTTTGAGCGATTTACCTGAACTTGAGAAAGTGACCGCGGAAAGAATCAGAATAAATCATTGAGAGATTTATCCGAACCTGAAGTGTTCCTTTAGAAAGTATCAGGATAAACCATTGAGGGGTTTAAACTGAACAAAAAGAGATCTTGAATATTCTTTAACTGGAAAGAATCAGAGTAAATCTTTGAGCAATTTATCTGAACCAGAGAAAGTGTCTACCGAAAGAGTCAGAATAAATCGTTGAGAGATTTATCTGAACCCGAAGTGTTCCTTTGGAAAGTATCCGGATAAACCATTGAGGGGTTTAAACTGAACCAAAAGAGATCTTGAATATTCTTTAACTGGAAAGAATCAGAGTAAATCCTTGAGTGATTTATCTGAACTAGAGAAAGCGTCTGCGGGAAAGAATAAGAATAAACCATTGAGAGATTTAAACTGAACCGCAGGGATCTGGAGAAGAATCAGAACAAATCATTGAGAGATTTATCTGAACCCGACGTGTTCCTTTGGAAAGTATCAGGATAAATTGTTGAGGGGTTTAAACTGAACCAAAAGAGATCTCAAATATTCTTTAACTGGAAAGAATCAGAGTAAATCTTTGAGCGATTTATCTGAACCATAGAAAGCGTCTGCTGGAAAGAAACAGAATAAACCGTTGAGAGATTTAAATTGAACCGGTAGGGGTCTGAAAGAAATATCTGTTATGTAGATGGTTGACCAGTCCTTTATTGGGAATTGATCTGTAATTGACTTGCTGAAAATTTTGATGATAATTTTTTGTTGATTGATCTTTCCTGAAAAGATGAAAGGTTAGTTGCATGCAATTTCATGATGTATGTAATTCATGGTACAATGATGTTCTCAAAATAAATGACATTGTGTCGTATGTATCCGTATTGTCAATGCTATGACGTATAGATGTAATGTATGGACACATTAATTGTTATGCCGCAATATTGCTGGAGTCATGGAAAATAAATCCCTGACCATTACTGAGAATGAGGAGTGCAAATCTTCATGTTTTGAATTTTTGATGAGTTTCCAATTGTTATAGAAATAAACTTTGTTGTGTAGGGGAAACACCGTGCATTGTTTATGGACTTTATGAAATCCGGTTGGGGAATCCTTAGAAATTGGGCGACTTTCACTGAGGAATATTAGGAGCGGTAACTGGAAGTTTTGTTCTCTCCGAGATGTGAGAGAGCTTGATATCATTAAGTTGCATACTGGAGATATGTTAGCGATCATGTAGTGGGATGTTTCGTCTTCTGCTCTTGTTGGAAAAAGTACCCGTGGGGCATTTTATGGAATAGTCTAAAGATATCATCCTATTTCTTAAGGCCATTAGTGATTGTATTTCCATTTTCTGTTCTCCTTTTTGCTCATTTGTAAACACTAGTTACGTTCAAATGCATATGTTCAAAAAATAAATCATTTGACGTTTTTGTAAACAAAACACAAATAAAGAAAAACAGATAGTTTTGCACTTTCAAAGGAATATCTTTGTATTAACTCGAATAAGTATTTTTGTACAATGAGACGAAAATTCTAGTAAGAGAATATCGTCTTAGAAAATGAAAATTGATACAAATAAAACATAGCTATGTGAAATGATCCCATGGGGTTCCCATTCTATTATAGCCTTCGTGTCTCCGAGCGTCTTGTCCACTTGGTGTCTTGTCCAAAGTTGATTGGATTGATTAGACCCGTTTGAGCTTGTCAGTCGATGCTAAAGCTTGTCCGTAAGGTGATCCAACGGGACATAGTCATACACTTTAATTCCCTAACTTTTTCTTGGACCACCCTTTCGGGTTTTTAGTCCACCGGGATACCCTTTTTTTCCCAAGCTGCTTTTTCAGGTTTTCAGCTTGCCGGGTGTACAATTTTTTTGTATTTTATCCCTAATTTTTTCCCGAACCTTTTTGGTTCGCCGGGATGCCCTAATTTTTTCCTAGGTGTGTCAACCTAGCGGGTCTCTTATGCGTAGTATCTTTTGACTATGTTCGTGTTTATAGGGTGTGGAAGGTCATCGCCATCCATAGTGGTTAGGATCATTGCTCACCAGAGAATATGCTTTTGATCATAAATGGTCCTTCGTATGTAGGAGTCCATTTTCCCCTGGGATCACCTTGTAGCAATATGATATGCTTGATTACCAAGTCACCAACCTGATATACCTGACGTCTGACCTTCTTGTTAAAAGCCTTGATCATACATTTTTGGTACATCTGACCATGACAGACATCTGTAAGCCCCTTCTCATCAATCAAATTCAACTAGCCAAGACGAGTTTGGATCCAATCATCTTCATTCAGCCCTACATCCTTTATGATTCTCAGAGAAGGTATTTGGAATTCAATTGGTAGAACGGCTTCCATGCCGTATACCAAGGAGAAGGGAGTTTCCCCTGTTGATGTGCGCACCGTGGTACGGTAGACGTGGAGAGAAAAATGGTAACATCTCATGCCAGTCTTTGTAGGTTAATATCATTTTTGTACGATCTTCTTGATGTTCTTATTTGCGGCTTCGAAAACACCATTCTTCTTTGGCCGGTAAGGAGAAGAATTATGGTGTTGGATCTTAAATTGCACGCATAGTGTAGTGATCATAGTATTGTTGAGATTCGTACCATTGTTTGTGATGATTCTCTTTGGAATACCACACTGATAGATGAGATTCTGTTTGATGAATCAGGCCACGACATTCTTGGTAACAGAAACGAAAGAAGCTTTCTCAACCCACTTTGTGAAATAGTTAATGGCCACCAAGATGAAGCAGTGTCCATTAGAAGCTGTAGGTTTGATTTCTCCAATCATATCGATGCCCCACATTGCAAATGGCCAGGGAGCAGTCAGGACAATTAGAGGCACTGGAGGTATATGCACTTTGTCAACGTAGATCTGACACTTGTGACAGGTTCGTGAATGCTGATGGCAATCTACTTCCATGGTAGACCAGTAATACCCTTCCTGTAAGATCTTTTTAGCCATCGTGTGCCCACTATAATGGGTACCAAAAGTGCCTTCATGTAGATCATCCATGATCTTGTCTGCCTCAACCTCTCCTACTCAACGAAGCAAAACAGAGTCGTGGTTGCGCTTGTAGAGAATGCCATTACTGAGGAAGAACTTAACAGAGAATCTCCTCAAGAACTTCTTATCATTGACTGAAGCTCCTTCCGGATACTCTTGGGTTTCGAGATACCTCTTAACTTCATGGAACCAAGGCTTGTCCACTACTTCTTCAATATCGATCTCGTGACAGTAAGCTGGTTCATCCATCCACACAATGGTGATCTAGGGAGCCTCATTATCCCACCAGATTTTAAACATGGATGACATAGTGGCTAGCGCATCCGCTAGTTGATTTTCCTCTCGTGGAAAATGCTCAAAGGTAATTTCCTCGAAGTGTGGGATTAATGTCAACACATGTTCTCTATAGGGGATGAGATTAGGGTGCTTCGTGTCCCATTCTCCTTTGATCTGACTGATGACTAAGGATGAATCTTGAAATACACTTAAGATTTGATTCCCAAATCTATGGCAGCTTTGAGACCAAAAATACACGCTTCGTATTCTACCATGTTATTTGTACAGTTGAAGCAAAGTCTTGCAGTGAAGGGAGTATGACATCCTTCAAGGGATATGATTACATCACCTATGCCATTGTCGAGTGTGTTAGAGGCTCCGTCAAAAACCAAGGTCCATCGGGATCCTTGTTCAGGTCCGTCATATGGTCTGAGTTCTTCACAATTGTTTACCATCATGATGTCTTCATCTGGGAACTCAAATTTCATGGACTGATAGTCATCAACAGCTTGATGAGCAAGGTGATCCGCTAGCACACTACCCTTTATTTCTTTTTGGGTAGTGTACTGAATATCGTATTCAGTCAGGATCATCTACCATCTTGCTATTCTCCCAGAGAGGGCAGGCTTCTCGAATATGTACTTAATTGGATCCATCTTGGATATCAATAAGGTAGTATGGGTCAACATATACTGTCTTAGCCATCGAGAAGCCCATTCCAGAGCGCAACAAGTTTTCTTGAGCAGTGAATATCTTGTTTCACAGTTGGTAAACCTTTTCCTCAGGTAGTATATAGCATGCTCTTTTCGTCCAGACTCGTCATGCTGCCCCAACACACACCCCATTGAATTTTCCAAAACAGTTAGATACATGATCAAAGGTCTTCCCTCGACTGGTGTCATCAAAACAGGAGGCTCTTGAAGGTACTCTTTGATCTTGTCGAAGGCAGCTTGGCATTCATCATTCCATTTGACTACTTGATCTTTCTTCAGTAATTTGAAGATTGGTTCACAAGTAGTGGTTAGGTGAGAAATGAATATGGCGATGTAGTTAAGCCGTCCTAAGAATCCTCTGACTTCCTTCTCGGTGCGAGGAGCAGGCATTTCTTGTATTTCTTTCACCTTGGCAGGGTCCACTTCGATACCTTTACCACTGACGATGAAGCCTAGGAGTTTTCCGGACCTCACCCCAAATGTGCATTTATTCGGGTTCAACCTTAACTTGTATTTCTTTAGCCTTTCAAACAGTTTCTGCTAATGGTCAAGATGTTCCTCTTCAGTTTGAGATCTGGCTATCATGTAATCCATATAGACCTCTATTTCATGATGGATCATGTCGTGAAATAGATCTACCATGGCACGCTGATAAGTTGCTCCAGCGTTCTTCAACCTGAATGGCATAACCTTGTAACAGAAAAGTGCCCCACTGTGTGACGAATTTAGTTTTATCCATGTCCTCAGGTGCCATTTTGATTTGATTATAGCCTGACAAACCATCCATAAATAAGAACACTTTATGTTGTGCGGTATTGTCAACCAAAATATCGATATGGGGAAGTGGGAAATCATCCTTAGGGCTTGCCCTATTCAAATCTCGGTAATCCACACACATGCGTACTTTGCCGTCCTTTTTAGGAACTGGAACAACATTGGCGACCCATTATGGATAGGAGGTGACGGCTAAGAATCCGACATTGAATTGTTTCATGACTTCAGTCTTGATATTCTCTGACATGTCTGGCCGCATGCGATGGAATTTCTGTTTTACCAGAGGGAAGTCTTCTTTTGTTGGTAGACAATGGACAATGATATCAACGTCAAGTCCTGGCATGTCTTCGTATGACCAGGAAAATACCTCAACATAGTCATGTATTAACTGAGGTAAGCGCTTCTTGACACTAGGTTCCAGATTGGCACCCACCTTGACTTCTTTCTTGTCCTCTTCAGTACCTAAGTTAACTGTGTCCACTGGTTCTTTGTGGGGCTGTATGGTCCTTTCTTCCTATTGCAGTAACCTGGCTATTTCCCCTGGAACTTCACAATCTTCCTCACCTTCGTCTTTGGCTTGGTAGATCAGATTTTCAAAGTCACAAAAGGCCATAGCAGAATCGTTACCCCTGGGATCCTAAGTGGATGTGTATCTACATTTGATATGTGAGTGTGTGTAAGAGTATAGCTATCATTGAAGAAATAAAATGTAGAAAAAGAAAAACAAAGAGCGTAAAGTTTGCATGCAAAAACGTCCATGATTCATTTATGACATATGAAAATGAAGTAACAACCCTTACAAATGGACCGTTGTGCCTCAGGCAAGACACAAGGCTTTAAAAGTCTCAATTATTTAGTTATTACAAGTCCGACGAAAATTTAAAGACAATTACTGTTGGATAAAAGTAATTGGGACAAAATCTTTAGCTTCCCAGTTGGTGAGTCCTCCGTTGATAGTTGGGAAAATCCATTCTTCCAGGTCACAGCCGTCATCACTAACCTCCACTGCGTTGACTCCATGGTTGCTGATCCGCAAAGGTGGTCCCCCGATACGAGCACGACGAACAGCTTTCTGGGCTCCTAAAGTCAAACCCAAACAAAATTTGTTAGATTTGTAAGGGATATCCGGGAGTTGGCCCAAAATAGTACACCCGCCTTCTTCGACTACTGCCTTGGTATCTTTCAGTGAAGACATCTTTAATAGAGGTCTTGTAATCTTTGGGACTTGGGAAACAGTCTTGGCTGTTGCAACTGTTTGTGGGACTTCCTCGAAATGCCGAAACAGAGTTTCAATGAATTCACCATCCATTTCCACGTATCTGAAGGAGTTTAGGTGACTGACCATATATTCCTCCTCTCCATGAACAATGATGATTTTTCCTTTGGTTGGGTATTTTAACATCTGATGTAATGTAGAGGTGATGGAACTAGCGTTATGAATCCAAGGTCGGCCTAATAAACAGGAATAGAAAGGGCGAATGTCCATTACATAAAAATTTGAATCAAAGGTTTGAGTTTCAACTTTAATGGGGATGTCCACCTCCCCATGCACCATTCTCTTCTAACCGCCAAAGGCCTTTACCACTATGTTGCTGGGTTTTAAGGTCAGGCCTTCACAGTCTATTCTATCAAGAGCCTTCTTAGGTAGTACATTCAAAGATGAACCAATATCAACCAGGACATGGGCAAAAGTAGTGCCCCTGCATTCAACAGAGACATGTAATGCCTCATTGTGTTTCCTCTCTCTAGGTGTCAGGTCAACATCAGAAAAGCCTAAACCATTATCAACGGTCAAATTGGCCACACAGTCTTGGAATTGGTCAGCAGAGGTTTCTTGTGGCACATGGGCAGTTTTAAGAAATTTCACCAAGGCCTTCGCATGAGCCTCAGAGCACAACAGTAAAGCTAGCATAGAAATCTTAAACTTAGTTTGCCCTAGCTGTTCGACTACGTTGTAGTCACTTCTCTTTATAATTTTCAAAATTTCTTCCATCTCCTTCTTGGAGGCTTCTGGGATAGATACTGATTGTGCCTTCATCCATACAGGCTCAACCAAAATGCCTTTGCCCCGAGTCTCGGTCGACTCGGCAGTAGGGGTGTCAGTAGGGGTAACTATAGGGACTGTAGTAGTAGTGTCAACAGGAACAAAAGAAGGGATGATCACATGGCCGGTAACAGTTTTTGGAGGAGAAATATCTGGGGAGAATACTCTTCCACTTCGGGTTATTTTGCTAGTTCCCGCAATGTTGCTGATGTCGGGGTCAGCCTTCTTAAAAATCGACTCTTCATTAGCCAGCCAATCCTGCTTGACACCGTGATAGTAGACGTTACCCCCATAGTTCCAGGGGACAGTTTTATCTGAGGAGTACAGGATCGGCCCTGGCATAGTAATTATCAGTGGAATCACCTTAGGAACAAATGTAATCCTAATGGGTTTTTTGGTGGAGACCCTGGAAGGATTGGCTGAATTGGTTACTATTGAAACATCTTTGTAAGTAATGGTTGGAACGAGTGTCTCCTCAAACAAAATTTCTTTGTCATCCATTAGACGCTGGACACCTGCTTTCAATAAATGACAACCAGTTGGTAGGGATAAACAGAGGTGGAAGCCTTTGCCACAACCCAAAAATAAACCAGCCTTCAACAGGTTCCTCTTGACAATCAGGAGAGGAGTAAAAAGTTCATCAACAACAGTAACAAACACATCATCTTCAACAATGTTAACATCACGGACATGCTTGGGCATAGGAGCAGTGATAACATGTGGGATCTCAGGAGCATCAAATTCAATTTCTTTTTCCTCGAGAAGGTCTTGCACCTTGTTTTTCAAAGCCCAACAGTTGTTGGTATCATGGCCTGGACTTTCTGAATGGTAAGCACAACGAGCATTAGGGTTGTAATGAGGAGAGGCGGTGTTGGGATTCTTCAGGGCTTCCTTCAAAGTTACCATATTAGATCTCAACAAATGTGGCAGGACTTGAGACATCGTCATATTTATTCGGGTAAATTGTCTTACCGGTCTTTCTGTTCTAGGCTGGTTATTCCTTTGTTAAATAGCTGTAGGCTTAGGGATCATGACGGCCCCTACCGTTGGACGGTGTTCAGTTCTGTCCTGATTCCTTTGAGGGTATACAACACAAACTTCTTTCTTTCCAATAAATGGTTTTCTCACGGCACTGGAGGATGCGTCCTTTTGGATCTTCCCACTCTTAATCCCAGCTTCCACTCTCTCCCCAGTCAATATTAATTCAGTGAAGCCGGCTAAGGACCCGATAGGGTACCCAGAAACATGTCCACTAGCTCTCTGTCAGACAGGGGAGGCTGGACTCTTCCTGCTAAGTCTCTCCATTTCTGAGCGTAGTCTTTGAAACCCTCGCTCGAACCCATAGCCAGACTTTGGAGTTGAGTACGGGTGGCAACAAGGTCTGCATTGTATTGATACTATTTATAAAAAGTAGAGGCCAGGTCTTCCCAATTATGGATATTGGCCCTTTCCAGTTGATAGAACCAATCTAGCTGAGTCCCGGGAAAGCTATCCTGAAAGAAGTGGACCCACAAATCTCTGTCAGTAGTGTGAGGCTGTATCTTCCTCACATAAGATCGGAGGTGCATCTTGGGACACGAAACCCCTTCGTACTTAGAAAACACTGATTCCTTGAACTTTGATGGAATAACAATGCCAGACACCAAACCTAGTTCTTCAAAGTCCAGTCCGGGCACTTTCTGAATCTCTATTGCACTTAAATATTCTTCCAGATGTTTGTATTTGTCGTCAGCCGGAGGATACTACTCTTCAGAGTAATCATCATCTTCTTCCTCTTCAGATTTTGGATGGGCAATCACTTCCTTGTTTTTTCCTTCTTGATTATCCTTTTCACCTGATGTTGTTGCGAAGTCAACGGTCCGTCTGGATAGCCCCAGGAACCTTCTTCCCAGATTCAAAACACCGGTTGATTTCTTAGCTTTCTTCTTCTTTTCTTTGATTAGAAAAGTTTTCAAATCATCTTGTCCTTTGGATAGAGTCAAGAGAATTTGTTGAAACTGAGCATTCTGCACCTGGAGATTTTTTACTGTCTGCTCAAGATCCATCTTACTGAAATAAATAGTAGGAAGATAAGGAGACCTGTTGTAAGAAACCTGTTTACATTTTGATGAATGGAGATGCATATGCAAATGATTTCAAGGAAATTAGAGACTTAAATTTTCTTTAGACCAAAAAGGAACACACGTTATATTAATAAATAAAAGTTTAAGTACATCATGCCTCTTTAGGCTTACAAAGAAATACAACAACTCTAAGATAAAAAATTTGAACGCATCCTCTTTGGTGTGATGTAGGCGTTAAGACTCCGCTCCTCATGAAGCTGCTTGGTGAGTTCCAGAACTTTCTTCTCGCTGGTGTAGAATTGGGCCTCAAAAGTGTCTTGCTCCCCTTTAAGCTGTATCCAATCCCTTTGCAAGTCTTCGAGAGAGGTGGGCATGTTGAGATGAAGGATAGTGTATGGGACATCTCCTTCAACAACAGGCTCTATGATAACTGGAAGAATAGAGGGGTAAGGCATCATAAGACTTTGAGCACGAGCTCGTACCCATTTGAGATAAGGCTCAAGAGGGATGGAATTATTGTGCCCCAGTGTCTTGCTATCAACTCCATGTACCATGCCCCAAGCTTGCATGAACCTTTTGCGGTAATCCTGAGCATCATTCTTGTAGTCGAAGACGATTCCTTGAATAAGTGCATCATGAGGACCATCCCTTCTTGCATATCCAAAATGTCGTAGTGCCAAACAAGGATTGTAAGTGATTCCTCCCCTCATGCCTAAAAGAGGTACATTAGGGAATTCTATGCATTGATCAATGATGATAACATTCTCCAGGAATCGGGGACACCAATGAATGCCTGAATGTGTAAGAGTAATTAGCCTTTGAGACCATCTCAAGCCCTGTTCATTATTCAAGACAGATTGGGGCAGGTGTGAAATAAACCACCTAGCTAAAAGAGGGGTCCAACACAGGAGGGTTCCTCTCCTCTTTACAATGCGAGTATGCAACGAATGTAGGATATCTCCAAGCAGAGTAGGTACCGGATTACGTGACAGGAAAATCTTAACCACATTCACGTCTATGAGCTGGTCCGGATTAGGAAAAAGTACCAAACCATAGATGAGAGGGGCTAACACCTCTTCAAAATCTTGTTAGTCCAAGGTATCCCAAAAATGATGAGCTTTCTCGAACAAGAACTTAGCCAAAAAACCCTTGACACCTCTCTGGGTTTCCCAATTTGCTACCCGTCAGATTGTTGTAAGGACAGAGCTTTGGAAATATCTTCAGGTTTAGGGTCTCTTTCCATACCATTGAAAGGTACCTCATTAAGGATAGGCACCCCCAATAGTAGAGAAAACTCCTCCATAGTAGGCACTAACTGGTAATCCCAAAAAGTGAAACAGTGATGTATAGGGTCAAAGAATTGAAAGAGCACTTTTAACATTTCTTCATCAGGGTTTGAAATGACCAAGCTGAGAAGTCTACCATATCTTTCAGTGAATGGAGAGCTTTCGGGAACCCTTGATACCAAATCCTTGAGCTGAGGAGGTACTTTTATCAGACTGACTTGGATAGTGAATCTGCGGGCGAGAGTCATGTCCTACAAAACAAGACAAAAATAAACCCTAAGAATCCTTCAAATGGTTAGTATGAAATGCTATGTTATGATGTCATGATTATGCTAAGATATAGCAGATATAGCAAGCACAAGCAAATCACACAGAGACCTTAGGTTTAAGGCTTGCATGGATTTTAAGGTGATACCCTCTTGAAGTTGGGTTGGCTCAACCTGTCCTAAATATAGTAACCGGGTTCTAAGGGATCTCAATATCACCGGGTTTTCCCCCAAATCTCGTTTCAATAGACAATTGACTTGCCAGCAAACAAAACTCGAGTGTCAAACCTCAATGAGTGTAGTATCGAGTATCAACCGACTTTGGGTTTACACCAAAGACGGCTATCTCACTACGTCCTAAAAGCCAAGTTGGTCAATTAAGGCGCTAAGGTCAGTTGACGTTATATGATACCACACAGCGGCCCCGTATTCTCCTTGATTATTCAAGGTCTACCGATACATACCAAAGTATCGCATCAATATAGCTACTGTTTCAACCGTATCGGTATACCCCGCACAGTTCCCTCACAGTTTATTGCTACTTACCTAAAAAAGGTGCCCCAAATCCGGGTGTAGGATCTTTAGTAAGCCCAAACAAGGAACCATAATGTAAAGCATGCAAGTCAAACAAGGAAATAAAGTAAATGTGATTTAGCCCTAAGGTAACCCCACTTTTAAAATTTCCCCAACAGAGTCGCTAGTTCTGTAACACAGTGGGAGAACTGACTTGGTTATTTAGCATTTTATCTCAAATGTTGCGATTATCAAGAGTCACCACTGACTTTTCTTTTATCCAAAAGGAAAGGCTGAAAAGAAAAGGAAAGACCTTTGAGATATTTTCTTGAGTTCGGGGGGTAGATTATGAAAAGGGAAGGTATTAGCGCCCTTTTCATCCGGAGTTATCTACGGGCTCTTAGTTTCTTGCTAGATCACTTTCTTTTGTTTGAAAATGTGCTTTGTATGGTTTTTGAAAGTATTTTGAAAAGGCGCCATCGTTGAGGCAAACTTTGTAATGATTCTCGTTTGTAAGAATGTATACAAAGTGTTGATCTTTTGAAAATGTTTTCAAGTTTGAAAGATGTTTTTGAAAGTGTTTATGTTTGTTTTGAAAATAGCAAGGATGTTTTTGGTTTTGAAATTGAGCAAGCAACTAGGAACATTCTACCTACTGAAAAGTCTTTCATGTTTATTTCCTTTTTCCTTTGACATTGTTATCTTACCATTGATTTGGTAAGTAACCCTATATTTGGATGTAAAAGGGGTGGGAAAGGGTCATCGTATAACCATGATTAACAATGTTGTAAGATATCTTAGCATTTTCTTTAAGGGACTAAGATCATTTTTGAAAGGCAACTTTGATAGTGTCATCGAGGGACTTTGATCTTGTATTTTGTTTGTTTTTTCTAAGATATCCCACATGCATAATATGGCCATTTTGGTAAGGCAACAAAGTGGATTTACCCTAAGGATGTAAGTGTGCAAGTGTATTGGTTTACATGCTTGATTTGTCTTGATTAGGGTTTGCTATTTGTTGGTTTTAATCTTTCCATACAAACCCTAATTACTAGCATTTGTATATAAAGTATTAAATTGGGAAAAATAAAAATACTAAGCTATTACATCATTAGGGGAGGGGGTGTACAAATTTACAAATGGGGAAATTGCAAGAAAATTAAATCTAAATAATTATTACAACCATATTAAATACTGTACAAAAAAATGAATAAATAAAAATGCAAGAATGTAAATGTAAAAAGAAATGCGATATTTGTTTGGTTTTCATGAAAAGGTTTTTTGACCTAGTTAACTAAAATAAAATAATTAACTAAAAATAAGAACATTAAAATTAAGTTAGTAAAATCAATTAATTTAAAGAGACCAAAATATTTAGGGTTTTTTTGTGAATTTAATTAAATTAGTAAATAAAATTAATTAAATAAAAGTCCTAAGTTCTAAATTGATTTTAATTTACAAGAAAATAATATATAATAATTAAGACTAATTATCTAAGTATTTTTAAAAAGGGAAATTAATTTATTAAAGAAAATGTTTTTTATTCTTTTGATTTTATAAAACAAAATAAACTAAATACGTGTAAAGATAATAAATAAAATATTTTTGATTTTTATTAATAACAATAAATAAAAATAATAATAGTAGTAATAAAGAAAATAGAAATATAAAAGAAAGAAAATGGGCCAGGATGTATGAAAGTGAAACAGGGAGTATGAGATAAGCAAAAATGCTAGGCCCAAGGGGTTGAGGACCAAGCGCCTGATTAATCAAAAAAAGATAAAATGAAGAAAAAAATTGTGAAAATTGAAAAAGGTCTCGCTGGGGCTCGAACCCAGGACCTTCTAATACGCGCACGCTTCTTGTACCACTGGGGTGGCCTGTTTCATCCGTTCATATGATAAAAGCATAAATATATATTAGAAACTTCTTCCTAAAGACAACTTCATCTTCAACCTCGCGCCTAGCCAGACCACATGCATCTTGTTCATTTCTCATCCATTTGCAAAAGTGTAAACATGAATCTTGTGGCAAATTTCCTCACGATTTCAGAAATGTAAAGCATTAAAACTATAGATCAAATACAAACATGAATTTAATTGGCTCTAATCTGAACCCTAACTTTTCTAAAAAATTCAGTCTTAAAATTCTCTAAGCTCAGGCAACAAAAATGAAAACTATGGACATGGTTAGCTTTAGGGCAATGATATCTATATTTTTCATTCATAAATTAAACATTAATGATGCCTATATGAAGAGTTCAAAAGTAAGAAAACTCACCTTGCAAGAGGGTATCGTGTTTTGAGCTTGAGCAGTTTTTAATGAGTTCTAGTGATTGGGTTAGCTTCCTCAAGTTCCCAGGAAGCTAATGTGATGCTTGGCTTGAGCTAAAAGAGGCTGAGGAGTTCTGGAGAAGTACACTTGCAAAGCTCTGTTTTTGAAAATAGAACTTGATGATGGAGATGTTACAGTTATGAAACAGGGTCAGGGATGAGTTGTATTTGATGTTTTGAAGCTTTAAGAACCAAAAGGCTTGGAAACGCACGAGGTAGATGTGAGTTTCAAGTTTTTGGTCAGATTATGCAACAATGGTGATTTGTGATACAGTTCTGAGTTCTTGTGTGTTTTAGGGCTTGTGTATGCGTGTGTTTTGATGCAAATCACTTGTGCATAAGTAAGGAAAAGGTTGTGAGGCTTGAGAGGGTCAGAATCACACAAGTACAAGTTATGGCTAAGTTACTTAATTTTGAAGAAAAGTGAAAACATGGTTTCAAGGTAAAGTACAAGCATGGGCTGACTTGTTAGAGGCTTGAGACAAATTTCTTTTGGGTTATAGATTTTGTATGATCAGAAGAGAACAAGTGCAAAGCTCAAGAACAGATTTAGTGCATAAAGCTACTTTTCCAAAATGGCAATAAGCACTTTCTTCCTAAAATGGAAATAAGCATGAGCAATGCATTGAATGCCTGAGTTGAAGCCTCTAACAGCTGTGCAAACATTTTATTATGCAGTGACAAACAAGTTTGAGGCCTGCAAAACAAAGGTTGTGCAGCCTAAACATGGATTTGAATTCTTGCTCATCATGAAATTGACTTATAATTCAAGAATGAAATGCCAACTTCATGCCTTCGATTCTCCTTGCTCAAACATGATCTTAAGGAGTTCTTGGACATTTTAAAAAGCTTGTAATGTTCTCTATAACCCCTATTTGAATCACTTTTGAAAATTCCACTTGGAACAATGTGAAAAATTGCCATGAAATTAGGTCAAAATCCTTCCTAAACTAGGGCAAAATTTTCACTGTTTAGTTTCATGAATATGTATTCAAAAAATCATAACTTGAAATCCATGCACTTATAGAAGAAGTTGTGTAAAGAAATGTTTTATATCTCATTGAGATCTACAACTTTCATGTTGAAAGTTTCCTTTGAATCATCTTGCATCATGGTGAAAAAATGGCTCAAAGTTGTGAAAAAACATGAAGGTTTCAACACTTAGAAAAATTTCTAAGTTTGGAAACTTTGACTTTTCAAAATGAAATCTTGACTTTTTGATTTATTGATGAAAAAGTTTCATATTTTGATATGTTTTAATGAATTGTAATCTTTGACACTTGATTTTGACTAAAAAGTCAAAGTTTGACTTTTTACTGTATCAGTTGACTTTTGATCAGTTGACTAAAAATCAACTATCAGTCAATTGATCTTGAGAGAATTTTTGGGTCATACCATTAGGTGAAAATGATGCATTTGAAACCTTGAGATTATGTCTCAAACCAATTAACCATTTGCTAGGTCAAAAATCAAAAATTGCCTTTTCTCAGTCAAAACCCTAATTATGACCATTTTCCCTTTTGATGATCTGATCAAATTTCTTGAGGTATTTGGATCCAAACTTGATCAAATGAAATATATGAGTTCACAATGTTGATATGGATTAAAAATCATGATGTTTGACTTTAAATTGACCACAATTGACTTTTTCCCCAATACAGTTGATATTTAGGTCAACTGCTCAATTGACTGAGCAAAAATGTGATCAAAGACTTGAAACTTGACATGAGAAATCTTGGGGGTCCATAATGATCCATGAAAGTAATATGAGGCATTAAAAGTTCAATTATCATTGTGAAATATCAAACCCTAATTTCAAGCATCAGTGCTTAAGGAGGTGCCTTGAGCTGGTCAACCCTTGTGTAGTCTTGAACCAAAAGAGATCTTGTGAGAAAATACTTGATAAATGAGAGGGAAAATTTTGTGGTACAACAACTTCTTCTAGGCCTGATATTTTATTTAGTGTATGCTTATGTCCTAGATTCCAATAAGATCTTAGAGAATCTCACTTGACTTCTGTCAAATGGATTTTCAGATATCTAAAAAATAACACTAACCTTGGTCTATGTTATAGAAAATCAAGAGAATATAAGTTAGTAGGTTATTATGACGTTGATTATGCTGGTGATAGACTTGAAAGGGAGAGTACCTCTTGAAGTTGTCAATTTCTGGGAGAAAACCTTATATCATGGTCTAGAAAAAGGCAATCAACAATTACACTCTCAACTACAAAAGATGAATATATCTCTACAGCAAGTTGCATCACTCAAATTCTCTGGATGAAAAGTCAGCTAGAGGATTATCAATTATTTGAAAGTAATATTCCTATTTTTTGTGTTAATAATTCTTCCATTTGTTTATCTAAGAATCCTATCTTACATTCTAGGGCTAAACACATTGAAATCAAACATCATTTCATTAGAGACTATGTCCAGAAGGGTGTCCTTTCTTTAAAATTTGTTGATACTGATCATTAGTGGGCTGACATATTTACAAAATCCCTTGCTGAAGATAGAATTATTTTCATTCTAAAACATTTAAACATGGTTCCATGTCCAGAATGAAAAAGGCGTTATTTCAATTTTTTAGCACTAAACGTAATTTGGGCTTATGAGTTTTAAGGTGTAGGCTTCTGAATCATGTGACATTTGATTAAGTGAAGTCTTCATGAATCATATGTACTCATGAATCATCTGTTCTTCGGATGAATCATCTCTATGAATACTGAAGACCATGCTTTATCAAACAAGTTACTAAAAAGGTAAAAGGATTCTTGTTTGGATAAAAGATTGTTTTCGTTTATGAATCACCTTGTACTTTTAGTGACATCTTGAGAGACATAATATTCTTGGGAATATATAAAGAATCTACATGCTTTACCCTTTGTCAGTAGTTATTTTTGTTCTGTCTTGTCATTGTGTCCTTGACATATCTTATGCGTGATACGTCTCTTGGCTTAAAAATGAGAAACAACATAAGTGGTCTCAGCTTAAAAATGAAACCAATCTCTTGCTACTTGGCCAACATGTTCAAAACTGAGTGTTGTACCCCAAAATTTTTCCTCCCATATTTCTCAAATACATTTCAAGTGAGGTCCTCAAATTGCTCAAGGAAGTCCAAGGGTTGACCAGACAAACTCTCTTATAAGACAGTCTACCTCAAATTAGGGTTTCATGTTGCATCAATATACTTGAGTCCAAAGGGTCTCAAATTCTCACCATTGTCCTAAAATGTTCTCAAGATCATCCATGTCAATTTTCAAGCCTTGCAGAGGAAGTTTGCTCAGTCAATTGCTCAAAGGGCTGAAAATCGACTATGCTAGGGCAAAAGTCAATTGTGTCCTACATACAGTCAAACTTCATGATTTTTGGTCAACATTCTCCTTTTGAAGTATTATTCATCATTTGATCAAGGGTTGATCATGATTCCTCAAGGATTGCTCACAATTCATCAAAACCCAAAAGTTGCTAAATTAGGGTTTTGTAGTAAAAGTCAACTCAACTTTGACCAAGCATAACTTTCTCATACTTTATCAGAAATGACCCATCCAAAGCTCATTTTGAAGAGGATGGATTTCCATACAATTCATCTTCAGCTCCCAAGCTCAAAATAATCACTCACAAGAAGATACAAATTTGGACATTATATGTCATTTTGAAAAGCCAACAAAAACACCCTTTTTGTCAAAGCTTCATACATGAACATGGAAGACTCAATTAAGACGAGACCAAAAGGGTTGCTTAGAGTACATCTCAAGCTTTATAAAAAGTAAAAAGAAATCATATCTAAGGTTAAAATTGAAGAAGTTATGCATTGGTGAAGTTGACCCTTTTTGCAAAATTGCCAAAAGTCAAATATGTCTCAAATTGCAATTTTTGTCAAATGGGCCCAACTTTTTGTGCTTGTATTGAGTTTGTAACATGGTCCACGACCCATGATCCTTCCCACTTGCCTTTATTTTATTTTTGTCATTTATTTTGATTTTTATTTCAATTAAATCAAATTAAATCAAAATAAAATCATTAAAATATCAAAACTAATCAAAGCTTGAGATTTTGTGCATGTTTAGGTCTCTTATACAACTGGGAATAGAATCAAATCGTGTAAGCTTCAAATGTACACAAAAGATTGGATTTTGGCTTGACTTGGAAATATTTGCATGAGAATCAAATCATGATTCAATCATCTTAATTGAGAAAGATTTGAAGCAAGTTTGTGACCTAATTTATTCTAGAGTACATATAGAACATTGGCAGACCTAAAGCAAAGGGATGAGAGACGTGAAAAGAGAAGAACAACTTTCAAAAAATAAAGAAAAAGGTGCAATCAGATTTCTCAATTCCAGACCTCTTCAAGTCATTCCAAGCATACCATTCGCTTCCTGGGCATCTAAGGACTCTATCCCAATCATTAGTAAGCATTTTCGTGCCCAGATATGCACTGTAAGTATCCTCTGAACTCCATGTTTTCATGAAATCGAATCTCATAAATCTGGAATTGTTAGCATGATTTGTTTATATATTCTGAATCCTTGAAACATTTGCAAGCTAATGATAATAATTAATTGAATTTTGGTTAATCATACAGAAAGTTGCCATGATTAGGGTTTAAGTTTCGTTTTTAGGGGTTTAGCTTGCAGGAACAATTGGCCATGGAAAGTGGTACCATGATGCTCGTGAGGTTGCAACGAGTTGATTGGTACCACTGGAATTGATTTACCATGCTTGCAGTGAATTTTGGAACATCACAGGGTTGTACCTACGCCCTTTTGTCCGTAGGTAAAAGTCTTCAAACTTTTAGCAACGCAAGGAGGTAGAAGATGATGGTGTGGCGTGGTGTGAATGGCCCATTCAAATTTTGCGCGTTTCCATAATCCACTTTTTGTCTTTATCATATAATGTTTGTTTATTATTATTCTAACACAAAAACAAGCCAGCTCAGATGGTTGTCATGCGTTGGAAAAAGCCAAAGGGCCTGGGTTCGATCCCCAGGTCCCCATATTTGCCAATGTTATTTTCTTTTACATCATCAAGTACACGCGCATGCATTGAGTCCACCATATGTATCATCCTTCAACCACTAGATCTCCAGAATGCCAGATCTAACGCCTATCACATGCAGGTCTATAATGCACCCTAGTCAAGCAATGCATAGGATCATGAAAGGTCAACGTGGGCCAAGGATTATTGGGCTCTGAACTGCTATTGCACCCCCTTTTTGCTTTGATACCAGGCACATCTCTTTTTCTTTTATATTTTTCTTTTAGTTATTTATTTTGATTAATTATTTTCTAACACAAAATTAATTATTTTTTTTACAAAAAACTCATAAAATCAATTTTCAACAATTTAGATTTAGGTTTTATTTTTATCAAATTTAATTTAATAATTAGTTTAATTTAATTTTAGGGTAATTTTAACCTTTTTGTAAATAACTTAAAATAAATTAGAAAATTAGGGTTTGTTTGATTTAATTTTTATTTTCTTTTCTTAAAATAACAAAAATGCAAAAATAGGTCAAATTAATTGTTTTTTTGTTAATTTAAATTAATTAGTAATTAGGTTTGCATTTATTCAATTAAAGCCTTATTTTTTTCCAAAATAATCAAAAACAACAAAAATAATTTTTTTTCTTTTTTCAATTAGGTTTAGACGGGGTCAAAACCCTAATTTTTCTTGTAATCGATTCATCGCGCGCATTTATTATTTTTACGATATTAATGTAACTGCTCATGGTATGTAATAGTTTAATTAGGATTTTCCTTTTATTTACCGTTTTACGGGTTTTTGGCTATGTAATTAATCCCCCTCCCCGAAGCCTTGTAATAGCGTAGTTTTATTTCTCGCATTTTAATTTTCGCAAATATTAACTGTTAGATGTATGATAATAGGATTGCATGACAAGACTGTATGTTAACTTTAAAATGGTTAGCAAACCCTAAATATGCAAAGATAATAATTGAAATCAAATCACTTGCACATGCGCACTCCTAGGGTATACTCTCACTTCGGTTGCCTTCGGTAAACGATCATTAAGTATAGGGTGTTTTAGTGTTCGCTCTCTTGTCTAAACAAAGATCAAAATGTCCCGTTCGTAAATGTTGCCTCAGAAATGTTGCCTCGAAAAGGTTGCCTCGAATATGATCTTAAGACATTAGGGTTATTACTAAGACGTCCTAACATTGCTTTAGTGATCGTACGTCCCTTTCGAATTGACCCTTACAACTCCAATGACGGTGCTACCTACTCCTTATAAGTGGGATAACGCTGTCTAAAGGAAACAAGAACGGAAACATTTTCTTTTTCGAGTAGGTAGATGCTAGTAGGTACTTGCTCAAATCAAACTTTTTCACACCAAACACTTTTCAAACAAAGTTTTCAAAAATACTTCGTAAACACTCTTGAAGACAGAACCAAGGGTTAAAACGAAGTAAAACAAAAAATTTTAAACACACAAATACTGAAGCAATTTTTAAAATGATGAGCAAGTACCTAAGAGCCCGTGGAAAACCACGGTAGAAAGGGTGATAATACATTCCCTTTCTATAATCTACCCCCCGTACTCAAAATCTCGAAAAAAGGAATTTTTCTATGCTTTTGTCCTTTCCAGTTGGATAAAATAAAAGTCGGTGCCGACTCTTGCTTACCGTGACATTTTGCGAACGAAAAACGCAAAACCCAAACCAGCATTTTCCTAAAATAGTCCGGTTCTGCCACCGTATCACATAACTGTCGACTCTGCTAGGGAATGACTAAGTGGGGTGTACCTTAGGATTAGTTCATCATAAATTGCTTCTCTTGTTTGATTTGATTGCTTTACTTTTGAGGGTTTTGTATTGGGAGTTACTATAGATCCTAACCCGGATCTGAGGGACACCTTTTAGGTAAGTAGCAATAAACTGTGAGGGAACTGTAAAGCATAGACCGATACGGTTGAAGCAGTAGCTACATTGTTATGGCACATTGGTTGGTACCGGTATCCCTTGCGGAGAAACGAGGAGAATATGGGGCTTCTATGTGTGTCGTTAAGCATCAACTGACCTTAGAACCTATAATTGACCAACTTGGCCATTAGGAAGTAGTGAGATAGCCGGCCTCGGTGTAAAGCTGAGAACTGGTTGATACTCGATGCTACACTCATTGAGACCATACTCTCGAGATAGTTCCGGTCGCAAGAAAATATTGCGTGAGCTGAAACCATGACCGATGGAGGATGGTCAGTGATATTGAGAACCTCTAAAACCCGGTTACTATTATTAGGACAGGTTGAAACCAACTGAACTTCAAGAGGGTAGTACCTAGACCCCATGCAAGCCTGAAACTTAAGGGCTCTTGTGTGACTTGTTTGCCTTTACCATGTCTGTTATCTGCTATACATGTGTTGTCGTTACCATGACATCATGCATCATAACATAGCATGCATACTTCACTATACTAACCATTTCAAAGACCGAGGGGATTTATCTTTGTTCTGTTTTGCATATTATGGCTTCTGTGCGCAGAAACACCATTCAAGTTAACTTTGTGCAAATACCTGCTCAACTCAAAGATTTAGCCTTGAGAGTTTCTGATACTTCTTCATTCATTAGGAGACATGGTCAGCTTCTTAGCTTGTTTACCTCAAAGTTTGATGAGCAGATGATGAGTGTGCTTTTCCGGTTCTTCAATTCGGTTCATCATTGCTTCACTTTCCCGGATTATCAGCTAGTTCCCACTATGGAAGAGTTTTCTCACTTATTGGGCATATCCATCCTTGAGCAGATGCCCTTCACAGGTATGGAAGAGAATCCTAGACCAGAAGACATTGCTTCAGCTCTGCATCTGAAACAGGCTGATGTAATATCCAACTGGGAGACACGAAGCAAGGTTGAAGGTTTCTTAGCCAAGTTTCTGATAGATCAAGCTCAACAGTTCTGGGATAATTTGGACTTTCAAGCATTCGAAGACATCTTGGCTCTCCTTATCTACGGTTTGATTCTCTTTCCAAATCCAGATTCTTTCGTGGATGTGAATGCGGTTAAAATCTTCCTGTCTCGCAATCCTGTGCCTACTCTATTGGGAGATATCTTGCATGCCCTCTACACTCGTACTGTGCGTAGAAGAGGGACTCTTATATGTTGTATGCCGTTGTTGTCGAGGTGGTTTATTTCGCACCTCCCTAAGTCCGTTCTGAAGAATGAAGAAGGTTTGGGATGGTCTTACAGAATAATGTCACTTGCCCATACAAACATTCTTTGGAGTTCCAAGGCTATGGAAAGCATTACTGTCATTGATCAATGTGGGGGATACCCTAATGTCCCGTTGCTTGGAATCAGAGGGGGAATAACCTACAGTCCTTGTTTAGCTTTGCGACAATTCGGTCGTCCTCGGAGAGATGGTCCTCATGAGCTACTTATTATGGATATTGCATTTGACTACAAGGAAGACGTTGATGAGCATCGTCGGAGGTTTATACGAGCTTGGGGAATGGTGAACAGATCTGACCCTCAAGAGCTAGGACCAAGGACTTCTCTCCCTATGCAGCCGTATCTCTAGTGGGTCCGAGCTCGTGCTCAGAAGCTTGGGATGCCTTATGAAGCCGTGTTGCTAGTGATTGTGGAGCCCACCAATGAAGAGGGCATTCCTTATATAGTCTTTTATCCCTATATGCCCACTAATCTTGGGGCATTGAAGAGATCTTGGATTCAGCTGAAAGAGGAGAGGGATACCTACCGGGACAAGTATCATGAGAAAGAAAGGAAGATCCTGAAGCTCACTAGGCAACTTGAGAATGAAAGAACAATCAATGACTACGTCAGCACCAAGGGGAAGCGTCCATGGGATTTTTGATTTTTGCTTTTCCTAGTTTAGATTTATTTTTCATTTACTTCTTTGTAAACTCCTTAAAGGTATTGTTGAACCTTTTTATAAGTTTAATCTGATAAAGTTTGTTTATTTCTTGGTTTGCAAATTTAAATCTCCCAAAGTCTTTGAAATCATTACATACGCATCCCATTATCATGCACACCATTACAGGTACCATTACAGGTTTCTCATCTTCTTCGCTGTTTATTTCAGTGCTAAATGTCTTCCGATCAAGCTATCAAAGATCTTCAGACACAAAATGCCCAATTCCGAGAGATGTTCTTAAGCTTGGCTAAAGGGCAAGAGGACTTGAAAGCTCTCATTCTGAAATATAAAGAGAAGAAGAAGAAGAAGAAGAAGGTTGTTCTTCTGAGTATGGGTAAAAGGTTTGGAGATAGGTTGAAACAACAAGCTGATCTGTCCTTTTCATCCAAAGGAGAGGAAGACCAAGAGGAAGAAAAGGGCCCCAGTCCTGCAGTTTCTGATAATTATACAGATTATGATGAGGAACAGTATCCTTCTGCTGAGAATAGGTACAAACAACTTGTAGACCGTCTGAGTGCTATGGAGATTCAGAAGATCCCTGGTTTGGATTTCAGAGATTTGGGACTGGCATCTGGGGTGGTGATCCCTCATAAGTTCAAACTTCCAGTTTTCGCCAAGTACGATGGAGTATCCTGTCCAAAACTCCATCTCTGCTCGTACGTCAGAAAAATCCAACCTTACACTGCTGATAGAAATTTATGGGTGCATTTCTTTCAAGATAGTCTGTCAGGGACTCAGCTTGAATGGTTTTATCAATTGGAAGGAGCTAATGTCCGAAACTGGGAGGACCTTGCTGCTGCTTTCTACAGGCAGTACTAGTATAACGCCGACCTTGATCCCACTCGTACACAACTTCAGGGTATGTATATGGGTGCAAGTGAAGGTTTTAAGGACTATGCTCAGAAATGGAGAGATTTGGCTGGAAGAGTCCAACCCCCTTTGTCTGACAGGGAGTTGGTTGACATGTTTCTAGGGACGTTGTCTGGTCCATTTTTCAATCATCTGATCGGCAGTTCGTCATCTGGGTTTACTGAATTGATTTTGACTAGGGAGAGAGTAGAAGCTGGTATCAGAAGTGGTAAGATACAGAAAGATACATCGTCAAGTGCAGTAAAGAAGCCTTTCAATGGTAAGAAAGAAGCTAGTGCAGTTTACGGACCCAGGGGCCAAAGCAGACCTGAACACCGTCAAGCAGTGAATGCGGTGGTAATATCAAGACCTACAGTTGCTCCACAATGCAACAATCAACAGAGGATGGAAAGACCACAAAGGTAGTTCACTTGGCTCAATATGACCTTGTCTCAAATTCTACCACAATTATTGAAGACCAACCTGGTGACTCTGAGGGAAGCCCCGAAGAATCCCAACACCACATCACCGCTATATAACCCGAATGCCCGCTGCGCCTATCACTCCGATGGCCCAGGCCATGATACAAACAACTGTTGGGCCTTGAAGAATAAGGTGCAAGATTTGATTGAGGCTAAAGAAATTGAGTTTGACACTCCGGAGAAACCCAACGTCATAACTGCTCCTATGCCCAAACATGGTCATGGAGTTAATGTTGTGGACGATGATTTATTTGTAACCTCTGTGGAAGAAATTTCTACTCCTTTGATGATAGTTAAGAAGAATCTATTGTTGGCCGATTTATTTCCAGGCTGTGGCAAAGGTTGCCACATGTGTTCAATTCTGCCCGCTGGTTGCCACTTATTGAAATCAGGTGTTCAACGCCTGATGGATAACAAAGAGATCCTGTTCGAGAAGACTATGATTCTGTTGGTTCCAATTCAAGATATTGCCATCATAACCATTTCCGCCAATCCCTCCAAGGCTTCCTCGAGAAAGCCTGTTAGGATTACACCCGTTCCAAGAATCGCTCCGTTAATCATTACTATCCCCGGTCCTATCCCATACACTTCGGATAAGGCTGTCCATTGGCACTATGGGGCCGATATGTATTACCATGGAGTTAAGCAAGACTTAAAGATTGAAGAAGCTGATGCTGACGTCAGCAATATTGTCGAGGCTAGCAAGGTCACCAGAAGTGGAAGACTCTTTTCTCCTGAGATTTCCCCTCCGACAGTCCATAAACCTGTTGTCATTCCATCTGCTAGTACATCAACTACTATCCCAATTTCTATTCCGGTTATCACCCCTGTCGCCGAGTCATCTGGGACTCGAGGCAAAGAAATCACAGGTGAGCCTGCCCGAATGGAGGCACCTAAGAAGATCATTGTAGAAACCTCTAAGCAGGAGATAGAGGAGATTCTGAAAATTATCAAGAAGAGCGACTATAACATAGTCGAGCAGCTGGGCAGACCCCGTCAAAAATCTCCATGTTATCTTTGTTATTGTGTTCGGAAGCCCATGCAAAGGCTTTAATTTCTTTCCTCAAAACTGCACATGTGCCGCAGGAAACTTCGGCTGATCAATTCAAAGATTGTGTAGCTAGTTTGACTGCCAATAATGGGTTGGGTTTCTCAGACGCAGATCTGACTGCCAAAGGAAGAAATCACAATGATGCTCTGCACGTCTCGATCGAGTGCAGGGGCAATACCATGGCCCACATGCTGGAAGATACTGGGTCCTTATTAAATGTTTTGCCAAAGAAAGCATTAGACCATCTGGACTGTGAAGGTTTGGTTCTGAAGCCGAGTAATATTGTGGTCAGGGATTTTGACGGGTCAAAAAGGATGGTGCACGGGGAAGTGGACGTCCCTGTTAAAGTTGGCTCTCATACTTTTGCATCTACTTTCTATGTGATGGATATCCGACCATCTTATTCTTGCCTGCTGGGTCGCCCTTGGATTCATAAGGTTGGGGCAGTGACTTCTACGCTCCATCAGATGTTGAAATATCCAGTGAAAGGGAAGATTGTTACGGTGCGAGGAGAAGAGGAGTACATGGTGAGTCATCTTAATTCCTTTCGCTATGTGGAGATGAATGGGGATTTCATCGAAACCCCATGTCAGAACTTTGAAGAGGTCCCCCAGACTCTGGCGTCGACTGAAGTTGCTGCTGACAAACCTCCGATGAAGATGGCTTCCCTCAAGGATGCCAGGGCTGTAATTGAAAAAGGTGGGTGTGCAAATTGGGGTCAACTCCCTGATTTCGCACAAAAAACTGACAAGTTTGGTTTGGGCTTTACTGCAGAGGCTCAAAGGGCTGTTCGACACATGTGGATTGGAAGACCTCCTCTACACATCAGTGATCAGGAAGTGAATGCAATTGAGGATGATGAAGAAGAGTCAGATATCGACAGCTGGATCTACCCTACAACCAATGGTGGATTGAACAACTGGATGGCGAAGGACTTCGTACCCGTTTCTTTTATTACACAGTAATTGACTTTTGTTTTGAGATTTGTAACCGATAGTTTGAATCTTTATGGCCCGGTGCCTTGCCCGAGGCACCTTGGCTTTGCTTGTGAGGGCTTATTATTTGTCATTTTCATATATCATCAATAAAGCATTGGACGTTTCTTGCATTATAAATTTTGCGCTCCTTGTTTTTCCTTTCTATCTCGCACTTTATCAAAATAGATATTGTCTTACACACACTCACATATCATAATGCAGATCGACATCCACTCTGGATCCCATTGATAACGACTCTGCTACTTCCAGTTATGACTTCTAAAATTCGATCAACTAAGCCGAGGACGAAGGTGAGGATGATTGTGAGGTACCTGGAGAACTTGCTAGACTGTTACAACAGGAAGAAAGGGCCATACAGCCCCATGAAGAGCCAGTTGAATCAGTAAATTTGGGTACAGAGGAAGACATGAAAGAGGTCAAGATAGGTGCAAATCTGGAGCCTAGTGTCAAGCAACGGTTGATACAGATGCTGCACGACTATGTTGAGATCTTCGCTTGGTCTTATGAAGATATGCATGGTTTAGACACTGATATTGTGGTTCACCGCCTGCCAACTAAAGAAGGTTGTCCTTCGGTAAAGAAGAAGGTTCACCGTATGCGCCCTGAGATGTCTGAGAAAATCAAAGCTGAGGTCATGAAACAATTTGACGCCGAATTTCTAGCTGTCACCTCTTACCCGCAGTGGGTTGCCAATGTTGTTCCGGTGCCGAAGAAGGATGGTAAGGTACGAATGTGTGTGGACTATAGGGATCTGAACAGGGCGAGCCCCAAGGATGATTTCCCGCTTCCTCACATCGATGTTCTGGTCGACAACACCGCGCAGCATAAGATCTTCTCCTTTATGGATGGTTTTTCTGGTTACAATCAGATTAAGATGGCTCCCGAGGACATGGAGAAGACAACCTTCGTTACACAGTGGGGCACCTTCTGTTACAAGGTAATGCCTTTCGGGTTGAAGAATGTTGGGGCAACTTATCAGCGTGCCATGGTCGCTTTGTTCCACGACATGATTCACCATGAGATTGAGGTTTACGTTGACGACATCATTGCAAGGTCCCAGACTGAAGAAGAACACCTTGACCATCTCCAGAAACTGTTCGACAGGTTGAAGATGTACAAGCTGAAGTTAAACCCGAAAAGTGCACCTTCGGGGTGAGGTCTGGTAAGATGTTGGGTTTCGTCGTTAGTGATAAAGGTATTCAAGTGGATCCTGCAAAAGTGAAGGTTATATAGGAGATGCCAGCTCCCCGAATGGAAAAGGAAGTTAGAGGCTTTTTGGGACGTCTGAATTACATTTCCCGATTCATTTCACATCTGACTGCTACTTGCAAGCCGATCTTCAAGCTGTTGAAGAAAGATCAAGTGGTAAAATGGAACGATGAATGTCAGACCGCTTTCGAAAGGATCAAGGAATACCTCCAAGAGCCACCTATTCGGATGCCTCCAGTTAAAGGAAGACCTTTGATTTTATACTTGACAGTACTGGATAATTCAATGGGGTGTGTATGGGGTAGCATGACGAGTCTGGCAGAAAAGAGCATGCTATTTACTACCTTAGCAAAAAGTTTACCGACTGTGAGACCCGATACTCACTGCTCGAGAAAACTTGATGCACTTTGGCATGGGCTGCTTGCCGTCTAAGACAGTATATGTTGACTCACACTACCCTATTGATATCAAAAATGGACCCAATCAAGTATATCTTCGAAAAGCCTGCCTTGTCTGGAAGAATAGCAAGATGGAAGATGATCTTAACTAAGTATGACATCCAATACACAACCCATAAAGCAATCAAAGGGAGTGTGTTGGCGGATCATTTGGTGCATCAGGCCGTGGATGATTACCAGTCCATGAATTACGAGTTACCGGATGAGAACATCATGTTGGTGACCGACTGTGAAGAACCTGGACCGAATCAAGGACCTGAGGAAGGATCCCGATGGTCTATGTATTTTGATGGAGCCTCAAACGCGTTGGGTAATGGCATTAGCGCTATGATTATATCTCCTGAGGGCTGTCATACTCCGTTCACCGCCCGATTATGTTTTAACTACACCAACAATATGGCGGAGTACGAAGCGTGCATCCTGGGCCTTCGAGCAGCTATTGACCTGAGGATTAAGTTCTTGAGTGTATTCGGAGATTCCGCTCTAGTGATCAGTCAGATCAAAGGCGAGTGGGATACGAAGCACCCAAATCTTATTCCTTACAAAGAGTATGTATTAACGTTGCTTCCGCACTTTGAGGAGATAACCTTTGAACACTTTCCAAGAGAGGAGAATCAGTTAGCGGACACGCTAGCCACCATGTCTTCTATGTTCAAAGTCAGGTGGGACAATGAAGCTCCCCAGATCACTATTGGGAGGTTGGATGAACCCACACATTGCTATGACATTGAGACTGAAGAGGTAGAAGATAAACCCTGGTTTCACGAGGTAAAGAGGTATCTTGAGGCTCAGGAATACCTCGAGGGTGCATCTGTTAATGATAAGAAGTTCTTGAGAAGGTTCGCTGCGAAGTTCTTCATCATTAATGGTATCCTCTACAAGCGTAACCATGATTCAACCTTATTGCGATGTGTGGACAAGAATGAGGCAGAAAGGATTATGGCAGAGTTACATGAAGGTACTTTCGGAACTCATTCCAGTGGACATACCATGGCAAAGAAAATGCTACGGGCAGGATATTATTGGTCTACTATGGAAGCCGATTGTTATCAGCATTCTCGGACCTGTCATAAGTGCCAAGTCTATGCTGATAAGGTGCATATACCTCCAGTTCCTCTGAACGTCTTGACAGCTCCTTGGCCTTTTGCAATGTGGGGCATCGATATGATAGGTGAGATCAGGCCTACGACATCTAATGGGCATCGTTTCATTCTGGTGGCTATTGATTATTTCACAAAATGGGTTGAAGAAGCTTCCTTTGCTACAGTAACCAAGAATGTCGTGGCGCGGTTCATCCGACACAATCTGATCTGTCGATACGGTGTACCAGAGAGGATAATTACGGATAGCGGTACAAATCTCAACAACATAATAATCACTGAACTCTACAAACAGTTTAAGATACAACATCACAACTCTTCTCCTTACCGGCAGAAGATGAATGAGGCTGTTGAAGCGGATAACAAGAACATCAAGAAAGTTGTGCAGAAGATGACGGTGACATACAAAGACTGGCATGAGATGTTACCATTTGCTCTTCATGGGTACCACACCTCAACGCGGACGTCAACATGGGTAACACCCTACTCTCTGGTGTATGGCATGGAGGAAGTCCTACCCATCGAAGTCTAGATACCCTCTCTCCGGATTATGAAGGATGCAAGTTTGAGCAAAGATGACTAGATCCAAACCCGACTTGATCATATGAATTTAATCGATGAAAAGAGACTTACTGCTATTTGTCATGGTCATACGTATCAAAAGCGGATGATCAAGGCTTTTAACAAGAAAGTCAGACGACAAGAGTATCAAGTCGGGGATCTGGTGATCAAACGCATCATACTGCCACAAGGTGATCCCAGGGGCAAGTGGACCCCTACGTACGAAGGGCCATTTGTGGTTAAGAACATTTTCTCAGGAGGATCTATGATTCTAACCACCATGGATGGTGACGACCTTCCTCACCCCGTCAATGCAGACATAGTGAAAAAATACTACGCATATTCAAAGACCCGCTAGGTTGACTGGCCTACGCAAAAATAAGGGCTTCTCAGTGAACCTAAAGGGTTCGGGCAAAAGTAAGGGATGAAAATGGAAAAAATATGTACACCCGGTAAGTCGAAAACCTGAAAAGGCCGCTTGGGCAAAAAAGGGTATCCCGGTGGACTGAAAACCTAAAAGGGCGGTCCAGGCAAAAATTAGGGATCAAAGCGTAACACTATGTCTCATTGGATCATCTTGCAACCAGACTTCGGTATCAACTATCAAGCTCGGACGGTGCTGATCAATCTGATTTACCTTCAACCAAGTAGCAAAGTGATGAGACGCTCGAAGATATAAAGGCAATAGCAGAGTTGGAACCCAGTGGGATTGTTTCACATAGCTGTTTTTCTTTCTTTTACACAAATTGTATAAATTCCGTTCTTTCGGCGGTGTTATCTTATTAGGACGTCAGCCTCTTGTACAAAATGCATATTACAGGCTAACTTCAAGAATCAATACAATTCATTTTATGATGGATCTCAAAATTGTTTTTATTTTTCTGTTTTGTTTTGCAAGAACGTCCAATGGTTCATTTTTTATATATGCATTTGAACATAATTGTTGCTCATAAATATTTACATGCGAAACAAAAGACAATTACTCATAATTCCAGGAACAGGGGCAAACAAGAAATGTCCAAACCTTACAGTTGCTATATCCACCAGGTACAGGGATAGACCCAGCGGGAGAATATGACTAAAGGTACATACACTCCCCGCAGAGTAAGGAATACCCAAAAATAGTGGTGTTAATTCTCCCCAAGCAGAGTTCATCTATCACCAACAATGGAAGACTATCCCCAATAGAGTTTATTTCTTCCACAAGCAGAAACTCAATCCCCAACAAGGGTTCATTATCGCCAGCAACGGTAATTCATCCCCAGTCGAGGTTATTTCTCCAAATCAGCAGATCTTCTGGCAGAGTATCTCTCTTCCCCATAGAGTCATTTTCTCGCCAGTTTATTCTCCAGCCGAGTTATTCTCCTGCCAATTTATTCTCAAATCATCTTCGGTCGTTATCCCCAGTGAGAACGAAGAACTCAACTCTTTATATCCTCCAACAACAGTCTAGGAGTTATTCTCCCCAGCTAGAAAACATCATAAAAACATTGCATGTCCATACATCATGGCATGCGCATACGCATCATACAGCACAATCTCATTTATTTTAAGAGCATCATTGCTCGATACATTTCATACATCATGACATTACATACGACTAACTGTTTACCTTTCAGGGAAAGATACAATCAAATTCTCACAAGTTTTCTCTTGTTCAGTCAAATCGATGTTAAGATTTATATTCCAGTTCAGGCTATGAAGCCCGGATCCGACCGGATAATATCTTGATTTCTCCATCTTACTGTGAAGCCCAGAGAACGACCGAATAACAATACCAAAATACCGCGAAGCCTGGAATCGACCAGATAGTGGTTTATCTTAAATTCAAGCTATGAAGCCAGGAAATCGACTGGAAAATAGTTGAATCCCCAGCAAGTTATTGTGAAGCCTGGAGAATAACCAGATAGCAATGCAAGTTACTATGAAGCCTGGATTACGACCAGATAACAGTACAAAGATATCATTAAGGCTGGAATCGACCAGATAGTGGTATATCATAAACACAAGCAGTGAAGCCTAGAAATCGACCGAAAAACAGCTTAACAAGGTATTGTGAAGCCTGGAAATTGACCAGATAACAGTACAGGACACCATGAAGCCTGGATTCAACCAGATAATGGTATAAGACATCGTGAAGCCTGGATTATGACCAGATAGCGGAAAAAGACACTGAAGCTTGGGACTACGACCAGATAACAGTAAGGGACACTACGAAGCTTGGATTTTGACCAAATAGCAGTCTAACCGGCTAATTACTATGAAGCCCGGAAATCGACCGGATATTAGTAGGCCTTAAAATCAAAGGGAAGCCCGGATGCAACTGGATAACCACTTGATTTCATCTGAAGCCTGAAACACGACCAGATAAGAAGTAAGAAGTTGCGAAGCCTGGATTACGACCAGATAGCGACAAAAGACAAGCCTAGAATCGACCAGATAACAATATAAGACACTGCGAAGCTTGGGTTTCGACCAAATAGTAGTTTACCTGGACAATTACTAAGAAGCCCGAAATCGACTAGATATTAGTATGCCTTAAATTCAAGTTGAAGTCCGGATGCGAACGGATAACAACTTAATTCCTTCTGAAGCCTGGAGTACGACCAGATAAGAATTGAGAAATTGCGAAGCCTGGAAGACGACCAGATAGCAAGTCTAATCTCATCTCCCCAGTAAGTCACTGTAAAACCTAGAGCACGACCAGATAGTAGTCAGCCTTATTTTCCTCAGTAAATCACTGTAAAGCCTGGAGCACGACTAGATAGCAGTCGATCTTATCACTATGAAGCCTGGATCACGGCCAGATAGTAGTTCATTTTCACCTCTTTGACCAAGAGACGATTCCCCAGTAGAATAACGAACGACTGAAGCTCCTAAAATTCAACTTTTACCAAGACAGAGATCAACATTCCCCAGCAAAATCTTCCTCAACAACAGGTATACGGCTCTCGCTAAGGAATCTCTTATGCGATCGACACTCCTTCGGATGGCATCTTTAAGCCCATCTTTCATCATCAATCTCCAAATTACATCTATAAGCCCATTCCCGACATCATAAGACAAGTACCACCTCATGCGATTGCAAATTTCTGGGCACTATAGTGTTCAATCATCTTCCACCTTTGGATCACGAAAGGCAGGCAAGCTAATCTACATCCTCAGGTTTAAGAAGATTTAACAGGGGAAGCTGTTGTACCCCAAAATTTTCCCTCCCATATTTCTCAAATACATTTCAAGTGAGGTCCTCAAATTGCTCAAGGAAGTCCAAGGGTTGACCAGACAAACTCTCTCCTAAGGCAGTCTACCTCAAATTAGGGTTTCATGTTGCATCAAGATACTTGAGTCAAAAGGGTCTCAAATGCTTACCATTGTGCTAAAATGTTCTCAAGATCATCCATGTCAAGTTTCAAGCCTTGCAGAGGAAGTTTGCTCAGTCAATTGCTCAAAGGGCTGAAAATCGATTATGCTAGGGCAAAAGTCAACTGTGTCCTACATACAGTCAAACTTCAAGATTTTTGGTCAACATTCTCCTTTTGAAGTATTATTAATCATTTGATCAAGGTTTGATCATGATTCCTCAATGATTTCTCACAATTCATCAAAACCCAAAAGTTGCTAAATTAGGGTTTTGTAGGAAAAGTCAACTCAACTTTGACCAAGCATAACTTTCTCATACTTTATCAGAAATGACCCATCCAAATTTCATTTTGAATAGGATTGAATTTCCTACAATTAATTTTCAGCTCCCAAGCTCAAAAATTCACTCACAAGAAGATACAAATTTGGACATTATAGGTCATTTTGAAAAGCCAACAAAAACACCCTTTTTGTCAAAGCTTCATACATGAACATGGAAGACTAAATTGAGATGAGACCAAAAGGGTTGCTTATAGGACATCTAAAGCTTTCTAAAAAGTCTAAGAACACATCTCTAAGGTCAAAATTGAAGAAGGTGTGCATTGGTGAAGTTGACCCTTTTTGCAAAATTGCCAAAAGTCAAATATGTCTCAAATTACAATTTTTGTCAAATGGGCCCAACTTTTTGTACTTTTATTGAGTTTGTAACATGGTCCACGACCCATGATCCTTCCCACTTGCCTTTATTTTATTTTTGTCATTTATTTTTATTTTTATTTAAATTAAATCAAATTAAATCAAAATAAAATCATGAAAATATCAAAACTAATCAAAGCTTGAGATTTTATGCATGTTTAGGTCTCTTATACTGCTGGGAAGAGAATCAAATCATGCAAGATTCAAATGTACACAAAAAGATTGGATTTTGGCTTGATTTGGAAAGATTTACATGAGAATCAAATGATGATTCAATCATCTTAATTGAGAAAGATTTGAAGCAACTTTGTAACCTAATTTATTCTAGAGTACATATAGAACATTGGCAGATCAAAAGCAAAGGGATGAGAGACGTGAAAAGAGAAGAACAACTTTCAAAAAATCAAGAAAAAGGTGCAATCTGATTTCTCAATTCCAGACCTTTTCAAGCCATTCCAAGCATACCATTCGCTTGTTGGGCATCTAAGGACTTTATCCCAATCATTAGCAAGCATTTTCGTGCCCAGATACGAACTATAAGTATCCCAGGAACTCCATGTTTTCTTGAAATCGAATCTCATAAATCTGGCATTGTTAGCATGATTTGTTTATATATTATGAATCCTTGAAACATTTGCAAGCAAATGATAATAATTAATTGAATTTTGGTTAATCATACATAAAGTTGCCATGATTAGGGTTTAGGTTTCGTTTTTAGGGGTTTTGCTTGCAGGAACAATTAGCCATGGAAAGTTGTACCATGATGCTCGTGAGGTTGCAACGAGTTGATTGGTACCACTGGAATTGATTTACCATGCTTGCATTGAATTTTGGAACATCACAGGGTTGTACCTATGCCCTTTTGTCCGTAGGTAAAAGTATTCAAACTTTTAGCAACGGAAGGAGGTAGAAGATGATGGCGTGGCGTGGTGTGAATGGCCCATTCAAATTTCGCGCCTTTCCAGAATCCACTTTTGGTCTTTATCATATAATGTTTATTTATTATTATTCTAACACAAAAACAAGCCAGCTCAGATGGTTGTCATGCGTTGGAAAAAGCCAAAGGGCCTGGGTTCGATCCCCAGGTCCCCATATTTTCCAATGTTATTTTCTTTTACATCATCAGGTACACGCGCATGCATTGAGTCCACCATAGGTATCATTCTTCAACCACCAGATCTCCAGAATGCCAGATCTAACGTCTATCACATGGAGGTCTATAATGCACCCTAGTCAAGCAATGCACAGGATCATGAAAGGTCAACATGGGCCAAGGATTATTGGGCTCAGAACTGCTATTACACCCCCCTTTTTGCTTTGATACCTGGCCCATCTCTTTTTCTTTTATATTTTTCTTTTAGTTATTTATTTTGATTAATTATTTTCTAACAAAAAATTAATTCTTTTTTTTACAAAAAAAACTCATAAAATCAATTTTCAACAATTTAGACTTAGGTTTTATTTTTATCAAATTTAATTTAATAATTAGTTTAATTTAATTTTAGGGTAATTTTAACCTTTTTATAAATAACTTAAAATAAATTAGAAAATTAGGGTTTGTTTGATTTAATTTTTATTTTCTTTTCTTAAAATAACAAAAATGCAAAAATAGGTCAAATTAATTGTTTTTTTCTTAATTTAAATTAATTAGTAATTAGGTTTGCATTTATTCAATTAAAGCCTTATTTTTTCCCAAAATAATCAAAAACAACAAAAATAAATTTTTTTCTTTTTTAAATTAGGTTTAGACGGGGTCAAAACCCTAATTTTTCTCGTTCTCGATTCATCGCACGCATTTATTATTTTTACGATATTAATGTAACTGATCATGGTATGTAATAGTTTAATTAGGATTTTCCTTTTATTTACCGTTTTACGGGTTTTTGGCTATGTAATTAATCCCCCTCCCCGAAGCCTTGTAATAATGTAGTTTTATTTCTCGCATTTTAATTTTCGCAAATATTAACTGTTAGATGTATGATAATAGGATTGCATGACAATACTATATGTTAATTTTAAAATGGTTAGCAAACCCTAAATGTTCAAAGATAATAATTGAAATCAAATCACTTGCACATGCGCACTCCTAGGGTATACTCTCACTTCGGTTTCCTTCGGTAAACGATCATTAAGTATAGGGTGTTTTAGTGGTCGCTCTCTTGTCTAAACAAAGATCAAAATATCCTGTTCGGAAATGTTTCCTCGGAAAGGTTGCCTCGAATATGATCTTAAGACATTAGGGTTATTACTAACACGTCCTAACATTGCTTTAGTGATCGTACGTCCCTTTCGAATTGACCCTTACAACTCCAATGACGGTGCTATCTACTCCTTAATAGTGGGATAGAGCTGTCTAAAGGAAACAAGAACGAAAACATTCTCTTTTTCGAGTAGGTAGATGCTAGTAGGTACTTTCTCAAATCAAACTTTTTCACACCAAACACTTTTCAAACAAAGTTTTCAAAAACACTTCGTAAACACTCTTGAAGACATAAGCATGGGTTAAAACGAAGTAAAACAAAAACTTTTCAAAACACACAAACACGGAAGCAATTTTTAAAATGATTAGCAAGTACCTAAGAGCCCGTGGAAAACCACGGATAGAAAGGGTGCTAATACCTTCCCTTTCTATAATCTACCCCCCGTACTCAAAATCTTGAAAAAAGGAATTTTTTTGTGCTTTTGTCCTTTCCAGTTGGATAAAATATAAGTCGGTGGCGACTCTTGCTTACCCCGACATTTTGCGAATAAAAAACGCAAAACGCAAACCAGCATTTTCCTAAAACAATCCGGTTCTGCCACCGTATCACACTAGGCAAGATATTATGAATTGCTTCGTGGTCCTATATGTCCAAATCTATTAATTTTTTTGGGCTATATACCTCTGTAAGCAGCAACGGTAGTTGCATTAACTCCAATATTTTTGGCCTTCCCATTACCATAACTCTCTCTGATATTTTTGAAGTCATCAATTGTCCAAACTCTAGGATTACCATAGAACAAATTCATCCATCAAAATTTAAGTGAACTCCCTTCACTCTTTGACACTTATGTCAGATATGAGCCCACTAAACCAGAAACACTTATACCTCTTGCTAAAGTTTTGTTTCATCTAATCTTAAAAAACTTCGACCACGAGGTGTTGCTAAAGACTTTCTATTCCATGAGGATCAGGTATTTCTCTTCTACTTGCTGAATCGTGTTAAAATCAATTTGACTCAAACTATATTCATCCCTCTGAAGGATGTTGTGACCTCTTTAAGGGTTCTCACTAAATCCTACATTCCTTATAGACTACTTCTATCTAAACTTCTCTTAAAAACAGGAATAATTGGTATAGTTGAAAGGGTTAGAATGGGACATGATATTGCGCTTGCTGATGAAATATGTGCTCTTATGGAAGATGAAGATAGCTAGGTGCTACTTGTGTTGTTCCTCTGTATTTGTCTGTACTGGTGGTTCTATCGAGTATGTACTTCTTAATTTTCAATCAATGAAATTTGCTTCTTTTGATTGGTTATCTTCAAAGTTTGTTTTTCTATCCTTTTATTAACTTTTTGATTTTTGACAAAGGGGGAGAAAGTAAAATGATTTTGATAATACATATTCTCAGAATCTTAAACTCAAACATATATAATGTTGTTGCTACTAATTGTTTTTTTGATGTTTCAATCCAAGAACTTTGAATAAGTTCACTGAGTATTCTAAGACAAGTTCAATATGAAGATCTTGCTGACTAAGGTTTAGAACATTATGGATGAAATCAACTCTGATTACATATATAAGAATTTGTAGACTTTGTGAATATATGTATATTCAAACAGATGTACCAAACACAATTCATAAGTTATAAACTTACTGAAAGTAAGGTAATCTTGCTTGATATCGTATTGTTCAGAAGTTGTGAACCTCCTAAAAGTACGGAATTCAAACTTAAAGCTTCATAAGTTGTTCTCTTTTGAAAGGAAGTAAAGTTAACATTCTGATGCATGTTATGATATAGATATGCCACTCAAAAGATGTGCTTTAATACATGTGCTCTGATATATGTTCTTCTGCAGCGTGTGTTCTATTCAAAAGTTGTGCACTGTCTGAATGTGTGATATATTGGAAAATATCATGTCAAACAGTGATGCTTAAGAAGTAGGGAACTTCTCCAAAAGTATAGTGTTTTTGTTACAATATTAGAATCAAGAAATATAAGTGTTGATACATGATGCATGGCATTATTCAATCAGGCTCAAAATCAAGTTTTGATAGTAACTAGGTTCTGAGATGAAGACCCGGTGTTCTAGTCAGACTCTGATGAGTTGTTGTAGGGAAGTGTTCCTTCTCTATTTCTATGTTCTGAAAACTCAAAATTTATTTTGTGAGTCTTGGGCTCAGGAGGAGACTCTGAACAAGCATAAATGAGATTTTGGGATTAACAGATTAAAGGGGAGATGTGAGCTTAACTCTGAATTTTTCGGTTACGGCGATTACCCTGTATAAATTGTTCTATCAAAATACATGTTTTTGTCATCATCAAAAAGGGGGAGATTGTAAGAACAAGAAGTGTTTCTACATTTTGCCGTAAGATTTTGATGATGACTCTACATGGCATCCTAAATAACAATTGTATACTCTAATGGTTTCTTTCTAGTGTGTTGTTGTTGTTGTAATGTTCTAACTCTGGTATCAAGGTGTGTGATGTCATCAGGTTCTGAACATAAACACTATTGGAAGAAAACATTTGGCTACGTGTTACATTTTAATTCAAGGTTCTGGAATTTGTCTTATGCAAAAGTTCTTAGGAACTTTATTACAAGAGGTTCTGATTGTGACTTTATGGTTAAGCTCTGGAGGCCTTCTAAAGCTTTGCTTTTGTGTGTTCCAAGTTTTGAAGATTATGAAGACAGGGTTCTGCTGAACAAGTTTGGATGATGTGAAGAAAAACAAGTTCTTACGACCAAGTGTTGAAGACTCTGAAGACGAGGTTCTGGTGGGACAAGTTCTGAAGACTCCAAGACTTAGGTTCTACCACTTAAGAGTGATTCTTCTATAATAAGCTTCAAACATTTAAATTATCTGAAGCCTCTGAAGATTAGAAGAAATTCAAAATGGTTAACGTGTGATGGTGTATAAAAGGTATAAAAAGTGCTTTGTGACCTCTACCATCTAGGGTGGCGTAATGATAGTCCTTTTGTATTGTATTGTCAACCACTCTCATTATGACCGTTAGGAACAAACATTTGGAGTTTTGATTACCTTTCTACCCCTTTAACGGATTTCTTTTACAAGCTATAAAAGGAAGACTTGGAAGCCAAAGAAATGTAATAATCAACATTACAATGAAAAATCTATCATATTAAATCAAGCTCAAACAAAACTACACCAAAGCGATGCGCAACTCTTTAGAGAAATCTTCTGTGTATAATTTTGCAAATAAGCAATGAGTTGTTGCTCATATCTTGTTGTAAAACACTTAGGTGATTTTCTTTGTACTGAAACATTTGTGTAATCTACTTAAAAGAAGTGAATTATAATATACTAAAAGTATTCAACAATTGTTAACGGATTCCTTGAGTGACCAAGTGAAGGTCTGATCTCAAGAAGACTCTTACTGCGGTTTAAGTGGATTTTCAATAAGGATCGACAAACTTATTAGGGTGCCAATAAGGTTGATCTGACTTATTGTGGGTTGTCTATAATCATTTTGGTTATAGTGGATTAAGTCCTTGTTGAAGGCAAATCAACTTACGGGATGGACGAGAGTAGCTTAGTTAGCAGTGAACCAGGATAAAAGTAATTGTGTTCATTTATTTTTATGATCTAAGTTAACTTGGTGTTTCATCAATGAAAAGATTTAAATTATTTTGGTGAAACCCAATTCAAACCCCCTTTCTTGTGTTATTTATACCTTCAATGTCATACCCTAATTTTTAACCTAGGATCCTATTTCCTTTTGCAACGTTGCATAACATCAAGAGATCATCTCATCCATCTTTGCATCACTAATCTTATAGGAATAAAAAAGATATCATTTGTTTGTCTCTCTCTTTTGTAAGATAGGTGTGTTGAATCAAGGAGTACAAATAATTGATAAATAAATAACCCTCAAGATTCAAGCTTCACTGTCATTCATAGTGATCAAGTGATTCCCTCCATCAACATTCAAGTTTGTGCATTGCATCAAATCATTTTCATCAAGACTTAAGGCATTGTATACATCAACTAGGGTTTTGACCAAAGTCAGTGGATTGTTGACTTTTGGCCCAGATCATGTCATAATGGCTTAAAGTCTGATTCAAGGAGTTCAAGTACATCATTATGACCTATGGGGATCAATTGATAAAAAGTCAACTATCAGCAAAAGTCAAAGTTTGACTTTTGACTTTTTTTGTCAAACATGGACCTTAAGAGTAAATAATCATGGAAATATGTTTGATAGGTGCATTTGATCATGATGAATCAAGAGAATCAAGAAAGGTATTAAATATTCTCAAAATTAGGTTTTTGAAATATCTTCCAAGTTAAAAATCTCATGATCATTTGCCCTACTTTCCAAGATTATTGTGAACAATCTACACATCCATTTGCACTGCTCCATGGATGTTCTTAAAGAGGATGTTTGATACTACCAATTGATGAAAATTTGAGGCCAAAAGGTTTCTTGAGTTTGAACATACTATGCTTAAAAGTCAAGGTCTCATCATTTTTGAAAAACCCAAACACTTAGGGAAATTTTTCAGGTGTTTTAGCATTGTCAAGTACCTGAATTTATGGCCATTTTTCTCCTCGATCCCAATTGATTAAAAATAAATGGTCAACATTAAAGTTGTAGAAGATGTTTCTAGCTTTCCAAAGATACCAAGAGCCTAAACTTATCATGCTTGAGCATTAAGTTTAGAAGAGATGAAGATGGCATGCCAAGACTGAATTATAAGTCATTATCAAAGGCAAGCTTTATAGAAAATCTCCAACCTTACCATGAGATATTGCTTTACAGGTCATCTTACTTCATAATATCAATTTAATCAGAGATTTACACAAACACTTGATGCATTACATAAAGATTTGAGGCTTTATCCAATTCACTATGCCACTTTTGGAAGAATTTGCAAAAAGATCCATATCCATTCTCATAAAGATCACTTTAATCGCAATGTCAATGCATTAAGCACATACCTTATTATCTCTAATCAAAATTCATCAATAATCTCAAAAGTAACACCCTAAAAGCCTTTGTATTGTCTCACAAACCACCCAAGCTATGCATAGGAACCATGGATACATGAAACTACCATTTGGATTTCAACCAAATCTAAACTCCATAACTTTTATTTCTAATCAACTCTAAATCTCTTAACATTTCCCTATAAATATAGGGCCTTCCCGCATTCCAAAATACACATCAAATCCCTTGCAAACTCATAGAAACACAGTGATATTTTGACAACTCCCTTAAAGCTCCAAAGTCCATTTCTTTGAATCTCTCTTTCCTTGCAAGTTCCTTGCAAACTAACCATTCAAACAGAATCCATACACCATATATAAACTTCTGTAAGCATTGGTTGATCACTAAAACACCTCCATCATCATTTCCCAACTCCCACTTTTTACACTTGCAAATTGAATTGGTCAGAAAGATCCAAGAACTCTTAGCATAAAGTGAGCATTCTAATAGTGAAATTCTTGCTATCAGATCCTGGATGTCCTAAGAGATATCAAATTACCGGATCTAACTTCACACACAACAACAAGATGTATAGACAAATTAAACAGTGCTGAAAGTAAATATCACAAGATATGTTTACCCAGTTCGGTTACAACAACACCTTATCTGGGGGCTACCAAGCCAGGGACGAAATTGACTAGATAGTATCAATTTTTAGACCTCACAGCAAACATCCTAGTTTACAGCCTACGCACTTAATCAATACCATTTCCTTAACTTCTACCTAAGACACACCTAGGTATGAGGCCATCCTCAATTCACTCTTCAATTATAAAAAACAATTGGATCAACTTTAATCCCAAGTAGAGAACAAAACCAGAAGTCACTCTTCCTAGACATACAAAACTCAATGCTTAAAAGCTTATGAGAATTGACATACAAATACTCAATTCTTAACAACTTAGAGCATCTGACACAAAAATGTTCAATGCTTAAAAGCTTATGAACATTTGACACATAAATTACAACCCAACAATAAGGATTCTAAAACCCTAACAAAAATACACATGTAAGTTCCACCTAAAACTAGTTATACACCAGTCTATTTATAACATTATTCTGGCATGGGTTGGGCTTCAAAACCGCAACAATGAGGCTGCAAAAAGTTTTCACATTCTTCTCCAAGATAATAGGTCTTCAATCATTAGTTTCCTAAAATGTATCCATATTTAGAAACCATGTAGATCTTCGAAAACTAACATAAAATATTTTGATTTGTCAGGTGAAACATCACTAACAGTTTTTGCAGACGCGATGTCCCATCCACCATGTTAGGACATCTTCTTAGACATGTTGAAAACAACAAGGTGGGACTTCTTTGTTCAACATGTTACTGCCAAGTTGATTTTACCAAAATGTATGCCAATCACAATTTCATAGAAATAACAAATATCTTGCTAAGGGTTCAAGAAAGCTCACCATATCTTTAATTCTCATATGGAGTCACTACAATAGACATTGGACCTTGCTCCAATAGGTAACTTTTTTCGATTTTGAAACTCATCATACATGCATCATTTATGGATGATCTTTGAAGAAAAAATGTAGCTTTCAATGTGTTGAAGCTAACATTTAAGTTGTTTTCCATTTATCATCCATGTGTGTGGACTTTCAATAGACTAGAAGTTTAGGGTTTCCTCTAGTTTTTTTTGCATCCATGTGTTTTATTCTTGCACTTTCAGTTTGATTAAATGATACCATTGAATTCTTTGTGAACTTTTGAGTGAGTCAGCTTTTTACTTTTTTGAATTTGGTTGAGAAATGAGGAAGTTTAATTGATGACATCTTGAGGTTGAATATGAAGTGGGGTGACACGGAATTCAAATTCAGAATGATGTTTTAATATTTATTTAATTGAATATGTTTGTATTTCGAATTGGCATTGCACCCCCGTGGTCATGCGATGGTTTTATGAGTCTTGCAACCATAAGGTCTGGGGTTTGAATCCCCCTCACCCCAAACATTTTGCTTATTTTTTTCAAATTATTTTAGAAGTTTGTTCTATACTTTATTGAATAGAAGCATGTTATGTCAAGCCATAGCGCATGGCCCAGTGGCTAAGATTTTGAGTTGTAATAATGAGGGTGTGGGTTTAACACCCTTTGGAGACAAACCCTTATTTTTATCACCTTTTTGTTCATTTTTATTCCTATTTTATTTTAATTATTTCTATATGCAAAATTAGTTATTTTTTACTGATTTTTTGCACACTTACTATTTATCTCCTCTATTTTATGTATCCATGAAAAAATGTCAAAAATATTATTTATTTGTTCATTTTATTTAGATGTGAATCATGTTCCTTTTTTTCTTTTTTTTAGGCCTCTCTTCATGTAATTTGTTTGATTTAATGTGGAACCTAATATGGATGATTATACCTTGATAACATGTATTTTTTCATTTGTTTGACTTGTTAGATATGATTTATTTAGGGTTTTAACATGTTACTTGATACATAGTTTGTAAATGTTCATATAGAATCCCTAATTGATACATGTGTTTCTTCTTTGATCTTGATGCAATATCTTGATGGTGTTTGCTTATTTCCTTAATCCATGACGATTTCTTGATGATTGTGTGCCATGAGTTTAAGCTTACTTTGATGCTTGTCATGTTTGAATCCTCTTGATGTTTAGAGTTGATTTTTGTCTTGATGAATCTATAACATGAATGCTTTGATCTCTCTATCTTGCCATGCTTCAAAAATACTTATTCTTGATGAATGATATCATGCTTGTTTACTTCTTTAAAAAAACCATGATAGTCATTTTGTTTTAATGATGTAACTTAACATGTTATGATATTTTCTTCATAAACTCTTGATTGTTGAATACATGCTTGATACTTGTCCGCCTTTGATCCTTTCCATGTGTTACTTTGAATAGTTTCTTTGTTTTTGATGTGTGGTTTAATTGATACTAACCCCTTGGTTTAACACTTTTCTTAAATGACTCTCTTAAAATCCATGATACTTTGTGATGTTGTCCTTAAAATTTGTTACATATGTGATTGTTCTTTGATTTAGTGATTAGTGTTTATATTTTTATTAGTACTTATGTTCAAATCCAAGGAAAGGGATTATAGTGTTGACTTGATAGTCATGTGCATATGTTTGTCTTACGTTCATATTCATGTGTTTACCTTTGTACATTATATTTTTATCTGTTTGTTAGGTATTTATCCTTGATATCTTAAAACCATAATTTCAAAATTCTCACCACTTTCAATTAAAAAACCTTGGCTTTAAGTCATTGCATTTTCTGTAATAAATGCTCCAAAAATACTTAAGCATATTAAACAATTTCAAAAGACTAAAAAGTGATTCAACCTCACCCAAATATTTTTGCCACTTGGATTTTTCAATTTAAAATATTTTCTCGAAGAGATTAGACATGATTCATCTTTATAGTTGAGTTATGATTCTACTATCCCCATAATAATGAATAAAGTAAATGTTGATCCTTTCCATTTGAGTGAGCTAGTGGCTTGTTGATCTTATATTCAAGTTAAGATCCCTTCCTTCATGATGATGCAAGATACATCTTCTCATAATTGTGGGTTGATTAGTTAAGTATTCTCCTTAAGATGACAACTTATCTCTTCTCCTAAAATCAATCACAACAAATCTTTTTGTTATTTTTACCATGAACTACGAGGTTTTGAACCTCCATTGGTACATAGGTACAAGACTTCAAATCTTTCCAATTAAAAAATATAATAAAAATATTTCTCTTATGATCTCCACATTCATTGATCGTGTCACTTAGTTAGACAAAGTGATTAACGCGTGTAACCCTTGATTATTCTTAATCATCACACGCTACCTAAGTTATGCAATGATAAGTGTGCATATTTCTTGGAATTGATTAATATCATAATTATTAGTTTCCTTTAATGTTTCTAATTATTTAGTTTAACTGTATTTTCTCTCACCTCTCAAACACTATAAATCTTACACGTTCACTTCACTCCCACATGTTAGAAACCCTAAACCCTCATTACTCTCACAAACGTTCAACAAGCTTTCTGCATTCTTCAACAAACCTCCATCATTTCTCATCTCTCTCCAACAATGATGACTCTTAATCAACAAGCTGCCATTGAGTTTGCAAAATAAGTGGAACAAAGTATGAGTTCAACAGATCCGTCTTCATCAACCATTGCTCCATCTTCATCAACTGTGGTTCCTTCATCTTCTGCAAATTCTGTTGATGAAAATCACATTACGCAGAAAAATTCTCAAGTTTATTGCAACTTAAAACCAACTGAGTTGATTGTTCTTAAGGAAATAATGGTTGATTTTGACAATCTTGTTTCAAATGGGTGTGACTTAAAAGAAGAATTAAAAGCTCAAGGCTGGGAAAATTATTTTCAAAGGCTCCATGGTCCTGTCTATGAGGCGTTAGTGATAAATTTTTGGAAAAAATGTTGATCGTGACGACTTTCATATTGTTTCGGATTATATTGGAGCGAGAATCATTATCAGTGAAAAGTCCATTGTGAAACTGTTGGGATTGACGTTTTTGAAAAGAAAACGTGTGTATGGATTGGAAAATAAATCAAAGGCTGCAAATAAATCTCTAGATAAACTACTGTTTACGAATTTCTCTACTGAAAAATCCAAGTACAAAAGCAAGGATCTTCATGATAATCTTAGAGTGTGGCATAAGATTATTCTAGGCTGAATAAACCCTTGACCTCCTTCCAGTTCCTCTGATTATTTAAACATCAATCATAAGTTCATGTTGTACTTTATGCTGTCCAAATAGAGGATTAATCTTCCCGTTATTCTGGTTAGTTATCTGAGGGATTCTATTAGAAAGTCTAGAACCACCGCACTTCCCAACAAAAAGGTATCTCCAAATATTCCTTTTGGACGTATTCTAGCTGATATTTTTGTTTAAAGTGGTTTGGTAAGTTTTTCATTGAAGAATCCAACTATAAAGAGGATCTAACTCCAAGCATTAGAGATTCATTTATTGGGCAAACCTTGAGAAACATGAGGTTGATTGAAGTACTCAAGGTCAAGCCTTTAATTGAACCATCTAAGAGTTATTATCACAAAAGAATTCCTGTGAATGACTATCTTCTGTTCTCCAAGCAAGATCATGTATCCAGCGTGGCTGCATACGTTCTAATGATGCAACAAGAAGGACATGATATGTCAAACTTTAATTACTCAAATTTGCCTACTGAGGGTGTTGATTGTTTTGTTGGTAAAATAAAGAGAAGCTCAGATGCTTCCGAACCAGAGAAGAAAAAGAAAAAGAAAAAGAAGTATGGATTTCTGGAAGATGCCATTCTAGAAAAATGAAACTTCAGTAACAACTAGTAGGTCTACTGCTGATACTTCTGTAATAATTTCATGTATGCTTCTAATTCTGTTAATGTATGTGCATCCACAACTCCAACTGCACAAATTAATCCTCTTATACCATCTACCACAATTATTACTGTTTCTGATCCTGTTCCCTTAACTACGAAATTTTTTGTTTCTGAAACTGTATCTACAACGTTACCTGAAATAATAAATGCTTTTACCCCAAACACCATAACCACTTCCGACCTTGCGACTTCATCAACCACACACGTTTCTAACCTACTCTCATTCATCTCTACACCCATACCATCTCAACCCATCTCCACCTTCTCTTCCTCACTTGTCTCATTGTTATCACAAATCATCACATCTCAACCTTTATTAGAAATTCCTATTATTTCTGATCCTTGTCAAAATCTCCACATTGCCTTTCATCACCATCAATCTCTCTAAAACTCTCAAAATCATGACCTCCAAACATCTTTTGTTCCTTAAATGTCTGAGAGAAAAATCTTTGATGATCTGGAAGCCCTTGCAAACCCAGCAACTGAATCCTATTCTATGTCTGATCTTTTTCGATCTAATTGAACAACTCAACCAAACTGAACCTATAACTTCTGAACTCGTTCTTTTGTAAAAGGACCTAGTCATAGTTGTCTATGAAAAAACTGTTCCTAAAACCTTGGATGAATGCATTAACATTTTTATAACTAAAGCTATGAAAAGAGTTTCTAAGTTAAGGGCAGAGGCAAGTACAAGTACTGAGCCTCAGGACATGGATGATTCTTGGGAGAAGCTTCATAAATGGATGGCCTCTAAGGTTGAATGAATGAATTATTTCGCTGAAACATCCATAGTTTGGGACGTTCAGATGGTAACTAAAAGGAAAGAAACAAGAAAAAAAGTCATACTCCTTGAACTACTTGCTGAAAGACAAAGAGAAGTAGAAGCTAGAGCATTAAAAGAAGCATAGGAAGCCAGGCTTAAAGCTCAAGAGGTAGAAGAAGCCAGAAAAGCTGAAGAAGACAAATTGGTAGAAGAAGCTACTAAGTGTGATACAGTGGGAGAACTGACTTGAGGTTTTGCGTTTGTGTTTGCAAATGTTGCGGTTTAGCAAGAGTCGCCACAGACTTTTCTTTTATCCAAAAGGAAAGGTGAAAAAGCACAGGAAAGACCTTTGAGATGTTTTCTTGAGTTCGGGGGGTAGATTATGAAAAGGGAAGGTATTAGCACCCTTTTCATCCATGGTTTTCCATGGACTCTTAGTTACTTGCTAGATCACTTTCTTTTGTTGTTTGAAAATGTGTTTGGTGTGGTTTTTGAAAGTATTTTGTAAAAGAGGCCATTCGTTTAGGCAATCTTTGTAATGATTCTCGTTCGTAAGAATGTATACAAAGATGTTTGTCTTTTTTGAAAATGTTTTCAATGTTTTTAAGTTGTTTTGTGTGTGTGTGTATTTTTTCGAAAATAGCAAGGATAGTTGTTTGGAAATAGAGCAAGTAACTAGAAGCAATCTACCTACTCAAATGTCTTTCTTATGCGTTTTCTATTCCTTTGACATTGTCGTCTTACCATTGATTTGGCAAGAAACCCTATCTTTGGAGTTTAACGGGACGGGTGCATGTCATCGTATAACCATGATTAGAAATGTTGCAAAGTATCTTAGCATTTCGAGGGACTAAGGTCATTTTAAGGCAACTTTGAATAGCGTCATCTAGGGACTATGATCTTTTGATTTACCAAGATACTTTGCATGCGTAACATGGCTATTTTTGTGTAAGGAAACCCAGTGGAGAAACCCTAAGGGTGTTTGTGTGCAAGTGTGTTTGATTGCATGCATGATTTTATCTTGAATTAGGATTTTCTATTTCATTGATTTTATCTTGCCATACATATCCTAATCACTAGCATTTACACTTGAAAGCGATAAAATGCGGAAATGTAAAGTCCTACGCTATTACAATATTTAGGGGGTGGGGGTACAAATTTATGAATGGGGAGTACCAGCGAGAAAAATAAAGAAAATAACAAAGGGAAGAAATAAAGAAAAAGGAAAAGAATCAGCGTACTGCTGAGAGGAAGTCAGAAGTTATGACCTTGACCTGCTGCAGAATAATAACCTGTTAACGAAAATGTATTGGTCAGAAGTTCTGACCTTGGTATGCTGCAAAACAGAAACCTGTTAGTGAAAATGTATGGGGTCAGAAGTTCTGACCCTGCTGGGCACACAATAATTTTCAGAAGTTCTGATATTACTGATAACAAAACAGGCTCCAGAAGCACTGGTACCAATGTCAGAACTTGTTCTCCCCCTGTGCTAGTTAGAATATCTGCAATTTGGTTATTTCTCCACAAAACAGAAGACATGCCTAAGACAGTTTCAGCAGGTGTCATGGTGTTTCAGAAGTCAGAACCAAAAGTCAGAGGCAAGTTCTGAACTGATTCATTCTCTACTTAAGCACACAGATGCGTGAAAATCTCAGAACATGCACAACATCAGAAGCATGATATCTACATTGTATTTTTTGGCATGCAAATCTGGTGATGCTTAAGCAATGTGGTGAGGGTCAGCAAGTGCTTACCTTGCAGCTGAAAAAGTTCTGTGAACTAGAGTTAGTCTTAACTCTGATGATGTTCTGAACAGACTCTTTGAATGGATGGATGGACGGTATATGTGTGGATCAGAAACTGTATGGGTGTTTCTTAAAATATTTTGAGAGTAAATGGGGTTTGAAAGCAGGAGATTCAAAGTTAATGGTTTGTATGTTGTGTTTACAGTTTTTGAATTTCTGGGAATTTTGGGCAGAGATTCAAGGTGTTTTCTTGCTAAAAACTTTCTGTTTCTTTTCAGCAATTTTTCTGAACTTGGATCGGGCTTTTTCAATGGACAATGGTGTTCTATTTATAGGAAAAGCTTTGTGGGTTTTTAAAATGTTAAGTGGCGCCAATATCATGCACTAGATGCTGACTTACTCTTGAAGAAAGTTCATAAAAAGTTGTGATGATTGACAGCTTTTAGCCTAGGCTGGGTTAGTAAGCTTGGATTAAGGAAAAGTGACACCCATGAGCGAAAAGCAGCACATGAACCCATACCTAAATCTGCACAAGGGCGTTGCTATGCTACACGTGGAGAGACCCTTTGGAAAAATACTCAAAAGTGGTTGTGAGCATTAATGAACATTAAATGGTGATGAGATTGGTCAAAAATCAGAAATCTTGTAATATGAGATTTGCATCATTACTTAAATCTGAGCCAGCAGTTCCACTTTAACATAGTCCAAAACAATGCACCCAAGTTCTGATCTTGGTATCCTGCTTCCTCAACAAATTCTGAGGGTTCCCCAGGCTTTCCAGCGTGTCTCTTTGATTTGCCTCTGAAAACTCTGGACTTAGAGATTCTTCTTCAGTGTAGCACCCAATCTTCTGACTCCCTTACCTTCTGATTTCAGCATGTTTCATAATCTTCTATTCTTACCTTGGCAGATTCTGACTGAACTTGTGTAGCTGTGGAAGAGCCACATTCTGACTAAATGTTATGTGTTGAGCTAAGTTTGCAACTTCTGACTGAGTTGGCGTAGCTGCTGAAGAGCCACATTCTGACTGAATTTTATGTGCTGAGCTAAGTTTGCATCTTCTGACTACTCCTGCCTGGAGGTTGGTTCAGAAGTTCTGAAATGTCAATTTTCTTAAATACTTTAGAAAAATTCTAAGTATTTAGAATTTAACTTTTCCATGGTAAAATTTGACTTTTGAGCTTCTTGATGAAACAAATTTCATATTCCAACATGTCTTGATGAAATATGATTTTTGTGTTTTGATTTTGATCCAAAAAAACCAAAGTTTGACTTTTCAGTGTGAAAATGACCATTTTTCCCTTGTAAATGGCTTGCTTGGAAAGAAATGATATTTCAAGGCTTGGATTCGTTTAAGAGAAAACTTTTGAGAATCCAGGGTGATTTCCTGGAAAATGAGAGGGTAAATTTTGGGGTACAACACTAAGGCTAAAAAAGATGCCATGGTTGCTTCATCTTCTGATCATGCCATTGTGTGTTTGGAAAACGCGATTGGTGAGATTAGAGGAGAACAACAAGTGTTCAGAGAAAGCATCATTAAGGAAAAGGTTATCAATGAGAAAGTTCAGAACATGCTACAGCCGATTCTGCAAAAGATTTCTGCTCCTGCTCCTGAATCTTAGGCTCTAGAATTTTATTTTTCCTTTTGCTTCTAAAACATAGAAATATGCTTGAGCTCTTATGATTATTTTCTATTTCTTTAAATCTTCTTTTTGGATCTTAGTTCGTTCTACTTCCTGTGACTTACTTCTTATTATGTGACTGTTTGAAATTACTTCTGTTGGTTTTTAATGTTTTTCACGCATAGTTACCTTTTTGCTGATGTAAAAAAGGGGGAGAAATGTAATGATTTTGATGAACCAAAATAAATGCATCATAATAATTAAATGACACAAAATATGCATTTACCACTGAAGCTTATTTGTTTGTTTGATGATTAATCGAGGAACTCTAAACAAGTTCACTAGCCATTCTAAGACAAGTCAAAATAAAAGAACTCTGTTAAAGTTCTTAAGAACTGATTGTTCATATAACCAAAGATGTATACTCTGTGAACATATGTTCAAAAATCAGATAGACCCAATATTGTTCAGAAGTTGAGAACTTTCTGAAAGTTAAAGTCATCTTGATCTTGGTATCATAATGTTTAGAAGAGGTAAACTATTTAATAATATGAAATTCAAAACATAAGAAACAGAAGTAGATGCCTCCCATAAGACTGTCTGAAATGTCAAGATTTCAATTATTGGCATCCAAAGTCAAGACTCTCAAGATCTCGATATCTGATCTATTGGAACCAGGGGGAGTTTTACTCAAATGGTTCAAAGTCAAGATGTTTGATCTTCATCAAGTCATTGACTCAGGGGGAGTGTCATAAAGAGGATAAGTATTCCTTACCTTTCAATTTTCACTTTTTCTGATTATATGAACAAAATTGTGTCATCAAATACATAGTTTTGTCATCATCAAAAAGGGGGAGATTGTAAGAACTAGATTTGGTTCTACAATATTATCTTTGAGTTTTGATGATAACAAATGAGTATGTTTGTATGAATAATTTTGATACTATAATGTGTAATTTTTGAGTACTTAACAAACATGTTGTGCTTCTGATAGATGGCGTGGCCAAGATATTAGAAGAGAATCAATTTTGCTTCTGCGCTACACAAGTTCTGTTGAAAAGTGGTAAGACATTTCAGAAGGCTTTGAAGTGTAGGCTTGGATGTTTGTCTAAATAAACAAGTCAGAAGATTTGAAGGCAGAAGTTTCTACTTACGTCTAGATGCTGAAGGCTCATGCTTCTAAAGATAACATGTTCTAAAGAAACCAGTTAGAAGATCTGAAGACAAAAGTTGTTGCTTAAGTCCATATGCTAAAGACTCAAGTTTCTAAAGACAGTATGTTCCAAAGAAACAAAGTTAAAAGATCTGAAGACAAAGCTTCTACTGAAGTCCATATGCTAAAAACTTACTTTCTAAAAAGACAACCTGTGTCAAGAAGACAAAGTTAAAATATCTGAAGACAAAGTTTCTACTGAAGTCCAGATGCTGAAGACTTGTATTTCTAATAACAATATTCTTAAAAGGATTCTTAAGGAGCCAAGTGCTAAAGATTTTAAAGATGGAAGTTCTGAAGATTCCAAAGACTTGAAGTTCTAAAGATCCAAGGTTCTATACAGTGGGTTTTCAAGACCAAGTGATAAAGACTCTAAAGATGCAGTTCTAAATATTATAAAGACTTGAAGATCTTCTCATACATGGTTCACTACAATGGGTTCTCACGATCAAGTTCTGAAGACTCTAAAGATACAGTTCTTAAGACTCTGAAGAATTGAAGTTCTTAAGACCTTATGTTATGTTCCCGCTTCTAAACTCATGCTTGTAGAAGCCTCTGAACTGTAGATGGAAAGATTATAACGTTAACATGGTAAAATAGTACACAATATAAAAAAAACCTTATTTTACTACCTCTCCATTAGCTTGAATTATGGAAGAAAAAAGGACGTAACAGTACTATTTATAACAACTCTTTTTCAAATAGTCAACGGCTCTATTTTTCTTGGAAATATGAGAATAGAATCGTATGTTTAAAATGTTGTTGGTGTTCAATGTTAAATTAAAAGTTGTCATTATTGAAACACAACCAAAAAGCTATCAACCACTATAACAACAACAAGAACAATTGTTATCAAAATGATTCTTAAGTCATATTGATAATAATTACAATGAAATCATTGATTCACAATGTGCTTAATTTCATATGTTGCACAAAGCTTAATAAGCCGCAAAATATAATGAATATGATCATGAAAGCTCCAGTTACAAACCCACAACATAAATGTTATGCTCTAAAGTGATCATTGAAGAAAATAGAACAAAGGTTGTTATCTTGAATTTTATAAGGTGAATCAAGATGAAGAAGTTCTTCTCTTTGCTACATTGAGATCAACAAAGCTTTCAGAATATTATGAAGAAGAAGACTTCAGCGATTCAAGTGCTTTGGGCCGTTGTCCGTGAAGACTAGAAAAAAAGAGGGTAAAAAGATAAATCATCTAAAGGAATAATGAAACTATTAATTCTTTTACCTATGAGTTTTAACTCTTGAGTGGCTTCATGTTCAATTAAGAATTCATCTTTGGTAAACTTGATTTTGAAGCCTTTGTAACAAAGTTGGTTTATGCTTAGAAGATTATGCTTTAGTCCTTCAACATAAAGTACATCTTAAATATTTGTGAAAGGTGGTCCTCCAACTTTTCCTATGCTAAGAATTTTTCTTTTGTTGTTATCTCCATAAGTGAAAAAACCCTTGGCCTTAAGCAATAGATTTGAAATTTTGCTTATGTCTCCCGTCATATGATTAGAACAACCACTATCAAGATACCAAATCTTTGTAGTAGTCTTCAACTAAACCTCTTCTTCTTCATCAGCAGATTGGTGTGTTGCCATTAGTGCAAGATTAGAGAATCATCACTTTCTTATTCTGATGAAGAACTTATTTCATTATCGTCCCATGCTATATATGATCTTCCAGGCTTTGATTCGTTTCTATCTTTGTGTTTGCTTTTATTTGATAGTTTAGGGCAATCGATGTTGATGTGTCCTTGTTTCCCATATTCATATCATGTGAAAACTTAATTTGATGTAGGAGTCTCTTTTTTGTAGAAAGCTTTATTTTTCTTTTGAAATTTGGATATGTTGTTGTTTTCGAAATAGTTTCCCAATTTCTTCACAAAAAGCATGAAATTTTCGTCTTCTTCGGATCATCATTTTTTGCTTCAAACACGTCATTAACTTTTAGATCAATACCCTTTGACTTAATTTCTTGATTATCATGTTTTTCAAGTCTTCAAAGTTCAATTTCGTGTTCTTGAAGTTTCCTAAACAAAGTTGCGGAAGTCATAGTTGATAAGATTTTGCTTTCGGATATCATCGTTAATTTAAGTTGCCATTCCTTGGATAAAGATCTAAGCACTTTTAAATTTAATTCACCGTTAGTAAATGTCTTACCGAGTGCTATCAGATGATTTGTCAAATGATCAAATCTTTTCTGCAAGTCGAGGATAGATTCTCTAGGTTACATTATGAATAATTCATACTCTTGACTTAACGTATTCAATCTTGATCTCTTAACTTCATCGATTCCTTCATGAGTTTCAACCAATTTATCCCATATTTTTTGCCATTGTGAATTGAAAAATACGAGAGAACTCATCCATGTTAAGAGCACTTTGAAGAAGATTTATTGCTTTCTTGTCGTAGAGGAATTTTTTCTCACAAACTTTATCCCATGAACTTTCGGGCTTGGGGGAGCCAACACCATTAACATTAGTGGTAGAAATGAAATGACCATTTTAAAATTCTTTCCATATCTCTCTTCCTTGGGATTCTAGATGCACCTTCATATGGATTTTTCAAAAGTTAAAGTATTCACCACAAAACAATTGAGGCTTATTATTGCCACCACCATCTATAAAAATCGGATTTGCATTTGCGGAAGCCATTCTGGATCTTTAGGAACAAGTTACTTATAACCTTCTCTAATACTAATTATAAGTATGGAGTTCACATAAAATGGGGTGAAATAGGTGCTTAGGTATATTTTCTGTTTTAGAGGTTAATTACTTTATTATACTGATTTATGGTTATGAGAGAAAAGCAATAAAGTGCCAAAAAATAAAGAACACAGAGAGATTATACTAGTTCCTCTCACAGTGCAAGAGTATGTCTAGTCCCCTTACAACATGTAAGAGATTTAAATATTGTTAAAACTTTGTACAAGCCTAATCCTAGTCTCTATACACAAGTTACTAACCTAATCACTAAGGGAAATCACCTTATAATTCAACCAAGTAGAAAAGAGAATAATCCTCTCCTTTTCTATTCTCTTGCTTCCAACAATATTAGATAACAAGGTATCTACACCAATCTAGTAGAAAAATAAATAAATAATTTGTTTTCAACTCTCTTGTTTCCAACAATCCTGGACCACAAGGTACACACACAATTCTTGATTTGTATAAGAAGTTTGAAGTTGTAAGATGTTTATCAATTATAAGAATTAATCTCCCCTTTCAAATAAACAATTCACAATATGTTGCACAAGTGCTCAGAATTATAGTGATGAAACTTTCAGAGATGCAATGATAATGTTTTGCAGAAAGTTTCATACAAAGGCTTATGATACAAAGCACTTGTTTGAAACTTGAGAGAAAATGAGTATGAATTGAATTGAAAGATGTGAAGTTTTTGAAATCCGAAACATATGGTTATTATATGTGCATCATACCATTTTGAAAGAGTATAATATCATGAATCGATGCAAAGAATTATGGTGAAGAAATAAAATACATTTGAATTAGATTTTTAATGTAAAAGTGCAATTGCTTCAATGGTAACTGGTTAACACATTATCGTAACCGGTTACAGCTCAAGTGTTGCTATAAAAATTCAAATTTTTGAATGTGTAACCGGTTACACCTGATACTATTTCAAAAAATAAGGTATTTTTATAACCGGTAAAAATTGTATCAGTTTTAATGTACTAGTACGACCGTTTCAAATGTCAAAAATTAACAAAAAAAAAGAACTTTTGAAACAATTTTCTGAAAAACCATTTTTGTGTTTATGTAACCGGTTAACCAATTGGTGTAACCAGTGACACCTTCTATAAAATTGAAAAATATTTTAAAAAAATCAGTTTGTATGCAAATGCCTTGATGTTTAGAAACAAGTTATGTTTATGGATGAAATTGACACAAAAGATCTAAGCATTATAGTATAACATATAATAGATTTTATAGTATAACATATAATAGATTTCCAACTTGTACCTAAAAATAATGATCAAGCTCCAAATAGGTCCAAGTTCATCTTGATAATGTTGCTTTAGATACAAGTATTGATTATATTGCTTTAACTCATGATGCTTTTGCTCATCCTTTGAAATAAGTACAAAGTCTTGAAAGATTAAAGTTATCTTCATCAAAACACAATGTTATAGAAGCTTGACTTCACATTGTCCTTAGCAAACTTGGAGATTGAAATCAAGTTTCTAGTGATATATGGAACATAAAGAAAGTCATTGAGTTCTAGTATATGATTTGGCACAAAATTAGAGGAAAAATTTGAGCAACCTACATATTTGACATCTAGACTTTGTGCATTACCAATATAACATTATTTTAACATGTACATGATGTAAAATTTTGTAAATTCAAGTTATGAGAAGTAATATGGTGAGAAACACCTGAGTGTGTGAACCAGCATTGTGCTTCAAGTTTATAAGGTATTCTCAATTGCTCATGATGTGCAAGATAGGATGAAGCTTGTGGTGTATGAGTTCCTGATGATTTAAGCTTTGTGTATAACTTGTGCTATTATTTGTAGAGCCTTAAGATTGGGGCTTAGTTGAAGAAGGTTCAAAGCTTTAATCAAGCCGATGCTAACACTCAAGGACAAAGTGTCCATACTTATTGCATAGCTGGCATATTGGTCAATTTTCTATGGTGTAATTTGTATACCACCTCAACCTCTTCCAAGTGCAGTTCTACCTCTACCGTTGTAACACCCCAAAAATCTATGTTCATTATTTAATTATTTATTTAATTGATTTAGTGTGAATATTGGTGATTATTAAATAATATATGAATTATTGTGATTTATATGATGCATTGACGTGTGTCGGTGATACAATCTTGTGGGGTAATGTTGGAATAAGAGAAATATGAGGTTTTATTAAATAATTTATAATTGTTTAGGATTTTAGTAATTATTTGGGATTAATTATATTTAATAATAATATTTAGAATTATTATTATTAATCAAATAAAAGAATAATAATGTAGAGACAAGAAGGGCTAAATAGTAACATTATGTGGATTAAGTAAGGGCAAGGAAGGAATAACATATTAAGGGACCTAGGGGTAACATGAAAAAAATGGAAGATTGGGGTTTTGTGCATTCACTTGTTACGATCGAGTTTTAGAGAAAAGTGAGAAGCGGCTAGCGCATATAGAGAAGAGAAGAGGAATTCATTCCATAGAGCTTGAAAGAGATTGATTGCTAAGAACTAAGGTAAGGGGTTTATCACATTTATTATAATTGATATCAGGTTAAGGTGTTGGTAGGTTTGTGATTTGTGCGGTGATTTTGATGAAGATCGATGAAATTGGTGAAAACCGTGTATTGAGTAAATGAACGAATGAATCTTTGATGAATGGATGATGTTAGGACCTCTAAATATGTGTCATAGGATGTTATAAATGCTATATAATCGTAGGATTTCGAATTCTGAAATTGGGAGTTTTTACATAATCAAATTTTCAGGTCTGGAAGGCCTCCAACCGTGAAGAATTGCAGGATGAGGAGTGTTGTCCCGCATGCAGCCCCGGGCGAGCCTTAGGCGAGACAGTCTAGCAGCAACGTTCAAAACAACATAACTTGAGTTTCAGGAGTACGTTTTACACACCTTTTGAAGCATTGGGAAGTTGGTGTGATGAACTATATTATGATTGAATTATGTGAGTATTTTGATGCATGATTCCAGTATCTATGTGTTTATGAGATTTATTCATTACATGTTGCTATACTACGATGTGTTGTTTTGATGATAAACATTATGTTGATTATGATGTTTGTAGTGATTTGTTAATAATGTTATTGTGATGTAAATGATGTGAATCATTATGATGATTTAGTTATGTGCTTGTGCAAATATAATACATGCTATTGTGATAGTTTTATGATTCTGAAATACTATGATTTGGTGTGAGTAATGAGCATTAGGATGTGTTGTTGTTGTTTTATGAAAACATGTTGAATCATATGAGTTTTGGATTTAACGGGTATTGAAATTGTAAGTAATTTGGACTAATTATGTGCAGAAAATGCAACACCGAAGTTGCTATTTATACGCCTTCGCCGGGCGAGCCTCCAAAGCCGCCAGGAGAAGCATCTTCATCCAGACTTCGCCAGGAGAGAGTGAGGCGAGAGAGAGGGATGATTTTGGCAGGTTCTAGAAAATGTAAGGAGGAGATGTCTCGCTCCAGCTTTGTCGGGCAAAGTAGAGGCGGGCATGAGCTCGCTGGGCGATCGAAGAGGTTGGCAAAGGAGATGATGGAAAATAGATGCTATTGGAATTTTACATGGGGGAAGGTTTTCGCCCCAGCCTCGTCGGGTGAGCCTCAGGAGAGCAAAATGTTTCACCGGGCGAGTCTCAAGCGAGTTACAGCTGACAGATTTTGTAAAGGTCGTAATTTGTATTTCTGGACTCCGTTTGACGTGTCATTTGAAGAGTTAGAAAGCTAATTCAATGTACTATACTTTGGTGAAATAAAATTAATCATATGAGGGATTTCTCCATTGATTGTTCTATGTTAAAGTGATGTGATTATGCGTTGATGTGATATGATGTATGTTCTTATTATGAATTAATGTGATTATGCCTTGATTTGATATAATGTATGTTCTTATGATGAATTTATGTGATTATGCCTTGATGTGATATGATGTATGTTCTTATGAAGAAATTTTGTTGTTATGATGATGATGTATGCAATATGAAGTGCGTGATGATATTATGATGATTACATGAATAATGATGTGTTTTGACTAGCAGTGGTCATATTTTATTGTGTCGTTGTGAACCATGCATTCATGGCATATGTTAGGACATTGGTCCAGTGATGTTGTTAGGACCATTGGTCCATTGATGCTGATAGGACGTTTGTACAGTGATAACCTTAATCCCATAGTGGATTGAGTGCAATATTATGAAGTGCCCTAGTTCCTAGCGGGAATCAATTATATGGTGGGGATCTTTGGAGGAAGATGACTTGGTCATTAGTGAAGTTTTTGTACCACATGCATGAGTCAATGATGTTTCATTGCATTATTTGTAAAATTGAATAATGATTGATTAAGTGGTGTTGAAGATGTTGTGATCTAAGTGGTGTTTGATGATAGATGTTAATATGATGATGTGTGGAATTAATGATGATTTGTGACTTAATGATATCTTGGTAATGATTGTTGATTTGATAACATGATAATGTTGTGAATAAATTATGATGTGAAAGAGTAAGTATGATATATGATGTATGACAATATATGGACTCATGTTAATGTGTTGTAACTACTGTACTTATTCCTTATATCTTTTATAATGATTTGTGATTACTCACCCTTTCTGCTTGGAAATGTTGCCTCGATACATGAGTAACTTGCAGACAATCTAAAATAGCTCGTAGGAGTTTAAGGATATATTGGAGTTATTCATTTATTTCTATTAATGATAGTCGTCTTGCTCTGATATTGTAACATCGGGTAGGGAAACACTTGAGTTGAAATTTCAATTGTTTTGATAAACCTATTTTTTGAGTTTTACTATGATAGATCTATTTGAGGATGACTTTTGATATTTACCGAATGGGTTTTGATGTTGATGAACTAAATTAAGTTATTTTTGTGACGATGATTCCGCTGCAAGATTTAAATCTGTTTGTTGATGTTATTAAAGAAGTAATTGTTTAAAATGATTTGAAAACCCGTGTTATGGAGTAGGATGTTTTATATGATGTTTTTATGAAGATGTGACACCCTGTTGGTGATTTTTGTTTGATTAATATTATAATTATTTGTGAATTATCCATAGGGTTTAGAAGGGTGTTACATTAGATGTATTGGAGTAGGTCGGTCCGTCCGACCAGGTTGCCTAATGTTGTTTGTTCCATAGTACACGACATGTGTGTGAAACACTATTGGTGCTTGCTTGTTTGTCTAACTGTTTATATGTAGGAGTTAGTTTGAGACAAGTGGGGGAGAAGCTTTTACTTCTCATAGATGTTTTCAAGTGTGAACAGTTGGTTCAGTGTGTCGTGGATTGCATGATGGAAAATGTTGGTGAGGCTGTAATATTTCCCGATTTCAAAGGAAGTATAAATTCAAGATTATTGTTTAATAGTAAAGAGGGGACCTCTATGAGAGGTAACGATCATGTATTGTTGAAGGTTTCTTCTCAAAGGATATAGAGAAATTTGACAACTAGTGATATGCCAGTGGTGTGTAATTTCTCTATGTTTTCCTAAAGATATCTGCTAAGCAAGTAGGATAACTCTTAGGATATAAGACTCAGATGTTTGCATGTCTGTGACAACGGTCGTATAGGGTTATGTATGGATTATCAACAGTTGATTAAGGTAATTATTGAGATTGAATAACCACTTAAAGGATTGACAGTTTGATGGTCTAACTGGTAGGTGAGTATGTCTTCAGTATAATCGAATTGAGGTCGGGTTATCTTCAAATTCAGGTGAAGGGGGAGGATAGTTAGAGGATAGCTTTTAGAACTTGATGTAAGCATTGCAAATATTTGGATCAGTTTGTTGTGGTGTTTATTGAGGACATTCTGATTTAATCTATGTCAGAATAAGGGCATCTTGAATGTTGCGATTTGAATTACAGTGTCGAAAGGGCGGAAACTTTATGCTGTTATTAAGGTGTAGATTATGGTTTGAGGAGGTGAGTTTCTTGAGCATTCTATTTCGAGTGATGGCATCTGTGGATCCATCCAAAGTAGATGCAATTCTACATTGAGAGACTTCGAAGTCGGTTACGGTGACTAGAAGCTTCTTGGGCTTAATTGGTTATTATCATAGCTTGTTTGAGACGAGGTCAAGTACAATATGTTATTAATGAATGAATTGAGAGAATGAGATGTTTGGTATTAGGAAGGATGTGAAGATATTGGAGAAGCGCATGTAGGTGCAAATTATGCCGAGTAAGAATGATTAGAGTGACTATAGTTTTTTAGGAAAAAGAGGTAATGGTAAAAGAAATTGTGAAAGCATTTGTAAACCTTAAAAGAGATCAATTGGACCATGGTGCTTTATGTAACTTTGATGCACAAGTCCTAAGGAGACGCTATTATAGTTTAATAACGATGGTTTATGCGCCATCATGGTTGTCGGCTACCTATTGACAAATTGAGGAACTGATTAGCCTTAATCTCTTGTTGATAGTAGACGAGATCGTGTTGGGTGGTATAAACTTATCTTGCCAGCTTAATGGTGTGTACAGTATTTGACGTTCTATCGAGAGGATAGTCATTCACCATTTCGGGTGAACCTAAGGGAAAAGTGACTATGAAATAGTTTTAACTTATTGAGCAGTTCAGAGACTTGAGGTTGTATGCGAGCTAACGCCGCAGAGTGGAAGGTTGAGGTTATCAAAAGTGAACAATGATTTTCTGGTGGATATTAAAGAGAGTTAGAAGTTACATGTGAAACTTGTGGATTTAATAGTTGATAAAAATCAAAATGAGTACAGTGACTTAAATATAGATGATCGGATTAGCATAGATGAAGCGTGATATGGTGCAGTTCGTTATGCGGGTGTGACTTGTAAGGAGTCAAGGGTTAAGCATCATAAGCCTACAGGAATGATGCAAACTATTGGGCATTCCAGAATGGAAGTGATAGGTGAAAGGTTTGTCTAATATTCATGTCATCGCAATGTCGATAGATTTATCGAGTTACATGTTCAATTGATAAAATGTAGCAATGTTGTACTAATGTTGTATGTCAATGTTGTTGGTATTATGGTTATGTTGATGTTCTTATGACGGTGTTTTTGTGTGATGAAATGACAGAGACGATGTTCATGTAGTAGAATTCTACGTTCTTAAACTATGTTATTGCTCATTGTAAGGGTTCAGGTTCCAGTAGCTTATGTTCAAGAGTGAACGAGATCCTAGGATGATGGGATAGGGAGTAAAATGAACATGTTCATTCGTAACTTGGTAGCATTGCATCTTGTTGGATTATTGTGGTTAATGATATGGAATGTTGATCAGTTATATTCGAAACATTACCAAACATGACGCGAGAGTTAGTCGGATGGATGTGAGTCGTATCCAGAGTTGTTTACATCAAGTAAATTATCGAGGACGAAAATTCTTTAAGTGGGGGAGAGTTTTAACGCCCCAAAAATCTAGACTAATTATTTAACTAGTTATTTAATTTATTTAGTGTGAATATTGGTGATTATTGACGTATATGAATTATTGTGGTTTATATGATACGTTGAGGTGTGTCGGTGATACAGTGTTGTGGGGTAATGTTGGAATAAGAGAAATATGAGGATTTTATAATTAATTTATAATTTTTTAGGATTTTAATAATTATTTGGGATTAATTAGATTTAATAATAATATTTAGAATTATTATTATTAATAAAATAAAGGAATAATGGTGTAGAGACAAGAAAGGCTAAATAGTAAAGTCATGTGGATTAAGTAAGGGCAATGAAGGAATAACATGTTAAGGGACCTAGGGGTAAGATGGACAAAAAGGGAAGATTGGGGTTTTATGCATTCACTTGTTACAATCGAGTTTTGGAGAAAAGTGAGAAGCGACTAGGGAACAGAGAGAAGAGAAGGTGAATTCATTCCGTATAACTTTAAAGAGATCGATTTCTAAGAACTAAGATAAGGGGTTTAATCGCATTTATTATAATTGATATCGAGTTAAGGTATTGGTAGGTTTGTGATTTGTGCGATGATTTTGATGAAGGTTGATGCAATTGATGAAAACCATGTATTGAGTAAATGAACTAATGAATCTTTGATGAATGAATGATGTTCGGACCTCTGAATATATAATCGTAGGATTTCAAACTATGAAACTAGGAAATTTTATAGAATCAAATTCGGAGGTCTGGGAGGCCTCCGACCGCGAAAAATCGCAAGTTGAGGAGTGATGTCCTGCAGGCAGCACCCCAGCAACCTTAGGCAAGGCAGTTGAGCAACAACATTCAAAACATCATATCTTGAGTTTCAAAAGTCCGTTTGACGCACCGTTCGAAGCATTGGGAAGTTGATGTGATGAACTATATTATGATTAAATTATATGAGTGTTTTGATTCATGATTCTAGTATCTATGTTTTTATGAGATTGATTTATTACATGTTGCTATACTACAATGTATTATTTTAATGATAAACATGATGTTGATTATGGTGTTCCATTGTAGCGATTTGTTAATGATGTTGTTGTGACGTAAATTATGTGATTCTTGATGTTGATTTGGTGATGTGCGTGTGCAAATATAATATATGTAATTATGATAGTTTTATGATGTTGAAATACTATGATTTCGTGTAAGTAATGAGTATTAGGATGTGTTGTTGTTGTATTGTCAAAACATGTGGAATCATATAATTTTTGGACTAAATGGGTATTGAAATCGTAAGGAATTTGGATTGATCCTGTGCAGAAAAAGCAACAGCATAGTTGTTGTTTTCGCGCCCTCGCCTGGTGAGCCTCCCAAGTCGTCGGGTGAAGCATCTTCGCTCAGACTTTGCCAGGAGAGAGTGAGGCGAGAGAGAGGGATGATTTTGGCAGGTTCTGGAAAATGTATGGAGGAGGTGTCTCACTCCAGCTTCGTCGGACGAACCAGAGGCGAAAAATATAATGGAAAATAGATGCTCCTAGAATTTTGTATGGGTGAAGGCTTTTTGCCGCAGCCTCGCCAGGCGAGCCTCAGGTGAGCAAACTAATTCGTCGGGCGAGCCTCAGACGAGTGGCAGTTGACAGATTTTGTAAAGGTCGTAACTTGAGGTTTCGGACTCTGTTTGACGTGTCATTCAAAGCATTAGAAATCTAACGTGGTGTATTATACTTTGGTAAAATAAAATGAATCATGTGAGGTATTTATCCAGTGATTGTTCTATAATAAAGTGATGTGATTATGCCTTTATGTGATATGATGTATGTTCTTATGATGAATTAATGTGATTATGCCTCAATTTGATATGATGTATGTTCTTATGGTGAATTGATGTGGTTATGCCTTGAAGTGATATGATGTATGTTCTTATGATGAATTGATGTCATTATGATGATGATGTATGCAATATGAAGTGTGTGATGATATTATGATGACTACATAAATGATGATGTATTTTGACTAGCAGTAGTCATGTTTTATTGTATTGTTACACATCATGCATTCATGGCATATGTTAGAACATTGGTCCATTGATGTTGTTAGGAAAATTGGTCCAGTGATGTTGATAGGACAGTCGTCCAATGATGGCTTCAATCACATAGTATGGATTGAGTGCAATATTGTGAAGTGCCCTGGTTCCAAGAGGGAATAGATCATGTGCTGGGGATTTTTGGAGGGAGATTACTTGGTCATCAATGAAGTTTTGGAACCACTTTCATGTGTCAATCATGTTGCATTTCATTATTTGTGGCATTGTATAATGACTGATTAAGTTATATTGATGATGTTGTGATATAAGTGGTGTTTGATGATAGATGTTAATATGATGATGTGTGGAATTAATGATGATTTGTACCTTAATGATGTCTTGGTAATAATTGTTTATTTGATGACATGATAATGCCGTAAATAAATGATGATGTGAAAGAGTGAGTATGACATATGATGTATGACAATATGTGGATTCATGTTAATGTGTTGTAACTACTGTACTTATTCCTTTTTTCTTTTATAATGATTTGTGATTACTCACCCTTTCATCTTTAAAATGTTGCCTCGATACGTGGGTGTTGTACCCTAAAATTTTCCATCTCTTTTCTCAAGATATTTCTCACAAAGATCTTCAATGGTTTAAGTTTGCACAAGTCTTGACTAGGTCAAGCCATCTCCTCAACACCAATGTCTCAAATTAGGGTTTGGATTTTCACAAGGACAATTGGACTTCTAATGCTTCAATGACTTTCATGGATCATTTAGGACCTTCAAGAATGCTCATATCAAGTTTCAAGTCTTACATCTCAAAATTGCTCAGTCAATTGATCAGATGAACCAAAATTAGTTGTGTTGGATAAAAAGACAAATGTTGTCAACCTACAGTCAAACTTCTATATTTTTGACCAATATCAACATTTTGAAGTTATATGTATCAATTGATCAAGTTTGGATCACAATTCCCGAAGAAAAATGTTCAAATCATCAAAAGGGCAAAATTGTCAAAATTAGGGTTTTGACTGTATTTGACTGATCAAGGGTTTTTGACCTAAGACATGATCTAATGGTTTAAAGCATAATCTCGAGTATTCAAATACAAAATGTTGACCTAATTTCATGGCTCAAAACATTTCTCAAGATTAATTGATTGATAGTTAAAATCCAGTCAACTGATGAAAAGTAAATTAATACACCAAAAGTCATACTTTGACTTTTTGATCAAAATTTAGTTTAAAAGATGAAATTTCATCAAGAAACTCAAAAATATGAAACTTGACCATCAATAAATCAAGAAAGTCAAAAGTCATTTTGGAAAGTCAAAGTTTTCAAGACAGAAAATTTTCCAAGTGTTTTAAGTCTTATTTTTTCATGACTTCATGCCAACTTTTAACCAATATGCAAGATGATTCAAAGAAAACTTCCAACATGAAAGTTGTATATCTTCATGATATATACAACTTTTCTTTACTTATCAAGTTCTATAAATGCTTGGATTTTTAGTTATGAATTCACAAAGTCATGCACTTTTTCTTAAAACACTTAGTGAAAATTTGACCTAGTTTAGGCAGATTTTTGACCTATCTTCATGGCAATTTTTCACATAGTTCCAAATTGATTTTTCAAAAATGGCCAACATGAAAGTTGTAAAGGATGTTAAAGCTTTCCAAAATGTCCAATAACTCATTGAGATCATTCTTGAGCTAAGAGAATCGAAGAGATGAAGTTAGGGTTTCAACCTTGAATTACAAGTCAATTTTGTGATGAACATATAATCAAATCTCAAACCATGCTATATAATCTTTGCTTTGCACGCCTCAAACTTTTGTTTCACTCCATAATTAATGGTTTACACAACTGATTGAGCCATTATCCAATTGATTCAAGCATTATCCAAACCAAATTACCATTTTGGGAAGAAAGTAACCATGCCATTCTTGAAAAGTGACTTTATACACAATGTCAACTCTCCTTGAGCCCATACATTGTTGCTTCTGATTCCAAAACATTTCAAAGCAAGAAGCAACATATCTACAGCATGTTAACAACCATACAAGCCCTTGTACTTCACATTGAAACTATGCATTTCATATTTGCTTCAAAATTAAGTCACATGACCATAACATGTGATTCTTGATTTTCTGATTACTTGAGCTCTCCAAAACCTTTGACTATAAATTGAGCCACTATTTGCAAGACAAGACACGAATTCATAAGTATTAAAACTTCCTCAAACTCCCCCAAGCCAGAAATTTCCCCAAAATACCATTGTTGTGCAGATTCTGACTTTACACATCAAACTTCCATTTCACTCGTGTGTTTCTTGGCCAAATCATTTCAAAAGCTTCCTTACCTCATATAGAAGCCATCCCAATACATGTTACACTTCTGTAACACCTCCATCACCATCCTCCATTTTCAAAAACAATCACTTGCACTTAGACTTCTCTAGTACGATTCATACACTTCCAGCTCAACATAATTATTGGAATAGCATCCTGGAGGTTCAAGGAAGTAAACCAGATCATTAAAACACCTTGAAGTGAGCTCTAACTCAAAATATAATTTCCTGTTTTGAGGTAAGTTTTCTGATTTTCAATATATTCATATAGCCATTGTTAGCTTTCCATTTTCAAAGATAAAATGTAAACATTATAGCCCTGAAGCTGACCATGTCCTTAGAATTCATTTATATTGCCTGAGTAGTGAGAATTTTAAGTTTGAACTTTCTAAAAAAATTAGGTCAGATTTGGTACCATTCAAAATTCATGCTCATCTTTGATTTATAATTTTAATTATTTACATTTGTGGAATCGTGATGAAAAATGGAGCAACTTTCATGTTTACAGTTTTAATTTTTGTTGAGAAATGAGAAAGTTACAGGATTCAAAAATGGTGAAGAACAAGTCTGGCGCGAGGTTGAAGATGTTATAGCTATGGGGTTATTCTAAAATATAATATGTTGGTTTCATTTTAATAGACGGATGTATAGTCACCCCAGTGGTAGAGAGCGCACGCATATTTCCAAAGGGCCTGGATTCGAGCCCCAGCGCTACCTTTTTGTTTTAATTTTCTAACATTTTTGTTCCTTTTTGTCACACAGCTAACGTGTTGGGCCTCCATGACTGAGCCTTGTTTCATTTATTCTTTCTCACCCCCTCATTTATTTTGCAACACAGCCCATTCATTGTTTTTTTTTTCTTTTTTTTTTTCTGACTTACAAAAACCATATTGGGCCTAAACCTCAAAATCTGCTTTTTTTTTCTTTCTACAAAACCACCATTTCTCATTTTACACCCTCCTGACTTTTATTTTATTTTTCTATCTTATTTTCCTTTCTTTATTATTATTATTATTATTATTATTATTATTATTATTATTATTATTATTATTATTATTATTATTATTATTATTATTATTATTATTATTATTATTATTATTATTGTTGTTGTTGTTATTATTATTATTATTATTATTATTATTATTATTATTATTATTATTTAAATCAAAAATCCCAAAAATATTTTATATTTTATTTAGAATATTTAGTATTAGTATTTTATTTTATTTTTTAATTTTCTTTTTAATTAAAATTAATTTAGAACTTACGATTTTTAATTAATTAACTTTTTTATACTAGTTTAATTAAGATCAAACCATTTCATAAAAACCCTAAAAATTGCTTTCTTGATTAATTCAATTTCTTTTCTCAAAATAACTTAGGTTTAGTTTTCTTAAATTAACTTAGACTAATTAGTTATTTTTCCTTTTAATTTAATTAAGTTAAACCCTCTTATACAAAAAACTCAAACAAAAACAATTTCATTTTCCTTTCATATTGCCTTTACATTCTTGTGCATATATTTGACATCATTCAATATGGTTGTAATAGTAATTAGGTGTAACTTCTATTATCTCCCAATTTATAAATTTGTACCCCCATCCCCAAATGATGTAATAATATAGAATTTTACATTTCCGCAATTTCTCGCTTTCAATATAAGTGCTAGTAATTATGATTTGTATGGCAAGACTAAAATCATCAAGTAGAAAATCTTAATTCAAGACAAAGATGCATGAAAAAACAAACACTTCATACACTTGCACCTCTAGGGTTATCCCTCACTTGTTGCCTAAGATAAAAATAGTCATGTTACGCAAGCATGGGATACTTTAGCAAAAGTAAGATCATAGTCCCTCGACGACCCTTCAAATGTTGCCTTCATAAATGATCTTAGACCCTTACAAAAATTGCTAAGGTATCTTACAATGTTGCTTTCTATGACTATACGATGACCCACGCCCGTCCCTTCACATCCAATGATAGGGCTTCTTATCAATCAATGGTAAGATAGCAATATCTAAAGGAGGAGGAAAAGAACTAAGACTCTTTGAGTAGGTAGAACGTTCGTAGTTGCTTGCTCACAACCATTTTCAAAAACATATTTCAAACACACCAACAATTTCAAATGAAATATTTTCAAAAGTTAATACTTTGTATGCATTCTTATAGAGACAAGAATCATTACAAAGTTTTCCTAAACGAAGGCACTTTTCACAAATACTTTCAAAAATCATCACAAACACATTTCAAACAAAGCATTTCAAAGTGAGCTAGCAACTAAGAACCCGTAGATAACTACGGATGAAAAGGGTGCTAACACCTTCCCTTTTCATAACCTACCCCCCGAACTCAAGAAAATATATCTAAAGGTCTTTCCTGTTCTTTTCACCATTTCCATTATTGGATAAAAGAAAAGTCGGTGGTGACTCTTGTTATTCATAACAATTACGATCAAACGTAAAACACCCAAGTCAGTTCTCCCACCGTATTACAGAACTGACGACTCTGCTAGGGAATAACTTAAAAGTGGGGTTACCTTAGAGACTAGATCACCTTTAAATGCTTTCATTGTTTGACTTAATTGCTTTATATTTTTGGGTCCTTGTTTGGGTTTTGTATTGATCCTCTACCCGGATCTGGGAACATTATTAGGTAAGTAGAAAAAATTGTGGAGACTGTACGGTGTAGAACGATATGGTTGAGACAATAGCTATGTTAGTGTGACATATTTATGGGTACCAGTTTCCCTTATGGCGAATTAAGGAGAACATGGGGCCGCTGTGTGGTGTCATGAAGAACTAACTGACCTTAGAACCCTTTATTGTACAACTTGGCCATTAGGAAGTAGTGAGATATCCAGCTTTGGTGCAGTCCGAAGTTGGTTGATACTCGATACTACGCTCATTGAGATTAGACTTTTGGGATATTTCGGTCGCCAATAAAGAGGCTCGCACTAAAACAATTCCCAACAAAGAAAGATCAATGATATTGAGATTCCCTAGAACTCGATTACTTTCTAGGACAGGTTGAACCAACTAAACTTCAAGAGGGTACTTACCTATGAAATCTCATGCAAGCCTAAACCTAAGGATTTGTTTGCTTTACTTGTACATAACATCATGACATCATACCATGGCATTTTTCACTAACCATTTCAAGGAATTTTGGGATTTACCTTTGTGCTGTTTTGTAGGACATGGCTTCCATGCGAAGAAATACCATATGAATCAACCTTGTGAAAGTGCCTCCTCAAATCAAAGAGTTGGCGTCAAGGGTTCCAAATGATTCTCCATTCACCAAGAAGTATGGTTATCTCATCAACTTGGTTACCTCAAACTAGAAGAGGACATGATACATGTGCTTTTCCAAATCTTTGACTCTAAACACCATTGCTTTACATTTCCTGATTACCAATTAGTACCTACCATAGAGGAGTTTTCTCAGGTATTAGTAGTGCCTATTCTTGATCAACTACCCTTCACCGGTATTGAGAAAGACCCAAGACCTGAGGAGATTACTTTAGCTTTACATTTGCAACGGTCTAAAGTTGTGGCAAATTGGGAAACAAGAAGTGGTGTTAAAGGTTTTCTAGCCAAGTTTTTGTTTGAAGAGGCTCAATTCTTTTGGGATGCTCTAGATTTGCAAGCTTTTGAAGAGATATTGGCTCTTCTAATCTATGGGATGGTACTATTTCCTAACCCGGACCAACTCATAGATGTGAATGCGGTTAAAGTTTTTCTATCTCATAACCCGGTGCCTACCTTACTTGGAGACATTTTACACTCTCTTCACAACCGCACCATGAAGAGAAGGGGAATTCTTATGTGTTTAACTCCTTTGTTGGCTAGGTGGTTTATTTCTCACCTTCCTGGATCTATTTTGTAGAATGAGCAAGGCATGGGATGGTCTAGTAGGTTGATGCCACTCTCGCATTTAGATATTCATTGGTGTTTTCGATCTTTGGAGGATGTTATCATTATTGATCATTGTGGGGAATTCCATAATGTCCCTTTCCTTGTAACTAGGGGATGTATCACTTATAAACCTTACTTGGCTCTATGACAGTTTGGGTATGCTCGGAGGGATGGCCCTCATGATGGGCTTGCCCAAGGAACTGTATTTGACTATGAGAACTTTGTCCTAGGTTATCATCAAATATTTGTACTATCTTGGGGCATGGTGAAAAAATTTGATAGAAAGACGTTGGGGCATAAGAACTCCATTCCTTTGGAGCCTTATCTCAAGTGGGTGCGAGCTCACGCTCAAAACCTCATGATGCCATATGAGGCCATCCTACCTATCATCGTAGAACCTATTGTCAAAGGAGATGTTCCCTACACTTTTCTTCATCCTGACATGCCTACTACTCTCGAGGAGTTGCAAAGATAGTGGATTCAACTCAAAGGGGAGCGAGACACCTTTGAAACCCAATTCTACGCAAGCGAGAAGAAGGTTTTGAAGCTCGCGAGACAACTTCATGAAGAGGAAAGTTTGAACGGCTACATTGCACCAAAGAGGATGCGCTCATGGGAAACTTGAGTCCTTTTTGTTTTAGAAGTTTATTTTGTATAATTTTTTCTTCTTCCATTGTAAGCCCAAGAGGCATTTTTATAAACCGTTTGAACTTATTAATACAATTAATGTTTGTTCCTTCTTTGTTTAAACAAATTTAAATCTTAAAGGTCCTTGAAAACATTTTCATTCGCATTACATGCATCATAACATAAGCATGTTTTCCGACACAGGTTTCCTCATCTTTCTACTGTTTATTTCAGTAAGATGGATCTCGAGCAGACTGTGAAGGACTTACAGACATAAAATTCTTAATTTCAAGAAACCTTGTTCAACTTGGCTAATGGGAAGGAAGAATTGATGTCACTTCTGGTTGCAAAGGAGAAGACCAAGAAGAAGGCTTTGATCAACATGGGGAAGAGGTTCAAGGGACCCACTCGACAGGTTCAAGTGGTAGCATCGAGTATCAACCAATCCTCAGCTTTATACCGAGGCCGACTATCTCACTACTTTCTAATGGCCAAGTTTGTTCAACTAAGGTTCTAAGGTCTGTTAGTGCTTCACGACACCACACGGCGGCCCCGTATTCTCCTCATTTCCCCATGAAGGATACCGATACCAACCAAAGTGTCACACTAACACAGACATCGCTTAAACCATATCGGTCTATGCCGTACAGTCTCCATGATCTATTGCTGTTTACCTAAAGAGTGTCCCTAGATCCGGGTGTAGGATCTTCAACAATACCCAAGCAAAAACCCTTAAAGATAAAGCAGGAAAAATAAACAAAAAAGCAATTTAAAAAATGACCTAGATCCTAAGGTAAACCCCACTTTATTTTACTCCCCAGCAGAGTCTCCAGTTCTGTGATACGGTGGCAGAACCGACTGTTTTTACTGGTTTTTGCGTTTGTATTTGCAAATGTCGCGGTAAGCAAGAGTCGCCATCGACTTTTATTTCATCCAATCATGGAAAAGGAAAAAGAATAGAAAAAACCTTTTTTCAAGAATATTCTGAGTACGGGGGGTAGATTATAGAAAGGGAAGGTGTTAGCACCCTTTCTATCCATGGTTTTCCATGGGCTCTTAGGTACTTGCTCATCTTTTTAAAATTTTTTGTGTGTGTTCTTGTTTTGAAAATGTTTTACTCTGTGATAACCCTTGTATCAGTCCTCAAGGATGTGACGAAGTTTGTTTGGAAAATTTATTTTGAAATGTGTTTATGTGAAAAGTTTTCATTGAGCAAGTACTTAAGATTCTACCTACTCAAAAAAAGATTGTTTGTTCTCGTTTCCTTTAGACAGTGCTATCCTACTATTAAAGAGTAGGTAGCCCCGTTGTTGGAGTTTGTAAGGGACATTCGAAAGGGACAAGTACAATCACTAAAGCAATAGTTAGAAAACTTTAGTAGTAACCCTAAAGTCTTAAGATCTTTCCGAGGCGACATTTCTGAGGCAACATTCGAATGGGACATTTTGATCTTTTTAGACTGGAGGGAAACCACTAAAATCTCCTATGCTTAATGATTGTTTACCGAAGGCAACCGAAGTAAGGTAAACCCTAAGAGTGAATATGTGCATATGAATTGTTTCAGTTATTTAATCTTTGCATATTAGGTGACCTACCGTTTTAATTTCAAGTAATCTTCCCATACAATCCTATTAGCATACATCTAGACAATTAAATATTTGCAGGAATTTAAAGTGCGAAAAATAAACTTAGCTATTACAAGGCTTTGACAGTTACATAATTATCTCGACGAAAAATAAAAATGTGGAAACTTAAAACCCTAATTAAAACTATTACAAGCTCGAAACATGTACAATAATAATAAAACAAATTAAAATGCACGCGGCAAATTTAATGCGAGGAGAAATTGAAAACCCTAAAAATCAACTTGAAAAAATATTTAAGTTATTTTTTGAGAAAAGAATTAATTAAGTTATGTACGACTAAAACCTTAATTCTAATTGTTTTAATTATAAAAATAAATTGAAATTAACCTAATCTAAACCAAATTAAATAATTTCAAGAAAAGAAAATAATTTACAAAGAAAAGATTTTGTGTATTTTTGGTGGTTTTTTCTTATTTGAGAAAAAAACAATTTAATTACAAAATTAAAAAACCTAATTTATATTTAATTTTAATTATGAAAAAGAAATTAAATTTACCTAACTTACTAATTATATTAAATAAATATTTTATACAAAAAAAAATCTTTTTTTTTGTGATTTGTTGATTTTTTTTAGTTTTTATGAAAATTAGTAATTTTATGTTAATTAATTAAAACAAAAATGAAAAGGAATTAATTCAAGAAATTAAAAATGAAATAGAAAGAAAATGCAAACTGGGCCTGTATGCTAGCAAATGGGGTGCAAATCTGAATTTTTCAAGCCCAATAACCCTTCAAGCCCGGTCAGCATTTGATTCCTTGTAGCGTTGACTTGAGGGTGCATCATGGTCCCTCATGGATTTGAGTGTTGGATTTGGCTAGCAATGGATCCAATGGCTGGATCAGTGAGGTGCATGGAAGACACTTGGCAAGGTGGTGTATAGAATCTGCAAGCACAAAGTTGGAAAATAAAATTTGCTGGGACCTAGGATTGAACCCAGGTCCTCCCACCCAATACCAAGCGCACTTTACCACTGAGCCATCTGCTTTGTTTTGTTATTATAACAAAAGTAATTAATATTATATAAAAAAATGGATTAATGAAATAAAACAAAACGCGCGCCAGTTATTAATGATGATTGAACATATCATCATCTTCTTCCTCATCCGTCGTGTTAGGTATAAAACTTATACCTACAGACAAATCGCCATAGCTATAAACATGTGAGTTTCAAAAATCATCAAAACGTATGATAAATTGAATGTAGCTACATGGATCGATTCGTGTTGATGCAACGAGCATCATGGTACCCTTTTTGTTGGTCAATTTACCTTGTGCAAGAAAACCCTAAAACGGCAAGCTGAACCCTAGCAATGGCACTCAAGCATACATGCATCAAAACACGAAATTATGTAAACCAAAACATCCCAAATGATAATACAAACACAATGCTACGTTTAATAATGATTAATTATACGTAATTCATGAAATCCAATTCAAGCTTAGAGTTGCAAACCATGGATCTGTAACTCGAGCTTCTGGGTGTTAGAATGCCTGCAATTGGTTGGGACACGTTCTGGAGATGTCCAGGAGTCTACGGGTAGTGTTAGAATTGCTTGAATCACCCTCTAGGTCCAAGAATGATCTACCACATTCTTGCAAATTTTGAAGTTTTGTTCTCTCACTTTCACGACTGCAAAACCTTGTGCAATGCTTTGTTCTTGTCTAATATGTATCTAGGAAAGAATTAGGGTTACAAACTTAGATTGAATCTTTTTGGTGTCATCTCAATTGAGTCTTCCATGTTCATGTAAGAAGCTTTGACCCAAAAGGTGTTTTTGTTGACTTTTCAAAAGGACCCATAATGTAGAAATTTATATATTTTTATGAGTGCATATTTTGAACTTGTGGGATGAAGATGAATTTTAGGGAATTTCAACCTCTTCAACATGAGACTTGGGTGGAAAATTTATGATGAAGCATGTGGAAGTTATGTTTGGTCAAAGTTTAGTTGACTTTTACTTAGAAACCATAATTTAGCAACTTTTGGGTTTTGATGAATTTGGAGCATTCCTTGGGGAATAATGACCAACCCTTGATCAAATGATGAAAGTAACTTCAAAATGTTAGTGTTGACCAAAAATATTGAAGTTTGACAGTATGTGGGTCACAATTGACTTTTGACCTAATACAGTCGATTCTCAAGCATCTGAGCAATTGACTGAGCAAACTTCTTGTGAAAGGCATGAAACTTGACATGTAGGGTCTTTATAACATATTAAGACCATGTAGAGAATATGAGGCCTTTGTGGTTCACTCATCTTGATGAAAATGGAAACCCTAATTTGAGGTACACTGCCTTAGGAGAGAGTTTGTCTGGTCCACTCCTAGGCAACCTTGAGCTAATTGAGGATCTCGATGGACATGTATTGAGTAAAATGAGAGGGAAACTTTTAGGGTACAACAGCTACCCCTATTCAATCTTCTTAAACCTGAGGATGTAATTGGCTCGTCCTCCTTTCATGATCTGAAGGTGGAAGATGATTGAACACTAGAGTGCCCAGAAATTTGCACTTGCATGAAGTGGCACTTGATTTGTGATGTCGGGAATGGGCTTATAAATTCCATTTGGAAGTTGATGATAGAAGATTGTCAGAGACGGGCTTAAAGACGCCTTCCTGGATGTGACGGAGAATCTTCGGAGATGGGCTTAAAGATGCCATATAAAGGAAGTTGATTTCCTGAGACATTCCTTCTATGAGAGTTCCTGTTACTGTTGTTGATGAAGAATCTGCTAAGGAACATTGGTATCTGTCTTGGGTGAAATAGAATTTTAGGAGCTTCAGTTGTCTGTTACTCTATTGGGGAAATAACTCCATCTTGAGGAAGCGGGAGTGAACTGCATATCTAGTCAGGGTATATGTTACATTGTGACTTACTGGGGAACTGCGAAACCAATCGTGTTTGATCGGGTCCTGGTCTTATAGTGTTGTGGATTGCTGTCTGGAGATAAGAGAGAAGGAACCTGGATAGTAAGGTTATGAGAAGGAACCTGGATAGTAGGGTTGCTTCGGAATAAAAGCCTAGATAGTAGGGCTTGTGAGAAGGAACCTGGGTCGTAGGGTTACTTCGATATGAAAGCCTGGATAGTAGGGCTTGAGAAGGAACCTGGGTCGTAGGGTTACTTCAATATGAAAGCCTGGATAGTAGGGCTTGTGAGAAGGAACCTGGATGGTAGGGTTACTTCGATATGAAAGCCTGGATAATAGGGTTGTGAGAAGGAACCTAGATGGTAGGGTTACTTCGATATGAAATCTTGGATAGTAGGGTTGTGAGAAGGAACCTGGATAGTAGGGTTACTTCGATATGAAATCCTGGATAGTAGGGCTATGAGAAGGAATCTGGATAGTAGGGTTACTTCGATATGAAAGCCTGGATAGTAGGGTTGTGAGAAGGAACCTGGATAGTTGGGTTAGTTCGATATGAAATCCTGGAAGTAGGGCTTGTGAGAAGGAACCTGGGTCGTAGGGTTACTTCGATATGAAAGCCTGGATAGTAGGGCTGTGAGAAGGAACCTGGATAGTAGGGTTACTTCGATATAAAAGCCTGGATAGTAGGGCTGTGAGAAGGAACCTGGATGGTAGGTTTACTTCGATATGAAAGCCTGGATAGTAGGGCTGTGAGAAGGAACCTGGATAGTAGGGTTACTTCGATATGAAAGCCTTGATAGTAGGGCTTGTGAGAAGGAACTTCGATCATAGGGTTACTTCGATATGAAAGCCTGGATAGTAGGGCTGTGAGAAGGAACCTGGATAGTAGGGTTACTTAGATATGAAATCCTGGATAGTAGGGATGTGAGAAGAAACCTAGATAGTAGGGTTACTTCGATATGAAAGCCTGGATAGTATGGCTGTGAGAAGGAACCTGGATGGTAGGGTTACTTCGATATGAAAGCCTAGATAATAGGGTTGTGAGAAGGAACCTGGATTGTAGGGCTGTGAGAAGGAACCTGGATGGTAGGGTTACTTCGATATGAAAGCCTGGATAATAGGGCTATGAGAAGGAACCTGGATGGTAGGGTTACTTCGATATGAAAGCCTGGATAGTAGGGCTTGTGAGAAGGAACCTAGATAGTAGGGTTGCTTCGATATGAAAGCCTGGAAGTAGGGCTTGTGAGAAGGAACCTGGGTCGTAGGGTTACTTCGATATGAAATCCTGGATAGTAGGGCTGTGAGAAGGAACCTGGATAGTAGGGTTACTTCGATATGAAAGCCTGGATAGTAGGGCTGTGAGAAGGAACCTGGATGGTAGGATTACTTCGATATGAAAGCCTAGATAGTAGGGCTGTGAGAAGGAACCTGGATAATAGGGTTACTTCGATATGAAAGCCTGTATAGTAGGGCTGTAAGAAGGAACTTGGATAGTAGGGTTACTTCGATATGAAAGCCTTGATAGTAGGGCTTGTGAGAAGGAACTTGGGTCGTAGGGTTACTTCGATATGAAAGCCTGGATAGTAAGGCTGTGAGAAGGAACCTGGATAGTAGGGTTACTTCGATATGAAAGCCTGGATAGTAGGGATGTGAGAAGATACCTGGATAGTAGGGTTACTTTGATATGAAAGCCTGGATAATAGGGTTGTGAGAAGGAACCTGGATGGTAGGGTTACTTCGATATGAAAGCCTGGGTAATAGGGCTGTGAGAAGGAACCTGGATGGTAGGGTTGTGAGAAGGAACCTGGATGGTAGGGTTACTTCGATATGAAAGCCTGGATAATAGGACTTTGAGAAGGAACCTGGATGGTATGGTTACTTCGATATGAAAGCCTGGATAGTAGGGATTGTGATAAGGAACCTAGATAGTAGGGTTACTTCGATATGAAATCCTGGATAATAGGGCTATGAGAAGGAACCTGGGTCTTAGGGTTACTTCGATATGAAATCCTGGGTAGTAGGGTTGTGAGAAGGAACCTGGATCATTGAGTTACTTCGAAGCGATAGTGTAGATTAGTTGACCCATTTGATTTCGAGAATTTAGTTTCCATTAGTCGTCTGTAGATGTAATTTGTATAACTGCTGAATTTGTTGAAGCTAATCTTCGTTTCCTAAAAAGATATCAGGGTTAGTTATATGTGATACATGAAATGCAGGGTGAGATGATGTTCTCAAAATAAATGAGATTATGATGTATATGATATGAATGTGTATGTCATGATGTATGTTCATGAAATGCTATCGGGGTATGCTCGCGTCTGGGAAAATAAATCCCTAACGGTTGCTGGAGATTTGTAAATATTTTGTCGGGACGAGATGCTGGAGAATAACTCTGCGGGGACCAAACTTAGGGGGAGGAGATACTCTGTTGGTAGACCTGCTGATCTGGAGGAATAAACTTAGCTGGGGATGAAATTATGTTGCTGGAGATGATGAGCTCTATTGGAGATTGAGCTTCTGTATCTGGAGAAATAAACTCCACTTAGAGGATGAAATTTACTGACTCGCCCGCGATTATGGACCTCGGTTAGGGATAGTTATGTCCTGTTTCGGGAAAGCTGACATCAATGCCTTCAGATACTCTTACTCTGTGGGGAGTGTATGTACCAATAATTGTGTTCCAAAGCTGACTCTGTCCCGATACCTGCTAGGCAGAGGAACCGTCGGGTTTGGCACCTTTTTCCCTATTTATGGAATTACGAGTAATTGTCTTTTGTTTCTTATGTAAATATTTATAAGCAATCATTTTCAAATGCATATATAAAAAATAAATCATTGGACGTTCTTGCAAAACAAAACAGAAAACACAAAACATATTGAAGCTTCTTGTGAAAATGATTTGTATTGATTTTTGAAGTTGGCCTGTGTGATCGGTGGAAATGAGAACTGACTGTTTATTTAAGCTGGTTTCACGAAATGTCGCGGTAAGCAAGAGTCGCCACCGTCTTTTATGTTCTCCAACATGGAAAGGACAAAAGCACGCAAAATTCCTTATTTGAGAATGTTTCTCGGTTCGGGAGGTAGATTTATAGAAAGGGAAGGTGTTAGCACCCTTTCTATCCATGGTTATCCATGGGCTCTTAGGTACTCGCTCTTATGTTTTCAAAATTTATTTGCTTTTCAAGTGTGTGTGGGTTTTGAAAAAAGTTTCGTTTGAAAAATTTCTAAGTAACTCTTGTATCAGTCCTCAAGAGTGTATGAAAAATTTGTTTGAAAACCTTTTGAAAGTGTGAGGTGTGAAAGGTATTTGTTTGTTTTGAAAAGAGAAAGTACCCATGAGTCATCTACCTACCCTAAGGAATTAAGCTGTGTAAGTGTCCTTTAGATAGTGCTATCCAACCATTGAGAGGTAGGTAGCACCATCGTTGGAGGTGTTCGGGTCAATTCGATTATCGGGACAGTGTGGTCACCGAAGCAATGGTAGGACACCTTAGAAGTAACCCTAATGTCCTAGATCCTTTTATCCGAGGCAACCGTTTCGAGGCAACTGGATCTTTAGACAAAGGGAGACCTCTAAGACACCCTATACTTGATGACCACGTTTCGAGGCAACGAGTGAAGCGTACCCTAGGAGTGGCATGTGCTTTGTGTGTTGTTTTTCAGTTAATGTTTTTGTACATGTTATTTGTGAGCTACGGGTTGGTTTTATTTACCATACATTCTTTCATGCATTTAACAGTTAGGGGGTGCGGAAAGTAAATTGCGGAAATATAAATTCTACGCTATTACAAGGCGCGGGTCTATACATCGCCAAAAATACAAAGACCCGTTTTGATAAAGTACGGAAAATTAAATAAAGCGGTAAACCTATTTACTATTACATTCTTGAAAGCAATTACATAATAATCAAAATATAAAAATAACGCGCGAATAGAAATTAAATTGGAATGTCATGAGGGTTTTGACCCTTTTTTGAATAAGAATTGAATTTTGTCTTTTTTTTGTAATTAATGAAACTAAAATTAATAACTAATTAATTAATTAATTAAGAAAATATTTTTTGTGTTTTTATGTTTTTAATGAAAATAAAACAAAAGGGATTAAGATTAAAAGAAGAAAAAAAACTAGTTCTAAATTTATTTTAGTTGTTAAAAAAAAGATTAAAGTTGCCTATTTAACTAATTAATTAATTATAGTTTATTTACAAGATAAGTTAATAAATAATAAAACGTTTTCTTTTTTTGATTTTTTTATGAAAAATATTAATTATGTTAGGTTAATTAACAATAATGATAGTAATTAAAAAATTAGTTAAAAGAAAATAAAAAAAGAAAAGAAAACAAAAGAAAATAAAATAGAACCATAAGGGTGTTGGGCCAAAATTGAGGGTTTGTTTAGCATTGCTGTGGCCCATTTGTACAAAGTCACGTTGACTCCTGGAATCATGTGCGTATGGTTGACTGAAAAGCATGGTGCTCATCATTTCCTGGCCACTGGATTGTTGTTTGTAGATACTTGGCATACTGAAGCGTCAGGGCACATGGTGTACCACTTTTAGAAACCTGCACAGGAATACATTGAGAAAAAATAGAAACAAGGAAATTTGGGGACCTGGAATGCTTACAGTGCTTGATAATGGACCTTAGGACGTGGCAAGGGTTGCTTTAGCTTCAGGGTATGGCAAAGAAGAGAGTCACGTTCTCCTCTTGGCCTGAAAATGCTTGCAAAAACTCCTTTTGATCTCACACTTTTTTTGACAAATTTTGAACTTTGCTCTGGCCGTTTGTGCACTTTTTCTAGGTTGTGAATGAGGCTTGCAAGGCTTGTATATATAGTAATGAGTGAGAATAAGTCACATTTAGGAGCCTTTAACCATTGCAATTAAACTTTGGATTTCTCCATAACCACCATTAAAGCAACTTGCCAATTTTGTTCAAATTTGAATTTTTATGCTTAAAATGGACTTGGCACGGTTTTGGTATGTGTATTATGCTTCATCAAGGTCATTAAAACCACAAAATATCAATTAATTAATTTTTTTGATTTTGATTTGAATTTTAAGGATTTAAAATGAATTAAATCAATAAAATTAAATAAAAATAGAAAAATTAATGTTTAATCTTGAAATTAATCATGGGACACGTGGGTGGCATGACAAGGCTGAATCAAGTGGAAAAAAGTGGGCCCTTTTGTCAAAAATTGAAGTTTCAAGGATAGTTGACTTTTGCCTTTTCACAAAAATTTCCCAACTTCTCCAATGCATATCTTGCTCAATTTTGATCATATGAACATGTTCTTAGACATTTTGGAAAGGACTTGAAGTCCTCTAACCAATGCCTTTGGTCCCATGTCATTTTGATTTACCAATCTCAAGTTATGGTCTTTGACTTAAAATGCCTTTTTGTTGACTTTTGAAAATGACCTATAATGTTGAAATTGGTAACTTTTTGTGAGAGCATTTCTTGGACTTGTAATGTGAAGATGAGTTGTAGGAAATGTCCTCCCCTTCAAAATGAGCATTGGATGGGATTTTTCTGATGAACCATGAAAAAGTTATGCTTTGGTCAAGTTACAGTTGACTTTTCAGCTGTCCAAAAATGGAAACTTTTGCATCTTGATGATTTTTGAGCCATTCTTGTAGAATCATGATCAAGACTTGATCAAATGATGATTGTGGCTTCAAAATAATATGTTGACCAAAATTTTTGACTTTTGACTGCCAAATGACCATTTTGCCCCTACAGTTGACTGTGAAGTAATTAGGGTTTTTGACTGTACAACTTGACCTTGTGAGCCTTGAAACTTGACATATAGGTGCTTGACAATGTATATGAGCATATGGGACTTGATTGAGCCCTTGAAAACCTCAACTTCCTTGCAAGAACCAAAACCCTAATTTGACTGGCTTAGGAGGATGGTTTGACTGTGCAACCCTTGAGTAGACTTGAGCAAATTGAGATGATGTTTGTCAAAACTTTGAAGAATATAGGAGGGAAAATTTTGGGGTACAAAAGTTGCCCCTGTTCAATCTTCTTAGACCTGAGGATGTAGATTGGCTTGTGTGCCTTTCGTGATCCGAGGGTGGAAGATGATTGAACACTAGAGTGCCCAGAAATTTGCACTCACATAGTAGAGTAGCCGCAGTGTGATGTCGGGAATGGGCTTACAGATGCCATTTGGAGAGATGATGGATAGGAGGATGGGCTTATAGATGCCATCTGGAGGCGTGACAGAACCTTGTCGGGAATGGGCTTATAGATGCCATTTAGAAATGTGATGGATAGTTGTGGAGATGGGCTTATAGATGCCATCTAGGTGTCGATCGCGTAAGAGATTCCTTAGCGAGAACTTGCGTACCTGAGAAAGAAAGATAATTACCTGGCCTGTTACAGGGGTTGATCTTCAAACTCTGTCGCTCATAGACATGCCCTGGCTAGATACAGGTATCGAATCTGGAACTTCAAAAGGTTGATGGGTTGTCTCTACTGACAGGTTATCTCAGAAAAATCTTTAGGATTTAACTGAACCAGAGGAGGTTTTGTCTTTCTTGACGAGTTGTCTCTTTGGACGGGTTGTCTTCATGGACGGGTTGTCTTCAACGAAGAGTGATCTTCAATGACGAGTTGTCTTCAATGACGAGTTGTCTTTAATGACGAGTTGTCTTAAATGACGAGTTGCCTTCAATGACGGGTTGTCTTCAATGACGGGTAGTCTTCAATGACGAGATGTCTTCAATGACGGGTGTCTATACTGACGGGTTGTCTTCAATGACGAGATGTCTTCAATGACGAGTTGTCCTCAATGACGAGATGTCTTCAATGACGGGTGTCTATACTGACAGGTTGTCTTCAATGACGAGTTGTCTTCAATGACGAGTTGTCTTCAATGACGAGATGTCTTCAATGACGGGTGTCTATACTGACGGGTTGTCTTCAATGACGAGTTGTCTTCAATGACGAGTTGTCTTTAATGACGAGATGTCTTCAATGACGGGTGTCTATACTGACGGGTTGTCTTCAATGACGGGTAGTCTTCAATGACGAGATGTCTTCAATGACGGGTGTCTATAACGACGGGTTGTCTTCAATGACGGGTTGTCTTCAATGACGGGTTGTCTTCACTGACGGGTGTCTATATCGACGGGTGTCTATGACGATGGGTGTCTATACTGACGGGTTGTCTCCAATGACGAGATGTCTTCAATGACGGGATGTCTTCAATGACGGGTTGTCTTCAATGACGAGATGTCTTCAATGACGAGATGTCTTCAATGACGAGTTGTCTTAAATGACGGGTCGTCTTCAATGACGGGTTGTCTTCAATGACGGGATGTCTTCAATGACGAGATGTATTCAATAACGGGATGTCTTCAATGACGAGATGTCTTCAATGACGAGATGTCTTCAATGACGAGATGTCTTCAATGATGGGAGGTCTATAATGACGAGTGTCTATAACGACGGGTGTCTATAACGACGAGTGTCTATGACGAGGGTGTCTCAAATGAAGAGGTGCCTATAACAACGGGTGTCTATAACGACGCGTGTCTATGACGACGGGTGTCTCAAAAGACGAGGTGTATATAATGACGGGTGTCTATAACGACGAGTGTCTATGACGACGGGTGTCTATGACGACGGGTGTCTATGACGACGAGTGTCTATGACGACGGGTGTCTATGACGATGGGTGTCTATGACGACGGGTGTCTATAATGACGGGTGTCTATGACGACGGGCTGTCTTCAATGACTTTAGGAATTAATTTTAACTGGACTTGTCTTCTTTGACTGGATGAGCACCAGAAAAACCTTTGGGATTTAACTAGACTTGTCTTTTTTGACTGAATCTGTCTTCTTTGACTGGATTGGCCTCTTTTGACTGTATCTGTCTTCTTTGACATAGCTGATCATTTAACTGTATCCTTCCTGAAAGGTAAGGTCAGACACATGCAATGCATGACATGGATCAAGCGATGATGTTCTCAACATAAAATGAGATTGTATGATACGTATATGCATGTATCATGACGATGCGATGTTTATGAATGTATTCTCGTCTAGGAAAATAAATCCTTGACGGATGCCGGGAGCTTATTGAAAACTTGGGCTTGATGTTTGAAGAGTAGAGTTCTTCGTTTCCGCTGGGGATGATGGTTGCAAGAATAAACCGGTAGGAGAAGATGACTCCGTTGGGGAATAAACTTGTTGGAGAGATTACTCTACGGGGAAGAGATGCTTCGCTGAGATTTTAATGAGAACTCCGCTGGGGATACCGTTGATGAGCTTTGTTGGGGAATTGATGAACTCCGCCGAGTGATAGGAAGAACTTCGTCGAGGACGATCTTTCCGTGGTAATTAGCTGAGGATAACCCAGTTATAAGCTCTGGTGGGGAATAACCTTTGAATATAGTCGGGGAGACGCGTTCGTGATCTGCAGGGGATAAGCTTCCAGAATCTACTGGGGAGGATGATTCAACTCTCCTGGGAGACTTGAGACTGCATTGGGAAATGGCTCCACTAGGATGTCTGTATTCCACCGGGGAACAATCTTATATTAAGACTGCCGGGGATGCTTTCTTAGGAACATCTGTATACTCCATTGGGGAATGTTGAGATCTTCTGGGAATACCCATCTTCCTTATGGCTGACAGTAGATTAACTCTGCTTGGGGAGAGTGTTGCTGACTTGCTGGAGAATGCTGTGCCTTTTCAGGGCTGATGGGGAGACCAAACTCTGTTCGGGGAAGAGTATTGCTGACTCCTGTCTTACTCTGCGGGGAGTGGAGGTAACTTGGTCATGTTCTTCAGCTGAACTTACCTTGGTACCTCGGTGGACAGAGCAACCAGATCGCTTAGACAATTCTTATTGCCCCAGTTTCTGCGGGAGAAGATACCCGTGGAGGTGCTTGATGACTACCGACTGACAAATCTTCTTCTTGTAGGCAAGTGACGAGATGACGAGACATAGCCGTACGTTTTTTATCCCTAACTTTTGCCTGGACCGCCCTTTCGGGTTTTCAGTCCATCAGGATACCCATTTTTGCCCAAGCCGCCTTTTCAGGTTTTCGACTTGCCGGGTGTACAGATTTTTCATTTCATCCCTTATTTTTACCCGAACCCTTTTGGTTCGCCGGGAAGCCCTTATTTTTGCCCAGGTGTGTCAACCTAGCGGGTCTTTTATTATGCGTAGTATTTTTTCGACTATGTCCATGCTCTCAGGATGTAGGGTGGTGCCACTGTTAGTAGTGTTGTGTCGTCATACCACCAGAAGATCTTCGTTTGATCGTCCAATGCCCCAAGTGACTCAGACGGAGATTTGCCCCAAGCTGGTTGGCCTTTTGAGAGATTCTCCGAATCTTGACTTAACTGCCCTAGATGATGGACAATGATCATGCCATGCCCCTTGATTGGAGGTGCTTTTGTTCATTAGACATTCGTCGTGTGAACTTCTATGTTGTTCAAACAAATAGTCACATGCAAACAATGTTATTTTAAAAATGCAAAGCTTATGTCTGTTTCGAAGTTTTTGAAAATGTATTTTTTCAGTAAAACAAGCAAGTTTCGTAAAATGTGATGTCAACTCAAGATTTTACAACGAGCCTTAAGGAGTCAGGGTACCTTTGTAACAATATGCTTTCGAATTAACCCATGCTTCAGCTAGGAATTTTGAGGGTTATAACGTGGCCTGGTTCACAGTTTAAGAAACAAAGGATAAAGGCTCAAATTTTATTTGTACCCACCCGTTCTTCGTGATGTTCTTCAAACCTAAACTCAGCTGATCGTGCATTAGACCTTGTTTGAGTCTTTGCTCTGACATTCCGGTGATGGTTCAGATATTGACAATTTATTTTGAATAGGAAGTCATTTCCTTTTGTGTTGAGGGTTTATAGGACCTCTTTCTTTTTTGATTTCGTTATCCCTATTTTTGCCTGAACTGTTTCTTTTGTGATTACAGTCAGCGGGATGCCCCAGTTTTGTAAGTCTCCTTCGTAGGTTTTGACTTATTGGGCTTTAGTTTCTAAAAGATAATGACTGCATGTCTTTATGATTATTCAGAACCATCATCGTCTTTTGTTTTGTAAGGACTTCTTTGGTGCCGTTCGTTGTGCACCTGGATCAGCTGAGAGAACTACCTTGCCCCAGGTTATGATTAAGGGTTTTAATTTTCGAAAAGAAAACTCCTACTTCTTTGGCTCAAAGGGGTTGACGAGGGATTATCATCCATATAACTCCAGTGTTTAGGAATTGAAACAATGCCTGTACCTCATCAGCGGGGTTTGTTCAAAAGCATACTGTAGATTGTGGTATCGTTTTTGTCATCCTCCCTCAAGAGGCTTAGAATTATCAATTGAGAGTTGATTATCACAAAAATATGAAAACAGTTTGCATATAGTAAATACGAAATAATTACTTCAAAACAGACATGTGTAATGCATTAATGAAATACAACGTTTGACATGAATACAATGTTTTGAACAATCAAAGAAAAATACAACTTGAACATTCGAATGAACAAAAAAATTCAATCCTAGCCATATTTTGGCAAGGGAGCAGTGGTCACATCGGGAGTCTCTGGAGAGTCGAACTGGACTTCCTTTGCGTCGATCAGATCCTGAACCTTGTTTTTCAAAGTCCAACAATCATCTGTAGCATGTCCCAGGCTGTCAGAATGATAGGCGCAACGAACGTTGGGGTTATACCTTGAAGGTGTCCTGTTGGGATTCTTAGGAGGGTCCCTTAGAGTTACCAACTTGGTCTCCAGCAGCTGTGGCAATATCTGGGACAAGGTCATGCCGAGGGGAGTGAATTGCCTTTTAGGTATCTCTTCCCTTTGTTGGTTGCGATGTTGAGGAGCACCGGCCGGTTTTGAGATAACTACTGCGTTGACAGCACTAGATTCTTTCTTGGACGGTTTCTTCTCAGTGTTCGAGGAATCACCATTCTGTATCTTCCCCGACTTGATACCGGCTTCAATTCTTTCCCCAGTCAAGATTAGGTCTGTAAACCCTGCGGAAGAATTTCCAATCAGATGGTTGAAGAATGGACAAGATAGGGTCCCCAGGAACATATCCACAAGCTCACGGTCAGTCAACGGTGGCTGCACTCTGCCAGCCAGGTCTCTCCACCTTTGCGCATACTCCTTAAAACCTTCACCCGTCCCAAGTGACATACCCTGGAGTTGGGTACGCATAGGAGCGAGGTAGGCATTATACTGATACTGCTTATAAAAAGCAGTTGTCAAGTCCTCCCAGTTACGAATACTGGTTCCATCCAACTGATAGAACCAATCGAGCTGAGTCCCTGAAAGACTCTCCTGGAAGAAATGGACCCATAGATTCTTGTCTGCCGTGTAGGGTTGGATCTTCCTCGCGTATGAACGGAGGTGCAGCTTAGGGCAGGAAGCCCCGTCGTATTTTACAAAGGCAGGTGCCTTGAACTTGTGAGGAATCACCACCCCAGAAGATAACCCCAAGTCTCCAAAATCCAACCCAGGCACACGTTAAATCTCCATAGCATTTAGCCGGTCCTCCAGCTGTTTGTACCGGTCCTCAGCAGGAGGGTATTGTTCATCATTGAAATCCGTCTCGGTGTCAGAGACTACGGGACTAGGAACCCTTCCCTCTTGGTGACTGCCTTCCCCAACAGATGGAGTAGTCCGCTCAGCTTCATTCTGCAGTGTATTCCCAGATTTGCATCTAGGGTTGAACAAAACAATCTTCTTCTTCTTCTTCTTCAACAACAGAGTCTTCAATTCCTGTTGACCCTGGGCTAAGCTCATGACCAGCTCTTGAAACTGGGCGTTCTGGGCCTGGAGGGCCTTGATAGCTTGTTCATTGGATGATTCAGGATTCATGATGATGGCTGAAATGAACAGCGAAGAAGATTAAGCAACATGTAGAACAGAGTACCTGTAATGCAATGATATGTATGTATGCATGCGATGTTTTCAAGGATCTCACGGGGTAAACAGAGAAACTTGTTAGAATTTGAATTTGGGTAGCTTGATTGAAGGAACTTCATGTTGCTGAGAGTCCTTCTTCGAGAGTCAAGGCTCACCATATCGAGTGGGTCATAGCCCCTGACTCAAGTCATCAACCTTGGCTAGAGGAAAGTAAATCCCCTTTGCCCCTTGCTAGACATCATGACCTGCATCACAAACCCTTGAGATCCTTGAAATGGATTAGTCCTTATGTAGGATGTATGCAATGGTATGATGGCATGATGTTATGCTATGCGTGGAGTGATTTAAGTAGACCCTGTTATGAGTCCAGATTAAGGACTGTAAACAAACCCTGCAAGAAACTCATGTGTTAGATAACAAGCATGCAAGTAGTCAAGTTTGAAAGCACACAAGTCACACAAGACAACCCTTAGAGTTTAGGCCAGCATGAAGTTTGGGGTACTACCCTCTTTCAGTTTCGTTGGTTAAGACCTGTCCTATCAAAAGTAACCGGGTTCTAGAGGATCCCAATATCACTGACAACCCTCAACCGGTCATAACTCCAGCGTCGAAATCTTTTCTTGCGGCCAGAACCATCGCGAGAGTTTAGCCTCAATGGGTGTAGCATACTGCTACTGTTCTATGGCCAAGTTGGGTCTATTTAGGGTTCTAAGGTCGGTTGGTGCTTAATGACTCCTCAGAAGACCCATATTCTCCTCGTTGCAACACAAGGTATATCGGTACAGACCAAGGTGCCACACCAACGTAGCCACTGCTTCACCCGTGTAGGTCTACGCCGGACAGGTCCCTCACAGCTTATTCTACCTAAAAGGGTATCCCCAGATCCGGGTTAGGATCTATGAAACTCCGATGCAAAGCCCACAAATATAAAGCAATCAAAGCAAAGCAATTGAAAACATAAGTATGATCTAATCCTAAGGTACACCTCACTTTTATAGTCCCCAGCAGAGTCGCCAGTTCTGTGATCGGTGGAAATGAGAACTGACTGTTTATTTAAGCTGGTTTCACGAAATGTCGCGGTAAGCAAGAGTCGCCACCGTCTTTTATGTTCTCCAACATGGAAAGGACAAAAGCACAGCAAAATTCCTTATTTGAGAATGTTTCTCGGTTCGGGAGGTAGATTTATAGAAAGGGAAGGTGTTAGCACCCTTTCTATCCATGGTTATCCATGGGCTCTTAGGTACTCGCTCTTATGTTTTCAAAATTTATTTGCTTTTCAAGTGTGTGTGGGTTTTGAAAAAAGTTTCGTTTGAAAAATTTCTAAGTAACTCTTGTATCAGTCCTCAAGAGTGTATGAAAAATTTGTTTGAAAACCTTTTGAAAGTGTGAGGTGTGAAAGGTATTTGTTTGTTTTGAAAAGAGCAAGTACCCATGAGTCATCTACCTACCCTAAGGAATTAAGCTGTGTAAGTGTCCTTTAGATAGTGCTATCCCACCATTGAGAGGTAGGTAGCACCATCGTTGGAGGTGTTCGGGTCAATTCAATTATCGGGACAGTGTGGTCACCGAAGCAATGGTAGGACACCTTAGAAGTAACCCTAATGTCCTAGATCCTTTTATCCGAGGCAACCGTTTCGAGGCAACTGGATCTTTAGACAAAGGGAGACCTCTAAGACACCCTATACTTGATGACCACGTTTCGAGGCAACGAGTGAAGCGTACCCTAGGAGTGGCATGTGCTTTGTGTGTTGTTTTTCAGTTAATGTTTTTGTACATGTTATTTGTGAGCTACGGGTTGGTTTTATTTACCATACATTCTTTCATGCATTTAACAGTTAGGGGGTGCGGAAAGTAAATTGCCGAAATATAAATTCTACGCTATTACAAGGCGCGGGTCTATACATTGCCAAAAATACAAAGACCCGTTTTGATAAAGTACGGAAAATTAAATAAAGCGGTAAACCTATTTACTATTACATTCTTGAAAGAAATTACATAATAATCAAAATATAAAAATAACACGCGAATAGAAATTAAATTGGAACGTCATGAGGGTTTTGACCCTTTTTTGAATAAGAATTGAATTTTGTCTTTTTTTTTGTAATTAATGAAACTAAAATTAATAACTAATTAATTAATTAATTAAGAAAATATTTTTTGTGTTTTTATGTTTTTAGTGAAAATAAAACAAAAGGGATTAAGATTAAAAGAAGAAAAAAAAACTAGTTCTAAATTTATTTTAGTTGTTAAAAAAAAGATTAAAGTTGCCTATTTAAACTAATTAATTAATTATAGTTTATTTACAAGATAAGTTAATAAATAATAAAACGTTTTCTTTTTTTGATTTTTTTATGAAAAATATTAATTATGTTAGGTTAATTAACAATAATGATAGTAATTAAAAAATTAGTTAAAAGAAAATAAAAAAGGAAAAGAAAACAAAAGAAAATAAAATAGAACCATAGGGGTGTTAGGCCAAAATTGAGGGTTTGTTTAGCATTGCTGTGGCCCATTAGCACAAAGTCACGTTGACTCCTGGAATCATGTGCGTATGGTTGACTGAAAAGCATGGTGCTCATTATTTCCTGGCCACTGGATTGTTGTTTGTAGACACTTGGCATACTGAAGCGTCAGGGCACATGGTGTACCACTTTTAGAAACCTGCACAGGAATACATTGAGAAAAAATAGAAACAAGGAAATTGGGGGATCTGGGAATACTTATAATGCTTGATAATGGACCTTAGGACGTGGCAAGGGTTGCTTTAGCTTCAGGGTATGGCAAAGAAGAGAGTCACGTTCTCCTCTTGGCCTGAAAATGCCTGCAAAAACTCCCTTTGATCTCACACTTTTTTTTGACAAATTTTGAACTTTGCTCTGGCCGTTTGTGCACTTTTTCTAGGTTGTGAATGAGGCTTGCAAGGCTTGTATATATAGTAATGAGTGAGAATAAGTCACATTTAGGAGCCTTTAACCATTGCAATTAAACTTTGGATTTCTCCATAACCACCATTAAAGCAACTTGCCAATTTTGTTCAAATTTTAATTTTTATGCTTAAAATGGACTTGGCACGGTTTTGGTATGTGTATTATGCTTCATCAAGGTCATTCAAACCACAAAATATCAATTAATTAATTTTTTTGATTTTTATTTGAATTTTAAGGATTTAAAATGAATTAAATCAATAAAATTAAATAAAAATAGAAAAATTAATGTTTAATCTTGAAATTAATCATGGGACACGTGGGTGGCATGACAAGGCTGAATCAAGTGGAAAAAAGTGGGCCCTTTTGTCAAAAATTGAAGTTTCAAGGATAGTTGACTTTTGCATTTTCACAAAAATTTCCCAACTTCTCCAATGCATATCTTGCTCAATTTTGATCATATGAACATGTTCTTGGACATTTTGGAAAGGTCTTGAAGTCCTCTAACCAATGCTCTTAGTCCCATGTCATTTTGATTTACCAATCTCAAGTTATGATCTTTTACTTAAAATTCCTTTTTGTTGACTTTTGAAAATGACCTATAATGTTGAAATTGGTAACTTTTTGTGAGAGCATTTCTTGGACTTGTAATGTGAAGATGAGTTGTAGGAAATGTCCTCCCCTTCAAAATGAATATTGGATGGGATTTTTCTGATGAACCATGAAAAAGTTATGCTTTGGTCAAGTTACAGTTGACTTTTCAACTGTCCAAAAATGGAAACTTTTGCATCTTGATGATTTTTGAGCCATTCTTGTAGAATCATGATCAAGACTTGATCAAATGATGATTGTGGCTTCAAAATAAGATGTTGACCAAAAATTTTGACTTATGACTGCCAAATGATCATTTTGCCCCTACAGTTGACTGTGAAGCAATTAGGGTTTTTGACTGTACAACTTGACCTTGTGAGCCTTGAAACTTGACATATAGGTGATTGACAATGTATATGAGCATATGGGACTTGATTGAGCCCTTGAAAACCTGAACTTCCTTGCAAGAACCAAAACCCTAATTTGACTGGCTTAGGAGGATGGTTTGACTGTGCAACCCTTGAGTAGACTTGAGCAAATTGAGATGATGTTTGTCAAAACTTTGAAGAATATGGGAGGGCAAATTTTGGGGTACAACAGCCTGTAATAGACATTTTTGTAAAAAGAGGCTGACGCTCTAGTAAGAGAACGCCGCCGAAAGACAGAAATTATACAATTTGTGTAAAAGAAAGAAAAACAGCTATGTGAAACGACCCCATTGGGTTCCAACTCTGCTATTGCCTTTATATATTTAAGCGTCTCATCACTTTGCTACTTGGCCGAAGGTTGATCAGATTGGTTGGCGCCGTCCGAGCTTAATAGTCGGTACCAAAGTCTGGTCACAAGATGATCCAATGAGACATAGTGATGCGCTTCAATCCCTAACTTTTTCCTGGATTTCCCTTTTGGTTTTTCAATCCACAGGGATACCCTTTTTTTCCCAAGCCTCCTTTTCGGGTTTTCGACTTTCCGGGTGTACATATTTTTTCGTTTTCATCCCTTACTTTTGCCCGAACCCTTTTGGTTCGTCGGGAAGCCCTTATTTTTTCCTAGGCCATTCGACCTAGCGGGTATTTGATTATGCATAGTATCTTTTCACTATGTCTGCATTGTCAGGGTGAGAAAGGTCGTCACCATCCATGGTGGTTAGAATCATAGCTCCTCCAGAGAAAATGTTCTTAACCATAAATGGCCCTTCGTACGTGGGAGTCCATTTTCCCCTGGGATCACCTTGCGGCAGTATGATGCGTTTGATCACTAGATCCCCGACATGATATTCTTGGGGTCTGACTTTCTTGTTAAAAGCCTTGATCATTCACTTTTGATATGTTTGACCATGACAGATAGCAGTAAGTCTCTTTTCATCGATTAAATTTAACTGATCAAGTCGGCTTTAGATCCAGTCGTCTTTGTTCAAACCCGCATCCTTCATAATCCTGAGAGAAGGTATCTGGACTTCGATGGGTAGGACTGCCTCCATGCCATATACTAGAGAGTAGGGTGTTGCCTCTGTCGATGTCCGAGCTGAGGTACGGTACCCATGAAGAGCCAATGGAAACATCTCATGCCAGTCTTTATATGTCACCGTAATCTTATGTATAGTCTTCTTGATGTTCCTGTTAGTTGCTTCAACAACTCCATTCATCTTCGGCCGGTAGGGAGAAGAATTATGATGTTGTATCTTGAACTGTTTATAGAGCTCGGTGATCATTATGTTGTTGATATTCGTACCATTTTCAGTGATAGTTCTCTCTGGTACACCATATTGACAGATCAGATTGTGTCGGATAAACCGCACTACGATGTTCTTAGTTACTGTAGCAAAAGAGGCTTTCTCAACCCACTTTGTGAAGTAATCAATAGCCACGAAGATGAAGCGATGTCCATTGGAAGCGGTGGGTCTGATCTCGCTGATCATGTCGATGCCCCATATTGCAAAGGTCCAAGGAACTGTCAAGACATTCAAGGGGACCAGAGGCACATGCACCTTATCAGCGCAGATTTGGTACTTATGACAGGTTCGAGATTGCTGATAACAATTGGCTTCCGCAGTGGACCAGTAATATCCTACCCATAGGATCTTCTTATCCATGGTGTGTCCACTAGAATGGGTTCCGAAGGTGCCTTCATGTAAATCTGTCATGATCCTCTTTGCTTCACTTTCATCTACACACCGTATAGTGTGGAGTCATGGTTGCGTTTATAGAGCATTCCATTACTGAGGAAGAAATTTGCAGCGAACCTTCTCAGAAACTTCTTATCATTGACAGATGCCCCTTCGGGATATTCCTGAGCCTCGAGATACCTTTTGACTTCATGAAACCAGGGTTTGTCTGCCACTTCTTCGGTATCGATCTCACAGCAGTGTGCTGGTTCATCCAACCTCTCAATGCTAATATGGGGAGCTTCATTGTCCCACCTAACTTTGAACATAGAAGACATGGTAACTAGCGTGTCCGCTAACTGGTTCTCCTCTCGTGGGAAATGTTCAATAGTTACCTCCTCAAAGTGTGGGAGCAACATCAGTACATACTCTTTGTAAGGAATGGGATTCGGGTGCTTCGTATCGCACTCGCCTTTGATCTGACTTATCACCAAAGCAGAATCCCCGAATATGCTCAAGAACTTGATCCTTAGGTCGATAGCAGCTCGAAGACCCATAATACATGCTTCATACTCCGCCATGTTGTTGGTGCAGTTGAAACATAATCGGGCAGTGAACAGAGTATGACAGCCCTCGGGAGATATGATTACAACGCCAATGCCATTACCTAGTGCGTTTGAGGCTCTATCAAAATACATAGACCATCGGGATCCCTCCTCAGGTCCTTCATCTGGTCCAGGTTCTTCATAGTCAGTCACCAACATAATATTCTCATCCGGGAACTCAAAATTCATGGATTGGTAGTCGTCCACGGCCTGATGAGCCAAATGATCAGCCAATACACTCCCTTTTATTTCTTTCTGGATTGTATATTGTACGTCGTATTCGGTTAAGATCATCTTCCACCTTGCTATCCTTCCGGAGAGAGCGGGCTTCTCGAAAATATACTTGATCAGATCCATCTTTAATATCAATAATGTAGTGTGAGTCAGCATATACTGTCTCAGTCGGCGAGCAGCCCATGCCAAAGGGCAGCAAGTTTTCTCAAGTAATGAGTATCGTGTCTCATAGTCGGTAAACTTTTTGCTAAGGTAGTATATTGCGTTCTCTTTTCGACCATACTCGTCATGGTGCCCCAACACACACCCCATTGAATTGTCTAGCACAGTCAAGTATAATATCAAAGGTCTTCCTTCAACTGGAGGCATCAGAATTGGCGGTTCTTGAAGGTATTCTTTGATTCTTTCGAAGGCGGTCTTGCATTCGTCATTCCACTATACCACTTGATCTTTCTTCAGAAGCTTGAAGATTGGCTCACAAGTAGCATTCAGATGTGAAATGAACCTGGCGATATAATTCAGGCGTCCCAAGAAACCCCTAACTTCCTTCTCTGTGCAGGGAGCCGATATCTCTTGTATGGCCTTTACCTTTGCAGGGTCTACCTGAATACCTTTGTCACTGACAATGAAACCTAGAAGCTTACCAGACCTTACCCCGAAGGTGCACTTGTTCGGATTCAACCTCAACTTGTATGTCTTCAACCTGTCGAACAACTTTTGGAGATGATCAAGGTGCTCTTCCTCAGTCTGAGATCTGGCTATCATGTCATCAACATAAACCTCTATCTCATGGTGAATCATATCGTGGAACAAAGCGAACATGGCGCGCAAATAAGTTTCCCCAGCATTCTTCAACCCAAAAGGCATCACCTTGTAGCAGAAGGTGCCCCACTGTGTAACGAAGGTTGTCTTCTCCATGTCTTCCGGAGCCATCTTGATCTGATTGTAGCCAGAGAAACCATCAATGAAGGAGAAGATTTTGTGTTGCGCGGTGTTGTCGACCAGAACATCAATGTGGGGAAGTGGGAAGTCATCCTTGGGGCTTACCCGGTTCATATCTCTGTAATCAACACACATCTGTACCTTACCGTCCTTCTTAGGTGTCGGAACAACGTTGGTAACCCACTGCGGATAAGAAGTGACAGTTAAGAATCCTGTATCGAACTATTTCATGACCTCTGCCTTGATCTTCTCTAACATTTTAGGATGCATACAACGGACCTTCTATTTAGTCGGAGGACAGTCTTATTTAATCGGCAGGTGATGTACCACGATGTCAGTGTCCAAACCAGGCATGTCTTCATAGGACCAGGCGAAGATCTCGACATAGTCGTGCAACATCTGTATCAACCTCTGTTTGACGCTAAGCTCCAGATTTGCACCTATTTTAACCTCTTTTCTGTCTCCCTCAATACCCAAATTCACTGTCTCAACCGGCTTTTCACGAGGCTGTATGGCCCTCTCTTCATGTTGTATTAGTTTAGCAAGTTCTCTAGGCACCTCACAATCATCCTCACCTTCGTCCTCGGCTTGGTTGATCGGATTTTTGAAGTCATAATTGGCAATAGCAGAGTTGTTATCAATGGGATCCAGAGTGGATATGGATATGCATTATGATACGTGAGTGTGTTTAAGAGAATAATTATTTTGATAAAGTGAAAAATAGAAAAGAAAAACAAAGAGCGCAACATTTGTATGCAAGAAACGTCCAACGCTTTATTAATGATATATGAAATGACAAATAATAGCCCTCACAAGAAAAGCCAAGGTGCCTCGGGCAAGGCACCAGGTCGTAAAGTTTTAAATTATTTATTACAAATCTCAAAACAAGTAAGTCAATTACTGTGGAATAAAAGAAACAGGTATAAAGTCCCTAGCCGTCCAGTTGCTCAGTCCACCGTTGGTAGTTGGGTAGATCCAGTTGTCAATGTCTGAGTCCTCTTCGTTGTCTTCAATGGCGTTAATTCCCCGATTGCTGATGTGTAGGGGAGGTCTTCTAGCCCGAGCGCGTCTAACATCCCTTTGAGCGCCTGTAGTAAAGCCCAAACCAAATTTGTCAGTTTTCTGAGTGAAATCAGGGAGCTGACCCCAATTGGTACATCCACCTTCTTCAACCACAGCCCCGACGTCCTTGAGAGAAGCCATCTTCAAAGGAGGTTTGTTGGTAGTAGTTTCAGTTGATGCCAAGATATGAGGGACCTCTTCGAAATTCTGACAAGGAGTTTCTATGAATTCCCCGTCCATCTCAATGTAGCGGAAGGAATTGAGGTGGCTCACCATGTACTACTCTTCACCCGCACTGTGACAATCTTCCCCTTTACCGGATACTTCAGCATTTGGTGGAGTATGGAAGTAACTGCCCCAGCCTCGTGGATCCAAGGAAGACCCAACAAACAAGAATATGAAGGCCTGATATCCATCACATAGAAGGTGGACCCAAAAGTACGAGAACCCACTTTGACAGGGATGTCCACCTCCCTGTGCACCATTCTCTTCAATCCGTCAAAAGCCCTTACCACAATGTTACTAGGCTTTAGAGTTAAACCCTTGCAATCCAATCGATCCAACGCCTTCTTAGGCAAGACATTCAGCAAAGACCCAGTATCTACCAGCACATGAGCCATAGTGGTGCCCCTGCATTCTATCGAGACATGCAGATAATCATTATTCTTCCTTCCCTTTGGTGTCAAGTCTGATTCTGAAAAACCCATCCCATTATCAGCAGTCAGGCTGGCCACACAATCTTTGAACTGATCATATGAAGTCTCTTGCGGAACATGTGCAGTCTTGAGGAATGCAATCAAAGCCTTCGCATGGGCTTCAGAGCATAACAATAGGGATAACATGGATATCTTTGATGGGGTCTGCCCCAGCTGCTCGACCATATTATAGTCGCTCTTCTTAATGATTTTCAGTATTTCCTCCATTTCTTGCTTAGAGGCTTCCACAACAATTTTCTTAGGCGCCTTCGTTCGGGTAGGCTCGCCTATAATATCCTTGCCCCGGGTATCAAACGATTCGCTGACAGGGGTAATAACTGGAGTAAGAACATGAACAATAGTTAATGTACTAGCAGGAACAGCAGATGGAATGACAATAGGCTTGTTGACAGTCTTCAGGGAAATCTTGGAAGAGAAAACCCTTCCACTTCGGGTAACTTTGCTGGTTCCGACAATGTTACCAATATCAGGATCAGCCTCTTCCTCTTTTAAATCTTGTTTGATGCCATGATAGTACGCATCGGCACCATAATGCCAAGGGACAGCTTTGTCCGAGACATACGGGACAGGAACAGGAACAATGATTATCAGTGGAGCGATTCTTGGAGCAGATGTAATCCTAATAGGTCTTCTCGAGGAGGCCTTGGAAGGATTGGTGGAAATGGTTATAATAGCAGCGTCTTCAGATGAAATAGCGGGAACCAAACTTTTCTCAAAAAAAAATTCTTTGCTATCTATCAGGCGTTGAACACCTAATTTCAGCAAACGACAACCAGAAGGTAGAAACGAACACATGTGGCAACCTTCACCATAACCCAGAAATAAACCTACCAACAACAAATTCTTTTTGACTGTCATGAGAGGAGTAGAAACTTCATCAACAGAGGTAACAAACAAATTAGTGTCAACAGCATTAACTCCACAACCGTCTTTAGGCATGGGAGCAGTTATGACGTTGGGCTTCTCCGGAGCATCAAAATATATTTCCTTGGCGTCAATCAAGTCTTGTACTTTGTTCCTCATAGCCCAGCAGTCATTTGTATCGTGGCCAGGACTCTCAGAATGATAAGCACATTGGGCATTCGGATTATATCGGGGAGATGTAGTATTTGGATTCTTGGGAGCCTCTTTCAAGGTTGCCAAGTTGGATCTCAGCAGGTGAGGTAGCACTTCAGCCAATGTCATGTTGATTCGGGTAAACTGCCGTTGTGGCCTTTCCACCCTTTATTGATTTTTGTGTTGTGGAGCAACTGCGGGTCTAGGTATCATCACGGCACTTACTGTCTGACGATGTTCAACCCTGTTTTGGCCCCTCGGGCTATAGATGGCACTAACTTCCTTCTTACCAGTAAAAGGCTTATTTACTGAACTCGAAGAGGCATCCTTCTGCATTTTTCCGCTTTGAATCCCAACTTCTACTCTTTCTCCAGTTAGGATCAGCTCGGTGAAACCAGCTGATAAGCTGTCGATCAAATGATTGAAAATGGACCATATAGCATCCAGAGAAACATATCAACCAACTCCCTATCAGACAACGATGGTTGAACTCTCTCAGCCAACTCTCTCCATTTTTGTGCCTAATCTTTAAAGTCTTCACTTGCACCCATGGACATACTCTGGAGTTGAGTACGAGTGGGAGCAAGGTCGGCATTGTACTGATACTTCTTGTAGAAAGCAGCAACCAGATCTTCCCAGTTTCGGATATTTGCTCCCTCTAGCTGGTAGAACCATTCAAGCTGAGTCCCTGACAGACTATCTTGAAAGAAATGAACCCACATATTTCTATCAGCGGTGTGGGGTTGGATCTTTCTAACATAATAACGGAGATGGAGTTTTGGGCAGGACATACCATCATACTTAGAAAAAATTGGAGCTTTGAACTTCTTTGGGATGACCACTCCCAACACTAATCCCAATTCTTCGAAATCCAGTCCAGGTATCCTCTGAACTTCCATGGCACTCAGACGATCTTCCAACTGTTTGTATCTATCCTCAGCAGGAGGATATTGCTCATCATTGTAGTCAGTATCATTATCAGAAACTGCAGGACTGGGATCCTTCTCTTCCTCCTGATTCTCCCTTTCCTTGGATGAAGAGGTCAGATTGACTTGCCGCTTCAACCGCTCTCCAAACCTTCTGCTCATATTCAGAATACCAACAACCTTCTTCTTTTTCTTTTTCTCTTTCAGGATGAGGGCTTTCAGATCCTCCTGCCCTTTTGCCATACTTATGAACATTTGTTGGAACTGGGCGATCTGTGCCTGAAGGTCCTTGATGGTTTGCTCGAAAGACATTTCGTACTGAAATAAACAGCGAAGAAGATGAGAAACCTGTAATGGTACCTGTAATGATGTGTATGATAATGAGATGAGTATGCGATGATTTCAAAGACTTCGAGAAATTTAAATTTGCAAACCAAAATAAACAAAGGTTTTATTAGTTGAATTTGAAGTTCAAATGCATTTTAGGCATTAAAAATAAATCTGAAACTATAAAAGACATCAAAATTCCCATGGATGCTTCCTCTTTGTGCCGAGATATTCATTGAGTCCTCTTTCTTCATGCAGTTGCTTTGTGAGCTCTAGAACCTTCCTCTCCTGAGCATGGAACTGATCCCTGTAAGTATCCCGCTCCTTCATCATCTGAATCCAAGACCTCTGTAATTCCCCAAGATCAGTGGGCATATAGGGATAGAAAACCGTGTAAGGAATACCTTTTCAGTAGTGGGTTCCATAATCACTGGTAAAACGGCCACATAGGGCACCATAAGCTTCTGGGCACGAGCCCGTACCCATTCGAGGTAAGGTTCCATAGGAATGGAATTTTTTGGCCCTAAAGCCTTGGTGCCAGACCTGTTTACCATGCCCCAAGCTCGTATGAACCTCCAGCGATACTCGTGAACATTATCCTCATAGTTGAATACAATTCCCTTGATAAGAAACTCATGGGGACCATCCCTTCGAGCGTAACCAAATTAACGTTGAACTAAACAAGGATTGTAGGTTATACCCCCACTAATACCAAGTAATGGGACATTAGGATACTCCCCGCAACAGCCAATAATAACAGTGTTTTCCATAGCTCGAGAACACCAAAGAATATCCGTATGAGTGAGTGACATTATCCTTTGCGACCAACCTAAACCTTATTCGTTCTTTAGTACAGACTTAGGGAGGTGAGAAATAAACCACCTCGACAGCAATGGCATTCAGCACATAAGAATCCCCCTTCGCTTCATGGTACGAGTATGGAGAGTGTGCAAAATATCTCCGAGCAATGTTGGTACAGGGTTGCGGGAGAGGAAGATCTTGATAGCATTCACGTCTATGAATGAATCCGAATTAGGGAATAGGACCAACCCATAGATTAGAAGAGCCAAAACTTCCTCAAAATCCTGAAAATCCATATCATCCCAAAACAGCCGGGCCTTGTCTATCAGAAACTTAACTAGAAAACCCTTGACTCCGCTTCTTGTTTCCCAATTGGATATCACGTCGGCCCATTTCAGATGCAAAGCTAAGGCAATGACTTCTGGATTAGGAACTTCTTCTAGACCAGTGAAGGGTAACTGTTCAAGAATGGGTATATCCAACAGCTGAGAGAATTCTTCCAAGGTAGGCACCAACTGATAGTCTGGAAAGGTGAAGCAGTGGTGCTTGGGATCAAAGAAATGAAAGAGTACACTCATCATCCTTTCATCAAAGTTTGAAGTAACCAGGTTGAGAAGTCGACCATGTCTCTTAGTGAACACAACAGTTTCAGAAACCCTTGATGCTAGCTCTTTGAGTTGGGAAGGTATCTTCACAAAGCTGATTTGGATAGTGTTTCTGCGAACGGAAGCCATGATCTGCAAAACAGAACAAAGATAAATTCCCTTGGTCTTTGAAATGGTTAGTGCAATAAGAATGGACGTTATGTTATGATGCATGATGTCATGAGAAAACACAGGTATAGAAAACAAAGGTATAGCAAACAGAGTCAAATCACACAAAGTCCTTAGGTTTAAGGCTTGCATGAGGTCAAAGGTTATACCCTCTTGAAGTTTAGTTGGTTTCAAACCTGCCTTAAAAAGTAAACGGGTTCTAAGGGATCTCAATATCACTGACCATCCTTTATCGAGCATTGTCTCAACTCAAGCAATCTTTTCTTGCGGCCGAAATATCCCGAAAGTTTGATCTCAATGAGTGTAGCATCGAGTATCAACCAATCCTCAGCTTTATACCGAGGCCGGCTATCTCACTACTTTCTAATGGCCAAGTTTTTTCAACTAAGGTTCTAAGGTCTGTTAGTCCTTCACAACACCACGCGGCGGCCCCGTATTCTCCTTGTTTCCCCACGAAGGATACCGGTACCAACCAAAGTGTCACACCAACACAGCCATCGCTTAAACCATATCAGTCTATGTCGTACATTCCATGATCTATTGTTGTTTACCTAAAGAGTGTCCCCAGATCCGGGTGTAGGATCTTCAACAATACCCAAGCAAAAACCCTTAAAGATAAAGCAGGCAAAACAAACAAGAAAGCAATTTAAAAAATGACCTAGATCCTAAGGTAAACCCCACTTTATTTTACTCCCCAGCAGAGTCGCCAGTTCTGTGATACGGTGGCAGAACCGACTGTTTTTAATGGTTTTTGCATTTGTATTCGCAAATGTCGCGGTAAGCAAGAGTTGCCATCGACTTTTATTTAATCCAATCATGGAAAAGGAAAAAGAACATAAAAAACCTTTTTTCGAGAATATTCTGAGTACGGGGGGTAGATTATAGAAAGGGAAGGTGTTAGCACTCTTTCTATCCATTGTTTTCCATGTGCTCTTAGGTACTTGCTCATCTTTTTAAAATTGCTTGTGTGTGTGCTTGTTTTGAAAATGTTTTACTTCGTGATAACCCTTGTATCAGTCCTCAAGGATGTGACGAAGTTTGTTTGGAAAATTTGTTTTGAAAGGTGTTTGTGTGAAAAGTTTTCATTGAGAAAGTACTTAAGATTCTACCTACTCGAAAAAAGATTGTTTGTTCTCGTTTCCTTTAGACAACTCTATCCTACTATTAAGGAGTAGGTAGCCCCGTTGTTGGAGTTTATAAAGGACATTCGAAAGGGACAAGTAAAATCACTAAAGCAATAGTTAGAAAACTTTAGTAGTAACCCTAAAGTCTTAAGATCTTTCCGAGGAGACATTTCCGAGGCAACATTCGAATGAGACATTTTGATCTTTTTAGACTGGAGGGCAACCACTAAAATCTCCTATGCTTAATGACTGTTTACTGAAGGCAACCGAAGGCAACCAAAGTGAGGTAAACCCTAGGAGTGAATATGTGCATATGAATTGTTTCAGTTATTTAATCTTTGCACATTAGGTGACCTACCATTTTAATTTCAAGTAATTTTCCCATACAATCCTATTAGCATACATCTAGACAATTAAATATTTGCAGGAATTTAAAGTGCTAAAAATAAACCTAGTTATTACAAGGCTTTGACAGTTACGTAATTATCTCGACGAAAAATAAAAATGCGGAAACTTAAAACCCTAATTAAAACTATTACAAGCTCGAAACATGTACAATAATAATAAAACAAATTAAAATGCACGTGGCAAATTTAATGCAAGGAGAAATTGAAAACCCTAAAAATCAACTTGAAAAAATATTTAAGTTATTTTTTGAGAAAATAATTAATTAAGTTATGTACGGCTAAAACCCTAATTCTAATTGTTTTAATTATAAAAAGAAATTGAAATTAACCTAATCTAAACCAAATTAAATAATTTCAAGAAAATAAAATAATTTACAAAGAAAAGATTTTGTGTATTTTGGTGGTTTTTTCTTATGTGAGAAAAAAAAACAATTTATTTACAAAATTAAAAAACCTAATTTCTATTTAATTTTAATTATGAAAAAGAAATTAAATTTACCTAACTTACTAATTATATTAAATAAATATTTTATATAAAAAAAAACTCTTTTTTTGTGATTTGTTGATCTTTTTTAGTTTTTATGAAAATTAGTAATTTTATGTTAATTAATTAAAACAAAAATGAAAAAGAATTAATTCAAGAAATTAAAAAAGAAATAGAAAGAAAATGCAAACTGGGCCTGTATGCTAGCAAATGGGGTGCAAATCTGAATTCTTCAAGCCCAATAACCCTTCAAGCCCAGTCAGCATTTGATTCCTTGTAGCGTTGACTTGAGGGTGCATCATGGTCCCTCATGGATTTGAGCGCTGGATTTGGCTAGCAATGGATCCAATGGCTGGATAAGTGAGGTGCATAGAAGACACTTGGCAAGGTGGTGTATAGAATCTACAAGCACAAAGTTGGAAAATAATATTTGCTGGGACCTGGGATCGAACCCAGGTCCTCCCACCCAATACCAAGCGTGCTTTACCACTGAGCCATCTACTTTGTTTTGTTAGTATAACAAAAGCAATTAATATTATATAAAGACAAATGGATTAATGAAATAAAACAAAACACGCGCCAGTTATTTGAATGGCCCAATGATGATTGAACACATTATTATCTTCTTCCTCATCCGTCGTGTTAGGTATAAAACTTATACCTACAGACAAATCGCCATAGCTATAAACATGTGAGTTTCAAAAATCACCAGAACGTATGATAAATTGAATGTAGCTACATGGATCGATTCGTCTTGATGCAACGAGCATCATGGTACCCTTTTTGTTGGGCAATTTAACCTGTGTAAGAAAACCCTAAAACGGAAAGCTGAACCCTAGCAATGGCACTCAAGCATACAGACATAAAAACACGAAATTATGTAAACCAAAACATCCCAAATGATAATACAAACATAATGTTATGTTTAATAATGATTAATTATGCGTAAATCATGAAATCAAATTCAAGCTTAGAGGTGCAAACCATGGATCTGTAACTTGAGCTTCTGGGCGTTAGAATGCCTGCAATTGGTTGGGATACGTTCTGGAGATGTCCAGGAGTCTATGGGTAGTGTTAGAATGACTTGAATCACCCTCTAGGTCCAATAATGATCTACCACTTTCTTGCAAATTTTGAAGTTTTATTCTCTCACTTTCACGACTGTAAAACCTTGTGCCATGCTTTATTCTTGTCCAATATATATCTAGGAATGAATTAGGGTTACAAACTTGGATTGAATCTTTGCAATTATGAGAGATTTGATTTGATTTTCAAGCTACATGTAAACTTTCTATTTTGAGCCAAATCATCCCTTTCTTGTACCAATTATGCTTGATTCGTTTTGGCCTTGATAACTCAACATATTTTGATTGCCAACCTGTCCAAAAACCAAATCAAATCATATCTTTGCTATTATTCGTTAATTATTTAATTTAATTCGATTTTTAATTAATAAAAAATCAAAATAATTTGAAAAATGAAGCAAATAATGCGTGGGTGAATATTTGAGTCGTGGACCACATTATAAGTGAGGTGCAAGCATAAAAAGTTAGGCCCATTTAGCAAAAAATTCATTTTTGAGCACATTTGACTTTTGGCAATTTTGCAAAAAGGGTCAACTTTGACAAGGCACATCTCCTCCAATTTTAACCCTTGAGAGGTGTTCTTGGACATTTTAGAAAGCTTAGGATGTCCCCTAAGCAAAAATTTTGGTTTAATCTCAATTGAGTCTTCCATGTCCATGTAAGAAGCTTTGACCCAAAAGGTGTTTTTGTTGACTTTTCAAAAAGACCCATAATGTAGAAATTCATATCTTTTTATTAGTGCATATTTTAAACTTGTGGGCTGAAGATGAATTGTAGGGAATTGCATCCTCTTCAACATTAGCCTTGGATGGAAATTTCCAAAGAAGCATGTGGAAGTTATGCTTGGTCAAAGTTTGATTGACTTTTACTAAGAAACCCTAATTTAGCAACTTTTGGGTTTTGATGAATTTGGAGCATTACTTTAGGAATCATGACCAACCCTTTATCAAATGATGAAAGTCACTTCAAAATGTTAGTGTTGACCAAAAATCTTGAAGTTTGACAGTATGTGGGTCAAAGTTGACTTTTGACCTAATACAATCGACTCTCAAGCATCTGAGCAATTGACTAAGCAAACTTCTTATGAAAGACATGACACTTGACATGTAGGATCTTTAGAACATATTAAGAATCTCAATGGACATGTATTTAGTAAAATGATAGGGAAAATTTTTGGGTACAACACATACCATATTGATTCAATCACAACAACATCATATTAGGGATTTTGGATCTCCTCCCTATATTTAGCTTTGCTCTTTGAGGAATCACCAAGCACCTTGACTTGTTTTTCTTTTGTGATAATACATGTTTTGTTTTTCCTTTCCTTTCAATTAATAAAATTCAATGTTGATTTGTCTTACTTGTTACTAATGTAGGTAAAGGCAGTGACGTTTAGCAAGTTGCTCCATGGGTTCATGAGTATATTTCCATGACCTAGTCAATAAAGCTTTAGAATTCCAAACCTCGCCATTGAAGTTATTTTTGAAGGGATGGAATGGCAAGGTTATTTTGGTTCTCTACATTTCCAAGATGTCAAGATTGATTCAAAAGTATAAGAGGTTGATTGAAGAAGTTGTCATGGTTGGACAAGGCCTTGTTCCCATTGGTCACAAGTGCATATTTCTCTAAATTCTCAATATATGGAAGTGGTTTTGGTGGTTATTAATTCTCATTTTCATCCTCAATAACTTCTATTTACAAAGCAAGAGTGTTGATACAAGAAGGAGGTTTAAATTTATCAAGGTTCCTCAAAGCATTTTCTTGATCTAGGAGCTAGGATTTTGAACTTCAAAGAAGTATATCTTGCTCATATTTTGGTATTTTTGATTGATTACAAAGACATCCTTCCCTTAAAAGGGTTATTAACAAATTAATTCAAAATTTTCAAGGAGTTTTCATATGGAAGAAACTTGATGATGAAGGAAGATTACAAGTCCTCTAGATGAACCCCCAATTTCTCATGTGTGACTTCAAATGATCATAACTTGGTCAATTATTATCACCTTTGGCCTACTATTTTTCCATAATAATCTTGAGGATGTGAACTTTATCCTTTCTTTTATATGCAAAGTGAGAAAATGGATGGAAGATTCCCTAAGAATACAAAAGATTATAGGTTATTTCATGATTTTTTGCCAACTTCAACAATTCATAACTCTCTCAATTTTTGAAGATTTTGAATGGTTCGAGTTTCAAAGTGTCATTTAAGAAGTCTTTTTCATGCCATCTTTTTTGGTCAAGAGCAAATTCCAAGTGGAAGGCCATGTTTGGATGCAAAATATTATAGGTCACTTTTGAAGAAAAATTTGAAATATTTCTAAGTATGGAAAGTCAACCCCTTTTCTCCAAATTTGACTCAATGCAACTTTCAGCTCAAGAATCCATTTGATTTCATTCTTTTTCCATTGAAAAGCTTGTAACATCATCTTTCTAAAGCATCATGAATCATACCCTAAGACCCCTTGAGTTGAGAATGCCATTGATTAGAACTTGGTAACTTGAAACTGAAGTTTCTTCAAAATTCAGAATGTGAAATCATTGATTTAGCTTCTAAAAACTTTGTTTCTGCGTGTTTTTGCCTCTAAACATGTTTAGTGAACTTCCAGAAGTGATTATCAAAACAAAACGCGCGTTTTGGATGAGTTTTGATCAAATACACTTTTCTTGTTTGCAACTTCACACGATTTCCCTCCAAACTTCATCATTTCACACGTTTGGATATTCTATTTGATTCCCTATAAATAGAGGGCCATCCCTCATTCATTTTCTCAAGCTTGGATAACCAGAATCACCCTGCCAAATTTGTTCCATAACTCAAATTTCTACAACTTCGAAATTTGTTTTCAAGCCTTTTCCAATCCAATTTTTCAATCGATTTACCTCTCTTGATCTTCCCTGAAGCTAACCATATAATTACCTTCAAGAATCGTGCCCTATATTGCTCTATAGAATTCCAGTTTCAGAGCTCTGTAACTCAACTTCAATAGGTAGATTTCTTCATCAATTCTTCAAAACTTTGATATCATTGTGATGCTCTCATTTCCCTGATTCTAGTTACAACACTTACTTTTATCTGGAAACATGTTTTAACCATGAAATTTCAAATCCCTTTTCAAAACTTTCCTTCCAAATTGATTAAGCTATAATTTATATAAATTTATCGCAAAGGTGTGAGTTGCCTTCGCCTTGAAGAGACGAAGTGAATGGCATAGGTCTCATGCTCTAATTTTACAAATTGAGCAACCTGGTTTTGGGACTGGCTGGAGGTTGAAGATGACCTACGTGTCATCCTTTAACCAATGAAACAGTGCCATTTGTATTTTTTGAATTTCTGATATACATTTGATTCAGTGCTTTATTCACTAATGACCATGATATGCACAGTGCGCCAGATCCCTTGGATTTGATTACTAACGTGTTTTTACTCTCATCCAATGGTCTACATATTTTTGACTTTATTTTTCTTTTCTGATTTTTATATTTAATTGTTTTAAATTTCAAAAAATCATAGAAAATTCATTTATAGTCCAAAAAATCTGAAAAAATTATGAAAAATATTTTTGATTTTTCTCTTTCTGATTTTTATTTTGTGTTTTGATATTTTTTATAAATTTTCACTTTATTTGATTTGTTTTAAATGTTTAAAAAAACTTTTATGCATCTTTAAATTCTGAAAAAATTATGGAATGATCCAATGATATTGTCACAAATATTGTTGACATCATTTATTTTTTATTTCTGACTTTGTTATTTTTTTACCATTTTTGGTTTATTTTACTCATTTCTTTTAATTTTAAAAATAGTTTCTGACTTTAAAAAATTACCAAAAATTTTATAAAAATATTTGAGTTCATTTCTGATTTTTCTATGGTCTTACTTTTTATTTCTTGATTAATTTGAACATAGTTGATATTTTTCTCATTTATTTCTATTTTAAAAACATTTTAAAACTTTTTTTAATGTATATGCTAAATGCAATATTATTTTGTGATTATTTTCTGTCTGATCTTGAGTTGAATTTTTTATTATGAACTTTGTTAACATCGTTGGATCCATGGTGTTGAGTTTAACTCGATAAAAATGGATGAATGATTTTACTAATAGTTTAATTAAAATTTAATTCAAATGTGGTTTGTATGTTCTTTCCCACCCCTCTTCATCTTATCCCTTTCTTATTGCACTAAGTTTTATTGGAGCATAATCTCTATATCATGTCTCAAAACAAATGGTGTATAGATTTCTATTGACCGGCCTCAAAATAGGTGCGACTTCTATATAAGTCCACTTACGATTGTTTAACATAAGCTAAATTTTGTCCCGATTCGAATAAATTACCATTCGTGGCCCAAACCTATGTTTGCAAGCCCAAGTATGTTAATTTGATCTCTTTGATCCAATAACCTTGAGATTCATTGTGTGGAGGCTTTGGTTCTACCAATCCTCTAATGGATCTACAACACTTTTGGTCAACGCGGATCACTTAAACATCGTTGATCATTATATGGTACTTTTTGAGAATTCCAAATGGATCATATACTTGACAAAAAGCAAATGCAACTTGTTGTGTGGAGGCTTTGGTTCTACCAATCCTCTAATGAGTTCCAAATGCAAGTTTCAAGATGGTCATCCAGCTAACCACTAATTATTAAATTGTTTTTACTTTATGCCTTTATTTTATGCTTTATGTACCATTTACTTTAAGCATTACATTTCATATCATTTTTATTTTGCTCACTTGAGCTTTTTTCTTTCCTCTTCTAAGACACCTAATAATCAACATGAACCATAAAAGCCTTTAATGATACTTGGACTATTTGGTTATTATCCTTGGCATTATGGAGTATAGGAATTCTTGGACTTAGGAATAGAAACCTTTGCCTATGTTGGAGACCTTGTGACCTTGATGGATATTTTGTCTAGAGTTATTGAGGTTTACCTCAAGACATTGGGTTGTTTGTTTGTTTTGTGTGCATGTTATTGTGATTACATACTTTGTTTGTAATATGAAATTCACCTGTATACAGCTGTTACTCTGCCCAATTTTTATGAAGACTTAATACACTTGAAGTTTGGTTCTCTCAAGAGGTTTAGTATCTTTTCTTGCTTAGTTTTAATCCAAAGAATGGGAATTCTATCTTGGTTCATAATGTCAAGTATTGGCTTCTTGTTAGTTAGATGGTTCTTATCCCTAGCTTTTACCTTATTCTTTAAGATGGTCTCTTCTTCTCCTCCCATCTTCTTTAATTTCAAAAATTTTCTCTCTCCTTTTGAAAACTCTTGTTGTGTATTTTAAACATGAACCACTTTCATAATAAACTTGGACTTAGGTCCATGAATTTTCAAAACCTTTTCATAAATAAACTTCAATCAACTTAATAATACCTTGACATTTTTGTGAGAAGACTAAAAGTCAATCAATCTCATTTCAAACCATTTTGCCACTTTGGCTTTTTACTTTGAACTTTTCTCAAAAGATTGGACTCTTGTCAATCCTTGTAGTGACGCAAACAACTATATGTCTACAATATGTAGTGAAGTGAGATATTTTCCACTTGGGTGTTGAGTGAGGCATTGTTGATTTTAAAATCCAAGTCATATCCTCCTTTTTGAGATGATGCAAATTCTCCTTTCTCATGATTGTGGGTAGTAAGTATGTTTTCCACACGGACAATGACAATGATGTCTTATCTCATAAAATTAACCAACACACTTGTGTTTTAAAATTCTCTAAAAGAGGAACTATGTATACCCTGATCCCCTATTACACGAAAGGTGGTACGTAGACACTAAAGGTTTGCAACCGCGGCGGGTGCAAAAACCATAAAAATATATTTATTTTCTCACCTCCACCATCTATTTTTATACAACATTTTATAGCCAAAATATACATATTTTACAAAGAGGTTATTGTGGAGTACCGTAGATGTCTAGGGTGCTAATACATTCCCTTTGCATAACCAACCCCCTTACCTTGAATATTTCCCCCTCTTTTTGAGTTACTCGCTCTTTTCCCATTCCTTGGACACAATAAAGCGCGGTGGCGATTTTTATTTTTGATATGTATAAGTCAAGTCAATCCAATGGTTTAGTCTTCAACATTTCTACCGCTACAGAAAAATGGCAACTTCAATGGGGAAATATTGACCTCTTGTTGGTTCATCCCTAAGTGGGTTGAGCCTATCTTTGTCTATATCTGTATATGTGTTATTGTTGTTTATGTGTTATATGTTGTATATATGTTTATCTGGATTTTCCTGGTTTTCAGGCTGCTTGGTGATTACTCATAAGTCCTATACCCGAACTTGGGAAAACTTTAAGATAGGACGGGCGGTATAGTCATGTTAACTTTGAGGGAGTAATCCCAAAAAAGGAGGCATGAGATGCCCCACTCAGTGGAGGCCCCTTTGACTGTAGTGTCGTTTACCGAGTAATCGGGAAGACGTACTACTTTCGACCTAGGAGCCTGCTGAAGCTGAGGACCATAGAATACCTAACCCGTCTTGGCCTTTTAGGTGTAGTGCGGAAGCTATGACGGAGTAATCCAAAAATAGTCGTCACGCGATACTACGGTTGGACGAGTTTTTCTTGAGAATATTACTAATTACCGAGTTAATCGAGAAGTTGGTAATATCCGAAAGAAGGATGTAGACTCTGGGAACTTCTAGAACCTTGTTCGTCTGGTGATAAATTTTAGACCAACACCTTATGGGTAGTACCTTCAACCTCATGCTCGTGACGCTGAACCTATGAACCCTATATGTGTGATCTTGTGTGTGGTTGTTGCATCATACATCCATGCACTCATAAGCATCTTTTGAAGAAATTTTATTCCGAGGGACTTAAAACTTGACCATTTGTGAATATCTCAGGTACTTTTGACCATGGATTCTGGAAAAAGAAAGATTGGAAAATACAGTTTCAAAGATCCCAAGATATATGAGTTGATCAGTCTAATTCCCGAGATTGAGTGTCCTGCAGATTTTCGGAAGAAGTATGGATCTATCATACCTCTTATGAAGCTTAGGATGAAGGAGGGTCTTCTCTCGACCTTAGTCCAGTTCTATGATCTGATGTATCATTGCTTTACTTTTCCCGACTATCAGTTGATGCCTACACTAGACGAGTATTCTTATCTGCTGAATTTACTTGTTACCGAGCGTGTTCCTTTTACTAGTTTGGAGGGTGAGCCAAAACCACATGAGATTTCTACTTTGATCCATTTGGGGAAGTCTGAGGTGTAAGCTCATATGACTACTAAAGGAGGGATTAAAGGATTACCAGCCCAGTTCTTATTAGAGAAAGCTCGTTACTTTTCTAGGATGAAGAGTACAGTCGCTTTTGAGGCCATCTTTGCTCTACTTGCTTACGGGTTGTTTTTATTTCCCAATGTGGATAAGTTTGTTGACGTTAATGCTATCAGGATCTTCATGATTGGAAACCCAGTTCCTAGATTATTGGGTGATGCTTATTATTCTATTCATCTTCGGAATTCTTATCATGGGGGATGATTATCTATTGCACGCCTTTGTTGTACCGGTGGTTTATCTCTCATATGCCTCAATCTGATGCTTTTTGGGATGTCAAGAAGGAACCCCGATGGGCTCCTAAGATCATGGAACTTACTCACTCGGATATTGATTGGTATCATCGAGCTTATCAAGATGTAGAGATTGTTGACAGTTGTGGTAGTTTCCCCAATGTACCTCTTCTTGGTACAAAGGGAGGAATTAACTATAACCTTGTTCTTGCACGATGACAGCTTGGTTATCCGATGAGGGATAAACCAAATAGTATTCATTTGAGTAGTTTCTTTGTGAAGGAGGGAGAAGACCATAAGGGAGCTAGGGAGCAGATTGCGAAGGCCTGGCATCACATTCATAAGAAGAATAGGAAAGATTTAGGACTAAGAGGGGTTGTTTCTTTGGAACCTCATCTTCAGTGGGTCCAAACGAGAGCTATTCAGTTGAAGATTCCATATTCTCGGGAAACACCTATGCCCGATTTGTTTAAGAAGGCCACTCCTCCCTTATTGGATGATATAGAAGAGCTATAACTTGCTTTAGTAAGGATGCAGCCGGAAAAGGATGCTTGGAAGAATAAGTTTCGAACTTTAGAGATTTACTATAGAGCAGACTTGAAGGAGAAAGACGACTTGATTGAGATCCTTGAGAGTCAGGCTTTAGAGATCATGGAGAGGCAAGGGGATTTATTTTCCTCTAAGCCTCAGTCAGATGCTAGTTGCTCACTTCATGATTTGAAGGAGGTTGCCACCAGATATGCGGAAGAAAACCAGAGGTTGAAGGCTCAGATTACCTGGCTTATAGGGAAGCGCCAGCATATAGAGTGGTCTTCGACAGGTTTACTTCTCAGGGTTTTAGACTTTATTTTCATCTTGCACTTGGTATCGTTGAGACTTGTAACCTATTTTGAAGTTATTATAATAAGAATTTTCAGTATTTCAAATGTGTTATTACTTTGATATTTGCAATGTGTCTATAAATCTTAAAGTCCCTTGAAATACAATAAAAACAAATCGTGTGAATTGTATATCATGCATCATATTACATATATTTATTGCATTTGTTATGCATATCCAGGTGCCTTACCAAGCTTCTTTACTTTGTTCAGCAAGCTGACTCACCACTACAACACTCGGGCTAATTTCAGAAGGAAGATGGACAACTTAGAACAAGAGAATCACGAGCTGCACGAGGAGGTTTCTGCTTTGAAGGCCGGCATGGCCAATCTTACTGCTCTGATGGAATCTCCGATGGCTGCTCAGAATCTGCCACCGATTGTTCAACCTCAACCAACAAGGGCTATTGCTGAAGTTCTGACTGTTCCTGTGTCTGCTACCCCAACTGTTGTTCAGAATCGCATGCCTCAAGGTTATCCATGTGGAATTCTAGAGAATTTTTCACCTGAAGGCCCCAATCTTGGTCCTCAAGAAGCTCCAGTTGTTCAGGCTAATGTTACTCCCGCACCTCTTGTGGTGCATGCTGATCTTGCTGCACCTTTGGTGAATTTGGTTCCATTTGTTAATGATGATGTGTGTCTTCCTTTTCCTCCACTAAGTGAAGACTTGGGTCTTTATGATAGAATGGATGATTTTCAAGAGCAGTTTGACAAGATGCAGAGGAAGATGAAGGCCCTCAGGGGAAAAGAGTTATTCGGGAAGAATGTGAATAAATTATGCTTGGTCTTAAATGTTAAGATACCTGCAAAGTTTAAGGTCCAGGAATTTGAGAAGTACAAGGGCAACACATGTCCTTGTGCTCATCTTGTGATGTATGTAAGGAGAATATCTACCCATACTGATGATCAGCGTCTGTTGATTCACTTTTTTCAGGATAGTTTGACCGGTGTTGCGTTGAACTGGTATATGAGTTTGGATAGCGTCAATATACTTACTTTCAATGACTTGGGAGAAGCATTTATCAGACAATACAAATACAATATGGACATGGCACTTGACAGTGACCAACTCAAGGCCATAGTTCAGAAAGACAGGGAATCATTCAAAGAATTTTCACAGAGATGGCGTGAGGTAGCCGCCCAAGTGATTCCTCCCATGGAAGAGAAGGAGATGACTAAAATTTTCTTGAAAACTTTGGGTTATTTCTACTATGAAAGGATGTTAGCAAGTGCGCCAAGTGACTTTACTGAAATGGTAGGCATGGGTATCTATTTAGAAGAGGTTGTAAGAGAGGGCCGTTTAACGAAGAGTGAAGGATCTGGAGGTGCGAAGAAGCCATCTTATGGGTTTATCAAGAAGAAGGAAGGGGATACAAATGCTATTATACAAGAGAGGAGGGTTAATCCTCCTAGAAGAAATTATCAGCGTCATCAACAAGTCGCCTCAGTTACTCCAGTTATTGGTGTAGCTCCAACCACGATTGCTTATCAGAGACCATCCCAGCAGGGGAAACAAGGGCATAATCAGAGAAGGGAGAGTTATGACCATATTCCTATGAGTTGTACAGAGTTACTACCGGCATTAATTTAGAAGAAGTTGATTCAGACCCGACCACCTCCCGATGTACCATCACCATTGCCTTGGTATTAAAAAGCAAACCAAACATGCGCTTTTCATCAGGGAGCACCAAGGCATAATGTTGAGAATTGATATCCTTTAAAGACCGAGGTGCAGAAATTGGTGAAGACTGGTATTCTATCTTTCAAGGATGTGGGCCCTAATGTGAAATACAATCCTCTACCCAAGCATGGAGGAGCGAATGTTGTGAATATGGTGGTCGGTTGTCCAGGAGACTTCCGAATTTTTTATATTCATCTGGTTAGAGGAGATTTGGTGAAAATGCATGCAGACCTCTGTGAATTTAGCTACTATACACAAGACCATTCCGGTTGTTCCATTTGCAGTACAAACATACAGGGTTGCGATAAGATAAAGGTCGATTTGTAGGAGATGATGGATGAGGGCCTCATCCATATAATCAGGCCTAGGGAAGAGTATGAAGAGGAAGTGAACATGGTTTCTGGATGTCCTGGAGAGTTCATAATTTTTTATGTGGAGTATATGAATGAGGATCTGGTATAATTGCATGCTACTTTTTGCCACATGGCTGGTCAAGTGGAACATCAGTACGGATCCTGCCGAATTTGTTGCTTGGACTCCCGAGGATGTTCAATTGTGAGGAAAGGTGTTCAGTTGTTGTTGGACAATGGAACTATCAAGGTTATAGGTCAAAGGGGTGATTACCATGAAGTTGATATGATTGAGTTTTATTTAGATGAAGAAGAGTCGGATGATGAGTATGCCTCTGCAGATGAGTTCTTCTCCTCGGATGAAGATTTGTTTTCTAGAGATGACTCCATAATGAATGATTGTGTTGAAGAAGGGGTAAATGACATTGTGCCTTGTTTTGGTGCACCCGCCCATTTTGAAGTCGAGTATCATAGCAAGCCAGCTATTACCCCATTGGTGATTAGTTTGCTGGGTCATGTCCCTTACAAGTAAGATAAGGCTGTACCCTACAAATATAATGCTACAATCTTAGAGAATGGTGTGGAAGTTCCCATCTAGCCAATGTCTGATGTTTGAAATATTGCTAAGACTAGATGAGTGACCCACAACGGTCGTGTATTTGCACCAGTTGTTCGTGGAGATGTTAGCGTTGGAAAGAAAATTGCTGAGAATGTTGAACCCAAGAAATCTAGTGGAGCTTCGTTAGAGAAAGAAGTGGATGATATTTTGAAGATAATCAAGATGAGCAACTACAGAATTGTAGATCAGCTACTGCAAACTCCTTCAAAAATATCTATCTTAGCTTTATTGATGAACTCCTCTTCCCACAGAGAATCTTTGATGAGGGTATTAGACCAAGCTTTCGTGGAAAGTGACATGCCTATAGACCAATTTAGCAGTGTAGTAGGGAACATTACGTCATGTAATAACCTGAGTTTCTGCGACAATGAATTGCCCGATGAAGGAAAGAATCACAACCTGGCCCTCCACATCTCTATGAACTGCAATAATAATTCACTATCCAATGTGCTGATTGATAATGGATCTGCATTGAACGTTATACTGAGGAGCACGCTTATGAAATTGAAATATCAAGGAACGCCCATGCGCCCAAGTGGGATAATTATGAAAGCGTTTGATGGATCAAGGAAATCTGTTATTGGTGAAGTGGACTTGCATATCCATATAGGCCCACATTTGTTTCAGATTACTTTCTAGGTCATGGATATTGTACCCGTTTATAGCTATTTGCTGGGATGGCCGTGCATACATGAGGCAGGAGCTGTCACTTCGACTTTACACCAGAAGCTAAAGTTTATACATGAAGGAAAAATGGTAATTATAAATGGAGAACAGGCGTTATTGATATCTCATTTGTCCTCTTTCAGCATTGTGGAGGCGGATGAAGCTATTGTTGGAACCCAGTTCCAAGCTTTATCCATCGATAATATAAGAGGAAATGAGAACTCTATAGCTTCGTTTAAGGATGCGCAGTAGGTTATATGTAATGGCCATAGCGACGTATGGGGACAGATTGTTGATCCACCTGTAAACAAGAATAGAGCTGGCTTGGGGTTCTCTTTGATGAATAACAAAGGTAAGAGCATGAAGCCGAAGGCTGCTGCAGGAAAGTATCAAGATATCTTTCGTAGCGGGGGTTATCTTCATCCAACTGTTTCCGGGATTAATGCCATTGTGGAAGATGAAGTAGAGCCAGAAATGCCAAATTATGTGATGCATAGAGTTAGGGTTCAGAACTGGATCACAATTGATGTTCCCTCTTGCATACATGTTTCAAAGTAATTTGTCTTGTTAATATTTTTGAAAAGCTTTCACTTTGCCCAAGGTGGAAGTATTAATATTGTATGGGCTTATCTGTTTGCTGTGACTTTTAAAATCAATAATAAAAGTTGTCTTTGTTCCCCAAATTGTATCTTTATTTTCTGCTTTTTCTTGGAAAATGGTAATCAGAAAAAACCTTTCAAAATAAATAATAACTGAAACTCAATCTGTATGATCACTTGTTATATGTTTCAGTTTCTAAAAACAATCATAAATCATATGTACAGATTAATTAAAAAACTCGTTGAATACAATGACCTTGCACCCTCTCCCAACTTTAAATGTCCTGTGTATGGGGCCGAAGAAGAAGACTATGATGAGATTCCAGAAGAGGTATCACGGTTGCTTGAGCGCAAGGAAAATGCCATTCAGCCATATAAAGAGCCATTGAAAGTAATCAATTTGGGTTCAGAAGAAGATCCGAAAGAAGTCAATATTGGAGCATCGCTGCATCCCGATGTGAAGAGCAGGTTGATTGAGTTGTTGAAAGAGTATGTGGATATTTTTTCTTGGTCTTATCAAGATATGCCCGGTCTAGATACAGATATAGTAGAGCACCGTTTGCCGTTGAAGCCAGAGTGTCCGCCAATCAAACAGAAATTGCGAAGAACTCACCCAGATATGGCAGTAAAGATCAAAGAGGAAGTTCTAAAGCAGATTAATGCCGGTTTTCTTGTGACATCATTGTACCCTCAATGGATTTCCAATATTGTCCCAGTACCAAAGAAAGACGGAAAAGTTCACATGTGCGTGGATTACAGAGATCTAAATAAAGTTAGTCCAAAAGATGATTTTCCATTGCCACACATTGATATGTTAGTGGATAGCACAACAAAATTCAAATTTTTCTCGTTCATGGACAGATTTTCCAGGTATAATCAAATAAGAATGGCTCCAAAGAACATGGAAAAAACACTATATCACACCCTGGGGAACATTATGTTACAGAGTGATTCCCTTCGGGTTGAAGAACGTTGGTGCAACGTACCAAAGAGCTATGACAACCTTATTCCAAGATCTGATGCACAAGGAAATCGAGGTATATGTTTATGATATGATTGTTAAATCCCAGACTGAAGAAAGACATGTAGAAGATTTGTTGAAGTTGTTTCAGCGTTTGAGGAAGTATCGTCTCTGCTTGAATCCAAATCAATGTACCTTCGGTGTTCGATCAGGGAAATTATTGGGTTTCATTATTAGCCAGAAAGGAATTGAAGTTGACCCCTGATAAAGTCAAAGCAATTCAAGAGATTTTGGGAAAACTTGTTATCTTTTTGCTACCCTCAGTGAATGTTGGTAGTTCATCGTCAGTGAACGACGATGCTATAATATATTCTCTTTCTACCTTCAGTGAAAGTTGGTAGGTCACCTTCAGTGAAAGTTGTTGCTTGTTATCTTTTTTCTACCCTCAGTGAATGTTGGTAGTTCATCATCAGCGAACGACGATGCTATGATATTTCTTTTCCTTCTGCCTTCAGTGAAAGTTTGTAGTTCATCGTCAGTGAACTTCAATAATTTCTTTCTCTCTACCTTCAGTGAATGTTGGTAGCTCACCGTTAGTAAACGTCGATGTTGTTATTTCTTTCCTCTTTCTACCTTCAATAAACGTTGGTAGTTTCGCCTTCAGTAAAAGTTAGTGTATCCTTTGACTTTTTACCATCCTCTATAAGTTAGGTCTTTTGATCCACCAATGATTTATTTTCCTAGTCGAGTTTCTCTTTTGTTTCTTTATTTCCTCTTTTACATCCCCAACGGTGCTTTGCGTCTCTTTGATTTTGTTCATATGCATTCACGCTCATAAGCATTGCATGGCATCTTAGGGCCAAAAAAAGAGTTTGTTTTATATTTAAGTATCTTCGATCGCGTCGAAACGAAGATTTTTAACCTTCGTATCTTCGGATAGAAGAAACTTAAATAAGGGCAGTTGTTGTACCCCAATTTTTGCCCCTAAGATCCTTTCACCATACCATGTTGATTCAATCACAACAAGATCATATTAGGGCTTTTGGATCTCCTCCCTATATTTAGCTTTGCTCTTTGAGGAATCACCAAGCACCTTCACTTGTTTTTCTTTTGTGATAATACATGTTTTGTTTTGACTTTCCTTTTAATTAATAAAATGCAATGTTGGTTTGTCTTACTTGTTACTAATGTAGGTAAAGGAAATGAGGTTTAACAAGTTGCTCCTTGGGTTCATGAGTTTATATCCAGGCCCTAGTCAATAAAGCTTGAGAAGTCAAAACCTCACCATTGAAGTTGTTTTAGAAGGGATGGCATGGAAAGGTTTTTTTTTTCACTACATTTCTAAAGATATCAAGATTGATTCAAATGTATAAGGGGTTGATTGAAGAAGTTGCCATGGTTGGACAAGGCCTTGTTCCCAATTGTCACAAGTGCATATTTCTCTAAATTCTAAAGATATGGAAGTGGTTTTGGTGGTTATGAATTCTCATATTTAATCCTCAATAACTTCTATTTACAAATCAAGAGTGTTGGTACAAGAAGGTGGTTCAAATTTGTCAAGGTTCCTCAAAGCATTTTCTTGATCTAGGAGCTAGGTTTTTGAACTTCAAAGAAGTATATCTTGCTAATCTTTTGGTATTTTTGAGTGATTCCAAAGACATCCTTCCCTTCAAAGGGTTATTAACAAATCACTTCAAAAGTTTCAAGGAGTTTTCATATGGAAGAAACTTGATGATGAAGGAAGATTACAAGTCCTCCAGATGAACCCCTAATTTCTCATGTGTGACTTTAAATGATCATAACTTGGTCAATTTTTATCACCTTGGGCCCACTCAATTTCCATAATTATCTTAAGGATGTGAAATTTATCCTTTATTTCATATGCAAAGTGAGAAAATGGACGGAAGATGCCCTAAGGATACAAAAGATTATAGGTCATTTCATGATTTTTTGCCAAATTCAACAATTCATAACTCTCTCAATTTTTGGATATTTTGAATGGTTCAAGTTTCAAAGTGTCATTTAAGAAGTCTATTTTATGCCATCTTTTTTTGGTCAAGATCAAATTCCAAGTGGAAGGCCATGTTTGGATGCAAAACATTATAGGTCACTTTTGAAGAAAATTTTGAAATATTTCTAAGTATGGAAAGTCAACCCTTTTTTCTAACTTTGACTCAATGCAACTTTCAGCTCAAGCATCCATTTGATTTCATTATTTTTCCATTGCAAAGCTTGTAACATCATCTTTCTAAAGCATCAAGAATCATGCCATAAGACCCCTTGAGCTGAGAATGCCATTGATTGGAACTTGGTAACTTGAAACTGAAGTTTCTTCAAAAGTATGAATTTTAAATCATTGATTTAGCTTATAAACACTTTGTTTCTGCGTGTTTTTGCCTCTAAACATGTTTAGTGAACTTCTAGAAGTGATTAGCACAATAAAACGCGCGTTTTGGATGAGTTTTGATCAAATTAGAAGTCACACTTTTCTTGTTTGCAACTTCACACGATTTCCCTCCAAACTTAATCATTTCACACGCTTGGACATTCCATTTGATTCCCTATAAATAGAGGGTCATCCCTCATTCATTTTCTCAAGCTTGGATAGCCAGAATCATCCTGCCAAACTTGTTTCATAACTCAAATTTCTGCAACTTCGAAATCTATTTTCAAGCCTTTTCCAATCCAATTTTCCAATCAACTTACCTCCCTTGATCTTCCCTGAAGCTAACCAAATAATTACCTTCACGAATCGTGCCCTATATTGCTCTATAGAAGTCCAGTTTCAGAGCTCTGCAACTCAACATCAATAGGTAGATTTCTTCATTAATTCTTCAAAACTTTGATATCATTGTGATGCACTCATTGCCCTGGTTCTAGTTGCAATACTTACTTTTATCTGGAAACATGTTTTGACCATGAAATTTCAAATCCCTTTTCAAAACTTTCCTTCCAAATTGCTTGAGCTACAGTTTATAAAAATTTATCGCGAAGGTGTGGTTGTCTTTGCCTTGAAGAGACGAATTGAATGACATAGGTCTCGTGCTCTAATTTTACAGATTGAGCAACCTGGTTTTGGGACTGGCTGGAGGTTGAAGATGACGAATGTGTCATCCTTCAACCAATGAAACAACGCCATTTGTATTTTTTGAATTTTTGATTTACATTTGATTCAGTGCTTTATTCACTAATGACCATGATATGCACAACGCACCAGATCCCTTGGATTTGATTACTAACACGTTTTGACTCTCATCCAATGGTCTACATATTTTTTACTTTATTTTTCTTTTCTGATATTTATATTTAATTATTTTAAATTTCAAAAAATCATAGAAAATTCATTTTTAGTCCAAAGAATCTGAAAAAATTATGAAAAATATTTTTGATTATTCTCTTTCTGATTTTTAATTTTTCACGATTTTATTTTGTGTTTTGATATTTTTTATAAATTTTCACTTTATTTGATTTGTTTTAAATGTTTAAAAATACTTTTATGCATCTTTAAATTCTGAAAAAAATTATGGAATAATCTAATGATATTGTGACAAATATTGGTGACCTCATTTATTTTTTATTTCTGACTTTGTTATTTTTTACCATTTTTGGTTTATTTTACTCATTTCTTTTACTTTTAGAAATAATTTCTGACTTAAAAAATTTACCAAAAAATTTATAAAAATATTTGAGTTCATTTCTGATTTTTCTATGGTCTTACTTTTTATTTCTTGATTAATTTGAACATAGTTGACATTTTTCTCTTTCATTTCTATTTTAAAAACTTTTTAAAACTTTTTTAATGTATATACTAAATGCAATATTATTTTGTGATTATTTTATGGTTGATCTTGGGTTGAATTTTTGATTATGAACTTTGTTAACATCATTAGATCCATGGTGCTGAGTGTAACTCCATAAAAATGGATGAATGATTTTAATAATAGTTTAATTGAAATTTAATTCAAATATGGTTTGTATGTTCATTCTCACCCCTCTTCATCTTATCCCTTTCTTATTGCACTAAGTGTTACTGGAGCATGATCTCTATATCATGTCTTAAAACAAATGGTGCATAGATTGCTATTGACCGGCCTCAAAATAGGTGCGACTTCTATATAAGTTCACTTACGATTGCTTAACATAGCGCTAAATTTTGTTCTGATTAGAATAAATGATCATTCGGGCCCTAAACCTATGTTTGCAAGCCCATGTATGTTAATTTGATCTCTTTGATCCAATAACCTTGAGATTCGTTGTGTGGATGCTTTAGTTCTACCAATCCTCTAATGGATCTACAACAGTTTTGGTCAACGTGAATCAATTAAACATCGTTGATCATTAAATAGTACTTTTGAGGATTCCAAATGGATGATATACTTGACAAAAAGCAAATGCAAATTGTTGTGTGGAGGCTTTGGTTCTACCAATCCTCTAATGAGTTCCAAATGCAAGTTTCAAGATGGTCATCCAGCTAATCACTAATTATTAAATTGTTTTTACTTTAGGCCTTTTATTTTTTATGCTTTACGTACCATTTACTTTAAGCATTACATTTCATGTCATTTTTATTTTGCTCACTTGAGCTTTTTTCTTTCCTCTTCTAAGACACCTAATAATCAACATGAACCATAAAAACCTTTAATGATACTTGGACTATTTGGTTACTATCCTTGGCATTATGGAGTATTGGACTTCTTGGACTTAGGAATAGAAACCTTGGCCTATGTTGGAGACCTTGTGACCTTAATGGATATTTTGTCTGGAGTTCTTGAGATTTACTTCAAGACATTGGGTTGTTTGTTTATTTTGTGTGTAGGTTATTGTGATTACATACTTTGTTTGTAATCTGGACTTCACCCGTATACAGTCGTTACTCTGCCCAATTTTTGTGAAGACTTAATACACTTGAAGTTTGATTCTCTCAAGAGGTTTAGTATCTTTGCTTGCTTGGTTTCAATCCAAAGAATTGGAATTCTATCTTGGCTCATAATGTCAAGTATTGGCTTCTTGTTGGTTAGATGGTTCTTATCCCTAGCTTTTACCTTATGCTTTAGGATAGTCTCTTCTTCTCCTCCCATCTTCTTTAATTTCAAAAATATTCTCTCCCCTTTTGAAAAGTCTTCTTGTTTCTTTTAAACTTGAACCACTTTCATAATAAACTTGGACTTAGGTCCATGCATTTTCAAAAGTTTTTTATAAATAAACTTCAATCAACTTAATAATACCTTGACATTTTTTGTGAGAAGACTAAAAGTCAATCAATCTCATTTCAAACCATTTTGCCACTTTGGCTTTTTACTTTGAACTTTTCTCAAAAGATTGGACTCTTGTCAATCCTTGTAGTGACACAAACAACTATACTTCTATAATATGTAGTGAAGTGAGATATTTTCCACTTGGGTGTTGAGTGAGGCATTGTTGATTTTAAAATCCAAGTCATATCCTCACCTTTGAGATGATGCAAATTCTCCTTTCTCATTATTGGGGGTAGTAAGTATGTTTTCCACACGAACAATGACGATGATGTCTTATCTCATAAAATTAACCAACACACTTGTGTTTTAAAATTCTTTAAAAGAGGAACTACGTTTACCCTGATCCCCTATTGCACGAAAGGTGGTACGTAGGCACTAAAGGTTCGCAATCGCGGCGGGTGCAAAAACCATAAAAATATATTTCTTTTCTCAACTCCACCATCTATTTTTATATAATATTTTATAGCCAAAATATACTACGTGTACCCCGATCCCCTATTGCACGAAAGGTGGTACGTAGGCACTAAAGATTCGCAACCGCGGCGGGTGCAAAAACCATAAAAATATATTTCTTTTCTCACCTCCATCATCTATTTTTATACAATATTTTATAGCCAAAATATACAGATTTTATAAAGAGGTTCATGCGGAGTATCGTAGATGTTTATGGTGCTAATACCTTCCCTTTGCATAACCAACCCCCTTACCTTGAATATTTTCCCCTCTTTTGGGGTTACTCGCTCTTTTCCCATTCCTTTGGAAACAATAAAGCGTGATGGAGATTTTTATTTTTTATCTTTATAAGTCAAGTCAATCCAATGGCTTAGTCTTCAACATTTCTACCGCTACAGTTGGGTCTAGCAAGGTGATTAGAACAGGGAGAATTTTCTCTCATGATATTTCACCTCCAACCACCACAACTACACATGTTCGCATTACTGTTGACAAACCTAGTACTGATGCTACGAGCAAAGAAAAGATGATTGAGCTTGCCATGATGGAGGAGCCTACCAAAGACATTACCATTGAGGAACCCTGTACCCAAGAAATGGAAGATATTTTGAAGATTATAAGGAAAAGTGATTATAACATACTTGAGCAGTTGGGGTAAAGCCCCTCTAAGATTTCTATGTTATTTATTACTTTTCTCTGACGCGCATGCTCATAAAATTTCTGAAGAATGCTCATGTTCCTCAAGAGACTACAACCGATCAGTTTGAAAATTGTGTAGCGAGTTTGACCGCTGATAATGGGTTGGGATTTTCGGATGCTGATTTAACCCCAGCTGGAAGAAATCATAATAAAGCTTTGCATGTCTCTATTGAATGTAAAGGAACCCACTCTAGCCCATGTATTGGTGGATACTGGTTCCTCTCTGAATATCCGGCCCAAAGGTGCCCTAGACGAATTGGACTGTGATGGTTTAGTGTTGAAGCCAAGTGACATTGTAGTAAGGGCCTTCGACGGATCAAAAAGTGTGGCCTACAGGGAAGTTGATCTCCCCATCAAAGTTGGGTCTCAAATTTTCAAATTAACTTTCTATGTAATGGATATCTGTCCTGCTTACTCTTGCCTACTTGGACGCCCCTGGATACATGGGGCAGGGGCGGTGACTTCCACACTTCATCAATAGTTGAAATATCCAGTCAAGGGAAAGATTGTTACCGTCTGAGGTGAAGAAGAGTTTATGGTTAGCCATCTGAATTCGTTTAAATATGTTTAGATGGATGGTGAGTTCATAGAAACTCCTTGTCAAGCCTTAGAAGTGGTCTCTCCCATGGTTGTTGCTGCCAAGGCTACTCCTGATGTTCCAAAAGCGGTTAAAGATGTGCCAAGGATGGCTTCTCTCAAAGATGCTCGTGATGTTATTAAAGATGAAGGTTGTACCATTTGGGGATAACTTCCTGACATCCCTTTCAAATCAGACAAATATGGTTTAGGCTTCACTTCCAAAGCTCAAAAGGAGGCCAGGTGTGCTCGTGCGGGCAAACCACCTCTTCACATCAGTAATCATGAAGTGAATGCTCTTAAAGACTCCGATAATGTTTGTGACTTTGATGATTTGATCTACTCGACTGCTGATGAAAGACTCAACAACTGGCGTGCCAAGGATTTCATTCCCATCTCCTTCAACAAGGAGTAATTACCATTTACTATTTTATTAATTTAAGAACTATGTCTGTAATTTTATTGAAACAATGACTTTAATTCATGTGCCATGCTCGGGGCACCATGGTCCATTTGTTAAGGGTTTGTTCATTTTCATGTGCCACATGACCATTTAATGAAATAACATTGGACTCTGTTGCATTCAAATTTTGCGCTCATTGTCTTTCTTTCACTTTATTGCATTTTCAAAATAGCCATGTGACCTTACATGCACACGCGCACATTTGCAGATCCACATCCACTATGGATCTCATTGACAATGACTATGCTATTTCCATCTATGAATTTGAACATCCAATCTACCAAGCCGAAGACGAAGGCGAAGAAGATTGTGAAATACCTGGGGAACTAGCCAGACTTCTGATGCAAGAGGAAAATTCCATTCAACTGCACAAGGAACCAATTGAAGTGATCAACCTAGGTACTAAAACAGACAAGAAAGAGGTCAAGATTGGCGCCAACTTAGAAGACGGTGCCAAAAGCAGATTGGTCCAGATGTTGCATGACTATGTTAAGGTGTTTGCTTGGTCATATGAAGATATGTAGGGGCTTGATACTAACATTATGGTCCATCGCCTACCAACAAAGGAAGATTGTCCTCCAGTCAAGCAAAAGGTTGGTCGCATGCGACCAGACATGTCTAAAAAGATAAAAGTTGAGGTAATGAAGCAATTAAATGCAGGTTTTCTAGCAGTGACGTCATATCCCCAGTGGGTGGAAAATGTTGTCCTCGTGCCGAAGAAAGATGGGAAAGTCCATATGTGTATATACTATAGGGATTTGAATAAGGCAAGCCCCAAATACGCTTTCCCACTACCGTATATTGACGTCTTAGTCGACAACACTGCTCAACATAAAGTCTTCTCCTTCATGGATGGTTTCTCTGGCTACAACCAAATCAAAATGGCTCCCGAGGACATGGAGAAGACCACCTTTGTCACACAGTGGGGACTTTCTGCTATAAGGTCATGTCTTTCGGTTTGAAGAATGCAGGGGGAAACCTATCAACGAGCTATGGTAACCCTATTTCATGACATGATCCATCATGAGATAGAAGTCTATGTAGATGATATGATTTCAAGGTTGTAAACTGAGGAGAAACATCTTGATCATCTTCACAAGCTATTTGAAAGGTTGAAGAAATACAAGCTAAGGCTGAATCCCAACAAATCCACCTTCGGGGTAAGGTCTGGAAAGCTTCTAGGTTTTGTTGTCAATGGAAAAGGTATTGAGGTCAACCCTGCAAAAGTCAAAGCCATACAAGAAATGACAGTTCCATGTACTAAGAAGGAGGTCAGGGGTTTCTTAAATCGACTCAACTATATTTACCGGTTCATATCTCACCTAACTGCTACTTGTGAGCCAATCTTCAAACCGTGTAAGAAAGATAAAGTTGTCAGATGGAACGACGACTGCCAAGTAGCCTTTGACAAGATCAAAGAATACTTACAAGAACCTCCCATCCTAATGCCTCCAGTTGAAGGAAGACATCTGATTATGTCTTTGACTATATTAGAGAACTCAATGGGGTGTGTGTTGGGCCAACATGACGAGTCTGGCCGAAAAGAGCATGCAATATACTACATGAGAAAAAAGTTTACCGACTGTGAAACAAGATATTCACTGCTCGAGAAAACTTGTTACGCTCTGGCATGGGCTTCTCTCTGGCTAAGACAGTATATGTTGACTCACACCACTTTTTTTATTTCTAATATGGACCTTATCAAGTACATCTTCGAGAAGCCAGCTCTCTCCGGACGAATAGCTAGATGGTAAATGATCTTGACTGAATATGATATCCAATACACTACACAAAAGCTATCAAATGAAGTGTGCTAGCAGATCATTTGGCCCATCAAGCTGTTGACGATTACCAATCCATGAACTTTTAATTCCCGGACGAGAATATCATGGTGATAATCGATTGTGAAAATCTTGGACCCTGAAAAACTTGTATTACTCTGCAAGTTAAATAAGATCCGGTATGACGGACCTGATAAAGGATCTCGATGGACTATGGTTTTTGACAGAGCTTTCAATGCTTTTGGTAACGGAATTGGTGTTGTGATTATTTCCCCCGAAGGTGGCCATACGCCTTTCACTTCCAGATTATGCTTCGACTATACAAACAACATGGCCGAGTATGAAGCGTGCATCTTGGGTCTTAAGGCTGCTATTGAATTAAGAATCAAATTATTAAGCGTATACGGATATTCACCCTTAATAATCAGTCAAGTAAAAGGAGAGTGGGATACTAAGAACCTAAATCTGATCCCCTACAAAGATTCGATGTTGACTTTGATCCCATGCTTTGAAGAGATCACCTTTGAACACTTTCCAAGAGAAGAAAACCAGTTGGAGGATGCCTTAGCGACAATTTCATCCATGTTCAAGGTCAATTGGGACAACGAGGCTCCCAGAATTATTATTGAAATATTTGACGAACCTACGCACTGCTATGAGATTGACATTGATGAAGAGAAGCCTTGGTATCATGAAGTAAGGAGATATCTTGAAGCACAAGAGTATCCTGAAGGAGCCTCAATTAATGACAAAAATTCATGCGAAGGTTCTCATCCAAATTCTTCCCTAGCAATGGGATCTTGTACAAGCGCAACCATGATTCTACTCTGCTCTGTTGTGTGGACGAGAAGGAGGCAGAGAAAATCATGGAATACATGCATGAAGGTTTATTTGGAACTCACTCTAGCGGGCACACAATGGCTAAGAAGATTTTGATGACTGGTTACTATTGGTCGACTATGGAAACTAATTTCACCATCACTCGAGGACTTGCCATAAGTGTCAAATCTATGCCAACAAGGTTCATGTGCCTCTAATACCATTGAATGTCATGACTTCCCCGTAGCCCTTTGCAATGTGGGGCATTGACATGATTGGAGATATCAATCCCATTGCCTCTAATGGACATCATTTCATCCTCGTTGCCATCAACTGCTTCACTGAATAGGTTGAAGCTGCCTCATTTGTCTCAGTCACAAAGAACGTTGTAGCTCGGTTTATCAAGCATAACCTCATCTTCTGATACGGTATCCCTGAGAGGATCATCACTGACAATGGAACCAATCTTAACAATTCTATGATTACAAAACTTTGTACAAAGTTTAAGATCAAGCATCATAATTCTTCCCCATATAGACCTAAGATGAATGGTGCAGTAGGAGTTGCCAACAAAAACATAAAGAAGATTGTGCAGAAGATGGTGATGACCTACAAATATTGGCATGAGATGCTACCATTTTCTCTTTATAGCTACCTTACTTCGGCTCGAACATTAACCCGGGCAACTCCTTTTTCTATAGTTTATGGCATGGAAGTCGTCCTACCTGTGGAAGTTCAGATTTCCTTCCTTAAGGATTATGAAAGAAGCAGACTTAGGCGAAGATGAATGGATTCAGACTAGGTTGGATCAGTGGAATTTAATTGATGAGAAGAGATCGGATGTTGTTTGTCATGGTCAAATGTATCAAAAGCGTATGATAAAGGCTTTCAACAAAAATATTAAACCTCGAGTGTGTCAGATTGGCGATTTGGTAATAAAGTGCATCATTCTTCCTCAAGGCAATCCCAGGGGAAAATGGACTCCCACTTACGAAGGGTTATTTGTGGTTAAAAAAGTATTCTCTGGCGGAGCTATGATGCTAACTACTATGGACGGTAGAGATTTTCCGCATTCGGTGAACGCATACATAGTTAAAAAATACTATGCATAAAAATGACCCGCTAGGTTGACATACCTAGGAAAATAAGGGAATCCCGGTAAACCAAAAGGGTTCGGGCAAAAGTTAGGGATATATACAAGATATTGTACACCCGGCAAGTCGAAAACCCGAAAGGGCGGCTTGGGAGAAAAAGGGTATTCTGGTGGGCTAAAAACCCGAAAGGGAGGTCCAAGCAAATGTTAAGGATCAAAGCGTATGACTATGTCCCGTGAAATCATTTATGTGATACGGTGGCAGAACCGAATGTTTTGGAAAATGCTGGTTTGCGTTTGTGTTTGCAAAATGTCGCGGTAAGCAAGAGTCGCCACCGACTTTTATTTTATCCAACTAGAAAGGAAAAAAGCACAGAAAAATTCCTTTTTTGAGATTTTGAGTATGGGGGGTAGATTATAGAAAGGGAAGGTATTAGCACCCTTTTTATCCATGATTTTCCATGGGCTCTTAGGTACTTGCTCATCTTTTTAAAATTGCTTGTATGTGTGCTTGTTTTGAAAAGTTTTGTTTTACTTCGTTTTAACTCTTGTTTCTGTCCTCAAGAGTGTTACGAAGTTTGTTTTTGAAAACTTTGTTCGAAAAGTGTTTGGTGTGAAAAAGTTTGATTTGAGCAAGTACCTACTAGCATCTAACTACTCGAAAAAAGATCGTTTCTATTCTTGTTTCCTTTAGACAGCGCTATCCTACTATTGAGAAATAGGTAGCACCGTCGTTGGAATTTGTAAGGGTCAATTCGAAAGGTATGTAATGGTCATTGAAGGCAACATGTAAGGATACCTTAGAATTTCGAAGGGACTGTCATCATATATTCATAGGCAACATCGAGGGACAAGATCATATACTGTAGGCAACTTCAAGGGACATCGAGGGACCATGATCTTTATGATGATTTTAACCGAGGGTCTTTGCTAAGGGTCTCCCTACGTTCGAGGGACATGACCATTATTTTCGGAGGCAACCAAATTAGGTATACCCTAAGGGTGCATACGTGCAAGGTGTGTTATGTTCAGTTATTTTAGTCTTGTGTTAAGTTTGCTAATGTTTGATTATTCTTGCCATACAATCCTATTAGTCATATATCTAGCAGTTAATAATTGCAGTAATTTAAAAGTGCAGAAATATAAAACCTAGCTATTACAAGGCTTCGGGGAGGGGGATTATGTACATATCCAAAACTGGGGGAAAAAATAAATAAAAGCGGTAAAGGTACTACTAATCATCTATTACATCCCAATATACAGTTACAATAATAAAATGAAGTGCGAAAGAATAATAACGCGCAAATTTGAAAAGACGTCTAAAAATCCTAAGATATAAAAAAAAAAATTTAAATTTATAAAAATGGTTTAAGTTAAAAAATAATTGATCTAGATCTATATTTAAAAAAAGATAATTATTAAAGAAACATGAAATTTAAATAAAAGAAATTAATTCTGTTTTTTTGATATTTTTGTTACGAAAAGGAAAATGAATTAAAATGAAATTAAACCTAATTTCTATTAATTTTAATTTTTTTAAAAAAAAGTTAAAGTGTTTAGTTAATTAATTTACCAAAATTAAAATTTAATTAAGAAAACAATCCTAAATCTATTTTTATGTGATTTTTATATTTGTTTATTGATTAAAAAAAGGGATTAAAAGAAATAAATGAAATGAATAAAACAAGAAAATAAAGATGGGCCTAGTAGCAAAAGTAAACAAGGGGTGCAATCATCAGAAATCCCAAGGCCCGAATCTTCGAAAGCTTCATGCTCTAACTATGGTGTTTTTTTATTCTTGTGTGGAACCTATGATTCAACCATCCATAACTGTTCTATATAAACTCAAACAAACGTTAGTATACCATAAAACGTGATTAAAATTAGAGATTCGAAGTTTAAACTTTTACCAAACCGGTGTTATCAAATGGGGGCGTGCTAGGCGTGTGATGGATTGCTCTTGGGTCTTGTAAGACTCCTAAGGACTTCAAGAGGATGGTTTGAGGCTTGATGTCAATTGAGAGAGAGAAGATCCTCGAGATATGACTTGCACCAATTCTTTGATTTCTGGAGAGCTTTTTGAAGAGCTTTTAGAGAGCTTTTTGAAGAGATTTTTGAGAGCTTTTTAGAGAGGAATTTCGTGTCTATCAAGCTTGTATGGCTCCATATTTATATAGGAGAATGAGGAGACAAGAAAGCATGGAAAGAATCTCCCTCATAATGTTGTGTTTTAAGACCATGATCAAAATTTGAAAAAAATGCACAATTTGATGATTTTATGCCATTTTTACATATGGATGAACCTGGACATATTTGAAAGGTTATTGCACAAAATCAATTGACATAAACCAGCATAAAACTTGCCCAAAATAGATTCACATCAAAATTTACATTATTTCTATTATTTATTTATTTAATTCTGAATTTTAATGAATAAAATATCAAAATAAATAGCATAAATAGTAGAAAAATGTATGGGTGGGCTTAGAGGTCCTGGACCATGTTAGGAATGAGTTTCAAATTTGAAAAGATAGGCCCATTTGGAAAAAATCCATGTTTGGTCAATATTTGCTTCATGCATTTTTTCAAAAATTGGCCAACTTTGACAATGCATATCTCTCTCAATTTTAACCCTATGAGGGTGTTCTTGGACTTTCTAGAAATCTCAAGATGTCCTCTAAGCAACCCTTTTGGTCTAATCTCAATTGAGTCTTCCATGATCATGTATGAAGCTTTGACATAAAAGGTGTTTTTATTGACTTTCCAAAATGACCTATAATGTCCAAATTTATATCTTCTTATGAATGAATATTTTGAACTTTGGAGATGAAGATTGATTGTATGTAATTGCATCCTATTCAAAATGAGCTTTGGATGGGTCATTTATGATAAAGTATGAGAAAGTTATGCTTGGTCAAAGTTGAGTTGACTTTTCCTACAAAACCCTAATTTAGCAACTTTTGGGTTTTGATGAATTGTGAGCAATCCTTGAGGAATCTTGATCAACCCTTGATCAAATGATGAATAATACTTAAAAATGAGAATGTTGACAAAAAATCTTGATGTTTGACTGCATGTGGGCCACAGTTGACTTTTGCCCTAGCACAGTCGATTTTCAGGCCTTTGTGCAATTAACTGAGCAAACCTTCTCTGCAAGGCTTGAAACTTGACATGGATGATATTGAGAACATTTTAGGACAATGGTGAGCATTTGAGACCCTTTGGACTCAAGTATCTTGATGCAACATGAAACCCTAATTTGAGGTAAACTGTCTTAGGAGAGAGTTTGTCTGATCAACTCTTGGACTTCCTTGAGCAATTTGAGGACCTCACTTGAAATGTATTGAGAAATATGGGAGGGCAAAGTTTTGGGTACAACAGCTTCCCCTGTTCAATCTTCTTAAACCTGAGGATGTATATTGGCTTGCCTCCCTTTCGTGATCTGAAGGTTGAATATGATTGAACACTAGAGTGCCCAGAAATTTGCACTTGCATGAAGTGGTACTGGCCTTGCGATATCGGGAATGGGCTTATAGATTCCATTTGGAGGTCGATGTCGGAAAATGGGCTTAAAGATGCCATCTGAAGAATTTTCGATCGCATAAGAGATTCCTTTACGAGAGCCCGTATACCTGTTGTTGAGGAGGACTTCGCTGGGGATGCTGGTCTCTGTCTTTAGAGAAATAGAGTTTTAGGAACATCAGTTGTCCGTTACTCTACTGGGGAATCATCTCTTAGTCGAAAAAATGAACTGCTATTTGGTCGTGCACCAGGCTTTACAGTGATTTGCTGAGGAAAATAAGACTGACTGCTATTTGGTCGTGCTCCAGGTTTTACAGTGACTTACTGGGGAGATGAGATTAGACTTGCTATCTGGTCATCTTTCAGGCTTCGCAATTTCTCAATTCTTATCTGATCGTGCTTCAGGCTTAAGAAGGAATCAAGTGGTTATCTGGTCGCATCCGGGCTTCAACTTGAGTTTAAGGCATACTAATATCCGATCGATTTTCGGGCTTCATAGTAATTGGCCGGTTAAACTGCTATTTGGTCGAATTCCAAGCTTCGCAGTACACTGTTATCTGGTCGTGTCCTAGGCTTTAATGTTTTTTACTGCTATCTAGTCATGATCCAGGCTTCACGGTGTTTTATACCATTATCTAGTCGAGTCCAGGCTTCATGGTATCTTGTATTGCTATCTGGTAGATTTCCAAGCTTCACAATACCTTGCTGAGCGTTAAGCTATTTTCCGGTCGATTTCCGGGCTTCACAGGTTGTACTTAAGAGATACCACTATCTGGTCGATTCCAGGCTTCGTAGTATTTGGATAAATCAAGATATTATCCAGTCGATTTCTGGGCTTCATAGCTTGAATCTGAGATATACCACTATCTGGTCGATTCCAGGCTTCATAGTATTTTGGAGAAATCAAGATATTATCCGGTCGATTTCCGGGCTTTATAGCTTGAATCTGAGATATACCACTATCTGGTCGATTCCAGGCTTCGTAGTATTTTGGAGAAATCAAGATATTATCCGATCGATTTCCGGGCTTCATAGCTTGAATTTGAGATATACCACTATCTGGTCGATTCCAGGCTTTGTAGTATTTTGGTGAAATCAAGATATTATCCGGTCGATTTTCGGGCTTCATAGCTTGAACTGGAATAGAAATCTTAGTATTGATTTGACTGAACTAGAGAAAATTTGCGAGAACTTGATTGTGTCTTCCCCTGAAAGGTAAAGAGTTAATTGTACGTAATGTCATGATTTATGAAATGTATCGAGTAATGATATTCTCAAAATAAATGAGATTGTGTTGTATGATGCATATGTGTATGCCATGATGTATGGGTATGCAATGTTCTTGTGATATTCTCTAGCCGGGGAAAATAAATCCTGGACTGCTGCTGGAGAGTATAAGGAGTTGAGTTATTCGTTTCCGCTGGGGATAGTGACCGAAGATGATTAGCTGGAGATTTACATCCATTCTGCTTGAGAATATTCTTCCGGGAGAGACTATGTTTAAAAATAATCCGCGGGGGAATGACTCTATGGGGAAGAGGGATACTCTGCTGGAAGATCTGCGGATTTGGAGAAATAAACTCAGGTGGGGATGAATTTCCGTTGCTGGCAATAATGAATTCTGTTGGAGATTGAATTTCTGCTTGTGAGAGAAATAAACTCTGCTTGGGGAAAAACTTACCGACTCACTCGCGATTGTGAACCTCAACTGGGGAGAGTTGTGTCCTATTCAGGAAAGCTAACATCACTGTCTTTGGATACTTTTTACTCTGTGGGGAGTGTAGATGTTACTGGGACGCATGCTGAGGATATGACAATGACTTTGCATCGAGACTTTTCTGCCCCTGTACCTGCTGGAGAAAGTTCCTGCGAAGGCCTTGTGGATTGAGTGTTATCCCAACTTATGAGGTGCTTGGTAACTGCTGATCAAAATGATAAGTATTCTACTGATAGGCAAGTGACAAGATAACGGTACATAGTCGTACGCTTTAATCCCTAACTTTTGCCTGGACTGTCTTTTCAGATTTTCAGTCCACCGGGATACCCTTTTTTGCCCAAGCCGCCTTTTCAGGTTTTCATCTTGCTGCGTGTACATATCTTTTTTTGTTTTTATCCCTAATTTTTGCCCGAACCCTTTTGGTTCACCGGGATGCCCTTATTTTTTCCTAGGCCAGTCAACCTAGCGAGTCTTTGTTCATGCGCAGTATTTTCTGACTATGTCCATGCTCTCATGGTGTAGGGAGTTGTCACTGTCGGTAGTGTTGTGTTTCCACACTACCAGAAGATGTTCGTTTGATCATACAAGATTTGTTGTTGGAATTCATGTCCAATGCCCCAAGTGATCCAGATGGAGATATGCCCCTGGCTATTTGGCATCTTTGCGAGATTCCTTGAATCTTGACTTGACTGCCCCAGATGATGGACAATGATCATGCCGTGCCCCTTGGTTCGAAGTGTTTTTTCCACTTGAGGTGATCCTTTTTTATTGAGAAGGTTTTTGTTCACTAGATATTCGTCATGCAAATTTCTCTACTGTTGAACAAATAGTCATACGCGAACAATGTTATTTTAAGAAGCAAAGCTTATGTCTGTCTTGAAGTTTGAAAATTCATTTTTTAGTAAAACAAGTTTTTTTTTGTAAAAGTGTGATGTCAACTCAGGATTTATAGCAAACCTTATAGGAGTCGGGATACCTTTTGTAACAGTATGCTTTCGAACTAACCCATGCTTTAGCTAGGAATTTTAAGGGTTATAACGTGGCCTGGTTCACGGTTCAAGAAACAAAGGATAAACGCTCAAAATTTATTTGTACCCACCCGCTCTTCGTGATGTTCTTCAGTTCTATCTCAGTTAATTGCGCGTTTAGAATCCGTTTGAGTCTTTGCTCTGATATTCCAGTGATGGTTTGGAAACTGACAGTTTACTTGAAAAAGGCAGTCATTTTGTAATCTTTTTTTTTTGCCGAGGATTTATAGTAACCTCTTTTTTTTGGTTTTATTATCCCTGTTTTTTGCCTGAACTGTTTCTTTTGTGATTACAGTCAGCGGGATGCCCTAGTTTTTTTTCCTTAAGTCTCCTTCATATTTTTTGACTTAATGGGCTTTTATTTCGAGAGATAATGACTTCCTGCTTGGATGATGATGCGGAACCATCACCGCCCTTTGTTTTGGAAGGACGTATTTGATGCCATTCATTGTGCACCTAGATTAACTGAGAAAACTACCCTGCCCCAGGTTGTGATTAATTGTTTTAATTTGTGTGTAAAGAAAAACTCCTACTTCTTTGGCTCAAAGGGGTTGACTAGGGATTATCTTCCTTATAACTCCACTGTTTAGGATTTGAAACAACGCATGTACATCGTCAGCAGGGTCTGTTCAAAAGCATATTGTAGAGATTTTGATATCATTTTCGTCATCCTCCCTCTAAAGGCTCTGAGCTTTTGTTCGAGAGTTGAATATCACAAAAGGGAAAGCAATTTAAATATAGTGAATATGAATGAATTGATTCAAAACAGACATATGCAATTCATTGATAAAGTAACAAAGTTTGACAAGAATAGATGTTCGAACAATCTAAAGAAAATTGCAAATTGAAAATTCTAATGAACAAAAGCCTCTCTTGTCAGAACTTGTCACTTCAAATGGTGAGCCTTGGAGGATTGACAGAAACATTCCAGTTGACCATCTTGTGTGAATTCCAATGCTCCGTCATCAATCAGGTCTTGAATTTTGTATTTCAACCACCAACAGTCGTCAGTATCATGCCTCGGACTGTTGGAGTGATATGCACACCTTGCATCAGGATTGTAGTTAGGGGAAGAAGTCTTGGGGTTCGGATGAGGTCCTATCAACGTAACCATATTCATCCTCAACATGTGTTGTAAAGCTTGAGATAACGGCATGTTGAGTTTGGTAAACTGCCTCTTGGATGTATCTGGATTACTCTGATTAACCCGTTGTTTTTGGAGAGGTTGTTGTTGGACCGTGAGGTAGTAAAAAGTTGGAAAGGTCCACTCTTCACCAAACCAAACTCTTGTCTTCTTGGAGGTTGATCAATGACTTGTTCCCCGGCCTCGACTGTTTGCTTCATACTATTGTATCCGTCTTGATGAAGTTGGTTGATAATGGTTTGCAGCTCTTCTTGTCCCCGGGCTAGGCCTTGGATAAGAGTCATCTTCCCCAGCATCTGGGTTCTTATTGCACCCATCTCAGCTTGCAGTTGTTCCATTCGTTCGTCCTTATTGTCTTTGGGACTTTTCTTGACCAAGTTCCCAACGAGGAGTGTTTTCAACTCTTCCTGCCCCTTGGATAGGTTTAGGAATATTTCCCTAAACTGAGCTTCTTGAGTTTGAAGATCTATGTTGTCTTGTTTGAGAGCCATTTCTGAAATACACAGCGAGAACATGAGAGACCTATAATGGAAGACCTGTTATGCAATGATATGTATGATATATGTATGCAATGTTTTCAAGGATCTCGCGGGGTAAACAAGAAACTGTTAGAATTTGATTGCAGCTTGATTGAAGAAACTTTGTGTCGTTAAGAGTCCTTATTCAAGAGTCAAGCTCACCATATCGAGTGGGTCATAGCCACTGACTCAAGTTATCGTGTTTTGATCTCTAGACGATATTGGCTAGAGGAAAATAAATCCCTTTGCCCCTTGCTAGACGTCATATTTACCATAACCTGCATCACAAACCCTTGAGATCCTTGAAATGGTTAAGGAAATGTTAAGGCATGATGTTATGATGTGTATGCTATGCGTTTAAGCAAAAGTGCGAGGTGATGTAAGCAAGTAAACCCGACAAGAAATCCAAGTTATTGGATAAGGACTGTAAACAAAACCTGCAAGGAACTCATGTTGTCAGATAATAAAACTGTGCAAGTAGTTCAAGCTGAAAGCACACAAGTCACACAAACAGCCTTAGGTTTAGGCTTGTATAAGGTCAAAGGTAATACCCTCTTGAAGTTAAGTTGGTTCAACCTGTCCTAGAAAAGTAACTGGGTTCTAGGGGATCTCAATATCACTGAGCATCCTCCATCGGTCATGGTTTCAGCTCATGCAATCTTTTCTTGTGGGTGGAACTATCTTGAGAGTATGTCTCAATTAGTGTAGCATTGAGTATCAAAAAGTTCTCATCTTTACACTGAGGCCGGCTATCTCACTACTTTCTAATGGCCAAGTTGGTCGATTAAGGGTTCTAAGGTCAGTTGATGCTTAACGACACACGTAGCGGCCCCGTATTCTCCTTGTTTCTCCACAAGGGATACCGGTACCAACCAATGTGCCACATCAATGTAGCTACTGCTTTAACCGTATCGGTCTACACCGTACAGTTCCCTCACAGTTTATTGCTACTTACCTAAAAGGTGTCCCAAGATCCGGGTTAGGATCTATAGTAACTCCCAAACAAAACCCTTAAAAGTAAAGCAACTAAAACAAACAAGAGAAGCAATTTATGATGAACTAAATCCTAAGGTATACCCCACTTATTAGATCCCCAGCAGAGTCGCCAGTTCTGTGATACGGTGACAGAACCGACTATTTTGGAAAATGCTGGTTTGCATTTTGTGTTTGTGTTTGCAAAATGTCGCAGTAAGCAAGAGTTGCCACCGACTTTTATTTTATACAACTGGAAAGGAAAAAAGCACATAAAAATTCATTTTTCGAGATTTTGAGTACGGGGGGTAGATTATAGAAAGGGAAGGTATTAGCACCCTTTCTATCCATGGTTTTCCATGGGCTCTTAGGTACTTGCTCATGTTTTTAAAATTGCTTGTGTGTGTGCTTATTTTGAAAAGTTTTGTTTTACTTCGTTTTAACCCTTGTTTCTGTCCTCAAGAGTGTTACGAAGTTTGTTTTTGAAAACTTTGTTTGAAAAGTGTTTGGTGTGAAAAAGTTTGATTTGAGCAAGTACCTACTAGCATCTACCTACTCGAAAAAAGATCCTTTATATTCTTGTTTCCTTTAGACAGCGCTATCCTACTATTGAGAAATAGGTAGCACCGTCATTGGAATTTGTAAGGGTCAATTCGAAAGGGACGTAATGGTCATTGAAGGAAACATGTAAGGATACCTTAGCATTTCGAAAGGACTGTCATCATATATTCGTAGGCAACATCGAGGGACAAGATCATATACCGTAGGCAACTTCGAGGGACATCGAGGGACCATGATCTTTATGATGATTTTAACCGAGGATCTTTGCTAAGGGTATCCCTACGTTCGAGGGACATGACCATTATTTTTAGAAGCAACTAAGTGAGGTATACCCTAAGGGTGCATATGTGCAAGGTGTGTTATGTCCTGTTATTTTAGTCTTGTGTTAAGTTTGCTAATGTTTGATTATTCTTGCCATACAATCCTATTAGTCATACATCTAGCAGTTAATAATTGCAGTGATTTAAAAGTGCAGAAATATAAAACCTAGCTATTACAAGGCTTCGGGGAGGGGGATTATGTACATATCCAAAACTGGAGGGAAAAAAAATAAAAGCGGTAAAGGTCCTACTAATCATCTATTACATCCCAATATACAGTTACAATAATAAAATGAAGTGCGAAAGAATAATAACGTGCAAATTTGAAAAGACGTCTAAAAATCCTAAGATATAAAAAAAATCTTTTTGTTGTTTTTTGTTTTAATTTATAAAAATGGTTTAAGTTAAAAAAATAATTGATTTAGATCTATATTTATAAAAAGTTAATTATTAAAGAAACATGGAATTTAAATAAAACAAATTAATTCTATGTTTTTTTGATATTTTTGTTGCGAAAAGGAAAATGAATTAAAATGAAATTAAACCTAAGTTCTATTAATTTTTTTTTTTTTAAAAGTTAAAGTGTTTAGTTAATTAATTTACCAAAATTAAAATTTAATTAAGAAAAAAATCCTAAATCTATTTTTATGTGATTTTTATATTTGTTTATTGATAAAAACAAAAAAAGGGGATTAAAAGAAATAAATGAAATGAATAAAACAAGAAAATAAAGATGGGCCTAGTAGCAAAAGTAAACAAGGGGTGCAATCATCAGAAATCTCAAGGCCCGAATCTTCGAAAACTTCATTCTCTAACTATGGTGTTTTTTGATTCTTGTGTGGAACCTATGATTCAACCATCCATAACTGTTCTATATAAACTCAAACAAACGTTAGCATACCATAAAATATGATTAAAATTAGAGATTCGAAGTTTAAAATTTTACCAAACCGGTGTTGTCAAATGGGGGCGTGCTAGGCGTGTGATGGATTGCTCTTGGGCCTTGTAAGACTCCTGAGGACTTCAAGAGGATGGTTTGAGGCTTGATGTCAATTGAGAGAGACCGGAACCTCGAGATATGACTTACACCAATTCTTTGATTTCTTGAGAGCTTTTTGAAGATCTTTTAGAGAGCTTTTTGAAGAGCTTTTTGAGAGCTTTTTATAGAGGAATTTCGTGTCTATCAAGCTTGTATGGCTCCATATTTATATAGGAGAATGAGAAGACAATAAAGCATGGAAAGAATCTCCCTCATAATGTTGTGTTTTAAGACCATGATCAAAATTTGAAAAAATGTCATATTTGATGATTTTATGCCATTTTCACATGTGGATGAACCTGGACATATTTGAAAGGTTATTGCACGAAATCAATTGACATAAACCAGCATAAAACTTGCCCAAAATAGATTCACATCAAAATTTACATTATTTTTATTATTTATTTATTTAATTCTGAATTTTAATGAATAAAATATTAAAATAAATAGCATAAATAGTAAAAAAATGTATGGATGGGCTTAGAGGTCGTGGACCATGTTAGGAATGAGTTTCAAATTTGAAAAGATAGGCCCATTTTGAAAAAAAATCCATGTTTGGTCAACATTTGCTTCATGCATTTTTTCAAAAATTGGCCAACTTTGACAATGCATATCTCTCTCAATTTTAACCCTATGAGGGTGTTCTTAGACTTTTTAGAAAGTTCAATATGTCCTATAAGCAACCCTTTTTGTCTCATCTCAATTGAGTCTTCCATGTTCATGTATTAAACTTTGACATAAAAGGTGTTTTTGTTGACTTTCCAAAATGACCTATAATGTCCAAATTTATATCTTCATATGAGTGCATATTTTGAACTTGGGAGATGAAGATGGATTGTATGGAATTTAATCCTCTTCAAAATGAGCTTTGGATGGGTCATTTCTGATAAAGTATGAGAAAGTTATGCTTGGTCAAAATTGAGTTGACTTTTCCTACAAAACCCTAATTTAGCAACTTTTGGGTTTTGATGAATTGTGAGCAATCCTTGAGGAATCATGATCAACCCTTGATCAAATGATGAATAATACTTCAAAATGAAAATGTTGACCAAAAATCTTGAAGTTTGACTGCATGTGGGCCATAGTTTACTTTTGCCCTAGCATAGTCGATTTTCAGGCCTTTGAGCAATTAACTGAGAAAACTTTCTCTGCAAGGCTTGAAACTTGACATGGATGATCTTGAGAACAAATTAGGACAATAGTGAGCATTTGGGATCCTTTGGACTCAAACATCTTGGTGCAAACTGAAACCCTAATTTGAGGTAGACTGCCTTAGGAGAGGATTTGTCTGATCAACTCTTGGACTTCCTTGAGCAATTTGAGGACCTCACTTGAAATGTATTGAGAAATATGGGAGGGAAAATTTTGGGGTACAACAATTTCCTTAAGGATTTGGGATATCCCCACCGAGTTATTTCAATAAGATTATCCCCACAAAGTATAATCTCCTGAAAACCCTCTCCCCAGCTGAGTTGGTCTTAACTAAAAACTTCGTTGAGTTCTCCCCCAAAAGAATTCATCTCCCAAATAAGATCCTCCAAATGTTCTCCTCAATAGGGTTTATCGCCCTAACAAACTGCAGATTCCCCAACAGAGTCTTTTCTCAGACTGTCAACAATCAACGGATAAAACACTTTTTGTCCCCAGCGGAGTCGTTACTATCCCTAGAAAGTTGCTGCAAAGCCTGGAATTCGACTAGATACGAGTTAGATTTTACTCTCCCCAGTCAAGTTATAATTCCACAACAGAGTAATGGACAATCAAGGTTCCTGAAATCTATCCCTCAAGCAGAAATCAACATTCCCCGCAAAGTTTCTTCAAACAACAAACAGGAATTCCCAGCAGAACACTCAAAACAAAGTCAAAAATACACATATTCTCCATCTCCAGCAGTTGTTCGGGATTTAGCTTCCCAAATCTCCCCAGCAGTTGTCAAGGATTTATTTTCCCGACAAGGATTTACTTCAAAATTTCATATTCATGCATCATGACATATGCATACAAAATGCATATAGCATAATATCATTTATTTTGAGAACATCATTATGCAATGCATGCATCATGACATTGCATCACAACCAATTATCTACCTTTTCAGGAAACATCAGCCATCAGATAAATATCATCAACGACAAACAGACCTTTGCTGGTTTAGTTTAAATCGATCAATGGTTTATCCTGATTCCATTCCGGTAGACACTTTCTCTGGTTCAGTTAAAACGCTCTGAAGATTTATACTTATTCATTCTCTAGTTAAAGATTATTTAAGACCTCTGCTGGTTCAGTTTAAATCAATCAATTATTTATCCTGATTCTGTTCTGGTAGACACTTTCTCTGGTGCAGTTAAATCGCTCAGAAGATTTATGTTGATTTGTTATCCAATTAAACATTATTCAAGACCTCTGCTGGTTCAGTTTAAATCGATCAATAATTTATCTTGATTCTATTCCGATAGACACTTTCTCTTGTTCAGTTAAATTGTTCCGAAGATTTATTATGATTCTTTCTCCAGTTAAATATTATTCAAGACCTCTGCTGGTTTAGATTAAATCGATCATTTGTTTATCTTGATTCCGTTTCGGTAGACACTTTCTATGGTTTAGTTAAATCACTTCAAAGATTTATAATGATTCGTTCTCCAGTTAAAGATTATTCGAGACCTCTGCTGGTTCAGTTTAAATCGATCAATGGTTTATCCTGATTCTATTCCGGTAGACACTTTCTCTGGTTCACTTAAATCACTCCGAAGATTTATACTGATTCATTATCCAGTTAAAGACTATTCAAGACTTCTGTTTGAATCAGTATAAATCGACCAAAGATTTATTTTGATACTTCTTTAGATCTCTATCAACAATCACATTGGATGGAATCTGTAAGCCCATCTCTGACAAATTATTTACCACTTCTTCAAACGGCACCTTTAAGCCCATTCCCGACACAATCAACTAAGATATCATCAAGTGTAAATTTCTTGGCACTCTAGTGTTCAATCATCTTCCACCTTCAAGTAACGAATGGCGGACCCGCCAATCTAACTCTTCAGGTTTAAGAAGATTGAATAGGGGAAGTTGTTAAACCCTAAAATTTTTCTCTCTCTTTTCTCAAGATATTTCTCACAAAGATCTTCAATGGTTCAAGTTTGCACAAGTCTTGACTAGGTCAAGCCATCTCCTCAACACTAATGTCTCAAATTAGGGTTTGGATTTTCACAAAGACAATTGGACTTCTAATGCTTCAATTTACTTTCACGGATCATTTGGACCTTCAAGAATGCTCATATCAAGTTTCAAGTCTTGCATCTCAAAGTTGCTCAGTCAATTGATCAGATGACCTAAAATCAGTTGTATTGGATAAAAAATCAACTATGGTCAACCTACAGTAAAAATTCAATTTTTTGACCAATATCAACATTTTTAAGTTATATGTATCAATTGATCAACTTTGGATCACAATTCCCCAAGAAAAATGTTCAAATCATCAAAAGGGCAAAATGGTCAAAATAAGGGTTTTGACTATATTTGACTGATCAAGGGTTTTTGACCTAATACATGATCTAATGGTTTGAAGCACAATATAAAGGATTCAAATATAACATGTTGACCTAATTTCGTGGCTCAAAACATTTCTCAAGATCAATTGATTGATAGTTGAAATCCAGTCTACTAATGAAAAGTCAACTAATACACCAAAAGTCAAACTTTGACTTTTTGATAAAATTAAGTTTCAAATATCACATTTCATTAAGAAATTCAAAAATATTAAACTTGATCATCAAAAAATCAAGAAAAGTCAAAAGTCATTTTGGAAAGTCAAAGTTTTCAAGACTTAGAAAAATTTCTTAGTGTTTTAAGTCTTATTTTTTCATGACTTCATGCCAATTTTTCACCAAGATGCAAGATGATTCAAAGAAATTTTACAACATGAAAGTTGTAGATCTTGATGAGATATATAACTTTTATTTACTGATAAAGTTCTAGAAATGATTGTATTTTTAGTTATGAATTCACAAAGTCATGCACTTTTTCTTAAAACACTTAGTGAAAAATTGACCTAGTTTAGGAAGATTTTTGACCTAACTTCATGGCAATTTTTCACATAGTTCCAAATTGATTTTTCAAAAATGGCCAACATGAAAGTTGTATAGGATGTCACAAGATTTACAAAATATCCAAGAACTCATTGAAATCATTCTTGAGCTAAGAGAATCGAATAGATGAAGTTAGGGTTTCAAACTTGAATTACATGTCAATTTTTTGATGAACACATAATCAAATCTCAAACCATGCTATATAATCTTTGCTTTGAACGCCTCAAAATTTTGTTTCACTCAATATTTAATGGTTTACACAACTGATTGATCCATTATCCAATTGATTCAAGCATTATCCAAACCAAATTGCCATTTTGGGAAGAAAGTAACCATGCCATTCTTGAAAAGTGACATTATACACAATGTCAACTTTCGTTGAGCCCGTACGTTGTTGCTTCTGATTCCAAAATATTTCAAAGCAAGAAGCAACATATCTACAGCCTTCTAACCACCCTACAAGCCCTTGTACTTTACATTGAAACTATGCATTCCATGTTTGCTTCAAAATCAAGTCAGATGGCCATAACATGTGATTCTTGATTTTTCTGATTACTTGAGCTCTCCAAAACCTTTGCCTATAAATCGAGCCACTATTTGCAAGACAAGACACAAATTCAAAAACCTTGAAACTTCCTCAAACTCCCTCAAGCCAGAAATTGCCCCAAAATACCATTGTTGTGCAGATTCAGACTTTACACATCAAACTTCCATTTCACTCGTGCGTTTCTTGGCCATATCATTTCAAAAGCTTCCTTACCTCATATAGAAGCCATCACAATACCTGTTACACTTCTGTAACACCTCCATCACCATCCTCCATTTTCAAAAACAGTCATTTGCACTTAGACTTTTCCAGCATGATTCGTACACTTTCAGCTCAACATTATTATTGGAATAGCTTCCTGGAGGTTCAAGGAAGTTAACCAAATCATTAAAACACTGTGAAGTGAGCTCTAACTCAAAACACGATTTCCAGTTTTGAGGTAAGTTTTCTGATTTTCAATCTCTTCATATAGGCATTGTTAGCTTTCCATTTTCAAAGATAAAATATAGACATCATAGCCCTGAAGCTGACCACGTCCTTCGAATTCATTTATATTGCTTGAGTAGTGAGAATTTTAAGTTTGAACTTTCTCAAAAAATTAGGTCATATTTGGTACCATTTAAAATCCGTGCTCATCTTTGATTTATAGTTTTCGTTATTTACATTTGTGGAATCGTGATGAAAAATGGAGTAACTTTCATGTTTACAGTTTTAATTTTTGTTGAGAAATGAGAAAGTTACAAGATTCAAAAATGGTGAAGAACAAGTCTGGCGCGAGGTTGAAGATGATATAGCTATGGGGTTATTTTAAAATATAATATGTTGGTTTTATTTTAATAAACGGATGTATAGTCACTCCAGTGGTAGAGAGCACGTGCATATTTCCAAAGGGCCTGGATTCGAGCCCCAGCGCTGCCTTTTTGTTTTAATTTTCTAACATTTTTGTTCCTTTTTGTCACACAGCTAACGTGTTGGGCCTCCACGACTGGGCCTTGTTTCATTTATTCTTTCTCACCCCCTCATTTATTTTGCAACGCAACCCATTCATTGTTTTTTTTTCTTTTTTTCTTTTTCTAACTTACAAAAACCATATTGGGCCTAAACCTTAAAATCTTCTTTTTTCTACAAAACCACCATTTCTCATTTTACACCCTCCTGACTTTTATTTTATTTTTCTTTTTATTTTCCTTTCTTTATTAATATTATAATTATTATTATTATTATTATTAATATTATAATTATTATTATTTAAATCAAAAATCCCAAAAATGTTTTAGATTTTATTTAGAATATTTAGTATTAGTATTTTATTTTAATTTTTAATTTTCTTTTTAATTAAAATTAATTTATAACTTAGGATTTTTATTAATTAACTTTTTTATACTAGTTTAATTAAGATAAAACCATTTCATAAAAACCCTAAAAATTACTTTCTTGATTAATTCAATTTCTTTTCTCAAAATAATTTAGGTTTAGTTTTCTTAAATTAATTTAGACTAATTAGTTATTTTTCCTTTTAATTTAATTAAGTTAAACCTCTTATACAAAAAACTCAAACAAAAACAATTTCATTTTCCTTTCATATTGACTTTACATTCTTGTACATATATTTGACATCATTCAATATGGTTGTAATAGTAATTAGGTGTAATTTCTCTATTCTCCCAATTTGTAAATTTGTACCCACATCCCCAAATGATGTAATAGCGTAGAATTTTACATTTCCGCAACTTATCGCTTTCAATATAAATGCTAGTAATTAGGGTTTGTATGGAAAGACTAAAATCAACAAGTAGAAAACTTTAATTCAAGACAAAGATGCATGAAAAAACAAACACTTCATACACTTGCACCTCTAGGGTTAACCCTCACTTGTTGCCTAAGATAAAAATAGTCATGTTACGCAAGCATGGGATACTTTAGAAAAAACAAGATCATAGTCCCTCGATGACCCTTCAAATTTTGACTTCATAAATCATCTTAGACCCTTACAAAAAAATGCTAAGATATCCTATAATGTTGCTTTCTATGACTATACGATGACCCACACCCGTCCCTTCACATCCAATGATAGGGCTTCTTATTAATCAATGGTAGGATAGAAATATCTAAAGGGGGAGGAAAAGAACTAAGACTCTTTGAGTAGGTAGAACGTTCATAGTTGCTTGCTCACAACCATTTTCAAAAACATCTTTCAAACACACCAACATTTTCAAATGAAATATTTTCAAAATTCAACACTTTGTATGCATTCTTATAGAGACGAGAATCATTACGAATTTCGCCAAAACGAATGCACTTTTCACAAATACTTTCAAAAAATATCACAAACACATTTCAAAAAAATCATTTCAAAGTGAGCTAGCAACTAAGAGCCCGTAGATAATTACGGATTAAAAGGGTACTAACACCTTCCCTTTTCATAACCTACCCCCCGAACTCAAGAAAATATCTCTAAAGGTCTTTCCTATTCTTTTCATCCTTTTCTTTATTGGATAAAAGAAAAGTCGGTGGTGAATCTTGCTATCCGCAATAATTGCGATCAAACACAAAACACCCAAGTCAGTTCTCCCACCGTATTATAGTGGGTAACTTGCAGGTAATTAAGAATAGCTCGTAGGAGTTTGAGGATACCTTGGAGTTATTCATATATATATATATATATATATATATATATATATATATATATATATATATATATATATATATATATATATATATATATATATATATATATATATATATCCATTTATGATAGTTGTCTTGCTCTTATATTGTAACATCGGGTGGGGAAACGCTTGAGTAGAATTTTCAATTGTTTTGATAAACCTATTTTATGAGTTTTAGTATGATGGATGTGTTTGATGATGACTTTTGATATTGACCAAATGGGTTTTGATGTTGATGAACTAAATGAAGTTATTTTTGAGAGTATGATTCCGCTGCGAGATTTAAATTCGTTTGTTGATGTTATTAAAGAAGTAATTGTTTAAAATGATTTAAATCTCGCGTTACAGAGCAAGATGTTTTATATGATGTTTTTATGAAGATGTGACACCATATTGGTGATTTATGTTTGATTAATATTATAATTATTCGGGAATTATCCATTGAATTTAGAAGGGTGTTACAACCGCGAGTGTAATACTAATCACCTCCCTAAAAGTTAGCATTGTGAGCAGAATTTGGTTGAAATGTGCCTTGATCTACAGTAGTAGTTGCACTAGTAGTAGCAAGTTCTTGTTTGTAATTGTTCAACTTAGCCTCTTGAACCTACAAGAGTGCCTCAACATCCCAGACGTGCACAAGCTCCCCCTTGTTATGCAGCATCATAATGAGTGTGTTATATTCTTCATGTAGTTCTTGAAAAATAACATCAACCAAGTCTCGCACAGATATTGGGTCCCCTATAGCAAGAAGAGAATCTACAATGGTACGAATCTGAAGAAAGTATTCAGAGATAGGTTTAGTACCTTTCTTGCTTGTTTTTTACTCTTCCATGAGCTGGTGAACTCCAGCCTTCATCTGCAAGTTATAGTGTTTGTGATCTTTATCCCAGACTTTAAAGGCATGTTTACACAATATCACATGTGGTAAGACTCCTTTAATGATTGTGGAAATTAGCCAAGTTAAAAGAGCTTGATCTTGCTCGTTCCAAGACTGGTAGTTTTCAGAAACAATATTGGAAATGTGATCATGTCCAGTCTTGAGCATATGTGGTATTTGAGGATTCACCACGATTTTATGAATTTTGTGTGAAAGTATAATTCCTTCTACCCGTTGATTCCATGGCAAGAAGTTGTTATCTTACAGTTTGATGGATAACTTTGGTGTAAAAGAGTTCGAAGCACCTGAAAATAGAGATTATACGTGGTGATTTATGATGTTTGAACAAATGGAGGTGATGAATGCACTCAAAGATTTGATGAATGATACAGGTCCGCCATTTGATGTTTCTTTGAAACTTTCAATTGAAGAACAAAGGTACTTATCACGAGTTGAACCTTCAAGTTTCTCTGAAAATTTGCAGTTTAGTGCAGCTTCTCTGGATCTTTAACTTTCAACAATGACAACAATGATGAATCTTGAAGTTTCTCTGAAATTTTTGCGATTCAATGCAGCTTCTCTAAAGCCGAAATCAAGTTCCTCTAAATGATTGATATCGTGTTAGAGCTTGAATCTTGATTCGTGATGAGATTAAGGAGAGATGAAAAAGATGTTGAAGTGTTGAAGCTATGCTCCATTGTATTATGATTATTGTTTTATTGATCTTTGCACATGCTAAGTTTTTATATATACAATCTAGTCCATGTAGAATGACAATGATATTAGCTTTTGTGATGTGATATTCACGTCACAGATGACAATATTTTTATAGTGAATCTTAACTAACTTCATGACCATGATAACAAACTTTTGTAGTAATCCTAACTACCACTCAACTACTTTAACTAACTGTATCTCTCATAGTTTTCAATAGAGTGTCATTCATTTTGATCAAATTTAATAACTCAATTAGAAAAAAATTGAATCTCTAGCCATGGCACTATTTAAATTAATGTGTTAAGTATTTCTTTCTCAAAATAATCTAAGTATTTTTTAATTTCTTATAAAAAAAATAATCAATACTATAAAGGTATTATTTTTTATAATGAAGGTAGTAATTTTATAAACAACATGGCTAAAAAAAAATTTTTTCGTTTGAATCCTCGACCAAAAGTCATCATAGGAGATTGGAAAAAGAATGAAGGAATTCACCGACGACGGATGCAAATGATATGAATGAGGGAATGAAGAAGGTGGTGGGGACATGAGAATCTTTATGTTTCCTACTTTTAATGATGAATTCAAGGCAAGTGGTAGATGTGGCACAGGGATGGTGCCCATGAATATGTTGGTTTGAGCCCCTCATGCTGCATGGTTTGGGAGAAAGATTTAGTGGTTACGCGTGTGGGGGTTGCGTGATTGTGCATGTATCTTACCAAGACATCCAATGGGACACACTAATGAAAATAAAATGGTCGTTTAGTTTTTCCTATAAATAATTCTGACTATTATCTTATGGAATTTAATGTTTGTGTATAGGGTCAAAGGTTGCTATTTGGTCTATAGGATTGATTGATAGAGTGTATAAGTGAAAATTGTGAGTCTAAGTGTGAGATGGATCTTTCTATTAATCTTGGTTTTATTATGTAGATACAATGGATTACGCTCTACATTGTAGCCAAAACTATTTATCAAAACAATTATAGTCAAAACGACTTTTGATTAATTGCATAATACATTACAATCTATTTAATTAATACATTACAATCTATTTAATTAGTATAATTTGATGTAGTTTTGGACAAGTTAAGAACGCTTGAATGCACCAAAAAACAATAATAATTTTCCTTGCATTTTTCCTAAAAGAAATATAACATTTATAGCAAATTTGTTGTCTATCATAAGCTTTACATGTTTTTTCACCTTGATCTTCAGATTCTGCAATAAACTTATCAATCAAATAGTTTGACACACAAACAAAGTACATCCAATATATTCAGCTTCACAAGTTGACAACGCAACCACATGTTGCTTCTTAGAGCACCAAGAAATGGGACTTCCCAGATATTTGAAAATATATGCAGAAGTACTTCTTCTGTCAACCATGTCTCCGCAACAATCAGGGTCTGAATATCATACTAGCTATGAGTCAGATTTAACACCACAAGAGAACAACGCTTCATACCTTAGAGTCCCTTTAATGTATCTCAAAATCCTGATAACAACTTGGTAATGTGACCATTTGGATTTCTTCATAAACCTACTCAATATTCCAACCGCATAGCAAATGTCAGGTATGGTGTTACAGAGATATCTCAATGAGTCAACCAACTGTTTAAAAGTTGTAGCATCTACGTCATCACCCTCAGAATTAGAATCCAGCTTGTGATTCGTCTCAACAGGTGTGATTGCAGTCTTGCAATTTGTTAACTCAAATCTCTTTAGAATCTCAAGTTCATACTTCAACCGATGCAAAATGACACCCTTCTCAGAGTACAGAATCTCCATCCCTAAAAAATATACCATATTTCTCATATCAGTCATCTCAAACCCATCCATCAACGCCTTCTTGAACTTGACTATCTCATAAGAACAACTTCTAATTAGCAATATGTCATCAACATAAAGATATAGCATAATCATATTGCTTTTAGAAATATGTTAAACATAAACGCCATATTTCATCTCAACCTTTTGAGTCCTTACGGTTTGAAAAATGAATCAATTTTTAGATTTCAAGCTTTAGGAGTTTGTTTAAGTCCATAAAATGCTTAGTGTAACCTATAGACCATCCTTTCCTTATACTTCTTCACAAATCTATGAGGTTGTGACGTGTATACTTCTTCTTGCAAAGGACCGTTCAGAAATGTAAATTTCACACTCAGATACATTAAAGACCAATTTCTATTAATAGCTATAGCATTCACCAATCTTATTATTTCATGTCTAGCTACAAGAGCAAACACTTCAAAGTAATCTAACCTAGGTTTCTGCAAAAAATCTTTTGCTACTAACCTTGCTTTGTGCTTGCCAGTTGATGCATTTGGCTTTAACTTCACCTTGAGAACCTATCTGACGTTGATGGCTTTCTTCTCCTTTGGAAGTTCAATCAACTCTCAAGTCTTGTTTCTTTCTATAGCCTCCAGTTATTTTTCAATGGCCTTCAGCCACACTTTCTTCTTAAGAGCTTCTTCATTACTTGCTAGTTCAGAGTCTACTAACATGACACACTAAATAACTTCTCCCTCAGAGTTTATCTCAGTATCTTGCAATATGTCAAACTCTGCAAATCTCATTGGTATTTATCTGATTCTTTGTGGCCTCTGAACTTGTTCAAAATCACCTTCTAATTTTGGAACAATATCAGATGCTTGACCACCTCTAAAATTTGGATCACCTTCAAAATTTCTTTCTTCAGAAGGTTGACCTCCTCTAGAGTCTTTACCACTAGATTCTAGATCATCATCAAAATCTGGATCAAAATCAAATTTACCTTCATAGTCACCTTCAGACTCTGACTCGTCTTCAGAGTCTCTTTCAGGTTCTGACTCATCTTCATCTTTAGAGTCATCTTCTAACTCTGATTCATCTGTCGAACCTTTAGAGTCTGAAGTATCTTCAGAAGTTAACTCAGGTGTTGACACCACATCTGATTCTAACTCTTTCATAATGACATTTCATATGACTTCCACCTTATTGGGGACTGGATAATAAATCTTATAAGCACTTGTACTGTGGTATCCGATCAGCAACATTACTTTGCTTCTATCATCCAGCTTCTTTGTAGTAGCACCTAGAACATGTTTGTAACAAACTAAATCAAATACCATGAAATGACACACACTTTGATTATCTCCACTACACTTCTCAAAAGGAACATTTTCCTTCAGCTTATTAGTTGGACACCTTTTGAGCACATACGGTGATGTGGCAACAACATCTCCCCACAACGTGTGAGGCAACTTCTTCTCTTTCAACATGCTCCTTGTCATATCAAGAAAAAATTTATTTCTTATTTCAACAAGACCATTATGTTAATGAGTGTATGGAGTAGTAACCTCATGCTCAATTCCATTCTCCTCACAACACTTCTTGAACTCAGTAGAGTTGTACTCACCTCCACCGTTAATTCTGAGAACTTTCAGCTTCTGGCCACTATGTTGTTCAACCTTCACCTTGAACTTATGAAACTCAGTAAACACTTCATTCATAAACTTAATAAGCGATACCCATGTCATCCTTGTGAACTTGTCCATAAAGGAAACAAAATATTTGTTTCTTCCAAGTGAAGGTACTTCAAATGGTCCACACACATCAGAATGCACTACTCCAAAAGCATGGTTTTCTCTTGGGGCTACTTCTAACGTAAATGGAAATCTGGATTGCTTTCCTTTCATGCAGATCTCACATGAATTCTTAGGCTTCACAATCTTAGGAATGCCATGTACCATCTTCTTAGAACTTAGATGCCCTAAGCTTCTGAAGTTCAGATTCCACAATTTCTTATGCAACAAGTCATTATCACCTTCAGTGCCTTATGCACTAAGGCATTTAGTTTCAGATGTCTCCACATTCAACTTGAATGTTCTATTGCTTCCCTGCTCACATTGCATAATCACCTTCTAATTATAATTATACAACTTCAAGAGATTTTCCTTCATTGTAGTTGAGAAACATTTCTCAATGAGCTGACCTACACTCATCATATTTCTCTTTATGCCATGAATATACCAAACATCTTTGATCAAAACAGTTTTACCATTCTTCACTTTGACTTTGACATTTCCCATACCTTCAATGTTGAGGTATTTATCATCAGCACATCTTATCTTTTTCGTCAAAATCTAGCAGCCATTGTTTGTTTCCAATTAAGTGATTTGAGCATCTAGTGTCCATATACCACAAGTCTAACAAACATCAACCATTAGAATCAGAAGCCATAAATAGAACAAGTTCATCATCAGAATCTCCTCTGGCTATATTTTCTTCTTCTGGCTTCCTTTCCTTGTTTGACCAACAGTTCTTAGCAAAGTGACCAAACCTATTACAACAGTAACATTGACCCTTTATCTTGTCATGTTTCTACTTTCCCTTCTGATGTTTTTTCTCAACAGAGTTGGAGGCTTCTGAATTCTGAGAATCAAGACATCTTCTGGCCCTACTTGATGAATGAAGTTTTTAGATCCTTCTATAGGTATCTTTCAGAGGTTCTCTGAGTTAGACGAAAATCTTGTGCCTCTAGACTACTTTGTAGCTCTTCAATTCTCATGGTGCTCAAATTATTAGAATGTTCAATTGCTGCAACAATGTAATTAAATTAAGGAGTAAGATATCTCAATACCTTCTCAATAATTACTTGTTCAGAAAGAGTTTCTCCACAAGATTTCATCCCATTTGTGATCAGAATCACTCTAGAAATGTAATTAGGTACCTTCTCATTGTTCTTCATGTTGAGATTTTCATACTGCTTACATAAAGATTGAAGCTTCACCTTCTTTACTAAAACATCACCTAGCATCGTGTCAGTATATCCCATGTAGCCTTCGCCATTGCTAAATCAGCGATTTTCTCAAACACAATTGCATCCTCACACTGATGGATGTAGAACAACGATTTCAGTTCTTTCTTCCTCGTATCTCTTTGCGTATTTCTCTGTTCCTCTGCCGCATCCTCTATAACCTGGATTTAACCATTTGTGATGAGATCAAGAATGTCTTTAGCACCGAATAACACACACATTTGAATCATCCACTGATTTCAATTCTTTCCATCAAACACTAGAGGCTTTCTATTCAAGCTACTTCAGTCTTCCATCTTTGCTCTTATGCGCTAAAACTCAAACAGATCACACACATTTGAATCATCCACCAATTTAAATTCTTTCCATCAAACACTAGAGGCTTTCTATTTAAGCTACTTCAGTCGTTCATCTTTGTTCTTATACGCTGAAACTCAAACAGATCTCACCAAAACACTCATGTTTCCCTATCACAAAAATCAAGAAATGCAATTCTGTTGCGATTCTGATCGTGAATTCAACATGAATTCAAGAAAAACCAAAATCAATTACAAACACCTCATGTACACTCTTGTTTCCATGTGATTTAAACTGGAGCTCTAGATACCAATTGTTGGCGCACAAGATTGAAGATGAAGATGGAAGATGAGAGACAAAGAGAAGAGAGAGAAAATGGTTATAAGAAAATTTTGAGAGAGAGACTATATTTACTGCATTATCAAAAACTAGCTACAAACTTGTTTAAATCTACAAAAGATAAGCTTCCACATAGGCACTGCTAAAATGCTAAACAAAGTTAACTATCACATGGACAAACAACTTCATAACCTATAAGCTTATACACATCTTATGGAACAACAACATAACCTCGGAAGCTTCTACTTCTAAGTAAGAACACCTTCTGATTATTACCTTCTTAACATGAATTACTTCTAACATAAACAACATAAAGTGTTTTGGATTTGTAAGATGAATTGACTATAGAATTAAAGCAAATGACATGTAATATATATATATATATATATATATATATATATATATATATATATATATATATATATATATATATATATATATATATATATATATATATATATATATATATATATATATGTTGGTCATCCACTATTCATACAAGCCAAAAACAACATAATATAAGTAAAATTGGTTTGAAAGTATAAAACAGGATTCAAAGATTAATATTATACTAAAATGAAGTACAAAGGGTTTTCAATCTGCATTACAAATTATCTACGATTTTTAACACTAATACCATATTGTTGGACAAGTGACTTCAATCATAAAAAGGGAGGTGAACTGTAGTATTCAAAATTCGTGATTAATTAAAAAATGTATCTCTTTAAAACACCAAACTGTGTTAGTAAAGAGAGAGGGAGAGAGGAGAAAGCAATGAAAATAATTTTAAATGATAAAGTAAGTGATAGAAATTAAGGAGATAATGTTAGAGAGATTCCACCGATATTTATATAGGTTCGGCCGAACGTTGGCCTACTCTTGTCTCCAACAGATCTTCTTGATAGTTTTAATAACAATAATTTTGAGCATTAACAAGAAATGCCCATAAACCTTCATTACAAGAAATTCAAGAGATTTTACACTAACTTGTCTCCCTAATCAAAAAATAAATTTTCTAGAGGATGAACTAACAAATAAATTAGAGATTTCACCAACTAATCTTAATAACCAAATATAACTTTTACAGACTGAGTTCTCACACTACTACGAAAAACCCATATAATAACAGTTGTGAAAGACCTATAATAATTGTTGAACAATCAGTGTTGGGTAGGGTGTGACTGTAAGTGGGTTATTTACAATCACGGTTTATTGCTCATGGTAGTAAACTGGATAGCATGCTACATACAACCACAATTGTATTAAACAACAGTTGTTGAGTGTCTTTTAATAAAATAAAAAAATCCAGCAGTCAGAACAACAACAGCAGCAAGTACAATAAGAACAACAAGAAGAACAAAGTAACAACAACAAAAAAAACAAAAACAAGAAGAAGAAAAACAAAAAATAACAACAACAACTAGAACAACAACAACAACAAAAAAAACAACAATAACAATAAAAACATCAAGAATAACAACAAAAGAACAACAAGAAGAAGAACAAAAACAATAACAAAAAAAGAACAACAAGAACAACAACAACTAATATTGATAACTTGAATCCATACTTTCCTTGTCTCATTCAAGTTGGAGAAGAGATGATGACGTTCTAAAATTTGTTAATGAAAGAAATGATGTTTTTGAGTTTTGTTTATGGAAGAAATGATATTTTGAAGCTTGGTTTAGTGGAGAAATAAAGTGTCATAAATGAAAGATGACATTTGGAGGTAGAAGATAAAGTTCCTCTGAGTTGGAAGTTCGTCTAACTTTTAGGTTTCACGCGGATCACTAATGATAGTGTCTTGAGCATTGATACTCACTAAATGGACAAAAAATATTTGTTTAAGGACAATGAAGAAACTCAATAAATATGTTTATATTTTCCCATGACCTTGAGTGGCTTTTCACCACGGGTGGAAATTCCAACCGTTGAGAAAAGTGGATTAAAAATAAATGAAAAACAAAATTATAGGTGCTAGGATTTGAACCCATGACCCTGAGTAACGTTCACCATGGTTGGAACTTCCAAGCTTAGTAGTTAAAGTGGATAGTGCACTACATACAACAATGGTTGTATTAAATAACTTTTGTTGTATGTATTTTAAGAAAATATAAAAAATGCAGCAGGAAAACAAAAACAACAACAAGACTCGAACTCATTACCATGTGCCACTTTTTACCACGATTGGAACTTTCAACTATGGTGATAAGTGGATTAAAAATGAAAATAAAAAGATAGTGCCTAATTGAATATATTCTACCACATTGGATCCTTTGGTTGTGGTAACATGGGTATTGTTGTATATCCTTTTTGTTGTAGTGTCCAGAATCAAACTCAATCCTTCAAGAGTGTCGCACTCTTGAAATAAAATAGTGGCGCAAAACTAGTACAAAATTTTCCTCACTGAAATTTTGTTCCCCAGGGGGCAGATTTCGAACACGAAGTTCTGGACAACTGGTTCGACAAGTTAAACTAGAATCACCATAATTAACACAATCTAACTTGTACAAGATGATGGAGCGGAAAAGCAATAAAGAACACAATTGGCAATCCAATTCGATGCAACACCACTTACGTCTAGAGGGTTTACTTTCAACCTAAAAAAGGTAATTCACTATTAGTAATTTAGTACACTTAGTCTCATAGGAAAAACAAACCTGTGTTGTTTAATTCCTCATGCACTGGATTGTTTCTCATGTGTTGCGCCCCAAGAATGGTGGGCATTCAAGGGTTGATCAAGTTGAGGCCCACCTTGTCTATATCCTCCTTCATAAGATTAAGATCAGTTGGCTAAACTATTTTGTCTTTTGCATATTCACCATCAAAGATTATAACAAAGGAACGTCCTTTTGTTATGTTTCTATGATCGCCAAGATTCTCAACTTCTTCAACATTGGGGTTCCTAATCTTTAATACATCTCATCGGGATCGACTCAAGAGTTCACCCAACGGACCTTAACCAACATGAGGTACTTTTGGGATAACAACGCAAAGGTGTACTACTTTTAAATAAAGGAATCTCACAAAAATATATACAAATTTGATGATCCAACTGAATTTGAAGAAAAAACTGACGTGTCTACCATTGATGAGTAACCAATCGGTGGAACTCGTCAAAATGATGTTCATACGGTGGATGTTGACTATGAGGTTGATGATGTGTGGTTAAATGCTCCTGCAAATCAACAACATGAAGAAATCAAGGATAGGAACGATGGCAAGCAAATTCTTGGACACAACAAGGTGATGCCTATAGAGAGTATGATGGAGGTTCTCAAGAGTATTGGTCTGGTTCTCGAGGTAATGATTTTAGGACTACTAGAAATGAGTATGCTATAATTTATATGCTTTAAAACATGAAAGTGTAGCAAGATGAGCATTATGAGGAAGAAGTGTGTTGGTGGTATGATTTCCAGGCTGCTCAAGAAGAGCGTTTCAGACTGGTTTAAGAGCACTTGACGGCACATGATACAAATTTTGAGGCCTTTTTTTTCTTTTGCCACTGGGAAGTTTTCTATAGTACGAAGTGAGATGGGTACCATGAATGATGCTATGCAGACCATATTAAATAGCATGATGACGCTCAATGTTCAAAATCATGAGGAAACCTCGTGGTTTTATCAAGAGATACGTAATTCTATGGATCATTGTGGCAGGCGACATCATAGGGTTCATAGAAGTCATAGGGGTCATTGAAGCATGGTGTATTTGGGGTGTTGGATTGAGTTTTGTTGTTCCACTCTATATCATGCATTGTTTTATTTTTGAATCATTTTGATTTTGTGTTTCTTTCATGTTTTGTTCTATTATTTTATGTACTAACTACTCTATCACTTCATTATAGTGAAACAATGGTTTTATATTTATTTAATTATGATAATGTATGACAACTTAGTTCTAATGTTTTTTGATATTTTATTTCTATTTATGTTTAAGCATTTCAACTTTGTGTCTCTCCATTTATATGGGTATATGTGAGTGCACGTTCTTTCTTTGCAAAAATGCCTCAGTGTGATATATTTGTATTTGTGTGTTAAATTATTTTGTCAAAGGGGTAGAAGCATATGTGATACGAAGTTGGGATGCCCATATTCAGGGGGAGCCTTTATGAAGACACGGAGTGCATCGTTATAAGTTTTACCATCATCAAAAATGGGGAGTATGTGTGTGCATTTTCCCATTAGATGTTTTACATGATATCAAAAATAGGAAAACTTTAGCATATTTGTATATTGGACGGTATCTCTGAGTCATTATATGCACATAAGCATTAGGGATATTAGACTGCATTTAGTACATGTTTAGAAAAGGTATTATGCATTAAAAATCATTTTCTGCAAGAAAAACAAGTCTATGTGTTGACACATGTGGGTCAATATTAAATCTTGTAGGCTCTTTTTGCATGTGTCGACACATACAACCTTTCAAGTCAACACATACTAAAGAAATATCATCTATGTGTCGACACATGCGATTTTTAGGTTGACATATGTACTGCATTTTTAAAGCCTGTAGCCTCTATTTCCATGTGTCGACACATGACCTGATACAAGTAAACACGTAACTTATATGTGTCGACACGTGCTGTAAGTTTTTTGAAAAACTGCATTCTTTTTCAATTTCAAAAATTCCCTTTTGCCACCAACTTGCAAACTTATAAATACTTCATACATGCATCATTTCTAACTTGATGAAACTATAAACACATACAAAAAAATTTCTTCATCTTCAACCTACAATCTATGCATACACATAAACAAACTACATATAATCATTTTTTTGGGTGCCATCTAGACGAGTGCTGATAACGTCTAATTTAGGTTGGTGTAACCGGTAAATTATGTTGAGAATTTTTAGGGTTTCATTGGGAAAAACCTTAGGGTTTGTCCTCCAAGATCATAATGTTAATTTAAGGGTTTTCACAAGAGTTCACAAATATTGGATTCGATCGAGTGAAAGCTTTAAAGATTGGGATATCTTGCAAATGAGTAGCTTGAAACGATGAATCGTTTGGAAATCCTTAGACACGGTGATACACAATTGGATTCAATTGATTGAAATATTTGAATAATGGCATATCTTGCAAAGGAGTAGCGTGAGACAGTGAGTCAATTGCTGTTAGCGGGATACTTGGTCGAGCTCAAGATTAAGGAAAGAGAAAAGGTTAAAATCAACATCAAACATATGGTTTGTAGGCTTGCATTACTACATTTCTCTTGTAAATGACTTTTTGCAAAGTAAGATACATTATCTCAATTCTAAACATAACTAGGGGCAGACGTAGCCATAAAGAGGACAATTGGTAAACTGCCTAAACTATGAGTACAACTTCCCTTCAAAAGTGTTTTGTATGATGTCAAAACCAGGACAAGATGGCACTTCTATGAATTAGATGGTATCATTATGTCTTGTGGTACTCCTATGCATTATAGGTCTTAGGAATCATTAAAAAGCATATTAAAATTGATTCAAATCATTGAAAAAAAACCATTTTTGCATAGTTTTTCGTTGCATGTGTCGACACATTTGAGTTTCAGGTCGACACATGTAACTCCTTTTAAAGCATATAGATTCTATAAGTCTAAGTTCGACACATGCATCCATACAGGTCGACACATACTGAAAGAATTCTGAAATTGCAGAAATTTCCATTTTATGTGTCGACACATCCGTTTTTGAGGTCGACACATCTACTAGCATATTTAAGCCTGTAGCCACTGAGTTGTTCAGGTCGACACATGACATTATCTATGGTCGACACATATGAGTTAAACACAAATTATGTGTCAACACACACGAGTTTGAGGTCGACACATCTTGTTTGATTCTGTCATATTTTAATTTCGATTTTATTCCAAATTTACCTTTATTGCTCTAATTGTTCCTCAACTATAAATACTCATTCATGCATCATCCATAACTTGATGATACCATAAAATTAGCCTACTTTTTCTCTTCATCTTCAATCTTCAAATCTATGCATACACACCAATATTACATTGTGATGATGTTCCGTTTGGGTGCCATCTAGATGAAGAATTGTGAATTTCCAATTGGTTTGGGTTTAGTTCTTGTAAGGGTCTTCATCCAGAAAAACCATCGGGTTTGTCCTCCAAAATCATTTGTTGAATTGGGGGTTTTCGTGTAAGATCACGCGAAGGATCTTTCATGTGAAAAATCCCTTGGAGTGTTTGAAATCTTTTCAAGGAACCTTAGAGTGGTTGAAATATTTTTAATGAAGTAGAAAGAATTGGATGATAGTATCGGTAATCTTGTGGTTATAGTTTGCAATAGGATTTACTCGAGTGAAAAATCCCTTGGAGTGTTTGAAATTTATGCAAGGAACCTTGGGTTGTTTGAAATCCTTTTAAGGAAGTAGCTTAAGTGGCGAATAGGTTGTATCTCTCGGTTGATTTAATCTTGCTTAAGATCAAAGGTTGGAAGAAGGAACATCAACACCAAATTGGAGAATTTTGTATTGTTGTTTTTAACTCTTCCATTGTATTAAACATTTTGCATATAAAAATTATCCTAGTTCCATTTGAATTAGACGCAAATGTACCCACACAGGAGGACGACAGTGGGGAATTGTGTAGACAAGTTAGTTCTTTTATTATTTAGCCTTGGAAATAGCATTCCAAAGTGATTGTGTTCAAACAATAAATAAAGTGGATTGTTGATTTGAGTTTGTATCAATCTATTACTCATTTTATTTCATAAATTTATCTTATAAAATTTTTATATCCAAGTTTCCAATAAGTTGTTTTTAGACTACTTATTTAGTTAATTGTTTCCGCATCATAAAGTTTTAAAAATAATTAATTTATATATTTGTGTCTAAAAATATTTTTCGTGCCTCTATTCACCCTCCTCTAGATACGCATTATCGTCTAACAAGTGGCATCAAGAGCCTGGTTGATTTCGGCTTAATAACACTCTTTAGAAAATGGCTTACGAACCTAAGGGGGGTCATAAGAGAGCTTCAATTTTTACGGGAGAAAATTATACTTATTGGAAAACTTATATGTGAATTCATATCAAGTCATATACAAAGGTGTTTGAGAAGCCATTCAAAATGGTCTAACAATGGTGACATATGATGTTGATGGCATTACTATGCCTAAGCCGGAAATTCTATGGGATGAGAATGATAATAAAAAGTGGTCTTACGATTGGAAAGCTAAAAAAATCATCATATCCGCACTTGGTGTTGATGAGTTCTATCCCATTTCCCATTGTCAAACTGCTAAGTCTATGTGGGAGACTCTACAAGTTTCCCATGAGGGAACTAATGAGGTCAAACAAGCTAGGATTAATACACTGACTCAAGAGTTTGAAGTCTTTCGCATGAAAAATGGTGAAACCATTACGAAAATGCAAAAGAGATTCTCTCACCTTATTAATCATTTGAACTTGATAGGTAATCCTATTTCCTATGATATTGCTACTAATAAAGTTTTGAGATGTATTACTAGGTGTTGGCAACCAAAGGTCACCGCGATCAAGGAAGCTAACAATCTTGAAACACTTGATCTCACCGCACTTTTTGGTTAGCTTGAAAAACATGAGCAAGAACTCAATTTCTTGGACAAATATGAAAGTAAGCTTAAGAAGAAAAAGAAGACTAAGGAAAGACACAAGGAGGAATTTATGAAGTCCAAAGCTCTTAAGGCTTCTAGCTCTAAATCCTAAAAAGAAGAGCAAAACAAGAATAATGACTTTAGTGATGATGAGATCTCGGATGATGAAAAGATAGTACTATTTGTAAGGAAGTATAATCGATATGTTCGAAAAAATGGAATTAAATATTCTGACAATAATCTCATGAAGTTATGAAGATAATCCTCCTCCCTCAAAGAAGAGAACAAAAAAAGGACAAAGGAAATGTTATTTTCTATGAATGTGGTAAGACTGGTCCCTATAAACCAGATTTTCCATCTCTTGCCAAAAGGAAAGGAAAAGGCCAAATAAATAAGTCTATACAAGTCTATATTTCTTAGGAAAGTGAAAGTGAATCCTCAAGAGATGAAAACTCAAGTGACAGTGAAGAAGAGGCAAATTTTTGTTTCATGGAAAATCATCGGCAAGGCAAGAAAAGTGATGTAAGTTCTAAATACTCTAACATTTCCTCTTTGTCGTATAATGAATTAAAAGGTGAATTTGAAAAACTACAATTAGATTTTTTGAATTCTAACAAAAGATTGGCCTCCCAAGAAAAAGTTTTCACATTTTTAGAGGCCAAGGTTGATGAAACCAATGATGATTTAGAAGTATTAAAAGAACTAATTGTAGATATTTCAAATCATAAAAAAGCTGATGAGCCTTCTTACAAGTATGGTTATGAGATATGTCAAATTTGGCAACAAGAAGTGAGTACTCTTGCTACCAAATTGGATAGTCTACACCATCCCATGAAGAACATATTTATTAGGTCCTTGAAGGTTGAAAAGCCTCATAAAAACTACTTTCTGTTTAAGAAAGTTCCTAATAGCATTATTTATTCTCATCATAGGATATTTTGTCATTGTTATGGAAAAAAGGGTCACACTATTGAAAAATGTAAGTTTAGGATTTTTTTTTATTCCTAAAGGTGATTTTCAGTGGTTGCTCAAAAGCAACATTTGTTTAACTCTCTGTCATGGACCCAATGATAATTGGGTATCTACCAACCTTATTTGAATTTTTGTAGGTTGAATGTCTTGATGCTATGACGGGACAGTGGATGGTCAAGACATATGATGGGATACATATCGCTCTTCTTCGACTTTGTGGCGAAGAAGAAATGATTTGTGTCCTATGGTGATCACAACAAAGGTGAGATACTTGGAAAAGGTAGTATAGGTAATCCCTCAACTATTACTATCTCAAATGTTATGCTAGTTGAAGGTCTTAGACATAATCTTCTTAGTATTAGTCAATTATGTGACAATAGATACAAAGTATCCTTTGCAAAAGATTGTTGCATAATTGAACATAGTGAAAAGGAGGATTGCATGTTTAAGGGTTTGAGGGTTAGTAACATTTATATTCTTGACTTAAATGGTATTTTATTTAACAATGATAAATGTCTTGTTACCTTTAGTGAAGACTCTTGGCTATGGCATAGACGTTTACCTCATGTCGACTTTGACCTACTTAATAAAATTGTCTCAAAAGATTTAGTAATTGGTCTACCAAAAATAAAATTTTCTAAAGATCACCTATGTGATACATATCAAAATGGTAAGAAAACAAGGGACTCTTTTAAATCTAAGAAAGTTATTTCTACATCAAGGCCACTTGAGCTCCTTCACATGGATTTGTTTGGTCCCTCGCGGACTAAAAGCATAGGTGGAAATTATTATGGTTTAGTGATTGTATACGATTACTCTAGATTTTATTGGACGTTTTTCTTACGTAGAAATGATGAAACATTCATAGCTTTCATACGTTTTGCCAAGATTTCTCAAAATAAAATGAATTCAAATATTGATGTTATTAAAAGTAATCATGGAGGTGAATTTGAAAACCACCTCTTTGAAGAATATTGTGATATATTTGGTATTGGACGTTACTTTTAACCTCCTAGAACTCCACAACAAAATTATGTTGTTAAGAGGAAAATCGCATTTTAGCGGAGTTGGAAAGAACAATGCTCAATGATTGTGGTCTACCAAAATACTTTTAGGCCAATGCTATTAGCACGACATGTTATGTCTTGAATAGGATAATTATTCGTCCAATTCTTGACAAAACTCCTTATGAAATTTTGAAAGGTAGAAAACCAAATTTATCCCATATGCATGTCGGTGGATGTAAATGTTTTGTTTTAAATAATGGAAAAGACAATCTTGGAAAATTTGATGCGAAAGCCGATGAAGGTATTTTCTTGGATACTCTCAATCTAGTAAAGCATATAGAGTTTATAACAAGATATTACTTATTGTTGAAGAGTCTTTTCATGTTACTTTTGATGAGACTTCCCTAAATAGTGTTGGGGAAGGTAGTTCTTTTCATGGTGTAGGTACACCCACGGAAGACATACTCAAAGACACTGATGAAGGAATTGATCAACCTAAAGCGGTGGAGATTGAGGAGGATGGAGAAAGCACCCAAGAAAAGAAGGATGGTGAAGGTCATGAAGAAAATAATGGTCTTCCTTTGGAGTGGAGAACATCCAAAGATCATTCTCTTGACAACATTATAGGTGATATCAAAAAGGGGGTAACTACTCGCTCTAAAGTAGTATTTATTGTCATCATGCTTATGCATCACAAGTTGAACCTAGAAACACTAATGATGCCTTACTTGATGAGCATTGGCTTATTCCCATACAATAAAAATTAAATCAATTTGAAAGAGACGACGTTTGGGATCTTGTCCCTCGTCCTACCAATCATCAAATCATAGACACCTGGTGCGTATTTATGAATAAACTGGACGAACATGGTGTGATAACAAGAAATAAGGCCCTTATTATGGCTCAAGGGTATAACTAAGAGGATGTCATTAACTATGAGGAGACTTGTTCTTCGGTGGTACGACTTGAGACTATATGCCTTTTATTAGCTTATGCTTGTTCTAAGAATTTCAAATGGACGTAAAAAGTGCATTCCTTAACGGATACATAAGTGAAGAGGTGTATGTCCCTCAACCTCCTGGATTTGAAAATGATGAGTTTCCTAATCACGTTTTCAAGTGTAAACGTGCATTGTACGGTCTTAAACAAGCCTCTGGGGCATGGTATGATAGACTTAGCGAATTTTTGCTTGAACAAGGATGCTCTAGAGGGAAATTTGACACTACTCTCTTTATTAAACATCAAAGAAATCATATTTTATTAATTCAAATTTATGTAGATGATATCATTTTTAGATATACTAATATGCATCTTGTCAAGGAGTTTTCTAAGCTTATGCGGGAGAGTTTCAGATGAGCCTAATGGGGGAGTTGAACTAATTTCTCGGACTACAAATTAAATAACTCGATGAAGGAACGTTTGTGTATCAAACCAAGTATTGTCTCGAATTACTTAAGAGATTCAGAATGGATAGCGCTAAGGAAATTTTTACTCCCATGGCAACAAATGGTAATCTAGAAAAGGATGAAAAAGGTAAAGACATTAAGGTAAAAAGGTATAGAGGTATGATTGGTTCACTTCTCTATCTTACGGGGTCTCATCCCGATATTATGTTTAGTGTTTGTATGTGTGCACGATATCAATCGGTTCCCAAGGAATCTCATTTAAAAATCGTTAAACGAATTTGTAGATATCTTATTGGTACCTCAAAATTCGGGCTTTGGTATTCCAAGAAAAACAATTGTAATTTGGTTAGTTATTCTGATTCCAATTTTTCCGGTTGCAAATTGGATAAGAAATGTACTAGTGGAACTTGTCACTTGTTTGCAAAATACTTGGTAAGTTGGCATAGTAAAAATCAGGTTTTCATAGTTTTGTCAACGACCGAGGCGAAATACGTGGCAGCCGGTAGTTGTTGTGCTCAAATATTGTGGCTCAAACAACAACTATTGGATTTTGATATTAAACTATCACGTATTCCTATTATGTACGACGACACTAGTGCCATTAATCTAACTAAAAATATGGTTCTAAATTCAAGGACTAAACACATTGAGCTACGTCACCACTTTCTTCGTGATCATGTTGAAAAAGGAGATGTTGCGTTTAAGCATGTTGATAGTAAAAATCAACTTGCCGATATTTTCACTAAACCACTCACAACCAAATCCTTTGTCAACATACACGGAGAATTGGGGATCATTGAAATCTCAAATGTTGCTTAGATCTATCTCCTTATTTGTACATTAAGTATTCTTTTTAACTGTCTGTTCAAGTGTGTAATACTTTGTGAGTGCAACTTTCAACACTTCAAGAGTAAGGTAATATCGTTTTAATATCTCCTTGAATGTAAGTCTTACTGTTGTACCCCAAAATTTGCCCTCCCATATTCATCAAGAATTGTCAAAGCCAAGGTCACAAAATTCCCCCAGGGTTGTGCAGCTCAACTGTCTCCTATACAGTCAAAACTAGGGTTTGAGTTCTGGTCAAGCAAAGGAACTTTTCAAAGGCCCAATCAAGTCTCACATGCTTAAAAAGATGGTCAAGCATCCTCATGTCAAGTTTCAAGGCATTCAGCTCAAAATTGCACAGTCAAAACCCTAGATTGCACTACAGTCAATTGTAGGGGCAAAATGGTCATTTGACAGTCAAAAGTTCAAATTTTTGGTCAATATATCATTTTTAAGCCACAAACATCATTTGATCAATGCTTGATCATGATTCTCAAAATTTGGCTCAGAAATCATCAAAGATGCAAAAGTTACTATATTTGGACAGCTGAAAAAGTCAACTGAAATTGACCAGGGCATAACTTTCACATGGATTATCAGAAAAATTCCATCCAAAGCTCATTTTGAAGAGAAAGACATTTCCTACAATTCATCTTCATGTTCCAAGTCCAAGAAATGCTCTCACAAAAAGTTATCAATTTCAACATTATAGGTCATTTTCAAAAGTCAACAAAAAGTGACTTTAAGTCAAAGGCCATAACTTGAGATTGGTAAATCAAAATGACATGGGACCAAAGGCATTGGTTAAAGGACTCAAAGACCTTTCCAAAATGTCCAAGAACATGTGAAAAGCTTAAAAATTGACCAAGTTATGCCTTGTGGAAGTTGGGAAATTTTTAGGAATTTTGAAAAGTCAACAATGATGCAAAAGGCCTAAAAATGCAAATGGGCCCATTTTTCTTCCAAATTTCTTCATGCCAAGCCTATGCACGACCACTAGGCCCAAAGGGAAGTATTCTCATATTTTTTAATTATTTATTTGAATTAATGTTAATTTATATTCATTTAAATGATTTTAATTCATGAAAAATATAAACCTAACATGGAAAAATCTTTTTATGCATGATTTGGCCTCTATAACTCGTGCACATGCTGATTGGGAAGAATTAGATTGAATTGGATATGATTTGCACAAAAACCATGTAAAAAAGATTGAAAGAGTAATGGAAGAAAATCAAATCTTTAATCTTTGAATGCAGGAGATTTTGTTCAATCTTTTGACCTAAAACCATTCCATACAAATACTACATCACAACCCTAATGCACAAGACTGAAAAACTGCGCAGCAAACCAATACTCAAACTTGGAAAATTTCTCAAAAAATCCAATTCTGAAATCCACCCTAGAGACTGATTCAAAGCTTCATTCGTGTCTCAATCGCTTCCTTGGACAATTCTGAACCTTTCTCAATCAATAACAACAACAAAAAGACCCTGAATTGGTACACACGAGTCCAACCGTATCTTGGAAATTTTGAAATCACATAACATGATTCCATCATCTTTATGCATTTTTCTTTGTTGATTTGTGTTTATATTGATGTTTCTAAACTAACTGGCACGTTTAATTGTGTTTTTGAGCCGCCTATGCGAATTCACCATTGTCACACACTAGGGTTTGCAGGTTCACTAATTTGGGGTTTTTGAGATGAGAAAAAATTGAGGTTCCAGACTTAGGCCATTGCATTCAGCTCTACTGGACGAAGGAATCCCAATAGTCGCGAACAATTTATGATGTCCATATCTCTAATCGCTATTTTTCAGTAGGTACCTTTTGGCAACGCTGTAAAAACCGTTCCCATAGGATGCTATGTTACAGGGATGGTGGAGAAGAAGAGGTCGTGGCAGCCAACGATTCGTTTATTTGAAATTGCGCGCGTTTTACTTATCATGCGTTGTTTTTGCTTTTTAATATTTTGTTTATCATAATATAACAATTGATTCCTACAGCTCATCTGGCAACGCACTAAGGCATGTGACCTTCAAGACCTGGGTTCAAGTCCCAGGTCTGGCCAAATCTTATATTATTTTTCAATTATAAATTTCATGCAGCTTCAGGACTGTGCACGTACCATACACCCTCTCATCTAAGCGTACACCTGCCTGAGGATCCCAGATCAAGGGCTAACATTGAAAGTCCACCATAAAGCCAGTCAACGCATTGGTACATGATCAGAAAAGTCAATGAATCAAGGCTTATTGGGCCAGGCTTTTTCAGATTTGAACCTCCCTATTTGGGGCAACACCCCACCCTGGTTTGCTTTCTTTATCTTATTTTTAATTATTGTATTATATTATTTTTATTGCTTTAATTAATTAATTTATTTTTTCTATAAAATATAAAAAAAACATTATAAAAAAATCAGAAAAACACAAAAACATAATATTTATTTTATAATAATTATTTTTATAAATAAATTAATATGTCAATATTTAGTTTAATTAGGTTATAACAATAATTCTTTTTAAATAAAAAATCCAAAAATATGTAGAATTAGGTTAATTGCTATTTTTTTATTCCTTTTAATATTTTTCCCTTTTTTTTAGCACAACAATAATTATTATTTATTTATTTATTTTCCAATTAAATTGTACATAAATTTTAGGTTAATTTAGATCTTATTTTAATTCTTTCTTAAAATACTTAAAAAATATTAGAATTAGGGTTTGCCGTCTAATTTAATCTCAATTAATTTCCTTTTTTCATTAAATCTAAAAAAATCACAAAATATCAAAAACATTTAATTCTTTTTTATTATTTTATTTTTAATTCTCATTAGCTTTTAATTATTTGCAAAAAGGGTCCAACGCCCGTCATTAATCACTTAATTGCGCTTTTATTTTATTATCGCTTATTATAATTATGTAATTGCCCCAAAGCCATGTAATTTACTTTTCGCACTTTATTTCTTCGCATTATTTATTTTTTCCGCTAAATCGGGTCCGGTTTAATTTTGGCGATGTGGACCCGCGCCATTTGTAATAGTTTAGATTTATTTCCTCGCAAAATATTCAACTGTTAACCAAGCATGAAAGAATGAATGTCAAATTAAAATCAAGCGTAGAACACGACAAACATGACAAGACAAATGACTGAAACATGACACACGAATCGCACACACCACCCCTAGGGTACGCCTCACTGTTGCCTTTCGAAAGGTGGTCGTCGAGTAGAGGATGTCTTAGTAAGTCCTCATGATCCGGGAACCTGGCATGAGGGTAGCTTCTAAGGTGTCTTCCCATTGCTCTGGTGATCACCATGTCCCTACAAACTCGAATTGACCCGAATACCTCCAACGGTGGTGCTACCTACCTCTCAATGGTGGGATGGCACTACTTTTAAAGGACATTTACACAGACGAATTCCTTAGGGTAGGTAGGTTCTCAAGGATACTTGCTCTAATCTCAAAACAAACTCAAAAGACTTTTCACACTGACACTTGTCAAAAGCTTTCAAAGCAAATTTTTCAAACACTCTGACGTACGAGTCGAACTGAAATTTTTCAAAGAAACTTTTAAACCCACATTGAAAAGCAAAACATTTTTGAAAACACAATGAGCAAGTATCTAAGAGCCCATGGATAACCATGGATAGAAAGGGTGCTAACACCTTCCCTTTCTATAACCTACCTCCCGAACCGAGAGCAATCTCTTTAAGGAATTTTTCTGTGCTTTTGTCCTTTCCATTTGGAGAAAATAAAAGACGGTGGCGACTCTTGCTTCCGCGACATTTCGCGAACCAGCTTTAAACAGTCAGTTCCAGATCCACCGATCACAGAACTGGCGACTCTGCTGGGGATACTTTTAAAGTGAGGTGTACCTTAGGGCTAAGTCTTAACTGTGTTTTCACTTGTATTGTTTTGCTTGCTTTACTATTGTGGGTTGCATCGGAGATACATAGATCCTAACCCGGATCTGGGGATACCCTGTTTAGGTAGCATAAGCTGTGAGGGACCTGTCCGGCGTAGACCGACACAGGTGAAGCAGTGGCTACGTTGGTGTGGCACCTTAGTCTGTACCGATATCCCTTGTGTCGCAACGAGGAGAATATGGGTCTTCTAAGGAGTCATTAAGCACCAACAACCTTAGAACCTTAATTGACACAACTTGGCCTCTAGAACAGTAGCAGTATGCTACGCCCATTGAGGCTAAACTCTCGTAATGGTTCTGGCCGCAAGACAAGATTGCGATGCTGGAGTTATGACCGATTGAGGGTAGTCAATGATATTGGGATCCTCTAAGAACCCGGTTACTTTGATAGGACAGGTATGAACCAACCAACTGAAAGAGGGTAACACCTAGACCTCATGCTGGCCTAAACTCTAAGGGCTCTGTTGTGTGACTTGTGTGCCTTCGTACTTGCCTACTTGCATGCTTGTTAAACTGACCCATGAATTACTTGCAGGTTTGGTCCATAGTCCTTAATTAGGACTCATAACAAGTTTACCAAGTTGCTTGCAGGTTTTGTTTATAGTCCTTAACTGGGACTCCTAACAGGGTTTACTGAGTGTTTTGCAGGTTTTATTTGGTCCTTAATTGGGACCCATGATAGGTTTTACTTGAGTTTCTTGCAAGTTTTGGTTTGCAGTCCTTAATTGGGACTCATAACAGGGTTACTCACATTACCCCATGCATACCATGACATCATACCATTGCATACATCTTAACCCATTTCAGGGATCTCAAGGGCTTATGATGCAGGTCATGATGAACCAATTGTCCAGCAAGGGGCAAAGAGGATTTATTTTCCTCCAGCTAAGGTCGTCAGAGGCTATGACCCACTTGATATGGTGAGCTCTGACTCCTGAAGAAGGTCCCCTTGACCAAGGTTGTTTGGAAATCAAAACCAGACATGATGATTAAAGTCAAGGGCTATGACCCACTGGATATGGTGAGCCTTTGACCCTTGAAGAAGGACTCCCAACAATATGAAGTGCTTTCAGTCAAGTCACCGGTTTCCAGTGCTAACAAGTTTCTTGCTTACCCTGCGAGGTCCTTGAAAACATTGCATGCATATCATACACATCATTGCATTACAGGTATCCCTTCTGCAGGTCACTCACCCTTCTCGCTGTTTATTTCAGCAATGGCTCGCCCACAAGACAACCAGGACTTTCTTGCTCAAGAGACTCGGTTCGGGGAAATCCTCCTGAATCTATCCAAGGGGCAGGAGGAGCTAAGGACACTTCTCACAGAGACCTCCGCCAAGGGCAATGCTGAGGATGGAAAGTTGGAACACCTACAAGCTGAGATGGATGCTATGAAAGCCCAGATGCTGGGACAGAGGAATATCATTCACTGCCTAGTTCAAAGACAAGAGGAGCTCTGGTTTCTCTTCAACCAACTGCTTCAGGGCAACCTACTGGGGCAAACATCTGAGGGTAAAAAGCCATTCATTATCCAATCATCCTCGAGACAAGAGGATAAGGGGAAAGTTCCTCAAATGACTCCAGTACCACAAATTCAACGTCAACCTCACCGAGTTCAGCCAGACAAGCCCAGGAGGCAATTCACCCAGCTCAACATGTCGCTGTTTCAAGCTTTGCAACACCTATTGAGGTTGAATCTGATCACATTAAAGGCTCGTCCCCGGAATCCCAACACAGCATCTCCTGCTTATGACCCCAATAAGAGATGTGCCTACCACTCTGCTAGCCCAGGACATGACACCAATGAATGTTGGGAGCTGAGAAGCAAAATCCAGCACCTGATCGATGAAGGGACAGTGGAGTTCACACAAGATGGACAGGTTGAATTTTTCTACCATTCCTCCAAGGATCATCAGTTGAAGTGACAAGCTCCGAGACTAGGAAACTTTTTGTTCATTCGAATGTTCAAGCTGTGTTTCTTTCTTTTGACCGTTTAAACATTTATTCATGTTAAAACATTGTTATTCCATTAATGCATCGCTTATGTCTGTTTTGAAACAATATATTCGTATTCACTAAATGAAATTATCTTCATATTTTTTCCGATGTCAGCTTTTGATCTAAAATTTTAAAGCCTCTTGAGGGAGGATGACGAAAACGATACCACGATCTGCACAGTATGCTTTTGAACAGACCCCGCTGATGAGGTACAGGCATTGTTTCAATTCCTAAATACTGGAGTTATAAGGAAGATAATCCCTCGTTACCCCCTTTGAGCCAAAGAAGTAGGAGTTTTTCTTTTCGAAATCTAAAACCCTTCATCATAACCTGGGGCAGAGTAGTTCTCTCAGTTGATCCAAGTGCATAACGAATGGCACCAAAAGATCCTTACAAAAAAGAAGAAGACAGTGATGGTTCTGAATAATCAATAAAGAAAGGCAGTCATTATCTTTCAAAATAAAAAAAAACCCATTAAGTCAAAACCCATGAAGGAGACTTACAAAACTGGGGCATCCCGCTGACTATAATCCCAAAAAGGAAATAGTTCAGGCAAAAAAAATAGGGATAACAAAAATCAAGAAAGAGGTCTTACAAACCCTCAACAAAAGGAAATGACTGCCTATTCAGAATAAATCATCAATATCCGAATCATCACCGAAAATCAAAGCAAAGACTCGAACGAGGTCTAACGTATGATCAACTGAGTTTAGGTTTGAAGAACATCACGAAGAGCGGGTGGGTACAAATAAAATTTGAGCCTTTATCCTTTGTTTCTTAAACCGTGAACCAGGCCACGTTATAACCCTTAAAAGTCCTAGCTGAAGCATGGGTTAGTTCGAAAGCATACTGTTACGAAAGGTATCCTGACTCCTTAAGGCTTGCAGTAAAATAACGAGTTGACATCACGTTTTACAAACATTCATTTGTTTTATGAAAATGAATGCATTTTCAAAATCTTCAAGACAGACATAGGCTTTGCATTTTTAATATAACTTTGTTTGCATATGACTTTTTGTTTGAACAACATAGAAATTCGCACGACGAATGCCTAATGAACAGAAGTACTTCCAATCAAGGGGCAGACATGACCATGGTCCATTATCTGGGGCAATCCAATCAAGATTCGGAGAATCTCTCAAAGGACAAATAGCCTGGGGCAAATCTCCGCCTGAGTCACTTAGGGCATTCCAACAACGAATCTTGCCTGATCAAATACCTTCTGGTGGCATGACAAAACACTTCTAACAGGGGCAACTCCCTACTTTCTGAGAACGGACATAGTCGAAAAAATACTACGCATAATCAAAGACCCGCTAGGTTGACACACCTAGGCAAAAATAAGGGCTTCCCGGCGAACCAAAAGGGTTCGGGCAAAATGAAGGGATGAAATGAAAAAATCTGTACACCCGGTAAGTCGAAAACCTGAAAAGGCGGCTTGGGCAAAAATGGGTATCCCGGTGGACTGAAAACCCGAAAGGGCGGCCCAGGCAAAAGTTAGGGATCAAAGCGTACGACTATGTCCTGTCATTCATATCACTTGCCTACCAGAAGAAGGTTTGTCCGTCAACAACTATCAGCACCTCATAGGTCTTTCTCTCCTTAGAAACAGGGGCAATAAGGAGTCACCTAAGAGCAATCTAATGGTTCTATCCCCCAAGATGCCAAGATAGGTTCAGCTAAAGAACATAACCGGTACATCTTAAATCCCCAGAGAGTGGTTCAGTAAAAACAATACCTTCTTCTCCAAGCTATTATCAGATTGTCAAGGAAATTGAGTATCCTCCCGTAGATCCCAACCTCCCCAGCAGCAGCACATATTCAATACAAGCATCCCCGGCAGTCTTGGCCTAAAGATTGTTCCCCGGCGGTATCTCAGTCACTTCCCCTGCATAACAAAATTTCCCCAGGAGTCCAATCCAGTTTCCCCAGGAAGTTGGGATTCATATCCCCAAGCAATAAGCTTATCCCCAGTAGATTCTGGAAGCTTATCCCCTCGCAGAGCACGAACGTATCGCCCGGCTTTATTTAAAGAGTTATTTCCTTAACAGGATATAACTGGGTTATCCTCAGCCAGAAGCCACGGGAAGAGCGTCGTCGACAAAGCCTTCCTACCCCAGCGAAGTCTATCAACGCTTCCTATACAACAAGGGCTTCCTCAGCAAGTCGTTCTCAATAATTCAGCAAAGCATTTCTCTCCCCACAAAGTACCGCTTCCTAGCATGGTCGTCAGAGTATCTTTTCTCCCCGCAGAATCTTCCATTTGCCAAGTTTATCCCTCAACGGAGTTATCTTCTCCTACCAGTATTCTTGCAACTACCATCCCCAGCGGAAGGGAAATCAATACCTCAACATCAGCCCAGGATACGACTTCCTAGCGCCTGTCAAGGATTTACTTTCCTAGACAAAAATATACATTCATAAAACGTCACATACATCATTATAGCATGCATAGACACATCATATCATACAAGTCTCATTTACATCAAGAACGTCATTGCATATCATGCATTGCATATGACTGACTTTTACCTTTCAGGAAAGATGCAGTTTAAATTCTCAATCACATTTCAAGACCTAGACCGGTCCAGTCCAATCAACCCTAAGATTTTCCTGATTCTTACCCAGTCCAAGGCCTTCTCTGGTTCAGTCAGATCGACCCTAAGATCTCCCTGGTTCTTATCCCAGTAGAAGACACCCAAGATTTTTCTCAACGGGCGTTGTTGAAGATAAAGTCACCCAAGATTTCCTTAACGAGCGTTGTTGAGGTTACCAAGATTTTTCTCAACGGGCGTTGTTGAAGATAAAGTCACCCAAGATTTCCTTAACGAGCGTTGTTGAGGTTACCAAGATTTTTTCTCAACGAGCGTTGTTGAAGATAAAGTCACCCAAGATTTCCTTAACGAGCGTTGTTGAGGTTACCAAGATTTTTCTCAACGAGCGTTGTTGAAGATAAAGTCACCCAAGATTTCCTTAACGAGCGTTGTTGAGGTCACCAAGATTTTTCCTCAACAAGCGTTGTTGAAGTTAAAGTTTCTTTTGTGGTCCCCTCTCCGACGGTGAGCGTGAGGTGGTAATTCCTTTTTCGAGATGTTTTCCTCTCCGACGGTGAGCGTGAGGTGATAGTCTTTTGTGGTCCCCTCTCCGACGGTGAGCGTGAGGTGGTAATTCCTTTTTCGAGATGTTTTCCTCTCCGACGGTGAGCGTGAGGTGATAGTCTTTTGTGGTCCCCTCTCCGACGGTGAGCGTGAGGTGGTAATTCCTTTTTCGAGATGTTTTCCTCTCCGACGGTGAGCGTGAGGTGATAGTCTTTTATGGTCCCCTCTCCGACGGTGAGCGTGAGGTGGTAATTCCTTTTTCAAAGATGTTTTCCTCTCCGACGATGAGCGTGAGGTGATATTCTCTTATGGTCCCCTCTCCAACGGCGCGTGAGGTGGTAATTCCTTCTTCAGATGTTTCCCTCTCCGGCATGAGCGTGAGGTGATATCTCCTTTCAGATTATAATTTCCTATAGTTCCCTCTCCAACGTGAGTGAGGTAACTCCCTTTGAGATTGTAATGTCCTTTGGTTCTCTTCCTGGCACTACGAAGATGGTAATTCTCACCAAGATTTTCTCAACGAGCGTTGTTGAAGTTAAAATCATCCAAGGTTCACTTATCATTCAGGCTAAGGCAGTAACCATCCCTGGTTCATTCATCAACGTTTGAAGCTCCAGATCCAGCTCCTGTAACCAGTCAGGACATATCTATACCAAGCATCTAAAATCAGCTCCTGCGACGTGTCAGGTACTCATTTTTCTGTTTTGCAGGTATGCAGGTTCTTGCTAAGGAATCTCCTACGCGATCAACATCCAGATGGCATCTATAAGCCCATCATCCTATCCAAGCAACATCCAAATGGCATCTATAAGCCCATTCCCTCATCACCGTCACTATGTGAGCGCAAATTTCTGGGCACTTTAGTGTTCAATCATCTTTTACCCTCGGATTACGAAAGGCACGTCAGCCAATCTGCATCCTCAGGTCTAAGAAGATTGAACAGGGGCAACTGTTGTACCCCAAAATTTGCCCTCCCATATTCATCAAGAATTGTCAAAGCCAAGGTCACAAAATTCCCCCAGGGTTGTGCAGCTCAACTGTCTCCTATACAGTCAAAACTAGGGTTTGAGTTCTGGTCAAGCAAAGGAACTTTTCAAAGGCCCAATCAAGTCTCACATGCTTAAAAAGATGGTCAAGCATCCTCATGTCAAGTTTCAAGGCATTCAGCTCAAAATTGCACAGTCAAAACCCTAGATTGCACTACAGTCAATTGTAGGGGCAAAATGGTCATTTGACAGTCAAAAGTTCAAATTTTTGGTCAATATATCATTTTTAAGCCACAAACATCATTTGATCAATGCTTGATCATGATTCTCAAAATTTGGCTCAGAAATCATCAAAGATGCAAAAGTTACTATATTTGGACAGCTGAAAAAGTCAACTGAAATTGACCAGGGCATAACTTTCACATGGATTATCAGAAAAATTCCATCCAAAGCTCATTTTGAAGAGAAAGACATTTCCTACAATTCATCTTCATGTTCCAAGTCCAAGAAATGCTCTCACAAAAAGTTATCAATTTCAACATTATAGGTCATTTTCAAAAGTCAACAAAAAGTGACTTTAAGTCAAAGGCCATAACTTGAGATTGGTAAATCAAAATGACATGGGACCAAAGGCATTGGTTAAAGGACTCAAAGACCTTTCCAAAATGTCCAAGAACATGTGAAAAGCTTAAAAATTGACCAAGTTATGCCTTGTGGAAGTTGGGAAATTTTTAGGAATTTTGAAAAGTCAACAATGATGCAAAAGGCCTAAAAATGCAAATGGGCCCATTTTTCTTCCAAATTTCTTCATGCCAAGCCTATGCACGACCACTAGGCCCAAAGGGAAGTATTCTCATATTTTTTAATTATTTATTTGAATTAATGTTAATTTATATTCATTTAAATGATTTTAATTCATGAAAAATATAAACCTAACATGGAAAAATCTTTTTATGCATGATTTGGCCTCTATAACTCGTGCACATGCTGATTGGGAAGAATTATATTGAATTGGATATGATTTGCACAAAAACCATGTAAAAAAGATTGAAAGAGTAATGGAAGAAAATCAAATCTTTAATCTTTGAATGCAGGAGATTTTGTTCAATCTTTTGACCTAAAACCATTCCATACAAATACTACATCACAACCCTAATGCACAAGACTGAAAAACTGCGCAGCAAACCAATACTCAAACTTGGAAAATTTCTCAAAAAATCCAATTCTGAAATCCACCCTAGAGACTGATTCAAAGCTTCATTCGTGTCTCAATCGCTTCCTTGGACAATTCTGAACCTTTCTCAATCAATAACAACAACAAAAAGACCCTGAATTGGTACACACGAGTCCAACCGTATCTTGGAAATTTTGAAATCACATAACATGATTCCATCATCTTTATGCATTTTTCTTTGTTGATTTGTGTTTATATTGATGTTTCTAAACTAACTGGCACGTTTAATTGTGTTTTTGAGCCGCCTATGCGAATTCACCATTGTCACACACTAGGGTTTGCAGGTTCACTAATTTGGGGTTTTTGAGATGAGAAAAAATTGAGGTTCCAGACTTAGGCCATTGCATTCAGCTCTACTGGACGAAGGAATCCCAATAGTCGCGAACAATTTATGATGTCCATATCTCTAATCGCTATTTTTCAGTAGGTACCTTTTGGCAACGCTGTAAAAACCGTTCCCATAGGATGCTATGTTACAGGGATGGTGGAGAAGAAGAGGTCGTGGCAGCCAACGATTCGTTTATTTGAAATTGCGCGCGTTTTACTTATCATGCGTTGTTTTTGCTTTTTAATATTTTGTTTATCATAATATAACAATTGATTCCTACAGCTCATCTGGCAACGCACTAAGGCATGTGACCTTCAAGACCTGGGTTCAAGTCCCAGGTCTGGCCAAATCTTATATTATTTTTCAATTATAAATTTCATGCAGCTTCAGGACTGTGCACGTACCATACACCCTCTCATCTAAGCGTACACCTGCCTGAGGATCCCAGATCAAGGGCTAACATTGAAAGTCCACCATAAAGCCAGTCAACGCATTGGTACATGATCAGAAAAGTCAATGAATCAAGGCTTATTGGGCCAGGCTTTTTCAGATTTGAACCTCCCTATTTGGGGCAACACCCCACCCTGGTTTGCTTTCTTTATCTTATTTTTAATTATTGTATTATATTATTTTTATTGCTTTAATTAATTAATTTATTTTTTCTATAAAATATAAAAAAAACATTATAAAAAAATCAGAAAAACACAAAAACATAATATTTATTTTATAATAATTATTTTTATAAATAAATTAATATGTCAATATTTAGTTTAATTAGGTTATAACAATAATTCTTTTTAAATAAAAAATCCAAAAATATGTAGAATTAGGTTAATTGCTATTTTTTTATTCCTTTTAATATTTTTCCCTTTTTTTTAGCACAACAATAATTATTATTTATTTATTTATTTTCCAATTAAATTGTACATAAATTTTAGGTTAATTTAGATCTTATTTTAATTCTTTCTTAAAATACTTAAAAAATATTAGAATTAGGGTTTGCCGTCTAATTTAATCTCAATTAATTTCCTTTTTTCATTAAATCTAAAAAAATCACAAAATATCAAAAACATTTAATTCTTTTTTATTATTTTATTTTTAATTCTCATTAGCTTTTAATTATTTGCAAAAAGGGTCCAACGCCCGTCATTAATCACTTAATTGCGCTTTTATTTTATTATCGCTTATTATAATTATGTAATTGCCCCAAAGCCATGTAATTTACTTTTCGCACTTTATTTCTTCGCATTATTTATTTTTTCCGCTAAATCGGGTCCGGTTTAATTTTGGCGATGTGGACCCGCGCCATTTGTAATAGTTTAGATTTATTTCCTCGCAAAATATTCAACTGTTAACCAAGCATGAAAGAATGAATGTCAAATTAAAATCAAGCGTAGAACACGACAAACATGACAAGACAAATGACTGAAACATGACACACGAATCGCACACACCACCCCTAGGGTACGCCTCACTGTTGCCTTTCGAAAGGTGGTCGTCGAGTAGAGGATGTCTTAGTAAGTCCTCATGATCCGGGAACCTGGCATGAGGGTAGCTTCTAAGGTGTCTTCCCATTGCTCTGGTGATCACCATGTCCCTACAAACTCGAATTGACCCGAATACCTCCAACGGTGGTGCTACCTACCTCTCAATGGTGGGATGGCACTACTTTTAAAGGACATTTACACAGACGAATTCCTTAGGGTAGGTAGGTTCTCAAGGATACTTGCTCTAATCTCAAAACAAACTCAAAAGACTTTTCACACTGACACTTGTCAAAAGCTTTCAAAGCAAATTTTTCAAACACTCTGACGTACGAGTCGAACTGAAATTTTTCAAAGAAACTTTTAAACCCACATTGAAAAGCAAAACATTTTTGAAAACACAATGAGCAAGTATCTAAGAGCCCATGGATAACCATGGATAGAAAGGGTGCTAACACCTTCCCTTTCTATAACCTACCTCCCGAACCGAGAGCAATCTCTTTAAGGAATTTTTCTGTGCTTTTGTCCTTTCCATTTGGAGAAAATAAAAGACGGTGGCGACTCTTGCTTCCGCGACATTTCGCGAACCAGCTTTAAACAGTCAGTTCCAGATCCACCGATCACACTTACCTAATTTCATATTTTTAGAGTTCTTTCAAAAATTCTTCATATACTTTCAAATGATGAAAACCATTGTAATACAGTGAAAGAACTGACTTTATTGGTTTTGTGTTTTATCACAAATATTGCGGTTAGCAAGAGTCGCCACCGACTTTTCTTTTATCCAACAAAGGAAATGGTGAAAAGAAAAGGAAAGACCTTTAAATATTTTGAGTTTGGGGGGTAGATTATGGAAAGGGAAGGCATTAGCACCCTTTCCATCCATAGTTATCTACGGCCTCTTAGTTGCTAGCTCACTTTGAAAATGCTTTATGGTGTAAGTGAATTTGAAAATATTTTTTAAAAGACGCCTTAGTATGGAAAACTTTGTAATGATTCTTGTATCGTTGAGAATGCATACAAAGTGTTTTTGTCTTTGAAAATATTTAGAAAAAAGAGTGTATGTGTGAGAAATTTGTTTTATTTTGTGGGCAAGAAACTACAAGTTGTCTACCTACTCGAACGGTCTTTGTTCTTTTCCTCTTTTCCTTTAGATAGTGCTATCCTACCATTAGTCGGTAGGTAGCCCTATCATCGGATATTTTGAGGGATAGGCTAGGGTCATCATACAGTCACGAAGGAAACTCTTAAGATGCTTTAGCAATTACCCTAAGGTACTAATATCATTTACCTAGGCAGTATCGAAGGACTATGATCTTGTAACCAGAGGGACTTTGCTAAAATTTGTCACGTTCGAGAGACGTGATTGTTTGTTTTCCGAAGGCAACAAGTGGGGGTACCTTAGAGTTGTGTGTGTGTGAAGTGTGTTGTGCTTCAATTATTTATCTTGGATATTTAAGTTTTATACCATTTGCTTTCAGTCTTGTTATGTAAACCTATTAGCATACATCTAGTAGTTAAATATATACATAGGGATGAAAATTAAAGTGCGAGAATTAAACTACGCTATTACATCGCTTCGGGATGGGGGGAATACAAACCAAAATTGGAAAAAAAATATAAAAAGTCCTAGTTTAAACTATTACAACTTATGGGCAATTACATAAATTATAAAGAAAAAAATAATGTGAAAATGTAAATAACGCCTAGAGAATGGTAAAGAGGTAATATCTAAACCCTAGAAATTGTAAGTGTAAAAAAACATTTTTGTTGTTTTTAATTTTAATTAAAAAAGAGATTTTTGAACCTAATTCTAATCAATTTTAATTAACAAAATAATCTCAAAAATGGTTTTAATTAATTAATTTTTATTGTAAAAAATAAAATTAATTAATTAAATCCTACAACTAATTTTTATTTGATTTTATGATTTTTCATTAAAATTAATTAGTTATTAAAGAAAGAAAAGAATAAAACAAAATAAAATGGAATAATTAAAAAAGGGTGCAAGTGGGTCGTGCTGCAAAAAACGTTAGGGGTGTATAAATCAAACTTTGCTAAGCCCAATCACCACTTAAGCCTAGGAGCTATCATTTGATCCAATGGGAAAACACGCTTTAGAGTGCACCATAGTCACCATTGTTTTAGAGTGCTTGATTTTTGATCTGATAATATAATGTTGCTGATTTAAGCCATATCACACGCTTGTTTAACCTTATACGCACTGGATGTGAAATAAATGTTAGAAAAAAGAAAATTTGCCTGCAGCCTGGGTCGAACCCAGGACCTAATAATGGTACGCTCTAAGAACATGCATGCTACCACTGGGCCAACTGGTCATTCGTTACATCAAAGACAAATAAACAAACATATTACAAAAATATAAACATATTTTATTTCAAACATGCACGCGTCCTGGTGGGTGCCTGTTGTTTAAATGAGCAAATCAGGAATGCGTATTTAGCCACGTAAATCCTTAGCCACTGTCAATAGGACTCAGAGACGCCAGAGTCAAACTCTGGTCATCTTCTCCGACCACGTCAAAATGTGAATCTGCAAAAAAGACAAGGTCAAGGCCCAAGGTTTAAGCTACCCCCCTAAATAAGGGTCTGCCGATCCAATGGTGTCATTTGTTTCTCTTAAAAATTACTGTATATAGAGATACAAAGAACTCAGCCTCTCGTGCCCTAACAATGGTGTTCTTGGATTCAGGCACCTAAACTCATATGTAGCACGTTAGTTCTAACCCAGATGTCACAAATAACATGAATATATGTGTAATATGGATTTAAATTACATGATTCGGAGAATTTGAGATTCAAATTTTTACCAAACTGGAGGGATGATGTAATGGAGTTTTGGGCGTGAAAGGGCTTGGTTATGAGCTTGGTTCAACTCCTGGAAGCCTCAGGAATATAATTTGGTCACTTGTTTGGTCTGCAACTACCTGGAAATGAAGATACAGATTTTGTAACTTTGATAATTTTTTTTGAGAATTATGGAGTGTTTCTTTGAGCAATTATGTGTGGCCCTTTTGTTGTGCTTTGGCTTAGTATTTATAGAAGGAGAGATGAGCTAACATACGTGGAAATAAATCAAGCCATGAATTCTCTTGTTAAACCAATATCAAACACTTTAAGTGGTTTCCAAACTTGACATATTCTTGCCATTTTTGAAATTGCATGAACCTGTTCATATTTTAGATGGGTACACAAATTTTTTGGGCTTCAATCTTGACCCACAAATCCAAACATGCGCCTAAACCCATTAGCTTCATTTTTGTTTTGATTTAATTTGTTTTAAATGAATAAAAATTCACATAAAATAAATAGAAATCATGAAAAATAAGAGAATGGTTTTAGGGGTCCTCTAACATATCATGAACATGTTTGAGTCCCAAAAGTTAGGCCCATTAGTTCAAAATTGCAATTTTGTTCAATTTGCATTTCATGAATTTCTTCAAAATCTCCCAACTTGTGCAACTCATAACTTTCTCAATTTTCATCTTTTTAAGATGATCTTTGACTTTTTAGAAATCTCGAGATGTCCTCTACAATCTCTATGTTGATCATTTTTGCTTTTTGAAGACATTATTGTGATGTAAGTTGCCTTGACAAAAAGTGTCTTTTGTTGACTTTTGAAAATGACCTATAATGTGTTAGCTCATATCTTACAAATGAAGCATTTTTTAGACTTGAGAATATATGCAAAGTTATAGAGAATTGAATTTTCTTCAAAATGAGATTTGGTTGGGTAAAATTGGATGAAGTACGTGAAAGTTATGCTTGGTCAAAGTTCAGTTAACTTCTCCTAAGGAAACCCTAATTTGACAATTCTTGACTTTTGATGATTTGAGAGCTTTCCTTGGAGAATCATGGTTAAACCTTGAACAAATGATGAATATCACTTTAAAATGTTAATGTTGACCAAAAATCTTGAAGTTTGACTGTATGTTGACCATAATTGACTTTTTACCCAATATAGTTGATTTTCAATCATCTGAGTCATTGACTTAGCAAACTTGTGATGTAGGACTTGAAACTTGACATAAACCTTAATGAGGACCTATGAAGAACCATGAAATCCACTTGGGATCTTTTCAAACCAAATTTCCTTTAGAAAATCCAAAACTTAGTTATATATTTTTTGGCTTAGGAGGTGAGTTAACTAGTCAACCCTTGTGTATCTTGAGTGTTTGAAAAGCTTTTGAAAGAATGTATTGAGAAAGAAGGGAATGCAAATTTTGGGGTACAACAGTTGCCCCTGTTCAATCTTCTTAAACCTAAAGATTTAGATTGGCATGTCTGTCATTCGTGACTTGAAGGTAGAAGATGATTGAACACTTAAGTGCCTAGAAATTTGCACTCGCCTATACAAGAAGTAATGTTGTTGGTTGATTGTACCAGGAATGGGCTTATAGATGCAATTTGGAGAGTTGTCTTAGATGGGCTTATATATGCCATCTAAAGTAACTTTTGTCTTCAAAATGGAAGAAGTATTAGAATAAATCTATGGTGGATTTAAACTGAACCAGAGAAAGGTGTCTACTAGAAAAGCATCAGGATAAATCATTGGCCGATTTAAACTGAACCAACAGATGTTTATACTTTACTTTAAATGGATAAGAATCAGAATAAACCTTTGAGATATTTAAGCTGAACTAGAGAAAGGTCTTGATTGTCTTCAATTGGATAAGAATCAGAATAAATATTTGGTTAATTTAAACTGAACCAGAGAAAGGTCTATTGGAAACGAATCAGGATAAATAATTGGTTGATTTAAACTGAACCAGAGAAAGAGTCCACCAGAAAAGGATCAGGATAAATCATTGGTCGATTTAAACTTAACCAGCAGAGGTCTTTAATTGTCTTTAATTGGATAAGAATCAAAATGAATCATTGAGTCGATTTAAACTGGACCAGATAAAGAGTCCACCGGAAAAGAATCGGGATAAATCATTGGTCAATTTAAAATGAACCAACAAAGGTCTTTAATTTTCTTTAACTGGATAAGAATCAGAATAAATCATTGAGTCGATTAAAACTGAACCAGAGAAAGAGTCCAACAGAAAAGAATCAGATCATTGGTCGATTTAAACTGAACCAGCAGAGGTCTTTAATTGTCTTTAACTGGATAAGAATCAAAATAAATCATTGAGTCGATTTAAACTGAACCAGAGAAAGAGTCCACCAGAAAAGAATCAGGATAAATCATTGGTCGATTTAAAATGAACCAGTAAAGGTCTTTAATTGTATTTAACTGGATAAGAATCATAATAAATTATTGAGTCGGTTTAAAATGAGCCAGAGAAAGAATCCACCATAAAAGAATCAGGATAAATCATTGGTCGATTTAATTTGAACTAGCAAAGGTCTTTAATTGGATAAGAATCAGAATAAATCTTTGAGCGATTTAAGCTGAAGCAAAGAAAGGTCTACTGGAAAAGCATCAGGATAAATCATTGGTCGATTTAAACAGAACCAACAGATGTTTGTACTTAACTTTAATTGGTTAAGAATCAGAATAAATTGTTGGGCGATTTAAACTAAACCATCAGATGTTTGTACTTGAGAATAGCCTTATGAGGAAAATGTTGAAATAGCCCTTCATCTGATGTAGCCTTTGAGAAGACTGTCAGGTCATATAAGTAGTTGATGATGTTTGTCTGTTGATTGATCTTTCCTGAAGAGGTAAAGAGTTAGTTGTATGCAATGTCATGATGTATGAAATGTGTTGCATAATGATATTCTCAAAATAAATGAGACTGTGATATATTTATTTCATATGTATATGCTATGATATTGATAAATGATGTATGAATGTGAAATATTATTGAAGTGCATTTGTAAACTAGAGCAGCATCTTTGTCTGAGAAAAATAAATCCCTGACTTTCGCTGGAGATGAAGAGTATGTGTATCTTCAATCTTTTGGGGATTGTTTCTGCTGAGGACTCCTGCTTTCTTATTTAAGGAAAATCCGCTGGGGAACATTGGTTTCTGCTTTGAAGAAACTCTGCTGGGGAATGTTAATTCTTGCTTGGGGAGAAGAGTTCAAGAATATTGGTTGTTCATTGCTCTACTGAGGAGTTTATACCCTGGCTGGGGATAAAAGAGGTGGATAACCTTCCAACTTATCTGGGGAAGTTAAAATTGACTAATATCTGCCCTAATTTTAGATTCCATAGAACTCTTTAACAAATTTACTTGGGATAGTGGCAACTTTACTGTGGAGAGAATTTTTGTCAACGACTCGTGGCCATCTGAGTAACAAACTCAAGCTAGGGAGAAGATAATTTGTCAGGGAAATAAATCATGTTTACGGAAATACGAACTCCACTGGGGAAGTAAACCCTATTGATGGAGGGATACTCTGCTGATGAAACACCCTTGTTGAAGAAATGAACTCTGCTGGAGAGTAGAGACCTGCATGGGGTTTTTCAATCTCGGAGGAATAAACTTAGTTCGGGAAGAGAACTTCCATGAACTGTACTGATCGAAACTCCATAAGTTGGTGACATTGGTGGGAAGAAGATCACTCCTTTATCTGCTAGAACAATCTGTCGGGGAAATTGTGGGGAATGTATGAACTTGTGAAGATTACTCGTAAGGATAATCTTATGGAAATGGATCTGTGGGGATTCGTGGACGGCTCAAACATTATCCCAACTCCTAGATTTTTAAGTAACCGCTTATTCCTGTTTTTATTCATATGCATATTTTCATTCAATTTTAGTCATTGGACATTTTGCAAACAAACCAGAAAAAGAAAAACAGAATTTGGCTTTGAAATTGTATTTCATTGATAGTCTACCTATAAACAGGCGAATTTTGTACAAAGAGACAGAAATACTAGTAAGAGGAAGTCGTCGAAGAAAATATTTACAAAGTGAAAACATATAGCTATGTGGGAATAATCTCGTCGGGTTCCAACTCTGCTATTGCCCCTATGTCTTCAATCATCTCATCCCTTGTTGTCATAAGAAAGTGAGTGAATTGATCTTCACCGTTTGAACTTTGACTTCGATAATAAAGCTTACTGTAAGTGATCCAATAGGGACATAGTCGTACGCTTTAATCGCTAATTTTGCCTAGACCTCCCTTTCGGGTTTTCAGTCCACCGGGATACCCTTTTTTTCCCAAGCCACCTTTTCAAGTTTTCGACTTGCCGGGTGTATAATCTTTTCACATATATCCATGATTTTTTCCTGAACCCCTTTGGTTCGTTGGGATGCCCTTATTTTTTCCTAGGCCAATCAACCTAGCGGATCATTTTTAGGTGTAGTATCTTTTGACTATGTCTAAATTCACATGGTGCAGAAAATCTTCACCATCCATGATGGTCAATATCATAGCTCCACAAGAAAATATCTTTTTGATTACAAATGGTCCTTTGTAAATGGGGGTCCATTTTCCCCTGGGATCACCCTGCCGTAAAATGATGCGCTTTATTACCAAGTTACCAGCCTGATATACCCGATGTTTGATCTTCTTGTTAAATGCTATGATCATGCATTTCTGATACACCTGACCATGGCAGACAGCCGCAAGCCTCTTCTCTTTAATTAGATTCAACTGATCCAACCTGGTCTAGACCCAATTGTCTTTTCCCAAGTTTGCATCTTTCATGATTCTCAAAGAAGGAATCTGAACTTCGACAGGTACGATAACATCTATACCATAGACCAAAGAGAAAGGAGTTTCCCCAGTTGATGTTCTAGCCGAAGCGCGGTAGCCGTGAAGAGCAAGCTGTAAAATCTCATGCCAATCTTTATATGTCACAACCATCTTCTGTATGATCTTCTTTATATTCTTAATGGCGGCTTCCACAACGTCATTCATATTAGTTCGATACGGAGAAGAGTTATGATGTTTGATATTGAATTGTATGCAGAGCTTAGTGATCATTGCGTTGTTAAGATTGGTACCATTGTATGTGATAATCCTCTTGGGGATACCATACTGACAGATGAGGTTATGTTTGATGAATCGGCCGACCACATTCTTGGTAACAGAGGAAAATGAGGCTGCTTCAACCCATTTTTAAAGTAGTCAATGGAGACAATTATGAAGCGGTGTCTGTTAGATGATGTGGGCTTAATTTCTACAATCATATCGATGCCCCACATTACGAATGGCCAAGGAGCAGTCACGACATTCAACGATACCGGGGGCACATGAACTTTATCATCATAGATTTGGCACTTATGACAAGTTCTTGAGTGGTGGTGACAATCAGTTTCCATAGTCGACCAATAGTAACCACCTCTTAAGATATTTTTAGACATGGTATGTGTGATACGGTGGGAGAACTGACTATGGTTTTGCGTTTGTTTTCGCAAATGTTTCGGTTGAGCAAGAGTCGCCACCGACTTTTTATTTTATCCTAAGGAAAGGTTAAAAAGCACAGCAAAAACCTTTGAGATGTTTTCTTGGGTTCGGGGAGTAGATTATAGGAAGGGAAGGTATTAGCACCCTTTCTATCCATGGTTATCCATGGGCTCTTAGTTACTTGCTTAGATCAACTTGCCTTAATTTTCAATTGTTTGAAATGGTGCTTTGTGTGTGTGGGTTTGAAAATGTTTTTGAAAAGAGGCCAATGTGGTGGCAACCTTTGTAATGATCCATGTTGGGATGTATACAAAGGTGTATGTCTTTTGAAAAGGTTTTCATTTGTTTTTGAAAGTTGTTTTTGAAAGTGTAGTGATGTGTGGTTTAGAAAATAGGAAAGTGTTTTGCTTTGCAAGTTTGATTCAAGTAACTAAGAGATTGTCTACTCCTAAATTTCTCAAAGATTATTGCTATGTTTTAACCCTTTTAACAATTTTGTTCCACCATTGCATTTGGTGGACAATCTTGTGTTAGGATGTGAAAGGGACGGGCGCGGGTCATTGTTTAGACCATAATTGCAATGATGCCAAGTATCTTTGGGCAATTTTTCCTTTAAGGGACTTGATCATTTTTTAGGCAACTTTCGAAAGCGTCATCGAGGGACTATGATCATTTGATTGTTTGTTTTGCCCAAAGAGACCTAACATGCAATATGGCTCATTTATTGAAGGCAACAAGTGGAATATCCTAGGGGTGCAAGTGTGATTAGTGTTGTCAATTTTCATGCTTGTTTATCTTGAAATTAGGTCAAACTATTTTTGTTGTTTTTGATTCGCATACAAACCCTAATTCTAACATGGTATAATTAGAAAGCATTAAAGTGCGAAAAAATAAAGTCCTAAACTATTACAACACAATATATGGGAAGGGGGGTACAAATGTTCAAATGGGGGTATTTTGACAAGGAATTTAAACCTAGACTATTACATCAATTTGGATTATTTACAAGATATTTAATTGCACAAATTAAATGGAAATAAAATAAATATGCAAGATGCAAAAAGGTTTTTTATATGTATGAAAAAAAAGTATTTTTATATGTCAAATAAACAAAATAAAAAGTATTATTTTTTTGGAGTTTTTATGTTTTTAGGGCAAAACCCTAATTCATTAAATAAAAGTATTAATTATTTAATATGTACAATATTTATCAATTATGTACAAAAATAAAATAAAAATGAAGTATATTTGTAAAAAGGTATTTTTAATGTTAAATATTAATAAAAATAAAAATGTATATATTTTGTATTTTTAATCTAAATATACTAATATATATATAAATATTTGTATTATTTACTATATATATATTATATACAAAAAATAATAATATTTAATATTTATAAAAAAAAGTATATTTTATATAAAATATTTTCAGAAGATAAAATAAAATAATAAAAGGAAAATAAAATGGGTTTGCATTATTTTTAGTATTTTTGAATAAAAGTGTATCTATTTATTTATTTATGTACAAATACTTATTTAAACAAATAAAAGCCTAATAAATATAAAAATGGTGTAAAAATATTTTTTCATATTTTTAATATTGTGAGGAAAAATAAATAAGTCAGAACAAAAAAAGAAAAGTCAAAAAAATCATGAAACTAAGCAAAATGGGCCTAGGGGGTGTGAAAGCAAAAGCATGGTGTAAACAGAAATGACAAATCAGGCCCAGCCCAAAGGTTGTTGTCTTCAACCTTCAGACAAACATATTCAGAAACACGCGCCTTTCTTCTCAAATCCCTAACTCCTGATTCTTTGATCTTTTGCCAAACCTTCCAACATGAAACCTGTAGAGCTTGAAGCCACGATTCTAGACATATAAAGAAGTCAATCTAACTCTCAGAAATGAGAGAGAATTTCTTCTCCCCCAATTCCTGACCTAGTTTTTGTTCAATGTTCAGACTTAAAATTCTCTAAGCATACATAATATAAATGAAATCTAATTACATGGGCGTGTTCAGGGCTATGAATGTGACATGTTTTCTTCACAAACCTAAAGCTAACAATGCCTGGATAGAGAGATACGTGTTCATGAACTTACCTGTTCAGTTGAAGTTGTATCTGGTGATGGAGGTGTCTTCAATGCAAGGTGATGATTGGTACAGCTTCCTTGATGTCCAGGGATGCTATTCCAAGCTTTACTTTGTCTCGAAACCTTTTGAATCGTGCTATGGAACTTCAGCTGCAAAATAAGAAAATAAAAATGGTGATGTTGCCTGGGAGTGTTACAGGTCGTGTTTGAGGTTTGGAATAGCTTCAAGGGATATTGTGGGATGTGTTTGATGTGTTTTTAGCAAGAATGCATGGAAGGTTTGAGCTATGGAACTCAAACTGCAGCAGATGCTCTGTTTGGGCAGTTTGAGGGTGATTCTGGGAATGAGGAGGTATTGGGGATGCTAGGCTCGTGTTTCAGCTTAGGATGGATCTTTAGAAAGTGTTTGACAAGTTTACTTAAGGCTTGGTTTACAGGAATGATAGTTGTTATGTGTTATGGCAAGTTTCTTACACTTTAAGCAACAAAAGGCCACTTGGTGTTTCTAGCATGTACAGGCCCCCATTCTATGCTGAACCACTTAGTCTTGATCAGTGTAATTAACTCATAAACTTGTGCCAAAGAGATCTTAACTGTACTTGCTTGGATTTGCTTTAGACATAAAGTGCAACTTTTCCAAAATGGATATAATGCTTTATCTAAAAATGGATTAAACTTGCATACAATGTCCAAACTCATAGAACAACACCTTGGCACAAAGGATTGGCATTAAATTAAGGAGTGTAATTGAGATAAAAGACCTGTAATCAAGGAAAGCATGCTGAATTCAAAATGGCACAAATGTATGAACATGTAACTTGGCCAAATCAAAAGTGAGTTTTTCCCATATTGTCAAATTCGATTCTCTCTAACCATGAGGTTGTTTGATGAGTTCTTGGACATTTTGGAAAGCTTGGAATGTGTACTACAATCCATCTTTGAAATACAAATTGAAATTCCAAGTGGAAGTATGTGAAAAATGGTCTTGAAGTTAGGTAAAAATCCTTGCCTAAAATAGGTCAAATTTTCTCTAAGTTAAGAATGGTTTAGTACCCTTGTTCCAAAAATTGTAACTTGAGATACAAGCTTATTTTGGGAAAACTTTGTGAATCAAAGTTGTAGATTTTGCAATGGACTACAACTTTCATGTTTTGACTTTTGCTTTAATCCAAATGAATCTTGGTGAGAAAGTGAGACAAAGTTAGGAAAAAATTAGGGTTTTTCATAACTTAGAAAAATTCTAAGTTATGAAAAATCTTCATTTCAAACCCTAACTTGCAATTTTTGATTTCTTGATGAACAAGTTTCATGATTTGGCATGTTTTGATGAAAAATGAATCTTGACACTTGATTTTGACCAAAAAGTCAAAGTTTGACTTTTCAGTATACAGTCAAAAATTGATCAATTGACTGGGAAATTCAACTGTCAATCTTGTGTATTTGGGATCTTTTGAACTTGTTGAGCATGTCAAGACAATTCCATGGGGTCCTTGAGTCCATATGTGAGCTTGGTTTGCCATTGGCTAGGTCAAACAGTCAAAAATTGCCTTTGTGCAGTCAAAAACCCTAAAAATGACCATTTTGCCCTTTTGGTGATCTGATCAAATTTCTTGTGGAATTGTGATCCAAACTTGACCAAATGGTCCATGTGAGTTCATAATGTTGATGTGGGTCAATTTTCATGAGATTTGACTGTCAATTGGCCACAATTGACTTTTTCCCCAATACAGCTGATTTCTAGGTCAACTGTCCAATTGACTGGGCAAAACTTGGAATCAAGACTTGAAACTTGGTATGGATAAACTTGGGAGTCCAACATGAAGCATGAAAGTCATCTTAGGCATTTTAGGTCAAAACAACTTTGTGCAAACACAAACCCTAATTTGGGTCAACAGTGCAAGGAGAAGTCTTGAACAGAGGAAAACCTAACTGGACCTTGAGCTCCAAGGGTTTTGTGATGAGAAAATGTTGAGGAAATGAGAGGGAAAATTTTGGGGTACAACAGTTGCCCCTGTTCAATCTTCTCGAACCTGAAGAGTTAGATTGGCAAGCTTGCCTTTCGTGACTCTAGGGTAAAAGGAGATTGGACACTAGAGTGCCCGGAAATTTGCACTCGCATGTTGGAGTATCAGCAATGTGATGTCGGGAATGGGCTTATAGATGCCATTTGGAGAGACGGTGGATAGGGAGATGGGCTTATAGATGCCATCTGAAGGCGTGACAGAACCTTGTCGGGAATGGGCTTATAGATGCTATTTGGAAGTGTTGATCGCCTAAGAGATTCCTTAGCGATAACTTGTGTATTTTGAGAAAGACAGATGTTTTCCTGGCTTGTTACAAGTGTTTGATCTTCAATATTTTTATGCAGACATGCCCTGGATAGATACAGGAATTGAGTCTACAATCGGATGCTCACAGATATGCCCTGGCTGGGTACAGGTATCGAATCTGGAAATAGTCGCCAACAGATATGCCCTGGCTGGATACAGGAATCGAATCTGGAAATAGTCGTCAACAGATATGCCCTGGCTGGATACAGGAATCGAATCTGGAAATAGTCGTCAACAGATATGCCCTGGCTGGATACAGGAATCGAATCTGGAAATAGTCGTCAACAGATATGCCCTGGCTGGATACAGGAATCGAATTTAGAAATTTTCGTCAACAGATATGCCCTGGCTGGATACAGGAATCGAATCTGGAAATAGTCGTCAACAAATATGCCCTGGCTGGATACAGGAATCGAATCTGGAAATAGTCATCAACAAATATGCCCTGGCTGGATACAGGAATCGAATCTGGAAATAATCGTCAACAGATATGCCCTGGCTGGATACAGGAATCGAATCTGAAAATTGATCACTCACAGATGTGCCCTGGCTAGATACAGGAATCGAATCTGGAATTGTGACAGTTGAAGGTAGTTGTCTTTTGGGTTGTCTTTTTCTTAAAAAGGCAAAACATCAGTTGTATGCAATGTCATGATGTATGAAATGCATGATGTCATGATGTTCAACATGAGATAGGGTTGTATGCACTTTATCATGCATGTAAGCAAGATGTATGAAATGTGAAATGTTTATGAATGTATTTTCGTCTAGGAAAATAAATCCTTGACGACCGGCCGGGGAATTAAATCCTGGGCTGACATTGAAGAGTAGAGCTCTTCGTTTCCGCTGGGGATGACGGTTGCAAGAATACACCGGTAGGAGAAGATGACTCCGTTGAGGAATAAACTTGTTGGAGAGATTACCCTGCGGGGAATTGCTCTGTGGAAGAGATACTTTGCTGAAGTTTGACGAGAGCTTCACTGAGGATTTCAATGATGGACTCCGCTGGGGATGACAATGATAAACTCCACTGGGGATTGTGTTGATAAGTTATGTTGGGGAACTTTGATGAACCCCACTGGGGGTTGAAAGAACTTTGCCGAGGGCGATCTTCCGTGGCAATTAGCTGAGGATAACCCAGTTATAAACCCTTATGAGGAATAACTTTGAACAAAGCTCGGGAGAGACGTCTGTACTCTGTAGGGGATAAGCTTCCAGAATCTACTGGGGATAAGCTTCAAAATCTGCTGGGGATAAGAATTCCACTTTCCTGGGGAAACTTTCAGACTGTTACTGGAAAATGATTCCACTGGAGTGTCCGTATTCCGTCGGGGAACAATCTTAGATCAAGACTGTCGGGGATGCTTGCTGATGAATGCCTATACTCCGCTAGAGGAAGGTTGCCATCTTGTCTTACTTTGTGGGGAGCTGAGATAACTTGGTCACATTCTTCAGTTAAATCTACCTTGGTACCTTGGTGGACCAAACAAACTAGACTGCCTGGACAACTTTACATTGCCCCTGTTTCTGATGTCACCTGTAATTAGTCTTTTGCAAGTATTTATGAATTAGCAATTTAATGTCAAATGCATATATCAAAAATGAACATTGGACGTTCTTCGCAAGACAAAACAGAAAAAAGGAAAACAATTGGCAATTGATTTGGAAAACTGAATCTGTATTGATTCTGAAATTTGCCTGTAAATAGGCGTTTTTTGTACAAGAGGCTGACGTCCTGGTAAGAGAACACCGCCGAATAACACAAAGTTTATACAATTTTGAAAAGGAAACAAAACAGCTATGTGTACAATATTCCCACTGGGTTCCAACTGTGCTATCGCCTCTATGTCTTCAAGCGTCTCATCACTTTGCTGTTTAGTTGAAGATGAAGCTGATTGATCGATGCCGAAGTCTGAGCCAGATAGTTGATGCCGAATTCTGGATACAAGGTGATCCAATGAGACATAGTATTACGCTTTATCCCTAACTTTTTCCTGGACCGCCCTTTCGGGTTTTCAGTCCACCGGGATACCCATTTTTGCCCAAGTCGCCTTTTCAGGTTTTCGACTTGCCGGGTGTACAGATTTTTTTCATTTCATCCCTTATTTTTGCCCAAACCCTTTTGGTTCGCCGGGAAGCCCTTATTTTTGCCTAGGTATGTCAACCTAGCGGGTCTTTTATTCATGCGTAGTATCTTTTTACTATGTCTGCATTGGCGGGGTGAGGAAGGTCGTCACCATCCATGGTGGTTAGAATCATGGCTCCTCCTGAGAACACATGTTTAACCATAAATGGCCCTTCGTATGTAGGGGTCCATTTGCCCCGGGGATCACTTTGAGGAAGGATGATGCGTTTGATTACCAGGTCCCCAACTTGATACTCTTGTGGTCTGACTTTCTTGTTAAATGCCCTGATCATTCGTTTTTGATACGTCTGACCATGACAGATAACAATGAGTCTCTTTTCGTCAATCAGGTTTAATTGATCAAGTCGAGTCTGGATCCAGTCATCTTCACTCAAGTCTGCATCCTTCATTATTCGGAGAGAGGGTATCTGGACTTCAATCGGCAATACTGCCTCCATGCCATAGACCAAGGAAAAAGGAGGTGCCCCGGTTGACGTTCTTGCTGAGGTACGGTACCTGTGAAGAGCAAACGGTAACATTTCGTTCCAATCTTTGCAGGTCACCGTCATCTTCTGCACAATTTTCTTGATGTTTTTATTAGCTGCTTCTACAGCCCCATTCATCTTCGACCGATAAGGAGAAGAATTGTGGTGCTGTATCTTGAATTGCTCGCAGAGTTCAGTGATCATCTTGTTGTTGAGATTGGTACCATTGTCCGTAATGATTCTTTCCGGGACGCCGTACCGACAGATCAGGTTATGCCGAATGAACCGTGCCACAACGCTCTTGGTTACAGTGGCGTAGAAAGCTGCCTCTACCCACTTCGTGAAGTAATCAATTGCTACCAGGATGAAACGATGCCCGTTGGATACCGTCGGTCGAATCTCACCGATCATATCGATGCCCCACATTGCAAAAGGCCATGGTTCCGTCAGGACGTTCAGAGGAACTGGAGGGATGTGCACCTTATCAGCATAGATCTGGCATTTATGACAAGTCCGAGAATGTTGGTAACAATCGGCTTCCATTGTGGACCAGAAATATCCTGCCCGAAGGATTTTCTTCGCCATGGTGTGTCCACTGGAATGTGTTCCGAATGTACCTTCATGTAGTTCTACCATGATCTTCTCTGCTTCAGCTTTATCCACACAACACAATAGAGTTGAATCATGATTTCTTTTGTAGAGAATGCCGTTGCTGAGGAAGAATTTTGCCGCAAACCTTCTCATGAACTTCTTGTCGTTGACAGATGCACCTTCAGGGTATTCCTGAGCTTCCAAGTATCTCTTCACCTCATGATACCAGGGTTTTTCAGTCACCTTTTCGGCCTCAAGATCGCAGCAGTATGCAGGTTCGTCCAACTTCCAGATAATGATCCAGGGAGCTTCATTGTCCCATTTGACTTTGAACATTGAAGACATTGTAGCTAGTGCATCTGCTAACTGATTCTCCTCTCTTGGGAAGTGTTCAAAAGTTATCTCTTCAAAGTGGGGAAGCAAAGTCAATACATACTCCTTGTAAGGAATAAGATTTGGGTGTTTCGTATCCCACTCGCCTTTAATCTTATTGATCACGAGAGCGGAATCTCCGAAGACACTCAGAAACTTGATCCTTAAGTCGATTGCAGCTTGAAGACCCATGATACATGCCTCATATTCTGCCATGTTGTTGGTGCAGTTGAAACACAGCCGGGCGGTGAGTGGAGTATGAGTACCTTTGGGGGATATGATCACAGTGCCGATGCTGTTACCCAAAGCATTGGAGGCTCCATCAAAATGCATAGACCATCGGGATCCTTCCTCAGGTCCTTCATCCGGTCCAGGCACTTCACAATAAGTTACCACCATGATGTCTTCGTCCAGAAATTCAAAGTTCAATGACTGATAATCATCCACAGGTTGGTGTGCCAAATGATCTGCCAATACACTTCCCTTGATTGCTTTTTGAGTTGTGTACTGGATATCATATTCTGTCAAGATCATTTGCCATCTTGCTATTCTTCCAGACAGAGTAGGCTTTTCGAATATGTACTTGATGGGATCCATCTTTGAAATCAACAGAGTAGTGTGAGTCAACACATATTGTCTCAGCCGGCGAGCAGCCCATACCAGAGCGCAGCAAGTTTTCTCGAGCAGTGAGTAACGAGACTCACAGTCGGTAAACTTTTTGCTCAGGTAATAAATAGCGTGCTCTTTTCGTCCAGACTCGCCATGCTGCCCCAGCACACACCCCATTGAATTATCAAGCACTGTCAAATATAGTATCAGAGGTCTCCCTTCCACTGGTGGCATAAGAATGGGTGGCTCTTGGAGATACTCTTTTATCTTTTCAAAAGCGGTATGACATTCATCGTTCCAACGTACTACTTGATCTTTCTTCAGTAATTTGAAGATTGGCTCACAGGTAGCAGTTAGATGTGAGATGAATCGGGCAATATAGTTCAGTCGTCCCAGAAAGCCCCTGACTTCTTTCTCTGTCTTGGGAGACGGAATCTCTTGTATGGCTTTCACCTTGGCAGGGTCCACCTGAATACCTTTATCGCTTACAATGAAACCTAGAAATTTTCCGGACCTCACCCCAAAGGTGCATTTGTTGGGATTCAACCTCAGCTTGTATAACTTCAATCGGTCAAACAGCTTCCGCAGATGGTCAAGGTGTTCCTCCTCAGTTTGAGACCTTGCAATCATGTCATCAACGTATACCTCAATCACATGATGGATCATATCATGAAATAAAGCAACCATGGCACGTTGGTAGGTTGCCCCAGCATTTTTCAACCCGAATGGCATGACCTTGTAGCAAAAGGTGCCCCACTGAGTCACAAAGGTAGTCTTTTCCATATCTTCCGGAGCCATTTTGATCTGATTATACCCTGAAAAACCATCCATGAAGGAGAACACTTTGTGTTGAGCAGTATTGTCAACAAGAACATCGATGTGAGGTAGGGGAAATCATCTTTGGGGCTGGCCCTGTTCAAATCCCTGTAGTCGACGCACATTCTGACTTTACCATCCTTTTTCGGCACTGGCACCACATTAGCAACCCACTGAGGGTAAGAGGTCACTGCAAGAAACCCGGCATCGAATTGCTTCATAACCTCAGCCTTGATCTTTTCGGACATCTCTGGGAGCATACGGCGGACCTTTTGCTTTACCGGAGGGCAGTCTTCCTTGGTAGGCAGGTGATGAACTACGATGTCGGTATCCAAACCGGGCATGTCTTCGTAGGACCAAGCAAAGATTTCCATGTAGTCATGTAGCATCTGGATCAATCGTTGCTTCACGCTGAGCTCTAGATTGGCCCCAATCTTGACTTCTTTCCTATCTGTCTCAGTACCCAGGTTCACTGTTTCCACCGGCTCTTCATGCGGCTGAATGGCCCTCTCTTCTTGGAGTAGCAGTCTTGCGAGTTCACCAGGCACTTCGCAATCATCTTCACCTTCGTCTTCGGCCAAGTTGATCGGATTCTCGAAGTCATAACTGGTGGTAGAAGAGCTGTTACCAGTGAGATCCAGAGTGGATTGAAACCTGTATAAGTGAGTGTGTGTAAATATAGATGTTTTTCAATATATAACACAGAAAGAAAAAGAGCGCAAGATTTGAAATTCAACAAACGTCCAATGTTTTGATTAATGATATATGGAAATGTCATACAAAAAGCCCTCACAAATGGAGCTACGATGCCCCGGGTAGGACACCGAGCCAATTAAAAGTTTCAACATATTGTTTGTTACAAATTGAAAATCAAAAGAGTTAATTACTGCGTGACAAATGTACTTGGTGTAAAATCCTTTGCCATCCAGTTGCTTGGTCCGTTGCTGGTGGTTGGATAGATCCAACTGTCAAACTCTGCTTCCTCTACGTCCTCCTCGATAGCATTCACCCTTGGGTTGGTGATAAACACTGGAGCCTTTCTGATCTTTTCCTTGCGCACAACCCTCTGAGCCTCTGTAGTAAAGCCCAGCCCAAACTTGTCATTCTTTTGAGTGAAGTCAGGAAGCTGACCCCAGTTTGCACAATTGCCTTTCTCGATTACAGCCCGGGCGTCCTTCAGGGAAGCCATCTTCAACGGAAAGTCTTCTTCAACCACTGTTTCAGCTGATGCCAACGTTGGAGGTACCTCCTCAAAATGCTGAAAGGGGGTTTCAATAAACTCCCCGTCCATCTCGATATACCAGAATGAATTCAAGTGACTTATCATGTATTCCTCCTCACCCTTCACAGTAACAATCTTCCCTTTGACAGGGTATTTGAGCTTTTGGTGTAGAGTGGATGTTACTGCCCCAGCCTTGTGAATCCAGGGTCGACCCAACAAGCAGGAATAAGATGGACGAATATCCATTACATAGAACGTTGAGTCGAAGACTTGGGAACCCACACGAATAGGAATGTCTACCTCACCGTGCACCATCCTCTTAGAACCGTCGAAGGCTCTAACAATGATGTTACTAGGTTTCAATTCCAGGCCCTCACAATCCAAGCGATCCAATGCCTTCTTGGGCAAAACATTCAGGGAAGAACCGGTATCCACTAATACGTGTGCGAGAGTAGTGCCCCTGCATTCTATGGAAACATGCAGGGCATCATTGTGATTTTTCCCTTTGGCGGTAAGGTCAGCATCTGAGAACCCCAAACCATTGTCAGCTGTCAAATTAGCCACACAGTCAGTGAATTGATCTGCAGAGGTCTCTTGCGGCACATGGGCCGTTTTCAGAAATGAAATCAGGGCCTTTGCGTGGGCCTCTGAGCATAGCAGCAATGATAGCATAGAGATTTTGGAGGGGGTATGCCCCAGCTGTTCAACAACATTGAAGTCACTCTTTTTAATGATTTTAAGGATTTCCTCCATCTCTTGTTGGGAGGCTTCAACAACAGTCTTTTTTGGTGCCTCCGTCCTGGCAGGCAAATCGGTAGCAACTTCTTTGCCCCGAGCATTAGAGGACTCGGCGGCAGTAGTAGACACAGGAACTTGATTCAGAACATGCACACTTGCGGGTGTGATGATGAGAGGTTTTCGGATAACTTGCGGTGCAATGTCAGGCGAGAAGAGCCTGCCACTGCGAGTAATCTTGGCGGGACCAGTGATGTTACTGATACTGGTACCGGTGTTGAACTCCTGCTTCACTCCAAGCACATACACGTCTGCCCCATAGTGCCATGGGACAGCCTTGTTAGATTCATAGGGGAGAGGCCCCGGAACAGTAATAGTAATGGGTGCAACAGACATAATTTGGACTGGCTTCCTCGGGGGAGCTTTGGTAGGATTGTAAATTGTGACAACAGATACTTCTTCAGCGGAAACAAATGGAACAGCAGTTTTCTTGAACAGAATTTCTTTGTTATCCATCAGGCTTTGGATGCCTGATTTCAGCAGCGGACAACCGGTAGGGATAACAGCACACAGGAGGCAACCCTTGCTACAACCCAGAAATAAACCGGCTAGTAGTAAGTTCCTCTTAACAGTCAAAAGAGGGGTAGCAACATCATTCACCGAAACAGCATACAAATCTTCCTCGATGGCATTTACTCTATGCTGGGGCATAGGAGCAGTTACAACATTTGGCCTCTCAGGCGCCTCAAACTGAATTTCCTTCACGTCGATAAGGTCTTGCACTTTATTTCTCAAGGCCCAGCAATCATCAGTAGTATGCCCGGGGCTATTGGAATGATAAGCACAACGGGAATTTGGGTTATACTTAGGAGATGCAGTATTCACGACCTTCGGAGCCTCTTTGATGGTCACCAAGTTGGTTGATAACAGTTGCGGTAAAATTTGTGACAAGGTCATACTCAGCCGAGTATACTGCCTCTTGGGCCTTTCACCTCTTTGTTGATTGTACTGCTGAGGAGCAGCAACAGGTTTTGAAATGACCAAGGCATTGACGGCTTGGCGGCTTTCTGGCTTGACTTGTCTTCTAGGACCATAGACTGCACTTGCTTCTTTCTTGAAAGGCCTCTTCTCAGTACTTGTGGAGGCAGCTTTTTGTATTTTTCCTGACCTGATGCCAGCTTCTATTCTTTCACCCGTCAGAATCAAATCCGTAAACCCAGCGGAAGAGTTACCAACCAAATGATTGAAAAATGGACCAAACAAGGTCCCTAGAAACATATCAACCAGCTCACGATCAGTCAAAGGAGGCTGCACCCTGCCAGCCAAATCTCTCCATTTTTGTGCATATTCTTTGAACCCTTCGCCCGTTCCTAGAGACATACCCTGAAGTTGGGTACGCGTAGGAGCGAGATCAGAATTGTATTGATATTGTCTATAAAATGCGGTTGCCAAATCTTCCCAATATCGGATACTAGTTCCATCTAGTTGGTAGAACCACTCAAGCTGTGACCCCGAAAGGCTATCTTGGAAGAAGTGAATCCAAAGGTTCTTATCTGCCGTGTAAGGTTGGATCTTCCTTACGTACGACCTTAGATGCAGCTTTGGACAGGAAGCCCCGTCGTATTTGGAAAAGGCAGACGCCTTAAACTTGTGTGGGATTACTACCCCAGAAGATAACCCCAAATCTCCGAAATCCAGCCCCGGCACATTATGAACCTCCATGGCGCTCAAGCAGTCTTCTAATTGCTTGTATCTGTCAGCAGCGGGTGGGTATTGTTCGTCATTGTAGTCCGTCTCATTGTCAGAGACTGCAGGACTAGGAGCTCCTCCCCCTTGGGGACTATCTTTCTCTGCAGAGGAAGTAGTTGGATCAGCCTCGTTATGGAGTGTGTTCCCAAACCTGCGTCCAGTATTGAACAACGCAGTCCTCTTCTTCTTCTTCTTCTTTAGGAGCAGAGCCTTCAACTCTTGCTGACCTTGGGCCAGGCTTAGCACCATCTCTTGAAACTGGGCACTTTGGGCCTGAAGGGCCTTGATTGCTTGCTCACTGGATGAGTCTGGATTCATGATGACTGTTCAAATAAACAGCGAAGAAGATTAAGCAACCTGTGGAAAAAGGGGTACCTGTCATGCATATGATGCAATGAGATGCGTATGTTTTATGTTTTCAAAGACAAACGAGATTCAACTTTGTAGACAAAAGGGAAACACACTTCGTTAGATTCAAATTTTAAATTGTTCAACAACTTGCCCTTAGGCATTACAGGAATGAAAAATACTGAAAAGGAAATAAAAGCTGTAAAAAGAAATATCCAAAGCCCATCAGTGCTCCCATGGCCTCCTCTTCTCGGTATGGATATAGTCATTCAGAACCCGCTCTTCCTCCAATTGCTTAGTCAGCCTCTGGATCTTCCGTTCCTGTTTGTTGAACTTTTCCCGATAAAAATCCCGTTCTTCCTTTAGCTGCGCCCAAGATCTCTTCAGTGTGTCAACATCAGTGGGTATCTGAGGAGGGAGGACAGTTGGAGGAACCCCATCTTCATCAGGAGATTCAAGAATGATAGGTCTGACAGCTTCGTACGGCATACCTAACTTCTGAGCACGGATGCAGACCCATCTGCAATAGGGTTTCATTGGTAGAGAAGTCTTTGGTCCCAACTCATGTGGGTCAGCTTTGTGAATTTTGTCCCAAGCCTTAATGAATCCATGGCGTAGTTTGTCACTGTCTACCTGAAATTCAAAATGGAAGTGAGGAACCAACATTTCATGAGGCCCTACTCTTCTGGCTCTTCCGAACTGGCGGAGAGCTAAACATGGATTATAAGAGATTCCTCCTTGGATACCAATCAATGGGACATTAGGGTATTCTCCGCAACGATCAATAACAGCTACCTCATCCAAACCTCTGAGAGTCCAAGTGATGTCATTATCAGCGAGAGACATTAACCTATGAGCCCAACCCTTTCCTTCTTCATTCTTCAGCACGAACTTAGGAAGGTGCGAAATAAACCACCTCACTAGCAAAGGAGCACAACACCATGGAGTTCCCCGTCTTCGGGAAGTACGAGCATAGAGTTGTTGCAGGATATCACCCAAAAGAGTGGGTACAGGATTCCGAGACATGAAGATCCTTATGGCATAGATACTGATAAAGGTGTCAGGATTTGGGAACAATAACAGACCATAGATTAAAAGAGCCAGAATGTCTTCGTACGCCTTGAAGTCTAAGTCATTCCAGAAATCATTAGCTTTGCCAACCAGAAATTTAACCAAAAAGCCCTTAACTCCACTTCTAGTTTCCCAGTTAGCCAATACCTCTTCTTTGGTCAAGGGGAGAACTGCAGCAACCTCTTCAGTCCTAGGAGTCTTTTCCCAACCAGTGAATGGAGTTTGCTCCAAAACAAGGATACCGAGCAAATCAGAGAATTCTTCCAGGGTAGGGACCAGCTGGAAGTCTTGAAAGGTAAAGCAATGATACAGGGGGTCATAAAACTGGGTCAGGACACTTATCAATTGTTGGTCCCACTTTGCAGTGATTAAGCCAAGGAGAGAACCATGCCTTTTGATGAAGGAAGTAGTGTTTGGAATCCTACCAACCAAATCTTTGAGCAGAGCTGGTGGTTGAACAAAGTTGAGCCGGATAGTATTCCTACGCACGGGCATCATGATGTCCTACAAAACAGAGCAAAGATGAAACCTTTTTTGTCTTTGAAATGGGTTAGTCCTTATACAGGATGAATGCAATGGTATGATGGCATGATGCTATGATGAAGCACACCACAATTATTCACACAGGCAGACATGATAAGGCATACAAGTCACACAAGACAACCCTTAGGTTTCAGGCCAGCATGAAGTTTAGGTATTACCCTCTTTTGGTTTCGTTGGTTAAAACCTGTCCTATCAAAAGTAACCGGGTTCTAGAGGATCTCAAATCATTGACTACCCTCAATCGGTCATAACTCCAGCATCGCAATCTTTTCTTGCAGCCAGAACCATCGCGAGAGTTTAGCCTCAATGAGTGTAGCATACTGCTATTGTTCTATGGCCAAGTTTGGTCAATTTAGGGTTCTAAGGTTGGTTGGTGTTTAATGACTCCTTAGAAGACCCGTATTCTCCTCGTTGCAACACAAGGGATATCGGTACAGACTAAGGTGCCACACCAACGTAGCCACTGCTTCACCCATGTCGGTCTACGCCAGACAGGTCCCTCACAGATTATGCTACCTAAAAAGGGTAATCCCCAGATCCGGGTTGGGATCTATGAAACTCCGATGCAAAGCCCATAAATGTAAAAGCAAACAAAGCAATCAATTGAAAACAAAGGTGATCTAAGCCCTAAGGTTACTCCACTTTAAAAAATGTCCCCAGCAGAGTCGCCAGTTCTGTGATACGGTGGGAGAACTGACTATGGTTTTGCGTTTGTTTTCGCAAATTTTTTGGTTGAGCAAGAGTCGCCACCGACTTTTTATTTTATCCTAAGGAAAGGTTAAAAAGCACAGCAAAAACCTTTGAGATGTTTTCTTGGGTTCGGGGAGTAGATTATAGGAAGGGAAGGTATTAGCACCCTTTCTATCCATGGTTATCCATGGGCTCTTAGTTACTTGCTTAGATCAACTTGCCTTAATTTTCAATTGTTTGAAATGGTGCTTTGTGTGTGTGGGTTTGAAAATATTTTTGAAAAGAGGCCAATGTGGTGGCAACCTTTGTAATGATCCATGTTGGGATGTATACAAATGTGTATGTCTTTTGAAAAGGTTTTCATTTGTTTTTGAAAGTTGTTTTTGAAAGTGTAGTGATGTGTGGTTTAGAAAATAGGCAAGTGTTTTGCTTTGCAAGTTTGATTCAAGTAACTAAGAGATTGTCTACTCCTAAATTTCTCAAAGATTATTGCTATGTTTTAACCCTTTTAACAATTTTGTTCCACCATTGCATTTGGTGGACAATCTTGTGTTAGAATGTGAAAGGGACGGGCGCGGGTCATTGTTTAGACCATAATTGCAATGATGCCAAGTATCTTTGGGCAATTTTTCCTTTAAGGGATTTGATCATTTTTTAGGCAACTTTCGAAAGCGTCATCGAGGGACTATGATCATTTGATTGTTTGTTTTGCCCAAAGAGACCTAACATGCAATATGGCCCATTTATTGAAGGCAACAAGTGGAATACCCTAGGGGTGCAAGTGTGATTAGTGTTGTCCATTTTCATGCTTGTTTATCTTGAAATTAGGTCAAACTATTTTTGTTGTTTTTGATTCGCATACAAACCCTAATTCTAACATGGTATAATTAGAAAGCATTAAAGTGCGAAAAAATAAAGTCCTAAACTATTACAACACAATATATGGGAAGGGGGGTACAAATGTTCAAATGGGGGTATTTTGACAAGGAATTTAAACCTAGACTATTACATCAATTTGGATTATTTACAAGATATTTAATTGCACAAATTAAATGGAAATAAAATAAATATGCAAGATGCAAAAAGGTTTTTTATATGTATGAAAAAAAAGTATTTTTATATGTCAAATAAACAAAATAAAAAGTATTATTTTTTTGGAGTTTTTATGTTTTTAGGGCAAAACCCTAATTCATTAAATAAAAGTATTAATTATTTAATATGTACAATATTTATCAATTATGTACAAAAATAAAATAAAAATGAAGTATATTTGTAAAAAGGTATTTTTAATGTTAAATATTAATAAAAATAAAAATGTATATATTTTGTATTTTTAATCTAAATATACTAATATATATATATAAATATTTGTATTATTTACTATATATATATTATATACAAAAAATAATAATATTTAATATTTATAAAAAAAGTATATTTTATATAAAATATTTTCAGAAGATAAAATAAAATAAAAAAAAGGAAAATAAAATGGGTTTGCATTATTTTTAGTATTTTTGAATAAAAGTGTATCTATTTATTTATTTATGTACAAATACTTATTTAAACAAATAAAAGCCTAATAAATATAAAAATGGTGTAAAAATATTTTTTTCATATTTTTAATATTGTGAGGAAAAATAAATAAGTCAGAACAAAAAAAGAAAAGTCAAAAAAATCATGAAAATAAGCAAAATGGGCCTAGGGGGTGTGAAAGCAAAAGCATGGTGTAAACAGAAATGACAAATCAGGCCCAGCCCAAAGGTTGTTGTCTTCAACCTTCAGACAAACATATTCAAAAACACGCGCCTTTCTTCTCAAATCCCTAACTCCTGATTCTTTGATCTTTTGCCAAACCTTCCAACATGAAACCTGTAGAGCTTGAAGCCACGATTCTAGACATATAAAGAAGTAAATCTAACTCTCAGAAATGAGAGAGAATTTCTTCTCCCCCAATTCCTGACCTAGTTTTTGTTCAATGTTCAGACTTAAAATTCTCTAAGCATACATAATATAAATGAAATCTAATTACATGGGCGTGTTCAGGGCTATGAATGTGACATGTTTTCTTCACAAACCTAAAGCTAACAATGCCTGGATAGAGAGATACGTGTTCATGAACTTACCTGTTCAGTTGAAGTTGTATCTGGTGATGGAGGTGTCTTCAATGCAAGGTGATGATTGGTACAGCTTCCTTGATGTCCAGGGATGCTATTCCAAGCTTTACTTTGTCTCGAAACCTTTTGAATCGTGCTATGGAACTTCAGCTGCAAAACAAGAAAATAAAAATAGTGATGTTGCCTGGGAGTGTTACAGGTCGTGTTTGAGGTTTGGAATAGCTTCAAGGGATATTGTGGGATGTGTTTGATGTGTTTTTAGCAAGAATGCATGGAAGGTTTGAGCTATGGAACTCAAACTGCAGCAGATGCTCTGTTTGGGCAGTTTGAGGGTGATTCTGGGAATGAGGAGGTATTGGGGATGCTAGGCTCGTGTTTCAGCTTAGGATGGATCTTTAGAAAGTGTTTGACAAGTTTACTTAAGGCTTGGTTTACAGGAATGATAGTTGTTATGTGTTATGGAAAGTTTCTTACACTTTAAGCAACAAAAGGCCACTTGGTGTTTCTAGCCTGTACAGGCCCCCATTCTATGCTGAACCACTTAGTCTTGATCAGTGTAATTAACTCATAAACTTGTGCCAAAGAGATCTTAATTGTACTTGCTTGGATTTGCTTTAGACATAAAGTGCAACTTTTCCAAAATGGATATAATGCTTTATCTAAAAATGGATTAAACTTGCATACAATGTCCAAACTCATAGAACAACACCTTGGCACAAAGGATTGGCATTAAATTAAGGAGTGTAATTGAGATAAAAGACCTGTAATCAAGGAAATCATCCTGAATTCAAAATGGCACAAATGTATGAACATGTAACTTGGCCAAATCAAAAGTGAGTTTTTCCCATATTGCCAAATTCGATTCTCTCTAACCATGAGGTTATTTGATGAGTTCTTGAACATTTTGGAAAGCTTGGAATGTGTACTACAATCCATCTTTGAAATGCAAATTGAAATTCCAAGTGGAAGTATGTGAAAAATGGTCTTGAAGTTAGGTAAAAAACCTTGCCTAAAATAGGTCAAATTTTCTCTAAGTTAAGAATGGTTTAGTACCCTTGTTCCAAAAATTGTAACTTGAGGTACAAGCTTCTTTTGGGAAAACTTTGTGAATCAAAGTTGTAGATTTTGCAATGGACTACAACTTTCATGTTTTGACTTTTGCTTGAATCCAAATTAATCTTGGTGAGAAAGTGGGACAAAGTTAGGAAAAAATTAGGGTTTTTCATAACTTAGAAAAATTCTAAGTTATGAAAAATCTTCATTTCAAACCCTAACTTGCAATTTTTGATTTCTTGATGAACAAGTTTCATGATTTGGCATGTTTTGATGAAAAATGAATCTTGACACTTTATTTTGACCAAAAAGTCAAAGTTTGACTTTTCAGTATACAGTCAAAAATTGATCAATTGACTGGGAAATTCAACTGTCAATCTTGTGTATTTGGGATCTTTTGAACTTGTTGAGCATGTCAAGACAATTCCATGGGGTCCTTGAGTCCATATGTGAGCTTGGTTTGCCATTGGCTAGGTCAAACAGTCAAAAATTGCCTTTGTGTAGTCAAAAACCCTAAAAATGACCATTTTGCCCTTTTGGTGATCTGATCAAATTTCTTGTGGAATTGTGATCCAAACTTGACCAAATGGTCCATGTGAGTTCATAATGTTGATGTGGGTCAATTTTCATAAGATTTGACTGTCAATTGGCCACAGTTGACTTTTTCCCCAATACAGCTGATTTCTCGGTCAACTGTCCAATTGACTGGGCAAAACTTGGAATCAAGACTTGAAACTTGGTATGGATAAACTTGGGAGTCCAACATGAAGCATGAAAGTCATCTTAGGCATTTTAGGTCAAAACAACTTTGTGCAAACACAAACCCTAATTTGGGTCAACAGTGCAAGGAGAAGTCTTGAACAGAGGAAAACCTAACTGGACCTTGAGCTCCAAGGGTTTTGTGATGAGAAAATGTTGAGGAAATGGGAGGGCAAATTTTGGGGTACAACATTTTTCCCACTGGAGTGAGTACCAAAGACACCTTCGTACATATCTTGTATAATCTCTTTTGTTTCATTCTTATCCACACAATGAAGCAGGGTTGAATCATGATTGTGTTTGTATAGAACTCCATTGCTTAAGAAGAATTTAGCTAAGAACCTTCACAAGAATTTATTATCATTGATGGATTCCCCCTCAGGTTATTCTTGAGACTCAATGTATCTTTTCACCTCATGGAACCAGAGTTTCTCCTCTACTCCATCAGTGTCAACTTCACAGTAGTGCGCAGGTTCATTGAATCTTTCAATGGTAATTCTGGGAGCCTTATTATCCCATCTGACCTTGAACATGGATGACATGGTAGCCAGAGCATCTTCCAGCTGATTCTCTTCTCTTGGTATGTGCTCAAAGGTAATCTCTTTCAAATATGGGATCAAGGTTAGCACATGCTCTTTATAAGGAATGAGATTCAGGTGCTTCGTATCCCAATCCCCCTTAACCTGACTGATTACCAAGGCTGAGTCCCCATACACACTTAAGAATTTAATTCTTAGGTCAATAGCAGCCCTAAGACCCATGATGCACGCTTCGCATTCTGCCATATTATTGGTGCAATCAAAGCATAGTCTGGTGGTGAAGGGCGTATGGAAACCTGTGGGAGAGATGATCACAACACCGATTTTGTTGCCAAGTGCATTGGAAGCTCCATCGAAAACCATAGTCCATCGGGATCCTATCTCAGGTCCTTCATACGGCATAGGTTCTTCATAATCTATTACTAGCATAATATTATCGTCCAAGAATTCAAAGTTCATAGAGTGATAGTCGTCTACAACCTGATGCGCCAAATGGTCGGCGAATACACTTCCTTTGATTTCCTTTTGAGTGGTGTACTTGATATCATATTCTGTTAAGACCATCTGCCATCGAGCAATCCTTCCGTAGAGAGTTGGCTTCTCGAATATGTACTTGATAGGATCCATTTTAGAGATCAACAAAGTAGTATGGGTCAACATATACTGCCTTAGTCGGCGAGCAGCCCATGCCAAAGCACAACAAGTTTTCTCGAACACTAAATATCTCGTTTCACAGTCGGTAAACTTTTTGCTAAGGAAGTATATTGCATGCTCTATTCGACCAGACTCGTCATGCTGCCCCAGTACACACCCCATTGAGTTCTCTAACACTGTTAAGTACATGATTAGAGGTCTTCCATCAACTAGTGGCACTAGAATGGGAGGTTCTTGAAGGTAATCCTTAATTTTATCAAAGGTTATTTGACAGTCTTCATTCCATTTTACTACATGATCTTTCTTCAGCAGCTTGAAGATTGGCTCACAAGTAGCAGTCAAATGAGAAATGAAACAGGCAATGTAATTCAGCCATCCTAGGAAACCTTTGACCTCTTTTCTCAGTGTGAGGAGCTGGCATCTCTTGAATGAATTTGACTTTTGCAGGATCAACCTCAATACCTTTACCACTTACTACAAGACCCATGAGTTTACCAGATCTCACCCCAAAGGTGCACTTATTCGGGTTTAACCTTAGCTTGTACTTCCTCGGTCTTTCAAATAGTTCATGCAGGTGATCAAGATGCTTTTCTTCAGTTTGCGATCGTGATATCATGTTGTCAACGTAGACCTCTATTTCATGGTGAATCATGTCATGAAATAAGGCTACCATGGCACGCTGATAGGTTGCCCCGGTGTTCTTCAACCCAAAAGGCATAACCTTGTAACAGAAAGTGCCCCACTGTGTGACGAAGGTGGTTTTCTCCATGTATTCAGGCACCATTTTGATCTGATTGTAACCTGAGAAACCATCCATGAAAGAGAATACCTTATGTTGGGCGGTGTTGTCGACTAAAACATCAATATATGGTAGTGATAAGTGATCCTCGGGGCTCGCCCTGTTCATATCCATGTAGTCTACGCACATACACACCTTTTCGTCTTTCATTGGTACCGGAGCAACATTATCCACCCATTAAGGATATGGAGTCACTTCTAAGAACCCTGTGTTGAACTATTTCATAACCTCATCCTTGATCTTTTCTGACATCTTAGGACGCATGCGACGAACCTTCTATTTTATCAGAGGACAACCCTCTTTCATTGGTAGACGAGGAACCACAATATCGGTTTCGAGCCTGGGAATGTCTTCGTATGACCAGGCGAAGATTTCAACATATTCATGTAGCATCTGGATTAACCTGCTTTTGACACTACTCTCTAGGTCAGCACCTATCTTGACCTCCTTTTTATTTCTCTCAGTATCCAAGTTCACCACTTCGACTGGCTCTTCGTGTGGTTTGATAGTCTTTTCTTCTTGTATCAAGAGTCTGGCAAGCTCCCCAAGTATTTCATAATTTTCCTCACCTTCATCCTCGGCTTGGTAGATCAGATTTTTGAAGTCATATGAGGAAATAACATAATTTTTATCGACGAGATCCAGAGTGGATGAAGATCCGCAATGTAGTGTGTGGGTGTGTGTAAGAACACATCACTATTTGAAAATGCAATAAGATAAAAGAAAAATAATGATCACAAAATTTGTATGCAAAATGTCTAATGTTTATATTGAATGAACAAATGTTTATGAATCGTTAATCAACCCTTTAACAAATGAACCATTGTGCTGTGGGTAAGACACAAGATTTTAAAGTCATTGTTTATTACATAGCAAAAACCTTTTGAAACCAAAAAGATAAAAATATAGCTTATTACTCCTGACTAAAGGAGATAGGAAAGATGTCTTATGCCTTCCAGTTTTCCAATCCATCACCCACGGCCGGGAATATCTAGTTATTGAAGTCACAATCACTGTCTGCATCCTCTATAGCATTGACCGCATTGTTGCTGATGCGAAACGGAGGTCTCCCAGCACGAGCTCGACGAACAACCCCTTGATCTTTTGTAGTAAATCCCAGACCAAACTTGTTAGACTTAAAAGGAATATCCAGAAGCTGACCCCAAGTAGTATTACCACCTTCTTCAATAGTGGCCTTAGCATCTTTCAAGGAGGCCATCTTGTGCGGAGTTTTGGTGATCTTTGGAATGGCTGAAATATCCTCAACAGCAGCAAGAGAGATTACTTCAAAGGTTTGACAGGGCATTTCAATAAATTCTCCATCCATCTCGACATATCAGAATGAGTTTAGGTGGCTCACCATATATTCCTCCTCTCTACAAACAGTAACAACTTTCCCTTTCACCGTGTGATACGGTGGGAGAACTGACTTGATTGTTTTATGTTTGATCGCAAATGTTGCGGTTAGCAAGAGTCTCCACCGTCTTTTCTTTTATCCAAAAGGAAAGGTGAAAAAGCACAAGAAAGACCTTTGAGATTGTTTCTTGAGTCCGGGGGGTAGATTATGAAAAGGGAAGGTATTAGCACCCTTTTCATCCATGGTTCTCTATGGGATCTTAGTTACTTTCTAGATCACTTGCTTTTGTTTGAAAATATTCTTTGTGTGGTTTTTGAAATTATTTTGAAAAGGTGCCATCGTTTAGGCAAACTTTGTAATGATTCTCGTTCGTAAGAATGTATATAAAGTGTTTGATCTTTTGAAAATGTTTTCAAGTTTGAAAGATATTTTTGAAAGTGTAGGTGTTTGTTTTGAAAATAGCAAGGATGTTTTTGTTTTGAAATTGAGCAAGTAACTAGGAACATTCTACCTACTCAAAATTCTTTCATGTTCATTTCCTCTTTCCTTTGATATTGTTATCTTACCATTGATTTGGTAAGTAACCATATCTTTGGATGTAAAAGGGACGGGCGTAGGTCATCGTATAACCATGATTAGCAATGTTGCAAGATATCTTAGCATTTTCTTTAGGGACTAAGATCATTTTGAAAGGAAACATGGATAGCGTAATCGAGGGACTATGATCTTGTATTTTGTTTGTTTTTGCTAGGATATCTCACATGCATAATATGGCCATTTTTGTAAGGCAACCAAGTGGATTTACCCTAAGGGTGTTTGTGTGTAAGTGTGATGGTTTACATGCTTGATTTTGTCTTGATTAGGGTTTTCTATTTATTGGTTTTAATCTTTCCATACAAAACCCTAATTACTAGCATTTGTATATAAAGCGATAAATTGCGGAAATTAAAATTACTATGCTATTACATCATTTGGGGGAGGGGGTGTACAAATTAAAAATGGGGAATTGCAAGAAATTAAATCTAAATAATTATTACAACCATATTAAATTTGAATAAATGTACAAAATAAAGATAAAAATGAAAAAATATAAAATGTAAGAAGAAATGTGATTTTGTTTGTTTTTTTCATGAAAAGGTTTTTTTGACTTAATTAATTAAAACAAAATAATTAACTAAAAAATAAGAAAATTAATATTAAGGTAGTAAAATAAATTAATTTAAAGAAAACAAGTTTTTTAGGATTTTGGTGAATTTAAATAAATTAGTAAATAAAAATAATTAAATAAAAGTCCTAAATTCTAAATTGATTTTAATTTACAAGAAAAATAATAATTAAAATTTATTATCTAAGTATATTAAAAAAAAGGAAATTAATTAAAGAAAATACTTTTTGCTCTTTTAGTTTTATGAAAAATAAACTAAATAAAAATAAATAATAAAAATATAAATATTTTTGGATTTTTTATTAATGAAAATAATAATAATAATAATAATAATAATAATAATAATAATAATAATAATAATAATAATAGTAATATTAATAATAAAAAAAATATAGAATTAAAATGAAATAAAAAATAAAGAAAATAAAATAATAAAGAAAATAAAATGGGCCAGGGGTGTAAACAACAAGGCAGGGGGGGTCTGAAGTTGCAAAAAAATAAAGCCCGGTCATCTTAGAGGCCCAGGCGCTGCAAAAATAAAAAAAAGTAAGGAAAATGTGAAAAAATGCAAAAGGCAGTGCGTCGAGGTTCGAACCCATGACCTCTTGATTACCAGCGCGCTGCCTTACCACTGGGGTGGCTATACATCTGTTAATATAACTAAAATGATAAATATATAAGGCAAAACGAGTCCTGAACACACTTCATCTTCAACCTCCAGCCAGACCACCTGTAACATCACCATTTCTCAACAAAAATAGAAAATACAAACATGAAAGTTGTTCCATTTTTTCATACGAATCTAACCATATAAATATCATGAACTAGAAATCAAAGATGAACGAGAATTTTTGAAAGTACAAAATTTTGACCTAAATATTTTCAGAGGTTCAACTTTAAAATTCTAACTACTCAGGCAATAATAATGAAATCTAAGGACATGGTTAGCTTCAGGACAATGATATCTACATTTCTTATTCACAAATAAACCATTAATGATGCTTGTATGAAGAGTTCAAAAGTCAGAAAACTCACCTTGCAAGAGGGTATCGTGTTTTGAGTTTGAGCAGTTTTTGAGGAGTTCCAGTGATTGGGTTAGCTTCCTCAAGCTCCCAGGAAGCTAATGTGATACTTGGCTTAAGCTGAAAGTGGATGAGGAGTTCTGGAGAAGTCAAGGTGCAAAGCTCTGTTTTTGAAAATTGAAGATAGTATTAATGGTGTTACAGTCTTGTAACAGGGTGTGGGATGAGTTCTGAATGATGTTTAGAAGCTTTAGGAACCAAAAGGCTTGAAAACGGACGAGGGAGATGTGAGTTTCATGTTTTTGGTCAGGTTATGCAAGAATGGAAGTATGTGTTACATCTATGAGTTCTTGAGATTTTTTGGGCTTGTGTATGTGTGTGTTTTCTTGCATATAACTTGTGTTTATGTATGGAAAAGGTTGGAGAGTTATTGCACAAAAGATTTAAGTTATAGGGTTATGGCTCAATTGCTTGATTTTGAAGAAAAGTGAAAAATCTGGTTTCAAGGAAGCAAGTACAAGCATGTAGGGTGGTTGCCAACATTAAACAAGCTTATCTAACTTTGTAGAGGAAGCTTATGCAGAAGGAACAAGTGCAAAGCTCAATGCAAGTTGTCTTTGCATAAAGCTTGCTTTATGTAAATGGCAATGGTGCCTTTATGCCATTAATGAAAATTTTACTTGGATAAAGCTTGAATCAAGTGGATAATAGCCCAAAAGCAAGTGTAATCTGCTGATTATGGAGAGATCTTGAGGTTTAGAAGCATGCAAAGCAAGATTGTGCAGCATAGGTTTGAGATTTAAATTTTGTTCATCACAAAATTTGCCTTGTAAAACAAATTGAAACCCCAACTTCTGAATTTCGATTCTCCTTGCTCATAAATAATCTCAAGGAGTTCTTGGACATTTTGGAAATCTTGTAATGTGATATAAAACCCCTCTTTGAATCACTTTTGCCAAATCCAAATGGAACTATGTAAAACTTGGGCCAGAAGTTAGGTCAAAATCCTGACCAAAAATGTTCAAAATTTTACTAAGTGTTTAGTTTCATGACCATGAATTCATGGATTAATAACTTGAGATCCAAGCATTTCTAGGAGAAGTTGTGTAAAGCAATGTTGTAGATCTCATGGATATCTACAACTTTCATGTTGAAAGTTTATTTTGAATCATATTGGATCATGGTGAAAAATTGGCTCAAAGTTGTGATAAAACATGAAGTTTTCAACACTTAGAAAAAATTCTAAGTTTTAAAACTTTGACTTTTCAAAATGAAATCTTGACTTTTTGATTTCTTGATGAACAAGTTTCATATTTTGACATGTTTTGATGAATAATGATATTTGACACTTGATTTTGACCAAAAAGTCAAAGTTTGACTTTTCAGTATACAGTTGACTGAAATTCAACTATCAATCCATTGATCTTGAGCAATGTTTTGAGTCATGCCATTAGGTCAAAATGATGCAATTGAGATCTTGAGATCATGCCTCAAACAATTAACCATTTGCTAGGTCAAAAATCAGAAATTGCCCTTTCTCAGTCAAAACCCTAATTTTGACCATTTTGTGCTTTTGATGATTTGATCAAATTTCTTGAGGAATTATGGTCCAAACTTGATCAAATGATACATATGAGTTTATAATATTGATATGGATCAAAAATTATGAAATTTTGACTATAAATTGGACATAGTTGACTTTTTCTCTAATACAACTGATTTTTAAGTCAACTGCTCAATTGACTGAACAAAAATTTGATCCAATGCTTGAAACTTGACATGAGTAATTTTGGGGGTACATTATGATCCATGGTAGTCATATGAGGCATTGAAATTTCAATTATCCTTGTGTAATCTTAAACCATAATTTCAGTCATCAGAGCTTAAGGAGGTGTCTTGAGCTGATTAACCCTTGTGCAGTCTTGAACCAAAGGAGATCTTGTAAGAAAATACTTGATAAATGAGAGGGAAAATTTTGGGGTACAACAGCTTCCCCTGTTCAATCTTCTTAAACCTGAAGAGTTAGATTGGTGAGTCTGCCATTCGTGACTTGAAGGTGAAAGAGGATTGGACACTAGAGTGCCCAGAAATTTGTACTCGAAGATGGATTGTGAATGGGCTTATAGATGCCATTTGGAGGAATGGTGGAGATTTTTCAGAGATGGGCTTGTAGATGCCATCCAAAGGTGACTGTTGACAGGGAATGTACTAAGTCTGAACTTGATTTCAATTGGAAAAGAATTAGAATAAATCTTTGGAGTGATTTATCTGAACCAGGAGAAGTCTTGTATGTTGTTTAACCGGGAAGAATCAGAATAAATAGTTGAGGGATTTATACTGAACCGGAAGTGTTCCTTTGGAAAGTATCAAGATAATCCGTTGAGAGGTTTAAACTGAACCCGAAATGTTCCTTTGGAAAGTATCAAGATAAACTATTGAGGAGTTTAAACTAAACCAAAAGAAATTTTGAATGTTCTTTAACTGGAAAGAATCAGAGTAAATCTTTGAGTGATTTATCTGAACCAGAGAAAGTTCCCACGGGAAATAATCAGAATAAATCATTGAGAGATTTATCTGAACCCGAAATGTTCCTTTGGAAAGTATCAGGATAAACTGTTGAGGGGTTTAAACTGAACCAAAAGAAGTCTTGAATGTTCTATAACTGGAAAGAATCAGAATAAATCTTTGTGCGATTTATCTGAACCAGAGAAAGCGTCTGCAGGAAAGAATAAGAATAAATCATTGAGATATTTATCTGAACAGGCAGGGATCTGGAGAAGAATCAGAACAAATCATTGAGAGATTTATCTGAACCAGAGAAGACAGCTGCAGGAAAAGAATCAGAATAAATTGTTGAGATATTTAAACTAAACCGGAAGGAGTCTGAAAGAAACATCTGTTGTGTAGATGGTTGACCAATCCTTTCTTGGGAATTAATCTGTAAGTGACCTATTAAAAATTTGATGATAATTTTATATTGATTGATCTTTCCTAAAAAAGATGAAAGGTTAGTTGTACGCAATGTCATAATGTATGAAATGCATGATGTAATGATGTTCTCAAAATAAATGAGATTGTGCCATATGTGTTTGTGCTATCAATGTTATGACATATGGATGCAATGTATGTTAATTGTTATGCCGTAGTGTTGCTAGGGAAGATAAATCCTCGAGTACCGCTGGGTACAAAGGATGTAGGTCTTCATGTTTTGAAGTTGCTGATGAGCTGATGAGCTTCCATTTGTTAGAGAAATAAACTCTTGTTATAAGGGAAACGCCATGTATTGCTTGTGAAATCCTGTTGGGGAATCCTGAGAAATTGGGCGACTTTTACTGGGGAGTGATAAACTGGAAGTTTTGTTTAGCCAGGGATGTGAGAGATCTTGATATCATTAAGTTTCACATTGTGGGGTATTTTGTGGAATAGTCTAAAGACATTATCCTATTTATTAAAGCCATTAGTGATTGTCTTTCTATTTTTATGTTCCTTTTTTTGTTCATTTGTAAACAGTAGTTACGTTCAAATGCATATGTTCAAAAATAAATCATTGAACGTTTTTATAAACAAAACACAGAAATAAAGAAAAACAGATAGTTTTGCACTTTCAAAGGGATATCTTTGTATTTAACTTGAATAAGTATTTTTGTACAATGAGATGAACATCCTAGTAAGAGAATGTTGTCGTAGAAAAATGAAAATTTGATACAAAGAAAAGATAGCTATGTGCAATAATCCCATGGGGTTCCCATTCAGCTATAGCCTTCGTGTCTCGGAGCGTCTTGTCCACTTGCTGCCTTGTCCGAAGTTAATTGGATTGATTAGGACCGTTGAGTTTTTCAGTCGAAGCTAAAGGTTGTCTGTAAGATGATCTATAGGGACATAGTCATACGCTTTAATTCCCTAACTTTTTCCTGGACCACCCTTTCGGGTTTTCAGTCCATCGGGATACCCTTTTTTGTCCAAGTTGCCCTTTCGGGTTTTCAACTTGCCGGGTGTACAAAATTTTTTGTTTTATCCCTAATTTTTGCCCTAACCTTTTTGGTTTTCCGGGATGCCCTTGTTTTGCCTAGGTGTGTCAAAATAGCGGGTCTCTTATGCGTAGTATCTTTTGACTATGTCTGCGTTCACAGGGTGTGGGAGGTCATCGCCATCCATAGTGGTTAAGAACATTGCCCCACCAGAGAATATGCTTTTGATCACAAATGGTCCTTCATATGTAGGAGTCCATTTTCCCCTAGGATCACCTTGTGGTAATATGATACGCTTGATTACCAATTCACCAACCTGATATACCTGATGCCTGACTTTCTTGTTAAAAGCCTTGATCATACGTTTTTGGTACATCTGGCCATGATAGACAGCCGTAAGCCTCTTCTCATCAATTAGGTTCAACTGGTCAAGTCGAGTTTTGATCCAATTATCTTCATTCAGTCCTACATCCTTTATGATTCTTAGAGAAGGTATTTGAACTTTAATTGGTAGGACAACTTCCATGCCGAACACCAAGGAAAAGGGAGTTTCCTCTGTTGATGTGCGCGTCGTGGTACGGTAATGGTGGAGAGAGAATGGTAGCATCTCATGCCAGTCCTTGTAGGTTACTGTCATTTTTTGTATGATCTTCTTAATTTTCTTATTTACGGCTTCGACAACGCCATTCATCTTTGGTCGGTAAGCAGAAGTTATGGTGCTGGATCTTGAATTTCACACACAGTGCAGTGATCATAGTGTTGTTGAGATTCGTACCATTGTCTGTGATGATTCTCTCTGGGATACCATACTGACAGATGAGATTTTGTTTGATGAAGCGGGCCATAACATTCTTGGTAACGGAAGCGAAAGAAGCTGCCTCGACCCACTTCGTGAAATAGTCGATGGCCACCAAGATGAAGCGGTGTCCATTAGAAGCTGTAGGTTTAATTTCTCCAATCATATTGATGCCCCACATCGCAAATGGCCACGGAGCAGTTAGGACATTTAGGGGAACTAGAGGCACATGCACTTTGTCAGCATAGATCTGACACTTGTGGCAAGTTCGTGAATGCTGATAGCAATCTGCTTCCATGGTAGACCAATAGTACCCAGCCCGTAGGATCTTCTTAGCCATCGTATGCCTACTAGAGTGGGTGCCAAAGGTGCCTTCATGTAGATCGGACATGATCTTTTCTTCCTCAATCTTTCCAAAAGTGCCTTCAAGAACTTAGCAGATAATCTTCTCAAGAACTTCTTATCATTGACTGAAGTTCCTTCCGGATACTCTTAAGCCTCGAGATACCTCTTGACTTCATGGAACCAAGGTTGGTCCACTACTTCTTCAGTATTGATCTCGTGACAGTAAGCTGGTTCATCCATCCATTCAATGGTGATCTGGGGAGCCTCGTTACCCCACTTGAGTTTAAACATGGATGACATTGTGGCTAGCGCGTCTGCTAGTTGATTCTCCTCTCGTGGAAAATGCTCGAAGGTGATTTCCTCGAAATGTGGGATTAATGTCAACACATGTTCTTTGTAGGGGATGCGGTTAGGGTGCTTCGTATCCCATTCTCCTTTGATCTGACTGATGACTACGGCTGAATCTCCAAATACACTTAAGGATTTGATTCCCAAATCTATGGCAGCTTTGAGACCAAAAATACACGCTTCGTATTCGGCCATATTATTAGTACAGATGAAGCAAAGTCTTGCGGTAAAGGAGGTATGACATCCTTCATGGGATATGATTACAACACCTATGCCATTGTCGAGTGCGTTAGAGGCTCCGTCAAAGACCAAGGTCCATCGGGATCCTTGTTCAGGTCCATCATATGGTATGAGTTCCTCATAGTTGTTTACCATCATGATATATTCATCTGGGAATTCGAATTTCATGGACTGGTAGTCATCCACAACTTGATGAGCAAGGTGATTGGCTAGTACACTTCCCTTTATTTCTTTTTGGGTAGTGTACTGAATATCGTATTCAGTCAGAATCATCTGCCATCTTGTTATTCTCCCAGACAGGGAAGGCTTCTCAAATATGTATTTAATTGGATCCATCTTGGATATCAATAAGGTAGTATGGGTCAGCATATAATGTCTCAGCTGGCGAGCAACCCATGCCAGAGCGCAACAAGTTTTCTCGAGCAGTGAATATCTTGTTTCACAGTAGGTAAACTTTTTGCTCAGGTAGTAAATAGCATGCTCTTTTTGGCCAGACTCGTCATGCTGCCCTAGCACACACCCGGTTGAATTTTCCAAGATAGTTAGATACGTGATCAAAGGTCTTCCCTCGACTGGCAGCATCAAAACAAGAGGCTCTTGAAGGTACTCTTTGATCTTGTCGAAGGCAGCTTGGCACTCATCATTCCATTTGACTACTTGATCTTTCTTCAGTAATTTGAAGATTGGTTCACAAATAGCGGTCAAGTGAGAAATGAATTTGCCAATGTAGTTTAACCGTCCCAAGAATCCTCTGACTTCCTTCTCGGTGTGAGGAGCAGGCATTTCTTGTATTGCTTTTACCTTGGCAGGATCCACTTCGATACCTTTATCACTGACGATGAAGCCTAGGAGTTTACCGGACCTCGCCCAAAATGTGCATTTATTCGGGTTCAACCTCAACTTGTATTTCTTTAGTCTCTCAAAGAGTTTCTGTAAATGGTCAATGTGATCGGTGGAAATAGAACTGACTGTTTTTTAAGCTGGTTTCACGAAATGTCGTGGTAAGCAAGAGTCGCCACCGTCTTTTATGTTCTCCAACATGGAAAGGACAAAAGCACAGCAAAATTCCTTATTGAGAATGTTTCTCAGTTCGGGAGGTAGATTTATAGAAAGGGAAGGTGTTAGCACCCTTTCTATCCGTGGTTATCCACGGGCTCTTAGGTACTTGCTCTTATGTTTTCAAAATTTGTTTTCTTTTCAAGTGTGTGTGGGTTTTGAAAAAGTTCGTTTGGAAAACTTCTAAGTAACTCTTGTATCAGTCCTCAAGAGTGTATGAAGTGTTTTGTTTGAAAACTTTTTGAAAGTGTGGGGTGCAAAAAGTTGTTTTTGTTTGTTTAAGAGAGCAAGTACTTAAGAGAAATCTACCTACTCTAAGGAATTAGGCTAAGTAAGAGTCCTTTAGATAGTGTTATCCCACCATTGAGAGGTAGGTAGCACCGTCGTTGGAGGTGTTCGGGTCAATTCGATTATAGGGACAGTGTGGTCACCGAAGTAATGGTAGGACAACTTAGAAGTAACCCTAACGTCCTAGATCCTTTTATCCGAGGCAACCGTTTCGAGGCAACTGGATCTTTAGACAAAGGGTGACCTCTAAGACGTCCTATACTTGATGACCACGTTTCGAGGCAACGAGTGAAGCGTACCCTAGGAGTGGCATGTGCTTTGTGTGTTGTTTTTTAGTTAATGTTTTTGTACATGTTATTCGTGAGTTACGGGTTAATTTTATTTACATACATTCTTTCATGCATTTAACAGTTAGGGGTGCGGAAAGTAAATTGCGGAAATATAAATTCTACGCTATTACAAGGCGCGGGTCTATACATCGCCAAAAATACAAAGACCCGTTTTGGTAAATAAGTACGAGAAATTAAATAAAGCGATAAACCTAATTACTATTACATTCTTGAAGCAGTTACATAATAATAAAAATAAAGTAAATGCGCGTGAATAAAAATTAATTGGGAACGTTCTAAGGGTTTTGACCCTTTTAAGAAAAGAAATTGAATTTTTTGTCTTTTTTTGAATTAAATGCAATTAATACTAATGATTAAACTAATTAATTAATTAATTAAAAGAAAAGTGTTTTTTTGTGTTTTTATGTTTTTAATGAAATAAAATAAAAAGGAATTAAAATTAAAAGTTAATAAAATCTAATTCTAAATTTATTTTAGTTATTAAAAAAAAGATTAAAATTGCCTAATTAAACTAATTAATTAATTATAATTTAATTACAAAACAATGAATTAAAGTGAAATTAATAAATAAGAATAATAAAAATATTAGTTTTTTTTGATTTTTTTGTTTATGAAAATAATTATCTATGAATTAAATAATAATAATAATAGTTAATAATAATAATTAGTTAAAAGAAAATAAAAAAGGAAAAGAAAACAAAAGAAAATATGAAAGAACCATGGAGGTGTTGGCCCAGGTATGGAGGTTTGAGGAAGCAATATGGCCCAATAAGCTTAAGCCTTTGTTGACTTTAGGAATTGCCTGCACGTGCTTTGACTTGAAGCATGGTATCCAGCATCTCATAGCCCCTGGATTGATCTTTCAGGCCACTTGGCGCATGATCGTTTGATGCACATGGTGGAAAGCCTTTGTGAAACCTGCACAGGAACATGTTATGGAAAAATAGAAATAAGCATTTGGGGTACCTGGGATGTTGATGGAGTGCTTGGAAGTAGTTGAATCTGGCTAGATCAGGTCTTTCGAGCTTCACAACTTCAAGGAAATTTTTGCAATTTTGGGGCGTTCTCTAGGTTGTGTATTTTTTTCTAATGCTTTCTCATGGCTTGTATTTATAGAGGAGATGGAGGGGACAAATAAATAAGGCAAGAATCCAAGCCATAAAGCCATGCTTTCAAACCAAAATCCAACAAATTAAAAAGCTTCCAAAATTTGCAAAACTTTCCCTTTCCATGCTTACATGTATCTGGACATCTTGGCACAAAATTCAAAATTTTGTGTACAAAAAATAGCTTGCACGAGTTTGGGAGCTAGTAAATGGCATATAAAGGTCATTAAAACCACAAAGATCCCCTTTAATTAATTTTTTTGATTTTATTTGAATTTTATGGATTTAAAATGGATTAAATCAATAAAAATTAAATAAAATAGAAAAATTAATGTTTAATCTTGAAATTAATCATGGGACACGTGGGTGGCATGACAAGGCTGAATCAAGTGGAAAAAAGTGGGCCCTTTTGTCAAAAATTGAAGTTTCAAGGATAGTTGACTTTTGCCATTTCACAAAAATTTCCCAACTTCTCCAATGCATATCTTGCTCAATTTTAATTATATGAACATGTTCTTGGACATTTTGGAAAGGTCTTTAAGTCCTCTAACCAGTGCCTTTGGTCTCATGTCATTTGAATTTACCAATCTCAAGTTATGGTCCTTGACTTAAAATGCCTTTTTGTTGACTTTTGAAAATGACCTATAATATTGAAATTGATAACTTTTTGTGAGAGCATTTCTTGGACTTGGAATGTGAAAATGAGTTGTAGGAAATGTCCTCCCCTTCAAAATGAGCATTGGATGGGATTTTTATGATGAACCATGAAAAAGTTATGCCTTGGTCAAGTTACAGTTGACTTTTCAGCTGTCCAAAAATGGAAACTTTTGCATCTTGATGATTTTTGAGCCATTCTTGTGGAATCATGATCAAGACTTGATCAAATGATGATTGTGGCTTCAAAATAAGATGTTGACCAAAAAATTTGACTTTTGACTGCCAAATGACCATTTTGCCCCTACAGTTGATTGCACAACAATTAGGGTTTTTGACTGTGCAACTTGACCTTGTGAGCCTTGAAACTTGACATGTAGGTGCTTGACAATGTATATGAGCATATGGGACTTGATTGGGCCCTTGGAAACCTCAACTTCCTTGTAATAACCAAAACCCTAATTTTGCCTGCCTTAGGAGGATGGTTGACTGTGTAGCCTTTGAGTAGACTTTGAACCATTTGAGGTGATGCTTGTCAAAACTTTGAAAAATATGGGAGGGCAAATTTTGGGGTACAACAGTTGCCCCTGTTCAATCTTCTTAGACCTGAGGATGTAGATTGGCTTGCGTGCCTTTCGTGATCCGAGGGTGAAAGATGATTGAACACTAGAGTGCCCAGAAATTTGCACTCACATAGTAGAGTATCAGCAGTGTGATGGCGGGAATGGGCTTATAGATTCCATTTGGAGAGATGATGGATAGGAGGATGGGCTTATAGATGCCATCTGGAAGTGTGACAGAACCTTGTCGGGAATGGGCTTATAGATGCCATTTGGAACTGTAATGGATAGCTGCGTCCGAATAAGAAATAGAATGGACTCCATGTCTGGAGCATATCTAGTCTGTGTCTAATTGCTGACGTCCGAATAAATAGTAGAATGACTGCCGCGTCTGGGGTATATCCATACTGTGTTTGAATGAGTGACAGAATGTCATCCGAATCTGGATCGTATCTGGACTGTCTTTTGAATGAATCTGGACTAAACAATAGAATAGCATCCGGGCTGGAGCATCTCTAAGTTGTCTTTAGAAGCTTGAATCTGAATAAGCAATAGAATAACGTCCGGGTCAGGAGCATCTCTAAGCTATATCTCAAAGGAAATCTGAATAAGTATCAGAATGTCGCCATGTCTGGGTTACAACTGAACTGTTTCTAGAAGGGAATCTGGAATAAGCAATAGAATAGCATCCGTGTCCGGAGCATTTCTAAGCTATCTCTAGAAGGGAATCTGGAATAAGCAATAGAATAGCATCCGTGTCCGGAGCATTTCTAAGCTATCTCTAGAAGGGAGTCTGGAATAAGTATCAGAATGTAGCCATGTCTGGATCGCATCTGAACCATCTCTAGAAAGAATCTAAACAATAGAATAGCATTTGTGGTTGGAGCATCTCTAAGTTATCTCTGAAAAGAAACCCTGAATAAGTAACAGAATAGCGTCCGGTTCTGGAGCATATCTGAACTATTTCTGAACAAGCAACTCTGAATAAGCAACAGAATAACGTCCATCTCTGGAGCATTTCCCAGCTATATCTGAAAGGAAACTCTTGAATAAGCAAAAGAATAACGTCCATCTCTGGAGCATTTCTAAGCCATCTCTGAAGAGAAAATCTGAATAAGCAGAAGAACAGCATCCATCTCTGGAGCATTTCCAAGCTATATCTGAAAAGAAACTCTTGAATAAGCAAAAGAATAACATCCATCTCTGGAGCATTTCTAAGCTATCTCTGAAGAGAAAATCTAAATAATCAAAAGAACAGCATCCATCTCTGGAGCATTTCCCAGCTATATATGAAAGGAAACTCTTGAATAAGCAAAAGAATAACGTCCATCTCTGGAGCATTTCTAAGCCATCTCTGAAGAGAAAATATGAATAAGCGAAAGAACAGCATCCATCTCTGGAGCATTTCTAAGCTATCTCTGGAGATAAATCTGAATAAGCAAAAGAACAACATCCATATCTGGAGCATTTCTCGGCTATCTCTTCAATCTCTTTAATGTAGATATGCCCTGGCTGGATACAAGTGTCGAATCTACTCACAGATATGCCCTGGCTGGATACAGGAATCGAATCTGGAATTGCGACAGTTGATAGTAATCGTCTTTGGATTGACCTTTTTCCTAAAAAGGCAAAACATCAGTTGTATGCAATGTCATGGTGCATGAACTGCATGATTTTAAGATGTTCTCAAAAATAAATGAGATTTGTGTTATATGATGTGTATGCATGCTATAATGTATGAAGATGTGATGTTTATGAATGTATCTTCGTCTGGGAAAATAAATCCTTGACGAATGCCAGGAGCTTGTTGAATCCTGGGCTGATGTTGAAGAGTAGAGTTCTTCATTTCCGCTGGGGATGATGGTTGCAAGAATAAACCGGTAGGAGAAGATGACTCCGTTGGAGAATAAACTTGTTGGAGAGATTACTCTGCGGGGAATTACTCTGTGGGAAGAGATACTTCGCTGAGGTTTGATGATAACTCCGCTGGGGGGTAGGAAGAACTTCGCCGAGGACGATCCTTCCGTGGTAATTGGCTGAGGATAACCCAGTTATAAGCTCTGGTGGGGAATAACCTTTAAATGAAGCCGGGGAGAGATATGTTCGTGTTCTGCAGGGGATAAGCTTCCAGAATCTGTTGGGGATAAGCTTCTAAAACTCTACTGGGGAGATTGATTCAACATTCCTGGGGAAACTTTGGACTGTACTGGGGAAGTGGCCCCACTGGGGTGTCTGGTATTCCGCCGGGGAACAATCTTATCTTAAGACTGTCGGGGATGCTTGCTTAGGAACATCTGTATACTTCGCTGGGGAATATTGAGATTTTCTGGGGATACCCAACTTCCTTAAGGCTGACAGTAGACTAACTCTACTTGGGGAGAGTGTTGCTGACTTGCTGGAGATACAGTGCCTTGTTAGGGCTGCCGGGAGACCAACTCTGCTTGGGGAGAGTATTTATGATTCTGGTCTAACTCAACAGAGAGTGAAGGTATCTTGGTCAAATTCTTCAACTGAATCTACCTTGTACCTGGAGGAAAGCATTTGTACAGTTTGGGCAACTCTTATTGCCCCAACTTCTGTGGGAGAAGGTACTTGTAGAGGTGCTTGAGGACTGCCGATTGACGAATCTTCTTCTGGTAGGCAAGTGACGAGATGTCGGGACACAGTCGTACGCTTTGATCCCTAACTTTTGCCTGGACCACCCTTTCGGGTTTTCAGTCCACCGGGATACCCTTTTTTTCCCAAGTCGCCTTTTCAGGTTTTCGACTTGCCGGGTGTATAGATATTTTTCATTTCATCCCTTATTTTTGCCCGAACCCTTTTGGTTCGCCGGGAAGCCCTTATTTTTTCCTAGGTGTGTCAACCTAGCGGGTCTTTGATTACGCGCAGTATTTTTTCGACTATGTCCATGCTCTCCGAATGTAGGGAGTTGTCACTGTCAGTTGTATTGTGTTGCCACACCACCAGAAGATCTTAGTTTGATCGTCCAATGCCCCAAGTGATCCAGATAGAGATTTGCCCCAAGCTGGTTGGCCTTTTGAGAGATTCTCCGAATCTTAACTTAACTGCCCCAGATGATGGACCATGATCATATCTCGCCCCTTGATTGGAAGTGTTTCCTCTATTCGAGCTTTTGTTGAGAAGATTTTTGTTCACCGGATATTCGTCGTGCAAATTTCTCTGTTGTTCAAACAAATAATCATATGCAAACAATGTTATTTAAAATGCAAAGCTTATGTCTGTTTCGAAATTTTTGAAAATGCATCCTTTTTAGTAAAAATAAGTGAATTTTGTAGACTGTGATGTCAACTCGTTATTTTACCGCAAGCCCTAAGGAGTCAGGATACCTTTGTAACAGTATGCTTTCGAACTAACCCAAGCTTCAGCTAGGACTTTTAAGGGTTATAACGTGGCTTGGTTCACGGTTTAAGAAATAAAGGATAAAAGCTCAAATTTATTTGTACCCACCCGTTCTTCGTGATGTTCTTCAAACCTAAACTCAGCTAATCGTGCATTAGACCTTGTTTGAGTCTTTGTCCTGATATTCCAATGATGGTTCGGATATTGACAGTTTATTTTGAATAGGCAGTCATTTCCTTTTGTCGAGGGTTTGTTGGACCTCTCTCTTTTTGATTGTGTTATCCCTGCTTTTGCCTGAACTGTTCCTTTTTGTGATTACAGTCAGCGGGATGCCCCAGCTTTGTAAGTCTCCTTCATAGGTTTTGACTTGTTGGGCTTTTATTTTGAGAAATGATGACTGCCTGTCTTTATGATTATTCGGAACCATCATTGTCTTTTGTATTGGAAGGAATCCTTTGATGCCATTCGTTGTGCACCTGGATCAGCTGAGAGAACTACCCTGCCCCAGGTTATAATTAAGGGTTTTAATTCTTTGTGAAAAGAAAAACTCCTACTTCTTTGGCTCAAAGGGGTTGACGAGGGATTATCTTCCTTATAACTCCAGTGTTTAGGAATTGAAACAATGCTTGTACCTCATCAGCGGGGTCTGTTCAAAAGCATACTGTAGATCATGGTATCGTTTTCGTCATCCTCCCTCAAGAGGCTTAGAATTATTAACTGAGCGTTGATCATCACAAAAAAATATGAAAGCAATTTGAATATAGTGAAAATAATTGGATTAATTCAAAAACAGACATATGCAGTGCATTAATGAAATAAAAAGAGTTTGCTATGACATTAATTGTTTCTATAAGCAAAGAAAAATACAACTCGGGAATTCAAATAAACAAAAGCCTTCAATGATTGGGCAAAGGAGTAGTGATTATGTTTGGAGTCTCTGGTGCTTCAAACTGAATCTCTTGGGCGTCAATCATGTCTTGGACTTTGTTCTTCAGAGCCCAACAGTTGTCCGTAGTATGCCCCGGGCTATTAGAATGGTATGCGCACCTATCGTTGGGATGATAGTTAGGAGCAGAAGTGTTTGGATTCCGGAGAGGAGCCCTTAAGGTAATCAGCCCTGCCTTCAACATTTGATGTAGCGCTTGATCCAGTGACATGTTGATCTTAGTGAATTGTCTCTTGGGTGCGACCTCCTTACGTTGCTGCCCCTGTCCTTGTTGAGCAGGCCTAGGATTAGAGATCTGGGTTGCCCCTACATGTTCATCATGGCGACCCTTTTTACTATGCACAGCATTGGACTCCTTCTTCCCACTGTAAGGCTTTTTATGAGCATCAGCAGGTGCAACTTCTTGAATCTTTCCAGCCTTGATACCAGCTTCAATCCTCTCCCCGGTCAAGATCAAATCTGTGAACCCAGCAGAAGAATTCCCAATCAGATGGTTGAAGAAAGGACCAGACAGGGTCCCCAAGAACATGTCAACGAGCTCACGGTCAGTCAAAGGTGGCTGCACCCTTCCAGCCAGGTCTCTCCACCTTTGCGCATATTCCTTGAATCCTTCACCCGTCCCTAGTGACATACCCTGGAGTTGGGTACGTGTAGGAGCGAGGTCGGCATTATACTGATACTGCTCATAAAAAGCAGTTGCCAAGTCCTCCCAGTTACGAATACTGGTTCCATCCAACTGATAGAACCATTCGAGCTGAGTCCCTGAAAGACTTTCCTGGAAGAAATGGATCCATAGATTCTTGTCTGCCGTGTAGGGCTGGATCTTCCTTGCGTATGAACGGAGGTGCAACTTAGGACAGGAAGCCCCGTTGTACTTTACAAAGGCAGGTGCCTTGAACTTGTGAGGGATCACCACCCCAGAAGATAAACCTAGGTCCCCAAAGTCCAACCCAGGCACACGTTGAATCTCCATAGCATTTAACCGGTCCTTCAGTTGTTTGTACATGTCCTCAGCAGGAGGGTACTGTTCATTATTGAAATCTGTCTCGGTGTTAGAGACTACGGGACTAGGAACCCTTCCCTCTTGGTGACTGCCTTCCCCAACAGATGGAGTAGTCCGCCCAGCTTCATTCTGCAGTGTATTCCCAGATCTGCGTCTAGGGTTGAACAAAACAGTCCTCTTCTTCTTTTTTTTCAAAAGCAGAGTCTTCAATTCCGGTTGTCCTTGGGCTAAGCTCATGACCAGCTCCTGGAACTGGGCGTTCTGGACCTGGAGGGCCTTGATAGCTTGTTCATTGGATGATTCAGGATTCATGATGACTGCTGAAATAAACAGCAAAGAAGGTAAGTGACCTATAAACAGTGTACCTGTAATGCAATGATATGTATGTATGCATGCAATGTTTTCAAGGATCTCGTGGGGTAAACAAGAAAAGTTGTTAAGATTTGAATTTCGTAGCTTGATTGAAGGAACTTCATTTTATTGAGAGTCCTTCTTCAAGAGTCAAGGCTCACCATATCGAGTGGGTCATAGCCCCTGACAACTTCGGCTAGAGGAAAATAAATCCCCTTTGCCTCTTGCTAGACACTTTGATTCATCATGACCTGCATCACAAGCCCTTGAGATCCTTGAAATGGATTAGTCTTTATGCAGGATGCATGCAATGGTATGATGTTATGCTATGCATGGAGTGATGTAAGTAGGCCCTGTAATGAGTCCCAATTAAGGACTGTAAACAAAACCTGCAAGGAACCCGTGTGTCAGATAACAAGCATGCAAGTAGTCAAGTTTTAAGGCACACAAGTCACACAAGACAGCCCTTAGAGTTCAGGCCAGCATGAAGTTTGGGTACTACCCTCTTGAAGTTGGTGGGCTTAAAACCTGTCCTATCAAAAGTAACCGGGTTCTAAGGAGCTCAATATCATTGGGTTGTTTTCTGTGTTCATTGTTTTGATTTAGCCACTAGACTGGCGATCAAAATATTCCAAGAAAACAACCCTTAATGAGTGTAGTATCGAGTATCAATCAACTCCGGACTGCACCAAAGTCGGTCATCTCACTACCCCTAAAGAGGCCAGGATGGTCAAGTAAGGTTCCTAAGGTCAGTTGATGCTTCACGACACCACGCGGAGGCCCCGTACACTCCTTGACTTGACTCAAGGGTTACCGGTACTCACCAATGTGCCACATCAACGTAGCAAACTGCTTCAACCGTGTCGGTATACCCCGCACAGTTCCCTCACAGTTTGTTGCTACTTTCTAAGAAGGTATCCCCCAGATCCGGGTTAGGACCTATGAAACTCCCAAAACAGGCCCACAATATTAAAGCAAACAGATCAAGCAATTGAAAACATTATGATGAACTATTCCTAAGGTACACCCCACTTATTAAGTATGTCCCCAGCAGAGTCGCCAGTTCTGTGATCGGTGGAAATAAAACTGACTGTTTTTAAAGCTGGTTTCGTGAAATGTCGCGGTAAGCAAGAGTCGCCACCGTCTTTTATGTTCTCCAACATGGAAAGGACAAAAGCACAGCAAAATTCCTTATTGAGAATGTTTCTCGGTTCGGGAGGTAGATTTATAGAAAGGGAATGTGTTAGCACCCTTTCTATCCGTGGTTATCCACGGGCTCTTAGGTACTTGCTCTTATGTTTTCAAAATTTGTTTGCTTTTCAAGTGTGTGTGGGTTTTGAAAAAGTTCGTTTGGAAAACTTCTAAGTAACTCTTGTATCAGTCCTCAAGAGTGTATGAAGTGTTTTGTTTGAAAACGTTTTGAAAGTGTGGGGTGCGAAAAGTTGTTTTTGTTTGTTTAAGAGAGCAAGTACTTAAGAGAAATCTACCTACTCTAAGGAATTAGGTTGTGTAAGAGTCCTTTAGATAGTGCTATCCCACCATTGAGAGGTAGGTAGCACCGTTGTTGGAGGTGTTTGGGTCAATTCGATTATAGGGACAGTGTGGTCACCGAAGCAATGGTAGGACAACTTAGAAGTAACCCTAACGTCCTAGATCCTTTTATCCGAGGCAACCGTTTCGAGGCAACTGGATCTTTAGACAAAGGGTGACCTCTAAGACGTCCTATATTTGATGACCACGTTTCGAGGCAACGAGTGAAGCGTACCCTAGGAGTGGCATGTGCTTTGTGTGTTGTTTTTCAGTTAATGTTTTTGTACATGTTATTCGTGAGCTACGGGTTAATTTTATTTACATACATTCTTTCATGCATTTAACAGTTAGGGGTGCGGAAAGTAAATTGCAGAAATATAAATTCTACGCTATTACAAGGCGCGGGACTATACATCGCCAAAAATACAAAGACCCATTTTGGTAAATAAGTATGAGAAATTAAATAAAGCGATAAACCTAATTACTATTACATTCTTGAAGCAGTTACATAATAATCAAAATAAAGTAAATGCGCGCGAATAAAAATTAATTGGGAACGTTCTAAGGGTTTTGACCCTTTTAAGAAAAGAAATTGAATTTTTTGTCTTTTTTGAATTAAATGCAATTAATACTAATGATTAAACTAATTAATTAATTAATTAAAAGAAAAGTGTTTTTTTGTGTTTTTATGTTTTTAATGAAATAAAATAAAAAGGAATTAAAATTAAAAGTTAATAAAATCTAATTCTAAATTTATTTTAGTTATTAAAAAAAAGATTAAAATTGCCTAATTAAACTAATTAATTAATTATAATTTAATTACAAAACAATGAATTAAAGTGAAATTAATAAATAAGAATAATAAAAATATTAGTTTTTTTTGATTTTTTTGTTTATGAAAATAATTATCTATGAATTAAATAATAATAATAGTTAATAATAATAATTAGTTAAAAGAAAATAAAAAAGGAAAAGAAAACAAAAGAAAATATGAAAGAACCATGGAGGTGTTGGCCCAGGTATGGAGGTTTGAGGAAGCAATATGGCCCAATAAGCTTAAGCCTTTGTTGACTTTAGGAATTGCCTGCACGTGCTTTGACTTGGAGCATGGTATCCAGCATCTCATAGCCCCTGGATTGATCTTTGAGGCCACTTGGCGCATCATCGTTTGATGCACATGGTAGAAAGCCTTTGTGAAACCTGCACAGGAACATGTTATGGAAAAATATAAATAAGCATTTGGGGTACCTGGGATGTTGATGGAGTGCTTGGAAGTAGTTGGATCTGGCTAGATCAGGTCTTTCGAGCTTGACAACTTCAAGGAAATTTTTGCAATTTTGGGGCGTTCTCTAGGCTGTGTGTATTTTTTTCTAATTCTTTCTCATGGCTTGTATTTATAGAGGAGATGGAGGGGACAAAGAAATAAGGCAACAATCCAAGCCATAAAGTCATGCTTTCAAACCAAAATCCAACAAATTAAAAAGCTTCCAAAATTTGCAAAACTATCCCTTTCCATGCTTACATGTATCTGGACATCTTGGCACAACATTCAAAATTTTTGTACAAAAAATAGCTTGCACGAATTTGGAAGCTAGTAAATGGCATATAAAGGTCATTCAAACCACAAAGATCCCCTTTAATTAATTTTTTTGATTTTATTTGAATTTTATGGATTTAAAATGGATTAAATCAATAAAAATTAAATAAAATAGAAAAATTAATGTTTAATCTTGAAATTAATCATGGGACACGTGGGTGGCATGACAAGGCTGAATAAAGTGGAAAAAAGTGGGCCCTTTTGTCAAAAATTGAAGTTTCAAGGATAGTTGACTTTTGCCATTTCACAAAAATTTCCCAACTTCTCCAATGCATATCTTGCTCAATTTTAATTATATGAACATGTTCTTGGACATTTTGGAAAGGTCTTGAAGTCCTATAACCAATGCATTTGGTCCTATGTCATTTGAATTTACCAATCTCAAGTTATGGTCTTTGACTTAAAATGCCTTTTTGTTGACTTTTGAAAATGACCTATAATGTTGAAATTGATAACGTTTTGTGAGAGCATTTATTGGACTTGGAATGTGAAAATGAGTTGTAGGAAATGTCCTCCCCTTCAAAATGAGCATTGGATGGGATTTTTCTGATGAACCATGAAAAAGTTATGCCTTGGTCAAGTTACAGTTGACTTTTCAGCTGTCCAAAAATGGAAACTTTTGCATCTTGATGATTTTTGAGCCATTCTTGTGGAATCATGATCAAGACTTGATCAAATGATGATTGTGGCTTCAAAATAAGATGTTGACCAAAAATTTTGACTTTTGACTGCCAAATGACCATTTTGCCCCTACAGTTGATTGCGCAGCAATTAGGGTTTTTGACTGTGCAACTTGACCTTGTGAGCCTTGAAACTTGACATGTAGGTGCTTGACAATGTATATGAGCATATGGGACTTGATTGGGCCCTTGAAAACCTCAACTTCCTTGTAAGAACCAAAACCCTAATTTTGCCTGCCTTAGGAGGATGGTTGACTGTGTAGCCTTTGAGTAGACTTTGAACCATTTGAGGTGATGCTTGTCAAAACTTTGAAAAATATGGGAGGGAAAATTTTGGGGTACAACAGTCAATATGTTCCTCTTTAATTTGAGATTTGGCTATCATGTCATCCATATAGACCTCTATTTTGTGATGTATCATGTCGTGAAATAGAGCTACCATGGCACGCTAATAGGTTTCCCCAACGTTCTTTATCCCGAATGGCATAACCATGTAATAGAAAGTGCTCCACTGTGTCACGAAGGTCGTTTTTTCCATGTCCTCAAGTGCCATTTTGATTTGATTGTATCCTGAGAAACCATCCATAAATGAGAACACTTTATGTTGTGCGGTATTGTTGACCAGAATATCGATATGGGGGAGTGGTAAATCATCCTTAGGGCTTGCCCTATTCAAATCTATGTAGTCCAAGCACATACGTACTTTTCCATCCTTTTTAGGAACTGGAACAACATTGGAGACCCATTGTGGATAGGAGGTGACGGCTAAGAATCCGGTGTTGAATTGTTTCATGACTTCAGCCTTGATTTTCATTGACATGTCTGGCCGCATGCGACAAACTTTCTGTTTTACCGGAGGGCAATCTTCCTTTGTCGGTAGACGATTGACCATGATATCAACTTCAAGTCCTGGCATGTTTTCGTATGACCAGGCAAAGACCTCAACATAGTCATGTAGAAACTGAGTTAGACGCTTCTTGACACTGGGTTCCAGATTGGCACCTACCTTGACTTCTTTCTTGTCCTCTTCGGTACCTAAATTGATTGTGTCCACTGGTTCTTCGTGGGGTTGTGAGTGTGTGTAAGAGTATAACTATCTTTGAAAGAAAAACTGTAAAAAAGAAAGACAAAGAGCGTAAAGTTTGTATGCAAAAACATCCATAATTCATTGATGACATATGAAAATGAGGTAACAACCCTTACAAATGGACCGTTGTGCCTCGGGTAAGACACAAGGTTTTAAAAGTCTGAATTGTTTAATTATTACAAATCGAACAAAAATTTAAAGACAATTACTGTTGGATAAAAGTAATTGACACAAAATCTTTAGCTTTCCAGTTGTTGAGTCCTCCGTTGACAGTTGGGAAAATCCATCCCTCCAGGTCGTAGTTGTCCTCATCATCCTCCACTGCATTGACTTCGTGGTTGCTGATCTTCAAAGGTGGTCCCTCGACACGAGCATGTCGAACAGCTTTCTGGAATCCTGAAGTGAAACCCAAACCAAAATTTTCAGATTTGTAAGGGATATTCGGGAGTTTGCCCCAAATAGTACACCCCCCCTTCTTCAACCACTGCCCTGGCATCCTTCAGAGAAGACATCTTTAGCAGAGGTCTTGTAATCTTCGGGACTTGGGAAACACTCTTTGTAGCTGCCACGGTTTGTGGAACTTCCTCGAAGTGCTGAAACAGAGTTTCAATGAATTCACCATCCAATTCCATGTATCTAAATGAGTTCAAGTGACTGACCATATATTCCTCTTCTCCATGGACAGTAATGATTTTCCCCTTGGTTGGGTATTTCAGCATTTGTTGTAATGTAGAAGTGACGGCACCAGCGTTGTGAATCCATGGTCGTCCCAATAAGCAGGAATAGGAAGGGCGAATGTCCATCACGTAAAAAGTTGAATCAAAGGTTTGAGTTCCAACTTTTATGGGGATGTCCACCTCCCCATGCACCATCCTCTTTGAACCGTTGAGTGCCCTTACCACTATGTTGCTGGGTTTTAAGGTCAAACCTTCATAATCAAGTATATCTAAAGCTTTCTTAGGCAGCACATTTAAAGATAAACCAGTATCAACCAGGACATGGGCCAAAGTTATGCTCCGGCATTCGACAGAGACATGTAATTCCTAGTTGTGCTTCCTCCCTCTAGGTGTTAAGTCAGCATCAGAAAAAGCCTAAACCATTGTCAGTGGTTAAACTGGCCACACAGTCTTGGAACTGATCGGCAGAGGTTTCTTGTGGCACATGGGAAGTTTTAAGAAATTTCACCAAGGCCTTCGCATGAGCCTCGGAGCACAACAATAAAGCCAACATGGAAATATTTGACGGAGTCTGCCCTAGTTGTTCGACTACGTTGTTGTCGCTTCTCTTTATAAATTTCAAATATCTTCCATCTCCTTTTGGGAAGCCTCTGGGATAGATACTGATTGCGCCTTCATCTGGACAGGCTCAACCAGAATGCCTTTTCCCCGAGTCTTGGTTTACTCGGTGGTAGGGGTATCAGTAGGGATAACCATGGGAATTATAGTAGTAGTGTCAAAGGGAACAAAAGCAGGGATGATCACAGGACTGGTAAAAATATTTGGAGGAGAAATCTCGGGATAGAATACTCTTCCACTTCAGGTTATCTTGCTGGTTCCCGCAACATTGCTGATGTCGGGGTCAGACTTCTCAAAAATTGATTCTTCATCAGCCAGCCAATCCTGTTTGACACCGTGATAGTAGACGTCGCCCCCATAGTTCCATGGGATAGTTTTATCTGATGAGTACGGGATTGGTCCTGGCATAGTAATTATCAGTGGAGTCACTTTAGGAACCGATGTAATCCTAACGGGTCTTTTGGTGGAGACCCTGGAAGGATTGGCGGAAAATGTTACTATTGAAACATCATTGTAAGAAATGGTTGGAACGGGAGTCTTTTCAAATAAAATCTCTTTGTTATCCATTAGGCGATGGACACCTACTTTCAATAAATGACATCCAGTTGGTAGGGATAAACAGAGGTGGCAGCTTTCGTCATAGCCTGGAAATAAACCGGATTTCAACAGGTTCCTCTTGACAGTTAGGAGAGGAGTAACAAGTTCATCAACAACAGTAACAAACATATCATCTACAACAACGTTAACATCACGACCATACTTGGGCATAGGAGCGATGATAACATTTGGGATCTCAGGAGCATCAAAATTAATTTCTTTTGCTTCAAGAAGGTCTTGCACCATGTTTTTCAAAGCCCAACAGTTGTTGGTGTCATGGCCTGGACTTTCTGAATGGTAAGCACAGCGAGCATTAGGGTGGTAATGATGAGATGCGATGTTAGGATTCTTCGGGGCTTCTTTCAAAGTTACCAGATTAGATCTCAATAAATGTGGCAGGACTTGAGATAATGTCATATTTATCCGGGTAAATTGTCTTACTGGTCTTTCTTTTCTAGGCTAGTTGCTCTTTTGTTGAGTAGGTGCAGGCTTAGGGATCATGACAGCCCCTACCATTGGACGACATTCAGTTTATCTTGATTTCTTTGAGGCTACATAGCACCAACTTCTTTCTTCCCGATAAATGGTTTTCTCACGGCACTGGAGGATGCGTCTTTTTGGATATTCCCACTCTTAATCCCAACTTCCACTCTTTCCCCAGTCAAGATTAATTCAGCGAAGCCTGATGAGGAGCTTCCAATTAGATGATTGAAAAATGGACCAGACAAAGTCCCTAGAAATATATCCACTAGTTCCCTTTCAGACATGGGAGGCTGGACTCTTCCTGCTAAGTCTCTCCATTTCTGAGCGTAGTCTTTGAAACCTTCTCTTGAACCCATAGCCATACTCTGGAGTTGAGTACGGGTGGGAGCAAGGTATGTGTTACACTGATGCTGTTTATAGAAAGCAGCGGCAATGTCTTCCCAATTATGAATATTGGCCCTCTCTAGTTGATAGAACCAATCAAGTTGAGTCCCGAATAGACTATCTTGAAAGAAGTGGACCCATAAATCTCTGTCGGAAGTATGAGGCTGTATCTTCCTCACATAATATCGGATGTGCATCTTGGGACGTGAAACCTCATCGTACATAGAAAATAATGGTGCCTTGAATTTTGGTGGAATAACAATCCTAAACACCAAACCCAGCTCTTCAAAATCCAGCCCGGGCACTTTCTGAATTTCCATTGCACTTAGACGTTCTTCCAAATGTTTGTATTTGTCGTCAGTCGGGGGATATTTCTCTTAAGAGTAATCCTCTTCTTCTTCCTCTTCAGATTCTGGCTGGGAAGTCTCTTCCTTGCCTTTCCCTTCTTCATTGTCTTTTTCACCAGATGATGTTGCGAAGTCTAAGATCTTTTTGGCTGCCCCTGGGAACCTTCTTCCTAGATTCAGAGAACCGGTTGATTTCTTTGCTTTCTTCTTCTTTTCTTTGATCAACAGAGTTTTCAAATCCTCTTGTCCTTTGGCTATAGTCAAGAACATCTATTGAAATTGAGCATTTTGCGCCTGGAGGTATTTCACTGTCTGCTCGAGATCCATCTTACTAAAATAAACAGTAGAAAGATGAGGAGACTTGTTGTAAGAAACCTGCTTATGTTATGATGAATGGAGATGCATATGCAATTATTTCAAGGAAATTAGAGATTTAAATTTGCTTTAGACCAAAAAGGAACACACATTATATTAATAAATCAAAGTTTGAGTACATCATGCCTCTTTTAGGCTTACAAAGAAATACAAAACTCTAAGATAAAAAAGTTGTACACATCCTCTTTGGTGCGATGTAGGCGTTCAGGCTTCGCTCCTCATAAAGTTGCTTGGTGAGTTCCAAAACCTTCTTCTCGCTGGCGTAGAATTGAGCCTAGAAAGTGTCTCGCTCCCCCTTAAGCTGTATATAATCCCTTTGCAAGTCTTCAAGAGAGTTGGGCATGTCAGAATGCAGGATAGTGTATGGAACACCTCCTTCTACAACAAGCTCTATGATAACCGGAAGAATGGAGGGGTAAGGTATTATAAGACTTTGAGCATGAGCTCGTACCCATTTGAGGTAAGGCTCAAGAGGGATGGAATTCTTATGCCCCAATATCTTACTATCTACCTTGTTCAACATCCTCCAAGCTCGGATAAACCTTTGGCGGTGACCTTGATCATCATTTTCGTAGTCAAATACAAAACCTTAAATGAGCATCTCATGTGGGCCATCCCTTCGGGCGTAACCAAACTGTCTTAAGGCTAAGAAGGGGTTGTAGGTGATACCTCCCTTAATGCAAAGTAAGGGAACATTAGGGAATTCTCCACAACGGTCGATGATAGTAACATTCTCTATAGATCGGGAACACCAATGAATGTCGGAACATTTGAGCGTCATCAACCTATATGTACATCTTGAACCTTGCTTGTTCTTCAATACATATTGGGGAATATGCGAAATAAACCATCTTGCCAAAAGAGGAGTACAACACATAAGGATACCTCTTTTACTCATAGTGTGAGTGTGAAAATAATGTAGGATGTCCCCTAACAAAGTAGGCAATGGGTTATGAGACATAAAGATTTTGACGGTGTTCACATATTTGAGTTGGTCAGGATTTGGAAACAAAACCATCCCATAGATGAGGAGAGCCATAATTTCCTCAAAATCTTGCAAATCCAAGGAATTCCAACAGTTTTGGGCTTTCTCAAACAAGAATTTGGCTAAGAAACCTTTGACACCACTCCTTGTTTCCTAATTAGTCGTGACATCATATGGTTGCAAGTGTAAGGCTTGAGCAATCTCTTCTGGCTTTAGATCTCTTTTCGTACTGTTGAAAGGTAGTTGATTGAGAATGGGAATCCTCAAGAGTTGGGAGAATTCTTCCAAAGTTGGCACAAGTTAATAATCGGGAAATGTGAAGCAATGGTGTAGATGATCAAAGAACTGGAAGAGCACCTTCATCATGTCCTCATCAGTGTTGGAGGTAACCAAGTTTAGGAGGCGACCATGTCTTTCGGTAAATGGAGAATTTTCAGGAACCCTTAATGTTAACTCTTAAAGTTGAGGAGGTATCCTTACAAGATTAACTTGAATGGTTTTCCTGTGAATAGAGTCCATTTCCTACAAAACAAAACAAAGATAAATCCCAAAATCCTTGAAATGGTTAGTGAGTATGAGTATGATGTTATGATGTTTATGATGTTATGTACAAGTAGATATATACACAAACAAAACAAACAATTCCTTAGGTTTAGGCTTGCATGGAGTCTCATAGGTAAGTACCCTCTTGAAGTTTAGTTGGCTCAAACCTGTCCTAGCAATAGTAACTGGGTTTTAAGGAGCTCAATATCACTGGTTTGTTTACTTGGGCATTGTTTCAGCGCAAGCCTCTTTAATGACGACCGAAATATCCCAAAAAATCAAACCTCAATGAGTGTAGTATCGAGTATCTACCAACTTCGGACTGCACCAAAGCCGGTCATCTCACTACGTCCTAATGGACGAGTTGGTCAAGTAAAGGTTCTAGAAGTTAGTTAGTTCTTCATGACATCACCCAGCGGCCCCGTATTCTCCTTGACTACTCAAGGGCTACCGGTACCCACAAATATTGACAGGGCATTTCAATAAATTCTCCATCCATCTTGACATATCAGAATGAGTTTAGGTGGCTGACCATATATTCCTCATCTCCACAAACAGTAACAACTTTCCCTTTCACTGTATGATACGGTGGGAGAACTGACTTGATTGTTTTGCGTTCGATCGCAAATTTTGCGGTTAGCAAGAGTCGCCATCGACTTTTCTTTTTTCCAAAAGGAAAGGTGAAAAATCACAGGAAAGACCTTTGAGATTATTTCTTGAGTTCGGGGGGTTGATTATGAAAAGGGAAGGTATTAGCACCCTTTTCATGCATGGTTCTCTGTGGGCTCTTAGTTACTTGCTAGATCACTTTCTTTTGTTTGAAAATGTGCTATGTGTGGTTTTTGAAAGTATTTTGAAAAGGTGTCATCGTTTAGGCAAACTTTGTAATGATTCTCGTTCGTAAGAATGTATACAAAGTGTTTGATATTTTGAAAATGTTTTCAAGTTTAAAAGATGTTTTTGAAAGTGTTGGTGTTTGTTTTGAAAATAGAAAGGATGTTTTTGTTTTGAAATTGAGCAAGTAACTAGGAACATTCTACCTACTCAAAATTATTTCATGTTCATTTCCTCTTTCCTTTGATATTGTTATCTTACCATTGATTTGGTAAGTAACCATATCTTTGGATGTAAAAGGGAAGGGCGTAGGTCATCGTATAACCATGATTAGCAATGTTGCAAGATATCTTAGCATTTTCTTTAGGGACTAAGATCATTTTGAAAGTAAACATGGATAGCGTCATCGAGGGACTATGATCTTGTATTTTGTTTGTTTTTGCTAGGATATCTCACATGCATAATATGGCCATTTTTGTAAGGCAACCAAGTTGATTTACCCTAAGGGTGTTTGTGTGTAAGTGTGATGGTTTACATGCTTGATTTTGTCTTGATTAGGGTTTTCTATTTTTTGGTTTTAATCTTTCCATACAAAACCCTAATTACTAGCATTTGTATATAAAGCGATAAATTGCAGAAATTAAAATTATTATGCTATTACATCATTTAGGGGAGGGGTGTACAAATTAAAAATGGGAAATTGCAAGAAATTAAATCTAAATAATTATTACAGCCATATTGAATTTTAATAAATGTACAAAATAAAGAGAAAAATAAAAAATATAAAATAATAAATGTACAAATGTGTTCATAACTCAGATCACAAGTCACAAAATAATGCACCAGACACATGATATAATTTCTTATCCGACATCTTTGAAAGATACTTGTGAGAACAGACTCTAAATTGTCCATCTGAGCAAACCCTTTCTCCCCCCTTTTGGCAAAAAATTAACAAATAAGGCCTTCATAAAACAAGACCCAAGCACAGCTCACCCAAACCCAAAGAAAAGCCTTAAGAATTATAGACACATCAAAAACTCACAGGGTGAAAGAGGAAAGGAGAAACCTCTATAAATAACTGGTCATTTACTTGGGAAATAACTATCCTTGAATGTAGCAATAATCTTGGTCAAAGAAATAGTTATTTGAGGATAAACTGCTAGGAAAACCAATGTGCACAGTCTAAGAATAACTTTAAACGTCTTTAATATCTCTGGATCGTTTCTACTAAAAAGTACCAGTCCCAAAACATACACATACATAGTTAAATACATCTTCTGACACGTGTTTGATAAAATTATCCACATAAATCCTTTGTTGGTCTTACAGGAAACATGTCCTGAATAATGATCTGACATCTGGTCATACATTGCAAGCACAAATATTGACCAACACATCTTCATCCACACTTTCTTCCGCTGGATTCTAAGTGTTCTCCTTTCACTTAGACTTAGTGACACACACCAAGACATCAGAATATCACATTTGTGACATCTCTCAATAATAAAGACCCTTAGAGAGTCCTTCAAAAAATTTGTAGAGAAAAATAAATTCTCTCGGACTCAACCATTAAACACACAAGAGATATGTGAACTTCTGATTGTTCATCCAGCTTCACATGGCTAGAACCAACCATGCCTTGTCAAGATCACCCAAAATTTCATAGTTTCATAACATGTTTGTTATACCCTAATTTTTTACCCTAAGATCTCATCATCTCATATCATCATAATACATCAAGATCATACATTAGGGCTGGTTCTCTCTTCTACTTATTCCTATCTTTAAGTTTTCTCTTGAGGGATCACCAAGCACCTTGAGCTGTGTATCTTGTACATGTGCATCTTATGTTGGTTAACTCTTAACTAACATCAATATATATATATATATATATATATATATATATATATATATATATATATATATATATATATATATATATATATATATATTTCTTTTGATGTTTATATTGTAGGTGATGAAACAATTACATCTATCTCACCATCTAAACTAGGGTTTTGAGGGATAGTCCTCAGTCAAATGGTTGTTTAATTAAGTCCAAGAGTTTGAGCTTCAAGACTATGTTGATGACATCACAATTCTTTGGTTTAAATAACTCTCTCAATTTTAGTTAGGTCAAGCTTGCTTCAAAAAGAATGGCATTCATCAAGAAGATTCATAGGTTCATGTGTTTATTTTCATGCCTTCTTCAACAAGTTTCATTGATACTTAATCTCCATCTATGAGAGTGCTTCAAGATAACATCATTTAAATGTCTAATGTGATCCATCATGCTTTATTCTGCAAAGAAAGTTCAAAAGATTCAAGGTTGATTAAGCAAGTTTGACCTAGTTGAGAAAGTACTTGATTCAGTGATCACAAGTGCATAACTCTCTCAATTTTCAACATTTTGAGTTGGTTAATTTTTCTATGGATTCTTATCATCATCTACAATGACTTATTTTTACATGTCAATATCCATTTGTGCATTGAAAGTCATCAAAAGTTGAAATGAGTTACAAGTCATTTTGGCCCTCTTTGAGTAAGGGTTGGTTGACTTCCAAAGACCATATTTTGCTAATTTTTTATATTTTAGGTTGATTCTAAAGCCATGATTCTCTTTGAAGAGTTCTTAATAACTTCTCTTCAAGGATCTAAGGCTAATTTTGAATGGAAGGTCACTAATGGTTGAAGAAGATTACAAGTCCTTTGAAAAAGGCTATCAAACTCTCTTGTGTGACTTCAAAGGATCATAATTTGGTCATATTTTATCTCCTCGAGCTTATTATTTTTTCACAATAAACTTGAGTATGTCTACTACAAATTTGTTTCAAGGTGTAACGCTTGAAAATATATGGAAAGTCTTTAAAGAATTGAAAAGATTATAGGTCATTTGTGGATTTCTGCAAATTTGTTCATCATCTTCCAAAGGCCATAACTCATTCAATTTTTATGATTTTTGAATGATCTTAATTTCACAATTTAATTTTAAGAGTCTACTGCATTTCCTCTTCAAGTATCCAGATCAAATTTTGAGTGGAAAGGCTTGTAAATTTGCAAGACATTATAGGTCATTTTGAAGTTCAACACTTAGAAATATTTCTAAGTACAAAAGTCGGATTATTTTTTACGATTTCAAATGGACATAACTTCTAGCTCAGTCATCCAAATGATGTCTTTCTTACCACGTTGTGAAAATGGTGACATGATCTTTCAAATGCTTCAATAATTATCCCATAAAGCTTCCTGGGTTGAGTGCATCATAAATTCAAAGTGGATACCTTGGAACTGAAGTTTCTCATGGAAGTCAGAATGTAATTTCCATAATGTGATTTATAATCACCAAATTTGTGCGTGTTTTTTATTTAAACATGATTAACAAACTTGCCCAAACTTGTTTAAGCCTAAAAACGCAAGAATTGGATGAGTTTTGGGTGGATTAAAGTCAGACTTTTCTAACTTTCGGGCTCTATATGATTTCCCTCCAAACCTCACTATTTCTTCCAATTCTCATCACCATTCACTCTCCTAAAAATAGAAGACCACTCTACATTTATTTTGCAAGCTTTAGAGAGCCACAATCACTCTGCCAAGTTTCACTCGAAGCTTGAAAATTTGAAAATTCATTTCATAATTTCAAGCCTTCTCACCTCAAATTCTTTTCTGATTCATCATTCTCCATAATTATACAAACTCTCCATCACTTAAACCAAGTAAATCGAGCCATATTTAGAGCTACAAAAGTTCAGTTTCATAGCCATTTTCTTGAGCTTCGTTCAAGTATAATTCTTAACCAAATCGATCCAAACAAGTTACTAACATGTAGTCCTTCTTCCTCTGAGTCTCATACTTCTTTTAGTTTTTATTTCCGCTGAGATTTGAGCATTTATTTATAAAATTAGTTTTGCAATTTTTCTCTGGTAATCTTCAAATCGAGTACACTGTGTTTTACATGAATTTTCCGTGAGGGTAGGATTAGGATTGTCTGGAAGAGACGAATTCAGTGGTACCACTATGAGTTTTTAATCTTTCCATTTGAAGAAACTCATAGAAATCCCACACACAGCTGTCCGGATGTTGAAGACGAACTACGTGTCGTTCTTCAACCAATGATCTTTGGACAATTGTTTTAATTTGATTGGCCTGGTTTTAATTTATTTTGTGTGTTTCTCAGTAAGGTCCATATCATACACAATGCGTCAGGTCCTTTGGATCTGCTTACTAACGCGTTTTGACATTGATCCAGTGGCCCACATTTTTTGGTTTTATTTTTATATTTTCTGATTTTAATAAGGATCAAGTGTGTTATTCAATAAAGACCATAGCATGCACAGCGCGTCAGATCCGTTGGATCTGCTTACTAACGCGTTTTGACATTGATCAAATGGTCCAGATCTTTTGTGGTTTATTATTTTATTTTCTGATTTTTATTTTATTTCTTTTAAACTTCAAAATTTCATTTCTGACTTGAAAATTATGAAAAAACTACTAAAAATATTTTTTATATTCTCTTTCTGATTCTTTTTTTTCTTCATAATTTTATTTTATAATTTGATATTTTTTTAATGATTTTACTCTTAATTTAATTTTTTTTAATTGTTTAAAAATACTTTTTGACCTTTTAAAATTCTGAGAAAATTATGGAAGGATCCAATGTTAGTTTCACAAATATTGATGACCTCATTTGTTATTCATTTTTGGTTTTACTATTTTTTTATTTTTGTTTAATTTTTATTAATTTTTTTGTTTATTAAAATAGTTTATGACTTTTAAAAATTCTGATATTTTTTGTCAACACTAGTTGACTAATGTTTGATCTCTGGTAATTTTTTGAGATTTTTATTTGATGTTTTGATACATTTTGTTTTTTTTTTTCATCATTTTTTTCATTTAATTAACCATTTAATTGTTTTGTCCAAATTGATTTTAAATTATATTTTACTATTTTTGTTATTGGTTCTGACTTGGAGACACTTGAGTGGTACTTTGGTAAAAGTTCATTAACCTCATTGGATCTTGGGTGTTGATAGGATAAAAATAAAATCCACCAAAATGGATGAATGATGTTGATGATATTTGAAAATCTAAATTCATCTGAGGCATTGGTTATACTGTGATTTCACCTTTTCCTCTTCATCTCACCCCCTTTCTTCTTTTCTATTGATTGGTTCTTAGTGGCCCAAACATGATGTTTGAAATCCCAAGTATGGTTAAGTGTTGAGCTATGGCCAATAAACTTGATGGCTCGTTGTGCAAAGACTTTGATTCTATAAATTATCTAATGAGTCTTCATTAACTTTGACCTACGCTCAAGGCTCAAACTATCATGGATCATATCACTTGGAATCCTCCCTTTTCATTAATTTATTTGATTGATTCTTAGTGGCTTAAACCTTGTGATTGTAAGCCCAAAGATGATTAAATATTGAGTTATGGCCAATAACCTTGAAAGCTCATTGTTGGGAGGAATTGATTCTATCAATCCTCTAATGAGTTTTCATCAACTTTGATCTAGGCTCAATAATCAAATCATCATGGCTATTAACTATTTACTTTACTTTATGCTTTTACTTTATGCATTTATTTTATGTCATTTACCTTTAGCATTTACATCTCATGTTATTTTCCTTTTGCTCACTTGAGCATTTACTTTCTGTCATTTTTATCTTTGCTCACTTGAGCTTTATTTTCTTTTGTAAATACACTTAATAATCAACTTGAACATTAACATCTTTAAAGCTACTTGGATTGTTTGGTTATTATCCCTAGCCTTGTGGAGTTGTGGATTCTTGAGATGTAGGATTGGAAACCTTGAGAACTTGAAACTCTGTAATCTTTACTATGATATTTTTGTGAAGTTGACCTGAAGTCCTTGGGGTTTACTCCATGGCATTGGTTTGAACTTTTTCTGTGTTCATGTTATTCTGATTTCCATGCTTTGTCTGTGATTGGGAATTCCTCTGTATACAGTTGTTACTATGGCCATTTTTTTGGAGACTTTGCTTGGTTCTTCATTCATTTGAGGCTTGGTATTTAAGTGAGACACAATGTTCAACTAAGGTTTAGTTATCTTGGTATTATTGTTTGCCTGGGTTTCAATCCAAAGGATGGGAATACTACCATGACTTTTTTATGTCAAGTGTTGGCTTCTTGTTGGTTAGACATTTCCCACCTTTGATTTTACTTTATTCTTTAGAATAGTCTCCTCTTCTCCAACCCATCTTCTTTAATTTAAAAATCTTCTCCCTCCTTTTTAAAAATCTTCTTGTTTTCAAACTTGAACCACTTTCATAATAAACTTGGATTTAGGCCATGCATTTTCAAAATTATTTTTCTCAATTAAATCATGAATTAATTTAATCATACTTTGACATCTTTTTATAATACTAAAAGTTATTAACCTCATTCAAACCATTTTTTCCACTTTGGATTTTTATTTTAAAACTTTTCTCAAAGATTAGACTCTTGTTGATTCTTGTAATGATGCAAGCTACTATACTTCTACGATATATAGTGAAGTGAGAAATTATCCACTTAGGTGTTGAGTGATGTCTTGTTGATTTTAATCCAAGATCCTCCACTTTGAGATGATGCAAATTCTCTTTTCTCATAGTTGTGGGTAGTAAGCATGTTTTCCGCTCAGATATAACAGTGACGTCTTTTCTTTTTAAACTTAATCAACACATAACCTCTCAAAATTTTTGAGAATAACTACAAGTGTTTGTTCCCCTATTGCATGAAATATGGTACGTAGGCACTAAAGATTCGCAGCCGCGGGGGGTGCAAAAATTGTAAAAAATACTTCTTTTCTCATCTCCCCAATCTCATTTTTTGTATATACCTTATATATCCAAAATACACATATTTTCAAAGAGGTTCCTATGGAGTACCGCAGATGTTTATGGTGCTAATACCTTCCTTTTCATAAATAACCTTCGTACATAGATTCTCTCCCTCTTACTTTTTTGGGTTTATTCACTCTTTTCTCATTTTCTTTGGAAACAATAAAGTGCGGTGGCGATTTTTATTTGATCTGTACGAGTTAAGTCAATCCAATGGCTTAATCTCAACATTTCTACCGCTAAAGAAAATTGGAAAGTTCACTGGGGATAAAATCTCAAAGTGGGTTGGGCCTATCTTTGTTTATTTGTGTATGTGTTATATCTGTTGTATATTTGTATATATGTTTGTCTGGATTTTTCTGGTTTTCAGGGTGCTTTGTGATCTCCTATAAGTCATATACCCGAACTTGGGAAAAATTAATAAAGAAAGGGCGGTATAGTCATGTTAACTTTAAGGGAGTAATCCTGAAAAAGGAGACATGAAATCCCCCACTCAGTGGAGCCTCCTTTGATTGTAGTATCTGTTTACCGAGAAATCGGGAAGACATTGCTGCTTTCAACCTGGGAACCAGTGAAGTTGAGAGTGTAGAACCCTTTTCCCATCTTGGCCTTTTATATATAGTGTGGATACTATGACGTAGAGATCTCGAAGTAGTTGTCATGCAATGTTTCACACAGACGAGTTTCTCTTGAGAATATTGCTAATTACCGAGCTAATTGAGACGTTGGTAATATCCAAAAGAGGAATGTGGACTCTGGTATTTCCTTAGAACCTTGTTTGGCCTGTGATAAACCATTAGTCCTTACCTTATGGGTAGTAGCTTTGACTTCATGATCGTGACGTCGAACCTATGAACCCCCATGTTTGTGATCTTGTGTGTGATTGTTGCATTATCATGCATTCATGCATCCATGAGCATTCTTTAAACAGTTTTCCAAGGAACTTAAGGATTATCTTTGGAAATATCTTAGGTACTCTTTTGACCATGGATTTTGGAAGGAGAAAGACTCGAAAGTACAATTTCAAGGATCCTAAGATAGAGGAACTAAAGATCCTAATTTCTGAGATTGAGAGTCTTACAGATTTCTGGAAGAAGTATGGAGCTATTGTCCCTCTTATGAAGCTCAAGATGAAGGAAGGTATTCTTACTATGTTGGTTCAGTTATATGATCTATTATACCGGTGTTTCACTTTTCATGATTATCAACTAATGCCTGCATTGGAAGAGTATTCTTATTTACTTGGTCTACCTATCACCGATCATGTTCCTTTCTCCGGCTTAGAAAAGGAGCCTGAGTCAAGATTGCCACCATAACTCACCTGAGGAAGTCTAATATTGAGGCTAACATGACTACTGTTGTACCCCAAAATTTTCCCTCGCATTTTTCCACAAGAAATCACAGCTTCAGGCGTTTCCTGATTTTTCAAACTGGCTCAAGAATCGGTCAAACAGACTCTTCTCGTCAGTCAGGACACAATTATGGTTTCATTGATTTTCAGGGCTCTAGAATGTTTCACACAGTTGGCTTAGGGTTTTGGTTGGCTTTGGCTCAACTTTGATCAGGCGAACGCTCTTTGGCATTTAATCAAGAATTAGGGTTTTCGTGCGCGGTTCCTCAGAAAGATTTAATTCTATGATGCTTTGCAAGTTATTCCGACATTTGGGTTTGAATTCGCGTTGTTTGACTTAATCAGTAAAAGAATGCATTTAGATTGAATTCACGTTTGTTTGATTGAACCAGTCAAAGGATACATTCAGTTTGGATTTACAGTGTTTGGTAAGAAATCAGTAAAAAAGGGAATGCGTCTGATCAGTTATTGTGTTTGACTGTGCTTTGCTTTGGATGTTGGAAGCGCCGAGTTTATTATTTGATCAACGTTGAATCAATGTTTAGTTAATTATTTATTATTCTAAAGATTAAATAGCTGGAATTTAATTTTCAGTGATTTTAATTTAAAGAACTATAAGTAATAAATAAATAATTGAAAAGGGATAAAAAGAATTAAATGGATCAATAGAATTTTTATTTCATATTTAAATATTTGTTACAATTATTATTTAGATACAAGTATTCATTTACGAGGTATTTATAATAATAATAGTTACAATGATTAAATTGAAAATAAAACTATCCTATTTTTCTAAATATTCCTAAGTCCCCAATTCTTCATTCTTCATTTAGTGATACCCCTCTCCACTCAATTTTTTATCTGCAAAAAGAAAGGAGGAAAAGTCAAATAGCAGATAAATAAATAAAGAGACAGATATAAAATTCATCATTAAGGGCCACTGATTGGGATCAGTTAACCCTCTCTGCAAATCACGAGATTTCTCCCGGTTCACAAAGAGGGACGAATTTTTATTTGCTGAAAATGAATGCACAAAAGTCAAATTGCACAATTCAAAAAATTGTCAAACTGCAAAGTTCAATACAAACAGAAAGTCCAAACTGGATCACAACTTTCAAACCATCCAAAAAAATTGTCAAAGTACAAGTTACTATCACAAAGTTATTCAAAAGATTTGAAAAGATACAAAGCACAAAATCTGGAAGAAGGGACAAATATGCAGAAGAAAATTGTTATGCAAGCAAACATTTCATTTTTTATCATTTCCCAACAAAGTGGCCCTTTCAGAACAAAAGTACAGCATAAACATATTTTAAATATATAAACTGTACTGAGAGAGAAGAAAAAGAGAAAAAGAAAGCAGGTTTAGGCTTTAGGCAGGAAGGAAGAAAATATAAAGAACTGAACACAGTACAGTAAAGGAGGACAGAGGCAAACCAATACACCACAAAGAAAGGCAAAACCTGCTGAACAAAAGGCAAAACCTGATGAACAAAAGGCCAAGCCTGCTGAACCTGTCAATGCCATAACCTGTCAAAGGCCTAACATGAAGCCTGAGCCTCAAAGCCTCACAGCCTGCTAATAACCACAAAACCTCTACCAGAACAAACTAAGCCTTATCAATAAGCATTAAGCCAGGACCAACGAGCCTCATAACTTGTCCACAAAAAGCCAGTAACATAGAGACCTGCATAAGCCTGATCCCTTTCAAAAAAGAGACATAACCATCAGTACTGTAAAAAAACCTTCAAGCACACAAACATAACTAACATATGCCCAAGACCTGCAATCAAACAAAAAGATAACACACAAGCCTGAAAACCTGTGAAATTTCACAAGCTTGAACCTTCAAAAACCTGTCAACCCTGAAGTCTTAAGCAAAAAACCAGATAACCTGCATATGCTAATACCTGCCTGAACAACCCAAGTCTAAAACCTGCTAGGCCTTACCATTCCAAAAGAAAACTCTGTCAAGTATCAAACTTGCCCAACTCAAAGCCTAAACAAAACAAGCTCAAACCAAGTTCGAGCCTTACAACCAGAGACCCAAAACCCCTGTCAAGTATACCTGCATAAACCATAACCTGCAATATACTAAGCGAGCAAACCAGTAAATCCAAACCTGTCCAGCTTCAAGCCTAATCCAAATACATCCAAACAGAAACCTCAAAAAGCCTTACCATTAAACCACTGTCAAAAGCTAAAAGCCAGTCCCAACACCAAAGGCCTAACCAGAAAACCCTAACAAGCCTTTCAAGCATACATTCAGGGCCCTCAGAACCCTAGGCTCATCATGGGGCAAGGAAGAAGTAAATGGGCAACTCAATAAGGCAATAGGATCGAGAGAGAAAGAAGTGAAGAATGGGCAACACAAGAGCCTCAGAAAAGGCTTCTTCATTGGAAAATCAAAAAAATTAACATTCAGAAGCATACTAAACTCAAGGCAACATAAACAGAAGGCAACCCAAGAAGGAGAAGAAGAAAAGAAGATATGTGTATCAAGCTTTCAGGCGAACATCATAAAGCCTAGAGAAGAGTACAGAAGTACCAGATATCCTTGCAAAGCTAGCATCAAGCTCTCATCGCGCAACCCCTTCACCGTCGAGCCTCCTAAGCGCCTCCACCATTTCCTTCCCCTCTTCAGTAAAGGTAGTATAGTCCCTTTCATCCCTTCTCACGTACCTCCAATAAAAACAATAACGAACACAACAACAAATCAAAATCGAAATACTTAATCGAAAAACAGTAAATCATGCAAAAGCAAAATCGTTACCCATTTCACTGTTTAGTTTGATCCAACCATGGAGAGGGAAAGAAGGCGAAGGAAACGCTGATGGCTTAGGCGAAGAGGTGATGCTCAAACAACCATGGCCAAAGGAATGAAGACGAACGAGACAAGCGGACGCCGCCGCTGCTCCTTCCAAACCCTAAGCGTATGTCCCAAATGAACAGAAAAACAATGAACCCTAAAACTTGTTTAGGGCAAATGGGCCTAACCCGTTTCACAAAACACAAAGCCTTTTCACGTTTCCAACTCACACCCCCCATTTCTCTTCTGCTTGGGCCATAACCCCACCCTTGAGCCCATTTCTGATTTTTGTTTCAAACCCTTTCATTTAATTTTTTAAAACATATTATTTTGATTAATAAATTAACAAAACATAGCATTTTTACACTAACAATATTTTTGTAGCATAATTAAGTTTATATAGAAACTTGTAAAAATAGTATTTTTTTTTCTCTATAATTAAACTTACATTTTCTTTTATTTTTATACATAGAATATTAATTTTTTTAAGATAAATACTTCTCTTTTTTTAAAAGATATTATATTTATACACAATAAATGAAATATATCTTTTTTTACACAATATAATTAAAATTGAAAACACCTTTTTCTTTTAATTAAAATATTCTCTTTGAACATAAATTCTTTTAAAATAAATACATTTTCCTTTCTTAGAAATTTTTGTACATAATAAATAAAAATACATTTTACATAATTTAAATTCTTAACATTTAAATGAGAGTATTCTTTTGTATATACAAATTATAAAGATACACTTTTATATCAAAAATGTAAAATGACAATTTTCAAACTTAGAATATTTTCTTTTCTTTGACATTCTTTTGTACATATTAAAGAATATACAAGATTACAAAAGAATTAATTAAACAAATATTTTAATTTCTTTCTTTAAGTTAACCATACCTTAATACACATTTAATTTCACATCTCTAACCTGTAAATAATTACATACACGCGTACACGTATACACGTACACTTACACAATACATTTACATTGCTCATATACACATTTGCTTATCTTATACATTGATATTCGTTACATTTACATTTGATCGCAAATTCGATTTGGTTGTAACTTATTGGACATTACATTCCTAAGTCTCATCCCCATTCGTAAATTTGTACCCCCACTCCCGGATACTTATTTTGTAATAGCGTAGACTTTAAATTCTTGCAATTTACCGCTTTCAATTATACCATGGTTAGACCTAGGGTTTGTATGTACATAAAACCAAACGCTAGATAACCTAATACAAGACAAATACATGAAATCAATACACAATCACACTTGCACCCTCTAGGATAATCCCACATGTTGCCTTCCAAAATGGGCCATGCTTGCACGTTGAGTATCTTTGGCAAAACAAATTCAAATGATCATAAGTCCCTCGATGACGCTTTTGAAAGTTGCCTAAATGGAATGATCATAGTCCCTTCAAAGAAAATTGCCAAAGACACTTGGCACCATTGCATTCATGGTCCATACGATGACCCGCGCCCGTCCCGTTAAACATCCTAAACGCAAGATTGTCCACCAAATTCAATGGTGGAACAAAATTGTTCAAAAGGGTTGAAAACATAGAGAAAACCTTTGAGTACAATAGGGTAGATAAAACTCTTAGTTACTTGAGATCAAACTTGCAAAAAAACACTTGCCTTCTTTTAAAAAAAACACACTCCACAAACACTTTCAAAACAAACTCTCAAAAACATTTGAAACGTCTTTTCGAAAAGATACACACCTTTGTAAAACAATCGAGTAAAGAATTGTTACAAGGGTAGCCTAAGACAAGGCATCTTCTTCCAAAACATTTTCAAAAACACACACACACACACACCATTTTCAAAGCAATCGAAAATCAAGGCAAGTGATCTAAAAAACCAAGTAACTAAGAGCCCATGGATAACCATGGATGAAAAGGGTGCTAATACCTTCCCTTTTCATAATCTACCCCCCGAACCCACGAAATATCTCAAAAGGTTTTTGCTGTGCTTTTTTAACCTCTCCTTTAGGATAAAATAAAAAGTCGGTGGCGACTCTTGCTCAACCGAACAAGTGCGAATACAAACGCAAAACCATAGTCAGTTCTCCCACCGTATCACAGAACTGGCGACTCTGTTGGGGATTACTACTCAAAGTGGGGTTACCTTAGGGTTTAGATCACCTTTGTTTTCAATTGATTTCTTTGTTTGCTTTTACATTTGTGGGCTTTGTATCGGAGTTTCATAGATCCTAACCCGGATCTGGGGAATACCCTTTTAGGTAGCATAATCTGTGAGGGACCTGTCCGGCGTATACCGATATGGGTGAAGCAGTGGCTACGTTGGTGTGGCACCTTGGTCTGTACCGATATCCCTCGTGTTGAAACGGGGAGAATATGGGTCTTCCAAGGAGTCATTAAGCACCAACCGACCTTAGAACCCTAAATTGACCCAACTTGGCCATTAGAACAGTAGCAGTATGCTACACTCATTGAGGCTAAACTCTCGCGATGGTTCCGGCCGCAAGAAAAGATAGCGATGTTGGAGTTATGACCGATCGAGGGTAGCCAATGATTTGAGATCCTCTAGAACCCGGTTACTTTTGATAGGACAGGTTTTAACCAACGAAACTGAAAGAGGGTAGTACCTGAACCCCATGCAAGCCTAAACCTAAGGACTTGTTTGCTTTGTGTGAATATGTTTGCCTGTATATACACTCAAATTCTCAATAACATGAAAAATGTTGAAAAAGAAAAGAGGAGATGATGACTGTCTCCCCAAATTCAACCGGTGAACCATCGCCCAAAAGTCGTTCCAAACTCAAAACAGAGTGTGACGCACAATTAACTGAGCTTAGGTTGAAGAACATCACGAAGAGCGGGTGGGTACAAATATACTTTGAGCCTTTATCCTTTGTTTCTTAAACCGTGAACCAAACCACGTTACAACCCTTCAAAAGTCCTAATTGAAGCATGGGTTAGTTCGAAAGCATACTGTTACAAAAGGTATCCTGACTCCTGTAAGGCTTTGCTCTAAATCTTGTGTTGATCTGTCTTATAAAAAGTTTTCTGCTAAAAACGCATTTTTTTCAAAACTTCGAGACAAACATAAACTTTGCATTATTTGAATATCACTGTCTGCATTTGGATTTTTGTTTGACAGCGAAGAAATTCATACAGCGAATGTTCGGAGGAACGAAAACTCTCTCAGTGAGCCAAATCACTTCAAAAGGACGACACTTCCTTTACAAATCCCCTATCAACAAGGGGCATGACATAGCACCATCCAATTAACTTGGGGCAGTCCAGTCAAGGTCCAACAGATCTTTCAAAATCCAATTAACCTGGGGCAGTCCAGTCAAGGTCCAACAGATCTTTCAAAATTCAATTAACCTGGGGCAGTCCAGTCAAGATTTCAAGAAATCTCTCAATATGCAGAGTAATCTGATTCAAGATTCCTTCATCACCACTTGGGGCATTCGAATGTCAAAAGTGTTCAACAAATCAACTATCACATTTCCAGACTCGATTCTTGTATCTAGCTAGGGCACGTCTGAAGAGTTTGAGGATTCGATTCCTGTATCTAGCCAGGGCATATCTGTTGACGACTATTTCCAGATTCGATTCCTGTATCCAGCCAGGGCATATCTGTTGACGACTACTTCCAGATTCGATTCCTGTATCCAGCCAGGGCATATCTGTTGACGACTATTTCAAGACTCGATTCCTGTATCTAGCCAGGGCACGTCTGAAGAGTTTGAGGATTCGATTCCTGTATCCAGCCAGGGCATATCTGTTGACGACTATTTCCAGACTCGATTCCTGTATCTAGCCAGGGCACGTCTGAAGAGTTCCAGATCAACACCTGTAACAAGCCAGGAAAATATCTGTGAACAACCGATTGTGGATCAACACCTGTAACAATCCAGGAAATTATCTACATCACCACTTGGGGCATTCGAATGTCAAAAGTGTTCAAAAACCCGATGCAGTTTTACACGAACTCATCATTAGGAAATCCTACACAGATCTCCTCAAAACAGGAAGTCCCCAGGAGTTTGGCATACAACCCAAGCTTCTGATTTCCCCAACAAGGGTCCCCAGACTTCTCATTTTCAACAATTAAAGACTCTTGCCCTCCACAGTAGCAGCCAAAGAATTATTCTCCCAGGCAGCAGTCAAGATTCTTTTATCTGCAGCCATCCAGGATTCATTTATCCTCAGCAAGATAGCTCATCAGTTTACATGCGCATTCATCACGTTCATGTTATAAACATTGATGTCACATACATTGCATCATGCATCATAACATTGCATGCAACTAACCTTTTACCTTTTCAGGAAAGATCAGTCGACAGACAAAGATCATCTTCCGAGATTCATCCAGAAATAGTTCAGATGTGACCCGGACACGGCGACATTCTGATACTTATTCCAGATCCACCCAGATGCAGTTTTACACGAGCTCATCCTCAGGAAGCCCTACACCGGTTCCTCTTCAAGACTTCTGAAAACAGTTCACGGGTTCTCCAGTAACGGATGTTAACCTATCACTTGTTCAGATTCTTCTCAAGCCTTCTGAAAATAGTTTACGGATTCTTCCCAACAACGGATGTTAATCTACCAACTTGTTCAGATGCAATTTTTGAAAACAGTTTACGGACGCTTCCCAACAACGGATGCTGCTCTATTGCTTATTCAACTTCAAGACTTCTGAAAACAGTTCACGGGTTCTCCAGTAACGGATATTAACCTATCACTTGTTCAGATTCTTCTCAAGACTTCTGAAAATAGTTTACGGATTCTTCCCAACAACGGATGTTAATCTATCAACTTGTTCGGAGGCAATTTTTGAAAACAGTTTACGGATGCTTCCCAACAAAGGATGCTGCTCTATTGCTTATTCAACTTCAAGACTTCTGAAAACAGTTCACGGGTTCTCTAGTAATGGATGTTAACCTATCACTTGTTCAGACTCTTCTCAACTTTTGAAAACAGTTTACGGACGCTTCCCAACAACGGATGCTGCTCTATTGCTTATTCAATCTCAACTTCAAAATAGTTTACGGATTCTCCAAACATGGATGTCAATCTATTGCTTACTCGGACTCCCAACTCAGAGATGTTCCAAAACATGGGTGCCTTTCTGATACTCGTCCACTCACCATTGACATACAGTTCAATATTTCCAAATGGCATCTTTAAGCCCATTTTCAGATGGCATCTTTAAGCCCATCCTCCTACCAGCAGTCACCAAATGGCATCTTTAAACCCATTTTCAGATGGCATCTTTAAGCCCATCCCCCGACAAGATTATATCGCATCAGATGGCATCTTTAAGCCCCTTCACCTCTACCATCACATCGCCGAGTGCAAATTTTCTGGGCACTTTAGTGTCCAATCTCCTTTTACCTTCGAGTCACGAAAGGCAAACTTGCCAATCTAACTCTTCAGGTGCAAGAAGATTGAACAGGGGCAACTGTTGTACCTCAAAATTTGTTATTGAATTTGGATTACATTTTTGCGTTATCCCTTTATCGACCACAAACACTTTTTGTGATGCATACTCTATATATATATATATATATATATATATATATATATATATATATATATATATATATATATATATATATATATATATATATATATATATATATATATATATATATATATATATATATATATATATATGTGTGTGTGTGTGGTTTTGTTCTAATTGTCTTGGTTGTATAAATTGTACAGATTTTTGTATTTAATGCGAAACAACGAGAAAAAAATGACATTCCTCTAGTTAATTTTTTCTTGCTACTGACAGCATTAAAACCAAAAATATATTGACAGTTTACAACCGCAAATATATTTTTAATTTTCAATTATTTTTAACAAAAAAAATGCACATAAAAAATATACTTCCAATTTCAGAGAAATATTTTAGAAATTGAATAGGATCTTTCTTTTAGACCTAAGATGAAATAAGAAATTAAAAAAAAAAAAGAAAATTGAAGTGTTGTCTAATGGTACGAGAATTTATTATGTTCGAATTCCTTCAAAGACGATTTAATTTATCACTAAAAATAAAATCCATTTCCTCCATTTTTTTTAAAAGACAATAAATGTAATAAGCCAAACTTTTAATTACCAAGATTAAGTAGTTTTATTTACATTCTATTCCATAAGAAAATATTATATTTTAGGTATAGGCAAGAGAAAGTATGCCTCTTTTATAAGCCAATGAAATTGATTACTTTGACGAATACAAATGGTATTTAGGCATTATTATGGCTTCTATTGACTAAATGCTCCACAATTTCAAATCTTGTTCCCATATTCATCAACAAGACTCAATCAAATTCAACATAAATTAGTCAAAGTACATCCCCCAAACACAACATTATTAATTATTATTCTACCTTTCCTTTCCCCTTAAATAATGTCATTTAAAAAATAAATATTATTCAGTAAATAGTATATAGTTTTCATATTAATTTCCAGAGTATGATCTTGTTCTATATTGTTTCTTGTTATCATGGTATCATAGTAATAAACCAAAAATATATAAAATGAGATGTTGTGTAGAATACTTAGAAATTCAAAAGACTCATATATTCTTGCTCAAAACTTATACATGTACATATATAGATTAGAAAAGGCTAGCTTATAGTATTACATTCAAGAAACAAAAGAACTCATATTTGGAACTTTATTAGAAGAAGATGAAAAGGCAATGAAAAAGAGAAGCAACAAAATGAAAACAGGAACAAAGAGAAGCATCAAAGGTGGTGGTGGCAAAGGAGGCATCACCAAAGGTAGAATCAAAATGAACAAAGCCAAAAGAGTTAAAATCAAAACCGAGTACCTAATCATGCGTCCATTACTACTACTACTACTAGTGCTCTTCTCTTTTGAAGCCACCTTGTTTTTTACCATCTCCATTCTTAATCCTTAAAAAAACCACATTGAGAATTTAAAGAAACCTCGGAGAGTGAAATGTGTGTTTTGTAAGAGTTTTGTAAGAGTTTTGTAGGAATAGAAAATGAATGAAGGAATAATGAAGAGAGATGAATGAGGATTTTATTGTTGTATAGAAAATGACAAGGATGTTGAGGGACATAGTCTTATCATTGTAAATGCCAAAGGAGTCATTGTCTTTAAGATAAAAAAAAAATGTCTTGGTTCAACCAACTTAAATGTACGTTGTATCAAAATAAAACTATCATGATTCAATGTGCAAGGTTATTTATTAATTTATTTATATGACTTTATTTACCCACTTTAATGGGACCCATTTGGCTTTTTTAGTTTTCAAAATGGTAAACGGGAGGAACTAAAGGTTATAATTTATCTTGTTGCGTAAAGTAAAGTTAATTGGTGTTAGAATTTTTTGTTACTATGAATGTGATGTCAATTGCATGAATCATTGTCATGACATGTGCAAATTAGATGAAACATTGTGAAACTGTAAATTTACGTTTTTGCTATTTTCTTATAAGCAACGCCATATTGGTCCATATATGTGTCAACAGCTTTTACTATGGAAATTTGCTTGTCTCCAACAAATATTTCCGACACATTCATTCATTGTGTTGTAAGCATATATCCTCCATTTGTAATTTGGAGGACAAAACGTCCAAGGCTATCTTAGAGTAAGTGTTGTTGGAGATTCTCTATCACTGAGAAAATACTAGTTTATTTGATGAAAAATTCCTATAAAATTGATAAAAATAAATATGTAAGTAGATCTTAGCCATATGAGAGTTTTGGAAACTTGTAACTCTTGTAACGAGAAAACTCTTGTAATAGTGTTTTGTTATGGAATCATAATTGATATTCATCGTTGATGTATGATTTTGGAATATGAATTAAGGTTCTCTTTATTTTTTTTCTTTTATATTTTGTCAATTTCCAAAGCGCTTATTTTTAATATATCATAAATGTCTTTCAAACTATAGTAATAGAGAGAAACAATAGAGAGAAAAATAGAGAGGTTCTGACTCCTGGAATAGGTGATGCTGATATCAGATACGACGGGGTGGAGTGGATATGCAAGGTTAATACTTCACGTTCAAGTCAGTTAGATAGTCCAAGATTAGTATAGTGAAAAGTGGAGATCAAAAAGTATATCTTGAATCTCATATGCACCGACTATATATGTTCGATCATCGGAATTAGGCTATGTATGATTGGGCCGTTTCATTTGGTCTTTGGCCAGCTTAGAATAAATAGTATTAGTCTCAGTTCATTACAAAATATTTTTTAAGTGTAAAGAATAAAGATGAGTACGACAAAAACTATAAATTGAGATATCGATCATCAAAGTTTTGTTTATTTATTTCTTCTATTATTGTGTAAGGTACAATGACTATGTATAAATAATTTCTCAGCTTTGTCAATATTAAGTTTAGTTTTCTATACTAGAATATAATACTTTTTATTCATGGACGCCTATTTTAGGTACAATAAAATGCAATGCACAAGAATGACTGGGATAAGACTACTTTTTATTCATGGACGCCTATTTTAGGTACAATAAAATGCAATACACAAGAATGACCGGGATAAGACGATATTTATGATGGAACACGACAATTATATGTACACTATAATAATTTGGTTTGAAAAATATATAGGTGCAACATACTAGAGAACGATGAACAAAATCTCTAAGAAATGGATTGACGACATGCTATAAGTGTATATCTATGACATGATAGCCAACTCCATAAAGAAAAGAAGTTGCTACATGAAGGATATCTTATTGTTGTATGCAACAGAGTACACCAATACAACATGAGGCTAAATTTGGAGAAGTGCATGTTTGGAGATAAGACCGATAAGTTCTTGGGATTCTACCTCATAGAAAGGAAAATTGAAGCAAATCTAGACAAGTGTGATGCAATCATCAAGATGGTACTCCATTTAGAAAAGAAAGAATGATAAAGTTGGACAAGATGCTTATGACCTTCAACATATTCAACTCCAGATCTCCCAACACACTATTCCATTTTATAGACTCATGAGGAAGGAAATGTATATAGTTCAAATGGGTGCTTAAGTGAAAATAATCCTTCACACAACTGAAACACACTATCTTCAACCGCTAGTCTTGTCAATACCTATCCTTTGAGAGATTTAATTCATTCATCTACCTGCATCTACAAAAGTAGTGAGTGTTGTCCTTGTGAGAGAGGTGGGCTCAAAAAAAGAGATTAAACGAGATTGTTTTTCGCCCCAATTGATGTCGCAGTCAAACATGCCACATCAGTCGTGTACAATAAAAAGAGATAGGCCCAAATACCCCGACGACCTTGTCCTTCCAAGAGTTTACATCAGTGAAAAAAACATTGGGGGAAGGCAAGCTAGCACCAAATTGAAAGAAACTATATAAGATTTAGACCAACACCAACAAGGGAGCATCTTTAATAAAGATCATCCATAAAGACTTGTTTTAGGGACATGGAATGCAATCAAGCTCAAAGACTACTACAACTAATTACATTTCCTCCTTTTTTTCATTTGTATAAATCTCCATTCTGACATTCAACATGATAGAATTAATAAACAAGATTTTCACCATAACATATATTTCTTATTGATTTAAATGATGTGGTAAAGCTTATATCCTCTTTGCTGGCACTAAACCTTGAATGTGAAGGAAGTGGCACATGAAAGGAAAAAGCCAGTCATAAAATCTCCAATTTGTAAAGGGGATCAATCGACAAAGACATCATATCAACCCTCAAACGGAAGGACAATGATTACACAAAGACACAAGATTAAACATATATCTATTTGGTGGTGTAAAATTAAAAAATAAAATTAGCTCCCTTGTCAGCTAGACACTAAAAAGAGAAGAAGAAAAAAAAAAGACACTATCATTATGATCCCTCCAAATAAATCAGACAACAACAAACCAAATCATTGCGAAATCAATCCTAAACTTAACCCTACCACATAAAGAGAAGAAATACTCAAGCAGATGTTTATGAACATTAGGAATAGCCACATGATAACCTAACCATTGAAAGATCCTATACCAGACTAACAAAGCTAACTCACAAGCAACAAAGAATTGAAAAATAAACTTAACAAACTCCCACAAAAAGTCAAGAGATCACATTAAAATCAGCGATCACCCAATTTGAACAAGTTTTCAGTGAAGGGACTCTATCTTAAAGAAGTTGTAAAAAAATATCACTTTACAAATGGTTTGACTGATCCAGACTAAAGGAACGATCGAGTTCTTAATTACATCAAAAGTGTAAAAAAAACATAAGGAAGTCTATTTAAAAACTTTATACACATGTAACAAATAGTATACAAACAATATTCTCTTACATTGTGTAATTATTTTCAATAACATAAAATTGCTAAATTTTATATTAATCATAATCTTTGTAGATACAAAAATTTTATTGGTTGTCTTTAGATACACTTGCCAAATATCTATAAAATACCTATATTATTATTTTTGTACGAGCATTAACTAACAAATGACACATACCATATATTAATACGAATAAAGGATATACTTTGATAATATAAAATAATTTTATATTATCAATCAATCAAAATTATGTTATATATTAAATTATATTATTATTTTTAAATAAATTATACGATATAATTAAATAATAAAATTTTATTGAATAATAAATAAAATTATTTTACACTATAGTGTACTATCTTTTAACTCTATATAATTGACGTTTCAAAAGTAAAAAAGTATGTAAATTAATTTTGATACAAATTAAATATTGAATTATTCAACAAATTGAAAATAAGCATATTATTTTCAAGTCTCAAACGATCAATATATGGAGGATTATCAAATAAATAAGTAGTTCTTACTACTTCTTTATAAAGTATAAACGAATCAATATAATGAGAAGCCTTAAGAAGAATATCAGCCACTAGCTTCCATAATAAAGTCCATGTCAACTAGGCAATGGTTATATTCATACTAATTTTTTTTTGTAAACTACGTACTTTAACATTATAACAATTTAATTACTATATAAAAACCAACAACTTCAGTGGTTTATTCGTATAGCCTGATATATGAGTTAGAGCTGTGGAATCATATCTACTTGCAATTACAAAAAAAAGAAAAGTAATGATGTTAAGGGTCTCAAAACATCAAGTTTTTTCGAATTGTTCAATGTATCACTGAACTGGATATATACTTTACGTCAACAACTAGAATTAGTTTAATCAATCGTAAATGAAATGAGCTCCCTAGGTTTTCAATTCCAAATTTTATAGTTTTATATTCAAACTTTGAATACAGCTAAGTCAAGTTGTAGATATGGCTCCGTGAATTCCAACGAGAAACCAAAATATAATTTGTGTACATGCGCTTCCAACCCAAGTTTAATTATATCTTAATATAGATCCTATATTTTGTTTCATAATCGCTTGGCAGGCTAACATATATATATATATATATATATATATATATATATATATATATATATATATATATATACACCGGTGCGAAACAGAAGATCGGTGATGTAAAAGGAAAAAAAAATTATGATGCGATGATGAGAGTCTCTAATACGGTTGAGAGGGGTATATCAAGGTCAACACTCCAACGCCTAAGTCAGTGAGTCATATAAGTGTAACTTTGCTAGAGTGAATGAGTAGTTGTTTATGGCGTGTGGCAAGACTTATATGCATCGATCAATTAAAATCACTCTCGCTTGACCCAACGTGAAGTGCAGAAGATCGTCCGATTAGAACTGGTGGTTGGTACCGAGAAAGTAGGTTGAATTAGGTGTGCAATCCTCTGGCAAGAGTCCATCTGTTTGTGTTTTGTCTAGAGGGTTTCTAGACTAAGTCGCTCAAATTTGGTCGACCCTTTTGACTATTTTTATCTTAGATTTTTGACACGAGTCTCAAGGTTGGAAGTTAATACCTTAAAGGAATTCAAACTTGTTTTGTTTATCAAATTTCCAAGTAAATAAATAGGCACACCCGGTGGGACTCTTTTGTGCAAAAATTTACATTTTTCTTGTTTTTCTGAAAATTTGCATGTTCTTCATCCATAAAACTTCTCAAAAACTATGCGAATGGGATTGAGGAGTGGTAGGATAACAAAAGAAAACGTTAGTATTGTACCCCAAAATTTTTCCTCTCATATTTTTCCAAGATTTTTCTCTAACATAGGTGATTACAAACACTTAATTAAAGAAAAAAATAATTTTTTTGAAGATAAACAAGGTCTTTCGATTGGCATGTCAAAGGGTCTTTCGATTGGCATTTTGGCAAGCTTCGATTGAGCACCTAACCTCCTCCAAGCTTGCCTCAAATTTCCAAGCTTTGATTGAAGCCTTGGCCTTCTGCTTGTTTTTTGTATACAAGCTTCGACTGGGCATGTGTTTCCTTTGAAACAACCTCCTTCGATCCAAAAGGGAAGGGCCTCCTGTTAGTGCTCCTTCGATTGCACCATTGGCTTTGCATGCTGGCTTGATTCACAATGCAATGGCTACCTGCATGCAAGCTAGATTCATGTTTTGTTTCGGCATTTAGTTTCTTTGGAGCAAGTTTAATTCCTGCTTCGTTTGGGCATTTTGGTTTCTTTAGAGCCAACTTGATTCCTGCTTCGACTAGGAAAATACTCCCTCTGTGCGTGCCTTCAGCGCACAAAGCAAGAACCCCATGCAAGCTCCCTTCGATCCACCAGCAGTGACCCCCTGCGTGCTTACTTTGATTCACAAAACAGTGAGTTCCTGCATGCTAGCTTTGTTCAAGGTAAATGCCCCTCGTGAGCCTGGAGGAAATTCGAAGGAGCCAAAATGTCCAGGTTCATTCAAATTCAAAAAGGGACAAGTCTCTATGACTTTTGCAATGTTACAAAACATCATTCATGATTTTGAAAACACTTGTTTATGGCTATTTAAACCTTTGTTCTCTTGTCCCCTTCACCCCCTCTATATAAGGAGACCAGAGACACAAGCCCAGGGGAGGAGGCCCATATTATTGTACACGCATACGCTGCCCCATAAACCACCCCAAAGGTATCAAAATCCTTATACGTAGTCCCAATCGAAGGAATTTTCAGCAACGCTCCATTCATTCCCTGAAGTCTGCAGGAAGTATTCCCAAACACTAGCCAATTCACGCCCAAGTTGAAGCATCTCATCCTTGGTAAAATTTCAAATTCATGTTATTGTTTTCATGATATATTGATATTTCCTAGTGTCTGATTCATCCCAGGATATAATATAGCACAACGTTCCCATGGACATACAAAGATAGAAGGCACGATATGTGCTTTTCATCGAATCCCAAAAGACCATGTTTTTTTCCTAAGGAAAACGAGCCCAAATTCGAACTCAAAGGAGTCTAATTAATGGGAGGTCGAACTGGGAGAAGGACCTGGGTTCACGCCCAGGTCATGCTTTTGTATTGTTGAAATTTTTTTCTTGCAAATTTTAGTGCTTTCCTCCTTAGGCAAAGTCATCAGGCGCCTCCAGCAATGTTCTTTGCTGGATCGAAGGCCTGTCCCCATGGATCGAAAACCATCATTCTTTCTTAAATTGAAAGGCCATGTTTTCCCTTGAATCGAAGGAGAGCTCTTCGTATCATTAACTTTGCTTCACTCATTTCTTTATTGATTTTAAATTAACTTCAAATCAATCAACAAAAACTTAAGATTAGTTTTTTAAAATAATTAATTTATGAAATTAATTAATTAATTAAAACTCAAACTTTTTCTTAATTAAAAATGAATTAGAATTTAGGACTAATTATTTTCTTTTCATAATTATAAAAAAAACTAAAAAGAAATTAGATTATTTTTCTTAATTTAATTTTTTTTATGTAGAAACTTTAGGATAATTAGCTTTTTTTAAAAAATCAAAAACAACAAAAAAGAATTTTCTTATTAGGTTTTTCTTAGACGAAATTTCAATCTTCGCGCACATTTATTTTATTCTCGCATTTTTTATAATGATGTAACTGCTTATAAGATGTAATAGTAATTAGGTTTTATTTTCTGCTTTTAATTTCTGCACTCCCCAAATTTTTGTACATTGTAAATCCCCTCCCCGAAGCCATGTAATAGTGTAGGTTTATACTTCGGCACTTTATATTCTGTACATATTAATTGTTAGTAACTAGGCATGTATGGAAAGACTAATAACAAAATATTAGCAAACCTAACACAAAAGACAAAAAAAAACTGAATCAAATCAATTGCACATATGCACCTCTAGGATATCCCACTTTGGTTTCCTTCGGAAATAAAGTAGTCATGTCCCTCGAAACGGGGACTCTTTAGCAAAGACCCGTAAAATCAAAAGATCATAGTCCCTCGATGACCCCTACAGTTGCCTCTTGGTAAATGATCTAGTCTATAAACAAAATTGCTAAAGCATCTCCACAAGTTTCTTTCGTGACTGTATCGTCCCTTCGATGTTCCTCATACATCCAACGATAGGGATATCTACTCTCTAATAGTAGGATAGCACTGTCTAAAGGATAGGAGGAAAATAACTACCTTTTCGAGTACAAAGTAGATAGCTGTTAGAAGTTTGCTCAAAAACATTTTGCACTTACACAAATACTACTTTTAAAAAACAATATTAAAAAAAATTTGCTTTGTTAACACTCTTGAGGACTGATACAAGAGTTAAACGCAAAGTAAATCGTCGCACTAAGGCATTTCAAAATATTTTTCAAAAACAAAAATCACAAAGTACTTTCAGAATGAGCAAACCTCTAAGAGCGCGTAGGTAACTACGGATGGAAAGGGTGCTAACACCTTCCCTTTCCATAATCTACCCCCTTACTCAGAAATATCTCGAAAAGGTCTTTTTCTGTTCTTTTCACCCTTTCCTTAAATTGGATAAAAGAAAAGTCGGTGGCGACTCTTGCTTACCGCAACATTTGCAAACACAAACACAAAATCAGTATAAACAGTTGGTTCTGCCACCGTATCACAGAATTTGCGACTCTGCTGGAGATAATTAAAAAGTGAGGTTACCTTAGAGTTAGTTCATTTATTTAATTTCTTTTGTATGCTTTGTTTTCTTTACCTTTTGGGATTGTTTGGGTTATTTCTATAGATCGTGGAAACTGTGCGGGTATACCGGCACAGTTAAAGTGATAACTATGTTGATGTGACACTTTGGTTGGTACCGGCAGTCCTTGAGTAGTCAAGGAGAATACGGGGCCATTGCGGGGTGTCATGAAGCATCAATTGACCTTAGAACCTTTAATTGAACAACATGGCCATTATGAAGTAGTGAGATAGCCATCTTTGGTGTAGCCCGAAGTTGGTTGATACTCGATACTACACTCATTGAGATTTGACTCCCGAGTTTTGTTTGGTGGCAAGTCAGTGGTCCATCAGAATGAAACTTGTGGGAAAGATTAGTGATATTCAGATCCCTTAGAACCCGGTTATTATTCATAGGACAGGTTGAGCCAACTAAACTTCAAGAGGGTACTTACCTTAAAACCTATGCAAGCCTTAAACCTAAGGTCTTTGTGTGATCTGCTTGTGCTTGCTATATTTGTGTTTTCTTAGAATAATCATGATATCATAACATCATAACATGGCATAAAATACTAACCATTTCAAGGATTTTTAGGACTTATCTTTGTGTTGTTTTGTAGGACATGACATCCACTCGCAGGAATACTATCCAAGTCAACCTCATAAGGGTACCTCCCCAACTCAAGGAATTAGCATCAAGGGTTCCTGAGAGCTCTCCATTCACTGAAAGACGTGGTAGACTTCTCAATCTGATCACCTCAAGCTCTAATGAAGAAATGTTGAAGGTGCTCTTTCAATTTTTCGACCCTTTACATCACTGCTTCACCTTTCCTGATTACCAATTGGTGCCTACCATGGAGGAGTTTTCTCAGTTATTAGGGGTGCCCATTCTTGATCAGTTACCCTTCAATGGTATAGAAAGAGACCCAAAACCTGCAGAGATTGTTCATGCTCTGTCTTTACAACGGTCCGATGTAGTGGCAAATTGGGAAACAAGAAGAGGCGTCAAAGGGTTTCTAGATAAGTTTCTATTTGAGAAGGCTCGCCATTTTTGGGATACCCTGGATTTACAAGCTTTTGAAGAAGTGTTGGCCCTTCTCATCTATAGGATGGTACTATTCCCTAATCCGGACCAACTCATAGATGTGAATGAGATCAAAGTTTTTCTGTCTCATAATCTGGTTCCTACTTTACTTAGAGACATCCTACACTCTCTGCATACCCGCACTGTAAAGAGAAGAGGGACCCTGCTATGTTGCACTCCTCTGTTGGCTAGGTGGTTTATTTCGCACCTACCTCGATCTATGTTGAAGAATGAGCAGGGCTTGAGATGGTCTAATAGGTTGATGTCCCTCACACATTCCAGCATTCATTGGTGTCCTCAATCCTTGGAGAATGTCACCATCATTGATCGCTGTGGAGAATTCCCTAATTTCCCTCTCCTAGGCATTATGGGAGGAATCACTTATAATCCTTGTTTGGCGTTGCGACAGTTTGGCTATTCTAGGAGGGATGGTCCTCATGATACACTTGTCCAAGGAATCATTTTCGAATATGAGAATGATGTTCGGGGTTATCGCCAGAGGTTCATAAGAGCTTGGGGCATGGTGAACAAAGTTGATAGCAAAACACTGGGGCATAAGAACTTCATTCCTTTGGAGCCTTATCTTAAGTGGGTACGAGCCCGTGATTAAAATCTCAGGATGCCTTATGAGGCCATTCTACCCATCATCATGGAGCCAGTTGCTGAGGGAGACACTTCTTACATTGTTCTTCATCCTGACATGCTGATTAATTTCGAGGAGTTACAAAAATCCTGGATTCAACTCAACGAGGAATGTGATACCTTTGAAACCCAATTCTACGTCAGCGAGAAGAAAGTTTTAGAGCTTACCATGATACTTCACGAAGAGAGAAGTATAAATGCCTGCGTTACACCAAAGGGGATTCCCCCGTAGGAAGCTTGAGTCCTTTTTTTCTTTGAGAGTTCATTTTTGCTTTGTTACTTCCTTTGTAAGCCCAAGAGGCATCATTGTAACCGCTTAAACTTCTTAATGCAATTAAAGTTTGTTTTCCCTTTGGCTAAGCAAATTTAAGTCTTAGAAATCCTTGAAAATATTGCATACATATATCATACATTCCATTGCATAAACAGGTTTCAGGAAAGGCTTCTTATCTTCTTCGCTGTTTATTTCAACAATGGTTCTTGAACAAACAGTTAAGGAGCTTCAGGCACAGAATACTTAATTCCAAGAAATGTTCCTGAATCTGGCTAAGGGACAAGAATATTTGAAAGCACTGATTCTCAAGGACAAGAAGAAGAAAAAGAGGCCAGTGGGTGTCCTGAATTTGGGAAGAAGGTTCAAAGGACCAGTGAGGCAAGTTTCAGAGCTTGTAACTCCGTCAAGAGAGAGAGAGAGAGACAATCAGGAAGGAGAGCCAAGAGATGAAGACCACAACACAAGGGAATCTGAAGAAGATGAACCTGACTGTTCTGAGGAGAAGTATCCTCCTGCTGATGATAAATACAAACAACTAGAGGATCGGCTCAATGCCATGGAGATCCAAAGGGTACCCGAGTTGGATTTTGAAGATCTAGGACTGGTCTCAGGGGTGGTTATCCCGCAGGAGTTTAAGGTCCCTACATTTGTTAAGTACGAAGGTGTCTCTTGTCCTAAGCTGCATTTAAGGTCGTATGTCAGGAAAATTCAACCCCACACCACTGATACGGATCTATGGGTACACTTCTTCCAAGAAAGTTTGGCAGGAACTCAGCTGGAATGGTTCTATCAACTAGAAAGAATTAATATGCATAATTGGGAAGATCGGGATACTGCTTTCTACAAGCAGTACCAATATAATGTTGACTTCATCCCAACTCATATACAGTTGCAAAGCATGTCTATGGGTTCCGGTGAGGGTTTTAAAGACCATGCCCAAAAATGGAGAGACATTGCGGGAAGAGTCCAACCTCCGTTGTCTGATAGAGAGCTGGTGGACATGTTCTTGGGCACATTATCCGGGCCATTCTTTAACCATCTGATTGGAAGTTCTTTTGCTGGGTTTACTGAATTGATCTTGACTGGCGAACGGATAGAAGACGACATTAAAAGTGGTAAAATACAGAGAGATACATCCTCCAGTACTGCAAAGAAACCATTCACAGGGAAGAAGAAGGCCAATGTTGCTTATGGCCAAAGAAATCTTAACAAAACTGAGTGTCTTCCGACAGTAGGGGCTGTTATTATTTCCAATCTTGCATCAAACTGGCAACAGAACAATAAATCCAGAACAAATAAGCCAAGGAGACCGTTTACCCGGCTCAACATGACCTTATCTCAGGTTTTACCACACCTGCTGAAATCCAATTTGGTTACCCTGAAAGAGGCTCCCAAAAACTCCAACACTACATCTCCTCACTACAATGAAAATTCTCGGTGTGCTTACCATTCTGAAAGTCTAGGCCATGATACAAACGACCATTGGCCTTTGAAGAACACGGTGCATGATTTGATTGAAGAAAAGGAGATTGAATTCGACGCTCCTGAGACCCCTAATATTATAACTGCCCCTATGCCAAAGCACAACTGTGGTGTTAATGTTATTGATGATGACATGTTTGTGGCTTCTGTTGATGAATTAGCTACTCCACTCCTGACTATTAAAAAGAATCTCTTGCAGGCCAGTTTATTTCCTGGTTGTGGAGAAGGTTGCCACTTATGTTTGTCCTTATCTAATGGTTTCCATTTGTTAAAGGAAGGCGTTCAGTGCCTGATGGATGATAAAGAAATCCTGTTTGAGAAGACTCCAGTTACAAGTGCTCCATGTGAAAATGTTTCTATCATTACCATTTCTGCCAATCCTCCCAAGGTCTCCTCCAAAAGACCTGTCAGGATTACATCTGTTCCAAAAGTTACTCTGTTGATAATTATTTTTCCTGGACCTATGCCATATTCCTCGAATAAAGCTGTTTCCTAGAACTATAGGGCTGAGGTCTATTACCATGGTGTCAAGCAAGATCTGCTGGTTGTTAAAGATAAATATGTCGATGACTTTGATCCTGACATTAGTAATATCGTCGGGACCAGTAAGATAACAATAAGCGGAAGAGTTTTATCTCCTAAGATATCTTCTCCTAAAACTATGGCTACTCCTGTGATTGTTCCTGCTACTACTCCTATCAGTATTCCCATTGCTACTCCTATTGTTAGCCCTATTGCTACCCCTGCTACCGAGTCTGCCGAGACTCGGGGCAAAGAGGTATGGGTTAAGCCTGTCCGGACAAAGGCACATTCCGAAGCCATTCCCGAGGATTCTAAAAAGGAGATGGAAGAGATATTGAAGATTATAAAGAAGAGTGACTACAATGTGGTTGAACAACTGGGGAAGACCCCTTCTAAAATCTCAATGTTGGCCCTGTTATTGTGCTCTGAAGCCCATGCTAAGGCTTTAGTGAAATTCCTCAAGACTGATCACGTGCCTCAAGAAACCTTCGCTGATCAATTTGAAGACTGTGTGACCAGTTTAACTGCTGACAATGGGCTAGGTTTCTCTGATGCTGATCTGACTCCCATTGGAAGGAAACATAATGATGCCCTGCACGTCTCTATCGAGTGAAGGGGCACTACTTTTGCCCTTGTTCTAGTGGATACAGGTTCATCACTGAATGTTCTTCCCAAGAAGGCCCTTGACAGGTTAGATTGCGAAGGATTGACTCTGAAGCCTAGTAACATTATGGTGAGAGACTTTGACAGTTCTAAAAGAATGGTGCATGGGGAGGTGGACATCCCTATCAAAGTGGGTACTCAGACTTTTAATTCCACTTTCTATGTGATGGACATCCTCCCATCTTACTCCTGTTTATTGGGTCGACCCTGGATCCATAGGGATGACGCTGTGACTTCCACCCTACATCAGATGCTGAAGTACCCAGTCAATGGGAAGATTATCACAGTTCATGGGGAGGAGGAGTACATGGTGAGCCACCTGAACTCTTTTAGGTACATTTAAATGGACGGCGAGTTCATTGAGACCCCCTGTCATAACTTTGAGGAGGTTCCACAAACTGTTGCTGCAACCAAAACCTCTGCCAGTGTTCCAAAGACTACTAGGTCTCTGCTGAAGATGGCTTCTCTGAAAGATGCCAAGGCAGTCATTGAAGACGGTGGGTGTAAAATTTGGGGCCAACTTCCGGATATTCCCTACAAATCTGACAAGTTTGGTTTGGGTTTTACATCACGAGCTCAAAGGGTTGTTCGTCGTGCTCGTGTCGGAGGACCACCCCTACGCATCAGCAATCATGGGGTTAATGTTTTGGAGGATAATGATAGTGACTATGACATAGACCATTGGATCTTCCCAACTGTCAGGGGAGGACTCACCAACTGGAAGACTAAAGACTTTGTGCCGATTACTTTTATTCGGGAGTAATTATCCTTTTTTTGTCTTCAGATATGTAATAAATGAATAATACAAACTCTAATACCTTGTGTCTTACCTGAGGTGCAATGGTTTATTTGTGAAGGTTATCATGTTTCATTTTCATATGTCATTGTTGTACCCCAAAATTTTCCCTCTCATTTTTCAAGTATTTGCTCACAAGATATTCTACGACGTCAAATTTGCAGCATTGGTACATCAATTTAGTCTTGAAATTGGCACAAGGACAAATGGACTTTTAATGCCCCATTTTACTTTCATGGATCATTTTGGGCTCTTAAGATTTCTCATGTCAAGTTTCAGGTCTTGGATCGCATTTTTGCTCAGTCAATTGATCAGATGACCTAAAATCAACCGTATTGGTGAAAAAGTCAACTGTAGCACCAAAAGTCAAACTTTGACTTTTTTGGTCAACATTAAGTTTCAAATATCATAATTCATCAAGACATTCAAAAATATGAAGCTTGACCATCAAGAAGTTAAGAAATTCAAAAGTCAACTTGAAAAGTCAAGATTTCCAAGACAGAGAAATTTTCTAGGTGTTTTTATACATGATAATTTCATCACTTCATGCCATTCTTTCACCAAGATGTAAGATGATTCAAAAGAAGCTTTAAACATGAAAGTTGTAGATCTCCATGATATCTACAACATTTCTTTACACAACTTCTCCTAAATATGCTTAGATATCAAGTTATAAATTCATGAAGTCATGACATTTTCATTTAACACTTAGAGAAATTTTCAGTAGTTTTGGTAAGGTTTTTATCCCGACTTCTTGGCCAATTTTCATCAAGTTCCAATTTGATTTAACAAAAGTGGTAAACATGAAAGTTATAGAGGGTGTTTCAAGCTTTCCAAAACATCCAAGAGCATGAATTTATCATACTTGAGCTAGGAGATTCAAGGGCGTGAAGTTGGGCGTCCACCTTTGATTTGCAAGTCATTCTATTGAAGAACACACAACAAAACCCTTATGCTATGCTGCATAGTCTTATGTTGCTGGCCTTCTTGCTTGCAAATCTCTACATAATTTAATCTTTACACCCACTTTTGAGCTATTACCCAAGTGTTTAAGCCATTGTCCAAAGGATCTTTCCATTTATGGCATAAAGGCACCATTGTTATTCTTGAAAAGCAAGCTTTTTGTACAAAATTTGTTTTGAGCCCATACTTTGTTTGTTTCTGATTTTACTCCACCATAAAACATGGAAATCAACCCCTCTAAACCAACAACTTTGGTACTTCATTTTGGAACCATGGAGTACTTGACATAATTTGATATTTACATCCCAACTAAACCATAACATGTTGTCTTGTAAACCTATTCAGCCTTTGTTCACAAGTCCTTTGCCTATAAATAGAAGAAGCATTTGCAAGACAAAGAGGTTAGATAAAGGATAGAGATAAAATCCAGAAGTTATATTGGTAAACCCTCAAAAATCTCATATTCACAAAAGCCATAACAGTCCACAAAACTTCCACTCTTGAGTTTTAAAGTCCAAACCTTTGAACCTTTCATACCTTGCAAGTTCTTCCCAACCATCTAAACACTCCACATACATCATATAGAAGTTGTTCAAACACAAGAAAAACTTCTGTAACATCACTATCATCACTTCCCAAGCTCAACAACAGCCCATATAGCAACTCAAACTCAAAGCACAAATTTCAGTTTCAAGGTAAGTTTTCTTGATTTTAAACTCTTCATACAAGCATCATTAATGGTTCATTTGTGAAGATAAAATGTAGATATCATTGCCTTAAAGCTAACCATATGCTTTCTTTTCATTTTCACTAACCATGTGTTGAGAACTAACTTGTACATGTAGCAAAATAGTGATAAAAGCAAAAAACAGCAGTTATGCGTCGATACGAAATGCTATGCGTCGACACGTACTATGTTCAAAACAGCAGCAAGGAAGTTTTCGTATCAAGAGGTAATGGCATGCATCAATACATAAACTGTTTTCGTATCAATACGTAATGGCATGCGTCAATACATAAACTGTTTTCGTATCAATACATAATGGCATGTGTCAATACATAAACTATTTTCGTATCAATACATAAGTATATGTGTCAATACATAAAAAAAATATTTCAAAACAATTTTCTTTTATTTTTATTATTTATTTATTTTTGTACATTATTTATTCATTCAATATGGTTGTAATAGTAAATTAGGATTTATTTGCTTTCATCCCCCCATTTGTAAATTTGTATCCCCATCCCCCAAATGATGTAATAGCGTAGGATTTTAATTTCCGCAACTTATCGCTTTAATATAATTGTTAGTAATTAGGGTGTGTATGGAAAGATAAAATCAACAAGTAGAAAACCCTAACACAAGACAAAATAAGCATGAAAATCAATACACTTGCACACAAGCACCCCTAGGGTAAAATCCACTTGGTTGCCTTATAAATGGCCAATTACACATGTGAGGTATCTTAGTAAAAACCATCAAAAAACAAGATCATAGTCCCTCGATGACGCTACGAATGTTGCCTTACAAATGATCTTAGTCCCTCAAGAGAAATGCTAAGATACCTTGCAATATTGCTAATCATGGTTATACGATGACATGCGCCCGTCCGTCTACATCCAAAGATAGGGTTGTTTACCAAATCAATGGTAAGACAACAATGTCAAAGGAAAAGAAAATGAACAAGAAAGACATTTGAGTAGGTATATTGCTCCTAATTACTTGCTCCATCTCAAAACAAACATCCTTGCTATTTTCAAAACAATCACATACACTTTCAAACATCTTACAAAATTGAAAACATTTTCAAAAAGATCAACATCTTTGTATACATTCTTACGAACGAGAATCATTACAAAGTTTGCCTAAACGATGGCGCCTTTTCAAAATACTTTCAAAGAACCACACAAAGCACATTTTCAAACAAAATAAAGTGATCTAGCAAGTAACTAAGAGCCCATGGAAAATTATGGATGAAAAGGGTGCTAATACCTTCCCTTTTCATAATCTACCCCCCGAACTCAAGAAACAATCTCAAAGTTCTTTCCTGTGCTTTTTCACTTTTCCTTTTGGATAAAAGAAAAGTCGGTGGCAACTCTTGCTAACCGCAACATTTGCGATAAAATGCAAAAAACCTCAAGTCAGTTCTCCCACCGTATCACAGAACTGGCGACTCTGCTGGGGACTTTTATAAAAGTGGGGTTACCTTAGGGCTAGATCACATTTATTTGCTTACATTGTTTGACTTGTTTGCTTTACATTTTGGTTCTTTGTTTGGGTTTGAATCCTCCATGCAAATTTGGAAAACATTATAGGTAAATAGAAATACGTTTTGGAAACTGTGTTGGGGTATACCGACATGGTCTAAGCAATAGCTATGTTCGTGTGACATATTTGTGGGTACCTGTAGCCTTTGAGTCAATCAAATAGAATACGGGGCCGCTGAGTGATGTCATGAAGCACTAATGAACTTCTAGAACCTTTACTTGACCAACTTGGCCTTTAGGATGTAGTGAGATGACCGGATTTAGTGCAGTCTGAAGTTGGTAGATACTCGATACTACACTCATTGAGGGTTGGTTTCTTTGGATATTTCGGTCGCCATTAAAGAGGCTTCAGCTGAAACAATGACCAAGGAAACAATTCGGTGATATTGAGTTCCTTAGAACCCGGTTACTATTACTAGGACAGGTTTAAGCCAACTAAACTTCAAGAGGGTACTTACCTATAAAACCCCATGCAAGCCTAAACTAAGAACTTGTTTGTTTTTCTTGTATATACATACTTGTGCATAACATCATGGATATCATGAACATAATATGCATTCACTAACCATTTCAAGGATTTTGGAGATTCATCTTTGTTCTTGTTTTGTAGGATATGGATTCACTTCGCAGGAAAACTATCCAAATCAACCTTGTAAGAATTCCTCCACAAATCAAGGAGTTAGCCTCAAGGATCCCTGAGAACTCTCCATTCACCGAGAGGCGTGGTCGTCTACTCAACTTGGTCACCTCCAACGCAGACGAGGATATGATGAAGGTGCTCTTCCAGTTCTTTGATCCTTTACACCATTGCTTCACATTTCCCGACTATCAGCTTGTGCCCACTTTGGAAGAATTCTCTTAACTCTTGAGGATTCCCATTCTCAATCAACTACCTTTCAACGGTACGGAAAGAGATCTAAAGCCAGAATAGATTTCTCAAGCTCTGTACTTGCACTCATCTGATGTCACAACCCATTGGGAAACTAGAAGTGGTGTCAAAGGCTTCTTAGCAAAGTTTCTGTTTGAGAAGGCCCAAAGCTGCTGGAATTCCTAAGATTTGTAAGCTTTTGAGGAAATTGTGGCTCTCCTCATCTATGGGATGGTTTTGTTTCCTAATCCTGACTAACTCATATATGTGAGTGCCGTCAAAATCTTCATGTCACGCAATCTGGTGCCTACATTGCTATGGGATATCCTACACTCTTTTCACACTCGCACAATGAGGAAAAGAGGTGTCCTTATGTGTTGCACTCCTCTCCTGGAAAGATGGTTTATTTCTCATCTTCCCCAATCAGTGTTAAAGAATGGGCAAGGATTAAGGTGGTCACAAAGGTTAATGACGCTCAAACATTCTGATATTCATTGATGCTCTCGATCCAAGGAGAATGTTATCATTATTGACCGTTGTGGGGAATTCCCTAATGTCCCTTTACATGGCATTAGGGGAGGTATCACCTACAACTCATGCTTAGCTCTAAGACAGTTTGGTTATCCCGAAGGGATGGACCGCATGAGACGCTGATTCAAGCCTTGGTTTTCGACTATGACAACGACAATCAAGATCTTCGCCCGAGATTCATCCGAGCTTGGAGGATGCTAAACAAGTTGGATAGCAAGACTTTGGGACACAAGAATTCCATCCCTCTTGAGCCTTACCTCAAGTGGGTACAAACCCGCGCTCAAAGTCTTATGATGCCTTATCCTTCCTGTTGTACCCTAAAATTTTCCCTCCCATATTTCTCAAAACATTTCAAGAAATATCCTCAAGTTGCTCAAGGTAGTCCAAGGGTTGGCCAGACAAGCTCTCTCCTAAGGTAGTCTACCTCAAATTAGGGTTTCATGTTGCATCAAGATACTTGAGTCCAAGTGATCCCAAATTCCCACCAATGTCCTAATATGTTCTCAAGATCATCCATGTCAAGTTTCAAGCATTGCTGAGGAAGTTTGCCCAGTCAATTGCTCAAAAGCCTGAAAATCGACTATGCTAGGGCAAAAGTCAATTGTGACCCACATACAGTCAAACTTCATAATTTTTGGTCAACATCCTCATTTTTAAGTATATTTCATCATTTGATCAAGGGTTGATCATGATTCATCAAGGATTGCTCATAGTTCATTAAAACTCAAAAGTTGCTAAATTAGGGTTTTACGGGAAAAGTCAACTCAAATTTGACCAAGCATAACTTTCTCATACTTTATGATAAATGACCCATCCAAATCTCATTTTGAATAGGATGAAATTCCCTACAATCCATATTCATCTCCCAAGTTCAAAATATGCACTCACAAGAAGTTATGAATTTGGACATTATAGGTCATTTTAAAAAGTCAACAAAAACACCTTTTTTGTAAAAGCTTCATACATGAGCAGGGAATATCAAATTGAGATGAAACCAAAAGTTTTGATTAGAGGACATCTCAGGATTTATAAAAAGTCCAAGAACATATCCAAAGAGTCAAAATTGAGGAAGTTATGCATTGGTGAAGTTGACCTTTTTTGCAAAATTGCCAAAAGTCAACTATGCCCAAAACTTCAAATTTTGCCAAATGGGCCCAATCTTTTTCATTTGTTTTGAGTTGGCAACATAGTCCACGAGATCTAGCCTTTTCCACTTGTCCATATCTTATTTTTATTATTTATTTTGATTTTTATTTGAATTAATTCAATTTAAATCAAAACAAATCAAATAAAATCCAAAATATTGAAATAAGAGATGTTGTGCTTGTTCCAGGTTCCAATTACAGCTAGCAAGTCATTCAAACTCGTATCAAGGCATGTGTGCACAAAAAGATTGGATTTGGACCAATTGTGGAAAGTTTTCAAAGTGTATCAAATCACAATCCAAATCATTGAAGGAGGAAGATTGAATACAACTTATCAACCCTAATACATTGCTTGGTACATATAGAGTGCGTGCAGACTCAAAAACAAGGTTAGAAACAGGCGCAAGAGGCAGAACAAAATCTGAAAAAATCAAGAAAAAGTGTGAGATCGAATTGGCACTTAGAGGCATCCTCAAGACTCTTTGCTTATCCCAATCGGTTCCTGGGAGTATCAGCAAGCTAAAGCAATCGAAAGCAAGCATTTTCAAGCCCTACAACGCATTGTAAGTCCGTCACGGTATTGCTATATTCTTGAATTCGATTAGCATTATTCTTGCACTTATAGCGTAAAATAATTATACATTCTTGATCACCATTGTTGTACCCCAAAATTTGCCCTCTCATATTTTCCAAAGTCTTCCCCCTGCATGGTTGATCACAAACCCTTGCCTAAGGAAAAAGAAATTTTTTGAGTGGTGCTTTAAGTACCTTTCGATTGGCATTCTGAAAGACCCTTCGATTGGTATTCTGAAGGAGCATTTCGATTGGAATTATGGACAAGCACTTCGATTGGAATTCTGAAAGACCCTTCGATTGGTATTATGAATGAGCCTTTCGATTGGCATTATAGACAAGCACTTCGATTGGCATCATGTCAAAGCCCTTCGATTAGAATTCTGAAAGACCTTTTCATTTGGCACCCTGGGCCAAGCCTTTCAATTGGCATGCTAAGGGATCCTTCGATTTAGCATTGTGTCAAGGCAGCTTCGACAGGCATGTTAACCATGTCCTTCGATTAGCATGAACAGCACCTTTCGGTTGGCCTGTAAACAAAGCCTTTCGATTGGCCTGTTAACAAAGCCATCAAGAGGGCACTCAAAAAACATGTCCAGGTACACTGAACATGAGAAATTGGCATGTTTCCCTTGCAAATATAGAAATAATTAAATGCTATTTGTGGATTTAATTCCTGAGTTAAAGGCCATATTCTTTCCTTTTCTGTTCCTAAAGAGCTGATTCGACCAGAGTGATTCTGTTCAAATCAAGACCAATCGAAGGACAGGGCCTGAAGGCATTCGAAAGTCAAAAGCGTCCAGGTTCATTCAAGGGACACGAATGTTTCAAAAAAGGAAATATTTTAACGTGTCTGATTCTTGTCTCATGGCTTTAATGGCCTGGTTAAATGGCTGTCTCTTGCCGTTACTAGACCCCCACACTCCTATAAATACAAGGCCAGCATACAGTGCAAAAGGGAGAAAAAACATTACAAAAATTATAAAAGAAAACTCTGCAGGAACAAGGACGGACAAAGAACAAAAAAACATTGGAGAGGCGCTGCCCATACAATCCATCAAAGGTTGTCAGAATTCTCCAAGCCAAAGCAGTCCTTCAGATCGAAGGTGCCCACGCCCAGAAGCCCTCAGATTGAAAGTGCTCCCATCCAGCCAGTACCCAAATCGAAGGTTCAATCTGCTGGTAAAAGAGGGTAAATTATCAAAACTTTTCATTTTGCATAACACCTCCATATTTTCTATCCCATTCGATTTGCCATCCTAGACAGAATTCAAGGGCTTGGGTTTAGCCCCAGGTCATGTTCTTCGTTTGCTAACATTTGCTGCAGATTTAGCCTGAAAAGACTCAGCGCACGCAGGATCGAAGGGCCTGGGGTTCGATACCAGGCCCTGAGTTTCATTTTGTTAACATACTTTTGCAGGTATAGCATCCCAGATCGAAGGAGACACCTTCTCTGGATCGAAGCTTCCCATAGTCCTCCAGGATCGAAGAAGGCATTTTTCCCAGGATCGAAGGGAAATCCCCTTCCCTGGATCGAAGGCTGTTCATGCCCACTTCCTGGCCCAATCGAAGGAACCATGACCTTGTCTGGATCGAAACTTCCATTCCCTCCTTGGCTCTAAGATCCTTTTTTCCCTGGATTGAAGGATCCCCCTTGTATTTTATTTTTGTTTTCATTGACATCTTTTTATCCTTTTAATTAACATTAAAATAAAAATCAAAACCACAAAAACATTAGGCTAGTTTTTTTTCTATTAAATTAACTTTGTCAATTAATCATTTATTTATCTTAACATTTTTCCAAAACTAAAATTAAGTAGATTTAGATCATTTTCCCAAAATAAAATAAAACAACAAAAAGATTTTATTCTTAGGATTTTTAGAGGTTATTTTCAGATTTGGCGCATTTATTTTATTATAACTTTCTACTGGTTTGTAATAGCTTAACTAAGACTTTTACACTTTACTGCTTTATTCCCCAATTTTGGACATGTAAATAATCCCCCTCCCCGAAGCCTTGTAATTACTTAGGATTTACAATTCCCGCACTTTAAATTCCTGTACATATATTAATTATTTAGATGTATGCTAACTAGGATTGCATGACAAGATCCATCTTAATTTAAAATCAACCGTAACTCTTTTCAAAACCCACAAACACAAAGAAAAGTAAACTTTTGAAAACATAGTGAGCAAGTACCTAAGAGCCCGTGGATAACCACGGATAGAAATGGTGCTTAAACCTTCCCTTTCTATAATCTACCTCCCGAACTCGAGAAACAATCTCGAAAAGGAATTTTTCTGTGCTTTTGTCCTTTCCTTGTTGGATAAAATAAAAGACGGTGGCGACTCTTGCTTACCGCGACATTTTGCGAAAACAAACGCAAACGCGAACCAACATTCCAAAATAGTCAGTTCTCGTTCCCATCGATCACAGAATTGGCGACTCTGCTGGGGACATTATAAGTGAGGTGTATCTTAGGATTAGATCACTTGTGTTTTCAATTGTATGCTTTGTATGCTTTAAATTTTGTGGACTTGTATCAGAGTTCTATAGATCCTAACCCGGATCTGGGGATACCCTTTAGGTAAGTAGCAACAAACTGTGAGGGATCTGTCCGGCGTAGACCGACACGGATGAAGCAGTAGCTACGTTGGTGTGGCACCTTAGTCTGTACCGATATCCCTTGTGTTGAAACGAGGAGAATATGGGTCTTCTAAGGAGTCATTAAGCACCAACTGACCTTAGAACCTTAAATTGACCAACTTGGCCATAGAACAGTAGCAATATGCTACACTTATTGAGACTAAACTCTCGCGATGATTCCGGCCGCAAGAAAAGGTTGCTAAATTGGAATTATGACCGATTGAGGGTAGTCAGTGATATTGAGATCCTCTAGAACCCGATTACTATTTTTAGGACAGGTTTAAACCAACTAAACTTAAAGAGGGTAACGCCTAAACTCCATGCCAGCCTAAACTTAAGGCTATATGTGTGACTTGTGTGCCTTCAAACTTGAACTACTTGCACATTCTTGTTATTTGACAACATGAGTTCCTTGCAGGTTTTGTTTACAGTCCTTATCCAATAATTTGGACTTATTGCAGGGCTTACTTACATCACCTCACACTTTTGCCTAAACGCATAGCATACACATCATAATATCATGCCTTAACATTTCTTTAACCATTTCAAGGATCTCAAGGGTCTGTGATGCAGGTTATGGTAAATCAAATGGCTAGCAAGGGGCAAAGGGGATTTATTTTCCTCTAGCCAAGGTTGTCTAGAAATCCTAGCATGATAACTTGAGTCAGGGGCTATGACCCACTCGATATGGTGAACTTGAATCTTGAAGAAGGACTCTCAGCAATATGAAGTTCCGTCAATCAGGCTACCAGATTCAGATTCTAACAGTCTCTTGTTTACCCCGCGAGATCCTTGAAAACATTGCATACATATATCATACATATCATTGCATAACAGGTCTCCCAATACAGGTCTCTCATGTTCTCGCTGTTTATTTCAGCAATGGCTCTCCCACAAGACAACCAAGATCTCCATACTCAAGAGACTCAGTTTAGGGAAATCTTCCTAAACCTATCCAATGGGCAGGAAGAGTTGAGAACACTCCTCATGGGGAATTTGGTCAAGAAAAGTCCTGAAGACAATAAGGACGAACAACTGGAACAACTGCAGGCTGAGTTCAATGCCATGAAAATCTAGATGCTGGGGCAGATGGCTCTTATCCAAGGCCTAACCCGGGAACAAGAAGTGCTGAGAACCATTATCAGCCAGCTTCATCAAGACAGATACAACAGTATGAAGCAAACGGTCAAGGCTGGGGATCAAATCATTAATCAGCCTCCAAGAAGACAAGAGTTTGGTATGGTGAAGAATGGACCTCTCCAAGTTGCTACTACCTCACGGGTCCAACAACAATCTTGCCATAAACAACGGGTTAATCAGAGGCCGTTTACCAAGCTCAACATGCCGCAGTCCCAAGCTTTGCAACACCTGTTGAGATTGAATCTGGTGACGTTGGTAGGACCTCATCCGAATCCTAAGACTTTTTCACCCAACTACAATCCTGATGCAAGGTGTGCATATCACTCCAACAGCCCGGGGCATGATACTGACGACTGTTGGAAGTTGAAGTACAAAATTCAAAACCTGATTGATGAAGGGGCATTGGAATTCACACAAGATGATCAGGCTGAGTTCTTCTACCATCCCTCCAAGGCTCACCATTTGAAGTGACAAGTTCAGACAAGAGAGGGCCTTTTGTTCATTTGAATTTTCAAGTTGTAATCTCTTTGTTATTCAAACAATTATCTGTTAATGTCAAACTCTGTTTCATTAATGCATTGCATATGTTTGTCCTGATTTGATCCAATCATTTTCATTTAAACTATGCTTTTTACTCACTTTATGACATTCAACTCTTGCTAAAAGTTACAAGCCTTTAGAGGGAGGATGACGAAACAATGCCACAATCTCATACAATATGCTTTTGGACAGACCTTGCTGATGATGTACAGGCGTTTCTTTCAAATCCTAAACACTGGAGTTATAAGGAAGATAATCCCTAGTCAACCCCTTCGAGCCAAAGAAGTAGGAGTTTTCTGTTTTAAACACAAATTGAAACCTTTAATTTAAACCCGGGGCAGGGTAGTCTCTCAGTTAATTCAAAAGATGCGCATTGAAGTCGCAAAACTCTCAGTTCATAATACAACGAACGACATCAAAAGCATTCCTCTGGAATCAAAAGACAGTGGTGGTTCCTTATCTCATAGGCAGTCAATCTCTCAAAAGAGAAAAGCCCACTGAGCCAAAACCTATAAAGGAGGCTCAAGAAATTTGGGGCATCCCGCTGACTGTAATCTCGAAAACAGGAACAATCAGGCAAAAATTAGGGATAATAAATCAAAAGAATGAGGTCATTACAAATCCTCAACAACATGAAAAATGTTGCAAAAATGATGACTGCCTTCAAAAATCCAACTTGTGTGAACCATCGCCAAAACGTCGTTCCAAATTCGAATAGAGTTCGACGCATAATTAACTGAGTTTAGGATTGAAGATCATCATGAAGAGCGGGTGGGTACAAATATACTTTGAGCCTTTATCCTTTGTTTCTTAAACCGTGAACCAAGCCACGTTACAACCCTTCAAAAGTCCTAATTGAAGCATGGGTTAGTTCAAAAGCATACTGTTACAAAAGGTATCCTGACTCATGTAAGGCTTTGCCCTAAATCTTGTGCTGAATTTGTCTTATAAAGAGTTTTCTGCTAAAAAATGCATTTTTCAAAACTTCGAGACAAGCATAAACTTTGCATTATTTGAATATCACTGTTTGCATTTGGCTATTTGTTTGACAGCGGAGAAATTCACACAACGAATATCCGATGAACGAAAGCCCTCTCAGTGAACAAAATCACTTCAAAAAGGATGACACTTCCATTGACAAATCTCCTATAAACAAGGGGACTTGACATGTCACTATCCAGCACACCTGGGGCAGTCCAGTCAAGATTTCAAGAAATCTCTAAAGAAGTACAGAGTAACCAGGGGCAAGTCTCCATCTCCGTCACTTAGGGCATTGAACATCAATCTCGGTGAAAGGTTACGTACAATTAAACATTTTCTGGAAATGTCACAAACACTTGCTACTAGGGGCAATGACAAATCTCCCCAAAATCCTTCTCATAGGATGACATCCCAGCAAGGGTTTAATCTCTAAAAACCTTTCGCCAGCTGAATCAACCTCAAGGACTTCCCCCAACGAAGATATCACCTCTCTAACAGACTGACGACAGGGTTTATTTCCCCAACAACACCAGGATTCCCCAGCTTGAGTTTGCCTCTCCGACTACTACAAATCAAAAGACCACAAATCCTCTTCCTCAGTAGACTACTCTACAATCCCCAACAAGTTACTGCGAAACCTGGACCTGACTAGATATCAGTTCAACTTCGACTCCCCAGTAGAGCAACGGACGACTAAGACTCCTAAACTCTTCTCCCAAGCAGAAATAAACATACTCCCCACAGAGTTTTCAATATCCCCCAGCGGAGTTCTCCTCAAACAACAAAGCAGGGATCCCCGATGGAAACATTTTAAGCAAAATCCAAGACAAAATTACACTTCAACAACATTCATAACATATGCATACCAAATACATATGACACAAATCTCATTTTATTTTGAGAACATCATTACACAATGCATACATCATGACATTGCATACAACTAACTCTTTACCTTCTCAGGAAAGATCAATCAACAGGCAAAGATCATCATCTTCCCAGACTCCTTCTAGAGACAGTTCAGATGCGATCCAAATATGGATGACATTCTGATACTTATTCTAGATTCATTCAAAATACAGTCCAGATACGATCCAGATTTAGATTTTATTCTGTCACTCATTCGAATTATAGTCCAGATACGATCCAGATTCGGATGTCATTCTGTCACTCATTCAAATTATAGTCCAGATACGATCCAGATTCGGATGTCATTCTGTCACTCATTCAAATTACAGTCCAGATACGATCCAGATTCGGATGTCATTCTGTCACTCATTCAAATACATTCCAGATACGCTCCAGATGCAGACGCAATTCTGACAATCATCCAGACTCAACTCTATTCTTCAGTACCTCCGGGATTTATTTTCCCAGCTAAAACATCACATTTCCATACATCATGATACATGCATATACGCATCATACCATACAATCTCATTTATGTTGAGAACATCATTGCTTGATCCATATCATGCATTGCATATGATTGACCTTTACCTTTCAGGAAGGATGCAGTTAAATTCTCAGCCATATCAAAAGGGCTTCTCTGGTCCAGTTAAATCGATTCCTAAAGATTTTTCTGATGCTGATCCAGTTGAAGATATTCCAAGACCTTGTCTGGTCCAGTGAAATCGATTCCTAAAGATTTTTCTGATGCCGATCCAGTCAAAGGCCTTCTCTGGTCCAGTTAAATCGATTCCTAAAGATTTTTCTGATGCCGATCCAGTTGAAGATATTCCAAGACCTTGTCTGGTCCAGTTAAATCGATTCCTAAAGATTTTTCTAATGTCGATCCAGTCAAAGGCCTTCTCTGGTCCAGTTAAATCGATTCCTAAAGATTTTTCTGATGCCGATCCAGTTGAAGATATTCCAAGACCTTGTCTGGTCCAGTCAAATCGATTCCTAAAGATTTTTCTGATGTCGATCCAGTCAAAGGCCTTCTCTGGTCCAGTTAAATCGATTCCTAAAGATTTTTCTGATGCCGATCCAGTTGAAGATATTCCAAGACCTTGTCTGGTCCAGTTAAATCGATTCCTAAAGATTTTTCTGAGGCAAAGCCTGTCAATGGAGACAAAATCAGGTCCCAGTTTAATACCTGTAGCAAGCCAGGAAAATATCTGTGGACGACTGATTGTAGATTAATACCTGTAACAAGCCAGGAAAATTATCTACATGAAGAGATTGAAGATTAATACCTGTAACAAGCCAGGAAGACCTTTCTTTCTCAGGTCAGAGATTAATACCTGAAACCAGCCAGGACAGCTATCTCCTTGACCAACCTTTTGAAGTCCCAGTTGAATACCTGTAACAAGCCAGGAAAAATATCTGTGGACGACTGATTATAGATTAATACCTGTAACAAGCCAGGAAAATTATCTACATGAAGAGATTGAAGATTAATACCTGTAACAAGCCAGGAAGACCTTTCTTTCTCAGGTCACAGTTTAATACCTGTAGTAAGCCAGGAAAACTATCTGTGGACGACTGATTGTAGATTAATACATGTAACAAGCCAGGAAAATTATCTACATGAAGATATTGAAGATTAATACTTGGAACCAGACAGGACAAGTTCTATAACCTCAACGGTATACTCCTTTGAGCACGAGACAGTTCCTAGATCTTGATGAAGATTTTTCCCTACGTCATAGTGTGGACGAGTACTATAACCTCAACGGTATACTCCTTTGAGCACGAGTCAGTTCCTAGATCTTGATGTTTTCCTCCGTCATAGTGTGGACAAGTTCTATAACCTCAGCGGTATACTCCCGGTGGGCACGAGACAGTTCCTAGATCTTGATGAAGATGTTTCCCCCCAATTGAATTATGAACAGGTTCTTAAAACTCAGCTGAAGCATTCTCTCAGTTGAAGTACAGGCAGGTTCCTAAATCTCAACAAAGATAGACTTCCCCAGCGGAATCTTCTACAACAACAGGTATGCAAGTTCTCGCTAAGGAATCTCTTATGCGATTGACACTCCTGCAGATGGCATCTGTAAGCCCATCCTCCTACCAACAATCTCCAAATGGCATCTGTAAGCCCATTCCCGACATCACAATGCTGATACTACACCATGCGAGTGCAAATTTCTCGGCACTCTAGTGTTCAATTATCTTCCACCTTCGGATCACGAAAGGCTCGAAAACCAATCTATATCCACAGGTTTAAGGAAATTGAACAGGGGCAACTGTTGTACCCCAAAATTTTCCCTCTCATATTTTCCAAAGTCTTCCCCCTGCATGGTTGATCACAAACCCTTGCCTAAGGAAAAAGAAATTTTTTGAGTGGTGCTTTAAGTACCTTTCGATTGGCATTCTGAAAGACCCTTCGATTGGTATTCTGAAGGAGCATTTCAATTGGCATTATGGACAAGCACTTCGATTGGAATTCTGAAATACCCTTCGATTGGTATTCTGAATGAGCCTTTCGATTGGCATTATAGACAAGCACTTAGATTGGCATCATGTCAAAGCCCTTCGATTAGAATTCTGAAAGACCTTTTCGTTTGGCACCCTGGGCCAAGCCTTTCAATTGGCATGCTAAGGGATCCTTCGATTTAGCATTGTGTCAAGGCAGCTTCGACAGGCATGTTAACCATGTCCTTCGATTAGCATGAACATCACCTTTCGATTGGCCTGTTAACAAAGCCTTTTGATTGGCCTGTTAACAAATCCATCAAGATGGCACTCAAAAAACATGTCCAGGTACACTGAACATGAGAAAATGGCATGTTTCCCTTGCAAATATAGAAATAATTAAATGCTGTTTGTGGATTTAATTCCTGAGTTAAAGGCCAGATTCTTGCCTTTTCTGTTCCTAAAGAGCTGATTCGACCAGAGTGATTCTGTTCAAATCAAGACCAATCGAAGGACGGGGCCTGAAGGCATTCGAAAGTCAAAAGCGTCCAGGTTCATTCAAGGGACACGAATGTTTCAAAAAAGGAAATATTTTAACGTGTCTGATTCTTGTCTCATGGCTTTAATGGCCTGGTTAAATGGCTGTCTCTTGCCGTTACTAGACCCCCACACTCCTATAAATACAAGGCCAACATACAGTGCAAAAGGGAGAAAAAACATTACAAAAATTATAAAAGAAAAATCTGCAGGAACAAGGACGGACAGAGAATAAAAAAAACATTAGAGAGGCGCTTCCCATACAATCCATCAAAGGATGTCAAAATTCTCCAAGCCAAAGCAGTCCTTCAGATCGAAGGTGCCCACGCCTAGAAGCCCTCAGATTGAAAGTGCTCCCATCCAGCCAATACCCAAATCGAAGGTTCAATTTGCTGGTAAGAGAGAGTAAATTGTCAAAACTTTTCATTTTGCATAACACCTCCATATTTTCTATCCCATTCGATTTGCCACCCTAGACAGAATTCAAGGGCTTGGGGTTGGCCCCAGGTCATGTTCTTCGTTTGCTAACATTTGCTGCAGATTTAGCCTGAAAAGACTCAGCGCACGCAGGATCGAAGGGCCTGGGGTTCGATACCAGGCCCTGAGTTTTATTTTGTTAACATACTTTTGTAGGTATAGCATCCCAGATGGAAGGAGACACCTTCTCTGGATCGAAGCTTCCCATAGTCCTCCAGGATCGAAGAAGGCATTTTTCCCAGGATCGAAGGGAAATCCCCTTCCCTGGATCGAAGGTTGTTCATGCCCACTTCCTGGCCCAATCGAAGGAACCATGACCCTGTCTGGATCGAAACTTCCATTCCCTCCTTGGCTATAAGCTCCTTTTTTTCCCGAGATCGAAGGATCCCCCTTGTATTTTTTTTTCATTGACATCTTTTTATCCTTTTAATTAACATTAAAATAAAAATCAAAACCACAAAAACATTAGGCTAGTTTTTTTTCTATTAAATTAACTTTGTCAATTAATCATTTAATTATCTTAACATTTTTCCAAAACTAAAATTAAGTAGATTTAGATCATTTTCCCAAAATAAAATAAAACAACAAAAAGATTTTATTCTTAGGATTTTTAGAGGTTATTTTCAGATTCGCGCGCATTTATTTTATTATAAGTGTCTACTAGTTTGTAATAGCTTAACTAAGACTTTTACACTTTACTGCTTTATTCCCCAATTTTGGACATGTAAATAATCCCCCTCCCCGAAGCCTTGTAATAGCGTAGGATTTACAATTCCCGCACTTTAAATTCCTGTACATATATTAACTATTTAGATGTATGCTAACTAGGATTGCATGACAAGATCCATCTTAATTTAAAATCAATTGTAACTCTTTTCAAAACCCACAAACACAAAGAAAAGCAAACTTTTGAAAACATAGTGAGCAAGTACCTAAGAGCCCGTGGATAACCACAGATAGAAAGGGTGCTAACACCTTCCCTTTCTATAATCTACCTCCCGAACCCGAGAAACAATCTCGAAAAGGAATTTTTCTGTGCTTTTGTCCTTTCCTTGTTGGATAAAATAAAAGACGGTGGTGACTCTTGCTTACCGCGACATTTTGCGAAAACAAACGCAAACGCGAACCAGCATTCCAAAACAGTCAGTTCTCGTTCCCACCGATCACAACCATCATGTTTGCAAGCTTTCTATAATACCCAATTGCATTTTCATGGACTGGATTGTAAACTGCCATTGTTAGGGTTTTGGAGTTTGTTTTAGGGTTTTTGTATGCAGGGAAAATTAGCCTTCGTAAGTGGTACCATCATGTTCAGGAGGACGAGACGAACTCAACCATGGTGTTAGGTTTCATTTATATGGCCCATGGAGGATTTTGGAATGAGCACTGCCTATAGCTACGGACGAACGTCCGTAGGTAAAAGTGTTTCACTTTTACCCACGGTGCAAGGAAGAAGATGACCCATGTGGCACCCCTCCATTGGCTTGTTTGAATTTTCGCGCTTGGATTTGACTTACAGGACTTTTTAATATTTTTTTATTGTTTTGTAATATTATAACAACAGAAGCGAATGGCCCAGTGGCAGCCAGGATGGCGTTAAGGCTTGGGAGCTTGAGGTCAGGGGTTCGACCCATGCCTCCATCAAATGAATTTTTCTTAATTTCTTTCAGGAAATTCAGTGCGTATACAAAGCCTAGATCTACCATAAGTCTTCATGATCCAGCATGTCAGGTGGGTTGAGATCCGGATCTGATGGCCAATAGTGGAGGAGCACCATGGAGTCTAGTAAACACAGAAGCATGTGATCTGGGAAGTCAAACGTGGGCTTCAAATGATTGGCCCAAAAGCTTGCCTCTCACACCCCCTCCAAAAATGCTATTCAGGCCCATTTTCTTATTCTTTTTCTTTTTTACATTTTATTTAATTATTTCATTTAATTATTTTTACTAACAAAATTAAATTATTTTCTTTTATCCAAAAATCACCAAAAATATTATTTTTCACCAATTAGATTTAAGTATTATTTTTCATCAATAAATTAATTAATTTAATTAGGTTTGATTAAATTAGATAACTTTAATTTATTTTTGCAAATCATTAAAATTAATTAGAATAAATAGGTTTTATTACTAATTTAATTTTTTTATCTTTTCCTAAAATAACCAAAAACCAAAATAGGTCATTTAACTATTTTTATTAATTAAATTAATCACTAATTAATTACTTATTTAATTTAGAAAACTTTATTTCGTTTATTAAAAACAACAAAAAAAAACATTTTCTCTTTTCATTAGGATAGAAGGGTCAAAACCCTAGTTTCTCGTCGATCTAATTTCCCTCGCGCGCTTTATTATTTTTACCCAATTATTGTATCTGCTTACAGTTTTTAATAATTTAATTAGGATATTTATTTACTTTTACCGCTTTTAATTTCAAAGGGTTTGTTTTTGGCTATGTAAATACCCGAAGCCTTGTAATAGCTTAGTTTAAATTCCGCACTTTAATTTTCGCAAATATTTAACTGCTAGATATGTGAATAATTAGGGTTTGCATGACAAGAATGTATGTTTAATCTTAAAACAGTTAGATAACTCTAAACATGTCCAAAGATAAATAATCTGAAATTGAATCACTCGCACATGCGCACTCCTAGGGTATACTCCCACTTGGTTGCCTTTGGTAAACGGTCATTGAGTATAGGGTGCTTTAGTGGTCGTCCTTTTGTCCAAAGATCATAGTTGCCTCGAAAAGGTTGCCTCGGATATTGTTGCCTCGGATAAATTGATCTAAGACTTTAGGGTTACTACTAAAACGTCCTAACATTGCTTAAGTGACCGTACGTCCCTTTCGAATTGACCCTTGCAAACTCCAACAACAGTGCTACCTACTCACTAATAGTGGGATAGTACTGTCTAAAGGAAACGAATACAAAAAGATTCTTTTTTCGAGTAGGTAGATTAGTTCTTAAGTACTTTCTCAATCAAAACAAACTTTTCACACTTACACTTTTACAAACAAAGTTTTCAAAACCACTTTATTACACTCTTGAAGACAGAAGCAAGAGTTAAATCGAAGTTGAAACAAAAACTTTTCAAAGCCCACAAACACAAAGAAAACAATTTTGAAAATGATGAGCAAGTACCTAAGAGCCCATGTGTGATACGGTGGGAGAACTGACTTGAGGTTTTGCGTTTGTTTTCGCAAATGTTTCGGTTGAGCAAGAGTCGCCACCGACTTTTTATTTTATCCTAAGGAAAGGTTAAAAAGCACAGCAAAAACCTTTGAGATGTTTTCTTGGGTTCGGGGAGTAGATTATAGAAATGGAAGGTACTAGCACCCTTTCTATCCATGGTTATCCATGGGCTCTTAGTTACTTGCTTAGATCAACTTGCCTTAATTTTCAATTGTTTGAAATGGTGCTTTGTGTGTGTGGGTTTTGAAAATGTTTTGAAAAGAGGCCAATGTGGTGGCAACCTTTGTAATGATCCATGTTGGGATGTATACAATGATGTATGTCTTTTGAAAAGGTTTTCATTTGTTTTTGAAAGTTGTTTTTGAAAGTGTAGTGATGTGTGGTTTAGAAAATAGGCAAGTGTTTTGTTTTGCAAGTTTGATTCAAGTAACTAAGAGTTTGTCTACTCCTAAATTTCTCAAAGATTTCTCCTATATTTTTAACCCTTTTAACAATTTTGTTCCACCATTGTATTTGGTGGACAATCTTGTGTTAGGATGTGAAAGGGACGGGCGCGGGTCATCGTTTAGACCATAATTGCAATGGTGCCAAGTATCTTTGGGCAATTTTTCCTTTAAGGGACTTGATCATTTTTAGGCAACTTTCGAAAGCGTCATCGAGGGACTATGATCATTTGATTGTTTTGTTTTGCCCAAAGAGACCTAACATGCAATATGGCCCATTATTGAAGGCAACAAGTGGAATACCCTAGAGGTGCAAGTGTGATTAGTGTTGTCCATTTTCATGCTTGTTTATCTTGAATTTTAGGTCACACTATTTTGATTAATTGATTTGCATACAAAACCCTAATTCTAACATGGCATAATTATAAAGCATTAAAGTGCGAAAAAATAAAGTTCCTAAGTTATTACAACACAATATATGGGAAGGGGGGTACAAATGTTCAAATGGGGGTATTTTGACAAGGAATTTAAACCTAGACTATTACATCAAATTGGAATTATACAAATTATTTAATATACAATAATTAAATAAAATGGAATAAATATGCAAGATACAAAAATGTTTTTTATATGTATGAAAAAAAAGGTGTTTTTTATATGTCAAATAAACAAAATAAAAGTATTAATTTTGGAGTTTTTATGTATTTAGGGTAAAACCCTAATTTTATGAATAAAATATATTTATTATATAATATGTACAATGTTTAATAATTATGTACAAAAATAAAATAAAAATGAAGTATATTTGTAAAAAGGTATTTTTAATATTAAATATTAATAAAAATAAAAATGTATATATTTTGTATTTTTTAACCTAAATATACTAATATATGTATGTATTTGTATTATTTATTAAATATATTGAATATGCACAAAATAATAATATTTAATATTTATGAAAAAAAGTATATTTTATATAAAATATTTTCAGAAGATAAAATAAAATAAAAATGGAAAATAAAATGTGTTTGCATTATTTTAGTATTTTTTAAATAAAAGTATGTAAGTATTTATTTATGTACAAACATTATTTTAAACAAATAAATGCCTAATAAATTCAAAAATGGTGTGAAAAATATTTTTTATATTTTTAATATTATAAGAAAAAATAAATAAGTCAGAACAAAAAAGAAAAGGTCAAAAAATCATAAAAATAAGCATAATGGGCCTAGGGGGTGTAAAAGTAACAAAAAGGGTGCAAATAGAAAAATGAAACAGAGCCCAACCCAAAAGACCTTCTTCAACCTCCAGACTGTTTGAACATGAACAAAAACGCGCATTTTCTATCTCCAGATTCCTGGACTTTCAAGCAAAACTCACAACATGAAAAATGTAGAGCATTAAAAGACGAATCCAGACATATAAAGAACTTGACTTAACTCTCTAAGATGAGAGAGAATTTCTCCATCCCTAATTCTTGACCTAAGTTTCCATCAATGTTCAGACCTTAAATTCTCATAGCACATGCAAAATAAATGGAAAGTAAAGGTATGTACAGCTTCAGGGGCATGAGTAGAACATTTTTCATTCACAAACCTAGAGCTAACAATGCCTGGATAGGGAGATAGAAGTCCATGAACTTACCTGTTCAGCTTGAATCGTATCTGGCAATGGAGGTACTTTCAGTGCAAGGTGATGATTGGAATAGCTTGCTTGAAGTTCAGGGATACTTCTCCAACCTTTGGTTTGCTTTGAAACTGGCTGAATCGAGCTATAGAACTCCACCTGCAAAATAGAAAAATGAAAATGGTGATGTTGGTTAGAGGTGTTACAGGTCGTGTTTAGGGCTTGGAATAGTTTCAAGGGATGATGTGGGATGTGTTTGAAGTGGTTTTAGCAAGAATGCATGAATGGATTGAGTTATGGAACTCAATCTGTAGCAGGTACCCTGTTTGGGCAGTTTGAGGGTGATTCTGTGTTTGAGGGGGGAATGGAGATGGTTGGCTCGTGTTTCAGCTTAGGTTTGATGATTAGAAAGTGTTTGATAACTTTGCTTAAGGTCTGGTTCACAGGAATGAGGGTTGTGTCTTGTTATGCTATGTTTCTTCAACTTTAAGCAACAAATGTCAACTTGGTTTTCTAGACTTGTGCAGGCCCCCAATCTATGTTGCATACCTTGGCCTTGATCAGTGTAATTAGTTCCTAAACTTGTGCCAAAAGGATTTGCAATGTACTTGCTTGGATTTGCATTTGACATAAAGTGCAACTTTTCTAAAATGGATATAATGCTTTATCTAAAAATGGCTTAATCTTGCATATAATGTTTGAACACACAAAATAAGGCCTTGGCACAATGAGTTAGCATTAAATTATTGAGTGCAAATGGGATATAGGACCTGTAATCAAGGAAAGCAAGCTGAATTCAAAATGGCACAAATGTATGAACATGTAAATTGGCCAAATCAAAAGTGAGTTTTTCCCAACTTGCCAAATTCGATTCTCCCTAACCATGAGGTTGTTTGATGAGTTTTTGGACATTTTGGAAAGCTTGGAATGTGTACTACAATCTATCTTTGAAATGCAAATTGAAATTCCAAGTGGAAGCATGTGAAAAATGGTCTTGAAGTTAGGCAAAAATCCTGCCTAAAATAGGTCAAATTTTCTCTAAGTTAAGAATGGTTTGGTACCCTTGTTCCAAAAATTGTAACTTGAGCTACAAGCTTCTTTTGAGAAAACTTTGTGAATCAAAGTTTTAGATTTTGAAATGGACTACAACTTTAATGTTTTGACTTTTGCTTGAATCCAAATGAATCTTGGTGAGAAAGTGGGACAAAGTTAGGAAAAAATTAAGGTTTTTCATAACTTGGAAAAATTCTAAGTTATGAAAAATCTTCATTTCAAACCCTAATTTGCAATTCTTGATTTCTTGATAAACAAGTTTCATGATTTGGCATGTTTTGATGAAAAATGAATCTTGACACTTGATTTTGACCAAAAAGTCAAAGTTTGACTTTTCAGTATACAGTCAAAATTGATCAATTGACTGGGAAATTCAACTGTCAATCTTGTGTATTTGGGATCTTTTGAATTTGTTGAGTATGTCAAGACAATTACATGGGGTCCTTGAGTCCATATGTGAGCTTGGTTTGCCATTGGCTAGGTCAAACAGTCAAAAATTGCCTTTGTGCAGTCAAAACCCTAAAAATGACCATTTTGCCCTTTTGGTGATCTGATCAAATTTCTTGTGGAATTGTGACCCAAACTTGACCAAATGGTTCATATGAGTTCATAATGTTGATGTGGGTCAATTTTCATGAGATTTGACTGTCAATTGGCCACAGTTGACTTTTTCCCCAATACAGTTGATTTCTAGGTCAACTGTCCAATTGACTGGGCAAAATTTGGAATCAAGACTTGAAACTTGGTATGGATAAACTTGGGAGTTCAACATGAAGCATGAAAGTCATCTTAGGAATTTTAGGTCAAAATATATTTGTGCAAACACAAACCCTAATTTGGGTCAACAATGCAAGGAGAAGTCTTGAGCAGAGGAAACCCTAACTGGATCTTGGGCTCTAAGGGTCTTGTGATGAGAAAATGTTGAGGAAATGGGAGGGCAAATTTTGGGGTACAACACCATGGAAAACCATGGATAGAAAGGGTGCTAATACCTTCCCTTTCTATAATCTACCCCCCGTACTTAGAAATATCTCGAAAAAAGGAATTTTTCTGTGCTTTTTTCCTTTCCTCGTTGGATAAAATAAAAGTTGGTGGCGACTCTTACTTACCGCGACATTTTGCAAAAACAAATGCAAAACGCAAACCAGCATTTCAAAACAGTCCCCTTCTGGCCACCGTATCACAGAACTGGCGACTCTGTTGGGGACTTAATAAGTGGGGTGTACCTTAGGAATAGTTCATCATATTGTTTTCAATTGTTTGATCTGTATGCTTTATCTTTGTGGGCTTTGTATCGGAGTTACTGTAGATCCTAACCCGGATCTGGGGATACCTTTTAGGTAAGTAGCAATAGACTGTGAGGGAACTGTACGGCGTAAACCGATACGGTTGAAGCAGTAGCTACGTTGGTGTGACACATTAGTTGGTACCGATATCCCTTATGGAGGAACAAGGAGAGTATGGGGCTTCTAATGGGTCATTAAGCATCAAATGATCTTAGAACCTATAATTGACCAACTTGGCCATAGAAAAGTAACAGTATGCTACACTCATTGAGACCATACTCTCGCGATGATTCTGGCCGCAAGAAAAGGTTTCTAAACTGGAATTATGACCAATCGAGGATGGTCAGTGATATTGAGAACCTCTAGAACCCGGTTACTATTACTAGGACAGGTTGAACCAACTAAACTGAAAGAGGGTAGTACCTAAACTCCATGCCAGCCTGAAATTTAAGGGATATTGTATGACTTGTTTGCCCTTACCATGTTTTCTATCTGTGATACCTATGGTGTGTTCTTATCATGACATCATGCATCATGACATTGCATGCATATTTCATTAGACTAACCATTTCAAAGACCGAGGGGATTCATCTTTGTTCTGTTTTGCAGATCATGGCATCTATGCGCAGAAATACCATTCAGATCAACTTCGCGCAGATTCCTTCTCAGCTTAGAGAGTTGGTTTCAAAGGTTCTTGATACTTCTTCCTTTGTCATAAGACATGGTCATCTCCTCAGCCTAGTCACTTCCAAGTTGGACGAGCAAATGATGAGTGTCTTGCTCCAGTTCTTTGACCCATTGCATCATTGTTTCACCTTCCCGGACTATCAGTTGGTCCCTACTTTGGAGGAGTTCTGTGATTTACTTGTGTTGTACCCCAAAATTTTCCCTCTCATTTTATTAATATTTCCCCTCACAAGACTCTTTGGACTCCAGACAGGACTAGGGTTTGCTCAGCTCAAGACATCTCCTTGCACTGATGACCTGAAATTAGGGTTTGAGTTTGCACAAGGATTTTTGGACTTTCAATGCTCAATGTTACTTTCATACTTCATTTTGGACCTCTAAGATTGCTCATACCAAGTTTCAAGCCTTGAATCAAATTTTTGCCCAGTCAATTGGACAGTTGACTTAAAAATCAACTATATTGGGGAAAAAGTCAATTGTGGCCAATTTACAGTCAAACCTCATAATTGTTTATCCACATAAACATTATAGACTCATATGAACCATTTGATCAAGTTTGGACCACAACTCCTCAAGAAATTTGATCAGATCATCAAAAGGGCAAAATGGTCAAAATTAGGGTTTTGACTGTAGAAGGGCAATTTATGATTTTTAACCTAGCCAATGGCAAATTGGGTTCAAGCATGGTTTCAATGACTCAATGGCATCCTCTTGACCTAATCACAAGGTTCAAAAGATCTCAAATGCATTGGATTGACAGATGAATTTTCCAGTCAACTGATCAAAAATCAACTGTACACTGAAAAGTCAAACTTTGACTTTTTGGTCAAAATCAAGCTCCAAGAGTCATTTTTCATCAAGATGTGTCAAAATATGAAACTTGTTCACCAAGAAACCTAATTTTGAAAATTAGGGTTTAAAATGGAAAATTTTCATAACAGAAATTTTCTAAGTTATGAAAATTTCTTATTTTTCCCAACTTTTCCCAACTTTTTCTCCATGATGAAATTGGATTCAAAGAAAACTTCCAACATTAAAGTTGTAGTCCTCCACAAAATCTACAACTTTTATTCACAAAGTTTTCCCAAAAGATGCTTGAATCTCAAGTTATGATTTTGTGAACAAGGGTCCATGAAACTTTTAACTTAGTGAAATTTTGCCCTAGTTTAGGCCGGATTTTGACCTATCTTCATGGCAACTTTTCACATAGTTCCAAGTGGAATCTCAAAATTCATTTCAAAGATGGATTGTAGAGAATGTTACAAGTTTCCAAAATGTCCAATAACTCTCCAAAATCATTTGTGGTTAGGGAGAATCGAAAGTTTAAAAATGGCAAATTGTCACTTTTGGCCATGGCATTTTGCACATTGCTACAACTTGCCATTCTGTCCAAAGCATGCTTGTACTTGGTTTACAGGTTCTAATCTCTTTTACACTCATAAATTAAATGCAAACACATTGGGTTATGGCATTGTTCTGATCTATGAAGCATTATACAAAGGATTAATCCATTTTTGGCAAAAAGGTAACGTTGCCACTTTGATAAAGCATGCTTTATGTCAAATTGTATTTCTTGAGCCATGGACTAAATTTCTTGCAGCAAACAAAGTCCACAAACTTAGGGCAAAGTACAAAAACTATGTGCAGCTAGAATACAGGCATGTATAGGCCTTGGCATTGTCAACTTCAACCTTTTCTTCAAAAACAAGCAAGTGTGCAAAAAGTCCACAACTTGGTAATCTGATAAGAGCAAGACTTGTGCATATTTCAAACAGGTTTAACACAATATACCAAGTCCAAACCACGAGCTCTAAGTCTCTAAAAACACCCTTAAGAACAAAAACTTCATTTCTGCCCAAAACAAGGCAAGTTCTGCAAATCATAAGCCAAAACATATTTGCCCCGTGCGTTTTGTCCCAAACCACTTCAAACACTTTCTAAATAATACACCTAAGTTGTCCAGACCATTCTTAAGCAACTGTAACTGCATTTTCAAGCTTCACCATTTTTAAATTCTGAGTTTGCAGGTTGAGTTCTATAGAGACATTTAGGCCATTTCAAAGCAAACCAAGCATTGGGGACGGTTAAGGGAACATCAAGCAAGCTCAAAATTCCCTCAGGCCTCACAAAAAGTTGCTACATTGCCATACTCGAGTTTGACTGAAACAGGTATTTTCCAACTTTCTATCTCCTTATTTAGGCATCATTAAGCTTAGGTTTGTGAAGCAAAAATATAGTCCTCATTGTCCTTGAGCTGTACATATGCATAGAATTCATTTATGTTAATTGAGCTAGGAGTATTTGATAGTTGAACTTACTGAAAAAATTAGGTTATAAATTAGGGGCACTGAAATTCTCCCTGGTTTCTTAGAGTTAGATTAAGTTTTTTATATGGTTAGAATCGTGCGATGATGAGCTATAACTTTCATGTTGCAAGTTTTTATTTTTAAGCACGTATGCAGGAGAACAGGATTTGAACTATGACGCACGTTTTCCTTCTGTCTCAAAGACAGGGATGAAGGGACTTTGGGCTGGGCTTGTTTGCTCTGACTATTGGCACCCCCTAGCTTGCTTTTCACACCCCCTTGGCCCATTTGATTTATTTTTGTATATTTTTTATTTCCTTTACATTTACGACTTTTGATTTATTTTTCTAAATATTTAAAATTACAAAAAATATTCTCTTAATTTTTCACATTTTATTTTATTATTTTTATTATTTTTTGGATATAGAAATAGTTTATTAATAATAATATAACTTATTTTCTTAAATATAATTTGTAAATAATACAAAAATATCATATATTTTTATTTTTTATTATTTATACACTTAAATAATATTTTCTCACACATTTTAATTTTTTAACACTTTTGTATATATTTTTATTTATTTTCTTGTACATAAATAAATAATATAATATATATTTTTTCTTAAAACAAAAACTAGGGTTTCTACCCTTTCAAAAATAATTATTTTTAGTTTCCCTTATTTTTAGGACATTAAATAACTTATTTTTACATACATAAAAATAAATACAAAAAAAAATCTTTTGCATATTTATATTTGTTTGTACATTTAAATATTTGTCTATTTATTTATCTTGTGCAATATTTCAATTTGATTGTAATAATAGTTTTAGAGTTTTATTTTCTTGCAAATATACCCCTATTCAAACTTGTATCCCCCTCCCCATAATAATATTGTAATAGTCTTAGATTTACTTTTACGCATTTTATTGCTTTCAAATGCATGATTAGTGAATTAGGATTTGTATGACAACAAAAATAAAAACAAATAGCATGACTAAACACAAGACAAAAAGCATGAAAAATGACAACACAATGCACAAAAGCATCCCTAGGGTTTCATCCACTTGTTGCCTTAAAAACATGGCCATGGTATGCATGCTAGGTATCTTGGCAAAACAAAATCAAACAAAAGATCATAGTCTCTCGATGATGCTATCTTGGTTGCCTATACAAAAATGATTTAGTCCCTCAAAAACTTGCTAAGATACTTGGCAACATTGTTATCATGGTCATATGATGACCCATGCCCGCCCCGTTTAACATCCAAACACAAGGTTGTTTACCAAATACAATGGTAAAACAACAATGTCAAAGGGTTAAAAATGTGTAGGAAAGATCTTTGAGTAGGGTAGACAACTCCTAGTTACTTGATCAAATTTGCAAACATCCTTGCTATTTTCAAACAAACACACACACAATTTCCCAAAACAAACTTTCAAACATTGAAACATTTTTCAAAAGACCAACACCTTTGTATATATTCAAACAAGAATCATTACAAATGTTGCCTAAACAAAGGCCTCTTTTCAAAATACTTTCAAAACCACACACAAAAGCACCATTTCAAACAATTGAAAAGCAAAAGCAAGTGATCTAAACAAGTAACTAAGAGCCCATGGAAAACCATGGATGAAAAGGGTGCTAGCACCTTCCCTTTTCATAATCTACCCCCCGAACCCGAGAAATAATCTCAATGGTCTTTCCTGTGCTTTTTGACCTTTCCTTTGGATAAAACAAAAATTCGGTGGCGACTCTTACTAAACCGAAACATTTGCAAACACAAACGCAAAACCTCAAGTCAGTTCTCCCACCGTATCACAGAACTGGCGACTCTGCTGGGGAATTAATTCTAAAAGTGGGGTCACCTTAGGGTTTAGATCACCTTTACATGCTTATCTTGTTTGCCTTGATTGATTTACATTTGGTTCTATTGTTTGGGTTTGAATCCTCTACCCGGATTTGGGAAACATTCATAGGTAAGTAGCAATACATTGTGGAAACTGTGCGGGGTATACCGACATGGTTGAAGCAATAGCTATATTAGTGCGACATATTTGTGGGTACCAGTAGCCTTTGAGTCAATCAAAGAGAATACGGGGCCGCTGAGTGATGTCATGAAGCACTAATGGACTTTTAGAACCTTTACTTGACCATCTTGGCCTTTTTAGGGGTAGTGAGATGACCGGCTTTGGTGCAGTCTGAAGTTGGTAGATACTCGATAATACACTCATTAATGGTTGTTTTCTTGGAATATTTCGGTCGCCAGTAAAGTGGCTAAACTGAAACAATGAACACAGAAAATAATCCAGTGATATTGAGCTCCTTAGAACCCGATTACTATTTACTAGGACAGGTTGAGCCAACTAAACTTCAAGAGGGTACTTACCTATGAAACCCCATGCAAGCCTGAAACTAGGAACTTGTGTGATTTGTTTGTACATATATACTTGTGCATAACATCATGAACATCATGAAGCATCATATGCATCCACTAACCATTTCAAGGATTTTGGATCTTCATCTTTGTTCCTGTTTTGTAGGTTATGGAATCACTTCGCAGGAAAACAATCCAGGTCAACCTTGTGAGAATTCCTCCTCAACTCAAGGAGCTTGCTTCCAAGATTCCAGAGTATTCTCCATTCACTGAAAGACATGGTCGACTTCTCAACTTGGTCAACTCCAATATAGAGGAAGACATGGTGAAAGTTCTCTTTCAGTTCTTTGACCCCCTACACCACTGCTTCACATTTCCTGATTACCAACTAGTGCCTACTTTGGAGGAATTTTCTCAACTCTTGAGGATTCCTATTCTCCATTAACTACCCTACAACGGTAGAAAGAGATCCAAAGACTGAAGATGTTGCTCAAGCCTTACACTTGCAACCATCTGATATCATAGGTCATTAGGAAACCATAAGTGGTGTCAAGGGTTTCTTGGCAAAGTTTCTGTTTGAGAAAGCTCAAGAATGCTGGAATTCTCTAGATCTATAAGCTTTTGAGGAGATTGTGGTTGTTCTCATCTATGGGCTGGTCTTTTTCCCAAACCTTGATCAGCTTCTAGATGTGAATGCTGTCAAGATTTTCATATCCCGGAATCCTGTGCCTACATTGCTTGGGGACATCCTACACTCATTTCACACACGAACAATGAGGAAAAGAGGTGTTCTTATGTGTTGTACTCCTCTTCTAGCAAGGTGGTTTATTTCTCACCTTCCCCAATCAGTCTTGAAGAATGAGCAAGGCTTGAGGTGGTCACAATGATTGATGACTCTTACATATTCAGATGTTCATTGGTGTTCTCGGTCTAGAGAAAATGTCATCATCATTGATTGTTGTGGGGAATTCCCTAATGTCCCTCTACTTGGCCTTAGGGGAGGCATTACCTACAACCCATTCTTGGCTCTGAGACAGTTTGGGTATGCCCGAAGGGATGGCCCACATGACATGCTGATTCCAGATTTGGTTTTTGACTTCGACAATGACGCTCAAGGACTTCGACAAAGGTTCATCCGAGCTTGGAGGATGCCCAACAAGGTAGACAGTAAGACATTGGGACACAAGAATTCCATCCCCCTTGAGCCTTACCTCAAGTGGGTACGAACCCGCGCCCAAAGTCTTATGATGCCTTACCCCTACATTCTTCCTGTGATTAAAGAGCATGTTATGGAAGGAGAGGTTCCATACACCCTCCTGCATTCTGACATGCCAACATCATTGGAAGATTTACAAAGGAGTTGGATACAACTCAAGGGAGAACGCAATACTTTTGAAGCCCAATTCTACGCCAGTGAGAAGAAGGTTTTAGAACTTACTCGTCGACTTCACGAAGATCAGACTCTCAACACCTACATTGCACCAAAGAGGATGCGCAACGTCTTTTTACATTATAATTTTGTATTATTTTTCCCATGGGGCATTGATGTACTAACAAATTCTATCTTATTAATATGACGTGTGTTCTTTTTGTTTAAAACAAATTTGAATTTCTGAATCCTTGAATGCATTACATGAATACATATCATTCATCATATGCATAAACAGGTCTTCACACCAGGTTTCCTTATCTCTCTACTGTTTATTTCAGCAAGATGGATATAGAGCAGACGGTCAAAGATTTGCAAGCGCAGAATTCACAGTTCCAACAGCTACTCATGACCTTGGCAAAGGGTCAGGAGGAGCTCAAAGCTTTACTAGAAAAGGAAAAAGAGAAAAATAAAAAGAAGAGGGTTAGTGTGGCTACCTTGGGTAGAAGATCTGAAGGTCACGCTAGAAGGGTCCTAGATTTCCCATCAACATCTGAAGAGGGTGAAGGAAAGGGTAAAGGAGTTGCAGTGCCTTCTGATTCTGAGGCTGAGGAAGAAGAAGATAAGGATTACTCAGAACAACAGTATCCTCCTGCCGATGAAAAGTACAAAAATCTGGAAGAACGTCTTGCAGCTATGGAGGTACAGAGGGTGTCTGGGCTGGATTTCGAAGAGTTAGGTTTGGTTTCTGGGATTGTCATTCCCCCCAAGTTTAAAGTGCCTCTTTTTGCTAAATACGATGGGGTGTATTGCCCAAAGATGCACCTACGGTCTTACGTCAGAAAAATTCAACCACACTCTTCTGACAAAGACCTGTGGGTACATTTCTTCCAGGACAGTTTGTTAGGGACGTAGTTAGATTGGTTCTACCAACTAGAGAGGTCTGACGTGCATAATTGGGAAGATTTGGCTGCTGCCTTCTACAAGAAGTATCAATATAATGTGGACTTAGCACCTACCTGTACTCAATTACAAAGTATGGGCATGGTCTCAAATGAAGGCTTTAAGGAGTATGCCCAGAAATAGAGAGACTTGACGGGACGAGTTCAACCACCTCTATCTGAGACAGAGCTTGTAGATATGTTCTTGGGTACACTGTCAGGCCCCTTTTTCAATCACCTGATAGGAAGCTCTTCTGTGGGGTTCACCGAGTTGATTCTAACTGGTGAGAGAGTTGAAGCCGGAATCAAGAGCGGTAAAATTCAAAAAGATGCATCTGCTTCCGCTGCCATCAAGAAGACTTTTCCAGCAACGAAGGAAGTCTCAGCTATCTACTCCCAAAGAGGTCAAGGAAGAGTTGAGCTCCGGCCAGCGGTGGGGGCTGTAATGATTCAGAAGTCTGCAGCTGATCAGCCCATAAACAATCAACCCAGAACCAACCAGCAAAGGGTGGAAAGGCCTGCACGACAGTAAACCCGAATAAACATGACTCCCGCTCAGGTTCTACCCCATCTCTTGAAGTCAAACCTTGCCAGTTTGAGGGAGGCCCCTAAAAACCCTAACACAACTTCACCATACTACCATCCCAACGCCAAGTGTGCTTATCATTCAGACAGCCTGGGGCACGACACCAACAATTGTTGGGCCCTCAGGAATAAGATTCAGGATTTAATAGACGCTAAGGAAGTGGAATTCGACGCCCCTGAAAAGCCGAATGTGATCTCTGCTCCAATGCCAAAGCATGGCCACAACGCCTATGTTGTTGAAGAGGATCTATTTGTTGCTACTGTTGATGATTTGATGACTCCGTTACCAATAATCAAGCTAAATTTGTTGAAGGATGGGATTTTCCCAGGATGTGAAAAAGATTGTTGCCTTTGTTCATCCTTACCAACCGACTGTCCGTTGTTGAAGTTAGGCATCCAACGCCTAATGGATAACCAAGAAATCCTTTTTGAAAAGACTCATGTTACACCGACTCTTGTCAATGATGTTGCCATAATTACCATATCCGTCAATCTTTCCAATGTCTCCAAAAGACCTGTTAAGATTACATCCGATCCAAAGATTGTACCTCTGAAGATAACCATGCCAGGGCCCATCCCGTACAAGTCCAATAAATCAATACCGTGGAACTATGGGGGAGAGATCTTCTACCACGGTATTAAACAGATTGAATCTATTGAAGAGAGTTCCGATGAAGAGACTTCCGACAATGGAAATATTGCTAGAACGAGTAAAATCACCCGCAGCAGAAGAATTTTCTCTTCGGAGATTGCTCCTCCAAGGGAAATATTCGGACCCTTAAATGCTCCTAAGGTTACCCCTGTGACGGTCAACATATCTGCGAAAACTCCAGTTATTGAAGAAGTTGTAACTCCTCTGGTTGTACCCTCTGCTGTTGCTGATAATAGAGGGAAATGGATCCAAGAAGCGCCCGTCAGGACGAGGGCTCAGCCTTTGGTCATCCCTGAGACCACTCAAAAGGAAATGGAGGAGATTTTGAAAATAATTAAGAAAAGCGACTATGATGTTATGGAATAACTGGGGAAAACCCCCTCAAAGATCTCTATGCTGGCCCTGTTGCTTGTTCTAAAGCTCATGCTAAAGCTCTGATCAGATTCTTGAAGATGGCCCACGTGCCATAGGAAACCTCCGTGGATCAGTTCCAGGAATGTGTAGCTAGCCTAACAGCAGACAATGGTCTTGGATTCTCCGATGTTGATTTAACATCTAAAGGGAGAAAGCATAATGACGCTCTGCATGTCTCGGTGGAATGTAGAGGAACTACTCTAGCTCACGTTCTGGTTGATACTGGGTCGTCTTTAAATGTCTTGCTGAAGAAAGCATTGGACAGATTGACTGTGAAGGCCTAACCCTGAAGCCCAACAATATCATTGTCAGAGCCTTTGATGGTTCTAAAAGGATGGTCCACGGGGAGGTGGATATCCCGATTAAAGTGGGAACTGAAACCTTCAACTCCATATTCTATGTGATGGACATCCGTCCTTCCTATTCTTGCTTGTTGGGAAGACCCTGGATTCATAATGCTGGAGCCGTCACTTCTTCTCTACATCAGATGCTCAAGTACCCAGTCCAGGGGAAAATTATAACAGTTCATGGCGAAGAGGAGTACATGATAAGCCATCTAAATTCTTTCCGCTATGTGGAATTGGATGGTGAGTTCATCGAGACCCCTTTCCATCACTTTGAGGAGGTAGCTCAGGAGATTGCAGCAACCAAGACGGTGTCTTCTGTACCCATGATTACCAAACCTGTGTCTCAGATGTCATCCCTCAAAGATGCAAAGGTTGTGATTGAAGAAGGAGGAAGCACAATCTGGGGTCAGCTACCAGACTTTCCTTTCAAATCTGATAAATTCAACTTGGGTTTCACTGCTTCTGCTCAAAAGGCTGTACGCCGCTCCCGGGCTGGAGGGCCACCAGTGAAGATCACCCATCATGGAGTCAATGCTTTGGAGGATGGTGAGGAGGAGAGCAACTTTGAAGACTGGATTTTCCCTACTGTTAGCGAAGGACTAAGCAATTGGGAGGAAAAAGACTTTTTTCCCATTACTTTCATAAATCAGTAATTTATCTTTCAAACATTTCTGTTGGTCTGTAATAATTCTTAAACAATTCGTACACTTTTTGCCTTGTGCCTTACCTGAGGCACATAGGTCCATTTGTAAGGGTTTGATTTTTCATCTTCATATGCCATTTTAATGAATCATGGACGTTTTCACATATAAACTTGTATGTTCATTTTCTTTCTTTTTACATTTTATTTGTTTAAAGGTGGCTATCCCTTACACACACCCACACTCACAAATGCAGGTACCCTTCCATTCCAGATTCCATGGGTAACAATTCTGCTATGGCCTTCAGTGACTCTGAAGATCTGGTCAACCATGCCGAATACGAAAGTGATGAAGACTGTAAGGTGCCGGGAGAATTGGCTAGACTTCTACAACAGGAAGAAAAGGTTATTCTACCTCATGAGGAGCTGTTAGAGACAATCAACTTGGGTACTGTTGAAGACAGAAAAGAAGTCAGAGTGGGTGCCAACCTAGAGCCAAGTGTCAAGGAGCGCTTAGTTCAGCTGTTGAATGATTATGTTGAGATCTTCGCCTGGTCATATGAAGACATGCTGGGACTCGATACAGATATTGTGGTTCACCGTCTCCCTACAAGAGAAGACTGTCCACCAATCTAACAGAAAGTCCGCCGGATGAGGCCCGACATGTCAGAAAAGATCAAAGCAAAAGTGATGAAGCAGTTCAATGCTGGATTTCTTGTTGTTACATCCTATCCACAATGGGTTGCTAACATTGTGCCCGTTCCTAAGAAGGACGGCAAAGTCAGAATGTGCATGGATTACAGAGACTTAAACAGGGCTAGCCCTAAAGATGACTTCCCACTACCGCACATTGACATCTTGGTTGATAATACAACTCAGCACAAGGTATTTTCTTTAATGGACGGATTTTCAGGGTACAACCAGATCAAAATAGCACCTGAAGACATGGAGAAAACTACTTTTGTTACACAGTGGGGTACCTTCTTCTATAAAGTGATGCCATTCAGACTGAAGAATGTCGGGGCAACCTATCAGCGCGCCATGGTAGCTTTGTTTCATGATATGATACATCATGAGATTAAAGTCTACGTAGACGACATGATAGCCCGTTCACAAACAGAATAAAGAACACCTCAACCACTTGCAAAAGCTATTTGTCAGGTTGAAGGAGTACAAGCTCAGACTGAACGCTAACAAGTGCACCTTTGGAGTCTGATCCGGTAAACTCTTGGGTTTCATAGTCAGCAACAAAGGCATCGAGGTTGATCCTGCCAAAGTCAAAGCTATACAAGAAATGCCTGCCCCTCGCACTGAGAAGGAGGTCAGAGGTTTCTTGGGATGCCTAAACTACATTGCAAGGTTCATTTCTCACCTAACATCTACACGTGAGCCAATCTTCAAGCTGTTGAAGAAAGATCAGGTGGTTAAATGGAATGATGACTGTCAAGTTGCTTTCGATAAAATCAAGGAGTATTTGCTAGAGCCTCCTATTCTGACGCCTCCCGTCGAAGGAAGACCGCTAATCATGTATCTGACTGTCCTAGAGACTTCAATGGGGTGCGTACTGTGCCAACATGATGAGTCTGGCCGAAAAGAGCATGCCATTTATTACCTTAGCAAAAAGTTTACCGACTATGAGACCCGATACTCACTGCTCGAGAAAACTTGCTGCACTTTGGTATGGGCTGCTCGCCGGCTAAGGCAGTATATGTTGACTCATACCACTCTACTAATTTCTAAGATGGATCCGATCAAGTACATCTTCGAGAAGCCTGCTTTATCCGGAAGAATAGCTAGATGGCAAATGATCCTGACTGAGTATGATATCCAGTACACGACCCAAAAAGCTATAAAGGGAAGTGTACTAGCTGACCATCTGGCTCATCAAGCTGTCAAAGATTACCAATCCATGAAGTTTGACTTCCCAGACGAAGACATTATGACCTTGGACAACATTGAAGATAACGGACCGTATGGAGGACCTGAACAAGGATCCCGTTGGACCATGTACTTTGATGGTGCCTCTAATGCACTTGGCAACAGTATCGGCGCGGTACTCATCTCTCCAGAAGGTTGCCATACACCTTTCACAGCCAGCTTTGCTTTAACTGCACCAACAACATGGCCGAGTATGAAGCTTGTATATTTGGTCTCAAGGCTGCAATAGACTTAGGAATTAAATCTTTATTTGTGTTTGGAGACTCAGCTTTGGTCATCAGTCAGATCCAAGGAGAGTGGGACACTAAACATCCCAATCTCATCCCATACAAAGAACATGTCTTGACATTAGTACCTCATTTCGAGCAGATTACCTTCGAGCACTTCCCGCGAGAAGAGAACCAGCTAGCAGATGCTCTAGCTACAATGTCATCCATGTTTAAACTTAACTGGGATAATGAGGCTCCCCAAATCACCATTGAGCGAATGGACGAACCTGCACATTGTCACGAGATTAATACCGAAGAAGTAGTGGACCGACCTTGGTTTCACGAAGTCAAAAGGTATCTCGAGGCTCAAGAGTATCCTGAAGGAGCTTCAGTCAATGTAAAAAAGTTCCTAAGGAGGTTCTCGGCTAAGTTCTTCCTGAGCAATGGTATCCTATACAAGCACAATCATGATTGTATTCTGCTCTGATATGTAGACAAGGTTGAAGCTGATCAGATCATGGCTGAACTGCACAATGGTACCTTTGGCACCCACTCAAGCGGGCATACGATGGCTAAGAAGATTCTAAGGGAAGGCTACTATTGGTCTACCATGGAAGCTGACTGCCATCAACATTCCCGTACATGTCACAAATGTCAAATCTATGCAGACAAGGTACATATACCTCCAGTTCTTCTCAATGTCCTAACAGCTCCTTGGCCATTCGCTATGTGGGGAATCAACATGATTGGAGAGATCAAGCCTACAACATCCAACGGAAACTGCTTTATCCTGGTGGCCATTGACTACTTCACCAAGTGGGTCGAAGCAGCTTCCTTCGCATCTGTCACAAAGAATGTTGTTGCCCGCTTCATCAAGCAGAACCTCATTTTCCGGCATGGTATCCCCGACAGGATCATCACAGAAAATGGTACAAACCTTAACAACACTATGATCACCGCTTTGTGCAAGCAGTTCTAGATTCAACATCATAATTCATCTCCCTATCGGCCAAAGATGAACGGTGTTGTCGAAGCTGCGAACAAAAATATCAAGAAGATCATACAAAAGATGACAGTCACCTACAAGGACTGGCATGAGATGTTACCGTTTTCTCTTCACGGGTATCGTACCACGGCGCGTACATCAACTGAGGCAACACCCTATTCTTTGGTATACGGCATAGAAGCTGTTTTACCTATCGAGGTTCAGATTCCCTCCTTGAGAATCACGAAGGATGCTAGTTTGAGTGAAGACGATTGGATTCAGACCCGACTTGATCAACTTAACTTGATTGACGAAAAACGACTTACTGCTGTTTGCCACGGTCATACGTATCAAAAACGGATGATCAAGGCTTTCAACAAGAAAGTCAGGTGACAAGTGTATCAAGTTGGAGACCTTGTAATCAAGCGGATCATCTTGCTGCAAAGTGATCCCAGGGGGAAATGGACTCCTACTTATGAAGGACCATTTGTGATCAAAAACATATTTTCTAGTGGGGCAATGATATTAACCACCATGGACGGCGACGACCTGCCGCACCCTGCGAATGCAGACATAGTCAAAAGATACTACGCATAAATGACCCGCTAGGTTGATACACCTAGGCAAAAAAAGGGCATCCCGGTGAATCGAAAACCCGAAAGGGAGGTTCAGGCAAAAGTTAGGGATAAACAAAAAAAATATGTACACCCGGCAAGTTGAAAACCCGAAAGGGCGACTTGGCCAAAAAAGGGTTTCCCGGTGGATCGAAAACCCGAAAGGGCGGTCCAGGAAAAAGTTAGGGAATTAAAGCGTATGATTATGTCTCGTCGGATCACTTAAAGGACAATCTCTTCACAGACAAACTCCAGGCTTCTGATCAATCCAACCATCTTCGGACGAAGCAACGAATGGACAAGATATTCAGAGTTACGAAGGCTATAGCAGAATGGGAACCCCATGGAATTTTACACATAGCCATCTTTCTTTGTATAAATTTTTATCATTTTTTATGACAACATTCTCTTACTAGGATGTCTGTCTCCTTTGTATAATATACTTACACAAAGTTAATACAAAGATACTTCAAAGTGCAGAAAACTATTTGTCTTTTCTTTTCTTTCACTTGTGTTTTATTTGAAATATAATCACATGTTTACAAATAAACGAAATGGGAAAGAATAATTACTGACAGGTTAAAAGTATAGGAAAACGTCTTTAGGCTATTCCAGGAGAAATCCCCTGCAGTACATCATCTAGATCTCTCAGTGGAGCTAAAACCTTGAAGTACATATCCCCAGCGGAGCTAAATTTCAAAATTCCCATCAGAGTTAAGTTTTCAAACTCCCAATCCCAGCGGAGCCAAAACTTTGAACTACAGACCCTCAGCAAAGATGAAACCTTCTTCCCCAACGGAGTCAAATTTCTAACTATCAATCTATAGCAGAAACCATTCAAGTTTTCCCCAGATTTCCCAGCAGGTTGTCTTAAAGTTTTAGAATCAACCAGATAACAGTTAACTTTTATATTATCCCCAACCTAGGATAATTCCCCAGTAGATTGGCATACAACTCAAACTCCTGATCTCCCCAACGAGATAGCTACTCCCCAGTAGTAAGCTTTTTCCCCAGGAGTCCTAAACTTACTCTCCAGCAGGATAGCTACTTCTCAGCAGTTTAGCTACTCCCCATAAGGTTTTTACTCCCCAACAGATTGAAGACTCTCATTCTTGATTCCCCAGTGAAGTTGCCAGAGTCTTCATTACTCCCAGCATGAATTTGTCAGAATTTTTAATCCCCTGCAGATCGAGAATTCTCATTCTTGACTTCCCATCATGAAGTCCCCAAGGGTTCAAGTTCCCTAGGAGATCGAATATTCTCATTCTTGGTTCCCCACAGAAGCCATCAGAGCCTTCCTTATTCTCCAACAGATCAAGGTTTTCCTTTGATTGGTCCCCAGTAGGGATCGCCAGAGTTTTCCCTATTCCCCAGCAGAGTCGCCGGTTCTGTGATACGGTGGGAGAACTGACTTGAGGTTTTGCGTTTGTGTTCGCAAATGTTTCGGTTTAGCAAGAGTCGCCACTGAATTTTTATTTTATCCAAAGGAAAGGTCAAAAAGCACAGGAAAGACCTTTGAGATGTTTTCTTGGGTTCGGGGGGTAGATTATGAAAAGGGAAGGTTCTAGCACCCTTTTCATCCATGGTTTTCCATGGGCTCTTAGTTACTTATTTAGATCACTTGCTTTTGCTTTTCAATTGTTTGAAATGGTGCTTTTGTATGTGGTTTTGAAATTATTTTGAAAAGAGGCCTTTGTTTAGGCAACCTTTGTATATATTCAAACAAGAATCATTACAAAGGTTGCCTAAACAAAGGCCTCTTTTCAAAATACTTTCAAAACCACATACAAAAGCACCATTTCAAACAATTGAAAAGCAAAAGCAAGTGATCTAAACAAGTAACTAAGAGCCCATGGAAAACCATGGATGAAAAGGGTGCTAGCACCTTCCCTTTTCATAATCTACCCCCCGAACCCAAGAAAACATCTCAGAGGTCTTTCCTATGCTTTTTGACCTTTCCTTTGGATAAAATAAAAAGTCAGTGGCGACTCTTGCTAAACTGAAACATTTGCGAACACAAACGCAAAACCTCAAGTCAGTTCTCCCACTTTATCACAACTTGGTATATCTATTCTAGAGCAGACACCCTTTACAGGTTTGGAGATAGCTCCTAAGCCAGAGGATATTGCTTCATCCCTCCATCTTACAAAGGTTGATGTAGTGTCTAACTGGGAGACTCGGAGTGGGATAAAAGGCTTTTTGGCTAAGTTCTTGATTGATCAGGCTCATCAGTTCTGGGATAGTTTGGACTTTTAAGCGTTTGAAGACATCCTGGATCTTCTCATCTATGGCCTGGTTCTGTTCCTAAATTCAGATTCTTTTGTTGATGTGAACGCAGTGAAGATCTTCATGTCCCGTAACCCAGTGCCTACTCTCTTGGGTGATATTCTATATGCTCTTTATACCTGTACCATTTGGAAACGGGGAACTCTCATGTGCTGTGCACCATTGTTGGCGAGGTGGTTTATTTCTCACCTCCCCAAATCTATATTGAAGAATGAGGAAGGTATGGGTTAGGCTTACCGAATCATGTCCCTTGCTCATACGGACATCCTTTGGAGCACTAAAGATATGGAAAAGGTAGCTGTTATTGATCGCTGTGGGGAATACCCCAATGTTCCATTGCTTGGAATTATAGGAGGGATCACCTATAATCCTTGTTTGACCTTACGACAGTTTGGACGAGCTCGAAAGGACGGTCCTCATGAGTTGCTGCTTCCAGACATTGTCTTTGACTTCATGGGGGATGTTGAGGGACATCGCCGAGTTTTATACGAGCCTGGGACAGGGTGAACAGGTCTGATCCATATGAGCTAGGAATGAAGACTTCTCTCCCGATGCAACCGTATCTCCAATGGGTTCGAGCCCGTGCTCAAAAGCTGGGGATGCCATACGAAGTTGTTTTACAGGTGATAGTGGAGCATACAGGTGAAGAAGGGGTTCCTTATACCATCCTCATATGCCTACTGATATTGGGGCATTGAAGAGGTCTTGGGTCCAGCTAAGGGAAGAACGGGATACCTACAGAGAGAAGTATCATGAGCAGGAACGGAAGATCCTGAAGCTTACATGGCAGCTGGAGAACGAGAGGGTCCTCAACGACTATGTCAGCACCAAAGGAAAACGACCATGGGAGCGCTGATGTCTTTTATTGTCTCTAGTTTAGATTTGCTTTCCAGTATTCCTTTTGTAACGCCTTAAAGGCATTTGTTAAACATTGTTTCAATTTTTTATCTAATAAAGTGTGTTTTATTTTGGTTTACAAATTTGAATCTCCCTAAAGTCTTTGAAATCATTTCATACGCATTCCATTCCCATGCACATCATTACAGGTACCCTTAAAGGTTTCTCATCTTCTTCGCTATTCATTTCAGCACAACATGTCTTTTGAAACACCTACTGATCAAGCCATCAAGGCTCTGCAAGCTCATAATGCTCAGTTCCAGGAAATGTTCCTGAACTTGGCCAAGAGTCAACAAGATTTGAAGACTCTTATCTTAAAGGACAAGAAGAAGAAGAAGAAGAAGAAGAAGACGGTCCTCCTGAATATGGGTCACAGGTTTGGGAACAGGTTGAGACAGGATGTTGATTTATCTCACTCATCTTGAGGGGGAGAGAATCAAGAAGAAAGGAGGGCTCCTAGCCCTGTGGTTTCTGACAATGACACTAACTTTGATGAAGACCAATATCCTCCGGCCAAGGATAGGTATAAGCAACTTGAAGACCGGTTAAGCGCGATGGAGATCCAGAAGATACCTGGGCTGGACTTCAGAGATTTGGGTTTGCTAAGTACGACGGGGTCTCCTGCCCAAAGCTACACCTCCACTTGTATGTTAGAAAGATTCAACCGTATACTGCTGATAGGAACCTCTGGATTCATTTCTTTCAAGATAGTCTTTCAGGGACTCAACTTGAATGGTTCTATCAACTGGAAGGAGCTAACATCCGTAACTGGGAGGACCTTGCCGCTGCTTTTTACAAGCAATACCAGTATAATGTCGACCTTGCTCCCACACATACCCAACTTCAGGGTATGTATATGGGTGCGAGCGAAGGTTTTAAGGACTACGCTTAGAAGTGGAGAGATCTTGCTGGAAGAGTACAACCCCCTCTGGCTGACAGGGAGTTGGTGGATATGTTTCTTGGGACTTTGTCTGGTCCATATTTCAACCATTTGATCGATAGTTCATCGTTCGGGTTTACTGAATTGATTATGACTGGGGAGAGAGTCGAAGCCGATAACAAAACTGGCAAGATACAGAAAGGTGCTTCGTCAAGTACAGAAAAGAAGCCTTTCAAGAAGGAATCTAGTGTAGTTTACAGCTCGAGGAGCCAAAACCGACCTGAGCGCCGCCAAGCAGTGAATGCGGTAGTTATAGCAAGACAATTGTTGCCCCACAACGCAACAATCGGCAAAGAGCAGAGAGACTGCAAAGGCAGTATACTCGGCTCAGTATGACTCTATCTCAAATTCAGCCGCAATTGTTGAAGACCAACTTGGTGATTCCGAAGGAGGCTCCAAAGAATCCCAACACCATATCACTGCTGTATAATCCGAACGCCCGTTGTGCTTATCACTCTGATAGCCCAGGGCATGATACCAATAACTGCTGGGCTTTGAAGAATAAAGTGCAGGATCTAATCGATGCTAAGGAAATTGAGTTTGAAGCGCCGGAAAAACCTAATGTCATAACGGCTCCTATCCAAAACATGACGCGGGAGTGAATGAGATTGAAGATGATGATGAAGAGTCAGATTTCGACAGTTGGATTTACCCGACTACTGGCGGCGGATTAAGCAATTGGACGTCAAAGGACTTCATGCCCATTTATTTTATTACACTGTAATAAGACTTTTGTTTTGAGTTTTGTAACAGACAGTTTAAAACTTTACGGCCCGATGCCTTGCCTGAGACACCGTGGCTTTGTTTGAGGGCTTATTATGTGTCATTGCCATATATCATCAATAAAAGCATTGGACATTTTTCTTGCATTACAAATGTTAAGCTCCTTGTTTTTCTTTTCTATCTTGCAAAACAGTTATTGTCTTACACACACTCACATATACAGGTCCACATCCACTTTGGATCCCACTGATAACGACTCTGCTACTACCAGTTATGACTTTGAAAGTCCGATCAACCAAGCCGAGGACGAAGGTGAGGATGATTGTGAAGTGCCTGGGGAACTTGCTAGACTGTTACTTCAGGAAGAGAGGGCCATACAGCCGCATGAAGATCCAGTGGAAACAGTAAATCTGGGTACAAAAGAAGACAAGAAAGAGGTCAAGATTGGTGCAAATCTGAAATCTAGTGTTAAGCAACGGTTGATACAGATGCTGCGTGACTATGTTGAGATCTTTGCCTGGACTTATAAAGATATGCCTGGGTTGGATACCGATATTGTGGTTCACCGCCTGCCCACCAAGGAAGACTGTCCTCCAGTGAAACAGAAAGTTTGCCGAATGCGGCTAGAGATGTCTGAGAAAATCAAGGCTGAAGTTATGAAACAGTTTGATGCCGGTTTTCTAGCAGTTACTTCCTACCCCCAGTGGGTTGCCAACATGGTTCCAGTGTCGAAGAAAGATGGTAATGTCCGTATGTGCGTAGACTATAGGGATTTGAACAGGGCGAGCCCCAAGGATGATTTCCCTCAACCTCATATCGACGTTCTCGTTGATAACACTGCACAACATAAGGTCTTCTCCTTTATGGATGGTTTCTCCGGTTACAACCAGATTAAGATGGCTCCCGAAGACATGGAGAAGACAACCTTTGTCACGCAGTGGGGTACCTTTTGCTACAAGGTCATGCCTTTCGGATTGAAGAATGATGGGGCAACGTATCAGCGCGCCATGGTTGCTTTGTTCCATGACATGATTCACCATGAGATTTAGGTATACGTTAACGACATGATCGCAAGATCCCAGACTGAAGAAGAACATCTGGACCATCTTCAAAATCTATTTGACAGGTTGAAGTTGTATAAACTGAGGTTAAACCCGAACAAGTGCACCTTCGGGGTGAGATCTGGTAAGCTGCTGGGTTTCGCCGTTAGTGATAAATTATTCAAGTTAATCCCGCAAAGGTGAAGGCTATACAGGAAATGCCAGCTCCCCGAACAGAAAAAGAAGTCAGAGGCTTTTTGGGACGGTTGAACTACATTTCCCGATTCATTTCACACTTGACTGCTACTTGTGAGCCAATCTTCAAACTGCTGAAGAAAGATCAAGTGGTAAGGTGGAATGATGAATGTCAGGCCGCTTTCGAAAGGACCAAAGAATATCTCCAAGAGCCACCTATTCTGATGCCTCCAGTTGAAGGGAGACCTCTGATCTTATACTTGACAGTACTCGACAATTCAATGGGGTGCGTGCTGGGGCAGCATGACGAGTCTGGCCGAAAAGAGCATGTTATTTATTACCTTAGAAAAAAGTTTACCGACTGCGAGACCCGATACTCGTTGCTTGAGAAAACTTGTTGCGCTTTGGCATGGGCTGCTTGCCGGCTGAGACAGTATATGTTGGCTAACACTACTCTATTGATATCAAAGATGGATCCAATCAAGTATATCTTCGAAAAGCCTGCCTTTTCCAGAAGAATAGAAAGATGGCAGATGATCTTGACTGAGTATTACATCCAATACACGACCCAAAAATCAATCAAGGGAAGTGTGTTGGAAGATCATCTAGCACATCAGGCAGTGGACGATTACCAGTCTATGAATTTCGAGTTCCCAGATGAGAACATCATGTTGGTAAATGATTGTGAGACACCTGGACCGGATGAAGGACCTGAGGAGGGATCCCGATGGTCTATGTACTTTGATGGAGCTTCAAACGCTCTGGGTAATGGCATTGGCTCCGTGATCATATCTCCTGAAGGCTCTCATACTCCATTCACCGCCCGATTATGTTTCAACTGCACCAACAATATGGTGGAGTATGAAGCGTGCATCATGGGCCTTCGAGAAGCAATTAACCTAAGGATTAAGTTCTTAAGTGTATTCGGAGATTCCACTCTCGTGACCAGTCAGATCAAAGGCGAGTGGGATACGAAACACCCAAATCGTATTCCTTACAAAGAGTATGTACTAACGTTGCTTTTGCAATTCGAGGAGATAACCTTTGAACACTTCCATAGAGAGGAGAATCATTTAGCGGACGCGCTAGCTATGATGTCTTCTATGTTCAAGGTCAGGTGGGACAACGAGGCTCCCCAGATTACCATTGAGAGGTTGGACGAACCCGCACATTGCTGTGACATTAAGGCTGAAGGGGTAACAGATAAACCCTGATTTCACGAGGTCAAAAGGTATCTTGAAGCTCAAGAATACCCTGAGGGTGCATCTGTTAATGATAAGAAGTTTCTGAGGAGGTTCGCGGCGAAGTTCTTCATCAGCAATGGTATACTTTACAAGTGTAACCATGATTTGACCTTACTGCGATGTGTGGATAAGAACAAGGCGGAAAAGATCATGGTAGAGTTACATGAAGGTACTTTCAGAACTCATTCCAATGGACACACCATGGCAAAGAAAATCCTACGGGCAGGATATTATTGGTCCACAATGGAAGCCGACTGTTATCAGCATTCTCGGACCTGTCATAAATGTCAAGTCTATGCTGATAAGGTGCACATACCTCCAGTTCCTCTAAACGTCTTGACAACTCCTTGGCCTTTTGCAATGTGGGGCATCGATATGATTGGCGAGATCAGACCTATTGCGTCCAACGGGCATCGTTTCATCTTAGTAGCAATTGATTACTTTATAAAGTGGGTTGAAGCAGCTTCCTTTGCTACTGTAACCAAGAACGTCGTGGCACGGTTTATGCGGCATAATCTGATATGTCGATACGGTGTACCCGAGAGGATCATTACAGACAATGGTACAAATCTCAACAATAAGATGATCACCGAACTCTGTAAGCAGTTCAAGATACAGCATCACAACTCTTCTTCCTACTGGCTGAAGATGAATGGGGCTGTTGAAGCGGCTAACAAGAACATCAAGAAGATTGTGCAGAAGATGACAGTATCATACAAAGACTGGCACGAGATGTTACCATTCGCTCTTCATGGGTACCGTACCTCAGCGCGGATATCAAAAGGGGCAACCCCCTATTCCTTGGTATATGGTATGCAAGCCATCTTGCCCATTGAAGTTCAGATACCCTCTCTTCGTATTATGAAGGATGCAGGTTTGAGTGAAGATGACTAGATCCAGACCCGGCTTGGTCAGCTGAACTTAATTGATGAAAAGAGACTTACTGCTATTTGTCATGGTCAGACGTATCAAAAACGGATGATCAAGGCATTTAACAAGAAAGTTAGACGACAAGAATATCAAGTTGGGGATCTGGTGATCAAACGCATCATACTAACTCAAGGTGATCCCAGGGGAAAATGGACCCCTACTTACGAAGGGCCATTTATGGTTAAGAACATTTTCTCAGGAGGAGCTATGATTCTAACCACCATGGATAGTGACGACCTTCCTCACCCCGTCAATGCAGACATAGTGAAAAAATACTATGCATAATCAAAGACCCGCTAGGTTGACTGGCCTAGGCAAAAATAAGGGATTCCCGACGAACCAAAAGGGTTCGAGCAAAAATAAGGGATAAAAATGAAAAAATATGTACACCCGGCAAGTCGAAAACCTGAAAAGGCGGCTTGGGCAAAAAGGGTATCCCAGTGGACTGAAAACCCGAAAGGGAGGTCCAGGCAAAAATTAGGGATTAAAGCGTAACACTATGTCTCATTGGATCACCTTGCAACCAGACTTCAATATCGACTATCAAGCTCGGACAGCATTAATCAATCTGATCTACCTTCTACCAAGTAGCAAAGTGATGAGATGTTCGAGGATATAAAGGCAATAGCAGAGTTGGAACCCAGTGGAATTATTCACATAGCTGTTTTTATTTGTTTTTTAACAAACTGTATAAATTCTTTTGTTCGGCGGCGTTCTCTTACTAGAACGTCAGCCTCTTGTACAAAAACGCATATTTACAGGCTAACTTCAAAATCAATACAATTCATTTCCACAAATAAATTTCAAATTTCAAAATTTTCTTTTTTTGTTTTGTTTTGCAAGAACGTCCAATGTTCATTTTTTATGTATGCATTTGACATTAATTATTGCTCATGAATATTTACATGCGAAATAAAAGACGATTACTCGTAATATCAGAGACAGGGGTAAATAAGAATTGTCCAAACTATACAGTTGCTCTATCCACCAGGTACAGGGATAGATTTAGCTGAAGAATATGACTGAGGTACATTCACTCCCTACAGAGTAAGAAATAGACAGTAATGTTAACTCTCCCCAGCTGAGGCTCACAACCGTGAATGAGTCGGCAATATTCTCCTCAAGTAGAGTTTATCCATCATCAGCACTAGACAATTATCCCCAGCGCAGTCTGGAAAATCTTCCCCAGTGGAGTTTGGAGAATCATCCCTAGTAGAATCTGGAAGATTATCCCCAGTAGAGTCTAAAAGGTTATCCCCAGTGAAGTCGCAACTGAAAGATCATCCCTAGCGGAGTTCATTCCTTTCACAAACAGAAACTCAATCCCCAACAGGATCCAGTATCGCCAGCAACGGTAATTCATCCCAAGCTGAATTTATCAGCGGAATCCTCAGCAGAGCATGTCCTCCCCACAGAGCCATTTCCTCATCAGTTTATTCCCTAGCGGAGTTATCCTCTCCTGCAGGTTTATTCTCACAATCATCTTCATTCACTATCCCCAGCGGAAACGAAGGATTCAACTCTCTTCTCCAGCAGCAGTCCGGGATTTATTTTCCCTAGCTAAAAACATCACATTTCCATACATCATGACACACACATATACGCATCCTACAACACAATCTCATTTATTTTTAGAACATCATTGCCTGATACATATCATGCATCACATGCAGCTAACCTTTATCTTTCAGGAAAGATACAATCAAATTCTCACAAAAGCAAACTAGGAAGCCCAGGTTCGACTGGACAATAGTTTAAATCCTCAGCAAGCCGTCAATCACGGATTACGATGGGATAACAGCTCAGCAAGTTATTGTGAAGCCTGGATTACGACCAGACAATAATACAAGTTCCTACGAAACCTGGATTACGACCAGATAGCAGTAAAAGACATTGTGAAGCCTGGATTACGACCAGATAAGGGATACTGTGCAGCTTGGATTACGACCAAATAGCAGTTCACCCGGCCAGATACTATGAAACTCGGATTATGACCGAATATTAGTAGGCCCAAAGCCAAATGGAAGCCCGGATTATAATCAGATAGCCATTTAATCTCTTCTGAAGACTGGATTACAACCAGATGAGAAGTAAAGTATTGTGAAGACTGGATTTTGACCAGATAAGGGATATTGTGCAGCTTGGATTACGAATAAATAGCAGTTCACCCGGCCAGATACTATGAAACTCAGATTATGACCGAATATTAGTAGGCCCAAAGCCAAATGGAAGCCCGGATTATGACCGGATAGCCATTTGATCTCTTTTGAAGGATGGATTACGACCAAATAAGGAGTAGAGTATTCTGAAGACTGGATTACGACCAGATAAGGAGTAGAGTATTCTGAAGACTGGATTACGACCAGATAAGGAGTAAAGTATTATGAAGCCTGGATTACGACCATATAACGATAAAAGGACTAAAGCCTGGATTACGACCAGACAGCAGTACAAGACCCTGCGAAGTTTGGATTTTGACCGAATAGCAGTTTACTTGGACATTTACTAAGAAGCCCGGAGTCGACCGAATATTAGTGTGCCCTAAGTTCAAGCCCGGATGCGACCGGATAACATTTGAATTCCTTCTGAAACCTAGATTACGACCAAATAAGAATTAAGAAGTTGTGAAACCTAGATTACGACCGGATAGCAAGTTTAATCTCATCCCCCAGTAAGTCATTGTAAGGTATGGATTATGACCAGGTAGAAGTCGGCCTTATTACTATGAATCCTGGACCACGACCAGATCACAATTCATTTTCACCTCCTCGACTAAAAGACAGTTCCTCGGTAGAATAACGAACAACCGAAGTTCCTAAAATCCAATAGAGATGATTCCCCAACAGAATAATGAACGACGAAGCTCCTAAAATTCTATTTCTCTCAAGACAGAGATCAGCCTTCCCCAACGGAATCTTCCTCAATGACAGGTATACAAGCTCTCGCTAAGGAATCTCTTATGCGATCGAAACCTCTCCAAATGGCATCTGTAAGCCCATTCTCTACATTACAAGACAATTACCACTTCATGCGAGTGCAAATTTTTGGGCACTCTAGTGTTCAATCATCTTCCACCTTCGGATCATGAAAGGCACGCAAGCCAATCAACATCATCAGGTTTAAGAAAATTGAACAGGGGCAGCTGTTGTACCCCAAAATTTTCCCTCCCATATTTCTCAAAACATTTCAAGAAAGATCCTCAAGTTGCTCAAGGTAGTCCAAGAGTTGGCCAAATAAGCTCTCTCCTAAGACAGTCTACCTCAAATTAGGGTTTCATGTTGCATCAAGATACTTGATTCCAAGTGATCCCAAATTCTCACCAATGTCCTAATATGTTCTCAAGATCATCCATGTCAAGTTTAAATCCTTGCAGAGGAAGTTTGCCCAGTTAATTGCTCAAAAGCCTGAAAATCGACTGTGCTAGGGCAAAAGTCAACTGTGACCCACATACAGTCAAACTTCAATATTTTTGGTCAACATACTCATTTTGAAGTATATTTCATCTTTTGATCAAGGTTTGATCATGATTCATCAAGGATTGCTCATAGTTCATCAAAACTCAAAAGTTGCTAAATTAGGGTTTTGTAGGAAAAGTCAACTCAACTTTGACCAATCATAACTTTCTCATACTTTATGCAAAATGACCCATCCAAAGCTCATTTTGAAGAGGATGAAATTCCCTACAATCCATCTTCAGCTCCCAAGTTCAAAATATGCACTCACAAGAAGTTATGAATTTGGACATTATAGGTCATTTTGAAAAGTCAACAAAATCACCTTTTTTGTCAAAGCTTCATACATGAGAAGAGAATATAAAATTGAGATGAGAAAAAACGGGTTGATTAGAGGACATCTCAAGCTTTCTAAAAAGTCTAAGAACATCTCCAAAAAGTCAAAATTGAGGAAGTTATGCATTGGTGAAGTTGACCTTTTTTGCAAAATTGCCAAAAGTCAACTATGCCCAAAACTTCAAATTTTGCCAAATGGGCCCAATCTTTTTCATTTGTTTTGAGTTGGAAACATAGTCCAAGAGCTCTAGCCTTTTCCACTTGTCCGTATCTTATTTTTATTATTTATTTTGATTTTTATTTGAATTAATTCAATTTAAATAAAAACAAATCAAATAAAATCCAAAATATTGAAAGTAAGAGATTTTGTGCTTATTTCAGGTTCCAATTACAGCTAGCAAGTCATTCAAACTCGTATCAAGTCATTTGTGCACAAAAAGATTGGATTTGGACCAATTTTGGAAAGTTTTCAAAGTGTATCAAATCACAATCCAAATCATTGAAGGAGGAAGATCGAATACAACTTATCAACCCTAATACATTGCTTGGTACATATAGAGTGCGTGCAGACTCAAAAACAAGGTTAGAAACAGGCGCAAGAGGCAGAACAAAATCTGAAAAAATCAAGAAAAACTGTGAGATCGAATTGGCACTTAGAGGCATCCTCAAGACTCTTTGCTTATCCCAATCGGTTCCTGGGAGTATCAGCAAGCTAAAGCAATCGAAAGCAAGCGTTTTCAAGCCCTACAACACACTGTAAGTCCGTCACGGTATTGCTATAATCTTGAATTTGATTAGCATTATTCTTGCACTTATAGCGTAAAATAATTGTACATTCTTGATCACCATCATGTTTGCAAGCTTTCTATAATACCCAATTGCATTTTCATGGACTGGATTGTAAACTGCCATTGTTAGGGTTTTGGAGTTTGTTTTAGGGTTTTTGTATGCAGGGAAAATTAGCCTTCGTAAGTGGTACCATCATGTTCAGGAGGACGAGACGAACTCAACCATGGTGTTAGGTTTCATTTATATGGCCCATGGAGGATTTTGGAATGAGCACTGCCTATAGCTACGGACGAACGTCCGTAGGTAAAAGTGTTTCACTTTTACCCACGGTGCCAGGAAGAAGATGACCCATGTGGCACCCCTCCATTGGCTTGTTTTAATTTTCGCGCTTGGATTTGACTTACAGGACTTTTTAATATTTGTTTATTGTTTTGTAATATTATAACAACAGAAGCGAATGACCCAGTGGCAGCCAGGCTGGCGTTAAGGCTTGGGAGTGCTTGAGGTCAGGGGTTCGACCCCTGCCTCCATCAAATGCATTTTTATTAATTTCTTTCAGGCAATTCAGTGCGTATACAAAGCCTAGATCTACCATAAGTCTTCATGATCCAGCATGCCGGGTGGGTTGAGATCCAGATCTGATGGCCAGTAGTGGAGGAGCACCATGGAGTCTAGTCAACACAGAAGCATGTGATTTGGGAAGTCAAACATGGGCTTCAAATGATTGGGCCAAAAGCTTGCCTCTCACCCCCCTCCAAAAATGCAAATAATTAAAATTAATTGGAATAAATAGGTTTTATTACTAATTTAATTTTTTATCTTTTCCTAAAATAACCAAAAACCAAAATAGGTCATTTAATTATTTTTATTAATTAACTTAATCACTAATTAATTACTTATTTAATTTAGAAAACTTTATTTCTTTTATTAAAAACAACAAAAAAAACATTTTCTCTTTTCATTAGGATAGAAGGGTCAAAACCCTAGTTTCTCGCCGATCTAATTTCCCTCGCGCGCTTTATTATTTTTACCCAATTATTGTATCTGCTCACAGTTTGTAATAATTTAATTAGGATATTTATTTACTTTTACCGCTTTTAATTTCAAAGGGTTTGTTTTTGGCTATGTAAATACCCGAAGCCTCATAATAGCTTAGTTTAAATTCCGCACTTTAATTTCCGCAAATATTTAACTGCTAGATATGTGAATAATTAGGGTTTGCATGACAAGAATGTATGTTTAATATTAAAACGGTTAGATAACTCTAAACATGTGCAAAGATAAATAATCTGAAATTGAATCACTCGCACATGCGCACTCCTAGGGTACACTCCCACTTGGTTGCCTTCGATAAACGATCATTGAGTATAGGGTGCTTTAGTAGTCGTCCTTTTGTCCAAAGATCATAGTTTCCTCGAAAAGGTTGCCTCGGATATTGTTGCCTCAGATTAATTGATCTAAGACTTTAGGGTTACTACTAAAACGTCCTAACATTGCTTTAGTGACCGTACGTCCCTTTCGAATTGACCCTTACAAACTCCAACGACGGTGCTGCCTACTCACTAATAGTGGAATAACACTGTCTAAAGGAAACAAATACAGAACGATTCTTTTTTCGAGTAGGTAGATTAGTTCTTAAGTACTTGCTCAATTAAAACAAACTTTTCACACTTACACTTTTACAAACAAAGTTTTCAAAACCACTTCATTACACTCTTGAAGACAGAAGCAAGAGTTAAATCGAAGTTGAAACAAAAACTTTTCAAAGCCCACAAACACAAAGAAAACAATTTTGAAAATGATGAGAAAGTACCTAAGAGCCCATGGAAAACCATGGATAGAAAGGGTGCTAATGCCTTCCCTTTTTATAATCTACCCCCCGTACTCAGAAATATCTCGAAAAAAGGAATTTTTCTGTCCTTTTTTCCTTTCCTTGTTGGATAAAATAAAAATCGGTGGCGACTCTTTCTTACCGCGACATTTTGCAAAAACAAACGCAAAACGCAAACCAGCATTTCAAAACAGTCCCGGTTCTGGCCACCGTATCACACTTCCATTCTCCCGGTGATCATTGAGCCTGTTAAGGAAGGAGAAGTTCCATACACTATCCTACATCTTGACATGCCCACATCTCTTGAAGACCTACAAAAGGATTGGATACAACTCAAAGGAGAGCGAGATACTTTCGAAGCCCAATTCTACGCAAGCGAGAAGAAGGTTTTGGAACTCACTAGGCTACTTCATGAGGAGCAGACTCTAAATTTCTACATTGCACCAAAGAGGATGCGCACTACCTTTTTATATTAGAGTTTTGTATTATTTAGCCCAATGGGCATTGATGTACTCAAACTCTATTTTATTAATATAACGTGTGTTTCTTTTTGTCTAAAACGAACTTGAATCTTTTTTAAAATCCTTGAAAACATTGCATGTGTACATATCATTCATCATAACATAAACAGGTTTTTTGCAACGAGTTTCCTCATCTCTCTACTGTTTATTCAATAAGATGGATCTCGAACAGACAGTCAAAGATCTTCAAGTTCAAAACACGCAGTTTCAACAGTTACTTACAACCTTGGCCAAAGGACAAGAGGAGTTGAAGACTCTGTTGGCCAAAGAGAAGAAGAAAAAAGAGAAGAAACCAACTGGTGTTGTAATCATGGGGAGAAGGTTTCAAGGACAAACTAGAAGAACCTTGAATTTCGCCGCAACATATGATGAAGGAGAAGGAAAAGGAAAGGAAACAGCGGTTCCGTCAGAATCCGAAGAGGAAGACTACTCCGAGGAACAGTATCCTCCAGTGGATGATAAGTACAGACATCTTGAAGAGCGTTTGAACGCTATGGAAATACAAAGGGTACCAGGTGTAGACTTTGAAGAATTGGGACTAGTGTCGGGAATTGTGATCCCACCAAATTTCAAAGTACCGTTGTTTGCAAAATATGATGGGGTGTCATGTCCTAAGATGCACCTCCGATCATATGTGAGAAAGATCCAGCTGCACTCCGCTGATAAAGACCTATGGGTGCCTTTTTTCCAAGATAGCCTATCTGGAACACAACTCGATTAGTTTTACCAATTAGAAAGGGTCGACGTCCACAACTGGGAAGATCTTTCTGCAGCTTTCTATAAGCAATACCAGTATAATGCTGATTTGGCGCCTACCCGTACTCAACTTCAGAGTATGGCTATAGCTTCAAATGAGGGTTTCAAGGATTACGTGCAGAAATGGAGAGATCTAGCTCGGAGAGTGCAACCCCCTCTGTCTGAAAGGGAGTTGGTGGATATGTTCTTAGGCACTCTATCGGTCCCTTTCTTCAACCATCTGATTGGGAGCTCATCTGCCAGATTTGCTGAGTTAATACTAACCAGAAAAAGGGTGGAGGCTGGCATAAAAAGTTGAAAGATTCAGAAGGATTCATCTGCCTCTACAGCTGTGAGAAATCCTTTCACTGGGAAGAAGGAGGTATCTGCTGTTTATCCATAAAGGAACCAAGGGAGAGTTGAACGTCGACCAATGGTAGGGGCTGTTATGATCCCAAAGCCTACTTCTGGTCAACCAAGAAGTAACCAACCGAGGGTGGAAAGGCCAGTCTGGCAATTCACCAAAATCAATATGACTCTGGCCCAGGTTTTACCACATCTTCTGAAATTCAATTTGACAACTCTAAAGGAAGCTCCAAAGAACCTCAACACTGCGTCCCCTTATTATCACCCAAATGCCAGATGCGCATATCATTCCGAAAGTCCGGGTCACGACACTAACAATTGTTGGGCCCTGAAAAACAAAATTCAAGATCTTATAGATGCAAAAGAGATTGAGTTTGATGCACCCGAGAAACCAAACGTCATTTCCGCTCCTATGCCTAGGCATGGTCACAACACCAATGCTATCGAAGAAGATTTGTTTGTTACCACAGTTGATGAACTCTTGACTCTGCTCTCAATCATTAAGATAAACTTGTTGAAAGCCGGTGTATTCTCGGGTTGTAATGAAGACTGCCATCTTTGCTTATCCTCACCAACTGTTTGCCCTTTGTTGAAGACAGGCATTCAACGCTTGATAAACAACCAAGAGATTCTGTTTGAAAGTGCTCCTATTTCACCTGTTACTGTTGAAGACGTTTCAATCATAACCATCTCCGCCAATCCTTCCAGGGTCCCCAAAAGACCCGTTAGGATTACATCGGTTCCAAAAACTACTCCTCTTTTAATCACAATTCCCGGGCCAGTCCCGTATGAATCAGACAAAACAATGTCGTGGAATTACGGTGGAGACATCTATTACCATGGTATCAAACAAGATGGGCTGGCCACCGAAGAGATGAGCTCCGAAGAAGAAGACTCTGACATCAGCAATATTGCCGGAACCAGTAAGATTATCCGTAGCAGTAGAATCTTCTCTCCAGAAATTTCCCCTTCAAAGGCAGCTTTTGGACCCGTGACTGCTCCAAAGGTTACCTCCGTACCAATAATCATATTTGCAAGTGCTCCCATTGACAAAGACGACACAACCCCTGCTGTTATCCCTACCAGCACTCCTACTGCTGAAATTCGAGGAAAAAGTATTCAAGAAAAGCTTGTCCGGACGAAGGCTCAACCGCTGACTATTCCTGAAACCTCCAAAAAGGAAATGGAGGAGATCTTGAGAATAATAAAGAAGAGTGACTATGACATAGTCGAACAATTGGGGAAAACTCCCTCCAAAATCTCCATGTTAGAATTGTTACTGTGCTCAAAGGCACATGTGAAAGCTCTGGTGAAGTTTCTGAAGACAGTCCATGTGCCTCAGGAGACATCTGCTGACCAATTTCAAGATTGTGTGGCCAGCTTAACAGTTGATAATGGCCTAGGTTTCTCTGATGCTGATCTGACACCAAGGGGAAGAAACCACAACGAGGCATTACACGTCTCCATGGAATGTAGAGGAACAACTCTGACCCATGTCTTGGTGGACACCAGCTCATCTTTGAATGTTTTACCGAAGAAAGCTCTCGACAGATTGGACTGCGAAGGACTGACGTTGAAACCCAATAACATAATCGTGAGAGTGTTTTCTCTAAGAGTATGGTCCACGGGGAGGTAGATATCCCCTTAAAGGTTGGGACTCAGACTTTCAACTCAATCTTTTATGTAATGGACATCCGCCCCTCTTACTCCTGTCTACTAGGACGATCGTGGATCCATAATGTCGGTGTTGTCACCTCCACACTGCACCAGATGCTGAAATATCTGGTCCATGGAAAGATTATCACTGTCCACGGAGAGGAAGAGTATATGATTAGCCACCTCAATTCTTTCCGGTATGTGGAATTGGACGGCGAATTAATTGAAACTCCTTTTCAACATTTCAAAGAAGTCTCTCAAGAGGTAGCAGTAACCAAGACGGTACCCCAGATCCCCAAGATCACAAGACCTCCGCTCTGGATGTCATCTCTGAAGGACGCCAAGGCAGTAGTAGAGGAGGCTGGATGCACCATCTGGGGGCAACTTCCAGATATTTCGTATAAATCTGACAAGTTTGGCTTAAGGTTTACTTCAAATGCTCAGAAGTCTGTGCGTCGTGCCCGTGCTGGAGGGCCACCCTTGAAGATTAGCAATCGAGAGGTCAATGCAGTGGAAGATGGTGAAGAGGATTGCAGCTTGGAAGATTGGATATTTCCTACTGTCAACGGAGGACTCCGCAATTAGGAAGCCAGACTTTCTCCCAATAACTTTCATCCCTCAGTAATTTATATTTTACATTTCTGTTAGACTTGTAATATTCACAAACAATTCGCACATTTAAAACCTTGTGTCTTGCCCGAGGCACAATGGTCCATTTGTAAGGGTTTATATTTCATCTTCATATGACATTCAATGAATCATGGACGTTTTTCACATACAAACTTTTGTGCTCATTGTCTTTCTTTTACATTTTATTGTTTAAAGATGGCTATACCCTTACACACACCCACACTCGCAAATGCAGGTACCCCTCCATTCCGGATCCCATGGGTAACGATATTGCTATGGCCTTTAGTGACTCTGAGGATCTAATATACCAAGCCGAAGACGAAGGTGAGGAAGATTGTAAAGTACCAGGGGAATTGGCCAGACTACTACAACAAGAGGAAAGAGCTATTCAGCCTCATGAGGAACCGGTGGATATAATCAACTTGGGTACCGAGGAGGATAAAAAGGAAATCAAGGTGGGTGCCAATCTAGAGTCGAGTGTCAAGGAGCGTCTAATTCAGCTATTGCATGATTATGTTGAGATCTTTGCCTGGTCATACGAAGACATGTCGGGACTTGATACAGATATCGTGGTACATCGTCTACCCACAAGAGAAGACTGTCCACCAGTAAAACAAAAAGTCCGCCGCATGAGACCTGACATTTCGGAGAAGATCAAAGCGGAAGTCATGAAACAATTCAATGCTGGATTCTTGGCTGTCACTTCCTATCCTCAATGGGTTGTCAACATTGTTCCCGTGCCTAAAAAGGACGGCAAAGTATGAATGTGCATGGACTATAGAGATTTGAATAGGGCCAGCCCTAAAGATGATTTTCCACTTCCCCACATCGATATCCTGGTTGACAATACGGCCCAGCACAAAGTGTTTTCCTTCATGGAAGGATTCTCAAGTTACAACCAAATAAAAATGGCACCTGAGGAAATGGAGAAAACAACATTTGTCACACAGTGGGGCATATTCTACTATAAAGTGATGCCATTCAGACTGAAGAATGTTGGGGCAACCTATCAACGCGCCATGGTAGCCTTATTTTACGACATGATACATCATGAAATAGAGGTCTACATAGATGACATGATAGCCCGATCACAAACAGAAGAAGAGCACTTGGATCACTTGCAAAAGTTGTTTGAAATATTGAAGAAGTATAAGCTAAGATTGAATCCAAACAAGTGCACATTTGGAGTACAGTCCGGTAAACTTTTAGGTTTTATCGTCAGCAACAAGGGCATTGAGGTCGATCCTGCCAAGGTTAAAGCAATACAAGAAATGCCTGCTCCTCGTACTGAGAAGGAAGTCAGAGGATTCTTGGGGCGCCTGAACTATATTTCCAGATTCATTTCTCACCTAACCGCTACTTGTGAGCCAATCTTCAAACTATTGAAGAAAGATCAAGTAGTCAAATGGAATGATGAATGCCAGACTGTTTTCGACAAAATCAAAGAGTACCTCCAAGAGCCTCCTGTTTTGATGCCACCAGTCGAGGGAATACCACTGATCATGTATCTGAATGTTTTAGAAAACTCAATGGGGTGTGTATTGGGGCAGAATGACGAGTCTGGCCGAAAAGAGCACGCTATTTACTACCTGAGCAAAACGTTTACCGACTGTGAAACCAGATATTCACTGCTTGAGAAAACTTGATGCGCTCTGGCATGGGCTGCTCGCCGGCTAAGACAATATATGCTGACTCATACTACCTTGTTGATATCTAAGATGGATCCAATAAAATACATCTTCGAGAAGCCTGCTCTGTCTGGGAGGATAGCTAGATGGCAGATGATCCTAACAGAGTACGACATACAGTATACTACCCAGAAAGCTATAAAGGGCAGTGCATTGGCTGATCATCTTGCTCACCAAGCTGTAGAAGATTATCAGTCCATGAAGTTTGAATTCCAGGATGAAGACATCATGACATTAGACAACTGTGAAGAAATCAGACCATATGACGGACCTGAACAAGGATCCCGATGGACCCTGTTCTTTGATGGGGCATCTAATGCAGTTGGTAATGGTATCGGCATTGTGCTCATATCTTTGGAAGGATGTCATACTCCCTTTACTTCCAGACTTTGCTTCAATTGTACAAATAACATGTCAGAATACGAAGCATGCATCTTTGGTCTCAAGGCTGCCATAAACTTGGGAATCAAATCCTTAGATGTATTCGGAGATTTAACTTTGGTCATCAGTCAGGTCAAAGGGGAGTGGGACACTAAGCACCCAAATCTTATCCCTTACAAAGAACATGTTTTGACATTACTACCACATTTTGAGGAGATTACCTTCGATTATTTCCCGCGAGAAGAAAATCAGCTAGCAAACGCTATGGCTACAATGTCATTTATGTTTAAACTTAATTGGGATAACGAAGCTCCCCAGATCACCATCGAACGAATGGACGGACCAACACATTGTCACGAGATTAATACTGAAGAAGTAGTGAACCAACCTTGGTTTCATGAAGTCAAGAGGTATCTCGAGGCTCAAGAATATCCAGAGGGAGCTTCAATCAATGATAAGAAGTTCTTAAGGAGATTCTCTGCTAAGTTCTTCCTTAGTAACGACATCCTGTACAAATGCAATCATGACTCCATTTTGCTTCGGTGTGCGGATAAGGTTGAAGCTGAAAAGATCATGGCCGAATTACATGAAGGTACTTTTGGCACCCATTCCAGTGGGCATACGATGGCGAAGAAAATCCTACGGGCAGGCTATTATTGGTCTACTATGGAAGCAGATTGCTATCAACACTCTTGGACCTGTCATAAGTGTCAAATTTATGCTGACAAGGTGCACGTACCTCCGGTTCCTCTAAATGTCTTAACAGCTCCTTGGCCCTTTGCTATGTGGGGAATTGATATGATTGGTGAAATCAAGCCTACAGCCTCCAATGGACACCACTTCATCCTAGTGGCCATTGACTATTTTACAAAGTGGGTCGAAGCAGCTTCCTTCGCTTCCATTACTAAGAATGTTGTTTCCCGCTTCATCAAGAAAAATCTCATTTGTCAGTACGGTATCCCAAAAAGGATCATCATTGACAATGGTACAAATCTTAACAATACTATGATCACTGCCTTGTGCGAGCAATTCAAGATTCATCATCATAATTCTTCCACCTATCGGCCAAAGATGAATGGTGTTGTCGAGGCTGTAAATAAGAACATTAAAAAGATCATACAGAAAATGACAGTCACATACAAAGACTGGCATGAGATGCTACCATTCGCTCTCCACGGGTATCGTACCACGGCTCACTCATCAACTGGGGCAACACCCTATTCTTTGGTATATGGCATGGAAGTTGTTTTGCCTATTGAGGTCCAAATCCCCTCTACAAATTATGAAAGATGCAGGTTTGAGTGAAGACAATTGGATCCAAAATCGACTTGATCAACTGAACTTAATCAACAAAAAGAGACTTACTGCTGTTTGCCATGGTCAAATGTATCAAAAACGGATTATCAAGGCCTTCAACAAGAAAGTCGGACGCCAAGAATATCAAGTTGGGGACCTAGTGATCAAACGCATTATCTTACCACAAAGTGACCCCAGGTGAAAATGGACTCCTACCTATGAAGGACCATTTGTAATCAAAAATATATTCTCCGGTGGGGCAATGATTTTGACCACCATGGACGGTGACGGCCTGCCACACCCTGCGAACAGAGATATAGTCAAAATATACTACGCATAAAAGAACCGCTAGGTTGACACACCTAGGAAAAACAAGGGCATCCCAGTGAACCAAAAAGGTTCGGGCAAAAATTAGGGCATCCCGGCAAGTTGAAAACCCGAAAGGGCGACTTGGGCAAAAAGGGGATTCCCGGTGGACTGAAAACCCGAAAGGGCGGTCCAGGAAAAAGTTAGGGAATTAAAGCGTATGACTATGTCCCGTCGGATCACTTTGCAGATAACCTTTGACTTCCAGTGACAAACTCGGAGTTTCTGATCAATTCAATCATCTCCGGACGAAGCAACAAATAGACAAGATATTCAGAGATATAAAGGCTATAGCAGAATAGGAACCCCATGGGATTATTACACATAGCTATCTTTCTTTATATAAACTTTTCTTGTTTTATGGCATCATTCTCTTACTAGAATGTTTGTCTCCTTTGTACAAAATACATATTCAAAGTCAAATACAAAGATATCTCTTTAAAAGTACAGAAAACTATTTATCTTTTTTACACTTGTGTATTATTTGCAAAAACGTCCAATGATTCATTAATGAACATATGCATTTGAACATAATTACTGTTTACAAATAAACAAAATGAGAAAGACAATTACTGATAGGTTAAAAGGATAGGAAAATGTCTCTGGGCTATTCCATAAGTAATCCCTTACAATACGTCATTTAAATCCCCAGCGGAACAAAGTTCCCAGTTATCAATCCCCAGCAAAAGTCGTCAAAATCCTCGGGACTCCCCAACAGATTTTACAAGCAGTACATGGCATTGCCCTCATAACAGAATTTATTTCTCTCAACATAAATCCATCAGAACTTCAGACTCACATATCCTCAGCAGCATTCAGGGATTTATTTTCCTTAATCCGACAGCAATACAACTAATCATCTCACATACGCATACATTGCATCCATATATCATAAACATTGATAAAGCAAATACATTACATCATACATTTCATGCAACATGACTTTGTATTTTAGCTAACATTTTACCCTTTTCGGGATGAGATTAACAGCTACCTTTAACAGATTCAACCTTTTAACACAGTTCAGATATGCTCCAGATACGGATGCCATCCTGATACTCATTCAATTTCAACCTTTTGATACAGTTCAGATACGCTCCAGATACGGATGCCATCCTGATACTCATTCAATTTCAACCTTTTGATACAGTTCAGATACACTCCAGATACGGATGCCATCCCGATACTCATTCAGATTCAACCTTTTGATACAGTTCAGATACGCTCCAGATATAGATGCTATCCTGATACTCATTCAATTTCAACCTTTTGATATAGTTCAGATACGCTCCAGATACGGATGCCATCCTGATACTCATTCAAATACAACTTCAAGATACAATTCAGATACGCTCCAAACACGGACTCCATTCTGATACTCATTCAGATCCAGCTTTTGATACAGTTCAGATATGCTCCAGATACGGATGTCATCCTGATACTCATTCAGATTCAGCTTTCAGATACAGCTCAGATACACTCCAGACATGAACGCAATTCTGATACTCATTCTTTCAACTTACAAATTACAATTCAACAAGCATCCTTGGATGGCATCTACAAGCCCATCTCCAACAAGATTCTATCACCTCTCCAAATGGCATCTTTAATCCCATTCCTCCTAGCATCGCATTGCCGAGTGCAAATTTCTGGGCACTCTAGTGTCCAATCATCTTCCACCTTCGAGTCACGAATGGCAGAACTCGCCAATCTAACTCTTCAGGTTTAAGAAGATTGAACAGGGGCAGCTATTGTACCCTAAAATTGTCCCTCTCATTTGTCAAGTATTTGCTCATAAGATATTCTACAACGTTAAGTTTCCAGCATTGGTACATCAATTTAGGCTTGAAATTGGCACAAGGACAAATGGACTTTTAATGCCCCATTTGACTTTCATGGATCATTTTGGACTATCAAGATTGCTCATGTCAATTTTCAGGTCTTGGATCGCATTTTTGCTCAGTCAATTGATCAGATGACCTAAAATCAACTGTATTGGTGAAAAAGTCAATTGTAGCACCAAAAGTCAAACTTTGACTTTTTTTGTCAACATTAAGTTTCAAATATCACAATTCATCAAGAAATTCAAAAATATCAAGCTTGATCATCAAGAAGTTAAGAAAGTCTAAAGTCAACTTGAAAAGTCAAGATTTCCAAGACTTAGAAATTTTCTAAGTGTTTTTATACGTGATAATTTCATCACTTCATGCCATTATTTCACCAAGATGTAAGATGATTCAAAAGAAGCTTTAAACATGAAAGTTGTAGATCTCCATGATATGTATAACATAGCTTTATACAACTTCTCCTAAATATTCTTGGATCTCAAGTTATAAATTCATGAAGTCATGACATTTTCATTTAACACTTAGAGAAATTTTCAGCAGTTTTGGTAAGGTTTTTATCCCGACTTCTTGGCCAATTTTCATCAAGTTCCAATTTGATTTAACAAAAGTGGTAAACATGAAAGTTATAGAGGGTGTTTCAAGCTTTCCAAAACATCCAAGAGCATAAATTTATCATACTTGATCTAGGAGATTCAAGGGCATGAAGTTGGGCATCCATCCTTGATTTGCAAGTCATTCTATTGAAGAACACACAACAAAACCCTTATGCTATGCTGCATAATATTATGTTGCAAGCCTTCTTATTTGCAAATCTCTATATAATTTAATGTTTACACCCACTTTTGAGCTATTACCCAAGTGTTTAAGCCATTGTCCAAAGGATCTTTCCATTTATGGCATAAAGGCACCATTGTTATTCTTGAAAAACAAGCTTTTTGTACCAAATTTGTCTTGAGCCCATACTTTGTTTGTTTCTGATTTTACTCCACCATAAAACATGGAAATCAACCCCTCTAAACCATCAAGTTTGGTACTTCATCTTGGAACCATGGAGTACTTGACATAGTTTGATATTACATCCCAACCAAACCATACCATGTTGTCTTGTAAACCTATTCAGCCTTTGTTCACAAGTCCTTTTCCTATAAATAGAAGAAGCATTTGCAAGACAAAGAGGTTAGAGAAAGGATAGAGATAAAAGCCATAAGTTATATTGGTAAACCCTCAAAAATCCCATATTCACAAAAGCCATAACAGTCCACAAAACTTCCACTCTTGAGTTTTAAAGTCCAAACCTTTGAACCTCTCATACCTTACAAGTTTTTCCCAACCATCTAAACACTCAACATACATCATATAGAAGTTGTTGAAACACAAGAAAAACTTCTGTAACATCACTATCATCACTTCCCAAGCTCAACAACAGCCCATATAGCAGCTCAAACTCAAAGCACAAATTTCAGTTTCAAGGTAAGTTTTCTTGATTTTAAACTCTTCATACAAGCATCATTAATGATTCATTTGTGAAGATAAAATGTAGATATATTTTCCTTAAATCTAACCATATGCTTTCTTTTAATTTTCACTAACTATGTGTTGAGAACTAACTTTTACATGTAGCAAAATAGTGTTAAAAGCAAAAAACAGCAATTATGCGTCGATACGAAATGCTATGCGTCGACATGTACTGTGTTCAAAACAGCAGCAAGGATGTTTTCGTATCAATAGGTAATGGCATGCGTCAATACATAAACTGTTTTCGTATCAATATGTAATGGCATGCGTCAATACATAAACTATTTTCGTATCAATACATAATTGCATGCGTCAATACATAAATTATTTTTGTATCAATACATAAGTGTATGTGTCAATACATAAAAAAAATTTCAAAACAATTTTCTTTTATTTTTATTGTTTATTTATTTTTGTACATTATTTATTCATTCAATATGGTTGTAATAGTAAATTAGGATTTATTTGCTTTCATCCCCCCATTTGTAAATTTGTATCCCCATCCCCCAAATGATGTAATAGCGTAGGATTTTAATTTCCGCAACTTATCGCTTTAATATAATTGTTAGTAATTAGGGTGTGTATGGCAAGATAAAATCAACAAGTAGAAAACCCTAACACAAGAAAAAGCAAGCATGAAAATCAATACACTTGCACATAAGCACCCCTAGGGTAAAATCCACTTGGTTGCCTTATAAATGGTCATATTACGCATGTGAGGTATCTTAGTAAAAACCATCAAAAAACAAGATCATAGTCCCTCGATGATGCTACGAATGTTGCCTTACAAATGATCTTAGTCCCTCAAGAGAAATGCTAAGATACCTTCCAATATTGCTAATCATGGTTATACGATGACCCGCGCCCGTCCGTTTACATCCAAAGATAGGGTTGTTTACCAAATCAATGGTAAGACAACAATGTCAAAGGAAAAGAAAAATGAACAAGAAAGACATTTGAGTAGGTAGATTGCTCTTAATTACTTGCTCCATATCAAAATAAACATCCTTGTTATTTTCAAAAGAATCACATACACTTTCAAACATCTTACAAAATTGAAAATTTTTTCAAAAAGATCAACATCTTTGTATACATTTTACGAACCAGAATCATTACAAAGTTTGCCTAAAGGATGGCGCCTTTTCAAAATACTTTCAAAGAACCACACAAAGCACATTTTCAAACAAAAGCAAGTGATCTAGCAAGTAACTAAGAGCCCATGGAAAACCATGGATGAAAAGGGTGCTAATACCTTCCCTTTTCATAATCTACCCCCCGAACTCAAGAAACAATCTCAAAGGTCTTTCCTGTGCTTTTTCACCTTTCCTTTTGGATAAAAGAAAAGTCGGTGGCGACTCTTGCTGACCGCAACATTTGCGATAAAACGCAAAAAACCTCAAGTCAATTCTCCCACCGTATCACAGTCATTAATAAAGCATTGGACGTTTTTACATATAAATTTTGCGCTCTCTGCCTTTATTTTCTGCTTTTTACTTTATCAAAAAAGTTATGCTCTTACACACACTCACATATCAAACTACAGATCCACATCCACTCTGGATCTCATTGATAACGGTTTTGCTATTGCTCATTATGACTTTGAAAATCTGATCTACCAAGCCGAGGACGAAGGTGAGGAAGATTGTGAGATACCGGGAGAGCTTGCCATACTGTTATGACAGGAAGAAAGGGCAATACATCCTCATGGAGAGAAATTGAGATAGTGAACTTGGGTACTGAAGAGGACAGAAAAGAAGTCAAGGTAGGTTCTAACTTGGAGCCCAATGTCAAATGGAGGTTAATACAGATACTACGTGACTATGTTGAGGTTTTTGCCTGGTTGTACAAAGACATGTTGGGACTTGACACTGATATTGTGGTTCATCGCCTACCTATAAAAGAGAATTTCCCTCCAGGCATGAAACAGATATCGGTGTCAAGTCCCGGCATGTCTTCGTACGACCAGGAAAAAACCTCAACATAGTCATGTAGTATCTGTATTATCGGTGGACTTGACACCGATATTGCGGCAATATGATTCGTTGTATGCGGGCAGAAGTCATGAAACAGTTCAATGTCGGTTTCTTAGTTGTCACGTACTATCCATAATGGGTCGCTAATGTTGTTCCAATAACTAAGAAGGACGGTAAGGTACGTATGTGTGTGGATTACAGAGACATGAATAAGGCAAGCCCCAAGGATGACTTTCCGCTTCCCCACATCGATGTTCTGGTTGACAACACTATACAGCATAAGATCTTCTCCTTCATGGATGGCTTCTCTGGATACAATCGGTTGTACCCCAAAATTTTCCCTCCCATATTTCTCAAGACATGTCAAGAATAATCTTCAAGTTGTTCAAAATGGCTCAAGGGTTGGACAGTCAAATCACCTCCTAAGGCAGTCAAGTCAAAATTAGGGTTTTGTGTTGCATCAAGGTCCTTACATCCAAATGGCCTCAAGTTCTTCCCAATGTCTTAATATGTTCTTAAGTTCATCCATGTCAAATTTCAAGCCTTGCAGAGGAAGTTTGGTCAATCAATTGCTCAAGAGACCCAAAAATCGACTGTGCTAGGACAAAAGTCAACTGTGTCCTAAATACAGTCAAACGTCAAGATTTTTTGTCAACATTCTCATTTTTAAGGATAATTCATCATTTGATCAAGGGTTGATCATGATTCATCAAGGATTGCTCAAGATTCATCAAGATTCAAAAGTTGCTAAATTAGGGTTTTGTAGGAAAAGTCAACTCAACTTTGACCAAGCATAACTTTCCCATATTTTATGAGAAATGACCCATCCAAAGCTCATTTTGAAGAGGATGAAATTTCCTACAATCCATATTCACACCCCAAGATCAAGAAATGCTCTCACAAAAAGTTACTAATTTGGACATTATAGGTCATTTTTGAAAGTCAACAAAAACACCTTTCTTGCCAAAGATTATAACTTGAGCATGGAACATCAAAATGAGACGATACCAAAAGGTTTGATTAGAGGACATCTCAAGGTTTCTAAAAAGTCCAAGAACACCTCCAAAAGTTCAAAAGTGAGGAAGTTATGCATTGTTGAAGTTGGACATTTTTCCAAATTTGCCAAAAGTCAACTATCCTCAAAACTCCAATTTTTGACAAAAGGGCCCACTTTTTTCCACTTGATATGGTCTTTTCATACCACACACGTGTCCCATATTTGATTTCATGGCCATTCATTTATTTTTCTATTTTATTTAATTTTTATTGATTTAATTCATTTTTAATCAATATTAAATCAAATAAAATCTAAAAATTGATGAAATCATATCTTTGTGATTGGTACAACTTTCAATTATCATCATGAATCAAATCAAACTCGTATCATGGCTTTTCATGTACAAAAAATCAGATTTGGCCTATATTTGGAAACTTGATAATGGTGATCATATCAAATCTCAAAACCTTGAATGCACTTGGATTATGGCCCATGTTTTGACCTAAATTCATTCTATTATATGCACACAAGAGAGGCAGACCAAGAAAACGCACAAGGAACTGTTGAAACGGCCAGAATAAGTTTGGAAAAAACTTGAAAAAGTGGAGATCGAATTCTGGTTTAGAGACATTTACAAAGCAAAAGCTGGACATAGCTCCCTTGCCTGATATCCTGTGAAGCTGTAGCAATCAAAACCAGCCCTTGAGACCATCTGAAACTCACTGTAAGTCATCACGAAACAAGCTCTGAACATGAAATCTAAATCTCTAATTCTTGCATCCTTTCATTGAAATAATTGCATATTCATACTTTGTGTTGTATTCTGAAACTTTTGGCATCACTGAATTTTATTTTCATAGCCTGTAACGCCATGCCCAGTTCTAGGGTTCGTACATCTTGTTTTTGGGGCTTTTAGTTGCAGGGGAAATCAAGGCCAATGCTTGACATGGATGAAACCAAGAGGAAGAGACGAATGTACTGGTGGTCTTAGTTTTCGTTTCCATGGCCTAGAACGAGTTTTTGAATCACTCCACGAATCTTCCTGCGGATAAAAATTCGCAGGTAAATAACCAGAGTTATTTTGGAGAAGACGACCAGGCGTCACCCTCCCATTGGTTCATTTAAAAATACGTGCTTTTATTTTTTTGTCCAGGCATAGTTGATTATTGTCCATATAATATTTGTTGTGTATATGAATAACAAAGAAACAGGCCAGCTCAGTTGGTGGAAGCGCTATTGGAAGACCCCTTGGGACATGGGTTCGAATCCCAGGTCCCCCAAAACTTTGTTAAACTTTTTCTCCAGATATTCACATGCAGCACTCCAAGCGTGGATCATCAAATGCCTCCAGATCTCAGTGTGCCAAGTGGCTTCAGGCCAAGATCCAAAAGCCAGATTTGAGCATCCACCATACTCCCTGGTCAACAAGCACGCAGGGAATCACAAGGGTCAAACAGGCTGGCGTAATTGGGCCTCAAATATTGCAACTCAAACCCTCTCTTCAGGCCCACACCCCCTGAGTATTTCTTTTACATTTTATTTCTTTTTCCTCATTTATTTATTTTTGTTAATTATTATTATTATTATTAAAAATTAACCAATTAACTTTTTTTTCATAAAAAAATTCAGAAAACAAAAATAATATTTTTTTAATTCCATTAATTTTATTATTTATTTTTGTAAATAAATATTAATTAATTTATTTAGTGTAAATAGGTTTAACATTAACATATTTCGCAATAAATTAAAATTAATTTAGAATTAGGTTTTTAATATTTTTTTAACCATTCTTATTTTATTTCCTTAATTAAAATAAAAACCCAAAAATATTTTCATTTTATTAATTAATTCAATTATTAATTTAGACTAATTTTTAATTCAAAAAATAACATAAATATGCTTTATTTAATAAAAAAAGGGTCAAAACCCTAAGACACTCCGATTTAATTTTTCTCGCGCGCGAATTACTTTTGATCCATATTTCAATATTGTAACTGCTTCGGGAATGTAATAGTTTTTAACTTAGGACTTTATTTATTTATTTATCGCTTTTATTTACTTTTCGCAATTTAATTTTTAAAAGGGTTTGTCTTTGGCGATGTAAATACTCGACGCCTTGTAATAGCTTAGATTTATTTTCCGCAATTTAATTTCCGCAACCATTAACTGTTAGATGTTTGAATAATAGGCAATGCATGACAAGATCAATTTTTAATTTAAAATCAACAGTAGCTCACCATTAACATGTACAAAGATAAATAACTGAAAAACAATACATCGCACATGCGCACTCTTAGGGTACACCTCACTTGGTTGCCTCGAACGTGGTCATTGAGTATAGGAAGTCTTAGAGGTCGCCCTCTTGTCCAAAGATCATAAGTTGCCTCGAAACGGTTGCCTCGGATAAAATGATCTAAGACATTAGGGTTACAGCTAAGGCATCCTAACATTGCTTTAGTGACCACACGTCCCTTAATCGAATTGACCCGAAAACTCCAACGATGGTGCTACCTACTCCTCAATAGTGGGATAACACTGTCTAAAGGACATTTGCACAAAAAAATTCCTTTTTGAGTAGGTAGATGTTCTTAAGTACTTGCTCCCTTTAAAACAAAAAACAAAACTTTTCGCACTTACACCCCTTTCAAACAAAAAACTCTTTTCGAACACACAATCACAAAGTAAAGCAAATTTTTGAAAACATAATGAGCAAGTACCTAAGAGCCCGTGGATAACCACGGATAGAAAGGGTGCTAACACCTTCCCTTTCTATAATCTACCTCCCGAACCTGAGAAATATCTCAAAAAGGAATTTTTCTGTGCTTTTGTCCTTTCCTTGTTGGATAAAATAAAAGACGGTGGAGACTCTTGCTTACCGCGACATTTTGAGAAAACAAACGCAAACGTGAACCATCATTCAAAAACAGTCAGTTCTATTCCCACCGATTAAAGAACTGGCGACTCTGCTGGGGAATATTAATAAGTGAGGTGTACCTTAGGATTAGATCACTATGTTTTCAATTGTATGCTTTGTATGCTTTAATTTTGTGGGCTTGTATCGGAGTTCTATAGATCCTAACCCGGATCTGGGGATACCCTTTAGGTAAGTAGCAATAAACTGTGAGGGATCTGTCCGGCGTAGACCGACACGGATGAAGCAGTAGCTACGTTGGTGTGGCACCTTGGTCTGTACCGATATCCCTTGTGTTGGAACAAGGAGAATATGGGTCTTCTAAGGAGTCATTAAGCACCAACTGACCTTAGAACCTTAAATTGACCAACTTGGCCATAGAACAGTAGCAGTATGCTACACTCATTGAGACTAAACTCTCGCGATGATTCCGGACGCAAGAAAAGGTTGCTAAACTGGAATTATGACTGATTGAGGGTAGTCAGTGATATTGAGATCCTCTAGAACCCGATTACTATTTTTAGGACAGGTCTTAACCAATTGAACTGAAAGAGGGTAGTACCTAAGCTCCATGCCAGCCTGAAATTTAAGGGCTCTCAGTGTGACTTGTGTGCCTTTACCATGTTTACTTTTTGTGGATACTTGTGGTGTGCCTTTATCATGACATCATGACATCATAACTTTGCATACATTTTGCATAAGGACTAACCTATTTCAAAGACAAGAGGGTTTCATCTTTGCTCTATTTTGTAGGTCATCATGATGCCCATGCGTAGTAATACTATCCGGATCAACTTTGTCCAAGTACCTACCCTGCTTAAAGATTTGGTTGTCAGGATTCCAGACACTACTTCCTTCATCAGAAGGCATGGTTCTCTTCTTAGTTTGGTCACTTCAAAATTGGACGAACAAATGATGAGTGTTCTGGTCCAATTCTATGATCCGTTGTACCATTGTTTTACTTTCCAGGACTTCCAGCTGGTGCCTACCCTAGAAGAGTTCTCTGAGCTGCTCGGTATCTCCGTCCTGGAACAGACTCCGTTTACTGGTTGGGAAAAGACTCTTAAGCCCGAAGAAATTGCTGCAGCCCTTCACTTGACCAAGGAGGAGGTAATGGCTAACTGGGAGACCAGAAGTGGAGCTAAGGGTTTTCTGGCTAAGTTTTTGGTTGACAAAGCTAATTACTTCTGGGACAGCTTAGACTTTAAGGCGTACGAGGACATTCTGGCTCTCTTGATTTATGGTCTGGTATTGTTTCTGAATCCTGACACTTTTGTTGATATTAATGCCATCAAGATCTTCATCTCTCAGAATCCGGTACCCACTCTCTTGGGTGATATCCTTCATCAGCTCTATGCTCGTACTTCCCGAAAGCGGGGAACTTTGATGTGATGTGCTCCTTTATTGTCGAGGTGGTTTATTTCGCATCTCCCTAAGTTCGTACTGAAGAACAAAGAAGGAATGGGCTGGGCTTATAGGGTGATGTCTCTTTATAATAATGACATTATCTGGACCCTCAAAGGAATGGATGAGGTGACTATCATTGATCGCTGTGGAGAGTATCCTAATGTTCCATTGATCGGAACCCATGGAGGGATTTCTTACAACCCATGTTTAGCTCTCCGTCAGTTTGGAAGAGCCAAAAGAGAAGGGCCTCATGAGATGTTGATGCCTCATATCATCTTTGATTTTCAGGGAGATAGCGACGAGCTGCGTCTGCATCCGTGCTCAGAAGTTAGGTATGCCATATGAAGCTGTCAGGCCTGTTAATCTTGAAGTTGCTAATGAGGAGGGGGCTCTTCCAACCATTCTCCACCCTTATATGCCCACTGATATTGGGGCACTGAAGAGGTCTTGGATGCAGTTAAGGGATGAACGGGATTCCTACCGAGAGAAGTTCAATGAACAGGAGCAGAAGATCCAGAAGCTGACTAGGCAACTGGAGAACGAGCGGATCCTGAATGATTATGTTCGCACTGAGAAGAAGAGACCATGGGAGCATTGATGGACCGTTGATGATTTCTTTTACAGTTTTTATTTACTTTTCAGTATTTCCATTCTTGTAACGCCTAAGGGCAGTTTGTTGAACAATTTAAATTTTGAAGTTTAAGTCTAATAAAGTGTGTTTCCTTTCTTGTTTACAAATTTGAATCTTGATTGTCTTTGAAATCATAAATCATACGCATTTCATCCCATGCACTTCATAAACAGGTACCCTTTACAGGTCTCTTATCTTCTTCGCTGTTTATTTCAGCAATCATCATGTCTACTGAACCTTCAACTGAGCAAGCTATCAAGGCCCTCCAGGCCCAGAATGCCCAATTTCAAGAGTTGTTCATGAATCTAGCTAAGGGTCAGCAGGACCTGAAGACCTTGATTCTGAAGGAGAAAAAGAAGAAGAAGAAGAGGACCATCCTGTTTAATACTGGACGCAGGTTTGGAAACGGGTTGCAGAATGAAGTTGATCTGACCACCTCATCTGGAGGGAAGGATAGTCCACAAGAAAGGAGGGCTTCTAGCCCCATGGTCTCCGACAACGAGACGGACTATGATGAAGAACAGTATCCTCCTGCTGAGGATAAGTACAAACAGCTGGAAGACCGTTTAAGCACTATGGAGATACAGAAAGTGCCCGGACTGGACTTCGGAGATCTGGGTCTATCCTCTGGGGTGGTGATTCCCCATAAGTTCAAGGCACCTGCCTTTGCCAAGTATGACGGAGTTTCTTGTCCAAAGTTGCATCTCCGGTCATATGTGAGGAAGATCCAACCTTACACTACTGATAAGAACTTATGGATCCATTTCTTTCAAGACAGACTCTCAGGGACTCAGCTTGAGTGGTTCTATCAGTTGGATGGAGCCAGTATCCGTAGCTGGGAAGATTTGGCTACTGCATTCTATAGGCAGTATCAGTACAACTCCGACCTCGCTCCTACGCGTACCCAACTCCAGGGTAAGTCAATAGGAACAGGTGAAGGATTCAAGGAGTATGCTCAAAAGTGGAGAGACCTTGTCGGAAGGGTGCAACCACCTTTGGTTGATCGTGAACTGGTTGACATGTTTTTGGGGACCCTGTCTGGTCCATTCTTTAACCATCTAATTGGAAGCTCTTCAGCTGGGTTTACAGATCTTATTTTGACTGGTGAGAGGATTGAAGCTGGTATTAAAGCTGGGAAGATACAGAAGGGTGCCTCATCGAGCACTGAGAAGAAGTCGTTTAAGAAAGAGTCCAGTGTTGTCTACAGTTCGAGAAGACAGAATAGGCCTGAACACCGCCAAGCTGTCAATGCAGTTGTTATTTCAAAACCTGCTGGTGCCCCTCAGCATCACAATCAACAAAAAGACAAGATACCTCGAAGGCAATTCACTCGTCTCAGCATGACTTTGTCTCAGATTCTGCCACAGTTGCTGAAGACCAATCTGGTGACTCTAAAAGAAGCTCCGAAGAATCCAAGTACCACATCACCAAAATACAACCCTAATGCCCGATGCGCTTTTCACTCTGATAGCCCGGGGCATAATACAGATGATTGTTGGGTCTTGAGGAACAGGGTGCAAGACCTAATTGATGCGAAGGAGATTAAGTTTGAGGCGCCCGAGAGGCCTAATGTTGTGACTTCTCCCATGCCCAAACATGGAGTAAATGCTGTAGAGGAAGACTTGTTTGTAGTTTCCGTGGATGATATTGTTACCCCTCTGATGACTGTCAAGAAGAACCTGTTGCTAGCCGGTTTATTTCTGGGTTGTGGCGAAGGTTGCCATATGTGTTCTGTTTTACCTACTGGTTGCCCATTTTTGAAGTCAGGTATCCAAAACCTGATGGATAATAAGGAGATCCTATTTGAAAAGGTTGTTGTTTCATCCGTTCCTACTGAAGAAGTTGCCATCATTACCATTTTCGACAATTCTTCCAAGGCTCCCTCGAGGAAGCCTGTTAGAATTACATCTATTCCGAAAATCGCGCCTGTAATCATCACTGTTCCGGGGCCCATCCCTTATACCTCTGACAAAGCTGTCCCTTGGCACTATGGGGCTGATGTTTATATTCTTGGAGTTAAGCAAGAGTTGGATGCTGATACCGGCATCAACAACATTACTAGACCTGCTAAGGTCACCCGCAGCGGTAGACTTTTCTCACCTGATATTGCTCCACCAACTGTCCTAAGACCTGTTGTCATTACACCTGCAAGTGTACCTATCACGATTCTTGATCAAGTTCCTATCCTTACCCCTGTCGTCGAGTTATCTAACGCTCGGGGCAAAGGGATCACCACTGATGTGCCTACCCAGACGGAGGCACTGAAGACCATTACTGTTGAAGCTTCCAAACAGGAGATGGAAGAGATTCTGAAGATTATTAAGAAGAGTGATTATAACGTAGTTGAGCAGCTGGGGAAAACCCCATCCAAGATTTCTATGTTGTCACTGTTGTTGTGTTCAGAGGCCCATGCCAAGGCTCTGATTACCTTCCTGAACACTACCCACGTGCCACAAGAGACATTGATCGGAAAAATAGCAAGTGTACTATTTTCACTGATGTAGTTATAAAGGGTTTTACCCCAAGTATCGATCACGAGGATTGCGTAGGAATATACAAGTTATTACACGAAGTCAATTAAACAAAAGAGCATAAGGGTGTTGTTTCAAATGATTAACGAAATAGATTAAAATACTAGGAATTAACTGAAATTAAAATTGAGCTTTTGATAATATGAAGATAATTCTAAGGTGGGGTGTGTGATTCATTCTCTAATTCCTCTGGATCAAGATCTCTTTAACAAGTTTATAGAATTCAATTATTTATTCTCAAGGATGCTTTTCCTAAGTCCTTAGTGAAAACCTTTTGGTTTAAAATCCGATTACCTAAGTCCTTAGAGAAATAGAAGAAAACCAAATCATTCAATTATCAAGAATTTCTAAATAACCTTACTATATCCCTAATCCTAGGTGATAATTATAAGGTTCAATTGTATACAAACCTTAACAATCGTAGTCCTACGAACTGTTAACCACATAACAATCCTTATTAATCAGATAAAGAAAGCATTAAAAACATTATACAATCGAATTGAATACAAGAAACATTAAATCAATGAAATACCTAATCCAGAGTTATTACAGATCGAATCAGGGACACCCCCCTAGCATTGGGGGTTTAGCCTCTCATAATATTCAAGAAACACAAGTGTAAAAGTTTAGACATTACAAATAATTGGGAGAACTCGGATCTTCAATGGTGTCCACCGTTGAATCTCTTCGTCTTCCAAAACCTCGTTTCCGTCCTCTTTTCTTCTCTGCAATTCTATCTTATGATCTCCAAAATTCCTTCTCTCTTGTTCTAAAGTTGTTTTTATATCCTCCTTCCATTCAGGTTGAAATCTTATGCCAAAAATACCCTTAATGATTCCCTTTGAGTGAGAAAACCTGGAAACAAATATTCAGCACGCGCTCATCAACACGGGCCGTGTTGCTGCACACGGGTGCCCGTGTTGATCTTCTGTTCTGGCAAAAATAACACATTTCTAGGCACTTTCTCACACGGCCCGTGTCTGTGAACACGGGTGCCTGTGTGAACTCTCTGTTTCAGATTCAAACTTGCTTTTCCAGCCACATTTCATCAGGGGTCGTGTTGCTCCACACGGGTGCCCGTGTTGACCTCTGAACTCAGCTTTTCCCGGCTTCTTTTATCCACTCGTGCGCGCCACAAGTTCCTATCTTTCCATTGCATCACCTGGACAACAACACTACCAACCAGCGCATAAAAAGACACTTTTTGTAACACTCATAAAGTAAAAATATGCGACAACTTCACACAAACGAAAATAAGAAAACTTACTTTAAAACACATGCAAATGCCACTTAGTGTTACCAAGACTATGAGTTCTTGTCGGAAAAAGGTGCGAAACTTACTAGAAATGGTGACCGATCACAACCCCACACTTATCTCATTGCTTGTCCTCAAGTGATGTATCGAGACGAAACAAAGGTCACCGACGAGATTCTTTTTCTTCATAACACAATCAGGTTATTCTCAAAACACCTTCACTTATCAATCGAGTCTATGGCATCCTTCATCAATCTATCGACCATATTATCACTTCCGAGCACTTGTTCACCTGCAAGCTTTTTCACAGTCTCACAAAATCTCTCCGGGTTAAAGTGTTTACACTCACAGTACCAAGGCATGCACATTACTTTTAACTTTGAAAACATTCTCGAATCACTACACACAAAGATTACACACACATTCAAGAGGTCTTTGGGTTGAAACATGGCTTGGGTTCGGTGGGGTAAACAAGGAATTGGATAACAAAGGGTTTTGGTGCTCGGGATTCATGTTGGTTTCACATATCTACTCTTAGTGGTTTGAATCGTAAGAATGGGGTTAAGACCTTCGACATCTTGTTTTTAGCTTTTTAGAGTCATTCATATGGTCTTTCGGACAAGTGGGCAAGTGTTGCGGAATTTTTCTTCGTTTTGTTTTTCAAACTTTCTCTTTGGATTTTCACAAAAAAAAAAAATTTCTTGCCCCTTTCTCAATGGTTCACAACCCCACACTTAGATTCTTTCGTGTATTTCAAGAGAATAACATTAATGCCGAGCGATAATATGAATAGTGAATATGTGGGTGGTAACAAAAATAACAACAATGAACAAAACAAAAATTACGGCTCAAAGGGGGTTGACTATGGACATAATGCATACAGGATGGCTAGAAAGGCTCGGGGCTACAGAAAGAAAATTGCCTCAGTGTGTGCTTTCGTAGTGTGCTTGTGTTATGAGAACATACGCAAAATCAAAGTGAATAGTGCCATACCTGACTGAACTCTCATGTGGACTTATGAATTTGGCTCTGAAATCTCACCGGGTAGGTTAAGCTTACATGCTCCGAGGTGCTCTTGGTGTCATGCGGTTTCCTTTCATCTGAGATATACCATACTACTCTCTTGGTTCCGTGTTGATGCTTTGCATCCTACCTTCTCCTCTTGATTGTGCCAACTTCCGTGGTGCCTGTGCAGATCAAGTATGGGGTGTGTTGTTCAACCACTAGCTATTTGTTTGCTCCCCTCTGATTTCTATCAATCACCTGGTAACACCATGACAACACTGCACCATACAAACTTGAACAAAACCACTTTTAAAAAAACAAAAGTAGTACAAACAAACCAAACAAACTAAACTATGAATTCAAAAACACAAAGCAAAGCAAAGCAATAAAATAGAACCTCCCCCACACCTGAACCAAACATTGGCCTCAATGTTTTAATTCACATGTGACGGAGATTACCTGGCTTACTGATACTGCGGTGGAGGAGGAGGATCCTGTGGAAAGTGCAACATAAGACGTCGCATCATATCCTGGACATCATCCACCACAGTTCCTTGTCGAAACAGCTAAACACTTTGTCTGGACTGCTCGGTACGGAGAGCAGTAATCTCTGTTTGTACCCACCCCCATTGATCTGGAGTCATGGAGGACGACCCAGCATATTGTTGGCCGAACTGCTGAGGAGGTGGGATAGGGTGGTCGGATCTGGAGTGTCATCCTCCATTTCGTCACCTGAAAAATTATGAGCATGTGGAGGGCTTTTCCCCATAGATGTACCTGTAGCTACATATAACCAGTTAGCAGGATTTGCAATAGAAATACAATTGGGTGCGGGTAGTGCCATAATATGTTGCTCATGACAAATCAGGGAGTAGTACCCCGGCTGAACCACAATCATCCTTTGATTGACAAGAGTTGTCATGTCAATCTTTTTACCCGGTATCGAGGGTTCCTCTATCAAAAGATGACTATAGTTCAAGCGATCAGCCAGTTGAGTGATCATCCCACCCACCGATATCTCCCCAGTGGAAGCATGCCCAACTTGTTTCAGGTGGTTAGCAGCAAAAGCCGCTATATTCACTCGTCCTACATCAATCATATTATGTAACAGAAAGAGCTCTCTCTTCGCACATACCCCCGTGCTATCTCCCCGCCCAAATAAAGTATAGGCTAGGCCTTTCTGTGCATATCGGAAACAAGGATTATGAATGCCCGTGGCTTTGGCCCTACTAGGGTTGTAACCAGCGGTACCTGTGATTGCCTCCCAAAATTCAGCAGCAGGAAAAGTCTCGGGTGGGGCTCCCGGTCCAGAGGATGGTCGTTTAAGGGCCGCCCCAACCTCTTCCACAGACAATGTATGCTTGTGACCAAACATAAAAAATTCGAGATCACCATAATAATCCAATTCGGAGCCATTCCACTTGTGTCTCAATTTAAATTCCACGGTGCTCAAAAATTCAAGAGTTAGGCCTTCAAAAGTTGGTGCCTCAAATAACATAAATGGCAGCATCCCAATGTTGTGAAACATACGGTATACCTCATCTTTAAGGCCTAACTTATTAAGTGTTTCAGCACAGATATAGCGGGTAGGGATTAATCTCCGCTGAATTAAAACATCATACCTCTCTTTGTGCTCAGGTTTAGTGAAGATAATGCCATGGGCATTCTCATCCGGAGTCCTACTTCTACCGGCGGCGCGACTAGGAGCGCGACGGGGCTTCTGCCTTGGTTGAGAGGATTCCGCGAAATCATCTCGCTTGGTGTGGCGCTGGATTGTTCTTTTAGGGGGCATGATAAGGTCTCTGCAAAAAAAAATGAAAACAAGACACAAACACCACCACAATAGAAAAAAACTCGAAAATTAAAATCGCACGAAATTAAAAACTAAACCGGAGAAGGTGTAGAGGATGGAGAGTAGAGCAACTTTAATGAACGCACAATGGTGTTTAAGTGAGTGGGTGATGGTGGAAGAGTGAGTTTTTGAAGATGGAAGTTAGGTTTTCATGGGAAAAAAATGAGAAACGGGAGAGTGGGTTGAATAAGGGAGAAGAAGAGTTATAAAGCAGGTGGGGTCCACAGAATTAATAAAATTAAATTTTTAAAATTCTGACCCGCACGCATCACACGGGCCGTGTTCCTGCACACGGGCGCCCGTGTTGAACTTCTGATAAGAACAACACGGGCCGTGTTTCCCCACACGGGTGCCCGTGTTGATGCCTCTGTAGGTTCCACAAAAAAAAAATTGTTTTATCTTGGCTCTCACATAGCACGGGCCGTGTTTCCCCACACGGGTGCCCGTGTTGATGCTCCTGTATGCACCAATTGTGAATTATCCTAGTGCTTTTTGACTCACGTCGCACCTACCGATCCAAACCTCTGACCACCTAAAATGAAATAAAATTGAACAAAATAAAAGAAAATGCGTTAGAATAAAATGAGCGTGGGTTGCCTCCCACGAAGCGCTTCGTTTAACGTCGCATGGCTCGACGGTCTACACCTCATCCGGTGAGACGCAAATGATCGATCACTCCTGCTCCTACTCCAGTGTAGTAGGGCTTCAACCTTTTTCCATTCACTTTGAATACATCCCCATTGTTTGGATTTTTAATTTCTACCGCTCCGTGAGGAAATACTGTCTGTACCACAAACGGACTAGACCACCAGGATTTCAACTTCCCAGGAAAAAGTTAAAGCCTGGAGTTAAATAGAAGCACTAACTGGCCTTCCCAAAAGTCCTTCTTGATGATTCTTTGATCATGCCACTTCCTTGTTTGTTCTTTGTACATCTTTGCATTTTCATAAGCTTGATCTCGAAATTCCTCTAACTCATGTAGTTGAAGAATACAAGACTCACCGGCTTTTACAATATCGTAATTAAGGAATTTAGAAGCCCAAAACGCCTTGTGTTCAAGCTCGAGTGGTAAATGGAAAGCTTTACCATAAACCAACTGATAGGGTGACATGCCTATGGGCGTTTTAAATGCAGTCCTGTATGCCCATAATGCATCTTCAAGCTTCATAGCCCAATCTTTTCTTGAAGCACTCACAGTCTTTTCGAGGATCTGCTTTATTTTCCTATTTGATACTTCGACCTGACCACTAGTCTGAGGGTGGTAAGGTGTTGCAATCTTGTGCTTCACATTATACTTCTTCAGCAGATTCTCCATCAACTTATTCAAGAAATGAGTACCTTCATCGCCTATGAGTGTTCTGGGTACACCAAATCTGGAGAAAATGTTGTTTTTGAGGAAATTCACTACCACCTTAGCATCATTCGTAGGAAGAGCTACTGCTTCAACCCACTTAGAGACGTAGTCCACCGCTACAAGGATGTAGTTTTCCCCAAAGGATGGTGGAAACGGTCCCATGAAATCAATACCCCACACATCAAATAATTCCACTTCAAGTATACCCTTCTGAGGCATCTGATTTCTTTTTGAAATATTCCCCGTTCTCTGACACCTGTTGCATTCTTTCACAATGCTTTGAGCGTCTTTGAACAATGTAGGCCAATATAACCCAGATTGTAAAACCTTTGCAGCCGTTCTGTCACCACTGAAATGCCCTCCATATTCAGAGTCATGGCATGCTTTTAGCACATCCCTTTGTTCCTCCTCGGGTACGCATCTTCTAATCAAGCCATCTATTCCCTTCTTGTATAAGAATGGATCATCCCACAAGTAGAACCTGCAATCATGTAAAAACTTTTTCTTTCGGTTATAGTCAAAATCATCAGGGATAATACCACCTACCAGATAGTTCGCATAGTCGGCGAACCAAGGCACACCAATAACAGTGAGGATATGTTCATCTGCGAACTCGTCCTTTATTGGGCGCGTATCTTCTATTTCTTCAATAGGTGACATTCGAGACAAGTGATCGGCCACAGTGTTTTCAGACCCTTTCTTGTCACGAATTTCCATATCAAACTCCTGAAGGAGTAAGATCCATCTTAGCAATCTTGGTTTAGAGTCCTGTTTAGCAAAAAGATACTTCAAGGCAGCGTGGTCAGTATAAACAATGACTCGGGAACCCAACAGATATTGCCTGAATTTATCAAAGGCATAAACAACCGCTAGCAACTCCTTTTCGGTGGTTGCATAATTCATCTGTGCAGGGTTTAACACATGACTAGCATAGTAAATGACATGTAATAATTTTTCTCTACGCTGTCCTAGAACCGCCCCTATTGCAATATCACTTGCATCACACATGATCTCGAAAGGTAGAGACCAATCAGAGGCTACAACAATTGGTGCCGACACTAATTTTTGCTTTATTTTGTCAAATGCTACGGCACACTCGTTATCAAAATTAAAGGTCTTGTCCTTAACTAAAAGCGTAGTTAAAGGTTTTGCTATTTTAGAGAAGTCTCTTATGAATCTGCGGTAAAAACCCGCATGCCCTAAGAAGCTTCGGATACCTTTTTCATTCATGGGAGGAGGCAATTTTGCTATGACTTCTATCTTGGCCTGGTCAACTTCTATTCCCTTATGCGAAATTTTGTGGCCCAAAACTATACCTTCACGCACCATGAAGTGACACTTCTCCCAGTTGAGGATTAGGTTGGTCTGTTGGAACCTTTCTAACACAAGAGCAAGGTTAGTTAAACAATTATCAAAAGACTTACCAAAAACCGAGAAGTCATCCATGAATACTTCCATATGCTTCTCAAGCATATCGGCAAAAATAGATTGCATGCATCTTTGAAATGTGGCTGGGGCGTTACATAACCCGAATGGCATTCTTCTGTAAGCAAAAACACCAAAAGGGCATGTAAACATGGTCTTCTCTTGGTCTTCAGGTGCGACAGCTATCTGATTGTACCCCGAGTAGCCATCGAGAAAACAATAGTACTCATGACTCGCTAACCTTTCTAACATCTGGTCGATAAAAGGCAACAGGAAGTGATCTTTTCTTGTCGCCAGATTCAGTCTGCGGTAATCAATACAGACTCTCTACCCTGTAACTGTCGTCTTGGGAATCAACTCATTCTTTTCATTCTTAATCACTGTAGTGCCACCTTTCTTTGGAACCACATGAACTGGACTCACCCATGAACTGTCGGATATTGGATAAATCATCCCTGCGTCCAAAAGTTTCACCACCTCCTTTCTAACTACTTCCTTCATCGCTGGATTGAGTCGTCGTTGAGGTTGGACAACTGGTTTGTGATCATCTTCCATTAGGATTTTGTGCATGCAAATTGTTGGAATTATTCCTTTCAAGTCTTCTATGGACCATCCAAGAGCACTCTTATGCTTTTTAAGAACTTTGACAAGCTTATCTTCTTGAAGGAATTCAAGGTGAGAACTTATGATGGTCGGGCACTTACTCTCAGTGTCTAAAAAACATATTTAAGGTTTTCCGGTAATTGTTTTAGTTCAGCCCCCTTCTTTGGTTCATCTTTACTTCCTTCCACTAACGGTTTCCTTAGCTCTTGCCATCGGTTGTGGCGAGAATTTTTGACAAATGATGTTGTTTCCATCATGGCTAAAACTTCACTATCTTTTTCATCAACTATCTCCTCTTCTCTAAAGATTGATAAACTCAAAACTCTCTCCAACGGTAACTTTTGTGTTGTCAAAGAATTTCCTTCATCACAAATTTGATCAATTACCTCAATGTGTTGACTTGTGGCAATGTCATCTTTGTACTTCATGGTGTTTCGCACATCAATCTTTAATTCCTCATCATAAACTTTCAAGGTCATAGTACCTTCCTCTATGTCGATCAAGCATCTCCCGGTCTCTAAAAATGGTCTCCCCAATATGATTGGTATCTCTTCATCTTCGGGCATCTCTAGAATAACAAAATCTATAGGGAACACGAACTTGTCGATTTTCACCAGCACGTCTTCTACCACTCCGTAAGGTCTTTTCACCGATTGGTCAGCAAACTGAAGTGTCATTCGTGTATCTTGTACTTTACCTATTCCCAATCTTTTGTAGATGGATAATGGCATAATACTTACACTTGCTCCTAAATCAATTAGAGCTTTCTTGAAAGACCTATCACCGATGGTGCATGGAATAGTTACTGAACCTCGATCTGTCTTTTTAACCGGAATCTTCATGCCCTGCAAAATAGCACCACACGTTTCAGTTAGAATAATCGGATCACTCTCGATGATCCGCTTCTTAGAAATAATATCCTTCATGAATTTTGCATAGGTTGGCATTTTCTCAAGTGCCTCTAAGAAGGGAATGTTCAGCTCAAGTTTCTTGAACATTTCCAAGAACTTCTCGAAATTCTTCTCATGTTGTTCTTTCTTCTTATTTCTTGTGGGGAAAGGAAGCTTAACCGCCGGTTTAGGTGTAACTATTTTTTCTTTTACCACCCTTTCATCCCCCGTGGCCTCTTGACTTACAACCTCATTTTCTTTAATCTCTACATCCACCTCAATCAACATATCTTCTTCATCAGAATTCTTCTCAGGTTTGTCATTGGATTTACTGCTTCTTGTAGTCACAGCATTCACATGATTATTGTCTCTGGGATTCGTAACCGTAGCACTAGGTAGAGCACCCTGTTGTTAAGAGTTAGTCATTTGTTGTGCAATCTGACTCATTTGGATTTCCAGATTTTTGATAGAGGCCCCTGTATTCCTCAGGTTGCTCCTGGTTTCTTCCTGGAATTGAGAATTTTGAGCGGCCATTTTTTCAATCGATATCTCCCAGTCTGCCTTCTTCGGTGTCTGTTGTTGACTTTGAGATTGGAACTGTTGTGGGTGGTGTTGAAATTGTTGCTGGTATGGAGGTTGTGGTTGTGGAGGTCTATATTGTTGTGGTTGCGCTGGAGCTTGAAACTGGTTTGGTCCTTGCTTTTGGAAGTTTCCTTGCTGATCCTTCCATGCGAAATTTGGATGATTTTTCCAACCTGGATTGTATGTATTGGCGTATGGATTGTTTTGCCTCAACATATGAATTTGTTCAACCTGTTCTTGCGTTGCCACACAATGCATAGAAAAATGCAGCCCACCACATATTTCACACAACACTGAAGTGATTGGCTCAACCTATGCTACTTTCTTTTCACCAATATTCATCTTCTTTAACCTTCTTTCCACTTCAATCGCAATCTGTTCCTCCATTTTAACCACTTGGTCTGCCAGCTTCAAATCAATTTTTCCTTCCGGTTGGCTTATTGCCTGATCATATAACTCGATGTGCTCGTTCGCGGCAATAGCTTCTATGATTCTCTTGATACCAGTGGCTGTTGAGAAATTAGTTGAGCCACCGGCTGCAGTGTCGATCAGTTGTTTTGTTTTAACTCGGAGACCATTAACAAACGTATGCATTTGTTCGGTTGAATCCATGTTATGAGTAGGACAAGCAACCAAACACCTCTTGAATCTTTTATATGCATCTCCTAGCAGTTCCCCTTCTTTCTACTTGAAATTAACGATATCGTATCTTTTACGAATGAAGACCGAAGTTGGGAAGTACTCATTAAGAAAAGCAGTTTCCATTTGTTCCTATGTGGTGATACTTCCAGCTGGAAGTGAGTAAAACCACTCTTCCGCATCTTCGGATAACGTGAAAGGGAACATCACAAGTCTCTTTGCTTCTTCGGAGTGGCCTTCTATCTTCAATGATGTTGTTGTGGTCAGGAATCTCTGTAGATGCTTATTCACATCTTCATTGATTCTCCCCGCAAAGGGCTTGCTTTCTAACTGTCGGATAGTGGAGGGATGTAGTTGGAAGTGTGCCACGTTAACCGGTTGATTCACTATGGTCATTCTTCCAAGCGGTGCATTCGCCCTTCCATAATCCCCCAAAAGTCTCTCTGGAGGGGGTGGATCAGCTGCCATAGTTTCGGGCTCGGATTCTGACTGTTCGGATGAAATAGATAATATTTCTTTGTCTTCTGATTCTGAAACTACCGGTGATTCTTCTTTTGAAGCCAGTCTTTTCCGCTTAACTTCTCGAAGTCGTGCTCTAAATAATCTTTCTGGTTCGGCGTCAAAAAGAAGTTCAGCTGAGGCCTTACGTCGCATACAAGATTAGACGATGATTAGTTGGGAGTAAAAATAAATAAATAAAAATACGCAAAATATAATTTTAATTGCAGAGCAATAAAATTCTAGTTGACTAAATAATGACTTATATTTTGGCAATCCCCGGCAACGGCGCCAAAAACTTGATCGGAAAAATAGCAAGTGTACTATTTTCACCGATGTAGTTATAAAGGGTTTTACCCCAAGTATCGATCACGAGGATTGCGTAGGAAAATACAAGTTATTACACGAAGTCAATTAAACAAAAGAGCATAAGGGTGTTGTTTCAAATGATTAACGAAATAGATTAAAATACTAGGAATTAACTGAAATGAAAACTGAGCTTTTGATAATATGAAGATAATGCTAAGGTGGGGTGTGTGATTCATTCTCTAATTCCTCTGGATCAAGATCTCTTTAACAAGTTTATAGAATTCAATTATTTATTCTCAAGGATGTTTTTCCTAAGTCCTTAGTGAAAACCTTTTGGTTTAAAATCCGATTACCTAAGTCCTTAGAGAAATAGAAGAAAACCAAATCATTCAATTATCAAGAATTTCTAAATAACCTTACTATATCCCTAATCCTAGGTGATAATTATAAGGTTCAATTGTATACAAACCTTAACAATCGTAGTCCTACGAACTGTTAACCACATAACAATCCTTATTGATCAGATAAAGAAAGCATTAAAAACAGTATACAATCGAATTGAATACTACAAACATTAAATCAATGAAATACCTAATCCAGAGTTATTACAGATCGAATCAGGGACACCCCCCTAGCATTGGGGGTTTAGCCTCTCATAATATTCAAGAAACACAAGTGTAAAAGTTTAGACATTACAAATAATTGGGAGAACTTGGATCTTCAATGGTGTCCACCATTGAATCTCTTCGTCTTCCAAAACCTCGTTTCCGTCCTCTTTTCTTCTCTGCAATTCTATCTTATGATCTCCAAAATTACTTCTCTCTTGTTCTAAAGTTGTTTTTATATCCTCCTTCCATTCAGGTTGAAATCCTATGCCAAAAATACCCTTAATGATTCCCTTTGAGTGAGAAAACCTGGAAACAAATATTCAGCACGCGCTCATCAACACGGGCCGTGTTGCTGCACACGGGTGCCCGTGTTGATCTTCTGTTCTGGCAAAAATAACACATTTCTAGGCACTTTCTCACACGGGCCGTGTCTGTGAACACGGGTGCCCGTGTGAACTCTCTGTTTCAGGTTCAAACTTGCTTTTCCAGCCACATTTCATCACGGGCCGTGTTGCTCCACACGGGTGCCCGTGTTGACCTCTGAACTCAGCTTTTCCCGGCTTCTTTTATCCACTCGTGCGCGCCACAAGTTCCTATCTTTCCATTGCATCACCTGGACAACAACACTACCAACCAGCGCATAAAAAGACACTTTTTGTAACACTCATAAAGTAAAAATATGCGACAACTTCACACAAACGAAAATAAGAAAACTTACTTTAAAACACATGCAAATGCCACTTAGTGTTACCAAGACTATGAGTTCTTGTCGGAAAAAGGTGCGAAACTTACTAGAAATGGTGACCGATCAGACATCAGCTGATCAGTTTACCGATTGTATGGCCAATTTAACTGCTGATAATGGTTTGGGTTTCTCCGACGCTGATTTGACTGCTAAAGGGAAGAACCATAATGATGCCCTGCATGTATCCATTGAATGCAGGGGCACTACTCTTGCACATGTATTGGTTGACACTGGTTCCTCGTTGAACGTCTTGCCCAAGAAAGCTCTAGACCGGTTGGATTGCGAAGGGTTGGAGCTAAAGCCAAGTAACATCATTGTCAGGGCCTTTGACGGGTCTAAAAGGATGGTGCATGGTGAGGTTGATATTCCAATTAAAGTTGGTTCTCAGGTCTTTAATTCTACATTCTACGTGATGGACATTCGGCCATCCTATTCTTGTTTGCTGGGTCGTCCATGGATCCATAAAGCTGGAGCCGTAACCTCAACGCTCCACTAGAAGATGAAGTACCCGGTCAGAGGGAAGTTTATGACAGTTCAGGGGGAGGAAGAGTACATGGTCAGCCACCTAGACTCGTTCAGATACGTAGAGATGGATGGGGAGTTCATTGAGACGCCATTTCAGCATTTTGAAGAGGTTCCTCAGACACTGGCATCAGTTGAGACTATGGTTGAAGATCCTCCTATGAAGATGGCTTCCTTAAAGGATGCCCGGGTTGTTATTGAGAAGGGAGAGTGTGCAAATTGGGGCCGACTTCTTGATTTTACACAGAAGACTAACAAGTTTGGTTTGGGTTTCACTGCAGAAGCTCAAAGGGCTATTCAAAGTGCAAGGATTGGAACACCTGCTGTGTTCATCAGCAACTCGGGAGTAAATGCCATTGAAGATGATGTGGAAGAGTCTGAATTCGACAGCTGGATCTATCCTACAACCAACGGTGGACCAAGTAACTGGACAACAAAGGACTTCATCCCTATTACTTTTGTTAACTAGTAATGAACTCTTTGTTTTGAATTTGTAACAGACAATGCTGTGAAACTTTATGGCCCGGTGTCTTACCCGGGGCACCGTGGCTTCATTTGTGAGGGCTTTTGTGTGCCATTTTCATATATCATTAATAAAAGCATTGGACGTTTCTTGCATTTCAAATTTTGTGCTCTTTGTTTTTCTTTATTATATATTGCAAAACAGCTATTTTACATACACTCACATATACAGGTCCACATCCACTCTGGATCTCACTGATAACGACTCTGCTACTGCCAGTTATGACTTCGAAAATCCGATCAACTTAGCCGAAGACGAAGGTGAAAATGATTGCAAAGTGCCTGGTGAACTTGCAAGACTGCTACTCCAGGAAGAGAGGGCCATTCAGCCACATGAAGAGCCGGTGGAAATAGTGAATCTGGGTACTGAAACAAACAAGAAAGAAGTCAAGATCGATACAAACTTGGAGCTTAGTGTGAAACAGCGGTTGATTCAGATGTTGCATGACTACGTTGAGATCTTTGCCTGGTCTTATGAAGATATTCCAGGGTTGGATACTGACATTGTGGTTCATCGCCTACCTACCAAGGAAGATTGTCCTCCGGTAAAACAGAAGGTTCGCCGTATGCGCCCAGAGATGTCTGAGAAAATCAAAGCCGAAGTTATGAAACAGTTTGACGCCGGTTTTCTAGCAGTGACTTCTTACCCTCAGTGGGTTGCCAATATGGTTCTTGTGCCGAAGAAGGATGGTAAGGTTCGAATGTGTGTGGACTACAGGGACTTGAACAGAGCAAGCCCTACGGATGACTTCCCTCTACCACACATCGACGTTCTGGTTGACAATACTGCTCAGCACAAGGTATTCTCCTTTATGGATGGTTTCTCCGGTTATAATCAGATAAAGATGGCTCTCGAAGACATGGAGAAGACGACCTTTGTTACTCAGTGGGGCACCTTTTGTTACAAGGTCATGCCTTTTGGATTGAAGAATGCTGGGGAAACATATCAGCGTGCCATAGTGGCTTTGTTTCATGACATGATCCATCATGAGATTGAAGTATACGTCAACGACATGATTGCAAGGTCCCAAACTGAGGAGGAACACCTTGACCATCTGCAGAAGCTGTTTGACAGGCTGAAGTTGTACAAACTAAGGTTAAACCCGAACAAGTGCACCTTCGAGGTGAGGTCTGGTAAGCTACTGGGTTTCATCGTGAGTGACAAAGGTATTCAAGTTGACCCTGCCAAAGTGAAAGCCATACAAGAGATTCCAGCTCCCAAGACAGAGAAAGAGGTCAGAGGCTTTCTAGGACGACTGAATTACATTGCCCGATTCATCTCACACCTAACTGCTACTTGTGAGCCAATCTTCAAGTTACTGAAGAAAGATCAAGTGGTACGTTGGAATAATGAATGTCAGGCCGCTTTCGAAAGGATCAAAGAGTATCTCCAGGAGCCACCTATTCTAATGCCACCAGTTGAAGGGAGACCTCTGATCTTATACTTGACAGTACTTGACAACTCAATGGGGTGTGTGCTGGGGCAGCATGACAAGTCTGGCCGAAAAGAGCATGCTATTTATTACCTTAGCAAAAAGTTTACCGACTGTGAGACCCGATACTCACTGCTAGAGAAAACTTGTTGTGCTTTGGCATGGGCTGCTCGCCGGCTGAGACAGTATATGCTGACTCACACTACTCTATTGATTTCAAAGATGGATCCAATCAAGTATATCTTCGAAAAACCTGCCTTGTCCAGAAGAATAGCAAGATGGAATATGATCTTGACTGAGTATGACATCCAGTACACAACTCAAAAAGCAATTAAGGGAAGTGTATTGGCAGACCATTTGGCACATCAGGCAGTGGATGATTACCAGTCTATGAACTTTGAATTTCCGGATGAGAATATCATGTTGATAACCGATTGTGAGACACCTGGACCAGATGAAGGACCTGAGGAGGGATCCCGATGGTCTATGTACTTTGATGGAGCTTCGAACGCTTTGGGTAATGGCATTGGCGCCGTGATCATATCTCCTAAAGGATCTCATACTCCTTTTACCGCCCGACTATGTTTCAACTGCACCAAAAATATGGCGGAGTATGAAGCGTGCATCATGGGTCTTCGAGCTGCAATTGACCTAAGGATTAAGTTTCTAAGTGTCTTCGGAGATTCCGCTCTCGTGATCAGTCAGATCAAAGGCGAGTGGGATACGAAACACCCAAATCTTATTCCTTACAAGGAGTATGTATTGACGTTGCTTCCCCATTTCAAAGAGATCACCTTTGAACACTTCCCTAGAGAGGAGAATCAGTTGGCGGACGCGCTAGCTACAATGTCTTCTATGTTCAAAGTCAATTGGGACAACGAGGCTCCTCGGATCATTATTGAAAGATTGGACGAACCTGCGCATTGTTGTGATATTGAGACTGAAGAGGTAACAGAAAAGCCCAGGTATCATGAGGTGAAGAGGTATCTTGAAGCTCAAGAGTACCCCGAGGGTGCATCTGTTAATGACAAGAAGTTTTTGAGGAGGTTTACAGCCAAGTTCTTCATCAGCAATGGCATTCTTTACAAACGTAACTATGATTCGACCTTACTATGTTGTGTGGATAAGAATGAAGCAGAAAGGATCATGGCAGATCTACATGAAGGTACTTTCGGGACTCATTCCAGTGGACACACCATGGCAAAGAAAATCCTTCGGGCAGGATACTACTGGTCCACAATGCAAGCTGACTGTTATAAGCATTCTCGGGCATGTCACAAGTGCCAAGTATATGCTGATAAGGTGCACATACCTCTAGTTCCTCTGAATGTCTTGATGGCACCTTGGCCTTTTGCAATGTGGGGCATTGATATGATTGGCGAGATCAGACCTACGGCATCTAACGGGCACCGTTTCATCCTGGTAGCTATTGATTACTTTACGAAGTGGGTTGAAGCTGCTTCATTTGCTACGGTAACCAAGAACATTGTGGCACGGTTCATTCGGCATAACCTGATTTGTCGATACGGTGTACCAGAGAGGATCATTACGGACAATGGTACCAATCTCAACAACAAGATGATCACTGAGCTCTGTGAGCAATTCAGGATACAACATCACAACTCTTCTCCCTACCGGCTGAAGATGAATGGGGTTGTCGAAGCGGCAAATAAGAACATTAAGAAGATTGTGCAGAAGATGACAGTGACATACAAAGACTGGCACGAGATGTTACCGTTTTCTCTTCATGGGTACCGTACCTCAACACGGACGTCAACAGGGGTAACACCCTATTCCTTGGTTTATGGCATGGAGGGAGTCTTGCCCATCGAAGTTCAGATACCCTCTCTCCGGATCATGAAGGATGCAGGTTTGAGTGAAGATGACTGGATGCAGACCCGGCTTGATCAACTGAATCTAATCAAGGAAAAAAGACTTACCGTTGTTTGTCATGGTCAGACGTACCAAAAACGGATGATCAAGGCATTTAACAAGAAAGTCAAACGACAAGAGTATCAAGTTGGGGACCTGGTAATCAAGCGCATTATTCTACCTCAAGGTGATCCCAGGGGAAAATGGACCCCTACTTACGAAGGGCCATTTGTGGTTAAGAACATTTTCTCAGGAGGAGCGATGTTTCTAACCACCATGGATGGTGACGACCTTCCTCACCCCGTCAATGCAGACATAGTAAAAAGATACTACGCATAATCAAAGACCCGCTAGGTTGACTGGCCTAGGCAAAAATAAGGGCTTCCCGGCGAACCAAAAGGGTTCGGGCAAAAATAAGGGATGAAAATAAAAAAATCTATACACCCGGCAAGTCGAAAACCTGAAAAGGCAGCTTGGGCAAAAATGGGTATCCCAGTGGACTGAAAACCCGAAAGGGCGGTCCAGGTAAAATTTAGGGATTAAAGCGTAACACTATGTCTCATTGGATCACCTCGCATCCAGACTTCGGTATCAACTATCAGGCTCGGACGACACCAATCAATCAGATTCATCTTCAACTAAGCAGCAAAGTGATGAGACGCTTGAAGATATAAAGGCAATAGCAGAGTTGGAACCCAGTGGGATTATTCACATAGCTGTTTTGTTTTCTTTTCACAAATTGTATAAATTCTATCTGTTTGGCGGGGTTCTCTTACTAGGACGTCAGCCTCTTGTACAAAAATGCATATTTACAGGCCAAACTTCAAAATCAATACAAATTCATTTTCAGACAAATTTCAAATTGTTTTTCCTTTATCTGTTTTGTTTTGCAAAGAACGTCCAACGTTCATTTTTGATATATGCATTTGACATTAATCGCTGCTCATAAATATTTACACGCAAAACAAAGGACGAATTACGGGTAATAACAGAAGCAAGGGCAATAAGAATTTTCCAAACTGTCTAGTTCCTCTGTCCACCAAGGTACCAAGGTAGGTTCAGCTGAAGAATATGACCAAGATACCATCACTCCCACAGAGTAAAACAGTAAGGGTAGATTTCCCAGCTGAGACTTGCAGCTATGTACAAATCAGTAATACTCTCCCCAAGAAGGGTTAATCTACCATCAGCCCTAAAAAGGTTGGGTATCCCCAGAAGATCTTAATCTTCCCCAGCGGAGTATAAAGATATTCCCCAGCAAGTATAAGAGCACCCCCGGCAGTCTTAGTATTCCCCAACAGGATATAAGAATGTTTCCCGGAAGAATACAAGATACCCCCAGTGGAGCCATTTCCCCAGCGCAGTCTAAAAAAAAGCTTCCCCACCAGAGTTGAATCATCTTACCCAGTAGACTCTGGAAGCCTATCCCCTGCGGAGCACAAATAAATCTCCCCAGCCAAATTCAGAAGGTTATCCTCACAAGAGTCTAACTGGGTTATCCTCAGCAAGTTGCAACTGAAGGATCATCCCCAACGAAGTTCTTTCTATCCCCAGCAGAGTTCATCATTAAAATCCCCAACAGAGTTTATCAACAGAATCCCCAGCGGAGTTATCGTTAAAATCTTCAGCAGAACGTCTCTTCCCCATAGAGTAATTCCCCTCGGAGTAATCTCTTCATCACTTTATTCCCCCAACGGAGTTTTTCTCTCCTACAGGTTTATCATCTTCGTTCATCATCCCCAGCGGAAACGAAGAACTCAACTCTATTCTCCAGCAGCTTCGGGATTTATTTTCCTCAGCTAAAACATTATATCCCCATACATCATGACACATGCATATATGCATCATACAAATACAATCACATTTATTTTGAGAACATCATTGCCTGATCCATATCATGCATTGCATATGACTGACCTTTACCTTTCAGGAAAGATACAGTTAAAGTTCTCAATTACGTCGAAGACCTGACTGGTTCTTAAATCTCAATTGAATTATCCTCGGTTGAATTTCAGATAAGGTTCTCAATCTCGGCAGTTTCCCTACGTCATAGTGTGGACGAGTACTATAACCTCAACAGTATACTCCATTGAGCACGAGTCAGTTCCTAGATCTTGATATTTTCCTCCGTCATAGTGTGGACAAGTTCTATAACCTCAACGGTATACTCCATTGAGCACGAGACAGTTCCTAGATCTTGATGAAGATGTTTCCCTATGTCATAGTGGGGACGAGTACTATAACCTCAACGGTATACTCCATTGAGCACGAGTCAGTTCCTAGATCTTGATGTTTTCCTCCGTCATAGTGGGGACGAGTACTATAACCTCAACGGTATACTCCATTGAGCACAAGTCAGTTCCTAGATCTTGATGTTTTCCTCCGTCATAGTGTGGACGATTACTATAACCTCAAAAGTATACTCCATTGAGCACGAGTCAAAACTAGATCTTGATGTTTTCCTCCGTCATAGTGTGGACAAGTTCTATAACCTCAACGGTATACTCCTTTGAGCACGAGACAATTCCTAGATCTTGATGAAGATGTTTCCCTACGTCATAGTGTGGGCGAGTACTATAACCTCAACGGTATACCCCATTGAGCACGAGTCAGTTCCTAGATCTTGATGTTTTCCTCCGTCATAGTGTGGACAAGTTCTATAACCTCAGCGGTATACTACGTTGAGCACGAGACAGTTCCTAGATATTGATGAAGATTTTTACCCCCAATTGAACTATGGACAGGTTCTTAAGACTCAGCCGAGGCATTCTCTCAGTTGAAGTACAGGCCAGATTCCTAAATCTCAACAAAGTTTAGACTTCCCCGGTGGAATCTTTTACAACCACGGGTATGCAAATTCTCGCTAAGGAATCTCTTATGCGATCGACACTCCTGCAGATGGCATATGTAAGCCCATCCTCCTACCAACAATCTCCAAATGGCATCTGTAAGCCCATTCCCGACATCACAATGCTAATACTACACCATGCGAGTGCAAATTTCTGGGCACTCTAGTGTTCAATTATCTTCCACCTTCAAATCACGAAAGGCTCGAAAGCCAATCTATATCCTCAGGTTTAAGAAAATTGAACAGGGGAAACTATTGTACCCCAAAATTTTCCCTCCCATATTTCTCAAGACATGTCAAGAATAATCTTCAAGTTGTTCAAAATGGCTCAAGGGTTGGACAGTTAAATCACCTCCTAAGGCAGTCAAGTCAAAATTAGGGTTTTGTGTTGCATCAAGGTCCTTACATCAAAATGGCCTCAAGTTATTCCCAATGTCTTAATATGTTCTTAAGTTCATCCATGTCAAATTTCAAGCCTTGCAGAGGAAGTTTGGTCAATCAATTGCTCAAGAGACCCAAAAATCGACCATGCTAGGGCAAAAGTCAATTGTGTCCTAAATAAAGTCAAACCTCAAGATTTTTTGTCAACATTCTCATTTTTAAGGATAATTCATCATTTGATCAAGGGTTGATCATAATTCATCAAGGATTGCTCAAGATTCATCAAGATTCAAAAGTTGCTAAATTAGGGTTTTGTAGGAAAAGTCAACTCAACTTTGACCAAGCATAACTTTCCCATACTTTATGATAAATGACCCATCCAAATCTCATTTTTTAGAGGATTCAATTTCCTACAATCCATCTTCACACCCCAAAATCAAGAAATGCTCTCACAAAAAGTTACTAATTTGGACATTATAGGTCATTTTTGAAAGTCAACAAAAACACCTTTCTTGCCAAAGATTATAACTTGAGAATGGAACATCAAAATGAGATGATACCAAAAGGTTTGATTATAGGACATCTCAAGGTTTCTAAAAAGTCCAAGAACACCTCCAAAAGTTCAAAAGTGAGGAAGTTATGCATTGTTGAAGTTGGGCATTTTTCCAAATTTGCCAAAAGTCAACTATCCTCAAAACTCCAATTTTTGACAAAAGGGCCCACTTTTTTCCACTTGATATGGTCTTGTAATACCACACACGTGTCCCATATTTGATTTCACGGCCATTCATTTATTTTTCTATTTTATTTAATTTTTATTGATTTAATTCATTTTTAATCAATATTAAATCAAATAAAATCTAAAAATTGATGAAATCATATCTTTGTGATTGGTACAACATTAAATTATCATCATGAATCAAATCAAACTCGTATGATGGCTTTTCATGCACAAAAAATCAGATTTGGCCTATATTTGGAAACTTGATAATGGTGATCATATCAAATCTCAAAACCTTGAATGCACTTGGATTATTGCCCATGTTTTGACCTAAATTCATTCTATTATATGCACACAAGAGAGGTAGACCAAGAAAACGCACAAGGAACTGTTGAAACGGCCAGAACAAGTTTGGAAAAAACCTTGAAAAAGTGGAGATCGAATTCTGGTTTAGAGACATTTACAAAGCAAAAGCTGGACATAGCTCCCTTGCCTGATATCCTGTGAAGCCGTAGCAATCAAAACCATCCCTTGAGACCATCTGAAACTCACTGTAAGTCATCACGAAACAAGCTCTGAACATGAAATCTAAATCTCTAATTCTTGCATCCTTTCATTGAAATAATTGCATATTCATACTTTGTGTTGTATTCTGAAACTTTTGGCATCACTGAATTTTATTTTCATAGCATGTAACGCCATGCCCAGTTCTAGGGTTCGTACATCTTGTTTTTGGGGCTTTTAGTTGCAGGGGAAATCAAGGCTAATGCTTGACATGGATGAAACCAGGAGGAAGAGACGAATGTACTGGTGGTCTTAGTTTTCATTTCCATGGCCTAGAACGAGTTTTAGAATCACTCCACGAAAATTCCTGCGGATAAAAATCCGCAGGTAAATAACCAGAGTTATTTTGGAGAAGACGACCAGGCGTAGCCCTCCCATTGGTTCATTTAAAAATACACGCTTTTATTTTTTTGTCCAGGCATAGTTGATTATTGTCCATATAATATTTGTTGTGTATATGAATAACAAAGAAACAGGTCAGCTCAGTTGGTGGAAGCGCTATTGGAAGACCCCTTGGGACCTGGGTTCGAATCCCAGGTCCCCCAAAACTTTGTTAAACTTTTTCTCCAGATATTCACATGCAGCACTCCAAGCGTGGATCATCAAATGCCTCCAGATCTCAATGTGCCAAGTGGCTTCAGGCCAAGATCCAAAATCCAGATTTGAGCATCCACCATACTCCCTGGTCAACAAGCACGCAGGGAATCACAAGGGTCAAACAGGCTGGCGTAATTGGGCCTAAAAAATTGCAACTCAAACCCTCTCTTCAGGCCCACACCCCCTGAGTATTTCTTTTACATTTTATTTCTTTTTCCTCATTTATTTATTTTTGTTAATTATTATTATTATTAAAAATTAACCAATTAACTCTTTTTTCATTAAAAAAAAACAGAAAACAAAAATAATATTTTTTTAATTCCATTAATTTTATTATTTATTTTTGTAAATAAATATTAATTAATTTATTTAGTGTAAATAGGTTTAACATTAACATATTTCGCAATAAATTAAAATTAATTTAGAATTAGGTTTTTAATATTTTTTTAACCATTCTTATTTTATTTCTTTAATTAAAATAAAAACCCAAAAATATTTTCATTTTATTAATTAATTCAATTATTAATTTAGACTAATTTTTAATTCAAAAAATAACAAAAATATGCTTTATTTAATAAAAAAAGGGTCAAAACCCTAAGACACTCCGATTTAATTTTTCTCGCGCGCGAATTACTTTTGATCCATATTTCAATATTGTAACTGCTTCGGGAATGTAATAGTTTTTAACTTAGGACTTTATTTATTTATTTTTCGCAATTTAATTTTTAAAAGGGTTTGTCTTTGGCGATGTAAATACCTGACGCCTTGTAATAGCTTAGATTTATTTTCCGCAATTTAATTTCCGCAACCATTAACTGTTAGATGTTTGAATAATAGGCAATGCATGACAAGATCAATTTTTAATTTAAAATCAACAGTAGCTCACCATTAACATGTACAAAGATAAATAACTGAAAAACAATACACTCGCACATGCGCACTCTTAGGGTACACCTCACTTGGTTGCCTCGAACGTGGTCATTGAGTATAGGAAGTCTTAGAGGTCTCCCTCTTGTCCAAAGATCATAAGTTGCCTCGAAACGGTTGCCTCGGATAAAATGATCTAAGACATTAGGGTTACCGCTAAGGCATCCTAACATTGCTTTAGTGACCACACATCCCTTAATCGAATTGACCCGAAAACTCCAACGATGGTGCTACCTACTCCTCAATAGTGGGATAACACTGTCTAAAGGACATTTGCACAGAAAAATCCTTTTTGAGTAGGCAGATGTTCTTAAGTACTTGCTCCCTTTAAAACAAAAAACAAAACTTTTCGCACTTACACCCCTTTCAAACAAAAAACTCTTTTCAAACACACAATCACAAAGTAAAGCAAATTTTTGAAAACATAATGAGAAAGTACCTAAGATCCCGTGGATAACCACAGATAGAAAGGGTGCTAACACCTTCCCTTTCTATAATCTACCTCCCGAACCCGAGAAATATCTCAAAAAGGAATTTTTCTATGCTTTTGTCCTTTCCTTGTTGGATAAAATAAAAGACGGTGGTGACTCTTGCTTACCGCGACATTTTGCGAAAACAAACGCAAACGCGAACCAGCATTCAAAAACAGTCAGTTCTATTCCCATCGATCACACAATCAAATCAAAATTACACCTGAGGACATAGAGAAGATGACCTTTTTTACATAGTGGGCACTTTCTGCTATAAGGTCATGCCTTTTGGACTAAAGAACGTTGGGGCAACCTATCAGCGCGCTAAGGTAGCTTTGTTCCACGATATGATTCACCACGAGATAGAAGTCTATGTTGATGACATGATAGCCATGTCTCAAACTGAGGAGGAACACCTTGATCACTTACAGAAACTATTTGACAGGCTGAAGAAATACAAATTAAGTCTAAACCTGAATAAGTGCACTTTCGAAGTAAGATCTGGTAAGCTCTTAGGTTTCGTAGTCAGTGGCAAAGGAATATAAGTGGATCCTGCAAAGTTCAAAGCTATACAAGAAATGTGAACTCCTCGCACTGAAAAGGAAGTTAGAGGATTCTTGGGACGCTTAAACTACATAGCCAGATTCATTTCACATTTGACGGCTACTTGTGAGCCAATCTTTAAATTACTGAAGAAAGATCAAGCAGTGAAGTGGAATGACGATTTCCAGAACACCTTTGACAAAATCAAGAAATATCTCCAAGAGCCTCCAATTCTGATGCTACCAGTTGAAGGAAGACCTTTGATAGTGTACTTAACATTATTAAATAATTAAATGGGGTGTGTGTTGGGGCAACATGACGAGTCTGGTCGAAAAGAGCATGCGATATACTGCCTTAGCAAAAAGTTTACCGAATGTGAAACAAAATACTCACTGCTCGAGAAAACTTGTTGTGCTTTGGCATGGGCTGCTCGCCGACTAAGACAGTATATGCTGACTCACACTACCTTATTGATATCTAAAATCGATCCTATCAAGTACATCTTTAAGAAGCCTGTTCTCTCTAGAAGAATAGCAAGATGGAAAATGATCCTGACCGAATACGACATTCAGTACACAACCCAGAAAGCAATTAAATGAAGTGTACTAGCTGATCATTTGGCTCATCAGGCTATGGACGGCTACCAATCCATGAATTTTGAGTTCCCGGATGAGAACATCATGTTAGTAACTGATTGTGAAGAGCCTGGATCAGATGAAGGATCTGAAAAAGGATCCGGATGGACTATGGTTTTTGATGTAGCTTCCAACGCTCTTGGAATGGCATCGGCACTGTGATCATATCTCCTGAAGGATGTCATACTCCTTTCAAGACTAGGCTATGTTTCAACTGTACCAACAATATGGCTGAGTATGAAGCATGTATCATGGGTCTCAAAGTTGCGATCGATTTAAGGATCAAGTTCTTAAGTGTGTTTGGAGACTCGACTTTGGTAATCAGCCAAATCAAAGGAGAATGGGACATGAAGCATCCTAATCTCATCCTGTACAAAGAGCATGTGTTGACATTAATCCCATACTTTGAAGAAATTACTTTTGAGCATTTTCCACGAGAGGAAAATCAACTAGCAGACGCGCTAGATATGATGTCATCCATGTCAAGGTCAGGTGGGATAATGAAGCTCCTCAGATCACTATTGAAAGGATGGATGAGCCAGCAAACTGTCACGAGATTGGTATTGAAGATATAATGGACAAACCTTGGTTCCATGGAGTCAAAAGATATCTCGATAGCCAAGAATATCCAGAGGGAGCTTCGGTCAATGATAAGAAATTCCTAAGAAGGTTCTCTGCCAAGTTCTTCCTCAGTAACAAGATCCTTTACAGGCGCAATCACGACTCTACCTTGCTTATGTGTGTAGACAAGAGTGAGGAAGAAAGGGTCATGGCTGACTTACACGAAGATACCTTTGGCACTCATTCCAGTGGACATTCAATAGCTAAAAAGATCCTACGAGCAGGATACTACTGGTTCACCATGGAAGAAGACTGTTATCAGCATTCGTGGACTTGTCACAAATGCCAGATCTATGCTGATAAGATACATGTGCCTCCACTTCCTCTAAACATCTTGACTGCTCCTTGGCCATTCGCAATGTGGGGCATCGACATGAATGGATAGATCAGACCTATAGCTTCCAATGGGCACCGCTTCATCCTGGTTACCATTGATTACCTCACAAAGTGGGTAGAGGCAGCTTCATTTGCTTCTGTTACCAAGAACATTGTGGCTCGATTTACATGACTTAACATTATCTATCGGTATGGTATCCCAGAAATAATATTAGAGATAATGGTACCAATATCAACAACACGATGATCACCGAGTTTTGCATGCAATTCAAAATCTAGCATCATAACTCTTCTCCCTATCGGCTGAAGATGAATGGCGTTGTTGAAGCTGCTAACAAAAATATCAAGAGAATCATACAGAAGATGACGATGACATATAAAGATTTGCATGAGATGTTACCATTTTCTCTTTAAGGTTACCACACCATAATATGCACATCAACAAGGGGAAACTCCTTTCTCTTTGGTATACGGTATGGAAGTTGTCCTGCCCATTGAAGTCCAGATCCCTTCCCTGAGAATCATGAAGGATGCATGGCTGAGTGAAGACGAATGGGTCCAGACTCGACTTGACCAGTTAAACCTGATTGACGAGAAGAGGCTCGCGGCTGTCTGCCATGGTCACATGTACCAAAAATGTATGATCAAAGCTTTTAATAAGAAGGTCAGACACCAGGTATAGCAGGCTGGTGACTTGGTAATCAAATGAATCATACTGCCGCAAGGTGATCCCAGGGGGTAAATGGACTCCCACATACGAAGGACCATTTGTAATCAAGAACATATTCTCTGGTGGAGCCATGATCCTAACCACTTGTTTATTGTGGAAAATGGTAAACAACAGTTGGTCCTCCCATAGTCCTAAACTGAGGGTAACTTGCGAGATCGACCAGTTGATCTCAAGACGCGTGCTAATATTTTTTGTTGTCACGCCTATTCCGTCGAAATACTAGTCAAGGGAAACAATTTTCTTTTCACTGGAGAAACATGTGTAATGGTTTTCCACACTATGATTTAATCGAATGACTGGAAACTCGTGACCGACAGAAGATATTCATACAAAAAAGCAAGACTCGTTAAACTAACTGACAGGTGACTTGTGACCCACAGATAGTGTCGAATTGTTTATGTGAAATAGAAGATAACGTATAGATCTTTCTCAACAGTAAAGAGAAAACAAATAAAGTACTCAAAAGATATAATTGAAAGATAAAATATTTTCATTGAAATAAAAATGGTGATTCACGTACGTCAAGCACTCTTCACTCTTGATTTCCTGACGCTCAGAATGAGAGAGTTTGACAAGTGATTTGAGAGTACAAGTGAACACACACAAACTACACAAAAGCTGCCTATTTATAGTGTTTACAAAGTAACTACCTAGATAAAATCTACGGATAATATTAACATCTCGAGATAACTGCTTCACTAGATACTACCACCTATTTGGCGCTCAAACACGTCGTGGATTGCTAGTAACTGCTCATGATTTTGAAGTTCCACCTATTTGGCGCTTGAACATGTCATGGGTTGCTGGTAACTACCCACGATTCCTCTAAGCCTCTTGAACATAAACAGCTCCTGCCTTGCTTCGACGCTTTCTTTCTGGCAAAGAATAATCACACTTCCTCTAAGTCTAAAAAACCCTTCTTTGTCGACAAAAAACATTTTCGACCAAGTCCTTGTCTTTAACCCTTTGGTCGACTAAACCAATTTTATCCTTCTGACATATCCTTTTATTTCTTCCTAGTCGACGTAGTTCAATTTCGACAATTTCAGTGTGACTCCTTCCAAGCATTAACTCTGACTTAATAAAACCAACTTTTCACACATTGGCTCCTGTTTCCCAAAAAACCCTTATTTTGGAGCATGACTCCTAACTTATGATAATATATTTATTTATCACATGTACTTGAATTCCTTAAGATTTTCCAACATAACAAAATGCCCCCTAGAGATGCCATTTTCGAATTTCGACTAATATGAGATAATGGCATCTCTGAAGCGTCGGTTTCACCATTCGACCAAATCGTTTCCATTTCTTAAAAAGTGAACATTATTGTTCTGTCTTTTTTGTGACGTCACGCAATCATGGTAGCGTACCACACCTTTCAGTTTTCGAGACGTGCGACATTAATTTCTTGCCATCATTGCACTTTTAGTGGGAAACATGGCTAACTAACTCACATTGGTCCTGTGGCACGCGCCCCACTAACTGACGTGATTTGAACTTTGGGAAATCACAAAAGTTTTTCCCATTATTTCCTCTTTCCTCGGGGTCTATAAATACCCTTATTTCCTATTTTTGATATTTTCCTTCACTTCTTCAATCCCTTTCTTTTTAGAAAGCAAAAACCCAGAAACGACACACCATCGTTGTTCTTCATCTTCATCGTCCTTCAACCTTTTACAATGGCAAATGTAAAAAATCAAACCTCTTCTCCAGCCGCCGCTCTTCAACTACGCCTTGTCAATGGCAAAGCCTATGTATCATAACCTCCATTTGCTGAGGAGAAATCCAAAATATGGCAATCTCAAGTACTTATCCCTCTCTCTCTTGAGGAGAAACCCTTAGCCTTTTTAGGACCACTTCCTGCTGATGCACCCTCTGAAATCTATGTAGATGGTAAGGAGGCGTTTTTCCTACTAGTACTACTACCAGACCCATCATCTCTTCTCCAAACCCTATATCACTTAAATATATTGATAGGAACTTTAGGACCGTTCCACCTTTGCGTTGCCCTAAATTTCGTGCTTGGATGGCACGTTTAGAAACTGCCAAAGGAGACCAATAGAAAAAGATGGGTATCTATACCCTTCTAGAACTTTCTTGATGTGGTCAACCTTATTCTAGTGGCATGCTCCTAGCTGCCATATATTTTTGGGAGGGGTCGACCAACACCTTTCATACTAAATGCGGTATGATCACTCCTACCTTGTTCGATGTTGCCGCCATCACTGGGATGAAACTATCTGGCACGGTTTTCAACTATAGAGATGTTGAACCTGTGCCAATAAGGTTTGATGTGGGTGAACTGGAAAGCCAACATATAAAAATTTCATCGACCATCATGCTCAAACCTCTGGTCATGTAACTTATGAAGAGCATGTGGCGTTTCTAACCTTGTGGCTATCTCGCTTTGTTTTTTGTTCCAGGTCAATGCAGGTGGCCAAACAATTTTCTTAGCTGGATACCCAGTTGCATATGGGTGAAAATGTTGCTTTAGGCCTCTCTCTATGCAGCTTTGACTGATGCTGCTAACCAAATAAAGCGTTTGACCCTAATAATCCAAAGAAAAAGAACGTCCTAGTCGATGGTCCCTTATGGCTCTTGCAGCTATGGTTGAATGCCACTTTCTCTGAGGAGATTAAGCCTTTTAGAAATAGAAAGGTAGCATGTCCTCCATCTCAAAGCCCTTCTCCCTCTGAATCCTATAGACAAAGGCTCCCCAAATCCTAAAGTCTTCAGGTTGTTGTTTACCATTATGTTGACAAGAGTCGACTTTACCCCCTCGATGGCCCCTTTTTGTGCTAGACAAGATGGCCCAGAGTGGTTTATTAGGGCTTTTCCACCCACGAGAGAAGAGGACAAGAAAAATTCTTTAATCCTTTGGAGGCGTTACTTGACTCCCCAATTCTTACCTAATGTGATTGTCTGCGTAAACCTAGGTTTGGTTGCTTACCAGCCTAACTTGGTGGCTCGACAATTTAGCCTCTATCAACTTGTTCCTAAATATTTATTCAATTCTCATGGGCTGCTGGTCGACATCACAACTGACCAACCCTTCGAAATGATCAAGGATGATATAGGGAATCTATGGGCACGAAGTCCCACGCTCACTCTCACTCCTTTCCAACCGTCTTTTTACTGCACCAAAGAATTTGAAACTTGGTGGCAGACACATTTTGTTACATTCATTGGTGATTCTAATGCTAAGCTGACTAAACTAACCACAACTTTCTAAAATATGCAAGCAAAGGCGACCAAGTGTAAGATTACTCATATTAAACAAATTCGAGCTTTCCAGGATTACTTTTGAATTGTGTACCGACCTAATGATCTTCGTCGGACCATCTATGAGGCTTCTGTAGAATTAAAGGAGAATGTAACTGATAGAATCTCGACACTAAAAATCCCTAGTTACGCGAAAGATAAATATCTTTACGCTCTTCATTTTGGAATCAAATTTCCTCCCTTTCCATCTAGCCCTTTGGCCTTGGCCTTTGGCCCACCTATTCCTGATTGGTGGTATTGCTCTATACTGGATATGCAAAATTCCTATAGGACAAAGGCCGACAGAGTGGTACCGACGAAGTATTACCTACCTAACTATTCGGGGAATCTTCATTATAATCTCTGATATATTAGAGTACTTTTGACTACACAAATTGGTAATGATTTCTGGAAAGTTTACCCTCCTTCCTGTTTTACTTTGGTTGCTTATCTGATTGTTTTACACTTGTCTTACAGCTATACCAATAGATCAGGCGGGTACGTTTCTGTCAGCAAACAAAAACCTTTAACGCGTCAGGTTTAAACTTCAAATTTTTGTCAGCTATCATTCTTGATTTGGCATATCTGACTTAGCTTAATTTTGTAGATCATTCCTGACCACACACCCTCCGACGACGAACCCATTTGTTCTTCACTCAAGAAGGCTTCTTCGGTGCATGTATTTATATACTTCTTGTTTCTATGTTGTTTACGCCCTAAACTTGTATTAATATTTTCCTTGTTTGCTAGAGTAAAAAACGCTCAGCGGATTTGGCTGCTCCCTCTGACAAATCCAAAAGGTCCAAGAAGGACAAAAATCATACTCCTGAGCGGGCTAAGGTATATTCTGTCGATTTAAAACTTCCATTATCGACTAACACAATTGCTTTGATTTACATCTTTCTTTGATACTATAGCCATCACTTGATGTTCAGCCCTCTCAATACTCCCACAAATCTAAAAGCCATAAGAGGAAAAAAATATTCCTCTACTGAAGGCGACATGGCGAAGAAGAAGTAGACAAAGGCACATATACCCCAGGGTGCTGAAGCAAAGGTTGGCTTGAAACTTGTTGATGAAACAGAGGAGCCAGCTGATGTTGAAATTCCTCTTATTACAAGAAGGAGACGTAATGTGGTTTTGGTCGAAAATCCTGAAGCCACTTTGGATTTGGGTGCTGACACCATCGTGGTCGACACAGCTCTGGTTACTCCGACTCGTGCCCCTATGGTTGATGAAGTTCAAAGCCCAATGAGAAACCTTACTGAAGTTTCATCTAAGGACGAGTCTGTCGATCTTAATCCGTCGACATAGGTATTAGCTGGTTGTTTTCTAGTTTATTTTGTTTTCTGCTTGTTGAATTTGTTTTGGCTAATACCTTTTATTACTTTCTTTAGGTTAACACCTCTGATCAACAACAACGTGTACCTGACTATACCCCTTTGTCATAAGCTTCTTCCCTTCACCATCATGAGAATCTTGACTTTGCTGATGTTGAGTTTATCAACCTGACAATTCCAGCTACTCTTAGTGACTCTAACCCAGTCACTAGTCCTGTCAAACATAAGGGTTATAGTTCGACTAGTTCTGATTCTAGCCTTTCAGATTCCCTGCAGGATTCAGAAGCAAATAAAAATGTCACCACTTCCCGAATTCCCCCCTCCCCTTAAAAGCACGCAAGGCGCGCCTCTCGTTTCTTCTGAGAGAACAAAGGTCGACTCACCCACTAAGCTAAAACACATGGGAGTCAATCCTTCTGGTCTAGGAGCAATTGCTATGTTGCATCGCTTTGTGAGTTCTCGCACTCATTCTATTGACTCCAACCCATCTCAAACACATAATGACAAGATGAGTCTTGAAGCGATTAAAGCCAAAAATCTGATGGCTAAAATTTGGGCTCATGCTTTGAATCCTGATCTGCGTCATCTGCTCCATTCTGATCCAACTCTTGGCCCAGAACTCTCAGAAGCTCTTGCTCAAATGAAGGAACTCAATATGTCTGAATCAGCCAGGTTGATGATAACGACATTTGAGAAAATTTTCATCCCTCTACGCCAAAATGTTGAAAGAATTCGAGCAAATGAGGTAGCGGTTGAGTCGAAGGAAGCCTTTGTGAAAGAAAAGTTGGATATGGTGGTGTAGATTACTGAAGAAATTAATGTTTTTTTAGCAATGGCTGAAAATAAGAAACAGGAACTGATTCCCAAACGAAACAGAGCTTTTGAAATTCGTAACCAGATTTCTGCTCTCAACAAGGAATTAGAATTAATCACCAAGTAAGAGGAAGAAATTAACAATGTGATTAATCCAATCCAAGCAAAAGCTGAGCAAATGGATGTGGATGTCGTGGTTGAAAGTGATGCGATTTCTTTTGTTGAAACAGAGCTTGAAACACTTAGGATTCAGGCAGAAGGTTTTGAATATCAAGCCACTAACCTCCATGGTGAACTGTAGTCGTTTCAAGCCAAATTTAAGCATTTTTAATCATTATAACAACAATCTTGTAATTTCTTCATGGCTCTAAGCCAAATTTTAATGAATCCTTTATTTGTTCGTTTTATATGTAATCTCCATATTTTATGCGTGTTTTGAATTTACTGGTCTCAACAAAATTTTACCAGCTCGTTGGTTTGACGAATATTTATTCTGTCGAGATTTTGATTTCTTGAAGAATGGGCTTATACTTTTTTAAGTACTTTCCATTTACCCTTAAGATCCGTCGATCTGGGGCTAACGCCTCAAGCTCATAGGAATTATTTGAAAAAACTTGTATCACCTTAAAAGGTCCTTCCTAATTTGGAGACCATTTCCCTAAAACCCTATCTTTTTTGTCCATAGGCAATATCACTTTCCATACTAGATCATCGACAGCAAATACTTTATCCTTTACTTTTTTATTGTAAGCTCTGGCGACTCTTTCTTTCTATCTTATTAATGAATCAAGGGCCAACATCCTTTCCTCATCTATGTCGATAAGCTCGTCTGCCATTATATTCCAGTAATCCTCAGATGGTATTTCATGTTGTCTTTTGATTCTTATTGATTGGACATGTATCTCCACTGGTAACATTGCATCATACCCATATGCTAGTCGAAATGGAGTATTTCCTGTTGCTTCCTTAGGGGAAGTTCTACACGCCCATCAGGCTTGATCCAATGTTTTATGCCAATTCTTTGGCTTCTTTCCTACATGCTTCTTAATTAGGCTAATTATCACTTTATTGGAAGCTTCGACTTGGCCATTTTCTTGAGCATAGTAAGGAGTAGAAGTTAACAATTTAATTCCAACTTCTTGCGCAAATTCTTGCATTTTTCCTCCAGTAAACACTAATCCTTGGTCGGTCATAATTGTTTATGGAATTCCAAACTGACAGATGATGTGATTTTGTATAAAATTAATAACAGCTTATTGGTCGACGTTACTTAAAGCTACTACCTCGACCAATTTTGTAAAGTAATCAATACCGACTAAAATATATCTTTACTGTTTTGATGATGTTGGTTTTATTTCTCCAATCACATCTAAATCCCATCCTCTGAATGGCCAGGGATTTATAACTACATGTAATTCACTTTTCGGGACATGTTGTATGCCCCCATGCATTTGGCATTCTCGGCAACCTTTAGCAAATTCGATGCAATCTTTTAGCATAGAAGGCCAATAGATGCCTGAATGCCCCAAAAGCCATTTCGTTTTGTGTCCTGCTTTATGTGCACCACATGCTCTACTATGCACACTTGAAACTTCCACGTATGCCTCACTTTCTCCAAGGCATTTTAACAAAACTCCTTCAGTAGTTTTCTTAAATAATTCGTTCTCTATCAAAACATAACTGAGAGCACAATACTTGATCTTACAATCTGTCGACCCCATGGGGATGTGCAGATAGTTAGCCAATGGCTTTCACCAATCATTCTCTTGTCCATTGTCAATGGTTAAAATTTGAAAATTTTCGGCATCTATACCCCTTAACTTCACGATCGACAAATCTGAAGGGGATAACAAAGTTGCTCAAACTTTCTCTCTTACTTGGGTAAGTTCTTAATTTTGATCTCTCTTGTTTCCTGAGGCTTCTTGTGCTAGGTCATTAGCCTTTTCATTCTCTCTTCGAGGTATTTGTCGAATACTTACTTGCTCGAATTGTTTTAATAATCTAATGGTAATCACAAAATACGTGATTAAATTTTCTTTAACACATTTGTACTCCTTTGATACTTGTTTAATCACTTATTTAGAGTCTCTCATAATTTCAACGTTCCTTGCCCCCAAATATAGAAGCAGTTCAAGTCATGTTATTAAGGACTCGTATTCTGCTTCACTGTTTGTGCATATACCATCGATTTTATACTTGAACTCTGCTGGAATTCCACTGGGAGAAATTATAATTCCTCCTATTCCAACTCCATTCTCATGGTTAGAACCATCAAAGTATAATTTCCATGGCACTAAATCTACATAATTTTAAGGTATACCAACCATTGAATGGTCGACCAAAAAATCTGCCACTACTTGTCCTTTCATTGCTTTTAAGGGCATGTAAGTCAGAGAATACTTTGTTAATGCTAAAGCCCATTTACCAATTCGACTATGTAAAATTGGTTTGGATAACATGTGCTTAATAATATCGAAATGAGAAGATACATACATATCAACAAGCTTAATATATTTCTTTAGTTTAATACAAGAGAAATACAGGCAAATGCATAGTTTTTCTATATCACTATACCTAGTCTCGGGATTATTTAGCATTCGACTAAGATGATACACAGGTCTCTCGACACCTTTTTTGTCCTGTTGGACTAACATACTACCTATAGTCGCATATGAGGATGCAATATATAACCTCATAGGCCTATGTCTAACAGGAGGTGCCAATATTGGAGGCTTTACTAAGTAGTCTTTGATTTTGTCGAAAGCCTCTTGATGCTCCTCTTGCCAAATGATATCTTTATTTTTTAGTCAAAGTAGTGGTGAAAATACTTTGGTTTTTCCACTTAAGTTGGATATGAACCTCCTTAGGAAATTTATCTTGCCTAACAAAGATTGAAGTTCCTTTTTGGTCGACGGTGGTTTGATATCCATGATGGCTTTGGTCTTACTTTGATTTACTTTTATGCCTTTTTTATGCACCACAAAGCCAAGAAAATCACCTGCCTGCACACACAAAAGCACATTTTAATGGATTCAATTTTAATCCATGGTTTCTCATCCTTTCGAAAGACTTTCGAAGGTGTTGCAGATGAGTTGGTTTACTGTTCGACTTTATTACAATATCATCAATGTAAACTTGCATGAAATCTTCAATAAAATCATGAAACATAGAATTCATTACCCTTTGATATGTCGCTTCAGCATTTTTTAAACCTAATGGAATGACAACCCATTTTTTAAACTGAATCTGCAATAAAAATTTGGTTATAACCAGAATAACCATCAAGCATACTTAGATATTCAAAACCAGCGACCGGGTCGACCAACATTTCTGCCACAGGCATGACATACTCGTCTTTTGGGGTAGCAACATTTAAATCTCTAAAATCTATGCATACCCTTAATTTTACATTTTTCTTAATTACTGGCACAATGTTTGCCAACCAGTCAACATATCTTGCAGTTCTTATGAATCTGCTTTTGAGGAGTCTTTCTACCTCCTCTTTGATTTTCGACATTATGGATGGAGCGAAATGTCCAGGCGTATGCTTTACTGGTTTCTTTCTAGCTTTTATTGGTAATTTTAGTTCTACCAAGTCCCTACTTAAACCTGGCATTTCATTATAGTCCCAAGCAAAACAATCTTTAAATTCTTTTAATAAAGATATTACCTCATATTTCAACTTTGGGTCGATGTTGGCGCTGATATAAGTTGGTCTTTTATCCCCCCTTTTCGCCAAGATCTATTTCTTCTAAATGGTATTGTGGCTGCATCTTTTCTGGTGCCATTGGATCCTTTTCGAAGCCTAAGGGTTATTCATCATATATGCAGTCCAGGAGCTGCTTATTGATGTTTTCTTCGATCGTCTCTGGTATATCTAGTATCTTTAGCTCAATAGCCAAAGTAGCTCCTTCATTTAGAACTTGTGTTTTATTGGCTTCAACAACCATACTTTCTTCAGCTTCCAGTGCCAAATTTATTTTACTTTCAGTGATATATGCTGAAATCTTATTTAGAGCATCTAGCTCATACATCATCATTGATGTCTCCCCAGCCTGTCGGCCAGTTAGCACAGTATGGATCCTCGAGAGGTTCCACATCCCATATAAAGCCATAGGTTTCATGTAACTTCTGAAACAAATGCTTCATCAAGGTTGGCATATACTTCTTCAGCAAGTTGACATGGGGAAATATTAGCCAATTTCCTGCCGAACTGCTTCTTTCCAACATTGTTCACATCTTCCATAAAATACCCTTGATCAGCTTCAATATTCTCGACTATGCCATCTTCCCTCCAGATCACCAAACGCTGATGCATAGAGGATGGCACAACCCCTACTCCGTGCAGCCATTCTCTCCATACTAGGAGATTGTAACTTGGCTTTCCTTGAATCATCATGAAAATAGTCGGCCTAGTAACTGAGCCGACAGTGATGTCCACTTGGATCACACCCATGGTGTTTCTAGTTCTTCCTTCGTAGTCTGATAACACCACGTTATGAGATCTAACATCGGTGTCATATTTACCGATTTTCTGTAACAGGCGGTGTGGAATAATGTTCACCGTAGCACCACTGTCTATCAACACCTTGTTGATAGCCACCCCTTCGAACTTAGCCCTTATTAAAAGGGGCTTTAAATGGCTCCTCATCGCCATATTTGGTTTCTCAAAGAAAGCATCTTGGTTCTCAATGGAACCATTATTCATGACAAAATAGCACGTTGGCTTGTGTAAATCCATCTCCTCAGTATCCATGTCTGCTGAATCCTCTACTTTCGTCAAGCAATCGTATTCTGCTGGCAGAATTGATACTATGTTGACTAAGATATTCAAACTCTCTTCAGAGTCGAAATCAAAATCGTCAGTGGCTTCTCCATAACATTTGGAAGTTGGTCGATTCACGAATTCTTTGATTAGTTCTTTCACGGAGGAGTCAACTTTCACCTGGTACTGCCTCTGATTGCCACCTTTGTTTGCAGCAAATTTGCCAGCAGCCGCTTGCCTCTCAGCTTGCTTTCGACGCTGGAAGCGTCTCCATTGGGTTCGAGTCATGGGATTCTTCCCCATGTAGTTTTCAGAGATGTGGCTTTTCTTCTCTGACTTGAACTCATGTCGGTAGTCAATAGCCAACCTCCCTCTATTTGGTGCCCCATCAATTGGTGCGCCCTTTCTCCCTTGGTGTTTAATCCAGGTCCCGTTAGGAGCTTTCGCTGAGGGAATATAACTCCTAGGTTTAACATGCGAGTTTCCCATAGCTCTCCTTTGGTCCCTAGGTGTAGGGAACCTTTGATTGTGTGGCTTGGTTCTGTTCTTATCTAACTGTAGCTTCTAGAAATTTTCAGAAGCTATTTTGTCAGTCAAAGCGCCACATCTAGGACACAAGCAAGCTTGTGAACCTTTATTCTTACAGCAGTAAAGGAAGTCTAGCAAATCTTCCTCAGGCCTTGGGTACACATCTGCTAGGCCGACATCAGGACTTTCTCTAGTGTCCTCTTTGACCATATTGTCCACAGGAAATTCAGTAATCTCTACCATGTTGATGCCCACTGGGTCAATAAACAAAGTTTCCTCTTTCCTAAGAGGATCAGTATCAATCTTCATCTTTCTTGTAGCAAACTTCAGCCTACCCTCTTGCAGCGACTTTTGCATGAGATCCCTGAAAAGGTAACATTGAGAGGTTGTATGACCAAGATAATTATGAAATTTACAAAAACCTATTTTCTGTCGTTGTTCTAATGGTGGTAATTTAGCACTTGGGGATACTAAAATTTGACCATCTTTAACCAGTAAATCAAAAATTTCTTCACACTTAGTGACATCAAACGTATAAGTTTTTGCTGGGAATTATGGATTATTTTCGACTGTATTCTTTCCTTTAGCGGGAAATAATGATTTACACTCATATGCTGGCCCTGGCTTCATTTCAGCTAAGTCGACCTCTGCCTCTGTTGGTGAGGTATAGTCGGCCTTACAAATGGGATATGTGTCATCATAATCTATGAAGGCTACTTTTTCTTTTCTAGTCTTAGCCTTAGTATGTCTGACTTTTTCTAGTCGCAGACACTCTAGATGTCGAACTCTATCAGCTAACTGTGACATACTTTTCATGAAGGTTGGATCTATTTTCTTCCTAATGGAATAATCTAAACCTCCAGCAGCTATTTGAACAGGCTCATGTTCTGGCACTTGAGTAAAGCATATTGCTTTTAATGAACTAAATCTTTTTAGATAATCATCAATGGTTTCAGCAAACCTTCTTTTAATGTTTGATAATTCGACCAAACAAATTTTCGAATGACCCTCATAAAACTGTTCATGGAAAAGTTTCTCCAACTTCGTCCATGAGTCAAACGACTTTGGGGGTAAAGTGGTAAACCACGTGAAAGCTACCTTAGTAAGGGAAGAAGAAAAGTCCTTTACCCTTAAATTTTTATTATTCGACATATCCCCAGATTCAGTTAGATATTTGGAAATATGTTCCACCGTCGAATCTCCAGATTCTCCCCCAAATTTCATATACTTAGGGATTTTCCATCCTCTAGGGTTTTCAGTCTGTAAAATATATTCAGACAAAGGGGAGGAATATGTTGGCCTCTGAAGTGCAGTATTCATACCATTTCTGGCCATAATTATTTTGAAAATGGTGGTTCAATTATTTTCAATGGCTAAGTCTTCTTGTCGAATTTGAACAACGACTTGATCAGCCTCTTGATGTCGATCTACTAATACCCTAGGTGGATCGACCATCAAATTCCTTGGAGGCACTACCATTTTCCCTGGATGGACAATTTCATCCTGTATTACCCCACGTCTATTTGACTAGGGGAATCTAGTCGAACTGGTGGTGCCTATCGAATAGGTGCTAGGGGAGCACCTAAAAATTTACACAAACGCGTTAATTAGGAAATCACCTGTCGATTTGTTTCAACAGACTTCCTATTAGTCTCAGTCGACTCTTGTACTATGGGATTAAATACATTACCCACCTGGTTAGTTAACATATTAACCAACTCATGGTTACTATCATTCATTTGTTTCCTTAATACAACTACTAAAGTATTAGTAAGAGGCGGTACTAAGGGTTGAAAAGGCACTACCCTATTTTGGTTGCTTCTATTATTCCCCCTGGCGTAGATCCTTGTAAAGGAGAGTTCAAATTTTGAACATTATCTGACACCACTGCTGTATTCGATGTCAACTGATATCCTGGCATCATGGAATATGGCATTCCATAAGCAGGATCTACATTACCAAAACGAGGCACATTAGGTATGGTAGTCGTAGTCATTTCTGGTCTTGGGCTTCTCGATGGAGCCTGAGACATTTGTACGGAAACCGCAGCAGTCGACCCTACTGGAGGAAAAAGTGCTACTTGTGAAACTACTGGATCAGTAGTGATTAAAGTTCGTGACGGTATTTCGTCTATGTTTGGATTATCAGGAATTGTCATTCTTGATATTTCCTTCCTAGATAATGGTTTATTATACTCTTTGGTTAACTTCCCATTTCTAAGTTGCAATCACTTATAAATACTTAAGACCAATTCTTAGCACTGGGTCCCACCGGGTGTGCCAATTTGTTTATTATGGAAAATGGTAAACAACTGCTGGTACTCCCAGAGTCCTAAACTCAGGGTAACTTGCAAGATCAACCAATTGATCTCAAGACGCATGCTAAGAGTTTTTTCTATCACATCTATTCCTTCGAATTATTAGTCAAGGGAAACAGTTTTCTTTTGACTGGAGAAACGGGTGTAATGGTTTTCCACACTATGATTTAATCAACTGACTGGTAACTCGTGACCGAAAGAAGATATTCATACAAAAAAGCGAGACTCACTAAACTAATTGACAGGTGACTCGTGACCCACAGATAGTGTAGAATTGTTTATGTGAAATAGAAGATAACATATAGATCTTGCTCAACAGTAAAGAGAAAACAGATAAAGTACTCAAAACATATAATTGAAAGATAAAAGGTTTGGATTGAAATAAAAATGGTGATTCACGTACATCGAGCACTCTTCAATCTTGATTTCCTGACGCTCGGAATGAGAGAGTTTGACAAGTGATTTGAGAGAACAAGTGAACACACACAAACTACATAAAATCTGCCTATTTATAGTGTTTACAAAGTAACTACCTAGATAAAATCTACGGCTAATATTAACATCTTGAGGTAACTACTTCATTAGATGCTGCCACCTATTTGCTGCTCAAACACGTCATGGATTGCTAGTATCTGCTCATGATTTTGAAGTTCCACCTATTTGGTGCTTGAACACGTCGTGGGTTGGTGGTAACTGCACGCGATTCCTCTAAGCCTATTAAAGATAAACCGCTTATTCCTTGCTTCAACGCTTTCTTTCTATCAAAGAATAATCACACTTCCTCTAAGTCCAAGTGTGATATGGTGGGGGAACTGACTTGAGGGTTTTGCGTTTGATCGCAAATGTTGCAGTTTAGCAAGAGTCACCACTGACTTTTCTTTTATCCAAAAGGAAAGGTGAAAAGCACATAAAAGACCTTTGAGATTGTTTCTTGAGTTATGGGGGTAGATTATGAAAAGGGAAGGTATTAGCACCCTTTCCATCCATGGTTTTTCCATGGGCTCTTAGTTACTTGCTAGATCACTTGCTTTTGTTTGAAATTGTGCTTTGTGTGGTTTTTGAAAGTATTTTGTAAAATAGGTCATTGTTTAGGCAATCTTTGTAATTATTCTTGTTCGTAAGAATGTATACAAAGATGTTTGATCTTTTGAAAATGTTTTCAAGTTTTGTAAGATGTTTTGAAAGTGTAAGTGTTTGTTTTTAAAAATAGCAAGGATGTTTTGTTTGAAATGGAGCAAGTAATTAGGAGAAATCTACCTACTCAAATGTCTTTCTTGTTCATTTTATTTTCCTTTAACATTGTTGTCTTGCCATTGGTTTGGTAAGCAACCCTATATTTGGATGTTAACGGGACGAGCGTTGGTCATCGCATAACCATGATTAACAATGTTGCAAGGTATATTAGCATTCTCTTTTAGGGACTAAGATCATGTGTAAGGTAACTTAGATAACGTCATCGAGGGACTATGATCTTGTATTCGTTTGTTTTTGCTAAGATAACTCACATGCGTAATATGGCCATTTTGTAAGGCAGCCAAGTGGATTTTACCCTAGGGGTGCTTGTGTGAAAGTGTGTTGTTTTCATGCTTGATTTTGTCTTGAATTAGGGTTTTCTACTTGATTGATTTTATTCTTTTCATACAAACCCTAATTACTAGCATGTTATGTAAAAGCGATAAATTACAAAATTTAAAGTTACTACATTATTAAAACATTTGTGGGAGGGGGTATACAATTTATGAATGTGGATTGCAATAATATAAACCTAATTAATCTATTACAACCAAATTGAATATGTACAAATAATTGAAGAAATATATATAAAGTATAAATGCAAATTGTAAGAAATGATTTTTGTGTTTGGATTTTTATATGAAAGAGGTTTTAACCTAAACCTAATTAGAGAAAAATAATTAAATCAAAATTAACTTCAATTAATTAAGAAAAGAAATTAATTAAGGAAAGATTTTTTTAAATCAAACCCTAATTCTATTTAGTTGATTAAAAGAAAACAAGTTTAAAGAAAATGTATTTTTGTATTTTTGTCTTGAAAATAGTATATGGTGTTGTGAAATATTTTTGGCCTTTTCTTATATTAATTTAAATGTATTTAAATAAATAATAATCTAGGTTTAATTTAATTTACAAGGAAACTAGTAAAGGTAAATAAAGTATAATGAATAAAAATAATTTTTGTGTGGGAAAAACATTTAAATTATGTCAAAACATAAATTTATGATTTTTTATTATTTTTTTGGTATTTTAGAAAATATATTTAAAAGGAAAATGAAATAAATAAGTAAATAAAAATAAATGGGCCAGGGGGTGCCAAAAGTAGGCAGGGAGGTGAGCTAGCAAAAAAAACACTGTCAGGCCCAAAGGGCCCAGCGCCTGCAAAAAGATGTTAGAAAAATAAGAAAATATGGAAAAATGAAAAAGGGGGGTTCACATTGGTTCGAACCCTCGCCCTTTAGGTAAGAAGTGACTTAGTACGCGCGCGTTTTCCACTTGGGTGGCTGTTTCATTCGTTCATATAACCAAACCATAAATATATATTAGAAACTGCTTTCTGAAGGCAACTTTGTCTTCAACCTCGCGCCTAGCCGGACCACCTGTATCTTCTTCATCTCTCCATAAAAATGGAAAGTTCAAACAAGAAAGTTGTGGTGTTTCTTCCCACATCCAACCATATAACTTATGTAAGCTAAAAGTCAAAGATAAAAACTAATTTTGCTGGCCCTAAATTGAAACCTAATTTTCTCAGAAATTTCAAATCCAAAATTCTCTATACACAGTCAATATAAATGGGAAATATGAACATGGTCAGTTTTAGAGCAAAGATATCTACATTTTGTCTTCACAAATCAGGATCAAATGATGCTTGTATGAAGAGATAGAAGTTTGAAAATTTACCTCTTGCAGCCGGATTCGTGAATGGAGTTTGAGTAACTTTTGAAATGGCCTGAGGATCTGTTTAGCTTGCCTGGACCTCCTTGAGTGTATTCCAACTCCTACTTTGCCTTGAAAGTCCCTGAATCTCTCTACTCAAGTCAACCTGCAAGCTTGATATTTGAAAATGGTGAATAGTGATGGAGGAGTTACAGTCTTGAAACAGGGGCCTAGATTTCTTTGGTATGATGTATAGAAGGTGTTTGAATGATTATTTTTCAAAACGCACGAATGGAAATGAAGATGATGAGTTTTAGTTCAGAATTGTGTATCAATGGTGTTCTTGAGCAGATTTATGGTTTTTTAGTGTTTGAGATAGTTTTAGGGAATTAGTATTCGTGTGTCATCTTGCAAATAGTGTGTGTACTTATAGGCAAGAGGTTTCGAGGCTTGAAATAACTCAGAAATTGAAATCACATGTTATGGCTTGGTTACTTGTTTTTGAAGCAAAGTTGACAAACATGGTTTCAATGTGGAGTACAAGGGTTTGCAGGGTGGTTAGCAGTTTGTAGGCATGTTGCTTCTTGCTTTTGAATGCTTTTGTGTCAGAAACAACAATGTATGGGCTCAAGAAGAGTTGACATTGTGATTAAAGTCACTTTTTCCAAAACGGAAGTGGTGACTTTCTTCCAAAAATGGAAATGCAACTTGGATAATGGCTCAAATGCTTGGACAATAGCTCTATCAGTTGTGTAAGCATTAAATTATTAAGTGATTATCAAGTTTTAAGCCTTCAAATCAATATTTGTACAGCATGCTTGAATATTGGATCAAGTGTTCTTCACAAAATGGCTTGTAATCCAAGTGACAAAACACCAACTTCTTGCCTTCGATTCTCCTAGATCAGGAATGATCTCAAGGAGTTCTTGGATATTTTGGAAAGCTTTCAATGTTCTCTTAAACTCATCTTTGAATTTCTTTTGAAGACTCCCCTCTGAACTACGTGAAAAATTGCCATGAACTTAGGTCAAAAATCTGCCTAACTAGGGCAATGTTTCACTAAGTCTTTTTTAGTTCATAAGCATGTATTCACAAAATTATAACTTGAGATCCAAGCACTTTTAGGAGAAGTTGTGTGAATAAAAGTTGTAGATTTCATGGAGATCTACAACTTCCATGTTGGAAGTTTCTCTTGAATCATCTAGCATCATGGTGAAAATTTGGCCTAAATTTATGGAAAAAAAACATGAATTTTCAACACTTGAAAAATTTCTAAGTTTAGAAATTTTGACTTTTCAAAATGAAATCTTGACTTTTTGATTTCTTGTTGAATAAGTTTCATATTTTGACATGTTTTGATGAATTATGATCTTTGGCACTTGATTTGACCAAAAAGTCAAAGTTTGATTTTTCAGTATATTGTTAACTTTTGATCAGTTGACTGCAAAATTCATCTGTCAATCCAATGGACTTGTAAAGTTTTGAATCATGTAATTAGTTAAAAATGGTGCACTTGTACTCTTGAAATCATGCCTTAAACCAATTGATCATTTTCTAGGTAAAAAAAATCAGAAATTGCCCTTTCCCAATCAAAACCCTAATTTTGACCATTTTGACCTTTTGAAGATTTGATCAAATTTCTTGAGGAATTATGGTACAAACTTAATCAAATGATACATATGAGTCTAAAATGTTGATGTGGGTCAAAAATTATGAATTTTGACTGTAAATTGGCTATGGTTGACTTTTTCCCCAATATAGTTGATTTTTAGGTCAATTGTTCAATTGACTGATCAAAAGTGTGATCCAATGCTTGAAACTTGACATGAGTGATCTTTGGGGTCCATAATGGTCCATGAAAGTCATATGAAGCATTGATAGTCCAAAAATCCTTGTGCAAACTCAAACCCTAATTTTGGTCATCAGTGCATTAGGAGGTGTCTTGAGCTGATCAAATCCTAGTGCAGTCTTGAGCCTAAGGAGATCTTATGAGAAAATTCTTGATAAGTGAGAGGGCAAATTTTGGGGTACAACAGATGCCCCTATTCAATCTTCTTAAACCTGAAGAGTTAGATTGGCGAATTTTTCCATTCGTAACTCGAAGGTGGAAGATGATTGGACACTAGAGTGCCCAGAAATTTGCACTCGACGATGTGAAGGTTGAGGGAATAGGCTTAAAGGTGTCATCCAAAAGTGATTGTTGGTATTGAATTTGTAAGTTGAAAGAATGAGTATCAGAATGGCGTCCGTGTTTGGAGCATATATGTACTGTATCTGAAAGTCGAATCTGAATGAGTATCAGAATGACATCTGTGTTTGGAGCATATCTGTATTGTATCTGAAAGCTGAGTCTGAATGAGTATCAGAATGGAATTCGTGTTTGGAGCGTATATGTACTGTATCTGAAAGCTGAGTCTGAATGAGTATCAGAATGGCATCCGTGTTTGGAGCGTATCTGTACTGTATCTGGAAGCTGAGTCTGAATGAGTATCAGAATGGCATCCATGTTTGGAGTGTATTTGTATTGTATCTGAAAGCTGAATCTAAATGAGTATCAGAATGGCATCCGTATCTGAAGCGTATCTGAACTGTATCTGAAAACCTTGAACATTGTTAACGGTAGTTGTTAATCTTATCCTGAAAAGGATAAAATGTTAGCTAAGATGCAAAGTTATGTTGTATGAAATGTATGATATAATGCATTCGTGTTATCAATGTTTATGATATATGGATGCAATGTATACGTATGTGAGCTAGTTTACTGCACTTCTATTGGATTGGGAAAATAAATACATGTCCGCTGCTGAGGATATGGAGTATAAGTCTTCATGTTGTGAAGTCTAAGTGTTGATGAATTTCTACTTTAGAGAAATCAACGCTGTTGTAAGGGAAATGTTGTATACTGCTTGTAAAATCCTATTGGGGAATCCTGAGAAATTTGACGACTTCTACTGGGGATCGATAACTGGAAGCTCTGCTTCGCTGGGGATTAAACTACACACCGCGGGGGATTTTATGGATATAACTTAGAGAGATTTCCCTATCTCTTAAAGCCATCAGTGGTTGTCTTTTTTTTTTATTTGTAAACAGTAATTATGTTCAAATGCATATGTTCAACAATGAATCATTGGATGTTTTTATAAACAAAACACAAGAGTAAAGAAAAACAGATAGTTTTACACTTTCAAAGGAATATCTTTGTATTGACTTTGAGTAAGTATTTGTACAAGGAGACAAACATTCTAGCAAGAGAATATCGTCGTAGAAAATTAATATTTTAATACAAGGAAAAGATAGCTATGTGTATTAATCCCATGGGGTTCCCATTCAGCTCTAGCCTTCGTATCTCTGAGTATCTTGTCTATTTGTTTCCTTGTCCGAAGATGATTGAATTGATCAGAACCTCTGAGTTTGCTGGTTGTCTGTAAGGTGATCCAACAGGACATAATCATACGCTTTAATTCCCTAACTTTTTCCTGGACCGTCCTTTCGGGTTTTCAGTCCACCGGGAAACCCTTTTTTGCCCAAGTCGCCCTTTCGGGTTTTCAACTTGTCGGGTGTACATATTTTTTTTGTTTTATCCATAATTTTTGCCCGAACCTTTTTGGTTCGCCGAGATGCCCTTGTTTTTCCTAGGTATGTCAACCTAGCGGGTCTCTTATGCGTAGTATCTTTTGACTATGTCCGTGTTTGCAGGATGCGGAAGGTCGTCACCATCCATGGTGGTTAAGATCATTGCCCCACCAGAGAAAATGTTTTTGATTATAAATGGTCCTTCATAGGTAGGAGTCCATTTTCCTCTAGGATCACCTTGTGGCAGTATGATACATTTGATCACTAAGTCCCCAACTTGATACACTAGGCGTTTGACTTTCTTGTTAAAAGTCTTGATCATTCGTTTTTGATACATTTGACCCTGGCAAACAGCAGTAAGTCTCTTTTCATCAATCAAGTTCATTTGATCAGGTCGAGTCTAGATCCAATCATCTTTGTTCAACCCTTCATCCTTCATAATCCTCAGAGAGGGGATCTGAACCTCAATAGGCAAGACGGCTTCCATGCCCTATACCAAAGAATAGGGTGTTACCCCGATTGATGTACGAGTTGTGGACGATACCCGTGGAGAGCGAATGGTAACATCTCATGCCAGTCTTTGTATGTAACTGTCATTTTATGTATGATCTTTTTAATGTTTTTATTTGCAGCTTCGACAACACCATTCATCTTTGGCCGATAAGGGGAAGAATTATGATGCTGGATCCTGAATTGCTCGTACAAGACGGTGATCATAGTGTTGTTGATATTTGTACCTGTGATACGGTGGCAGAACTGACTGTTAATATTGGTTTGTGTTTTGTATTCGCAAATGTCGCGGTAAGCAAGAGTCACCACCGACTTTTATTTTATCCAACTGGAAAGGAAAAAAGCACAGAAAAAGTCCTTTTTCGAGATTTTGAGTATGGGGGTAGATTATAGAAAGGGAAGGTACTAGCACCCTTTCTATTTGTAGTTTTCTACGGGCTCTTAGGTACTTGCTCATCATTTTAAAAATTTCTTTTGTGCTTGTGTGATTTGAAAAAAATTTGTTTTACTTCGATTTAACCCTCGCTTCTGTCTTCAAGAGTGTTACGAAGTGTTTTTTGAAACTTTGTTTAAAAAGAGTGTAAGTGTGAAAAAGTTTGTTTGTATTGAGCAAGTACCTACTAGCATCTACCTACTCGAAAAAAGAATTGTTCTATGTTCGTTTCCTTTAGACAGTGCTATCCTACTATTAGTGAGTAGGTAGCACCATCGTTGGAGTTTGAGGGTCAATTCGAAAGGGACGTACGATCACTAAAGCAATGTTAGGACGTCTTAGTAATAACCCTAATGTCTTAAGATCAATATCCGAGGTAACAATTCCGAGGCAACCTTTCCGAGGCAACTTTGATCTTTGAGACAAAAGGGCGACCACTAAAATATCCTATACTTAATGACCGTTTACCGAAGGCAACCGAAGTGAGAGTATACCCTAGATGTGCGCATGTGCGAGTGATTCAATTTCAAGTTTATTATCTTTGCACATTTAGGGTTTGCTAACTGTTTTAAAGCTTACATACATTCTTGTCATGTAACCCTAATATCCATACATCTAACAATTTAATATTTGCGGAATTTAAAGTGCGGAAAGTAAGCTACGCTATTACAAGGCTTCGGGTATTAAATACATAGCCAAAAACAACCCGTAAAAAAGAACGATAAACGAAAGTAAAAGTCCTAATTAATCTATTACAACTTTTGAGCAGTTACATCAATATGGTAAGAATAAATTAAGCGTGCACGAGAGAGAACTAGGGTTTTGACCCCGTCTAACCTAATCGAAAGAAACAATTGTTTTTGTTGTTTTTAATTATTTTTAAGAAAAAAGATTAAGGTTTTTAAATTAAATACAAAATTAATTAGTAATTAAATTAATTAAAGAAAATGACTAAATTTAACCTATTTTTGTATTTTGGTTATTTTTTAGGAAAAAGAAAATAGAATTAAATCAAATTAAAACCCTAATTTTCTAATTACTTTTTATTTATTTACAAAAGAATTTAAGTTACCCTAAAATTAAATAATCTAATTAAATTAATTAATTTTTGACAAAAAATAAACCTAAATGTAATTGGATGAAAAATATTATTTTTTGTGATTTTTTTGATAAAAATAAAAATTAATTTGTGTTAGTAAATATAAATAAATAAAGAAAGAAAGAAAATATAAAGAAAATATAAAGAGAAGAAAGAAGAATTGGGCCTGGTTGTGAGTAATTTGGGGGGTGTGAGAATCATATTCTGGGCCCAAAACAGGTTGGTCCACGTTGACTTGCCCAGATTTCCTGTGATGCATTGACCATGGCCTATGATACTCCTTCATTGATGGCCTTCAGATCTGGCCTCCTGGACACTTGGAAGGTTGGATGATGAGGGTGCATGATGGTCCTTGGCCTTGTGTACACGCCTGATTAATGAAAGAAAAATATCATGAAATAATGGGGGGGCCTGGGATTCGAACCCAGGTCTTGTAACCTTTTCCAAACGCTCCAATTCCATCTGAGCTACGTGTGCGCTTTGTACATAAAAGAACAAACAAATATTATATAAAAAACAACTTTGCTAAATCCTGCGCGCGAAAATTTAAACGGAGCAATCATGGGCTGCCACGATAGTCATCTTCCTCCTTGCTCCGTTGGTAAAAGTTAAAGGCTTTTACCTACAGACATATGTCTGTAGCTACAACCCTGGTACATTCCAAAATCCTCCCTGGACATGATAAATGACTTCTAATGCCATGAATCGAACCGCCTTGGTATTCTGAGCATTATGATGCCCTTCATGGGGGCCAATTTTGCCTGCACACAAAAACCTAAAACGAAACCAAGAACCCTAACAATGGAAATTCTTGATACAGTCCACAAAAACGAAAATAAATGTTATGGATAGTTTGCAAATGCTTCAAGGAGCAAGAATATACAAATATTTCATGCTATAGATGCCAAAATTATGCAACTCGAATTCAAGAAAAAGCCATTGTCGTGGCTGACTTACATTGAGTTATAGTGTTGGAAACTCCTTGTTCTTGATTGGTTTCGCTTGCTTGTGATCCCAGGAAGCGATTGGGATGGCTAGAGGGTCTTGAGAATGTCTGGAAGTGAAAAATCGAATCACCACTTTTCTTTGATTTTTTTCAAGTTTGTTCTGACTTTGTGCGCCTCTCCAACCCTGTCTTTTAGGTCTGTAAAGTATACCAAGGACTAAATTAGGTTTCAAATTATGCTCTCAATCTTCCTCCATTATAGCTTTTGATTTGGATTTGATTCACTTGAAGATCTTTCTAAAAATAGGCCAAACTCAATCTTTTCATGCACGCAAAGGCCTTGCACGATTTGATTTACTTGCCAGCTGCCTAAGGGACCTGAAACATGCACAATATCTTGAGGTTTCAATGTTTTAGATTTTTTCATGATTTGTTTTGATTAAAATTGATTTAATTCAAATAAAAATCAAAATAAATAATAAAAATAAGATAAAGACAAGTGGAAAGAGCTAGGGCTCGTGGACCATGCTACCAACTAAAGACAAGTTCAAAAAGTTAGGCCCATTTAGCAAAAATTGTAATTTTAGGCATAGTTGACTTTTGACAATTTTGCAAAAAGGGTCAACTTCACCAATGCATAACTTCCTCAATTTTGACTCTTTGAAGGTGTTCTTGGACTTTTTAGAAAGCTTGAGATGTCCTATAAGCAATCCTTTCGGTCTCATCTCAATTTGGTATTCCATGTTTATGTATGAAGCTTTGAACAAAAAGGTGTTTTTGTTGACTTTTCAAAATGACCTATAATGTCCAAATTCATAACTTCTTGTGAGTGCATATTTTGAACTTGGGATATGAATATGAATTGTAGGGAATTTCATCCTCTTCAAAATGAGCTTTGTATGGGTCATTTCTCATAAAGTATGAGAAAGTTATGCTTGGTCAAAGTTGAGTTGACTTTTCCTACAAAACCCTAATTTAGCAACTTTTGGTTCTTGATGAATTATGAGCAATCCTTGATGAATCATGATCAAACCTTAATCAAATGATGAAATATACTTCAAAATGAGGATGTTGACCAAAAATCTTGAAGTTTGATTGTATGTGGGCCACAGTTGACTTTTGTCCTAGCATAGTCGATTTTCAGGCCTTTGAGCAATTGGCTGAGTAAACTTCTTCTGCAAGGCTTGAAACTTGACATGGACGATTTTGAGAACATATTAGGACAATGGTGATAATTTGGGATCCCTTGGACTCAAGTATCTTGATGCAACATGAAACCCTAATTTGAGGTAGACTGCCTTAGGAGAGAGCTTGTATGGTCAACCCTTGGACTTCCTTGAGCAATTTGAAGACCTCTCTTGAAATGTTTTGTGAAATATGAGAGGGCAAATTTTTGGGTACAACAGCTGCCCCTGTTCAATCTTGTTAAACCTGAGGAGGTAGATTGGCTTATCTGCATTTCGTGATCCGAAGGTGGAAGATGATTGAACACTAGAGTGCCCAGAAATTTGCACTCGCATGAAGTGGTATTTGTCTTGTGATGTCGGGAATGGGCTTACAGATGCCATTTGGAGATTGATGACGAGAGATGGGCTTAAAGATGCCATCCGAAGGAGTGTCGATCGCATAAGAGATTCCTTAGCGAGAGCTTGTGTACCTATTGTTGAGGAGGATTTCGCTGGGGAATGCCAATCTCTGTCTTGAGAGAAATAGAATTTTAGGAGCTTCAGTCATCCGTTATTCTACTGGGGAATCATCTCTTAGTCGGGGAGGTGAAAATGAACTTCTATCTGGTCGTGTATAGGCTGCATCGCGACCTACTGGGGAAAGGTGAAACTGATCGTGTTTAATCAGGTCCAGGTCTTACAGTGTTGTGGACTGCTGTCTGGAGATAAGAGAAAAGAAACCTGGATGGTAAGATTATGAGAAGTAACTTGGATAGTAGGGCTTATGGGAAGGAACCTGGGTAAGGTTGCTTCGTGAGGAGTTTGGATAAAAATGCATCTGAACCGAGAAGGAACCTGGGTAAGGTTGCTTTATGAGGAGTTTGGGTAAAACTGCATCTGAACCGAGAAGGAACTTGGGTAAGGTTGCTTTGTGAGGAGTTTGGGTAAAACTAAATTTGAACTGAGAAGGAACCTAGGTAAGGTTGCTTTGTGAGGAGTTTGGGTAAAACTGCATCTGAATTGAGAAGGAACCTGGGTAAGGTTACTTTGCGATAAGTCTGAGTGAAACTTCAGAAGGAACCTGGGTAAGGTTGCTCGTGATGAGTCTGTGTAGGGATTTAGGAGGAACCTGGGTAGGGCTACTTCGGGATAAGTCCGTGTAAAACTTGGGCAGGAACCTGGGTAAGGTTACTTTGGGCTAAGTCTGTGTAAAACTTCAAGAGGAACCTGGGTAAGGTTACTTTGTGATAAGTTCGTGTAAAACTTCAGGAGGAACCTGGGTAAGGTTACTTTGTGATAAGTTTGTGTAAACCTTCAGGAGGAACCTGGATAAGGTTACTTTGTGATAAGTTCGTGTAAAACTTCAGGAGGAACCTGGGTAAGGTTACTTTGTGATAAGTTCGTGTAAAACTTCAAGAGGAACCTGGGTAAGGTTACTTTGGGATAAGTCCGTGTAAAACTTCAGAAGAAACCTATGTGAAGCTACATTTAGGAGAAAACCGTGTAAGATTGCTTCGTGGCGAACCCGTGTAAAGCTGCATTTGGTTACGCAGATAATTATTCTATTTAGTTTCAGGAGCTAATCTTGAACTTGCTGGAAGTTATTAATGATAACCATCTTTCCTGAAAAGGTACATGATTAATCGTATGTGATGCATGACATGCATTGTATGATGATGTTCTCAAAATAAATGAGATTATGCCGTATGCAATATGTATGCACACGTCATGATATATGAACATGAAATGCTATTGTGGCACGTTCGAGTTTGGGAAAATCCTGACTGCTGTTGGAGAGTAATGGAAATTGAGTTCATGACTGTCGTAGAAAAAGTGGTTCTTCTACTTCTGTTGGAGATGGTGAACCAGAGATGACTATGCCGGGGATTTTCCCCTTATTTACGGATATTCTGCCGAGGAGAGATTCTGCTTGAGAACAACTCTGTGGGGGAATAATTCCGTTGGAGAGAGAAGCTTCCATAGCTGAAGGGATAAACTCTGTCGGGGATTGAGCTTCTCTATTCAGAGAAATAAACTCTGTTCGGGAGAAAACTTTATGAACCGCTTACGATTACAAAATTCGGCTGGGGAATATAGACGTCGGCTCTCTGAAAGAGCTCGGCTGGGGAAAGTAACTCCTGTTTGGGGGAGGCAGAGATCAAAACTTTGGTTGCCTCTACTCTGGGGAGTGTAGATGTTACTGGGACGCATGTTGAGGATACGACAATGACTTCGTATCAAGACTTTTCTGCCCCTGTACCTGTTGGAGAAAGTGCCCGCGGAGGCCTTGTGGATTGAGTGTTATCCCAACTTATGAGGTGCTTGGTAGATTTTGATCGAAATGATAGGTCTTCAACTGATAGGCAAGTGACGAGATGACGGGACATAGTCATACGCTTTAATCCCTAACTTTTGCCTGGACTGTCTTTTCAGATTTTCAGTCCACCGGGATACCCTTTTTTGCCCAAGCCACCTTTTCAGGTTTTCAGCTTGCCGGGTGTACATATCTTTTTTGTTTTTATCCCTAATTTTTGCCCGAACCCTTTTGGTTCGCTGGGATGCCCTTATTTTTTCCTAGGCCAGTCAACCTAGCGGGTCTTTGTTCATGCGCAGTATTTTCTGACTATGTCCACGCTCTCAAGGTGTAGGGAGTTGTCACTGTCGGTAGTGTTGTGTTGTCACATTACTAGAAGATGTTTGTTTGATTATACAAGATTCATTGCTGGAATTCATGCCCAATGCCCTCAAGTGATTCAGATGGAGATTTGCCCCTGGCTATTTGGCATCTTTGAGAGATTCCTTGAATCTTGACTTGACTGCCCCATATGATGGACAATGATCATGTCGTGCCCCTTGGTTGGAAGTGTTTTTCCACTTGAGGTGATCCTTTTTATTGAGAAGGTTTTTGTTCACTAGATATTCGTCATGCGAATTTCTATGTTGTTGAACAAATAGTCATATGTAAACAATGTTATTTTAAGAATGCAAAGCTTATGTCTGTCTTGAGGTTTTGAAAATGCAATTTTTTTATTTTATAGTAAAATAGAATTTTGCAAAGATGTGATATCAACTCGGGATTCGTAACAAAACCTACAGGAGTCAGGATACCTTTTGTAACAATATTCTTTCGAACTAACCCATGCTTCAGCTAGGACTTTTAAGGGTTATAACATGGCCTGGTTCACAGTTTAAGAAACAAAGGATAAAGGCTCAAATTTTATTTGTACCCACCCGTTCTTCGTGATGTTCTTCGATCCTAAACTCAGATAATTGTGCATTTAGATCCCGTTTGAGTCTTTGCTCTGATATTCCAGTGATGGTTCAGATACTGACAGTTTATTTTGAATAGGCAGACATTTCTTTTTTGTTAAGGGTTTGTAGGACCTCTTTCTTTTTGATTTTATTATCCCTGTCTTTTGCCTGAACTGTTTCTTTTTGTGATTACAGTCAGCAGGATGCCCCAGTGTTTTTTTCTTAAGTCTCCTTCATAGGTTTTGACTTAATGGGTTTTTATTTCATGAGATAATGACTGCCTGTCTTGAAGATTATAGGGAACCATCACCGTATTTTGTTTTGGAAGGACGTCTTCGATGCCATTCATTGTGCACCTGGATTAACTGAGAAAACTACCCTGCCCCAGGTTATGATTAAGGGTTTTAATTTGTGTGAAAAGAAAAACTCCTACTTCTTTGGCTCGAAGGGATTGACGAGGGATTATCTTCCTTATAACTCCACTGTTTAGGATTTGAAACAACGCTTGTACATCGTCAGTGGGGTCTGTTCAAAAGCATACTATAGAGATCATGGTATCGTTTTCGTCATCCTCCCTCTAAAGGCTTACAGTTTTTTAGTCGAGAGTTAAATATCACGAAAAGGAAATATAAAGCAATTTAAGAATAATGAAAAAAAATTAATTCAAGACAGACACGTGTAATGCATTAATGAAATAAAAAAGTTTGACATGACAATAATTGTTTGAATAAGCAAAGAAAATACAACTTCAGAATTCAAATGAACAAAAATGCTTTCAATCCTAGCCATGTTTTGGCAAGGGAGCGGTGATCACATTGGGAGTCTTAGGAGGGTCGAATTCGATCTCCTTGGCGTCAATCATATTCTGAATCTTGTACTTCAGCGCCCAACAATCGTTAGTATCGTGCCCTGGGCTACCAGAATGATAAGCACACCTTGCATCCGGGTTGTAGTTAGGATAAGAGGTCTTAGGGTTTGGATGAGGGTTTATCACCGTAATCAGATTCATCTTCAACGTGTGTTGCAATGCTTGTGACAATGGCATGTTGATTTGGGTGAACTGCCTTTGAGGTCTTTCCACCCTTGGCTGATTGTTTCCTTGTGGTGGTTGTTGTGTGCGTGCCGAATTAGAGATCAACACTGCCCCCACAGATTGGTGGTAGTCTTCCTTGCTACGCCTCTTTTGGCCGTGCACAGCATTGGCTTCCCTCTTGCCACCAAATAACTTCTTCTCTATGCTCGAAGAGGTATTTTTCTGGATCTTACCACTCAGGATCCCAGCTTCTACTCTTTCTCCAATCAGAATTAGCTCGGTGAAACCCACTGCCGAGCTGCCGATCAAATGATTAAAGAATGGACCAGATAACGTCCCCAGAAACATATCAACCAACTCCCTATCAGACAACGGGGTTGGACTCTTCCAGCCAAGTCTCTCCACTTTTGGGCATAGTCTTTAAAGCCTTCGCCTGCGCCCATAAACATACCCTAAAGCTGAGTACGAGTGGGAGCAAGGTCGGTATTATACTGGTACTTCCTGTAGAAAGCAGCAGCAAGGTCCTCCCAGTTGCGGACATTAGCTCCTTCCCATTGATAAAACCATTCAAGCTGAATCCCTGATAGACTATCTTGAAAGAAATGTACCCACAGATTCCTATCAGCAGTATAAGGTTGGATTTTTCTGACGTACGAGCGGAGATGAAGTTTTGGACAGGATACTCCATCGTACTTAGCAAAAACTGGGGCTTTAAACTTGTAAGGGATCACCACTCCAGATGCCAATCCCAAATCTCCAAAGTCCAAACCGGGAATCTTCTAAATCTCCATAGCACTTAGATGGTCCTCAAGTAGTTTGTACCTATCCTCAGCAGGAGGGTACTGTTCATTATTAAAATCAGTATCATTATCAGAGACTACAGGACTAGGACCTTTTTCTTCCTCTTGATTCTCTCCTCCTTTGGATGAAAGAGACAAATCAGCTTCCTGTCGCAACCTATTCCCAAATCTATTACCCATATTCAGAAGAACCACCTTCTTCTTCTTCTTCTTTTTCTTCTCCTTCAGGATGAGAGTCTTCAAATCCTCTTGTCCTTTAGCCAAATTCAAGAACATCTCTTGGAATTGGGCATTTTGTGCCTGAAGCGCTTTGATAGCTTGATCGGAAGGTATTTCAGAAGACATTTTATGTTGAAATAAACAGCGAAGAAGATGAGAAACCTGTACTAGTACCTGTAATGATGTGTATGATATGCATGCAATATTTTCAAGGATCTCGCAGGGTAAACAAGAAACTGTTGGAATTTGATTGTAGCTTGATTGAAGGAACTTCGTGTCGTTGAGAGTCCTTCTTCAAGAGTCAAGCTGACCATATTGAGTGGGTCATCGCCCCTGACTCAAGATCCTTTGACAACATTGGCTAGAGGAAAATAAATCCCCTTGCTAGACGTCTGGTTCGCCATGACCTACATCACAGACCCTTGAGATCCTTGAAATGGTTAGTATGATATGCCATGTTATGTTATGATGCATGATGTCATGATAAAAGTATACAACAGGTATAGCAGATAACAGACATGATAAAGGCAAACAAGTCACACAGGAGCCCTTAAGTTTCAGGCTTGCATGGGATCTAGGTACTACCCTCTTGAAGTTCAGTTGGTTTCAACTTGTCCTAATAATAGTAACCGGGTTCTAAAGGTTCTCAATATCACTGACCATCCTCCATCGGTCATGGTTTCAGCTCACGCAATCTTTTCTTGCATCCGAAACTATCTCGAGAGTATGGTCTCAATGAGTGTAGCATCGAGTATCAACCAGTTCTCAGCTTTATACCGAGGCCGACTATCTCACTACTTCCTATGGCTAAGTTGGTCAATTATAGGTTCTAAGGTCAGTTGATGCTTAACGACCCATATAGCGGCCCCGTATTCTCCTCGTTTCTCCACAAGGGATACCGGTACCAACCAATGTGCCACATCAACGTAGAAACTGCTTCATTCGTATCGGTCTACGCCGTACAGTTCCCTCACAGTTTATTGCTACTTACCTAAAAGGTGTCCCCCAGATCCAGGTTAGGATCTATAGTAACTCCAAATATAAAGCCCTCAAAAGTAAAGCAATCAAATCAAACAATAGAGCAAATATGATGAACTAATCCTAAGGTATACCCCACTTATTATTCCCCAGCAGAGTCGCCAGTTCTGTGATACGGTGGCAGAACCAACTGTTAATACTGGTTTGCGTTTTGTATTCACAAATGTTATGATAAGCAAGAGTCGCCACCAACTTTTATTTTATCCAACTGGAAAGGAAAAAAGCACAGAAAAATTCCCTTTACGAGATTTTGAGTACGGGGGGTAGATTATAGAAAGGGAAGGTACTAGCACCATTTCTATCTGTAGTTTTCTACGGGCTCTTAGGTACTTTCTCATCATTTTAAAAATTGCTTTTGTGCTTGTGTGATTTGAAAAGTTTTTGTTTTACTTCGATTTAACCCTTGCTTCTGTCTTCAAGAGTGTTACGAAGTGTTTTTTGAAACTTTGTTTGAAAAGAGTGTAAGTGTGAAAAAGTTTGTTTGTATTGAGCAAGTACCTACTAGCATCTACCTACTCGAAAAAAGAATTGTTCTATGTTCGTTTCCTTTAGACAGTGTTATCCTACTATTAGTGAGTAGGTAGCACCATCGTTGGAGTTTGGGGGTTAATTCGAAAGGGACGTACGATCACTAAAGCAATGTTAGGACGTCTTAGTAATAACCCTAATGTCTTAAGATCAATATCCGAGGTAACAATTATGAGGCAACCTTTCCGAGGAAACTTTGATCTTTGAGACAAAAGGGCGACCACTAAAATATCCTATACTTAATGACCGTTACCGAAGGCAACCGAAGTGAGAGTATACCTTAGGAGTGCGCATGTGCGAGTGATTCAATTTCAAGTTTATTATCTTTTCACATTTAGGGTTTGCTAACTGTTTTAAAGCTTACATACATTCTTGTCATGCAACCCTAATATCCATACATCTAACAGTTTAATATTTGTGGAATTTAAAGTGCGGAAAGTAAGCTACGCTATTATAAGGCTTCGGGTATTAAATACATAGCCAAAAACAACCCGTAAAAAAGAATGATAAACGAAATTAAAAGTCCTAATTAATCTATTACAACTTGTGAGCAGTTACATCAATATGGTAAGAATAAATAAAGCGCACACGAGAGAGAACTAGGGTTTTGACCCCGTCTAACCTAATCGAAAGAAACAATTATTTTTGTTGTTTTTAATTATTTTTAAGAAAAAAGATAAAGGTTTTTAAATTAAATACAAAATTAATTAGTAATTAAATTAATTAAAGAAAATGACTAAATTTAACCTATTTTTGTATTTTGGTTATTTTTTAGGAAAAAGAAAATAGAATTAAATTAAATTAAAACCCTAATTTTCTAATTACTTTTTATTTATTTACAAAAGAATTTAAGTTACCCTAAAATTAAATAATCTAATTAAATTAATTAATTTTTGACAAAAAATAAACCTAAATCTAATTGGATGAAAAATATTATTTTTTGTGATTTTTTTGATAAAAAGAAAAATTAATTTGTGTTAGTAAATATAAATAAATAAAGAAAGAAAGAAAATATAAAGAAAATATAAAGAGAAGAAAGAAGAATTGGGCCTGGTTGTGAGTAATTTGGGGGGTGTGAGAATCAGATTATGGGCCCAAAACAGGTTGGTCCACGTTGACTTGCCCAGATTTCCTGTGATGCATTGACCATGGCCTATGATACTCCTTCATTGATGGCCTTCAGATCTGGCCTCCTGGACACTTGGAAGGTTGTATGATGAGGGCACATAATGGTCCTTGGCCTTGTGTACACTCCTGATTAATGAAAGAAAAATATCATGAAATAATGAGGGGACCTGGGATTTGAACCCAGGTCCTGTAACCTTTTCCAAACGCTCCAATGCCAGCTGAGCTACGTGCGCGCTTTTTACATAAAAGAACAAACAAATATTATATAAAAAAAACTTTTCTAAATCCTGCGTGCGAAAATTTAAACGGAGCAATCATGGGCTGCCACGATAGTCATCTTCCTCCTTGCTCCATTGGTAAAAGTTAAAGGCTTTTACCTACAGACATATGTCTGTAGCTACAGCCCTGATTCGTTCCAAAATCCTCCCTGGACATGATAAATGACTTCTAATGCCATGAATCAAACCGCCTTGGTATTCTGAGCATCATGATGCCCTTCATGGGGGCCAATTTTGCCTGCACACAAAAACCCTAAAACGAAACCAAGAACCCTAACAATGGCAATTCTTGATACAGTCCACAAAAACGAAATTAAATGTTATGGATAGTTTGCAAATGCTTCAAGGAGCAAGAATATACAAATATTTCATGTTATAGATGCCAAAATTATGCAACTCGAATTCAAGAAAAAGCCATTGTCATGGCTGACTTACAGTGAGTTATAGTGCTGGAAACTCCTTGTTCTTGATTGGTTTCACTTGCTTGTGATCCCAGGAAGCGTTTGGGATGGCTAGAGGGTCTTCAGAATGCCTGGAAGTGCAAAATCGAATCACCACTTTTCTTTGATTTTTTTTCAAGTTTGTTTTGACTTTGTGTGCCTCTCCAACCCTGTCTTTTAGGTCTGCAATTGTATACTATATACCAAGGACTGAATTAGGTTTCAAATTATGCTCTCAATCTTCCTCCATTATAGCTTTTGATTTAGATTTGATTCACTTGAAGATATTTCTAAAAATAGGCCAAACTCAATCTTTTCATGCACACAGAGGCCTTGCACGATTTGATTTACTTGCTAGCTGCCTAAGGGACCTGAAACATGCACAATATCTTGAGGTTTCAATGTTTTAGATTTTTTCATGATTTGTTTTGATTAAAATTGATTTAATTCAAATAAAAATCAAAATAAATAATAAAAATAAGATAAAGACAAGTGGCAAGAGCTAGGGCTCTTGGACCATGCTACCAACTCAAGACAAGTGCAAAAAGTTAGGCCCATTTAGCAAAAAATGCAATTTTAGGCATAGTTGACTTTTGACAATTTTGCAAAAAGGGTTAGCTTCACCAATGCATAACTTCCTCAATTTTGACTCTTTGAAGGCGTTCTTGGACTTTTTAGAAAGCTTGAGATGTCCTATAAGCAACCCTTTTGATCTCATATCAATTTGGTATTCCATGTTCATGTATGAATCTTTGACAAAAAAGGTGTTTTTGTTGACTTTTCAAAATGACCTATAATGTCCAAATTCATAACTTCTTGTGAGTGCATATTTTGAACTTGGGAGCTGAAGATGAATTGTATAGAATAGCATCCTCTTCAAAATGAGCTTTGGATGGGTAATTTCTCATAAAGTGTGAGAAAGTTATGCTTGGTCAAAGTTGAGTTGACTTTTCCTATAAAACCCTAATTTAGCAACTTTTGGTTCTTGATGAATTATGAGAAATCCTTGATGAATCATGATCAACCCTTGATCAAATTATGAAATATACTTCAAAATGAGGATGTTGACCAAAAATCTTGAAGTTTGACTGTATGTGGGCCACAGTTGACTTTTGTCCTAGCACAGTCGATTTTCAGGCCTTTGAGCAATTGGCTGAGCAAACTTCTTCTGCAAGGCTTGAAACTTGACATGGACGATTTTGAGAACATATTAGGACAATGGTGATCATTTGGGATCCCTTGGACTCAAGTATCTTGATGCAACATGAAACCCTAATTTGAGGTAGACTGCCTTAGGAGAGAGCTTGTCTGGTCAACCCTTGGACTTCCTTGAGCAATTTGAAGACCTCTCTTGAAATGTTTTGTGAAATATGGGAGGGAAAATTTTGGGGTACAACAGTACCATTGTCAGTGGTGATCCTTTCCGGGATACCATACCGGCGAATAATATTTTGCTTGATGAAACGGGCAACAACATTCTTGGTAACGGAAGCGAAGGAAGCTGCCTCCACCCATTTTGTAAAGTAATCAATGGCCACTAAGATGAAGTGGTGTCCATTGGAGGCTGTCGGCTTGATTTTCCCAATCATATCAATCCCCCACGTAGCAAAGGGCCAAGGAGCCGTCAAGATATTCAGAGGAACCGTAGGTACGGGCACCTTGTCAGCATAAATCTGACACTTATGGTAGGTTCGAGAGTGTTGATAACAATCTGCTTCCATGGTAGACCAGTAGTAGCCTGCCCGTAGGATTTTCTTTGCCATCGTATGCCCACTGGAGTGGGTGCCAAAAGTGCCTTCATGTAATTCAGCCATGATCCTTTCAGCTTCAACCTTATCTATGCACCGAAGTAACACAGAGTCATGATTGCGTTTGTAAAGAATTTCATTACTAAGGAAGAATTTAGCAGAGAATCTCCTTAATAACTTCTTATCATTGACTGTAGCTCCTTCTGGATATTCTTGAGCCTCGAGATACCTCTTGACTTCGTGAAACCAAGGTTGGTCCACTACTTCTTCAGTATTAATCTCGTGACAGTGTGCTGGTTCATCCATTCGTTCAATGGTGATCTGGTGAGCCTTGTTATCCCAATTAAGTTTAAACATAGATGACATTGTGGCTAGAGCGTTTGCTAGCTAATTTTCTTCTCGCGGGAAATGCTCGAAGGTAATCTTCTCAAAATGTGGTAGCAATGTTAAAACATGTTCTTTATAAGGGATAAGGTTAGGGTGTTTGGTGTCCCATTCCCCTTTGATCTGACTGATGACCAAAGCTGAATCTCTGAATACGTCCAAGGATTTGATCCCCAAGTCTATGGCAGCTCTGAGACCAAAGATGCATGCTTCGTATTCTGCCATGTTTTTTGTACAATTGAAGCAGAGTCTTGCGGTGAAGGTAGTATGACACCCTTCGGGAGATATGAGTACAACACCGATACCATTGCAAAATGAGTTGGATGCCCCATCAAAGAATAGGGTCCATCGGGATCCTTGTTCAGGTCCGTCATATGGCCTGAATTCTTCAAAGTTGTCTAACGTCATGATGTCTTCATCCGAAAATTCGAATTTCATGGATTGGTAGTCTTCTAAAGCTTGGTGAGCAAGGTGATCAGCTAATACACTGCCCTTTATTTCTTTTTGGGTAGTATATTGTATGCCATATTCCGTCAGGATCATATGCCATCTCGCTATTCTTCCAAAGAGTGCGGGTTTCTTGAAGATGTATTTTATCGGATCCTTTTTAGATATCAATAAGGTAGTATGAGTCAGCATATACTGTCTTAGCCGGCGAGCCGCCCATGCCAGAGCGCAGCAAGTTTTCTCGAGCAGTGAATATCTAGTTTCACAGTCGGTAAACTTTTTGCTCAGGTAATAAATAGCGTGCTCTTTTCGGCCATACTCATCATGCTGCCCCAATACTCACCCTATTGAGTTTTCTAAAATAGTCAGATACATGATTAATTTTCTTCCCTCGACTGGTGGCATCAACACCGGAGGCTCTTGTAAGTATTCTTTGATTTTGTCAAAAGAAAACTGGCACTCGTTATTCCATTTGACTACTTGATCTTTCTTCAACAATTTGAAGATTGGTTCATAAGTAGTTGTCAGGTAAGATATGAATCTGGCAGTGTAGTTCAAACGCCCCAAGAATCCTCTGACTTCCTTCTCAGTACGAGGAGCAGGCATCTCTTGTATTGCTTTAACTTTGGCAGGATCGACCTCGATACCTTTTTTACTGACGACAAAGCCTAGGAGTTTACCAGACCGTACCCCAAATGTGCATTTGTTTGGATTCAACCTCAGCTTGTACTTCTTTATTCTTTCAAACACTTTTTGTAAGTGATCAAGATGCTCTTATTCTGTTTGAGATCTGGCTATCATATCGTCCACGTAGAGCTCTATTTCGTGATGTATCATGTCATGAAATAAAGCTACCATGGCTGCTGATAGGTTGCCCCAGCATTCTTTAGTCTGAATGGCATCACCTTGAAGCAGAATGTGCCCCACTGTGTGACAAATGTTGTTTTCTCCATGTCCTCAGGCGCCATTTTGATTTGGTTGTAACCTGAGAATCCGTCCATGAAGGAAAACACTTTGTGTTGTGTCGTATTGTCAACTAGAATATCAATATGGGGGAGCGGGAAATCATCCTTAGGGCTTGCCCTATTCAAATCTCTATAGTCCACACACATTCGCACTTTGCCGTCCTTTTTGGGCACGGGAACAACATTGGCAACCCATTGGGGATAGGAGGTGATAGCCAAGAATCCAGCGTTGAATTGCTTCATGACTTCTTCTTTAATCTTTTATAACATACCATGCCTCATGCGGAAAACCTTTTGCTTTACTGGCGGACAATCCTCTCTTGTGGGCAGACAATATACCATAATATCTACATCAAGTCCTGGCATGTCTTCATACGACCAGGCAAAGACTTCAACATAATCGTGTAACAACTGAATTAGACGCTCCTTGATACTGGGTTCCAAATTGGCACCCACCTTGACCTCTTTTTTGTCTTCTTCGGTACCTAGGTTGATTGTATCCACGGGTTCCTCGTGAGGCTGAATGGTTCTCTCTTCTTGTTATAGTAGTCTGGCAAGTTCCCCTGGTACTTCACAATCTTCCTCACCTTCGTCTTCGGCTCGGTATATTAGATTCCCAAAGTCACAAAAGGCCATAGCAGTATCGTTACCCATGGAATCCTGAATGGATGTATACCTGCATTGTGAGTGTGAGTCTGTGTAAGGGTATAACTATCTTTGAAAGAAAATAAAATGTAAAATAAAAAACAATGAGCATAAAAGTTTGTATGCGAAAACGTCCATAATTCATTGATGTCATATGAAAATGAGATAATAACCCTTACAAATGGACCATTGTGCCTCGGGTAAGACACAAGGTTTTAAGAGTGTGAATTGTTTTAATATTACAGATCCAACAAAATGTAAAGACAAATTATTGTGGGATAAAAGTGACCGGGACAAGGTCTCTAGCCTCCCAATTGTTGAGCCCTCCACTGACAGTCGGGAATATCCAGTCATCTAAGTCACAACTATCTTCATCATCTTTTACGGCGTTGACCTCGCGATTGCTGATCTTCAGGGGTGGTCCTCCAGCACGAGCGCAACGTATAGCCTTCTGGGCACCTGAAGTGAAACCTATGCCAAACTTGTTAGACTTATATGGGATATCTGGGAGTTGTCCCCAGATAGTGCACCCACCTTCTTCGACCACTACTTTGGCATCCTTCAGAGATGACATCCGGAGTGGAGGCCTTGTAATCTTGGGAACAGCCTTGGTTACTGCCACATCTTGTGGGACCTCTTCAAAGTGTTGGAATGGAGTTTGAATAAATTCACCATCTAATTCTACATATCTGAAGGAATTGAGATGGATGATCATATACTCTTTTTCTCCATGAACGGTGATAATCTTTACTTGAGTCGGATATTTCAGCATTTGGTGCAACATAGAAGTGACAGCGCCAGCATTGTGAATCCATGGTCGGCCTAGCAAGCAAGAATACGAGGGAGAGGTATCCATTACGTAAAAAGTTGAATCAAATGTTTGTGTTCCAACTTTTATGGGAATGTTTACCTCCCCATGTACCATCCTTTTCGAGCCGTCAAAAGCCCTTACTATTATGTTACTTGGCTTCAATGTCAATCCCTCACAGTCAAGCCTATCAAGAGCTTTTTTAGGCAATATATTCAGGGATGAGCCAGTGTCCACCAAGACATGGGCCAAGGTTGTGCCCCTACATTCAACTGAGACATGCAATGCCTCATTATGCTTCCTTCCCCTTGGCGTTAGATCAACATCTGGAAAACCTAGACCATTATCTGCAGTTAGGCTGGCTACGCAGTCTTGAAACTGATCGGCAAATGTCTCTTGGGGTACATGGGCTGTTTTCAAGAATTTTACCGAGGCTTTTGCATGTGCCTCGGAACATAGTAGTAATGCCAGTATCGAAATGTTAGAGGGAGTTTGCCTCAGTTGTTCAACTACATCGTAGTCACTTCTTTTTATAACTTTTAGGATCTCCTCCATTTCTTTCTTAGAGGTCTCAGGGATAGTCAATGACTGAGCCTTCGTCCAGACAGGCTCAATCAGAATACTTTTACCTCGAGTCTCAGTTAACTCGGCAGCAGGAGTGTCAGTAGGAATGATTATGGGGGTTGTAACGGCTTTGTCAATTGGAGTATTGTTGGAGATAATTGTAGGACCGGGAACAACTTTTGGGGGAGCAACAGCAGGAATAATTACGGGTCCAGAAACTGCTTTTGGGGGAGCAATTTCTGGAGAAAAGATCCTACCACTTCGGGTAATCTTGCTAGTTCCTGCAATATTACTGATGTTGGAGTTAACTTTCTCGAAGCTTGAATCTTCAGCGGCTGGCCAGTCCTGCTTGATACCATGGTAATAGACATCCCTCCATAATTCCATGGTACGGTTTTGTTTGACGCATATGGGACTGGTCCAGGCATTGTAATTATTAAAGGAGTTGCTTTTGGAACTGATGTAATTCTAACGGGTCTTTTGGTGGAGACCCTGGAAGAATTGGCGGAAATGGTAAGGATAGAAACATCATCAAAAGGAATAGGTGGAACAGAAGTCTTTTCGAATAGAATTTCTTTGTTATGTATTAGGCACTGAACGTCTGCTTTCAACAAAGGACAACTCGTTGATGGGGACAAACAGAAATGGCAAACTTCATCACAACCCAGGAACACCGGCATTCAACAAGTTCATTTTTATAGTCAAAAGTGGGGTCATAAGTTCATCAACTGAAGTAACAAACAATCCTTCTTCAATGGAATTGGTATTATGGCCATGTCTAGGCATAGGGGCAGAAATGACATTTTGCTTTTCAGGCGCATCGAATTCAATCTCTTTTGCTTCAATGAGGTCTTGTATTTTGTTCTTCAAAGCCCAACAGTTATTAGTGTCATGGCCGAGACTTTCAGAGTGATATGCGCAACAGGAATTGGGATGATAGTGAGGAGATGTTGTATTGGGGTTTTTAGGAGCTTCTTTCAAGGTCACCAAATTGGATCTTAGTAGATGCGGTAATACCTGAGACGGGGTCATGTTAATTCTGGTGAACTTCCTGACTGGTCTTTCCAACCTTGGTTGATTATTTCTTTGCTGATCAGGCGCAGGCTTAGGAATCATAACAGCCCCCACCATTGGTCGGCGTTCGGCCCTATCTTGGTTTCTTTGCAGCTATACAGCAACCACCTCTTTCTTTCCGATGAAAGGCTTCCTTGCAGCTGCAGAAGAAGATGTATGTTTCTGAATTTTTCCACTCTTTATACCGGCTTCTACCCTTTCTTCGGTCAATATTAGTTCAGTAAAACCTGCTGATGAACTTTTGATTAAATGATTGAAGAAGGGACCAGACAAGGTGCCCAAGAACATGTCTACCAATTCCCTCTCAGATAGAAGGGGTTGAACTCTTCCAGCCAAGTCTCTCCATTTTTGCGCATAATCCTTGAAACCTTCATTGGACACCATGGCCATACTCTGGAGTTAAGTACGGGTAGGCGTAAGATCAGCAATATATTGGTATTGTTTGTAAAAGGTTGCAGCAAGATCTTCCCAATTGTGAACAGTAGCTCTTTCTAGTTAGTAAAACCAGTCAAGTTGAGTTCCAGACAGGCTGTCTTGGAAGAAGTGTACCCATAAGTCTTTGTCAGCGGTATGGGGCTGGATTTTCCTCGCATAGGACCGGAGATGAATTTTAGGGCATGAGACTCTGTCATACTTGGTGAACACATATGCTTTGAATTTGGGAGGAATGACAATCCCCGACACTAACCCCAATTCCTCAAAGTCCAAGCCATGCACTTTTTGGATTTCCATCGCACTCAACCGCTCTTCGAGATGTTTATACTTATCATCAGCTGGAGGGTATTGTTCTTTAGAATAGTCTTCTTCTTCCTCTTCCTCTTCTGATTCTGACGGGACAAATGTTTCCTTGCCTTTCCCATCTTGGTTGTTTCTTTCAACGGATGTCGTTGCAAAGTCTAAGGTCCTTCTTGTCTGCCCATGAAATCTTCTTCCCATGTTTAGGACTCTGGTTACCTTCTTTGTTTTCTTTTTCCTCTCTTCAGCCAGCAAAGTCTTCAATTCTTCTTGTCCCTTGGCTAGGGTCAAGAGCAACTTCTGGAACTGTGTATTCTGAGCTTGGAGATCCTTCACTGTTTACTCAAGATCCATCTTACTGAAATAAGCAGTAGAGAGATGAGGAGACTTGTTGCAAAAGACCTGCTTATGTTATGATGAATGGTATATGCATATGTAATGATTTCAAGGATTTCAAAGATTCAAACTTGTTTTAGAAAAAAAGGAAACACACGTTATATTAATAGATTAAAGCTTGGGTACATCAATGCCTTCTTGGGCAAAATAAAACAAAAACTCTAAGATAAAAAGGTAGTGCGCATCCTCTTTGGTATGATGTAGGCATTCAGAGTCTGCTCCTCATGAAGTAGCTTAGTGAGTTCCAAAACCTTCTTCTCGCTTGCGTAGAATTGGGCTTCGAAAGTATCTTGCTCCCCCTTGAGTTGTACCAATCTCTTTGTAGGTCTTCAAGAGATGTGGGCATGTCAGGATGTAGGATAGTGTATGGAACATCTCCCTCCTTAACAGGCTCAATAATTACCGGGAGAATGGAGGAGTAAGGCATCATAAGACTCTGAGCACGAGTTCATACCCATTTGAGGTAAGGCTCAAGAGGGATGGAATTCTTATGCCCCAAATTATTGCTATCCACTTTATTCAACATCCTCCAAGCTCGCATAAATCTCTGGCGAAGACCTTGATCGTCGTTATCGTAGTCAAATACCAAACCTTGAATCAGCATCTCGTGCGGGCCATCCCTTCGGGCGTAACCAAACTGTCTTAAAGCTAAACAGGGGTTTTAGGTGATACCTCCCCTAATACCAAGTAAAGGGACATTAGGAAATTCCCCACAACGGTCGACAATGATAACATTCTCTTTGGATCAGGAGCACCAATGAATGTCTGAATGTTTGAGCGTCATCAACCTTTGTGACCACCTTGAACCTTGCTCATTTTTTAATACAGATTGGGGAAGATGTGAAATAAACCATCTTGCCAAGAGAGGAGTGCAACACATAAGGACACCTCTTTTTCACATTGTGTGAGTATGGAAAGAGTGTAGGATATCTCCTAGTAATGTAGGCACCAGATTGCGGGATATAAAGATTTTGACGGCGTTGACATCTATGAGTTGGTCAGGATTTGGAAACAAAACCATCCCATAGATGAGGAGAGCCACAATTTCCTCAAAGGTTTACAAGTCCAAGGAATTCCAACAGCTTTGGACTTTCTCAAATAGGAACTTTGCTAGGAAACCTTGGACACCACTCCTTGTTTCCCAATGAGTTGTGACATTAGATGAGTGCAAGTATAGAGCTTAAGAAATCTCTTCTGGCTTTGGGTCTCTTTCCGTACCGTTGAAAGGTAGTTAGTTGAGAATGGGAATCCTCAAGAGTTGTGAGAATTCTTCCAAAGAAGGCACAAGTTGATAGTCAGGAAATGTGAAGCAATGATGTAAAGGATCAAAGAACTGAAAAAGCACCTTCATCATATCCTCATCTGTGTTGGAGGTGACCAAATTGAGTAGGTGACCATGTCTCTCGGTGAAGGGATCCTTACAAGATTGACTTGAATAGTTTTCCTGCGAAGTGAATCCATATCCTACAAAACAAGAGCAAAGATGAATCCTGACAATCCTTGAAATGGTTAGTGGATGTATATGATGTTTATGTTGTTCATGATGTTATGTACAAGTATGTATATATAAACAAAACAAATAAATCCTTAGGTTTAGGCTTGCATGGATTTTTATAGGTAAGTACCCTCTTGAAGTTTAGTTGGCTTAAACATGTCCTAGTAATAGTAACCGGGTTCTAAGGAGCTCAAAATCACTGGATTGTTTCCTTGGTCATTGTTTCCTTGGTCATTGTTTCCTTGGTCATTGTTTCAGCACAAGCCTCTTTTAATGGCGACCGAAATATCCCAAGAAACCAAACCTCGATGAGTGTAGTATCGAGTATCTACCAACTTCGGACTGCACCAAAGCCGATCATCTCACTACATCCTAAAGGCCAAGTTGGTCAGGTAAATGTTCTAGAAGTTCATTAGTGCTTCATGACATCACTCAGCGGCCCCGTATTCTCTTTGATTAACTCAAAGGCTACCGGTACCCACAAATATGTCTCACTAACGTAGCTATTACTTAGACCATGTCAGTATACCCCACACAGTTTCCACAACGTATTGATACTTACCTATAATGTATCCCAAATCCGGGTAGAGGATTCAAACCCAAACAAAGAACCATAATATAAAGCATACAAGTCAAACAATGTAAGCAAATAAATGTGATCTAATCCCTAAGGTAACCCCACTTTTAACAATAATCCTCAGTAGAGTCGCCAATTCTGTGATATGGTGGGAGAACTAACTTGAGGGTTTTGCGTTTGATCGTAAATGTTGCGGTTTAGCAAGAGTCTCCACCGACATTTCTTTTATCCAAAAGGAAAGGTGAAAAATCACAGGAAAGACCTTTGAGATTGTTTCTTGAGTTCGGGGGGTAGATTATGAAAAGGGGAGGTATTAGCACCCTTTCCATCCATGGTTTTTCCACGGGCTCTTAGTTACTTGCTAGATCACTTGCTTTTGTTCGAAATTGTGCTTTATGTGGTTTTTGAAAGTATTTTATAAAAGAGGCCATTGTTTAGGCAATCTTTGTAATGATTCTTGTTCGTAAGAATGTATACAAAGATATTTGATCTTTTGAAAATGTTTTCAAGTTTTATAAGATGTTTTGAAAGTGTAAGTGTTTGTTTTTAAAAATAGCAAGGATGTTTTGTTTGAAATGGGGCAAGTAATTAGGAGCAATCTACCTACTCAAATGTCTTTCTTGTTCATTTTCTTTTCCTTTGACATTGTTGTCTTACCATTGGTTTGGTAAGCAACCCTATCATTGGATGTTAACAGGACGGGCGTGGGTCATCGTATAACCATGATTAGCAATGTTTCAAGGTATCTTAGCATTCTCTTTTAGGGACTAAGATCATGTGTAAGGCAACTTAGATAGCGTCATCGAGGGACTATGATCTTGTATTCGTTTGTTTTTGCTAAGATACCTCAGATGCGTAATATGGTCATTTTGTAAGGCAACCAAGTGGATTTTACCCTAGGGGTGCTTGTGTGAAAGTGTGTTGTTTTCATGCTTGATTTTGTCTTGAATTAGGGTTTTCTACTTGATTGATTTTATTCTTTCCATACAAACCCTAATTACTAGCATGTTATGTAAAAGCGATAAATTGTGAAATTTAAAGTTACTACGCTATTACAACATTTGTGGGAGGGGGGTATACAATTTATGAATGGGGATTGCAATAATATAAACCTAATTAATCTATTACAACCAAATTGAATATGTACAAATAATTGAAGAAATATATAAAGTATAAATGCAAATTGTAAGAAATGATTTTTGTGTTTGGATTTTTATATGAAAGAGGTTTTAACCTAAACCTAATTAGAGAAAAAATATTAAATCAAAATTAACTTCATTTAATTAAGAAAAGAAATTAATTAAGGAAATATTTTTTTAAATAAAACCTTAATTCTATTTAATTGATTAAAAGAAAATAAGTTTAAACAAAAAGTATTTTTATATTTTTGTCTTGAAAATAATATATGGTGTTGTGAAATATTTTTGGCCTTTTCTTATATTAATTTAAATGTATTTAAATAAATAATAATCTAGGTTTAATTTAATTTACAAGGAAACTAGTAAAGGTAAATAAAGTATAATGAATAAAAATAATATTTTGTATGGGAAAAATATTTAAATCATGTCAAAACATAAATCTATTATTTTTTATATTTTTTATAATTTTTTTGGCATTTTAGAAAATATATTTAAAAGGAAAAATGAAATAAATAAGTAAATAGAAATAAATGGGCCAGGGGTGCCAAAAGTAGGCAGGGAGGTGAGCTAGCGAAAAAAACAAAAAAAAAACACTGTCAGGCCCAAAGGGCCCAGCGCCTGCAAAAAGATGTTAGAAAAATCAGAAATCATGGAAAAATGCAAAAGGGGGGTTCACATTGGTTCGAACCCTCGCCCTTTAGGTAATAAGTGACTTAGTACGCGCGCTTGCCACTGGGGTGACTGTTTCATCCGGTCATATAACCAAACCATAAATATATATTAGAAACTACTTTCTGAAGGCAACTTCGTCTTAAACCTCGTGCCTAGCCGGACCACCTGTATCTTCTTCATCTCTCCATAAAAATAGAAAGTTCAAACATGAAAGTTGTGGTGTTTCTTCCCACGAATCCAACCATATAACTTATGTAAGCTAAAAGTCAAAGATAAAAACTAATTTTGCTGGCCCTAAATTGAAACCTAATTTTCTCAGAAATTTCAAATCCAAAATTCTCTATACACAGTCAATATAAATGGGAACTATAAACATGGTCAGCTTTAGAGCAAAGATATCTACATTTTGTCTTCACAAATCAGGATTAAATGATGCTTGTATGAAGAGATAGAAGTTTGAAAATTTACCTCTTGCAGCCGGAGTCGTGAGTGGAGTTTGAGCAACTTTTGAGATGGCTTGAGGATCTGTTTAGCTTGCCTGGACCTCCTTGAGTGTATTCCAACTCCTACTTTGCCTTGAAAGTACCTGAATATCTCTACTAAAGTCCACCTGCAAGCTTGATATTTGAAAATGGTGGATAGTGATGGAGGAGTTACAGTCTTGAAATAGGGGCCTGGATTGCTTTGATATGATGTATAGAAGGTGTTTGAATGATTAGTTTTCAAAACGCACGAGTGGAAATGAAGATGATGAGTTTTGGTTCAGAACTGTGTATCAATGGTATTCTTGAGCAGATTTATGGTTTTTGAGTGTTTGAGATAGTTTCAGGGCACTAGCATTCGTGTGTCATCTTGAAAATAGTGTGTGTACTTATAGGCAAGAGGTTTTGAGGCTTGAAACAACTCATAAATTGAAATCACATGTTATGGCTTGGTTACTTGTTTTTGAAGCAAAGTTGACAAACATGGTTTCAATGTGGAGTACAAGGGTTTGTAGGGTAGTTAGCATGCTGTAGTCATGTTGCTTCTTGATTTTGAATGCTTTTGAGTCAGAAACAACAATGTATGGGCTCAAGAAGAGTTGACATTGTGATTAAAGTCACTTTTTCCAAAATGGAAGTGGTGACTTTCTTCCAAAAATGGAAATGCAACTTGGATAATGGCTCAAATGCTTGGGAAATGGCTTTATCATTTGTGTAAGCATTAAATTATTAAGTGATTATCAAGTTTGAAGCCTGCAAAGCAATATTTGTACAACATGCTTGAAGATTGGATCAAGTGTTCTTCACAAAATGGCTTGTAATCCAAGTGACAAAACACCAACTTCTTGCCTTCGATTCTCCTTGCTCAAGAATGATCTCAAGGAGTTCTTGGACATTTTGGAAATATTTCAATGTGCTCTTCAACTCATATTTGAATTTATTTTGAAGACTCCCCTTGGACTATGTGAAAAATTTCCATGAAGTTAGGTCAAAAATCTGCCTAACTAGGGCAAAGTTTCACTAAGTCTTTTTTAGTTCATGAGCATGTATTCACAAAATTATAACTTGAGATCTAAGAACTTTTAGGAGAAGTTGTGTGAAGAAAAGTTGTAGATTTCATGGAGATATACAACTTCCATGTTGGAAGTTTCTCTTGAATCATCTTGCATCATGGTGAAAATTTGGCCTAAAGTTATGAAAAAAAACATGAATTTTCAACACTTAGAAAAATTTCTAAGTTTAGAAATTTTGACTTTTCAAAATGAAATCTTGACTTTTTTATTTCTTGTTGAGTAAGTTTCATATTTTGACATGTTTTGATGAATTATGATCTTTGGCACTTGAATTTGACCAAAAAGTCAAAGTTTGACTTTTCAGTATATAATTGACTTTTGATCAGTTGACTGCAAAATTCATCTGTCAATCCAATGGACTTGTAATGTTTTGAATCATGTCATTAGGTCAAAATGTGCATTTGGACTCTTGAAATCATGCCTTAAACCAATTGATCATTTGCTAGGTCAAAAAATCATAAATTGCCCTTTCCCAGTCAAAACCCTAATTTTGACCATTTTGCCCTTTTGAAGATTTGATCAAATTTCTTGAGGAATTATGGTCCAAACTTGATCAAATGATACATATGAGTCTAAAATGTTGATGTGGATAAAAAATTATGATGTTTGACTATAAATTGGCTGTGGTTGAATTTTTCCTCAATACAGTTGATTTTTAAGTCAACTATTTAATTGACTGATCAAAAGTGTGATCCAAGGCTTGAAAATTGACATGAGTGATATTGGGGGTCCATAATGGTCCATGAAAGTAATATGAAGCATTGATAGTCCAAAAATCCTTGTGCAAACTTAAACCCTAATTTAGGTCATCAGTGCATAAGGAGGTGTCTTGAGCTGATCAAACCCTAGTGCAGTCTTGAGCCTAAGGAGATCTTATGAGAAAATTCTTGATAAGTGAGAGGGAAAATTTTGGGGTACAACACCAAGAAACCCTTCTTTGTAGACTAAAACTATTTTCGAACAAGTCCTTGTCTTTTACCCTTTGGTCGACTAAACCAATTTTATCCTCCTGACATATCCTTTTATTTCTTCCTAGTCGACATAGTTCAATTTCGACAGTTTCAGTGTTGTAGCGGTAAAATCAATGAAGTCGCCACTGATATTTATTTATCCCATAAAATGGAAAGGAAAATCACGGAAGAAAAACCTGAAGGGGAAATCAAGATCTTGCGACCGAGAGATTGGGTAAGGGAGTCAATTATGCATGGGGAAGGTATTAGCACCCCACACGTCCATAGTATTCTACGGGATCCACTCTCGTTATTCTAATCAAAGGGTGTGTTCAATCTAATGCTTAAGAGTTATAAAATAAGAGGGAATGCGTGCAAAGAAAACACGTGGAAAATAAGGGAATATTTACAAATTTTCGCTTGGCTGAGCCTCATGACCAGATGCCCACGTATCCCTTTTAAGGAATCAGAGCGCCGTAGTTCGGCTCGCATATTTTATTTGTTTGTATTTTTTAATGAACAATATTAAACTCACCTTTTATCGCAACTCGACCTTTGGAAACTTATGCGTCAACACATAAGTGACTTAACATGTCCTTTTGGAAAGAATTTTGAAAGAAAACCCAAGGGCAAGAGAGTTTGTGTTGGTTGGTGTTTTTGCTGCAGATAACGGCTAGTTAATCTCAAGAGAGAGATATTAGACATTTCTATACTTATTCATGAAGTAATTTTTTGAGACTTGAACCACACCAAGGCTTAGAGCAGAGGAACAATAAGATCGAGAAGAAACTCGCTTATCATTCCCCATACTCAACAAAGGTATTACTCTCATCAGTATATTTGCAAGAAAAAGAATTTTTTGTTTTAATGCAAATGCAAAAGGGGAAATAAAAAGTCTAAAGGGAGACTAACCTAAATCTAACCTAATGTTATCATACAACTAGTGTTCCTATCTAAGTTAGCATGCCAAAGAAAGTCTAACAAAACTATCTTATGGGGAACATACAATGAGAGCGAAGTCGTGATCTCAATTTCTAAATCGAGTAACTCATCAATCAACAAGAAATAAAGGAAAGCGATAAAATCCTATAGGGAGCATGCACTGAGAGAGAAGTCGTGATCTCAATTTATAAATTGAGTGACTCATCGATCAACAAAAAAGGAAACAAACACAAGTATAACACATATAATAAATGTAGTGTGGAATGCCTGCTATAGGTCTTTAAACAGTGACTTCGAGCGCACGCTCTTTATTTCCTACTTATCATGATATCTAGAAATCGATAAATGTGGAAATGTAAATTGGGAGTAGTATAACACCAAACGAACAATAATGTCCGCAAAAAACGCAACCAAAGCAAAGAAACCTGGAATACTTCGTGTAAGCTGGCATCAACAAACAAACAGTCAATGATCGAATATTTGGAATATGTGTCAAAGCTTCATCGATGTGAAAATAAATCATAATTGGAATCCAAACACATCTGCATATCCCAAGATAAACTTGTATAAAACTCAAACCTCGACAAGCACAAGTGAAATCACCAAATCTTAGCAACAAAAATGGTTATTAAACGTAAATAATAGTAGAAAATTCTAACAAAATCCAAAGAAAAAAATTTATATTGTATTCTATTATTTTTTGTTGTCCTTTATTATAGAAAAAATTCTAACAAGGATATCAAAGAATTAATTCCTAAATCATAAAAAAAATAAACTAACAAATTTTTATTTGATTACTAACTCTTTATTTCTAATGTCATTGTAAGAATTAAAAAAATAAGAAAATTATATAATAAAAACAACTAGATAAACTCTAAACAGGAGGTGTTGAATTGCAAACAGGGAGTACGTGGTGCAGAAACTGGCCCAAGGTCCGGTCAGCAATGTCCAATAAGCATTTTTTTTGTTCCAATCTCTTCAGGCTTCACAAAAATGCATCTAATGGGCTTAGGAGAGTGGTGATCCGATCTAGAATCAATTTAATAAGCTTCTTCCAATTTCTACTCATCCTTTTTTAGCATGCCATTATTTAATCCATAATTTTCAGCATTATTATGAATTAACACTCAGCATAATCTTTATTTAATTATCAACAATGAAAAAATAAATTGAAACAAATCTCAAATTAACAAACAAAACAAACGGCAGCGTATTAACAAAAAAATAGGGCTAAGCAGAGTGGCAATCTAGCTCTTGAGAACAAACGCTCTTCTCCTTCGTCCCTTGTGATTTTCGGCAACGTCGCCACAACCATCGCCACCACCAAACCTTCTCAAATCAAGAATCTCCATATACTAATCCTAACTCAAGATACATCATGACCTCGCATCGATCATCAACTTCCTCAGATTTCTTCTCAACCTCTTAGATCTAAATCACACACAAAAACCCTAACAAAACTGAATTGAAATTAAATGGAGATAATATGTGCATTCACACCAGAACCATGGGGGAAATGATTGTGGTAGTAAGAATAACATCATAGTATGAAGATTTGGTGGAAATAGTGAAGAAAGCCAGAAGTAAGCTTACTGACTGGGATGTAGTTTTCCCTAGTAATTGTTGAATACTAGCTCGTGTGAAGGTAATAACAAAGAGAGACCCAGAGAGCACTACGATAATCCAGGTATTGCTTCTTCTAATTCTCGATCTCTTCGAACGCAAATCTTCCTTCTTCTTCTACTTTTGTATTTTGGTGCACGTAAGCTTCTCAAACCATTGTTGTCGTTGTTGTTGTGTTTGCAGAATGGATATCATTGAAATCGTGATGACTTGCTTGAAGATTACCGATTGAAGTGTTGAGATATCATCCAAGGAGGTTGCAGGTCGAAGAAAGAATGAGAAGAGTGAAGGTTGAAGATGAAGATGACTGAAGGTGATTGCTCAATGATGATGATTAAAGATTTGAGGATCCTGAAATGCTTTGATATTGATGCAGAAGCGGAAGGTTGAAGCGTGGAAGAGAGAGTAGGAGGAATTTTCTGTTATGGAGATTTCTTGGTGGTGATGAAGGAGGAAGTAGAGAGAAGATGGTGGTCCAGAAGTGAAAGGGATGAAGATAGTAAACAAGGAAGAAGGAAGATGAGACTGAAGATATTGCTTTTGTGATTTTTTTCTGAGATTTCGCTGTGAACTCTGAAGGAAAAAAACATCCCCCTGAATGGTGAGTTTTTCTGTTTTTATAGATTATGTTGCTGCTGTTAGGAAACAGTTAGAAATCTGGGAAGTTAGATTAGGAAAGTTAGTTAGAGTTTGTTATGAAATCAGTTAGGGGTGTTTTGACTATTAGTCAATTATTTCAATGGTTTGTTAGTTTTGAATAGGGAGAAGTAATTGGTTAGAGATTGGAAAAATTTGTTAGAAAACAGTTAGATGGTTGGAAGTTAGTTATCTCTATTTAGAAAACAGTTAGCACTGTTAGTTGGTTAGTTGAGGGTAGAAGTGAATTTGATTAGAAAGTGTGCAAGTCTGTTGAAGTTGTTAGAACCTTCTGATATATTTTCCTGATATGCTAAGCTGAGAATTAGACTTGAATTTTATTCTATTTTCACGTTTCCTGATTTTTCTGAGTTTCAATCTCTTTTAGTAGTCTTTTTTTTGTTATTGAACTACTGCACACCAAAAAGATGTTATTAAACTGGCCCCATTTTAATTATGAATGGGTTTCCTCCGACTTAACTGTTTGGGAAACTGATGCAGGGACCTATTTTTCGAGGACCGGCTTCAAATTTCCTTCTCTAAACTTGTTTGTTGGATGAACTTCACTTTGGTTATTATTAGCAAGTTAGGATAATGGCTTGAGGCTATTACAAAATAGTCGCCAAAGTCTTTCAGATTTTGTAATCGAATGGTTTTGTGGGTGACAAACAAATACAGTTCGAATGTATGTGTGCTTGGTTCTATAGTGAACCATGTCGACTATAAGAGGTTGAGCTCTTTATATCCTTTCACATTACATAACTATTCTTCAAAATTTTGAACATGGTTTAAGTCCATTTGGCATCTACTTGAAGTGAGTTTATGAATTGAGTCAAAACTTGAATTTATTCATGCATGTTTTGTGTCTGAACTGTGCAGGTTTTGATGCTGATGCAAGTTTGAATCTGGTATGCCACCTATGTAGTGAACAACTTTGTTTGACAAAACAATTGGAACTAAAGATGCAGACAGCTTTTGCAGAAGAAGAAACATAACATCAAAAGCCAAGTGCTTACGGTCATGAGATGAGAGGACAAGGGATTCTTCAATAATAATTTCACAAAAAGACTTGAGATTATTCGCAATTTCCTCATCAGAAGAGCAAGATTTTCTACTCTTTTTATGTTTCTTTAATGAGCTTGAAGCTGGCGCTGCATCTCCCAATTGTGGAACAGTATTGGGTATAAGTATATTTATCAAAACAGGTCGGATACTATGAACACAGGGCTGACAGAAGGTTGCCTCCTTCAAACAATTACTCAGGAAGGATAGGTGATCAGCAGAGAAAAGCTGGCTAGAGCTAAACGGGTTAGGTAGAAGTTTCCCATAAATGGAGTTGTCAGTAGAAACTTTATCTCGAACTTTTAAAGCAAGGAATCGGGCATCAGGATTTCCTACTTCAGCATCAGATTCAAACCGCTTGTTGAGTCCAGGAGATTCATTAATATGATTCGCTAATGCCTCAACAAGCAACTTTTCAACAAAGTATAGAATAATTGAGACAGTCGGCTCTTGCAAGGTTGGTCAAGGGTTTGTGGAAAGTATTGAACTACTTGGACATGGACTGATTTCTTTTTACAAATGGATTAAGGCAAATGGCATAATATTTTACAAATGAATTTTTAGTTTCCTTACTTGTAAACATTCCAATATGAACATTTGTATGGACTTCAAATTGAATGAAATGGATGCTTTAAATGAATAATTGAATTTTTTTTGAAGTTGAATTTGGAATGGAATAATTTTTTAGTTTTGAATTTTCATTCTTGAATCAATTATGTCATATGCCTCAAATTTATCCACATGAGTAAGTTTTGAACTTGAACAATAACGCTTGAACCAGAATTAGCTTGAAACCTTGATTGATGATGAATATTCTTGAAACCTCAAATTTCAGATGAACCAAAGTGGTATACCTTTATAACTTGTGTTCCAAGAAACCAATCATGGATTACTTTTCATTTTTTGTATACTTGACCAACTTTGACCCTTTTGAAAAATTTAGATCATTTGGGGACTTGCAATGAATTCATTTTCACTTGTAATCAATTAAACCACATGACACTTTCCACGTTAAGAAATTGGATGAACACTTTCCAAATCAAGAACTTGCACTAATAGTGAAAGAACTTGAGAACATAAATTCCTTAAAGAGAAACATGACCAAGATAATCTCAATATGAACATTCTATTTCAATGAACCTCAATCTTTAATTAGATCAAAATTCAAGAATCAATCCTACTTGAAAGGTTGTTGAAATCTTAATTCACAGCTTAAACGTCATGAAACATCTCGACTTGATGAAAACCCCAATCATGATTTAACCACTTGACAAGTACCATCACAAAAAAGGAAGTTGTTGATTAAATCCTATAAACTCCTTGAGAAAGAAAGTCGTGTGGGACTAGTAATTAGGAGAAACTTTAAATGACGATGAGCCTGTGATCAGTGCATTTTGATACACATTTTTCCATGATTGTACTTATGCATTTCCATGGTTTTTTTAGCTTATTTTTGTATTTTATAGTGTTTTTCTATTTTAGTTTATTTCTACTCTTATTTGATTTTCGCACTTTATTTTCAGTATTAGTAGTCTGCACAAATAAATTCATAACTTGAGCTACGGAAGTCGGAATGAGGCGTGCTACCAGTCGTTGGAAAGCTAAGAGAAAGAGCTATAATTTTCATTCAGAAGTCGAGAGCTGAATCGAATTGTAGAAGGGCCAAAAAATTTGTTGAAGTTGCAGGATTTTATATTTAAGTTTTGGATCATTTGTTTTGGGCATGGGTTATGTTTTCGACCCAGTTGGGTTATGAACCGAATCCTTGTCTTTGCTATACCTAGCAGCCGCTGTAGTAATTTTAGTTTTGACCTTTGATTATTGAGAAAAATTACTTTTGGCTTTTGTACAAATTTTCATGGAGAACTAATTCATCTTGACAATCTGTTGTATTCAGGTTCTAACACCTTGAGGTTATAATAATTCTAATTCATCTTTTATTTCATTCAATATTAATCTATGTTCTTGTATGATTAATTAAAATTGCATAGAGTATATTGATTTAATTCGATTGATTGTATGATCCTAACCATAGTCACGTCAACGTTTACTTAATTCGTTACCGTGTCTGATTAATTCATATTTGCTTAATTTATGAGGCTTAATTCCGTTTGCTTAATTCGGATAATAGGAACTAACATCACACTATTCTCATTGAGCTTGCCATTGAGTTTGTACTCGAATAGGAATAAATAATTCGCTTAGGGAATTGGAATTACGATAGCCGATGATAGGTAGGAACCGAATCAGCAGATTGACTTTTCAACTTATTTTGATAATCACTTATTTTGTATTATAAATCGATCCTAAAACCAACCCCCATTCGATTTCTATTAGTAATAATAAAATCAAGAATCCTTGTGAGAAAGATATTCGAGTTACAGTTGTCGCTATATTACCGTTTCGCAAAACACTCGTTTTGATCCGCGCGCGACAGCGGATGCAATAGAGAGAATGATGATCCTTGTAGCCTCGAGGAAAAAACCTAGCATGATGAACCTCTTACTGAAGATCTAATACCAAGCTCAAGCATAACATAGGAGAACCTTAATTCTTCGGCTGAACTAAACCTTAGTGCCTTTGTTCCTTAAAGAAACTCTGATGAAGAAAATCTTATATCTCGAGGGACCTTGCTAGCGAAGGCGTTTATAATGCTTGAGATCCAAAACTCTAATCTCATACCAAGAATGATAAGAGCGCCAGTTGAATCAACTTTGGGTAAGATAGCAACCTCAGTCCATAGAGAAAAACACTAATGCCAAAGCCTTTGATCCCGTAACCATGGAATCGATGATATGCATGTATATGATATAATGAGGGATCTTAGGGGAAAAAATTGGGGTATAACAAGTGTGACTCCTTCCAAGTATTAACTCTGACTTAATAAAACCAACTTTTCACACATTGGCTCTTGTTTCCCAAAAAACCCTCATTTTGGAGGATGACTCCTAACTTTTGAGAATATCTTCATTTATCACATGTACTTGAATTCCTTAAGATTTTCCAAGGTAACACCACTATGGACGGTGACGACCTTCCGCACCCTGTAAATGCGGACATAGTTAAAAGATATTACGCATAAACAAAGACCCGCTAGGTCGACTGGCTTAGGCAAAAATTAGGGCATCCTGGCGAACCAAAAGTGTTCGGGTAAAAATTAGGGATATACATAAAAAAATATGTACACCCGGCAAGTCGAAAAACCGAAAAGGCGGTTTTGTACCCCAAAATTTTCCCTCTCACTTATCAAATATTTTCTCACAAAGATCTCTCTTGGTTCAAGACTGCGCTAGGGTTGATCAGTTCAAGACACCTCCTTAAGCACTTATGACCAAAATTAGGGTTTGAGATTGCACAAGGACAATTGAACTTTAAATGATTCATAGAACTTTCATGGATTATTATGGACCCCCAAGATTACTCATGTTAAGTTTCAAGCCTTGGATCACACTTTTGCTCAGTCAATTGAGCAGTTGACCTAAAAATCAGTTGTATTGGGGAAAAAGTCAACTATGGCTAATTTACAGTCAAACTTCATAATTTTTTATCCACATCAACATTATAAACTCATATGTATCATTTGATCAAGTTTGGACCATAGTTCCTCAAGAAATTTGATCAAATCATCAAAAGGGAAAAATGGTCAAAATTAGGGTTTTGAGTGAGAAAGGTCAATTTCTGATTTTTGGCCTAGCAAATGGTCAATTGGTTTGAAGCATGATTTCAAGATTTCAATTGCATCACGTTGACCTAATGACAGGACCTAAAACATTACTCAAGATCAATTTGACTGATAGTGAATTTTCAGTCAACTGATCAAAAAGTCAATTGTACACGGAAAAGTCAAACTTTGACTTTTTGATCAAAGTTCAATGTCAAAGATCACAATTCATTAAAACATGTCAAAATATGAAACTTATTCTTCAAGAAATAAAAAATTAAAGAGGATTCAGAATATGAAACTTCATGTTTTTTATAACTTTGGACCAATTTTTCACCATGATGCAAGAGGATTCAGAAGAAACTTTCAACATGAAAGTTATAGATCTCCATGATATCTACACCATTACTTTACACAACTTCTTCTATAAATGCTTGGATCTCAAGTTATTAATTCCTAAAGTCATGGTCTTGAAATTAGACACTTAATGAAATTTTGCCCTAGTTTTGGTCACGATTTTGACCTAACTTCATGGCACTTTTTCATATAGTTCCAAGTGGAATTTTCAAAAGTGATTCAAAGAGGGGTTGTAGAGAATATTTCAAGATTTCCAAAATGTCCAAGATCTCCTTGATATCATTCTTGAGTAGGGAGAATCGAAGAGATGAAGTTAGGGTTTTCACACTTGAATTACAAGTCATTTTGTGATGAACAAGATTCAAAGTTCAAACCTATGCTGCATAATCTCTATTTTACAGGCCTCAAACATGTTAGGCACTCCATAACTAATTTCTTACACAGTTTTTAGAGGTCTCAATTCAAGCATTCAATGCAAGGCCATGATTTATATCCATTTTGGGAAGAAAATGCATAATTCCATTTTGATAAAGTAGATTTTTGCACAACACTTGTTCTTGAGCCTTGCAATGGTTTTCTTCTGATCATACATGTCCTATAACTCAAGATAAATCGATCTCAACACTTACAATCACTTAGCCCATGTTTGTACTTCCTCTTGGAACCATACTTCCCACTTTTCTTCAAAATCAATTAATATAGCAATCAACCTATATCTTGTACTTCTGACCTTCTCAAGCACAATAACCTTTTGCTTATACATACACAAGTAGTTTGTCACAAAACACTTGCATGCTTGAGCCCTAAAAACACCAAGAACTCAGATTTTCATCTCATACCTCCATTTTTACATAACCTGACCAAAAGTTTGAAACTCATAACTCCCTCGTGCGTTTTCAAGCCTCTTTGTTCCTAAAGCTTCTAAACATCATTTAGAAGTCATCCCTTACCCTGTTACAGTTCAGTAACACCATCTTCCTCCATTTCCAAGTTCAAAAATAGAGCACTGCAAGTGGACTTCTCCAGACCATTTCAGCCATTCTCCAACCAAGCTAATCATTGCATTAACTTCCTGGGACTTCAGTGGAGCTTTTCTGATCATTACAACACCTTGAGGAATGCTTATTTGCAGAACACGATTTCCAATTTTGAGGTAAGTTATCTCAACTTTGAACTCTTCATACAAGCATCATTAATGGTTTATTTATGAATGAAAAATGTAGATATCATTGCTCCAAAGCTAACCATGTCCATAGTTTTCATTTATGTTGCTTGAGCTTAGAGAATTTTAAGATTGATGTTTATAAAATTTTTAGGGTTCAGATTAGGGCCATTAAAATTCATGCTTGTTTTTTATCTATAATTTTATTGCTTTGCATTTCTGAAATCGTGAGGAAATTTGCCACAAGATTCATATTTACATTTTTGCAAATGGATGAGAGATGAACAAGATGCAGGTACTCTGGATAGGCGTGAGGTTGAAGATGAAGTTCAGGCCATGGACTTGATTTCTAATATATATTTATTGTTTTGTTTATATAAACGGGTGTATAGCCACCCCAGTGGTAAAGCGTGTGCCTGTTAACCTTTGGGACCTGGGTTCGAGCCCCAGTGGTACCCTTTTGCTTATTTTCTCACATTTTCTCATTTTTGACACTTGTTTGCAACGCTGCCCCCCCCCCCCCCCCCCCCCCCCCTTATCTTTGGGATTTGTATTTTTGCTACATTCTGACCCTCTACTCACTATTCACACCTGGCTCATTTTATTTATTTTTTCTCATTTTTCATTTATTTGTTTTCTTTAATATTTTTATCTAATATTAAAAAAAAATCAGGAAAAATATTTTAAAAAAAAACAATGGATTTGTATTTTGTAGTTTATTTATTTTTTACAATAAAAAATTATTTTTATTTAATCATACTTTATTTATTTTACTAATTGGTTTGTAAATTTTAATTAAAAAAACTAGGGTTTTAGTTATTTTCTTTTACACAATTAAAATATATTATTTTAAAACAAAAAGACCAAAAATATTTTATAATACTATAAATTATTTTTAAGACAAAAATACCAAAAATATTCTTCTTACAAACTTAATTTCTTTTTTAATCAATTAATATTTAGATTAGGGTTTTATTTAAATTTTTTTCCTAGTAAATTTAGGTTTACTTTTTACTAATTTAATTAATTATTTTTTCTTTTAATTAATTAGGTTAAAACAAAACCCTTTTTCCTAAAAAAAAATCCAAACAAAAGTCCATTTTCTTTCCATTTTATATTCTTGTATATTTGTACATTATTTATCCAAATTAAATATGGTTGTAATAGATAATTATGTTTATTTTCTAGCAATCCCCATTTGTAATTTGTGCACCCCCCCCTCCCACAAGTATTGTAATAGCGTAGTAATTTTAAATTCCGCAATTTATCGCTTTATACAAATGCTAGTAATTAGGGTTTATATGGAAAGACTAAAATCAATCAAGTAGAAAGCCCTAATCAAAGACTAAACAAAGCATGAAAATCAACACACTTGCACACAAGCACCCCTAGGGTAAAATCCACTTGGTTGCCTTACAAAATGGCCATAATATGCATGTGAAGTATCTTAGCAAAAACAAGCAAAATACAAGATCATAGTCCCTCGACGATGCTATCTATGTTGCCTTTTCAAAATGATCTTAGTCATAAAGAAAAATGCTAGGATACCTTGCAACATTGCTAATCATGGTTATACGATGACCCACGCTCGTCCCGCTTATATCCAAAGATAGGGTTACTTACCAAATCAATGGTAAGTTAACAATGTCAAAGGAAAGGGGAAATGAACATGAAAGAATTTTGAGTAGGTAGAATGTTCCTAGTTATATGCTCACTTTCAAAACAAAACATCCTTGCTATTTTCTAAATAAACACCAACACTTTCAAAAAACATCTTTCAAACTTGAAAACATTTGCAAAAGATCAACACTTTGTATACATTCTTACAAACGAGAATCATTACAAAGTTTGCCTAAATGAAGGCCCCTTTTCAAAATACTTTCAAAAATCACACAAAGCATATTTTCAAACATAAGCAAGTGATCTAGCAAGTAACTAAGAGGCCATGGAAAAACCATGGATGAAAAGGGTGCTAATAGCTTCCCTTTTCATAATCTACCCCCCGAACTCAAGAAATAATCTCAAAGGTATTTCCTGTGCTTTTTCACCTTTCCTTTTGGATAAAAGAAAAGTCGGTGGTGACTCTTGCTAACTGCAACATTTGCAATAAAACGCAAAACACCCAAGTCAGTTCTCCCACCGCATCACAGAACTGGCGACTCTGCTAGGGAAAATTCTAAAAGTGGGGTTACCTTAGGGTTAGATCACATTTACTTACTTTCTTTGTTTGACTTGTATGCTTTTTTATTATGGTTCTTTGTTTGAGTTTGAATCCTCTACCCGGATTTGGGATACCTTATAGGTAAGTAGCAATACATTGTGAAACTGTGCAGGGTATACTGACACGGTCTAAGCAATAGCTACGTTAGTGCGACATATTTGTGGGTACTGGTAGCCCTTGAGTAGTCAAGGAGAATACGGGGCCGCTGAGTGATGTCATGAAGCACTAATGAACTTTTAGAACCTTTACTTGACCCACTTGGCCTTTAGGACGTAGTGAGATGACCGTCTTATGTGCAGTATGAAGTTGGTAGATACTCGATACTATACCCATTGAGGTTTGGTTTTTTGGGATATTTCGGTTTCCATTAAAGAGGCTTGCGCTGAAGCAATGCCCAAGGAAACAAACCAATGATATTGAGCTCCTTAGAACTCGGTTACTATTATTAGGACAGGTTTAAGCCAACTAAACTTTAAGAGGGTACTTACCTATAAGACTCCATGCAAGCCTAAACCTAAGGACTTGTTTGCTTTGTTTGTGTATATTTACTTGTACATAACATCATAAACATCATAACATCATACTCATATTCACTAACCATTTCAAGGATTTTTTGGTATTTATCTTTGTTCTATTTTGTAGGACATGGATTCTATTCGCAGGAAAACCATTCAAGTCAATCTCGTAAGGATCCCTCCTCAACTCAAAGAGTTAGCATCCATGATTCCTGAAAATTCTCCATTTACCAAAAGACATGGCCGCCTGCTAAACTTGGTCACCTCCAACACTGATGAAGACATGATGAAGGTGCTATTTCAGTTCTTTGATCCTCTACACCATTGCTTCACATTTCCCGATTATCAACTTGTGCCAACTTTGGAAGAATTCTCCCAATTCTTGAGGATTCCCATTCTCAATCAACTACCTTTCAACAGTACAGAAAGAGATCCAAAGCCAGAAGAGATTGCTCAAGCCCTACACTTGCAACCATATGATATCATAACTAATTGGGAAACAACGAGTGGTGTCAAGGGTTTCCTAGCAAAGTTCTTGTTTGAGAAAGCCCAAAACTGTTGGAACTCTTTGGATTTGCAAGCCTTTGAGGAAATTGTGGCTCTCCTCATGTATGGGATGGTTTTGTTTCCAAATACTGACCAACTCATAGATGTGAACGCCGTCAAAATCTTCATGTCTGGTAACCCGATGCCTACTTTGCTAGGGGACATCCTACATTCCTTTCACACTCTCACTATAAGGAAAAAAGGTATCCTTATGTGTTGTACTCCTATCTTGGAAAGATGGTTTATTTTGCATGTTCCCCAATCTATGTTGAAGAATGAGCAAGGTTCAAGGTGGTCACATAGGTTAATGACGCTCATACATTCAGATATTCATTGGTGTTCCCGCTCTTTGGAGAATGTTACTATCGTCGACTGTTATGGAGAATTCCCTAATGTCCATTTACTTGGAATTAGAGGAGGCATCACCTACAACCCTTGCTTAGCCCTAAGACAATTTGGTTACGCCCGAAGGGATGGTCCCCATGAGATGCTTATCTAAGGTTTGGTATTTGACTACGAGAGCGACGATCAAGATCATCGCCAGAGATTTATCCGAGCTTGGAGGATGTTGAACAAGGTGGATAGTAAGACGCTAGGACACAAGAATTTCATTCCCCTCGATACTTACCTTAAATGGGTGCGAGCTCGTGCTCAGAAACTTGTGATGCCTTATCCCTCCGTCTTACCAGTCATTATGGAACCTGTGGTCGAAGGAGATATTCCATACATTATCCTCCATCCAGACATGCCTACCTCTCTTGAAGACTTACAAAAGGGTTGGATCCAGCTGAAGGAAGAACGACATACTTTCGAAGCTCAATTCTATGCTAGTGAAAAGAGGGTCTTAGTGCTTATGAAGAAGCTATAAGAAGAGCAAAGTGTGAATGCTTATCTCGCGCCGAAGAGGATGCGTTCAGTCTTTTTATCTTAGAAAGTTATTTTGTAAGCCCAGGAGGCATGATGTAACCTTTCTAGTTTTGTCTAATGAAAATTAACGTTTGTTCATTCTTTTGTCTATACAAACTTAAATCTCATTAATCCTTAAAATTATGTGCATGTACATATTCCATGCATCATAACATGATAGGTTTTCGCATAACGAGTTTCCTTATCTTTCTGTTGTTTATTTCAGCAAGATAGATCTAGAGAAAACTGTGACGGATCTCCAAGCCCAGAATACTCAGTTTCAAGAAGCTCTACTAGCCCTAGCCAAGGGGCAGCAACATATGATGGCTTTGCTGGCCGTTAAGAAGAAGCCAAAGAAGAAAGCTCTACTCAACATGGGTAGAAGGTTCAAGGAGATAATCCGTCAAATCCAAGTAGGAGGAGACTCATCCGAAGAGGACGAGAACCAAGTCGGTGAAGTCAAGAGTACTCAAGCTGAATGTGTTAATGATCAAGAATCTGATGATGATTATTTTAACGAGCAATATCCACCCGATGATATCAAATACAAGCAGTTAAAAGACAGATTGAAAGTTGTTGAAATCTAAGCCGTCCCCGGTTTAGATTTTGATGATTTGGGTTTAATCTCTGGGGTGGTCATTCCCCATAAATTCAAAATACCAATCTTGTCCAAAACTCCATTTGAAATCTTATGTGCGTAAAATACAGCCGCACACTGCCGATAAGAAGCTATGGGTTCATTTTTTCCAAAAAAGTTTGGCTGGAACATAACTTGAATGGTTCTATCAGTTAGATGGTTCTCGTATCAATACTTGGGAGGATTTAGCTACTGCCTTTTACCATCATTATCAGTACAACACCGACTTGGTGCCAACGAGGGTTCAGTTGCAAGATATGACCATGGGGAAGAATGAAGGATTTAAGGAATATGCGTAAAAGTGGAGAGACCTTGCTAGTAGGGTCCAACCTCCCTTGACTTATAGGGAGCACATAAACATGTTCATGGGCACTTTATCTGGTCCTTTCTTTAATTTATTGGTTGGCTGCTCTACCGGTGAAAGAGTTGAAAGTGGCATCAAAAGTGGGAAGATCTCTGTGGCATCTACCTCCACTCCCAATCCTATCAAGAAACCTTTTGCTGCAAAGAAGGAAGTAAATGTTGTGTATGGGGAAAGGGCCCATACCAAGAAGAATGACCACTCGTCTGTCAATGTTATCCGAATCTCCAATCCAACTCCTACTCCAAGACCATCGGCAAACCATCAACGCTTTGAAACTCCAAGAAGACAATTGACAAGGTTAGGCATGTCACTGTCTCAAGCCCTTCAACATTTTCTCAAGGCTAATTTAGTGACATTGCACGATCCTCCTGCCAACCCTGACACCTCGTCACCAAAGTATAATCCAAACTCAAAGTGTGCTTACCATTCAAACAGCCTCGGGCACGAGACTGACCAGTGCTGGGCTTTAAAGAACAAGATCCAGGATTTAATTGACAACAAGACTATTGAATTTGATCCTCCTCCAACGCCGAATGTAATCACTGCTCCAATGCGGAAGCATGAGAAAGGTGTTAATACTGTTGAAGATACAATTTTTGTTGCCTCTGTTGAAGATTTGACTACTCCACTGAATGTGATCAAGAATAATCTGCTGAAAGCTGGGATCTTCCTGTTGGCTGAAGATTTTGATAAGGTTATTAGAAGCCAAATGAATTAAACGTTTTGATCGAAATGAGGTAAAGCGTCATGTTTCGAAGTAGCAGGAGCAGTGTTTCGAATAAGTATGTCAAAGCTTGGAGCTTCGAGTGGCAATTATGGGAACATATCTAAAGAAGTCTCGAAATAACAATAAGGCTGTGTCTGGGAAGAGCGTTCGAAACGGAGAAGTACCAAAGCATTTGAAATTCAAATGGAAGCGGGACTTTCGAAGTTTGAAAGTTATGTGCTGGAGCATTTGGGGACACGTGGAAAGGCGAAAGAGGCATTGTCTTGCATGTCTTAAACGTGGCATAATCCTATAGCAAGACCGTTATGGTCGAATTAGTATAAATAGAAGTCTTAGTATTAGGATTTCGTGTGTCATATCTATTATACAAAATACTCAGTAACATTCAAACTACCACATGGCAAGGGAAACGAATGCAAGAGAAATGTATGTATGATAGCACCATGTATTTCTGATTTAATGAAAGCCTTTTACCATTTCCAGCACTTTCCTTTATCCTTTTGTCAAATAACATTTTACAAGTTTTCTCATTTACAGTCTTTTCACTTCGAAATCTCTTCTTCAAAGTTTTACATTTTAATGTTTTCTTTATATTTCAAGCATTTTATATCTCAGAAAACTGTCATATTTTCCATACCTTTACCTTCAAGTCTTATCCTTCGAACGCATGCTTTTACTTAAAGTCATTCAAAGATTTCTTGCATTAAACGCTTTCTTCATATCTCAAACCTTTTACGTTCCAGAAATCCTTTATATTAACTGTTTTGTAAGTCGAAACCATTTACTTCACTCTCATGCAATTTTACATGTCTTTACCATTAGCATTTATTCATGTAACTTAGTTTTCACACACACATTTTGATTACATCTTTAGACTTTTAGAGAGAGAAATCGAAATAAGCCAAACAAATATACAATATCAACCATGAATATCTGTTCGATCGTGAGAGTAACCTTAATATCCAAGGAGTCCTAGGATCAATCTAGTCGATCCTGTGAGTTACCAGAGGAATTGAATAACAGTCAGAAAGATTATTCAATAGTTTGGAAGACTAGCGGTTGTTTACCAGAAATCACTGGAAACAAATTGGCACACCCGGTGGGACCAATAAATTGGATATTAGAAATAAGGATTGTTGAGACATAACCATTACAAAAACGTTGGAACCTAAGAAGTTTGCTGTTTTATGAACCTGAGAAGTGGTAAGATAACCAACAGCAACCAACCTTTATCCAGAAGAAAACGTTTGGACAAAATGTCTAATTCCGACAATCAACAAGGGGACCAAAATGGCCCACATACAACAGGCACTAATGCGTCCACTTCGATCGGAACATCTAATGTAATCCCTTCGAATGCACAGTCTGTTGCATCTTCGACCAGTAACATAGCCACCAATGGAGTAAGTGGCATATCAACTAATAGTTTGATCTTAGGAAATACTGGAACCATTGGCTACCCTGGGGGATTCGTTCCACCATCAGGGACACAATCCCATTTCGCCACTCCATTAACTAGACCACCCGGTTTCGATGGGAATAGAACCAGAAATTCCTCTTACGGAATGCCAACGTCTTTTATGGCAGATTTACACAATTCCACATCGAATTCATCTCTACAACTAGGGTCTGGGTCTGGGGCGAATCAGTTTATGACAAATAACCAAGGGTCGGTGGGTTATAGCACAATGCCTATCTTAACCACAGACAACCAGTTGGCTTTTAGGCAATTGATGGATGACAGTAACCATAATATGATAGGGGTGTTAGCACAAACCATGCAGGAGATATTTGCCCCAATAGTGCAAAATGTGACTGTGACAAATAGGGAAAACGCTGACAATATGAGTCGAATAGCAGATTTCTTTGCTCCCCCAGAAAGGCGTAGGCAGAATCAGGCGGGATTTCGAGCAAACATGCCTGTTATAGAACCAATTGCTAACGACCCAATTTATAGACCACCCAGAGAAGAAGTTAACTTAGGGGCCAGGGCACCAAGGTTAGAAGCCCCAATAATCCCGGGCCCACAAAGGGAAATTATGGAACCAGGGGCAAGGGTCGAAAGGCTAGAAGCCCCAGAGTTTCGAGAAGAACAACCTAGGGGAGTTGTTTTGGTTGGTCGAAATCAAGATGCCGATGTTGTCGTTCATAGAATTCGAAACGATAACATCTTGGCAGAAAACAACCTAACCACCATGATAGAGAGAGTCATGGCCCAGAATGGCCTCAACACAGGAATGAGAAGGCCAAATTACGCTTCTCCTATATTGGATTGCATAATGCATACTGATTTACCAAGGGGATATAAAGTCCCTAAATTTACAAAGTTCGCTGGGGATACCAATGAGTCAACAGTCGAACACATAGCGAGATATCTAACCGAAGCGGGAGATATAGCTAATAATGAAGATCTCAGGATCAAATACTTCCCAAGTTCCTTGACAAAAAACGCCTTCACATGGTTTACCACTTTGCCTCCTGGGTCCATTGACACTTGGGCTCTCTTAGAGAGATTATTCCATGAACAGTTTTACATGGGACAGTCGAAAATAAGTTTGAAAGAATTGGCCAGTGTTAAGAGAAAGTTCACCGAACCCATAGATGATTATTTGAATAGATTTAGGCTTTTGAAATCCAGATGTTACACAGTAGTGCCTGAACATGAGTTAGTCGAAATGGCCGCTGGTGGCTTGGATTATTCTATTCGAAAGAAACTAGACACTCAGTATTTGAGGGATATGGCTCAGTTAGCCGATAGGGTTCGACAGGTCGAAAGACTAAAGGCCGAAAAAGCCAGAGTCTTTAAGAATAGCAAGAAAGAAAGGATTTCCTATGTTGGGACTGAGGAAGCAGAAGAATATCCTGAATTCGAATTCGAAGAGGTCGAAATCGACCTCGCTGAATTAAAACAGGCCCCGCCTTATTCCTGCAAATTGTTAGTTCCCACAAAAGGGAAAGACATTGTTGAAAATGAAAAAAGTAACAAATTTCCAAAGAAGGTTTATACCTTCGATGTCACTAAATGCGACGAGATTTTTGACTTGCTTGTCAAAGATGGCCAACTAATTGTGCCATCAAATGTCAAAATACCTCCTTTGGATCAGAGAAAGAAGAGAGGATTTTGCAAATATCATAGTTTCCTAGGCCACAAAACCTCACAATGTTTTCTTTTTAGGGACCTGATTCAAAACGCGATCAAAGATGGCAGACTAAAGTTCGCTGATAAGGTGAAGATGAAAGTGGACGAAGATCCCTTGTGTTAGAACAATGTTTGAATCTACTACCCTATATTTAAGTTTTGATGATAACAAAGTGAAAAGATATAGTATTTATAAGTTTCATGAATGAACTATCTGCTGCCTAAAATTATTATGTTCTGACTTGCAGATACGCTGATTGAAATAAGCAATATCACATCTATTCAGCATCAGAACTTGATTTCAGACACCAGCATCATAAGTTGCTACATCAGAACGTCAAAATCAGATGATCAACTCACGTACATGCTGAAGCTTGATGAACAGAACTGCGCTCAAAACACTCTGATACAGAAACACAATAGTTCATCAGCAGCGAAGCAGAATCAGAATGAGCCAAGCCAGAACTTGCATTAAGTAAGCAACGGTACTGTGCATTGAAAGCTAATTAATTCCAACGGCCTCATTCCAGACAAGATCTGCTCAAAAAGGAAAGCTTGTTATTAGCATTGAATCAAGAATATTGCATCCAACGTTCATCATCTCAAGTGCTATATAAACAAGGCTTTGAAGATTGAAATGGTTAATGCTCTCCAAAATCTCTACACGCACAAAAGCTGAACCATAATCTTCGTTCTACCAGTTTTGCTAAACCACACACTCTGATATTCCATTACCGTTTAGCAATCTAGTTTCTAAGCTTCAATTTGTGTATACATCACAGTTGTGATACAGTTTTGTAGAAAACATCCACACACATAGTTTTATCTCTTTGTAAGAAAGTGTTACCTTGACAAACCGGGTTGTGGTTTGAATCAAGAAGGCTTTAGCAGTTGTTAAAGCAGTCTGTAATATTCAGTTGAATATAGTGGATTAAGACCTTGTTGGAGAGAGGCGAAATCACCTTGACGGGTGGACTGGAGTAGTTTGAGATCAAACGAACCAGGATAAAAATATCGTGTTCATTGCTTTAGATTTCAGTTTTACAATTCAACCCCCCCCCCCCCCTTCTTGTGTTTTTCACCACTTCAATTGGTACCAGAGCGCCTGGTTCTGAGCTAAAACACTTAATCGTGTCAGTACAAGATCCAGCGTTAGAAAAACACAATGGCAGGAAACAATTCTCACATCAGCAATGACAACAATGAGGACAGAGACAGATTCAGTGGTAAACCTCCAGTCTTTGATGGAGAAAACTTTGATTACTGGAAAGACAGAATTGAAAGCTTCTTTCTAGAACATGATGCTGATCTGTGGGATATGGTGACAGATGGATACACGCACCCTGTGAATGCAAGTGGTCAGAAGATTGATAGAAAATCAATGACTGATCAACAAAAGCGTGACTTCAAGAATCACCACAAGGCCAGAACCATCCTCCTCAGTGCCATCTCCTATACTGAGTATGAAAAGATCTCCAACAGAGACACAGCAAAAAATATCTTTGATTCTCTCAGAATGACGCATGAGGGCAACGTTCAGGTCAAAGAAACAAAAGCTCTGGCGCTCATTCAGAAGTATGAGGCGTTCAAAATGGAAGAATCTGAATCCATTGAAACTATGTTCTCTAGATTCCAGATTCTGGTAGCCGGTCTCAAAGTTCTGGACAAAGGATACTCTACTGCTGACCATGTCAAGAAAATCATCAGAAGTTTACCCAAGCAGTGGAGGCCTATGGTTACTGCTCTGAAGTTAGCTAAAGATCTCAACAAAATCACTCTGGAGGAACTTATAAGCTCCCTCAGAAGTCATGAGATAGAGCTAGAAGCTGATGAGCCTCAGAAGCAAGGTAAGCCTTTAGCATTAAAATCTAATAGAAAATTTGAGTCTAAAGTTTTGCAGGCAGTTGAAGAAACATCTGATGGATCCTCATCAGAAGAAGACGAACTTTCCCTTCTCTCCAGAAGAGTAAATCAACTATGGAAGCAAAGACAAAGGAAGTTCAGGAATCCCAGAAGATCTGATCAGAACGAGTCTTCTTCCAGATACAGAAGGACAGATTCTTCCTCTGGATACAGAAGATCTGAAGGCTCCTCCAGTAGCAAAAAGCCAAACACAAAAGACATCATCTGCTATGAGTGCAATGAGCAAGGACACTACAAGAGTGACTGCCCAAAACTTCAGAGGGAAAAGCCCAAAAAGAAGTTTGGAAGAGAGAAGAAGAAAAGTCTCATGGCTACATGGGATGACTCTGACTCGTCTGAAGCTGACTCAGAATCAGATGATGAAAGGGCAAACATAGCTCTCATGGCAAACATTTCAGAAGATAGTGAAGCTTCTGAATCAGACTCAGAATCAGACACAGAAGAGGTATTTCCTAACTTCGCTGTTAACTTTACAAAGGCTGAACTTGCTGAAAGCCTCAATGAGATTCTGGAACGTTATCAGCAAATTAGAGCTAAATTCAGAGACCTAAAAAGGAATCTTGAATCTGACTCTAATAAGTCTGAGAGTCTCAAATTGGAAAACTCTGAGCTGAGAAATAAGATTTCAAAATTAGAAAACACTTTACAAAACTCTCAGAAGGAACCAATTTCTGAAACTCCCAGCAACGCTGATGAGATCATCAAGGAGTATGATCACAGTTTCCAGAAGTTCCTAGCTAAAAGCATAGATAGAAGCAGAATGGCTTCAATAATCTATGGAGTTAGCAGAAACGGCAGGAAAGGAATAGGATACCAAGGTAAGGTTCCTACACCAAAGAATGTCATGGACTTAACCATTAAACACACTCCTCTAAATTCACACTTTGTGTATGGTCACACACATGATATCAAATATACTAGCAGTAAGCACTCTGTGAAACCAAAATTCAACCAGAGTTTTGGTAAAACTAACAAATCAGGACCCAAGAAAATCTGGGTACCTAAGGATAAAATAATACATGTTGCAGATATCTTTAGCAGCAAGTCAGAAACACCAGTCATGGTACCTGGACTCTGGCTGCTCACGACACATGACGGGAAGAAGGCATATGTTCCAAAGCCTGGAACTTAAGCCTGGAGGCCACGTTGGCTTTGGAGGCAATCAGAGGGGAAAGATAATTGGCTCTGGAACTGTAGGTAATGGAAATCTTCCCTCTATTAATAATGTTCTGCTAGTAGATGGATTGATGCATAATCTGTTATCCATAAGTCAATTAAGTGATAACGGTTATGATATAATCTTTAATCAAAAATCATGTAAAGCTGTTAGTCAGAAAGATGGGACTATCCTGTTTAATGGTAAGAGGAAAAACAACATTTACAAAATCAACCTTTCTGAACTAAAGAGTCAGAATGTAAAATGTCTTCTGTCTGTTAACAACGAGCAGTGGATCTGGCACAGAAGATTGGGGCATGTTAGTATGAGAAGAATATCTCAGATTAACAAACTCAATCTGGTCAGAGGACTTCCTAATTTGAAGTTCAATTCAGATGCTCTGTGTGAAGCATGTCAGAAAGGCAAATTTGCAAAACCTTCTTTTAAATCCAAAAATGTTGTTTCCACCTCTAAGCCATTAGAACTTCTGCACATTGACTTATTTGGACCAGTTAAAACTGCTTCAGTCAGTGGTTAGAAGTATGGGTTAGTAATCGTAGATGACTATAGCAGATGGACATGGGTAAAGTTCTTAAGACACAAGGACGAGTCACACTCTGTGTTTGTTACCTTCTGTAACCAAGTTCAGAATGAAAAAGATCTTAGAATCGTTAAAGTCAGAAGTGATCATGGTGGAGAATTTGAAAATAAAGATTTTGAGTCATTCTTTAATGACAGAGGCATTCTGCATGATTTCTCTTGTCCTAGAACTCCCCAACAAAATGGAGTTGTAGAACGAAAGAACAGAACATTGCAAGAAATGGCCAGAACCATGATCAATGAGACAAATGTTGCTAAGACTTTCTGGGCAGAGGCAATAAACACAGCGTGCTACATTCAGAATAGAATCTCAATAAGACCTATTCTGGAAAAGACTCCATATGAATTGTGGAAGAACAGAAAGCCCAACATTTCATATTTTCATCCATTTGGATGTACTTGCTTTATATTGAATACAAAGAATTATTTGAACAAGTTTGACTCTAAGGCACAGAAGTGTATTATGTTAGGATACTCTGAACGCTCAAGAGGGTACAGAGTATACAATACAGAAACACAGATTGTGGAAGAATCAATCAGTGTTCGTTTTGATGACAAGCTTGACTCTGAAAAGTCAAAGCAGAATGAAATTTTTGCAGGTATAGAAATTGAATTTGCAGGTTCTAAAGACAAGTCATCAGAAGCTCTCAACACAGACATTCCTTCAACATCTGAAAGGAGCACTGCTAGAAACCCTACAATAGCTGCTGATCAACCTCAGAAGAGATTACCCAGAAGCAGCCTGGATCACCCAGAAGAGACTATCCTAGGAAGAAAGGAAGATCCAATCAGAACAAGAGCAAGCTTCAAAAACTCTGAAGAAACTCTTATGGGACTGGTGTCTCTGATTGAACCTTCTTCTATTGATGAAGCACTTCTGGATAATGACTGGATTCTGGCAATGCAAGAAGAGCTGAATCAATTCACCAGAAATGACGTATGGGATCTCGTTCCCAGACCAAAAGGATTCAACGTCATTGGAACAAGATGGGTGTTCAGAAACAAGCTAAATGAACAAGGTGAAGTCATCAGAAACAAGGCACGACTGGTTGCACAAGGTTATAGTCAACAAGAGGGGATAGACTATACAGAAACCTTTGCCCCAGTCGCCAGGTTAGAATCTATCAGACTTTTAATTTCATTTGCTGTTAATAGAGGCATCACTCTGTATCAGATGGACGTCAAAAGTGCATTCTTAAATGGTTATATAGAAGAAGAAGTTTATGTTCACCAACCCCCAGGTTTTGAAAATACAAAACATCCAGAACATGTTTTCAAACTAAAGAAGTCACTGTATGGTCTGAAACAAGCTCCCAGAGCTTGGTATGAAAGGCTAAGTAACTTTCTGCTTGAAAATGAATTCACCAGAGGGAAAGTGGACACTACTCTATTCTGTAAATCAGTTAAGAGTGACATCTTAGTCTGTCAAATTTATGTTGATGATATTATTTTTGGTTCTACTAATCCTTCTCTTGGAAGAAAATTTGCTAAGTGTATGCAGGCAGAATTTGAGATGAGCCTCATGGGGGAACTGAAATTCTTTCTAGGAATTCAGATCAATCAAACTCCAGAAGGAACTTACATTCATCAGAGCAAATACATCAGAGATCTTCTAAAGAAATTTGACCTCTCAGAATGTAAGCCATCAAAGATTCCAATGCATCCCACGTGCATTCTGGAAAGAGAAGAGGTAAGCAAAAGTGTAGAACAGAAAGTCTACAGAGGTATGATTGGTTATCTCCTCTATCTGACTGCTTCAAGACCTGACATATTATTCAGTGTTTGCATCTGTGCTAGATTCCAATCAGATCCTAGAGAATCTCACTTAACAGCTGTTAAGCGAATTTTCAAGTATCTGAAAGGTACTACTAATCTGGGTTTGTTTTATAGAAAATCTAGTGATTACAGCTTAGTAGGCTACTGTGATGCTGATTTTGCTGGAGACAGAGTGGAACGTAAAAGTACTTCTGGAAGCTGCCAGTTTCTGGGAGAAAATCTGATCTCTTGGTCCAGCAAAAGGCAATCAACAATTGCTCTGTCAACAGCAGAAGCTGAGTACATAGCAGCAGCAGGATGTAGCACACAAATGCTCTGGATGAAAAGTCAGCTTGAAGACTTCCAGATTTTTGAGAGTAACATTCCTATACTTTGTGATAATACTTCTGCTATTTGCTTAAGTAAAAATCCTATTTTACATTCTAGGGCTAAGCATATAGAAATAAAACATCACTTCATTAGGGACTATATTCAGAAAGGTATTTTGAACTTAAAATTTATAGATACAGACCATCAATGGGCTGATATCTTTACCAAACCCCTTTCAGAAGATAGGTTTAATTTCATTCTGAAACATCTCAGCATGAAAGTGTGCCCAGAGTGAAAATGTTTTAATTCCATATATTTACTTTCAGAATGTAATTATTTTACTGTGAACTTCTGATCAATCTCCTTTCAGAAAGATAGAACATGCAGATTGTATCAGATGCAAGTCTAAAGATCTGAGAGTCTAAGCTCAAAAGACAGACGTGCTGATCACTACATCAAACAAGTGTCATCCAATCATCAGCATATCTCTGAAGCAGAACGCGTGCACGCTTCTGAGAAGGCAAAACGCTGATTGGGTGCATTGAGACACATGTCTGGTAACCGTTTTTAAGTATCTTTCTCAAATCCCCCAAAATCAGCAAGCATTTAATGAAAAGTAATCATGCTTTTAAATGGCAATCATGATTTTTCTCTCTCTTAAAAACGTTTATTTTTTCAAAGTAGTTTTGAAAACTCTATTTAAGCACATTAATCTCTCATTCTTATTCTCTACGCTTTCTCACTAACACTCAAGCTTTTTCTGCATATTTCTGAGTTCATCTCTTGCAAACCTTTTTTTTCTCAATTCATTCTCAAAACCCTTTTTTAGTGTGAACAATGGCATCCTCCAGCAGCGTTTCTGCAGGTAATCAGAAGAAAGCATCATCTGAGCAATATCAAGTGCCACTCAGAACTCTCCTCACTCCGGTGAAGAACCTTGAAGTGCTCTCTGAGTTAATCATTGACTTTGAAAGCTTGAAGGAGAATGGTTTTGACCTAACTGAAGAAATTAGGGCTCAAAAGTGGGAAAGGTATTTCGATAGGTTGGTTGGACCAACATTCCCAGCGCTGGTCAAGGAATTTTGGATTCACGCCAAGGTTTCAAAACATCTAGTCATCTCCTCTGTTATGGGGAAGAAGATTGTGATTTCTGAAGATCTCATTGCAAGGCTAATCGGTCAAAGTGGTGGTGGCGTCCGTTGTGTGGACATGGCTGAAAGATGTGCTGATATAGGTGTGGTAGCTAACAGGATTTTCACTCTTGGGATGCCCAGCAGCAAGATTAAAGATCTGAAGGATCACTGCAGAGTATGGGCTAAGATTATTCTGGGATGCTTCAACCACAGGAAACCAACAAGTTCTCCTGATTATATAAATGTGGATCAGCAGTTTCTGATCTACTTTATTGATCAGAAGATAAAGATCAATCTGGCTCACTTCCTGTTCAACCATCTCAAAACCAGTGTGAAAGAAACAAGGGAAGAAGAAAGAACCAAGAGGGACTGGATACCGTTTGGAAGGCTAATATCAGATATTCTGACAGAGAATAGGCTGATTGAACATCTGATAGAAGCTCAAGAGCTGAGCACTATTGAACCAACAATTGGGAAATCTCTGAACGCAAAGAATCTGAAAAAGATGAAGCTGATAGAAAATATTCAGAAAGAACCCAGAGCTACTTCCACTGCTGATATCTCCAGCAGAAGAGTGCCTCTGAGTGATTTTCCTGTATTTTCTGAAATGGAATCCAAACCAGAGATGTTTCTCAGGTACCCAGATGCGTACAAGGCAGATGATACAGATCCAAAGCTGAATATCAGAGATCTGCATCAACCCCAACCAGAAGTGACTTTGAAGAAGACAAAGAAGAGGAAAGCGCCATCAGAAGGATCATCTCAGCAGACTCCAAAGAAAAGAGGTATTTCATCTGCTGCCCCTATTTCAAAATCTTTTACTATTCCAGCATCTATCCCTCCTCAAACCTCTCATAGAATACCAATTCCCATCCCTACCATTGATGAAACCATACAAGAAGAAGACCCTTCTGAGGCATTAAAACTCAGAAGACCTAGAACCAAACAACCCAAACAACCAACAATTTCAACAACAACAGCACTTGACCAAGTGCTGGCTGATATTGAGCGTCAACATGCCTCTGCTCAACCAAACTCTGAACCACAAAATGTTCCTCCTCCACAACCAGAACAACAACAACAACCACTCTCAGAAGAACCTCTGATCCCTGAGCAATCAGAGATTCCACCTCCCTCTCCCCAACCAGAAATTAATCCACCTTCACCACTTCAATCTGACCCTCACTCACCTCAACCATCACCGCTGGCAATTCAGTTGCCATGTGGAACCACTGTTATCATGCCCCAGTTACCATCCTCATCAGAATCGACACCACCAAAGACTCCCAAAACACCACCCACTCCAATCGAAATATCTGACTCTGATACCCCTTCTCCAAAACAAACAGCCTCTCAGAAAACCTCTGAAAACCCCAGCAGGACTTTCATTGACTTAACCAGTCTTGACCGTCTTGCTGATCTAAAACACAAAATTGCCATCCCAAAACCAAAGCAACCAGATGTTGGCTCTGGTATTTTGAATTTTGAAACAGGTGTGCTGCAATGGATTGCTTCTTTGAAGCAAGTCTGTCCTGGGATGATTGACCCAGCTGCTTCTGATCAGCTCTGGTCACAGTTCAGACTTTGGGTACGTGCTGAAGCCCTCAAGTTGCAGGATATCAACTATGAGCAGGCACAACAAAATTTCAGCAAACTTCTGAATGAAGTTGGAAGTATGCTTCTGAAAGAGGACGTGCTCCCTCTGGACAGTGAACCTTGGTCTCAGAAACAGCAAGCTGCAAAGGTACAGGACAAGATCACTCCATCAGAAGAAGACAAGACCATTCAGGCTGAAGAAAATCAAGCAGAAGATGTTGCTGAAAGTTCTGAGAAGCCTCCTCCTTCTGATGCTTCTCAAGCTGCCTTGGACAGGCAGACTCTGGAAGAACTAAGGCTGAATAACATACGTCTGCAGCAGCGGATGGATGAAAACGATCAGAAGATGAAAGAGAGAATGGATGTGCAGGACAGCAAGATTGACACTGTTGTCAGCATGGTGCATAAGCAAAATGAAACTTCTGAAAAGATTCAAGCGATGCTGGAGAACCTGTTCACACGCTTGCCTCCTCAACCTTAAATCTTTTCTTTCATGCATGACCTTTTTCATGTTTTCCTGATTTTCTGATGTACTGTTTTGATTATGTTTTGTAATATTTTCTTGCTCTGATTCTGAACTATATTAATATGATTAGCTTTTCTGATCTTAATTGTTTTAGCACATCACCAACACTTTTTGATTGCTGACAAAAAGGGGGAGAACAAGAATGATATTTAAATCAATAACGGGCTAACTAGACAGAAATTCTCAAACATTCTAACTCTATTACTTGAAATGTTTTTTCTGTTGTGTTTAAAGTCTACAGGCACAAGGAAGCTCCTGGACACTCTGAAGACTAGAAGCTCTGATCAATATGAAGTTGCTCTGATCAATATGAAGTTCTGATCCGCCCTAACACTCTGATCCAAAGCAAAGCTCTGACAAGAAAAGCTCTGAAGCTCTGCTCTCTGATAAGTCAAAGACTCTGATAATCTGATGTTCAAAGAAAGAAAAAGATCTGATTCTGAAGAACACGTATAATCAAAGGGAAGTAATAAACTCAGGGGGGGTATTTCCTTACTCCTTATTCTTTTACTTCTTATTCTGATACATATTCCAGATACCTTTTCACGTTATTTTCATTTAAAATATCTAGTTTTTGTCATCATCAAAAAGGGGGAGATTGTTAGAACAATGTTTGAATCTACTACCCTATATTTAAGTTTTGATGATAACAAAGTGAAAAGATATAGTATTTATAAGTTTCATGAATGAACTATCTGCTGCCTAAAATTATTATGTTCTGACTTGCAGATACGCTGATTGAAATAAGCAAGATCACATCTATTCAGCATCAGAACTTGATTTCAGACACCAGCATCAGAAGTTGCTACATCAGAACGTCAAAATTAGATGATCAACTCACGTACATGCTGAAGCTTGATGAACAGAACTGCGCTCAAAACACTCTGATACAGAAACACAATAGTTCACCAGCAGCGAAGCAGAATCAGAATGAGCCAAGCCAGAACTTGCATTAAGTAAGCAACGGTACTGTGCATTGAAAGCTAATTAATTCCAACGGCCTCATTCCAGACAAGATCTGCTCAAAAAGGAAAGCTTGTTATTAGCATTGAATCAAGAATATTGCATCCAACGTTCATCATCTCAAGTGCTATATAAACAAGGCTTTGAAGATTGAAATGGTTAATGCTCTCCAAAATCTCTACACGCACAAAAGCTGAACCATAATCTTCGTTCTACCAGTTTTGCTAAACCACACACTCTGATATTCCATTACCGTTTAGCAATCTAGTTTCTAAGCTTCAATTTGTGTATACATCACAGTTGTGATACAGTTTTGTAGAAAACATCCACACACATAGTTTTATCTCTTTGTAAGAAAGTGTTACCTTGACAAACCGGGTTGTGGTTTGAATCAAGAAGGCTTTAGCAGTTGTTAAAGCAGTCTGTAATATTCAGTTGAATATAATGGATTAAGACCTTGTTGGAGAGAGGCGAAATCACCTTGACGGGTGGACTGGAGTAGTTTGAGATCAAACGAACCAGGATAAAAATATCGTGTTCATTGCTTTAGATTTCAGTTTTACAATTCAACCCCCCCCCCCCCCCTTCTTGTGTTTTTCACCACTTCACCTTGGACGTCGCAGACACCAACTACTCCGAGCCTGCATGCATTGGAGAGGTCAACATGGTGGAAACTGATCAAAGCGACGCCCTAACAGGAGAGAAGGGTACTGGAGTTGAAAACTGGGTGATGGTCGAAGTCAGCGAGGAGGTCACTGAAGACATCCAAAATACGCCAGAGACTCCGATTGCCGCACCTGTAGCTGTTGCAAGAGAAACCCAGGCTACTGAAGGCCAGGGAAATCAAAACCAAGAATTAACACAAGTCACTGAAGGCTTGAGGCTGGAATTGGAGAAAGTCCAAATCACGCGGCCAATTTCCCTTCAGAAGGAAACATGGGACACTCTAGGGGAACCCAGTGGAAAATTTGACTATTTGGTCAAATATTCTGCCCCAGAGAGTTCGAAGGTTCAGATTGAGGATATAAAGCCCACAGGATGGGGTGATGATGAAGCTAAAGAGGGGGATTTTGAAATAAATATGGTGGATATGGAAAGGCCTCGCTCTGAGATGGAGGAAGTGGAAAAATACTTAGAAAAAGAAAAGTATAGAATGGGGGATAATCACACTGGAGATGCTAGTCTCAAGGATTATCTCATGACATGCCACAAAGGAGTTCAGGCATGATATTATGCCCTAGGTGCAGCATCCTCTGCAATCAAAGAATCGCTGCGAATTTCGAAAGGGCACAGAGGACTCGAACTGGCAACAATTGGCGCCAGGATAACCAGCTTTTTAGGTGTTATCCCAAGGCTGGAGAAAGTTTGCTGGAATTTGTGTTTCGCTGCTACAAAGGGGCAACCAAGTGCTTGATTTTCCCAAGGTGTTCTGTTGTGTATGACCAAAGCACTGCCAGGGCCTTCGAAACGATTCCCTTCGCCCCTTGCTGGAACCATCAAGAAACTGCCCAGATGGGCCCACGTTTCGACAGCAGACACAAACAGCGAAGGCCTGATAGCCCTCACCCCAAGGCTGCTCGAAGAGTGACTTTCAAACTCCCTGCTGAAGTGCCAACCGATAGATGGTTACAGGTCAGAAATGAAAAAGGCAAAGATAGATGGAAAAACGTTGAACGAAATGCACGCCATGCTGTGACATACAGGAGGCAATTCAACACAGCAAAAAGGGAGGAGGTGAGATTAGAAAATTACAAAGGGAGGAACCCCATGTCAAGATCCCAGTGGCGCAGACAGAAAAGGATTCGAAAGGCTGAGAGAGAAGCTGTGGCAAACAAAGGGGTTACTTCAACGAAAAACCAAGGTGAATCTAGCACCAACAAACCAAAAAATCAAACTGAAGACAAACCTCCAGTCAATAGGAGGCTCTTCTCTGAAGAACAACGCGATGAACCAAAGGAATACACTCCAGGCCCAGAAGAGGACGAAGATATGATAACAGATAACTTCGAATCGGAGGGGGAGTCTTCATTTAACTTGAACTGTAACGTGGTATCTGTGCTTCCCTGCGAATTTGGGCAGGAAACCGAAATCAATGAATATGAGGAGGAAGACACCACAGATTTGATGAAACATAGGCCCGTGTGCTACTATGTGATGGATAATGGGGCTGTGGAGGAACAAAATGCGTTCTTCGAACGTCCAGAACCTGCAATGAAGAACCATCTCAAGCCACTTTTCATTCGGGCGAAAGTTGGTGTCCATGGTGTGAACAAAGTTCTAGTGGACGGGGGTGCTGCAGTCAATTTGATACCCCATTTCATGCTAAAAAGATTAGAGATCCGCGAAGGAGACATCAAGCCCCATAATATGGTTCTGTCCAATTATGAGGGAAAAGTGGGCAAAACACTGGGAGTGGTCTAGTTGGAATTGACAATAGGCTCAAGCTGCAGGCCCACCATGTTTATGGTGATCGAAGCCAAGGCCAACTATAACTTACTGCTGGGAAGAGAGTGGATCCATGGTGTGGGGGCAGTTCCTTCGTCAATGCATCAGCGACTAGTCCTGTGGAGAGATGATGGAATCGTGGAAAACATCGAAGCAGACCAGAGTTACTTTATGTCAACTGTCAATTTAGTTGACAAGAGGGATTATGATAAAAATCTGGCAAGGATTGCTCCGTGTGTTCCAAATGATGAGATTAATGAAACTAGAAACGCCCACTACTACATGACCCTTCGTCATGATGGCCTTTACTGGGATAGAACAATAATCAGTGAAGAAGAGGGAGTCGAAAGCACTATACAAAAACGGCCAGCAGGCTGGGACTTCGACAACCTTAGCCATGACTGAGTCTACCTTTTTCGAAAGGATTTCGGCCTATATGGCTGAGAACGAATCAAAAGCGGCCTTAGAGGCTGAAATAAATAAATCAACTATAAAGACGGACGAAGTAAGTGGGGATGGTTCGAAATGCTCACCCTTCAAAGAGTTTGAGATGGATCAAAGGTTGGATGCCATCTATGATAAAGAACCCTTAGGCCTCGAAAGGGACCCCATAAACTCAGGTGCCAAAATGTTGGCACAGGATCCACTCGAAGAAGTCAACTTAGGGGATGAAAAAACGAAAAGAGTAACCTACATAAGTGCTAAACTTAGCCCAGGCCTCAAGAAGGAAGTGATCGAAGTCCTTAAGAAAAACAAAGATTGCTTCGCATGGGATTATGACGAGATGCCTGGTTTAAAGAGGGAGTTGGTCGAACACAGACTGCCAATCAAAGATGGCAAGAGGCCCATCAAACAAACTCCCAGAAGATTCGCACCAGCGGTTCTCACAAAAATTAAAGCTGAGATCGAAAGGTTGTTGCGTTGCAAATTCATCAGAACAACAAGGTACGTCGAATGGTTAGCAAACATAGTACCTGTTATTAAGAAAAATGGTTCTTTAAGAATTTGCATAGATTTTAGGGATTTGAACACTGCAACCCCTAAAGATGAATATTCCATGCCTGTGGCAGAAATTCTAGTAGACTTTGCTGCAGGGTTCGAATACTTGAGTATGTTAGATGGATACTCTGGGTATAACCAGATTTTCATTGCTGAAGAAGATGTTGCAAAGACAGCATTTCGTTGCCCAGGAGCCTTAGGCACCTACGAATGGGTGGTGATGCCTTTTGGTTTAAAGAATGCTGGGGCAACTTATCAAAGGGCAATGAATTCAATTTTTCATGATTTCATTGAAACCTTCATGCAGGTGTATATTGACGATATAGTCATCAAATCTATATCTGCAGAAACACATTTGCATCATTTAAGCCAATCATTCGAGCGAATGAGAAAACATGGCTTAAAGATGAATCCCCTTAAATGTGCATTTTTTGTGCAGGCTGGAGATTTTCTTGGTTTTGTGGTTCACAAGAAAGGAATCGAAATCAACCAGAACAAAACCAAAGCCATAATGGAGACGAAAGCACCTGCGTCAAAAAGGGAGTTACAATCTCTGCTAGGGAAAATTAACTTCCTCAGAAGATTCATCTCGAACCTAAGTGGAAGAACCCAAGCTTTCTCTCCGTTACTTCGTCTAAAGCAAGGTCAAGCCTTCGAATGGAATGAAGCTCACCAGGAGGCGTTTGACAGAATAAAAGAATACCTTTCTCAGCCTCCTATTTTGTCTCCACCTTCATGGGGGAAGCCCATGAGATTGTACATATCTGCCTCTGAAGTTAGTATAGGTAGTATGCTAGCACAAGAAGATAGCAATGGCGTCGAAAGAGCCATATACTATTTAAGTAGAGTGCTAAATGATGCAGAGACCAGATATAGCAATTTAGAAAAGCTATGTCTCTGTTTATATTTCTCTTGTATGAAACTCAAGTATTATATAAAACCTGTTGATGTTTATGTTTCATCTCATTTCGATGTCATTAAACATATGCTTTCAAAACCAATAATGCATAGCAGAGTTGGCAAGTGGGCTTTAGCCTTAACAGAATATTCGTTGACTTTCATGCCTTTAAAAGCTATGAAAGGTCAAGTGATTCCTGACTTCATTGTGGACCATTCTTTGGTTGAGCAGACGGTCATGAGTTACATCGAAATGCAACCATGGAAATTGTACTTTGATGGTTCAACCCACAGGAATGGAAGTGGTGTTGGAGTCCTTCTGATTTCTCCTGAAGGAATTCCAACAAAATTCAAGTATAAATTAGATGGTCCTCGTTGTTCTAACAACGAAGCTGAGTATGAAGCGCTCATTGTTGGACTTGAAGCTTTGTTGGAATTGGGGGCAACCAGAGTCGAAATTAAAGGAGACTCTGAATTAGTGGTCAAACAAATCACAAAGGAATACAAGTGCATAAAGGAAAATTTAATGGTATACTTCGTCATAGTCAATAGGCTATTGAGGAAATTTGAATACATGGATATTCAACACATACCAAGAATAGAGAACCAAGAAGCAAATGACTTAGCGCAGTTGGCTTCAGGTTATAAAGTGTCTACCAAGAACTTCAAGGATTTGGTCAAATTAAGGGGAAGAGTTATGGCTACTGGATTCACACCATCGGATCTGGAAAGTATGAGATTGGGATATGCTGAGAAACAGGGATTCGAAATATTAGCCATAAACACTTTGTCAGATGCAGATTGGCGAAGTCCATTGAAGAGTTATTTAGCAGACCCAACTCTAAAGGTGGATAGAAAAACAAAATATAGAGCATTGTCATATCTCCTCATGGGGAACGAATTGTTTAAAAAAACCCAAGAGGGTGTATTATTGAAATGCCTAGGAGAAAGTGAGGCATACTTAGCATTGTCTGAAGTCCATAATGGGGCATGTGGGGCACATCAAGCAGGCCATAAAATGAAATGGTTGTTATTTCGATACGGCTTGTATTGGCCTAGCATGCTCAAAGATTGCATAGACTTTGCTAAGGGATGTGAGGAATGTCAAAAACATGCAGGAATTCAACATGCCCCTGCAAGTGAGTTGCATTCGATCATCAAACCATGGCCATTTAGAGGATGGGCGTTGGATTTGATAGGAGAAATAAATCCTTCTTCGTCCAAAGGACAGAAGTACATCTTGGTGGGAATAGATTATTTTACCAAATGGATCGAAGCTATACCACTGATAGTTGCTGATCAAGAGGCTATTATTGAATTTATACAAAAGCACATTATCTATAGGTTCGGATTGCCAGAGAGCATAACTAGAGACCAAGGCTCTGTGTTTACTGGTAGAAAGATGCAAGGATTTGCCCAAGAAATGGGGTTTAGATTGCTAACATCAACGCCATATTATGCTCAAGCAAACGGACAAGTCGAAGCAGCAAATAAAGTAATAATAGGATTAATCAAGAAGCATATTGGCAAAAAGCCAAGAAACTGGCACAAAACTCTGGACCAAATATTATGGGCTTGTAGAACATCTCCTAAGGAAGCTACTAACACTACGCCTTTCCAACTCACATTTGGTCATGATGCAGTGTTGCCAGTAGAAATTCATCTACAATCAGTTCGAATTCAGAGACAAAACGAAATCCCAACTGCATTATATTGGGAAATGATGATGAATGAATTAGTTGAGTTGGACGAAATTAGATTACATGCATTGGAGATTTTGATGAGGACAAAAGAAAGAGTGGCCAGAACATACAATAAAAGGGTGAAGAAAAAAGTATTCATTATTAATGACTTGGTTTGGAGAGTCATATTGCCTATGGACAAGAAGAATAAAGCGTTAGGTAAATGGTCACCTCATTGGGAAGGACCTTTTCGAATATTAAAAGTATTCTCAAACAATGCATACGAAATCGAAGAACTCATGGATGATAAACGTGTCCTAAAGGTTAATGGGAAATATTTAAAGAAATATAAGCCAAGCCTGCAGGAGATTCGAATAGTAACAACGTAAGCAAGATGTTATAAAAAGCCAAGATGGCAAGATAAAATGCCAAAATGGCGTTGTTCGAATATTACATGTAAGAAACCAAAATTATAGTCAAATAAACACCAAAATCTAGAAATAAGAATTGTTTTTCAATCGATTGAAAGTGCTTCGAAATGATTCAAGTTTCTGCTGAGCGAACCCCCTGGCTCCTTCCAAGGTTGCCACTTCTCCTTTAAGTTGTTCTGCGGTCTCCATTTCCGCAAGCCCCTGGTTGAGAAGCTCTTCGAATTGGTTACCAGCAGAGTTGGTTTCGAAGGCTAGTTGTTGTTCTTTAGCCTCCTTAACCTTCTGTTGAAGTTCTAGAATCTGCCTTTCCCAAAGAAGTATGGACTCAGTTCGAGCCTCATAATCAGTTTTCGCCTGCTTCAGATGCATAGCTTGATCCTCAGCTTCTTGAGAGAGTTTCGAAGCTTGTTCATAAGCGGCATCCATGGCAATGCGTTTCTCTTAAACCTTCTTGGCAGCAGATTCGTCTTGGAGAAGGTAACCAGTTATGTTGTCCAGCAAATTCTGAAGATCGAACAAGAGAGTACTAACTGGCAAGGAGCAGGTGGAAAGATTGACCTTTGTGAGCAGCTCCTTCATAGTATAGCAAGCAGTACTATCTTGCTTAAGCACTTCGAATATATCCACATTGAGAATGGTTTTCCTAATTTTATTAAGAAGAACAATTCTTTCGTCTGTGGGAAGAGGATAGCTGGTCGAACTTAGGCCAACCCTAGCAAGTGGGACGTCCCTCTGAGCCAACTTTGCCTTCATGTACCCAATAGGGTCATTTCGTCTCAGAAGTGCCAGTTCCTCGTCAGTCATTCGAGACAGAGAGGATTGAGGGAGTTCCACGCGTTAGGGGAGCCACGTCCATTTCAACCTCTATGGGTTCGTTGGTTGCATTACCATCCCCTTCATTCGTTTCGTGCTCTTGATCTTCTTCATCCTCATCCAAGTCCACCACTTCGATACCATCCCTTTCACTGCTATTTGCATTGGACTCTGTCCCAGCAGTCGAACCGTCATTGGCATTCTCCTCCTCAGATTCTTCGTCTGCAGATTCTTCGGATCTTTGCCCAGAATCAGCTTTCTCTTCTTCAGTTTGAGTGTCCTTTGGGTCCTCTTGAAGAGTTTCAAGAGGGGACTTTTGAAGAGAAGCCCTTTGCAAATCCTCTGCAGACGTTTGAAGTGTTATTTCGTTTATCTCTTTCAGAGGAATGGAGGTACCTTGATCATCCTGCTGTTCAGAAGTTCCAGCCAGAACCGCCATATTGGAGGAACCTTTATTTTGAACCAGGTTGCTGGAATCTCCTTGAGGAGAGGAGTTGAGCGGAGCAGCAGCTCTGGATGGTGAGTTCGAAATAGTGGAAGCTGGATTCAAGATGTTCTGCAAGGAACAACAGAATATTAAAAAAAAACATTCACCAAGGTAATAAGAAGTTAGTATTGTAAAAATTTAAAGGTTCAATTTACCTGTGGACTCTCAGAGGAGAGGTTACTAGCTATACGTTCCAACGGTGGGTTGGAGGTCGAAGGTGGATTTTTGGATTTGGGAGAGGGAGCAGCATCCCTGGAATCAAGTCCAGAGACACTAGGTGGAACGGTACTTTTTGAAATGTCTTTCCTTGTTTTTTTCTTCGAAGTAGTATTTGAGTTTCCTCCAGCCTTGGGATCTTCCCCAGTGGTGCTTGATTTCCGCTTCTTGGGAGTAGGAGGAGGAAGCTTATTGGTCTGAAAAGATTTTAAACAAAGAATTAGATGCAAACCGTAAAGCATGAGTGAATTCGAAACATCAAGGCTAAGTGATTACCGTTGGAATTGGAACACTGGTTGTTGTTGGTATTATTGTTGTTGTTGTGGTTGCAGCAATAGTAGTTGTTTCGGGAGGAGTCACTTTGTCAGTAGTTTCGATGGAGGCTTGAGAGGCGCTCCCTTCCTTCGACTTCGAGGCAGCTGTCTTTATCCTGATGGCTGAAAATCGAAACAATTAAAGCAAAGGTTAAAGATATGGAAAATAAAAGATATTTGGGATTTTCCCAAGCATTCGCACCTGTGCCTTGATCAGATTTAATTGACATGGCAGAAAGGTCGTATCGAAGGTGTCCTGGGAAATCATGAAGCCAGTATCGAGCCCATGTCACAGTCTCAGATGGCTTTGGTTTCCTTTGAAAATATTTGAACATCTCTTTGCAAGTAAACCACCATGGATATGGGGGAAACCAAGCCAGAGCCAGTTCTGAGGTAGGTAATCTGGGAAATTTAGGTGGATGCATTTCGAATGCCAACCTATACCTATCCTCAGGTGACAGCCCTGAAGGAAGTTTTAACTTAGAAACTTTTTGTTTAAATTTTTCCTTCAAGGTCTCAGCTGCTTGATGCACAGTGGAGTCCAAGCGCGTGGGGTCATAATTAGTTTCAAAATAATTTTGGAAAGCTTTAATCTCTTTGGAATGAGTAAACATACCTTTCTTTGTTGGTACCTGCACATCGAAGGCATCAATTAGTTTCTGTTGAATTGTAAGTGTATCGAACATATAAGTTTGATAAAACTTGGTCCACCATTCCAGAAATCCTTTAGCCGTGAGATGGGTAGGTTCGAAGGTTATCAGCTCAAATTGGGCAAAGCCTTGATATTGTTCTTGCTGTATTTTGGCTTCCCGTGCCTTGAAAGTTCGTCCAGAAGTGATGGCGCTCTCAGTGTGAAATAAAGGTTCAGGAATCAGTTGGCATAAGCCAAACTGCCTCGAAACGAAGTTTGGTTGGTAGGAAAAGAGGAAAATTTGGTTCTTGGCTGGGGTTATCCTTGAAGAAATGAGTCTAGGCAGCAAAAAAAGCTCTCCATACATCCTGAATCTCTTTGCTCTTGATAGCTTCTGAGAGAGCCATGGTGAACCAAGAAGGTCCATGAGCCCTCGAAGCAAAAGGCGCCATGCTCTCTTCGAACTTGTGCCTTTTAGAGAATATCATGATGTACTTTGAGAATTGAACTTTGAAGTCATCTTTGTCGTCATTGGGAGTTAATCTTCGAAGCCTAGTGCCTTCGACTATCCTATCATTTATCTCAGAATCTTGCTCATCAATGGTGTTGGCGGTTGATAAGGAGGGTTCGAACATGGCATTTAGCCATAGTTGGAGTAACCAAAAGGGGCCAGCCAATAGAATATTTTTGGAGGTGTGGGATTTAAGGCTCGAAACAGCTGACCTCAGGCTTTCATAGAGGTCAACTAAGAGCAGTTCACTTAGGCACACTTTTCGATTTTCATGCAAGTCCCTAGCTAGAGGAATGAACCTACTAGCTACCTGAAGGGATCTACTGCAGAAAACGTATCTTGACAGCCACAGGGTTAAGAAAGCAATGTGCTCTACGTCAGACACATTGTCCCCCTCAGCATGGTAATGACTGATAAATTTGGAAAAACTGGCTAGCTTGACTTCGAAGTCAATTATGCTTGAGTTTTCTTCGTTATCGGGTATATAAGTTTCTCCCACTGGCGATAGCCCAGTGATGGCCGCTATGTCGAAGAAGGTTGGAGTGATCATTCCACCTGGGAGATGGAAAGTGTTATAGGTACTGTCCCAGAAATAAAGGGACGTGAATAGCAGAGGGTGGCTGTAGGTGAAACCAGGCTTTGATAGCTTAATCAGGTTATAGATGCCTAACTCTTCCCATTGTTGGGATTTCTTAGCTTCTACTTTCGTGAACCAATTTTGATAAGCAATATCAGAGGTGGGGCAAGATCGAAATGGCTTAAAATTACTTTTTACATAATCCAAAACAAAGGGGTCCTTAGGAGGAACAGTTGGGGTTTCTATGGTATTTGAACTAGGAGATTCTACTGTCTTAGGGGCGTCCATTTTGTTAAATAAGGGTTTGAAGCTACAACAAACAGGGAAAATCGTCCTGGTGTCTTTTAATATTTCAAAAACCGTAAGAGGGCCATTTAAAGCTAACCACTTACCAGCAACGTTGGTAGGAATGAGTACCTGTGACGCATACAGCATTTCTTTTTCTTTTGAAAGCATCTGAGGAGCAAGAACGGATTGACCTTGGTGAGTGATGATTTTACTTTCCATGGTAGCTCCTGCAGTTTTTCCTTTCTTCTTGGAGACTTTCTTGAGTTGGGATGAAGTAGAAGAAGACATTTTTGAAAGATGTTGAAAGCTTGGATTTTTGTTACGAGAGAAGGAGGGTAAAAGATTTAGAGTGTGAAAGGAAAAGAAAAGAGATTAAGTTGGTGATGTTTTATAACGGGGAAGTTTAAGCATCCACCGAGTAAAGGTGTGATACGTGGAGGTCATGGGTTGGTGTGATGAAGAGGTGGCGTAAAGTTAACATGGGTAATAGGCGTGATTTAAAGATAATCATTATTTGTAACTGCACCATGCTGTGAAGTGGCTCCAGGCGGTTAAGGAATCCAAAAGGTGCTATGATTGACGTGACTGGAGTCAAATGCATTAAATGTTACGATGATTCGAAAGTCCCATCAAAATCTTGTGTAGGTGTTTAAAATAGGTATTTCTCAGAGGAATCGAAATACATATTTTAAAGGGGCAATTTGTTGGCTGAAGATTTTGATAAGGTTATTAGAAGCCAAATGAGTTAAACGTTTTGATCGAAATGAGGTAAAGCGTCATGTTTCGAAGTAGCAGGAGCAGTGTTTCGAATAAGTATGTCAAAGCTTGGAGCTTCGAGTGGCAATTATGGGAACATATCTAAAGAAGTCTCGAAATAACAATAAGGTTGTGTCTGGGAAGAGCGTTCGAAACGGAGAAGTACCAAAGCATTTGAAATTCAAATGGAAGCGGGACTTTCAAAGTTTGAAAGTTATGTGCTGGACCATTTGGGGACACGTGGAAAGGCGAAAGAGGAATTGTCATGCATGTCTTAAACGTGGCATAATCCTATAGCAAGACCGTTATGGTCGAATTAGTATAAATAGAAGTCTTAGTATTAGGATTTCGTGTGTCATATTTATTATACAAAATACTCAGTAACATTCAAACTACCACATGGCAAGGGAAACGAATGCAAGAGAAATGTATGTATGATAGCACCATGTATTTCTGATTTAATGAAAGCCTTTTACCATTTCCAGCACTTTCCTTTATCCTTTTGTCAAATAACATTTTACAAGTTTTCTCATTTACAGTCTTTTCACTTCGAAATCTCTTCTTCAAAGTTTTACATTTTAATGTTTTCTTTATATTTCAAGCACTTTATATCTCAGAAAACTGTCATATTTTCCATACCTTTACCTTTAAGTCTTATCCTTCGAACGCATGCTTTTACTTAAAGTCATTCAAAGATTTCTTGCATTAAACGCTTTCTTCATATCTCAAACCTTTTATGTTCCAGAAATCCTTTATATTAACTGTTTTGTAAGTCGAAACCATTTACTTCACTCTCATGCAATTTTACATGTCTTTACCATTAGCATTTATTCATGTAACTTAGTTTTCACACACACATTTTGATTACATCTTTAGACTTTTAGAGAGAGAAATCGAAATAAGCCAAACACATATACAATATCAACCATGAATATCTGTTCGATCGTGAGAGTAACCTTAATATCCAAGGAGTCCTAGGATCAATCTAGTCGATCCTGTGAGTTACCAGAGGAATTGAATAACAGTCAGAAAGATTATTCGATAGTTTGGAAGACTAGCGGTTGTTTACCAGAAATCACTGGAAACACTTCCCTGGTTATGTAAAAGACTGTGTGTGTTGTACAAGACAACTCAATGGATGTGAAGGGCTGAAGAAAGGCATTCAATGCCTGATGGATAGCCACGAAATTATGTTTGAAAAGACTCCACCTTCTAAGAGTTTGATTAACAAATGTGAAGACCTCTCCATTATTACCATCTCCAAAAAGCCTCTTAGGATCACCTCAAAAGGTCCTATTAGGATTTCAAATGAAACCACTGTTGTTCCCTTAATAATTACCAATCCCGGACTGATTCCTTATTCTTCAAATAAAGTTGTACCATGGAATTACGGTGTTGAAGTGTTCTATCTTGGGATTAAACAAGATGGCTGGATCGAAGAAGAAAGAGATAGCAATGTTGGAAACATAGCTGGTTCAAGCAAAGTAACTAGAACTGGGAGAATATTTTCACCCAATATCTCAACACCAGTTGTTACAAGGACGCCCATCCGCATTACCGCTGCCAAGCCAAATACCGATACAAGAGCGAAGGAAAAGGTTGTTAAGCCTGATGTGGTTGAAGTACCCTCCAAATACGTAGCTAATGAAGAACCCTTCGCACGCGAGATGGATGAGATTTTGAAGATCATAAAGAGAAGCGACTTCAAAATTGTAGAACAGTTGGGGCAAACCCCTTCTAAGATTTCAATGTTGTCATTGCTGCTTTTCCCTGATGCCCGTGCTCGAACATTAATCAAGTTCCTGAAAAAGGCTCATGTCCCCCATGAGACAACAATAAATCAATTTGAGAATTGCGTGGCTAGCCTAACAACGGATAATGGTTTAGGATTTTCAGATGCCGACTTAACGCCTCTTGGGAAGAATCACAATAAAGCTTTACATGTTTCTATCAAGTGCAAAGGGACTACCTTAGCACATGAGCTAGTCGACACTGGTTCTTCTCAGAATGTTTTACCCAAGGGGGTGTTAGACCGTCTTGACTGTGAGGATTTAGTTTTGAAGCCAAGTGACATCATTGTAAGGGCGTTTGATGGATCAAAGTGGACTGTCCATGGGGAAGTGGATTTTCCAATCAAAGTAGGCTCCCAAATATTCAACTCCACCTTCTATATTATGGATATTCATCCGTCCTATTCTTGTATGTTAGGTCGCCCGTGGATCCATAAGGTTGGGGCAGTAACCTCAACCCTCCACTAGAAACTCAAATATCCAGTCAAGGGCAGAATAGTCACCGTCTGTGGAGAAGAAGAGTTTATGGTAAGCCACCTTAACTCTTTCAAGTACGTAGATATGGATGGGGAATTCATTGAAACCCCATGTCAAGCCTTTTGAAGTCGTACCACCGTTGATTACTGCTACTAAGTGTTCTTCTGAGGAATCTAAAGCTGCTAAGGCCACGCCAAAGATGGTTTCAGTCAAGGATACCTGCGCGGAAATTGAAGAAGGGAACTGTGATACTTGGGGGCAACTCCTCGATATCCCATTTAAAGCGGACAAATTTGGTTTAGGCTTCACTGTCAAAGCTCAGAGGGAGGTGAGACGTGCTCATGCTGGAAAACCGCCTCTCTGCATTGAAAGCAATAAAGTCAACGCCGTGGGTGATTCTGATGAAGAGGCTACATTTGAGGAATGGGTGTATCCAACTAAAAAGGAGCTGAAGAATTGGAATACAAAGGACTTTGTGCCCATCTCCTTCATTGAGGAGTAATCTACTTGTTATTGCTTTTCTTTGAATTCAAAAACTTGTTGTCTGTAATATTTTAACAATGACTTTTCAGCCATTTGCCTGGCCCGGGGCACTTTGGTCCATTTGTCAAGGGTTTATTTATGTTCATCTAATCATATGATCATTCAATACATTGGACTCTTTTGCATTCAAATATTTGTGTTCATTGTCTTTCCTTTCTTTCAAATACATTTTCAAAAAATAGCCATGCATCTTACATGCGCACACACACACTCTTGCAGGCCCTCATCTACTCTGGATCCTATTGCCAGTGACTCTACTATTGCCGACTATGACTTTGAATGTCCTATCAACCAAGCCGAAGAAGAAAGTGAGGAAGATTGTGACATACCAGGAGAGCTAGCCAGACTTCTATTACAAGAGGAAAAAGCTATTCAACCGCACGAAGAGTCAGTCGAAGTTATCAATCTGGGTACTGAGTCAGATAAGAAGGAAATCAAGATTGACGCTAATTTGGAAGCAGAGTTAAGAGCAGGTTGGTTCAGATGTTGTGTGATTATGTGGAAGTATTTGCTTGGTCTTATGAATATATGTCTGGGTTGGATACCGACATCGTAGTTCATCGTCTGCCGACAAGAGAGGACTGCCCTCCTGTTAAACAAAAGGTTCGTCGCATGAGGCCTGATATGTCTGAAAAGATTAAAGCTGAAGTGATGAAACAATTTGATGCAGGGTTCCTAGCTGTGACATCCTATCCTCAATGGGTAGCCAATGTGGTGCTAGTGCCAAAGAAAGACGACAAAGTTCGCATGTGCGTAGACTATATGGATCTAAATAGGGCAAGCCCCAAGGATGACTTCCCTTTACCACACATTAACGTCTTAGTTGATAATACTGCTCAGCATAAAGTCTTCTCATTCATGGATGGCTTCTCAGGCTATAATCAAATAAGGATGGCTCCCGAAGATATGGAAAAGACTACTTTCGTTACACAATGGGGCACCTTATGCTACGAGGTCATGCCATTCGGATTAAAGAATGCAAGGGCAACATATCAAAGGGCTATGGTAACTTTATTTCATGACATGATTCATCATGAGATAGAGGTATATGTGGATGATATGATTTCCATATCACAAACTGAAGAAGAACATCTCGATCACTTGTACAAATTATTCGAGAGGCTGAAAAAGTACAAGCTGGGCTTAAACCCTAACAAGTGCACGTTTGGAGTAAGATCTGGAAAGCTTCTAGGTTTTGTTGTCATCAATAAAGGCATTAAAGTTGATCCTACCAAGGTAAAGGCCATCCAAGAAATGCCATTCCCTCATTCTGAGAAAGAAGTCAGAGGATTCTTGGGTCGTCTCAATTACATTGCCCGCTTCATATCTCACTTGACTGCTACTTGTGAGCCACTCTTCAAACTCTTGAAGAAAGATCAGGTAGTTAGATGGAATGATGAATGCCAAGATGCCTTCGACAAAATCAAAGAATACCTACAAGAGCCTCTTATTCTCATGCCTCCAATTGAAGGAAGACCCTTGATCATGTACTTGACAGTACTAGAGAACTCTATGGGGTGTGTTTTGGGCCAACATGACGAGTCTGGCAGAAAAGAGCATGCTATTTATTACCTGAGAAAATAGTTTACCGACTGTGAAACCAGATATTCACTGCTCGAGAAAACTTGTTGCACTCTGGTATGGGCTGCTCGTCGGCTAAGACAATATATGTTGACTCATACCACTTTGTTGATTTCTAAGATGGACCCAATCAAGTACATCTTCGAGAAACCTTCCCTTTCCGGACAGATAGCCAGATGGCAAATGATCTTGACTAAGTACGAAATTCAATACACGTCTCAAAAGGCCATCAAAGGAAGTGTACTAGCAGATCATTTGGCCCATAAAGTTGTGGATGATTACCAGTCAATGAACTTCAACTTCCCTGATGAGAACATCATACTGGTAACCGACTGCATAAAACCTAGACCATATGACGGACCTGAACAAGGATCCCAATGGACTATGGTATCCGATGGGGCTTCCAACGCCTTAGGTAACGGAATTGGTGTTATGATCATATCTCCTAAAGGTTGCCACACTCCTTTCACTGCCAGACTATGCTTCGATTGTACAAATAATATGGCTAAGTATGAAGCATGCATCTTAGGTCTGAAAGCTACTATTGACTTAAGGATCAAGAATTTGAATATGTTTGGGAATTCCGCTCTAGTGATCTGCCAAGTAAAAGGAGATTGGGACACTAAACACCCTAATTTCATCCATTACAAGGAACTTGTGCTATCCCTAATTCCTCACTTCGAAGAGATCACTTTTGAGCACTTTCCTAGGGAAGAAAACCAGTTGACTGACGCTTTGGCAACCATGTATTCAATGTTCAAGGTCGGATGGGACAACGAAGCTCCTATGATAACAATTGAAAGATTAGACGAACCTGCACATTGCTATGAGCTTGACACCGATGCGGAAAATCCATGGTACCATGAGGTAATGAGATACCTTGAAGCACAAGAGTATCTAGAGGGGGCATCTATCAATGACAGAAAGTTCTTGTGAAGATTTGCAGCCAAATTCTTCCTAAGTAACGGGATATTATACAAGCGCAACCATGATTCAACTCTACTCCGGTGTGTGGACAAGAAGGAGGCAGAGGAAATCATGGAAGACATGCACGATGGTCTCTTTGGTACTCACTCAAGTGGGCATACGATGGCTAAGAAAAATCTTAAGAGCAGGTTACTATTGGTCAACGATGGAGATTGATTGCCATTAACATTCGAGAACTTGTCACAAATGCCAAATCTATGCTGACAAGGTCCATGTGCCTCTTATCTCTCTGAATGTCATGACCGCTCCGTGGCCATTTGCAATGTGGGGCATTGACATGATTGGAGAGATCAAGCCCAGAGCTTCCAGCGGACATCGCTTCATTCTTGTTGCTATCGACTATTTTACCAAATGGGTCGAAGCCGCCTCATTTGCCTCAATCACCAAGAATATGGTAGCCAGATTCATCAGACACAATCTCATCTGCCGTTATGGTATCCCTGAAAGGATTATAACTGATAACGGGACTAACCTCAACAATGCTATGATCATGGAGCTTTGCACCCAATTTAAGATCAAGCATCACAATTCTTCTCCGTATAGACCGAAAATGAACGGTGTAGACGAAGCGGCCAACAAAAATATCAAGAAGATTGTACAGAAAATGATAGTAACCTATAAGGATTGGCATGAGATGTTGTCGTTTTCTCTACATGGCTACCGTACTTCAGCTAGAACATCAACTGGGGTAAATCCCTTTTCTCTAGTCTATAGCATGGAAGTTGTTTTGCCAGTGGAAGTTCAAATTCCCTCGCTGAGGATTATGATTGAGGAAATCCTAGGAGAAGACGAGTGGATTCAAACAATATTGGATCAGCTGAACTTGATTGACGAAAAACGATTAGCTGCTATTTGCCATGGTCAGACGTACAAAAAACGGATGATCAAGGATTTCAACAAAAAGGTCAATCCTCGAGTATATCAAGTTGGTGACTTGGTGATAAAACCCATCATTTTACCACAAGGCGACCCCAGAGGCAAATGGACTCCCACCTATGAAGGGCCATTTGTTGTCAAGAGAGTTTTCTCTGGCGGTGCCATGATGCTGACTACCATGGATGGTGAAGACTTCCCACATCCTATAAACGCGGACATAGTTAAAAAATAATACGCATAAGAGACCCGCTAGGTTGACACACCTAGGCAAAATAAGGGCATCCCGGCAAACCAAAAGGTTTGGGTAAAAATTAGAGATATATGCAAAAGATTATACACCCGGCAAGTTGAAAACTCGAAAGGGAGACTTGGACAAAAAAGGGTATCCTGGTGGGCTGAAAACCCGAAAGGGAAGTCCAGGAAAAAGTTAAGGATTAAAAGCGTATGACTATGTCTCGTGGAATCAACACAGTCAATTTTATCACCAAGGTCCAAGATCAATCCAATCAACTTCTATCAACCACAAGGGGCATTCAAAGACATTGGGGCAATAGTAGAATTAGAAGGAAATGAGATCATTTCACATGGCTATTTGTTTTCAATCTAAATTTTGTTTTCCTTTCGACGATTTCCTCTTACTAGGATCTCCATCTCTCTGTACAAAAACGCCTATTCATGGGCAAAATATCAATACAAATATACTTTGAAGTGCACAAATTTTGTCTTTGTTCTGAATGAAAATTTGTCCAAAGACTAAAATGGAATGAATATATGCATATGAATATAATTAAAACCATTTGGCACATGTGTCCTACTAAGCAGCAACAAGCATCTTTTTAATGTATATGAAATATCCCCACAGAGCTATCTCACTATCATTATCCCCACAAAGACAGCTACGGTAAACCTTTCCCCAACAGAGCATAACTCCCCAGCCAAGTTCAAATTTCCCCAACATACAACAATCAATACACTGCGAAGTTCCCCAGCTGAGCCTATCTTTCCCAGCTGAGTATATCTTCCCTAGCCAAGGCTTTTATCTCCAAACGGAGTCTATCCTCCCCAAGTTGAGTATATCCTCCCCAAGCTGAGTCTGTCCTACTCGATTGAGTCCACACTCTCCAGTTTGAATTTTCTCCTCATATTATTGCAAATCATAGGGCCACAACCCCTGATCCCCAGTAAAGCCGTCAGCAAAGCCTTTACTATTTCCAAAAAGATATTATGAAGTTTGGACCCGACTAGATTTTAGCGCAATTTTCAAGTTATTATTGAAGCCAAGACCCGACCAGATAATAGTTTGACTTTTTCAAGTTGCTGAAACCTGGACCCGGCCAGATAACGGTTTGAGTATCTGAAACCTGGACCCGACCAGATAACATTTGATCTCATTTTCAAAATGCTCTGAAACCTGGACCCGGCCAGATAATAGTTTAACTCTTCAAAGGTATAGAAGAATCTGGACTCAACCTGACCAAGGTTTAACTTCTTTTCCCAGTAGAGTTTGCCTCTGCCTCAACAAATCACTGTGAAACCTAAATCCGACCAGATATCAGTGTTTCATTTCCATCTTTTCAAGCAAATTTTTGTGAAGCCTGGATCTGACCAGATAGCAATTACCCTCAGAGATTCATTGTGAAACCTGGAAACCGACCAGATAACAGCTAAATCCCCAAACAGTTTATTGTAAAGCCTGGACCCGACCAGATAGCAATTGACCTCACCAACCTCAGAAATCTGCAAAGCCTGGACCCGATCAAATAATAGTTTTTCAAACAGTTTATTGTAAAACCTGGAGCCTGACCAGTCAACAGTTAACTATGATCCTCAGAGAGACACTATGAAGCCTGGACTCGACCAGATAATAGTACAACTTTCAAAAAACCATGAAACCTAGACCCGACTAGATAGTAGTTACCACTTCAAGTTACTGCGAAGCCTGGATCTGACCAGATAACAGTTAACTTCCATATCCCCAACAAGTTGTTGTGAAGCCAGGATCTGACCAAATAACTATTCAATTTCAAGACAATTTTCTGCAAAGCCTGGAATCTGACCAGATAATAGTTAATTTGTCTCTTCCTCCAGTAAGTTGCATTGAAGCCTGGATCCAACCAGATAACAGTCGACTACTTCATCCTCGGCATTTGTGATGACTAGATCCGACCAGATAACAACTGACATTCAAGCGATATTCCCCCGGCAAAAGCATCCTTTCAACAAAATTTGAAGATATGCATATTCTTCATCTCCAACGGCAATAAGGGATTCAACCTCCCAGAATTTCCTCAGCAACAGTCAGGGATTTATTTTCCCGGACAAAAACATACATCTCACATTCATACATCATAGCATGTACATATCATATGCTTTTAGCATAATACCATATCTGTTGAAGATCATGCAAGCATCTGCATTTTACTAACTCCTTTTATCACAGGTAAAATATCAAGTTTTAGTATAAATTAACAAGAGATTTGTGCTCATACTTCTACCAGTGTTTACCAACATTCCTCCAAATGGCATCTATAATCCCATTTATCATCCATCTTTGAGTGCAAATTTCTGGGCACTCTAGTGTTCAATCATCTTTCACCTTCAAGTCACGAATGGCGGATCCGCCAATCTAACTCTTCAGGTTTAAGAAGATTGAACAGGGGAAGCTGTTGTACCCCAAAATTTTCCCTCTCACTTATCAAATATTTTCTCACAAAGATCTCTCTTGGTTCAAGACTGCATTAGGGTTGATCAGCTCAAGACACCTCCTTAAGCACTGATGACAAAAATTAGGGTTTGAGATTGCACAAGGACAATTGAACTTTCAATGCTTCATATAAATTTCATGGATCATTATGGACCCCCAAGATTACTCATGTCAAGTTTAAAGCCTTGGATCACACTTGTGCTCAATCAATTGAGCAATTGACCTAAAAATCAGTTGTATTGGGGAAAAAGTCAACTATGGCTAATTTACAGTCAAAATTCATAATTTTCGATCCACATCAACATTATAAACTCATATGTATCATTTGATCAAGTTTAGACCACAATTTCTCGAGAAATTTGATCAAATCATCAAAAGAGCAAAATGGTCAAAATTAGGGTTTTGAGTGAGAAAGGTCAATTTCTGATTTTTGGCCTAGCAAATGGTCAATTGGTTTGAAGCATGATTTCAAGAGTTCAATTGCATCACTTTTACCTAATGACAAGACCTAAAACATTACTCAAGATCAATTAGACTGATAGTGAATTTTTAGTCAACTGATCAAAAAGTCAATTGTACACTGAAAAGTCAAACTTTGACTTTTTTATCAAAGTTCAATGTCAAAGATCACAATTAATCAAAACATGTCAAAATATGAAACTTATTCATCAAGAAATCAAAAAGTCAAGATTTCATTTTGAAAAGTCAAAGTTTTATAACTTAGAAATTTTTCTAAGTGTTTAAAACTTCATGTTTTTTCATAACTTTGGACCAATTTTTCACCATGATGCAAGAGGATTCAAAAGAAACTTTAAACATGAAAGTTGTAGATCTCCATGATATCTACAACATTTATTTACACAAATTCTTCTAAAAATTCTTGGATCTCAAGTTATTATTTCCTAAAGTCATGGTCTTGAAATTGGACACTTAGTGAAATTTTGCCCTAGTTTTGGTCAGGATTTTGACCTAACTTCATGGCACTTTTTCATATAGTTCCAAGAAGAATTTTCAAAAGTGATTAAAAGAGGGATTTTAGAGCACATTACAAGCTTTCCAAAATGTCCAAGAGATCCTTGAGATCATTCTTTAGTAGGTAGAATCGAAGACATGAAGTTAGGGTTTTCACACTTGAATTACAAGTCATTTTGTGATGAACATGATTCAAATTTCAAACCTATGCTGCATAATCTCTACTTTACAGGCCTCAAACTTGTTAGGCACTCCATAATTAATTTCTTTCACAGATGTTAGAGGTCTCAATTCAAGCATTCAATGCAAGGCCATTCTTTATATCCATTTTGGGAAGAAAGTGCACAATGCTATTTTGATAAAGTAGCTTTTTGCACAAAACTTGTTCTTGAGCCTTGCAATTGTTTTCTTCTGATCATATATGTCCTATAACTCAAGAGAAGTTGATCTCAACACTTACAATCACTTAGCCCATGCTTGTACTTCCTCTTGGAACCATACTTCCCACTTTTCTTCCAAATCAAGTAACATAGCAATCAGCCTATATCTTGTACTTCTGACCTTCTCAAGCACAAGAACCTTTTGCTTATACATACATAAGTAATTTGTCACAAAACACACGCATGCTTGAGCCCTGAAAACACCAAGAACTCATATTTTCATCTCATACCTCCTTCTGGACTCAATTCTAATCAAAATCATATAGTCTAGCAGAAGGCAAGATCAAAGGATGATATCTTATCAAGCCAAGATACTCAAAAAAATAACTATTGTGACTATTTCTAAAGAAACATCACCAGTTCTAAGGAATGATGGATGTTCACCAGAAAGTGAATCAAGTGTGTTCTTAGGAAAGCACCACTCTCAGAAATCAAGAGAAATAATTTATGACCAGACACCAAAATGTAGCTGACATAAGTTGTTGCATTCAGCTCAATCCAAAGATCCGAATTCAAGAGATTAGAAAGAAAAGAACTTAATGCCAAAATCAGATGTCCTGATATAAGCTTCTGCTTCAGAAATCAGACATCAGATATGCAGCTCAGAAAAGCTAATTATCAAGAATCAAGGATCAATCCAAGAAGTCAAGATCAGAAACGCTTTCGCTCAAAGAAGACATTGTTCATCAGATAAGTTGTTGCTTATATATCTTAAGAAACTTAGCCACGAAGAATAAAGTACAGTCAATACATTTAAAATTCCACTACATGCTTATATTTTGTACTATGTTGTCTCCTACGATGCAATACTACCGTTATTGTAGCTGGAAAGTGAGAGCGACATCTTTATACTACCAACAGTCTAATTCTTAAAGTCTATATAAATAGACCTCATCAACATTTGAAGATTGATGAACTACACAGAACTATCAAGCTTGAATCAAATTGATGTGAAACATCAAGAGAAAAGAATAATCACTATTCATATACATCCATAAATATTCTTCTAGAGAAAATCAAGAACACAAGAGTTGTTACTCGTTATTGTGTTAAGATATTAGGGATTAAACACAAAGAGTTGATGCTCATTATTTGTGTTTCATCTTAGAGCTCTCAATATAAAGAGTTGTTTCTCATTATTTGTATTAGAGACTTTGTTCTTCATTGTTGTGTTAATATGCTTTTTAGAAGAAAACATTGTAAACACAGTTGATTGTAATTCTGTTTAGAATTGATTATTGCCTCAAGTGACTAGGTTGTTAGTCTGAGACTTGAGAGGTCTAAGGTGTCAGTTTAGACTCTTAGACGATTGTGGTTAGTCACTGGCGAGTATCCCGTGCATTTGTAATATGTTGAGATTAGTGGATTAAATCCTTGTTGAATGCAAAATCACCTTGGCGGGTGGACAAGAGTAGCCTTGTTGAAGGTGAACTTGTATAAACCAAAAGAGACACTTTATTCTTTTCTAAGTCATTTCTTTATAGTTAGTTTGTGAAATATTTTTAGAAGAAAAAATGTTTAGTTAGAAAACCCAATTCACCCCCCCCCCCCCCCCCCCCTTCTTGTGTTTTTCTCACCCTTCAATTGGTATCAGGAGCTCCTGCTCTTCATTGATTTTTAAATCAAGCACTTAACAGTGTAAAGAGATCCAATGAGAGAAAAAAATCATATGGTTGTTCCTGCAAACACAAATAAAAAAGATAACAACTTTACTAAGCCTCATATTTTTGATGGAGAAAGATTTGAGTACTAGAAAGACAAACTAGAGAGTTTCTTTCTAGGTTATGATGTGGATCTTTGGAATTTGATTACAAATGGTTCTAGGGAACCTATATCTGAAGAAGGTATTCCTATTCCCAAAAGTCAAATGAGTGAAGATTAGAAACGACAAAGCAAGAATCATTATAAAGCCAAAACCATTTTTCTTAGTGCCATCTCATATAATGAATATGAGAAAATCACCAACAGAGAAACAACTAAGGAGATTTTGGATTCTTTAAAGATGGCTCATGAAGGGAATGCTCAAGTAAAGGAGACTAAATCATTAGCTTTAATTCATAAATATGAAGCATTCAAGATGGAAGAAGATGAAACTATTGAGACCATATTCTCAAAATTTCAAACCTTAGTAGCATGACTCAAAGTTCTGGATAAAGGATATACAACAATGGATCACATTAAGAAGACCGTCAGAAGTCTTCCAAAGAAGTGGAGACCTATGGTAACAACTTTGAAACTTTCTAAAGACCTGAACAAAATCAGCCTTAAAGAGTTGACCAGCTCTCTAAGAAGTTACAAAATAGAGTTAGAGGAAGATGAACTTCAGAAAAAGGTCAAGTCTATCGTTGTAAGGTCTAAATCAGATGAAGACGTCAAGTCAAGAAGACTCATAGATCTTAAATATAAAGGCCTCATGACAACATGGGATGCTTCAGAAGCACTGGGACCTGATTCTGATGAAGAGTACGCCAACGTAACATTCACATTTATCAATTCAGAAGAAAGCTCATCAGATATAGAGTCAGACTCTATAGAGGTATTTTCTTAAATCCTTCATGTTGATTTAGAAGTAGCTCTATCTGACATTCTGAGTAAGTACCAAGAACTTAAACAAAATTTCAAGAACTTGACAAAAGTTCATGAACATGCTGGTAAAGAATATGGTAGGATTGAGAAAGAAGTTTCTGAACAAAAAGAAAATAATTATGGTTTAGAAAAAGAGAACACTTTTCTAGATAAAAATTGTTTGAAACTTGAAGAAAATCTTTCTAAAGCTCCACCATCTTCCGAAACTATCTTGTACAAATATGACAAGGAGTTTCAAAAGTTCTTGAACAAAAGTCTAGATAGAAGCAAGGGGGCTTCCATGGTCTATGGCATTAGTCAGAAGGGAAGAAGAGAAGTAAGTAATGATTATGATAATGATCATAAAGGTAAAAAACCTAATTCTCAATTTTCCTATCACTATACATCACACAAACACAAAAATTTACTGCTGGACGAAAACCAAAATTCATCAATAATTCTGGTAAAACTAACCCAAAAGGACCCAAAAGAGTGTGGGTACCAAATGTTAAAATAGTATATGTTGCAGATTTATTAAATAGAAGTGTGAAGACACCAGTCATGGTACTTGGACTCTGGATGTTGATAACTCATAATGGAAAGAAAGCTTATGTCAAAGTCTATAACTTGAAGAAATCGAACTTGTGGGTCTCAAAGAAAAAGAAAGTCATCAGAAGTAATGGAGATCAAATAAATAACACATCTATCCAGAAGCACTCATTATCCTTCAGAAAATTAAAAAGTGTAAATATGTCAGAAGTTTCTTATCCCCTTAAATGGTTCTTGTCTCCTTATCTCGAATAATACCTTCTTATTCGATAAATTTCTGTTATTATTTTATTTTATTTCTGATACTTCTATTGGTAAGAAGCTATCTATATAAGAAATATTTTAAAGACAAATCTTTAAATATTCTTGTTTTGAATATCATTAATTGTTGTCACATCAAAAGATATGACTATGACTAGTTGAAATACACCAGTTACCTTATAACGATTGAGTGTCTCATTGAGTAGTGGAACAATTGAGAATAGGTTATTTGAGTCATTATTGCTATCCCCTAATGTTTCTTATCAATTTTAATTTTTTTATTAAATTACCCATTTCTTTCACTCTCGCACACTTTTCCACTCACTATTCACAGTTTAGTTTTATCTCTCATCTGAAAACCCTAGAACCCATTCTTTCACCAAAATCTGCTTATCCATGAATGCACAACAATTGGAACTATACAAATTATTTCAAAAATGAGAAGAACAAGAAGTATCTCAATAGTGGAATTCAAGAAACTCTCCTTCAAATCCGTTAAAACTTCATCAACTATTGCCTGTGTATTAAGAGTTTCAAAAGATCTCAATTCTTGATCAACCTGCACATGTTCATATGATAACTCCAACAAATCAGTTAGAAGTCATCCCTGAACTTCTTGAGGATTTTAAGAACTTAAAAGAGAATGGCGTGGATTTAACTGAAGGACTTAACTTTCAAGAATGGGGTAACTGCTTCAAGCATCTTCATGGTCCTATATACAAAAATTAGTGAAATGGTTTTGGAGATTTGCCATTGCCGATGAAAAGCACATCGCCTCTCATGTTCTTGGTGCAAAAATCATTATCAATGTTAAATCAATAACTAACTTACTAGGGATGGATAAAGCAAGAGGAAAATTGGTTTATGGAGAAGACTTCAAATCAAAATTTTTACACAATATGATAGAACCAACTATCTTTACCGAAGGCGAACAAGGGACTACAAAAGAAAAATCCTCAAAGATAATGGAACTGAACAATAATCTTCGTGTGTGGTCCAAAATCATCTTAGGATGCATACATCACAGAACGTCAACCAATTCATCTGACTCAATCAATGTTGATCAGAAGTATATCCTTTACTATCTGATGATGAAAAAAAGGATACATCTACCTTTTCTACTCTTTAATCATCTGAGGGATACAATTATTGAGACAAGGAATGATGGATCCAGAAAGTCTAAAAAGAGTTACATCCCACTGGGGAGATTGATATTACACGTTCTAACTGAAAGTGAATTATAGATTATTTGATTAAAACAAAAAGGATGGAGGATATTACTGTAGAAACTGGAAAACCGCTCAATGGCAACAATCTCAAGAGTATGAGAATGGTTGAAAATGTGATCAAACAAAGAATAATTGTTGGTCTATAAGGAATAATATCTCAGAGAACACCAGTTGACGATTATCCTTACTTCACTAAGCAGGATTCGCTAGAAGTTCTCGCAGCCTATGTTAAAATGCTTCAGGAGGAAGGATTTGATACTTCTGCTATCTCCTATGATTCTTTTCTAGCCAAACCTCCCCCATTATGTAAAAGAATGATTCATGCTCTTGAGAAGAAGGAAGAAGCTCTAGAGAAAAAGCCAAAAGTTCTAAAAGAAGTTACAAGATCCTCAAAAGAAGTTGTATTAGGTTTTCAATCCAATTCATCCATTCCCACTAGAAAATCCAACATATCTGAAGTACATCAAACATCCACAACTTCACAATTAGAAACCATTGCTACCACCATTCCCACCATGTCACTGTTTGAATTTGCATTTTCATCATAAGCAAATTTAACCAATCAATCTGAAAACACTTCAAACCATACTACAACCGCTCTACCCATCTCCTTTTCTCAATTCGTTTCTGAAGCTTGTTCATCAAAAATCTACTCTGCTCCTGAAGTTTCCACTCCATAACCCATAAATACTTGTACTAGCCTTCCTTTTCAAACAAAAACATCAGAACCTTCAGATCCATCCTCACCAAACCTGAACATTGATCTAAATCAACCAAACATCAGTTCAGATTCTAAGCACACTCAAACTAATGAAGTTAACTCTAATGAAGAAACCACTTATGGCCATTAAAACTCTGTTCGATCATTGATGAGTCTTGAGGATTGCAAATTTCACGGAAAATGCATTCAAGAGATTAGAAAAGATTTGTGAAGTATCCAACATCAGCATTGATCCACCCATCTATCAGCAACATGTGGTAGGTTTTAAAAATGCTATCAGCTGAATTCATCAGAATTCAAAATCTATCGGGTGAAACTAGAGAAATATATGTCAAAGAAGCTGAAGAGAGTCATATTACTAGCAGGAAACTAGCAGGATATCTCTCTTCAATGTGAAACTAGAGTAATTAGCAGGATATCTCTCTTCACCAGGAAACAAGCGAATAATACGATGTGTCGATCGATTTAATTACTCGAAGATGGATATCATATTATTCATATAAAATGTTGAATTGATTAAATTTTAAAAAAAAAGGTTTAGTAATTGTATGAATAATCGCTTTTAGTATTTAGGATTTAGTAAAGAACTGAATTAATTAACTTAAATTAATTAAATAAATTTAAACTAGTTTGATCAACCAAGATTAATTAACCCAAACAATTAGACTAAGCTATTGGGCTAGAGGTGTGTGTTGAATTGGGGGTGGATTAAGCATAAAGTCTTGAAGCCCAATTAAATTTGAACCTAATTCTAACCTAATGGATAACTAATAAAAATAAAACAAATTTATAATCAAATTTAAGAAAAAAAAAAAAAAGGGAACTACAACTCAGGGAGAAGTACCGCCCTATTATGCTATTAGTCTCAGTTTATAACATTGACTTATTCAATTGTCACAACCACCAACATAATAGTCACACGTGGAAAATTATTAATCAAATAAAACATTAAACCTAGAAAGAAAGAGTTTATCTCACAGATTTTCTTGTCAATTCTTCCTTTTCTCTCTGGCTGAAGCGCATGAACTCTCCTCACCTATTTTCTTTTCACAGTATCACCCTTTCTTCGCAGCCTCTCTTTTCTCTTCATTCTTCTTCATCTCAATCTCTCACCCATTTTTGTTTCAACTTCTTTCTTAATCTGCAAGGTAGATTTAAATCAAACATGCGATCCAGACAAGCGGATAAAAAACGAACAGGCAGCGAAGGGTCGCGAGGGTGAGGGTCTGGTGATTGGCGGCGGTCTGAGCCACGATTCGCGGTGCTGGAGATTGATGATGGATGTGCGGTTGCGTCGAGCGGGATGACGGTGGGCCGTGTGTGGGTGTAGTTTAGCAGTGGCAAGATTCAAAAGGTCTGGCGGTGTTTCCGTTCTCTGTTCTTGAATGCACAGATATTGTCCAAGCAACGCATTAACTCTATTTGAGATTCGTACAGTACATGTTTGTGAACGAAGCAAAAACAAGCGATATTCCTTAATTGTTACAGTAAATGTTTTTTTTTTAAACACATATTTTTTTGGCTGTATGCGCTATCTTTGATTTGGGTTGGGCCTCTTATAAAACAATGATGTTTTAATTATAATAACCTTATAATAAAACACCTTAATAGGCCATGTTTAGGGCCCACTAGTTCAAAAATAAAACAAACACTTTAACATTTAAAAATCAATAATAAAAAAATACAGTTTCTCAAAAAAATAAAAATGGGCCAGGTGTTTTGATTATTGGGCCTGTTATGCGTTTCAAATTTCGGCCTACACTTTGCTTTGGGCTTGCAAGAGAACTTTCAACATTTTTTCTTCTTCTTTTTAATAAGAACCAATATCATTTTTAATCAAAAGTTTAGATATAATAATAATAATAATAATAATAATAATAATAATAATAATAATAATAATAATAATAATAATAATAATAATAATAATAATAATAATAATAATAATAATAATGTTAGTAAAACAAAGAAAAAAATGAAATGGGCCAAAAGTTAATTTTATTGGGCCTTAACAAAAACAGATTCGTTTATACACCCTTCCAACCTTATTTAAGAACCTAAATGAGCCCATTTCTAATTTGTATTAGGTTTTAATAATAAAGAAATGTTTCATACATCTTATAAAGAATAGAATTTAAATGGGCCTTATTAGAGATTTGTTCACACATTGTTTAAAACAAATACACCTCTCATTAAGAAACAGACTCTCATTTTAAATCCTAATGGGCTATCAGATATTGATGACCCATTTAAAATGACACACTCCTATTTTATGCTTTAACCTCCCCATAAAAAAATAATAATACGATTTATTTAAAGGAAACCTAAGCATAAATAAGGGTAGGGCAAATTTGGGGTATGACAACTGCCTCTATTTAATCATCTTTCGATTGAATGGTGTGAGAATACGCAGGTCTGACACGTTTTGATCGCAAGTTTATTAAATATAGGAAGACCCAAGAATTTTTCCAAAAGATTGCAAGGACACATTGTAAAGCGTTCCCACGAGTATGAAGGATAGGCATAGATGATGATGTATCATCTTACCCGCGTCCGAACCAAAGTTAATTTTGACTTTAGATATGACGATGCAGATGACTCATCGGTATCTAAAAGAAATTGTATAATTTTTCATATTTACCGTAACCTAGGAGGTAAATGATACAAGTTTGAAAAGTTGAGTTCCTAATGCTAGGAGACGAATATAGTAAGGTTGTGACGTATATTTTGTATATTCATCGCAATCTAGGGGATGAACAACATAAAGTTTGATAATACATTGCTGCTTAGAGACTAACACAATGAGCCAAAGCTTTTTCGTATATCTATCACAACCTAGAGGATAGATAATACAAGCTTGAAACCAGATATTTGGAACTTGGAGAAACGAGGTTGGTTGTGTCAGCCCTTAACCAAGACTCGATAACCAGATGAAATATGCTAGGTTTGAAGCGATGGAACCCAAAATTCCCCGATGATGTTGGTTGTGTCGCTCCTAACCACAACTATCAACATGAAGAACACCAAATTCACGATGAAGTTGGTTGTTTCGTCCTCAACCATAACTATCAACATGAGAAAAATAAGCACCAAATTCATAATGAAGTCGGTTGTGTCGCCCTCAACCACAACTATCAACGTGAAGAACACAAAATTCATGATGAAGTTGGTTGTGTCGTCCTCAACCACAACTATCAACATGAAGAAAAATAAGCATCAAATTCACGATGAAGTCGGTTGTGTCGCCCTTAACCACAACTATCAACGTGAGGAACACCAAATTCATGATGAAGTCGGTTGTGTCGTCCTCAACCACAACTATCAACATGAAGAAAATAAGCACCAAATTCATGATGAAGTTGGTTGTATCGCCCTCAACCATAATTATCAACGTGAAGAACACCAAATTCATGATGAAGTTGGTCGTGTCGTCCTCAACCACAACTATCAACATGAAGAAAAATAAGCACTAAATTCACGATGAAGTCGGTTGTGTCGCCCTCAACCACAACTATCAACGTGGGAAAATAAACACCAAATTTGCTTAAAGTTTGAACTATAAAGTTTGCACAGATAAGCTTGCTAATGATGAATTCCAAGAAAATTCGAAATTTGGAAAATGCCATTCATGATGTACACACATAATGTGAGGCTCTTAGCGGGAAATCTACTGCCGAGATTTCCAAGGAATCTACTGCCGAGTGTCGTACCCCAAATTTGTCCTACCCCTACGATCGTAATTTCAAGATTTAAATAGAATAAATGTTTAATTAAAGATGGTACAACAGTATTTGATGGCCCATCTTTATCCAAGAATAGGGGTGTATTTTAATTCAAGGGAATGGGGCTTTCTAAATCAGAAAGACTCATATACCCATAAACCCATTTGCGAAGCATGTTGGCCAATGGCCCATGAGATTCGAATATGGAAAAATATTTCAATAATAATAATTAAGTTCTTATTATAAATCTCACTTTAAGTATTATTGTTGTTAGTAAAAGAGGGGGTGAAAATTCAATATATGAGCCCATTTCGCTTGGCCCATTTCCACTTGTGTTGTTAGATAGCAAAGAGAGGGGGGGTTATAAGATTAGGCCTATTAAGCAGCTTCTAAGCTAGCCAATTTAACATTTGGGAGAAAATTTATTATCTGATTTTTGTGAATTTTACAAATTAATTAGTAAGATTTATAAATGGTTTTATTGTATAATGAAGATTTTTGAAAAAAATGTTGGATCAAATCCTTAGAATCAGTTAGGCCCAATTTTCTTTGAAGGGTAAAAATGTGCTAGCTGTAAATTTTATCACAATGTATGGGCCCAGTTGGGTTTGGAAAATAATATTTGATATGATAAGAAAAATTGTGGACATAAAATATTTTTAAGATGGTGCAAGGCCCAATTGGGTTAAAGATTCTTTTGTTGTAATGAAAAACATGATATTGGGCTGAATTAATAGTTTTTGCGCAAAGCCCAAATGTCCAAAAAACATTAATTGTTCCAATTAAAACCAAATTAACGCTTGTTTTCGGAAAAAAAACTGATACTGTGGAAATCACTAGTAACTAAATCAAATCTAGAATATTCAAATTAAATATGTAGATTGATTCAAATCCCAGAAAAACACGAATCAGATCCAGAAAATAATGTAAACTAAATTGACAGAGAATCTTTTACAACCCATAAAATCAGTACAAATTGAAACAAAACCAGATCTAGATATTACAGTAAACGAAATCTAATATATTGCTCAATCAATTACAAATTCAATACAAAGTCAATTACAGTATATCCAATCCCTAATTGATTCTAACTCCTAAAATTTGTGCTAATTTAAATCTAATTCTAACAATTTACAAAACCCTAATCAAACCTATAAATACAAAAATCAACAGAAAGTGGAGGGGAAGACTGGAAAGAAAAACTTGAAGAACGGGGGGTTACGAAGAAGGGCGTTCGATTACGGTGAAGAACACGAAGAAGAAAAGTTGAAGAAGGACGAATCACCAATTGGGGTTTCGATATCCAAAACCCTAATCGGCCTTGCTAAACTTCGTCGCGCCATCTTCAAGGCCATCACCACCATCTTCAACTTCTCTTCGTCACCTCACCATCGCCAGAGCCTCGCCGAAAACTGCAAACAAAAAAGGATCAGTGACAAAATCTTCCAAATCGCGCAGAAGCTTTAACTTATCTTATCTCTTTTTTGTTATTGATTTGGGTTTTTGGGAATTGGGGTAAGGGACGATTCCGCCGCCGGGGAGGTGGGAGAGTTAGGGTTAGAGAAAGGGGAATAGGGTTGTGCGTGAGAGAGAAGGAATAATGTTGCTGTAAAAACAAGAAGAAACAATAAATAAAATGGTAAAACAAAATTGGCTATCTGTCTCAAGCGCATGCACCGCGCCTACGATACTTATGATGCTCCCTTAATTCCATCCCTTTTATTATCACCAGACAGTCATAGGCCAAGTCTCCATCATAAGCCCATGTACCATCACACACTCAATCCGCCAGACCCTCAACATTTCTGTTTGGGCTAAGCCCGTTTGGGTCTCACACCCCCCTTCTACCTAAACTACTAAACTACAAAACATTTCATACCCCCCTGCCAGCCTGCATATTTTGGCCAACCCAAACTGTTTTCAACATCCCCCTATTTACTTAATAACTAGATAATACACCACCGTGAATTTAACTATATATTTTCTTTATTTTTATATAATTCTTATGATTTCTATTTTTTTGTTTATAATTATTATATTTTAATTCCTATATTATTATTATAATTGTTCTTTTTTTATATAATAATGATTATTATTAGTAATATTAATTTTTATTATTATTATTTATTATTTTTATAAATAAATTATTTTTTATTTGAAACTCATTTACATATATTATTTTCTTATATTATTTGCATTCAAATATTTTTATATCATGCATTAATCAAGAATTTTTATAGTTAATACGATTAAAAAACACTCAACAAACAACAAACTATTTTTTCGCAATCAACTAATCTAATCAGTTGTTTTTGCAAAAGGGTTTCAAATAGATTTTGACTTATTGCGCATTTATTCGAACTATCCACAATCACTACTCCTGGATAAAATGCAAGGTGATTCAAAGTACGTTTGAAACCCCTAAGAAAACACCAACCCCATACGAACTACGAATTGGGACTCTGATTCCTCATAAGAGAATACATAGGCATACGATCAAAAATCGTAGCGAGTTCCCCTATAAAAAATTTAAAACCTTTACCTTATAAAAAAGTTAAACCCTTCCTCCTAATTAAAATTTAAAACCCTCTTCTACCCGAACTTAAACCTAAAACCTAATATCCTTGTGAACAAGGTAGATGAAAGGTGCCTAACACCTTCCTTTCATCTAAAGAAGTCAGAAACCTAGAATCTATGTCTGCGAATTAGGGTTTTCTGTTAGATTCCCTTCCCTAGGATAAAAAGTAATAGTGGCGGCTCTGATTTAAAAACCAGTCGCAACAGTTGGCGACTCTGCTGAGGATTCTCCTCAACCCTAGGTTTTAGGTCTCTTTATGGTTTTAATTTTATTTATTTATTTTTATTAATTTATTTATTGCATTTATTTATTTCTTGTATATTTTTATTTATTATTATATATTTGCTATGTGGCGGATTTTTATTTCAAAAATATATATTTTTAATAACCCTTAGAAAGAAGGTTCGTCTATTAGCTTAGGGGATACATCATCCCTGCGAGTTTATGTGACGACTTCGCCTAGAGTCGGTGGACTTCCGAAAAAGGAATACTTATCGAGAGATATCCTCTTGATGAGTAGGACTTTGGAATGACACCCATGACTCTTGGTAACAACCTTAACCTAAAATCTCATGACGAGACCTTTCGCGACTTTGAGACGAAAGTTTCGGTCCGTAAAGAGGCTCCACCTAAGGGAGGCCCTTGTGCCTTTTCCCTCTGGTGTTATTCATGACACCCTTAAGGAAGCCACCTTTTGGGAGGGTAAACCAGCCATAGGTCAAAATTAAGGATCCTACCATTTAAGGGTACTTATCACAAAAACCCCGTCACTGAACCATACATCCCTACCGTGTAAGGGTACTTATCACAAAAATCCCGTCACTCAACCCTACCCCTATGTATTCATGCATTTCATATATTCATCATACATTTCATATATTCATCACCCGTATCTTTTTATTTGTCTTATTCACAGGGGGTAAAAAAAACAAAAGCAATAAAATAAAGATTTTGGTGATTATTTTTGAAAATGGATACCAAAGGAAACAACTTGTTCGCATCAATACGCCGAAACATGTATGAAATCAAAGCTACAAAAGGGAAATAATATGAAAGAGATCGGAAGATGTTCGCTCACCGCTATAGGAATACCCTTAGTCTTAAGGATGCTGAAGACTTTCTCATTCTTTGTCGAGCAATGATGGATGATTTCAAAGCGCACCTAGAAGACTTATTTCCCTTTGCTTGATTTCATGCAAATAAAGTTTTGGTTTAAGATTGTAATATTTTTCAGTATTTGAATCATGTTACTTTCAATAAAGGCATTTTGTTTCCACACCTCGTTTGTGTATCTATTTTCAAGCTAATCACCAAATAAAATAATAATAAAAAATAAGCGAAAGATAAATGCACACCCAAATGAATAAGACATTTAAAGTAAGAAACCATTTCGTGTTCATACACATCCATCTGCATGCAAGCATTCATAAACACCTGCATATCATATCGAAACTCATCTTTTTTTTTCATAAAAAAAATCTCTCCAGTAAACCATTGGTAGAAGAAGATCTCCACCTTCTTGGCCTCCATATCAAACCAGGGCCTACCAACAAAAAGCAATAGAGCAAATCGAGGAAACTCAAGCTGCATTCAAAGAGGATCTCGACCAAGTAATGGGTTTTGTAAGTTCGATGAAAGGAGATCTAAGTAAAGTTCTCCTAGCTTTGAAGAATAACATTGATAGGCAAGACCAGATTCCCAGGGCAGCTTTCGAAGAAGTAGCCCAAACGATTGGTGCATCAAGCGGTCACCAACTAAGGAAAGAGCCAGAAGTAGGACTCCAAAAGTCCGTCATGGCCCAACAAGAAGTTGAAACTGAAGGGTTTGTCCCACCACCACCAAAAGCAGGGGTATCTCATACCCTACATATCCCAATCAACAATGCAGACAACTATTTGGACCTGCAATATGGAGACCACGACCCAGAGGATGCCAATCAGGCACCCTTAAAGACGACTGTTACTCGTGTTGTGGATAATTCACTAGTATTGAATCAGTACAAAGCTCTGAATGAAAGATTAAAAGCTGTAGAGGGTTTTGACGCTTTCGAAGTAGACGCTCTTAAAATGGGCCTAGTTCCTGATGTGGTGATTCCACCAAAGTTCAAAGTACCTGACTTTGGAAAATACAAGGGGCTCACTTGTCCAACAAATCATCTGCGTATGTATTGTGGGAAGATGCATGCTCATGCCCACGATCAAAAGTTGATAATCCACTGTTTCTAAGATAGCTTGAGTGGGGCATCTTTAGACTGGTATATGCAATTGGAGCGAACACATATTCGAACCTGGGTAGATCTTGCTAATGCTTTCTTAAAGCATTACAAATATAACCTGGACATGGCGCCTACCCGCATGCAACTCCAGAATATGTCCCAGAAGAAAGAAGAGTCCTTCAACGAATATGCTCAGAGATGGAGGGAGATGGCATCCCGTGTGCAACCACCACTATTAGAAAAGGAATTAGTAGACATGTTCGTGTGAACTTTGCAGGGGCTGTATTATGAGAAAATGGTGGGAAGTATCTCTTTGGGGTTCTCAGATCTAGTGACTATCGGAGAAAGAATCGAGACTGGAATGAAAAGTGGGAAGATATCAGGGGGACCATCAAATGCTCCCTACAATTCAAGAAGGCCTGCTTCAAACATCCCCAAAGGAAAGGAGGGATAAATTAATGTTGTAACCTCACAACCAAGGGCACAACAACCATCAATGATTCCACAATGACAACAGCAAGACAGATTCGGAAGGCCGCAAAGAAAATTTGATTTGCTCCCTATGCCACCTAGCCAGTTATTATAACAACTGGTCAAGGAATCCTTAGTGGAACTCAAGCCTCTGGCTCCCCCAGTCGGGCCGCTCCTGCGAAAGTACAGTGCCAACGCCAAATGTGAGTATCATGCTAATTCTCCTGGACATACCATAGAGAAATGTTGGCCATTCAAGCATAAGGTCCAAGATTTGTGGGAATCTCAAGACATCACTTTCGAGAAACCTAACATCAAGTCAAATCCTATTCCTCCGCAAGGTGGGCCGATAATAAATGCAATGGAAGTAGTCACTAACTTTGGGGCAACCAGACAAGCAAAAACCCCAATCAACTTGTTGAAGGAATACCTGTTCGAATGTGGATTCTTGTTAGAGCATAATGATGCCTTTGAAAGAACTCTACAAAATCTAGTGGACTAGGGGATAGTCTAATTCAGACCCTACCCTGAAGAAAAATATGTATCCGCGATTGAAGGAAATAAGCCACTGGTAATCCCCTACCAAGGCCCAAATCTTAACAAGAAAACTCTAGTGATCCTGTGGGAAGAATCAACAGAGACCACAAGAATGGAACCCAAGAAGGCTCTCCTAATATAAGCAATTCCAAAGGCCACAATGGTAATTAATAGACCATCACCTATCCCTTATGAAGATGACAAGGCAGTGCCATGGAGTTATGACTCAGCCGTTTACATTAATGGAGTGAAGCAAGAAAATGAGCCCTCGCCAATTCAGGGACATGCAATTTCAAATATAGCAGGAACAAGGGGTATGACCCGAAGTGGTCGAATTTTTGGAGCTGAACCATCAAAAAAGAAAGATGAGACTCCCACAAAGGACAAGGGAAAAGTAGTGGTTGATATAAGTCAAGAAACAAAACCTCCAAGCAAAAACTTTACCGATCAAGAGGCAGAAGAGTTTCTGAAAATAATCAAAAAAATTGACTACAGAGTGGTGGATCAGCTTCACCAAACTCCAGCGGAAATCTCCATACTCTCACAACTCATCAACTCGGAAGCACACCGGGACTCTTTGATGAAGGTACTAAGTTCAGCTCATGTCACGGAGGATATTTCTGTAAATCAATTTGACAACGTCGTAGCGAATCTAACATCCAGATCATACATGGGTTTTAGCAACAATGAATTACCGCCACATGGCCGAGCTCATAACAAGGCACTCCACATTACTATGCAAATAGGTATTACCCATTTATCCAGGGTTCTCACTGATACCAGCTCTGCCCTTAATGTGTTGCCAAAGTCAAGTCTGATAAAGTTAACAATAGATGATGTGGTGATGAGACCAAGTTCTACAATAGTGAAAACATTTGACGGTTCTCGAAGCTCAGTGTTAGGAGAGGTGGATCTTCCAGTTAAAATTGGGCCACATATATTCAATATCACTTTCCAGGTCATGGATATAGAACTAGCATACACTTTCTTACTAGGGAGACCTTGGATCCATGCAGCAGGGGCAGCCACCTCAACCCTGCATCAAAAATTGAAGTTCCTAGTGGAAGGGAAATTAATCATAATCGATGGCGAGGAAGACATCTTGATAAGCCACATTGAATCATATAGATATATCAGTGCCAACGAAGAATGTATAGCTACCCCATTCCAAGCCTTGAAAATTGCTTCAATGGTGACTTTACCAGTCGAGAAGGGTAATAAGCCTAAGGTGACATCGTGGAGAGATCTGAAAGCAACTATGGGATGTGATGCCTCGAAAGGCTGGGGAAAGCTCCAAGAAATCCCTGAGAAGAAGAATCGCTTTGGTTTGGGCTATGAATCATCAAAAGCTACTCTGAAAGGCAAAACATGTTTCCCTCTGATCCAAGAGACTTTTGTCAACAAAGGAACAGAGCATGGTGGACATGTGGTGATGATATCTAGAAAAGTCAATACCAAAAGGGCAACTGACTGCATCCAAGAATGTTCCCCAGGAGAGGAAATCAAAAGATGGACTACCGTGGAGATTCCTGAGATCTTTTTCTATCCTAAATAATATTTCGTGTTTTAAAAAGAACCTATGTCAAGCCCGATGCATAGGGGTTGCTTGTAAGGGTCCCCCCGTTTTGTTTCAGACAATATTTGTGATTAATAAAAGTGATATTTTGTTTCCAATTAAGATTCATGTCTTTCTCTTGCATTTATCTCTTAAATTTCAAAATGGCAATACTTTCTCTGCATATGCATTTTCAAATTTCATATACTAAATCTGCACCAAAACATGATAAGCGTGCCAATTCTTGCCCAAAACCACCGATATTGCTACTGCTGTGACCCGATATAATTTTGATGCTCCTATCAACCAAGCTGAAGAGGAAGATGATGAAGATATTGAACTCTCTGAGGAAAGGGCGAGGTAAATAGAACGAAAGGCTGACAACATAAAACCGTATCAAGAGGCTATTAAGACCATTAATCTGAGCACAGTGGAGGATCCGGAAGAAACCAAGCTAAGGGGAAATGTTAGAGCAGAGCCATAAAGAAGCTCACCCTATAAACAGACCAAGGTGCCTGCTCTGATTCCAATTGAAATTCGGGCACTTTAAAACATGTTAACACTGATGTTCCAACATCAGAACACAATATTAAGACAGATGTTACGATATATGCTGACTGACAAAACAAATATATGAAACTGTAAATTATGAAGAAATAAATTACAGAAATGATAAATAACACAGTCAATTGTTAACTCAGTTTGGTGCAACAACACCTACTATGAGGGCATCCAAGCCAGAAAGGAAATCCACTATGATAGTATTAGTTTAAAGCCATATAACTTATCGCCTAATCACTACCTTGTGTTAGTTCTACCTAGAAACCCTTTAGATATGAGATTCCCCTCTCACTTCCCATAATCACCTCAGTGGTAAAACCAGTCACAAACCTGTGATAAGAACCAATATAGAATATTACACTTCCAATAAATAATACTTAGTTTTTCTTAAAAGCTTTTAACTAAGAACAATAACTTGATACACAATGAACTCTTTGCTTAAAAGCTCATGAGTGATGGAAAAGTGACAATGAACAATCAGTCTACCACAATGTATCAAAAGATATAAGGGTGACACATAAAACACACACGAGACTCTCAAAACCTAAAACTCTAAACTTCCCCTTATTTTTTACAAAATTGTGAAAATCCAAATTACATTAGGTTTAGGTTTCTCTTTATACACTCCTCAGTAGTCCATGGGCTTTGAAATTTTCACCCAGATATTTCTTGATCCACAAGCAGAGGGCTGCATCAATTATGCAGAAAAAATCTCCTTAAATCTTGGAACAAAACATCGAGTTTTCTAAATTGTCTCAACATCCAATTTTAGAAACTTAATTATAGTTGGAGATCAAATCAATTGTTCCAGATTAAATCTTCTTGACATGCACAAATGATTGAGATATATCTAAAAGGAATCTCACAAAATTAAATCAAATATGTCAAGAATAATAATAGCCTTAACTAATATTCTGGTACAACATGTCACAACATATGTCAGAAAATTTGTCTTCATTGTAGACTGACCAACATGTTACGACATCGTACGCAATATCTTATTGTGAACCATGTTTTAGTAAACTTGATACCAATCCTAAAACCATGGATCTAACAGGTTGTCTAAACCAATTATGGTTGTTGGTATTGTTGAAAGTTAAAATGATAGAGTTGTGCTCATAGTTTTACCTAGGAAGGCAATTACTATTGAAGTAATGAAAGAGATTTATCCAGCCAACTGTAGCCATAAATCTATCCAATATGGGAAAGATGAAATACCATAAATCTACACCAAGTTTTCATATTCTCCATGAAGGCTAATTCATTAAGCAAATATCTAGAGAAATTTTTGCTGATAGTGTTAGTGATATTGAGATCAATAGGATTACCCCCCCCCCCCCCCCCCCCCCCCAATTTTATCTTCATCATAAGTAATTAAATTCATGTCAGAAAATAATATCCAATTGGAATAGTTATATTTTGGGCAAGGTTAGTTATAAGAGTGCAAGCAAGGGCTTTTTGGTTTCTTTTAGAATTACCAGACATACTGACACCTCTCTAAATACAATAATTATTATTATTACTATTATTATTATTAATATTATTATTATTATTATTATTATTATTATTATTATTAGACAAGATATAGAAATCAATGATATTATTATTATAATCAAATATGTTGATATTTACATCTTTGCTCTAAAAGAAAGCAAGATCACCTGCTTTTCCACCCCATTATTATTATGACTAACACTATGGATATTGGGGATGTTATCAATATTAAGGATATGATTGTAAACATGGTCGTTAGAAGATATTTTAATTTCACAAAGAAAAAAGAATTCTAGGAAAGTTAGAAAGGTTCATCTGTTTGAGATTTCTGATAGTTAGGGGGATTCCTAACACCTTGAAATTATAAGTCATAATCTTCATGTTTATGTTGGCTATTTATTCTTGACCTAATGTCGATGCTCCTCATGATGCCCCAACGGTGGTACAAGTGTATGTGGATGAAAAAGCTTCTGCTTGAGGGGGATAATAATGGATGGACTCACACTTGAGAGGGATATTATTGTGTGCAAGTGTAATTTATTAGCCTCACATTGCTTGAAAAAGTGGAGTTTGAGCAATTTATAAGTTATATGACACATACACCTATCACCTTAAGGTTTTGGGAGAATATGTGATGTCTCTTTCACTTGTGTGTTGCCCTCGACCCAATGTGAATGCTCCTGTGATGACCTAACAGTGGTATCAAAGCTGATGGTTCAATTAAGGGACCGATTCCTTGTATCAAAAGTCTTCTTGACAATGTGATGGTCAGGCGGCGTGTCCTGTTTAGTACCCAGAATGGTTGTGCAAGTGTATGTAGATGAAAGAGCATCGACTTGAGAGGGAGCATAATGGATGGACTCACACTTGATGGGGAAATTTGTTGGGTTTGGGCTCTCTTCCTATGTGGAGAAATACCTAAATATGAATAGCCCATTTGTTTTACTTATTTAAGTGGAAAGTTTCAATTTAGGGTTGAGAGTGATAAAGAGAAAATAAGTATTTAAAAGAGAGAAAAGATGAGAGAAACTCATTCCCATTTTTTTGAAACCAGACTCACTAAATCGCGATCCTGGAGTCGTTAACTGTCGGATCAAGCTCAAATTTGGAGGGCAGGTTCAAAACCCATATATCTAAATTTTAATCATTGGGATCTTCAAAACAAGGCCTGAGGAGGGAGATATCTGCTTCGCACTGAAGCTGTAGATTTGAGTAATTTTCATCTTTTTGATTCTTCACTACTACAAAAAATACATTACACCTCAGATGCAAAATGCATTTAACCTCTGTTAGAGAAGCGAGGTAGAGAATGGCATCATGAAAAGTAACCACTTAACACCTCAATTTTTAAAACATCGAGGGGTAAAGTTATATTCACATGGGTTTGAACCCTATTATCTACACTTTATTATTTTCAAGACTAGCGCATTATAACCCTCAATTTATGTATAAAATCGAGGTGTAAGATATTGTTTTTTTAATTAAAACTTGTTACATTGTTTACACAGAATATTAATAAAATAATTTGTTTACAAACTACAATGTTTACCTAGAATATTACATTGTTTACACAGAAAATTACAATAAAAATTAATTTGTCCATGAAGATCATCTGTTGGATCTTCGAATCCTTGATATTTAGGGAAACTCAAATGCCGGGTGCCGAGTATATTTTTGATTGCTTTTGCTTGCATTTGTTTCAGATATAAAACAAAAAAAAGTTTAGGTAAAAAAATGAGTTTTTGCTCAAATAAATATTTAAGAACAAAAACCTTAAACCCAAATAATTTTCTGCTCTTCCAATTCATCATTGAGATCTCTTCATGGAAAATACTCCTGCAAACCTTAAAGTGGTGGATGTAGATAGTTTCAAGTGCTTTATGATGTTTCATTATTAATTTTTGATATTCAGAATACTTTTAGTGTCATGAGCGTTGATACTCATGAAATAAACGACAACGATTTGATTAAGGATGATGATCAATATCCTCAAATAGTACACCATTATTATCCCCTTAGTTTTGAGAAAAACTGAGGTAAAATATGTTTATCCCCCTCGATTGTAGAAGAAAACTGAGTTATATGGTTTTTTTAATTTTTTTTTACAATTTTTACGCATAATATTAAAATACATTATTACAACAAATGTAGTTTCATCATAGCCACTACTATTCTTGGAGAACAACAAATCTTTGCATACCTTTTGCATGAATCCAACTTCTAAGGAGTTACCGGCTCCAAACATTGGAAAATGTTTTTTTTCACTTGCAATCCATCACAAATAACTTTTCTAATCTTCTTTAAGTTCCAAGATTTCATTATCTTTAGCAAATGTTTTCTTGGCAAATGATTTCACAAGAAAGAGAACAAGAAATATATGATAGTTTCTTGTGGATTGATGTCTTGGCAATATCTTGAACATTGTCTGTAACACCTCATTTTCAATTAATTTATTTGAATCGATTTATCTATAATTTTTAATTGAACTATTATGAATTTATAGGATTTAATTAATTGTTGTGTAGTTTTGGGGGTACGTATGCTTGAGGTGGGTGTAGAGAGAGTTATAGTTGACTAGGATTATTTAGAATTTATTTAGAATTTTAAATAATTAAATAATGGTAATTTTAGTAGACTTATTTAATTGAAATAATAATATTGGTAGAATATTGAATTACTAGATTTAATAGTAAAATAATTAGAATTGTGAGGAATTAGGGGCATTATGGTGATTGTAGTAATAGGTAAGGGTAAAGTAGGGAGTTTGTGTGAGTAAGTAAGGATAAATTTGAGAAATCAAAAACTAAGGCATTTTAAAAAAAGAAGGTTAAATCCAGAAGGGAATTTTTTTACAGTACATGAAAAGAACCGAAGAAAAAGCTAGGGCAAGAACAAGTGCAAGAGGAAAAGGCTAGGAGTATGGGAAGAAAGGACTTTATCGAACCGAAAAGATTCATTGATACTAGGATAATCAGGTAAGGATGGCAATTTGGTTCAATAATAGTGGTGTGATAAAGGGTAGAGTGGAGGGACTCTTAACCTCCATAGAATTTGTTTATCCTTTGAATTATGATGAATATTGATTGAAATCTAATTATAATTATGTTTTTATATGGCATGTTGTTGTGTTCTTGAAATCAATTGAACCCATGAAAACTTGATCTTAAGAGATTAGAGGATTGCAAGTGTTAACCTTGATGTTGTAATGTGTTTATTTCCCTTGATTCACGTGCCTTATGATATGATATGTTTTGGGATTGTTGGAGGTCAAAATTTGGGGTTTGAGGTCTGTTGCAAGACTGAAAAATAAGAGAGATCACACAAAATCGCATGGAAAAAGTGGTTTTCTAGGATTTATTCTGGCCCATAAAAGTTGTTATAGGTGGTTGTAATATCCCCTGGATTTTGGTACCATCCAAGAACAACTTTGAACGTCTTTAATAGCTCTGGACTGTTTCTGCTGAAAAGAACCAGTTCTAATACATGCACATGCATAGTCAAACACACCTTCTGACACATATTTGATCAAACTATTCATATCACTTCATTGTTGGTCTTACAGGAAACATGTCATGAATAATGTTCTGACATCCAGTCATACATTTCAAGCACAAATATTTACCAACACATCTTCATCCATACTATTTTTCGCTAGATTCTAAGTGTTTTCCTTTCACTTAGGCTTAGTGACACACACCAAGACATCAGAATATCACATTTGTGACATCTCTCAATAATAAAGACCCTTAGAGAGTCCTTCAAAAAATCTGTAGAGAAAAATAAATTCTCTCAGACTCAACCATTAAACACACAAGATATATGTGAACTTCTGATTTAAACACCCAACTTCACATGAATAAAACCAACCATGCCTTGTCAAGATCATCAAAAATTTCATAGTGTCATAACATTTTGTATGACATCACATCCTCATAAGAGGCATAAGATCTCCATAAGCTTGAACAGTACTCTAGCTAAATACATGACTCCCCCATGAATAACCAATGCTGTAGTTGAAGATGAAGACTTGAGCACTAGATGAAAAACCTCATCACTTCCCTCATATGCTGAACCTTGAATGCCTCAGTAGAGTCAAACCAGAGTCAGATATTCTCACTCCTTGTGAATATTTCATAGAACTCTGACTTCTTCAAGGACACATATGTATCACTGTCCTTTCATAATCACACTTTGTATCATGACCTTTAGGATAGGCAAGATGTCATGCATACTAGATGTGAAGTCACTCACAAACTCCAAAAACACCTAGCTTGCTTAAAAGCTTTACTAAGATCCAGATCACCAAACCTTTTATGGAGTGACTTCCAACAGAAAAAAACTTCATCAAAACACTCTGCTCAGACCTTAGTATCTGTCAGCAGTCTTCTGCCCTTTCATCCACTAGTAGTTGCTGATACTAGTGGAGTTTTCAACAAAGTAGTCATGCATTCACCAAGCATACTATTGTAGGCAGGATTAGATTCTCCATATTCTAATCCACATATTCAGAAATGCCACTTCTGACAATAATGCTTGAGCATCCAATTTCACATGCACAATCCCAAGCATTAAAAACAAAACAACCATTAACAATCATGATGTTAAGACATCATGTGGGACATCCGCTTCATAATACAGAACCCAATAAAACTGGTTCTTGATCTATCATTTAAAGGACTCACTGTGCATATAAATCCTTTAATCCCATTTGAACACATAGCCGGTGCAACTTACTCAGGTTTTTCCAAATACCTGAATGCTATGGAGAGAAATAAACTCTCACATACTCTTCGAAACACAATGTTCAGAATGCATACTTGCATAATTCTTCAGAGAAATACTTAGTCTCCCATCAAAGTATTCACCATCAATCTTCATGCACAACCTCCTTAGAGGATAAACAAATACTCAACTCTCGTCAAAGTATTTATCAAAAATCAGATAAGATTACCTTCTCACACAAGATAGGACATTTGGCCTGACATCCTTCTTCTACATACATATGGCACCAGTTGATTCATTCTTTCACACAGTCCCAGATTAGGACAATGGCTTGACCTTAACTACACTCTAGACAATAACAACTTCCTTGGCTGAAGTAATAAAACACACTTTGAGACGATGTTCCAACATCTGATCCGACATCAGTCTCAAACACTTGGATTTCACCATTAACTATGTTCTGGAGACACCATAGTAATCCATAAATCTTTCAAGAGATACAAGAGGATCAACCATCAAATAGGTGATCAATCTTTAACACAGACCAAAATACATGCAAATTATGCACACCTCAAGAAGATTTCTTCTCAAAAGCACAATGTTCAGACCTCTTGTCTGACTTTGAGGTGTTAGATGCCATCCATCTGCACCTAAAGAGGAGATTCTCTATAACAGGTATCTGGGGGTAGAATTCAAAAAATATGGCATTTACTGGTCATCACAAACAGACTTTACAAAATAAGTCTGCTTCTCCATCACACAAGGATTCCCTTCAGTCCTTGCAAAAATATTTGTTCCATCACGTGAGGACACCACATAATTGAACCCTAGCAGAGAGAGGAACTCCTCATTGCTTCAAGCAACCGAAATGCTCATCCTAGGTGAATTAGATGACATTTCAACTGTACAGACACCAATCAACCACATAATTCCGGTTGACACACCTCAAATGCAGACAATCCTTGAAAGACCTTTCCACAATAATAGAAAAAAAGTTCCATGCTCTCATAGAGTTTGATAAGAATACCAAGTTAGAGTAAACAACCTCCATCCTATTTATGAAAAGTACCACCATATATATTGAAGACAATTCTCAATACATAGATGTCAAGACATTATGCCTAACATTTCTTCACGATCTTCCAGCTCTAGATTAAGGACTCCCCCTTATTAGCTGCTAAGAATTCCTTGAGAATCATACATTATCTACACACCAATTCACTTAGATTAGAAATAAATTAACCTAATGAGTGTCCAATATGTTGATCGTGTCCTGACTAACATATTTTAGCACATATGCCTCCTCTTCCATATTAGGAGTAGGTTCCAAACATAAGTGATTTAAAACACAATTGTTTAGCACCCAAGCATCTGCTATGTCTTACCTTTATCCAACAAGATTTTGCATAATCTGCTGGCTTGGTGTTCCAACATCAGGTAGGACATCAGTTCCCTTCATAAGGAACACATCAAGAGATCCTTTATCAAAACCTGGAGATTGGCCTTTTAGGGTTGAAAGCAAAAGCAATTTTCCTCTACCAGATCTATTTTCAACAAACTCACATAAGGGTGCCTTTATGAGTGGACTTAGGATAAAACTGAAGTATCTTTGGAAACTCTAGCAAGCTAGTTGAACTACTCCTCAAGCATCACCACAGATACGCCTTCAGAGGAGAACAGTCTATTGCATCCTCAACCCACCAAACCACCAGGAGTTTTCCATCAGATATATATGCAGTAAAATACAAACCAGAAAACTCCACACCATCATTCAGGAAAAAACATAAACCTTTACACAAACACACCATACTTCCGGTGCAACAAGTTAACTTGGGTTTGAAAATATATCAAACCATTAACACAATAACTTGCCACCAAAGCTACACCCTGAAAACAACACAGAAAAGTCCAATACGCACTGTCATGAACAATTTATCCTGCACTTCTAGGGACTGTTCAAATAACAATATGAACTCTCCAAGTTCAAACAGCTTTTCAGTTGAATCCGTCTACCTTGCGTAGAAACCAGAAAGTATCCCCCTTGGATCTCATCTAGAAACAGAGATGATACCTACTCTGGTACCAATTAAAATTCTGGTATGACAAAACTCATATGTCCTAATGACTTGGGATATCTGATCCGACATAAACAAACAGGAAAGGTATAAACAATAAAAATACTACGGAAAAGCATAAACAACACACCAGAATTGTTAACCCAGTTCGGAGCAGCTCTCCTTCTCTAGGGGCATACCAAGCCAGGGATAAATCCACTATGATAGTATCAATTCGAACTAAACTCCTCCATTTACAACTTCTCACTTAATCGCTACCCTTCCTATATTTCTATCTAAGACTCACCTAGATATGAGGCCCTCCTCAATCTCTCTTCAATCATAGACAGCGATTGGATCAACACGTTTCTGAAAAAATAGGAAGACATACTTCCATGAGAATCTCTAGCCGAGGCTCTTGACTAAGAACAGAACTTGGAGTTGTTCAAAGCTTCCTCTAAGAGCACAACATCTGGAACAACATGTCAGATAAAAGAAGAAACTTTATGCCAAGTTGTCTAAACGCGAGTTCTGGTTAAAAGAAGTGAGTTTTATTGGCTACATGATTTCTAGTGGAGGGGTTGATGTTGATCCATCGAAGGTTGACATTGTATTGCAGCGAGAGACTCTGAAGTATGTTAATGAGATTAGAAGTTTCTTTGGGTTAGCTGGTTATTATCGCAAGTTCATAGAAGGTTTCTCAAAGTTGACGGGGCCTTTGAATTAGTTGACTCGAAATCGGCCAAGCTTATGTGTGGGATCTTGCTTGTGAAGAGAGATTTGTAGAGTCAAAAAGAAATTGACGACTGCTCTAGTTTTGTTTCTTCCAAATCCGATTAGACCTTTTGTAATATATTGTGATGCTTCGAAGATGTGCCTAGGAGGTGTTTTTATGCAAAATGACCAGGTGCTTGCTTATGCTTCTAGGAAATTGAAATTTTATGAAAGGAGTTATCCTACGCATGACTTAGAATTAACAGTTGTTGTGTTTGTACTTAAAATTTGGAGGCATTACCTTCTTGGTTCCAGATTTGAATTGTCTAGTGATCACAAGAGTTTTAAAATTTTATTCGATCAAAAAGAGTTGAACATGAGGCAAAGAAGATGGCTTGAGTTGTTGAAAGATTTTGATTTGTCTGAATTACCATCTTGGGAAGGCTAATGTCATAGTTGATGCGTTGAGTAGGAAGTCTTTGCACATGTCAATGCTTATGGTTCGAGAGTTGGAATTGGTTGAGAAATTCAGAGACATGAGTTTAGTATTTGAAAAGACACATCACAGTGTAAAATTAGGTATGTTGAAACTGACCAATGACATTCTTAACGAGATTAGGGAAGAGCAGAAGATCGATTTGGAATTGACTTACATGTTTTCGTTAATCAACTAAAGTAAAGGTGGTGACTTTAGAATATACGAGAATGCTGTGATGAGATTCAGAGATCGAGTGTGTGTTCAATATGTGCACGAACTTAAGAAGAGTATTCTTGAGTAAGGACACCGTGGTAGGGTTGAGTATTCATCCAGGAGCGACCAAATTTTATCAAGACTTGAAAAAGATGTTTTGGTGGTCAGGGATGAAGAAAGATGTTGCTGAATTTGTCTATGCTTGTTTGATTTTCCAGAAGTCAAAGATTAAACATTAGAAGTCGTTGGGTCTGATGCAACCATTGAATATTCCAGAATGGAAATGGGAAAGCATTTCCATGGATTTTATAACAGGATTTCCGAAGACTTCAAAAAGATGTGATTCCATTTGGGTGATTGTTGACAGGTTGACCTAATCAGCTCATTTTATACTGATAAAGATCAATCATCCTTTGTAGAAGTTGGATGAGTAGTATATTGAGGAGATTATGAAACTACATGGTATCTCTTCGAGTATTATGTCAGATAGAGATCTAAGATTTACATCAAAGTTCTGGGAGAGTTTGCAAACTTCTTTGGGTACTAAGCTGAAGTTGAATTATGCTTATCATCCGCAGACGAACAGGCAAATAGAGAGACTATTTAGTCTTTGGAGGATTTATTGAGGGTTTGAATGTTAAAATTGTTAAAAATATTTCTCTTTTTACTTTTCTTTTTTTCCTCCTTGTGTTCTCATATTAAAAAATTAAAGAATTTAGGATGAAGGCTTTTAATGAAAAATAATAATTTTTTAAAGAAATATAAAATGGCATGAACAAAGTCTATTGTTTAAATAGAAAAAAAATATAGAAAACTTTTTAAACAATGAGAATATTCAAATCATTTTATCAAAGTTAAAATTTAAGAAATTTTAAATAAATCATAAAGTTAGAAATTTGAAATTTTTGTCATCCTCAATATAACGTGAATGTCAAATTAATTATAATTAATATTTTAAATTTCTTAAATAAATTCACATACTTTAAAAAAATTAATGTAATCTCTGAAAATTTAAAAAATTGAAAATTGGTTTTTAATTTTTTTTATATTTTTCAATTTAATCTTTTTAAATTTTCAAAAACTGCAAATTAATTTTTATTTTTCTAATTTTAAATTTAATTTTAAAATCGTTCTAAATTTTTTTATCAATAACTAATGATAATATTCTATTCAAACAAAAGGATTTATAAATAAAGAGAATCCAATTGAATTATTGAGACTACCTTAAATTTTAAATTCTATTAAAGTTTCGAATTGCCTTCTTAAAAAAACTATAAATATAAGATGTATAAGAGATGTGTTTTTGTTTCTTGAATAAAATTTTGTATAAGGTTAGCTTATTTATTTAGTTAGCTTATTTATTTAGCTGAATAATCGGTGGAGATATGAAAGTTCAATATATCGCTTTCAATTTTCTAATTATAATACTCTAACTTCATAATATAGGTGTGATGTATACATGCATGTTCGCATGAAAATGTTTAACACGATTCGTGCTTGCAACAATCATCCTAAACAAAGTCAACTTTTGTTAAAATGCATCCCCTCAATTAGGAAAGCAGTGTCTTGATTTTGATGGAAGAACTATAAGATGTTGATTTAATTTTATACTGCTATAAAGTGCAGGTTTGTGCGTTTTGTGTGGACAAAAATTAGTGCTTGACTAGGACCATGTTTTGCCAATTTGTGTGTCTGTGGAAGAAAGAAGTGTTACATCGGATAAAAAATATATTTAAAAAGTATGTGAAATGTTATATGAGTGTAATTCCATTCTTATTCTTTCTTTGTATAAATTTTTAAATATGAGAAATGTTATATGAGTGTAATTCCATTCTTGATTCTTTCTTTGAATAAATTGGTGGTTAAGTTATTGACCGCTAGACTCGTTGGAGTTATGGGAAAGTTTATCTCCCCAGAACAATTGGACTTTCTTATGCGAAGACAATTGATGGATGGAGTGGTTGTTCTTGATAAGGTTTTAGACTTTGTTAAAGTGTCTAAGGAAGAGTGTTTTGTGTTTAAAGGGAAGAGGGGTTGTGTTCTTAGAAGACTTACGACTATGTTAGTTGGTCTTTTTTGAATAACATGTTGTGGAGATTTGATTTTGATGATCGGTGGAGGGTTTGGATTCGAGCTTGTGTCTTTTCTGGTAGTCTCTAATTCTTGGTAAATAGTGTGAGTACAACTTCGTCATCAAATATTTTGTATGATGTCAAAACTGAGAAAACTAGTACTTATGTATATTGGACGATATCCTTATGTCTTGTGACACTCCTCTGCATTAGAGGTCTTACAAATCATTAAAAAGCATTTTGAAATTGATCCAAGTCATTAAAAATAAGTTTTTGCATAATTTTCTACTACATGTGTCGACACATCCGCTTTTCAGGTGGACGCATGTAACTCATTTTTGAAGTCTGTAGCTTTTGTAAGTCTTAGATCGACACATGCATTGCATATGTCGACACATACTGAAGCAATTCTGAAATTGCAGACATTATTATTTTATGTATCGACACATTCATTTTTCAGGTTGACACATTTGCTAGCGTTTTAAAGCATGTAGCCTCTCTCTCAGATCGGTCGACACATGCAACATAAAAATTAAGTATATGTCGACACATAATATATATAGGTCAACACATACTTATTATTTGGTCAATTTTTCCAAATATTTTTAATTCCAAATATGTCCTTTTTTCCCTAAAAGTTCCAAAATTAAAAATACTCATTCATGCATCATTCATAACTTGGTGAAACCATAAAATTAGCCTACTTTTCTCTTCATCTTCAACCTCCAATCTATGCATACACACTGACATTACATTGTGGTGATGTTCTATTGGGGTGCCATCTAGATGAGGATTGATAGTGTCCAATTGAGTATTGGGTTGAGCTTTGTAGGAGTCTTCATCCAGGAAAAAGCACAGATTTGTCCTCCGAGATCATTGGTTGATTTGGGGGTTTTCGTGCAAGATGTTCAAAAGGTAATTGCGGCCAAGTGAAATTCTCTGGAGATAAAGAACACAAGGGATCCTTTGGAGATAAATAACGCAAAGGAAGTAACATGAGAACGAAAGATTACAATTGAAGTCTTGTGTTGCAATAGTTTGAAATTGATGGTGCGTGAAAGCTTTTGAGATAAAGAATGCAAATGAGTAGCAATATATAGATAGTCAATTTGCATATATTATGTCTTGGTCTTTCTCAAGATCAAAAGAAGAGAACGGGTTGAATCAACAACAAACATTAGGATTTGTTGAGTTGCTCTTGAACACTTCTCTTGTATCAACTTTTTGTATAGTAGGAATTATCCTAATTCTATTAGAATTAGGTGCAGACATAACCACACGCGAGGACGAATGTGGGGATATGTGAAGAAAAATTCCTTATGTCTCTTTTATTTTTGCTTTTACTTGCTTTGATTTTCATCAATTAATTTATCAAATAGTATTATGTTATCAATTGAATTGTAAGAAGTTTTCCAAACTGTTTTTTGATCTTAGATCAAGTGTTGGTATAGATTATAATCACTTTTTAGGGTTAATACCTATTTTCACCCCTGACATATGGGGTGTATTTGAAAAACCCCCCTGCCAAAAAAAAAGTTCTAATTGTTACCTTGACAAATTTTAAAAGTTTCAGCTTTTACCTTGAGGATGTCACATCACCTAAAAGGCTGATGTGACTTATATTTTTGTTATATTTTTATTATTATTAAAAAAAATTTATCCTTCAGCAGAAATTGAACCATGGACATACTGTTTGCAATTAACGCTTCTTACCAATAGACCAATGCATTTTCTTTGTTACATATATGCATCAATAAATATTCATATCATTAACATATTAATTACAATTATCAATAAATTTTCTTAACTAGTTGATTTAAATAATTTTAAAAAAAATGTTTTACATATTTTATCTTTCTACTGTAACTTTTTTTAAATTTTAAATTTTCAAAAATCACTTAAATTTAAAAAAATCACTTAAATTTTCAAAAATCACTTAAATTTAAAAAAATAAGTTAAATTTTAAAAAATTACTTAAATTTAAAAAAAATCACTTAAATTTTCAAAAATCACTTAAATTTTCAAAAATCACTTAAATTTAAAAAAAATCACTTAAATTTTCAAAAAACACTTAAATTTTCAAAAATCACTTAAATTTAAAAAATTATTTAAATTTTAAAAAATAAGTTAAATTTAAAAAAATCACTTAAATTTTCAAAAATCACTTAAATTTAAAAAAATCACTTAAATTTTCAAAAATCACTTAAATTTAAATCACTTAAATTTAAAATCACTTAAATTTTCAAAAATCACTTAAATTTTCAAAAATCACTTAAATTTTCAAAACTAAGTGATTTTCAAAACTAAGTGATTTTCAAAAATCACTTAAGTGATTTTTGAAAATTTAAGTGATTTTAAATTTAAGTGATTTAAATTTAAGTGATTTTTGAAAATTTAAGTGATTTTTTAAAATTTAAGTGATTTTTGAAAATTTAAGTGATTTTTGAAAATTTAAGTGATTTTTTTAAATTTAAGTGATTTTTGAAAATTTAAGTGATTTTTGAAAATTTAAGTGATTTTAAATTTAAGTGATTTAAATTTAAGTTATTTTTGAAAATTTAAGTGATTTTTTTAAAATTTAAGTGATTTTTGAAAATTTAAGTGATTTTTGAAAATTTAAGTGATTTTTTTTAAATTTAAGTGATTTTTTTAAATTTAACTTATTTTTTTAAATTTAAGTGATTTTTTTAAATTGAAGTGATTTTTGAAAATTTAAAATTTAAAAAAAATTACAGTAAAAAGATAAAATATGTAAAACATTTTTTTTAAAATTATTTAAACCAACTAGTTAAGAAAATTTATTGATAATTGTAATTAATATGTTAATGATATGAATATTTATTGATGCATATATGTAACAAAGAAAATGCATTGGTCTAGTGGTAAGAAGCGTTCACTGCAAACAGTATGTCCAGCCTTTTAGGTGATGTGGCATCCTCAAGGTAAAAACTGAAACTTTTAAAATTTGTCAATGTAACAATTGGAACTTTTTTTTTGGCAGGGGTTTTTTCAAATACACCCCATATGTCAGGGGTGAAAATAGGTATTAACCTCACTTTTTATTATAAGTGGTTTTTTTTTGTATCAACACAATTCAAGGAAAAATTCTGAAAATTCACTTGCACACCAAGTGTTTTATAAATTGATTTAACTTCTTTCAATATTTTCATTGGAAATAACTTTACTAGTTACTTGGAATAAAAGTTAAATAAGTTGTAAAGCGATTCAAACATATTAATTCGAGTATCATCTTTATTCCATATTGATTTTGTTTTTACGTTTGCATATCTGAGTTTCCAATAACGTTCGTATATATGACATTTTGAAAAAGCTTCTGCGTCGCTCTTTGATAAAATAACTTTTTCAAAACTAAAATTTTTCTAGATTATTTTTAAAAAGGGGTATCTATTCACTCTCCTCTAGATACGTTACCGTCGTCTAACAAGTGGCATCAAGAGTCTGGTTAATTCTGGCTTCGACACTCTTTAGAAAATGGCTTACGAACTTAAATGGGATTATAAAAGAGCCCCAATTTTCACGGGAGAAAATTATAGTTATTGGAAAGTTTGTATGCAAATTCATGTCAACTCATATGAAAAATGTGTTTGGAAAGCTATTTAAATTGGTCCAACACCGATGACATATGTTGTTGATGGTGTTACCGTACCAAAGCTAGAAAACTTATGGGATGAGAATAATAATAAGAAGTGGTCTTGTGATTGAAAAGCTACAAACATCATCATATTCGCTCTTTGGGTTGATGAATTATTTTGCATTTTCCATTATCATACCGCTAAAGCTATGTGAGATGCTCTAAAAGTTACCCATGAGGGAACTAGTGAGGTCAAACAAGCTAGAATTAATACACTTAGTCAAGAGTTTGAATTCTTTTGTCTGAAGCAAGGGGAAACCATTGCTTCAAATGAAAAAGCGGTTCTTACATCTTATTAATCGTTTAAATTTACTAGGTAATCCTATTTCTAATGCTATTGCTACTAACAAGGTGTTAAGATGTCTTACTAGGAATTAGCAGCCAAAGGTCATCGCGATCAAGGAAGCTAACAATCTTGCAACACTCGATCTTACCGCCCTGTTTGGGAAGTTAGAAGAACGCGAGCAAGAACTCAATTTCTTGGATAAGCATGAAAAGAAGCTTGAGAAAAAGAAAAAGGAAAAAAAGGGTTGTTAAGGAGGAAGTATTGAAGTCTAAAGCTCTCAAGGACTCAAACTCAAAGTCCTCAAGGGATGAGCCTACTAATGATAGTGACTCTAGCAATGAAGACAATTCAGATGATGAAGAAATGATATTATTTGTAAGGAAATATAATCGATACATTCAGAAGAATGGTGTCAAAGACTCCGATAATAATCTTGTTAAATTTAGAAGACAATCCTCTTACTCAAAAGACGAATACAACAAAAATGATAAGTCAAAGGGTATTTGTTACAAATACAGAAAATTGGGTCATTATAGACCAAATTGTCCATCTCTTGCTAAGAAGAAAGAAAAGGGTCAATGAAACAACTATAGAAATTCTAGACAAGCCTATGTTGCTTGGGATAATGATAGTGATGTCTCAAACAATGAAAACTCAAGCGAGAGTGATGAAGAGGAAAACTATTGTTTCATGACAAATCATCGTCAAACTAAGAAAAGGATGTAAGTCATTCTAAATACTCTAAAATTGCAAGTTTGTCCTTTATGAGTTAAAGAATCAATTTGAAAATCTACAAAAACAAACTTTATATGTTAACAAAAAGTTGACCTCCCAAGAAAATGTTTTTACATATTTGGAGGTCAAGGTTGAAGAAACAAATGAACAATTTGAGGCATTAAAGAAACTTATTATAGACTGTTCAAATTGTGTAAGAGAAGATGAACAATCTTGTAAATTTGGATGTGAAACATGTCAAATTTTACAACAAGAAGTGAGTAATCTTGAAACTAAATTGGACAAACTACATCATCCCATTGATACCATTGCTATTAAATGTTAAAAGGTTGAAAAGCCTCATAAAAACTATAACTTGATTAAGAATAATACTAATAGAATAAGTTATTCTCATCATATGTTATTTTGTCATTATTGTTGCAAAAAAAGGCCATACTATTGAAAAATGCAAATTTAGGTGCTTCTTGGTTCCTAAAGGAAATTTTCAATGATTGCCCAAATTAAAAAATTATTTAACTCACTCTCAAGGACCCAATGAGGATTGGGTACCTACCATATTTTTTTGATTCTTTTAGGTTGAGTGTCTTGAAGCTATGACGGGAAAATGGATTCTCGATAGTGGATGTTCAAGACACATGACGGGAGACATTTCTCTATTCTACGGCTTTATGGCGAAGAAGAAAGGTTATGTATCCTATGGTGATCACAACAAAGGTGCAATACTCAGAAAAGGTAGTATATGTAATCCCTTAATTATTACTATTTCAAATGTTAAGTTAGTTGAAGGCCTTAGACATAGTCTTCTTAGTATTAGTCAATTATGCGATAATGGGTATAAGGTAATTTTTGTCAAAGATTGTTGCATAATGGATTATAATGAAAAGAATGATTGTATGTTTAAGGGTGTGAGGGTTAGTAACATCTATATGCTTGACTTAAGAAAAATTTCCTTGAATAATTCCCAATGTCTTGTTACACTGAGTGAAGACTCTTGGCTATGGCATAGACATTTAGATCATGTCAACTTTGATCTACTTAATAAAATAGTTGGAAAAGATTTAGTAATTGGCCTATCAAAAATGAATTCTTCAAAAGATCATCTATGTGATGTGTAAAATTAAGCTTCTCAAATGCACTTTTGTTTTGATGAAGACAAACCATTTTTGACAAGAAGGCAAATACTATTGATCAAGCTAAAAACATATGTGGATAAAGTCTTTGGTTCAAGCACTTAGCAAATTTCAAGGTATAATGATAATACTTACTTTGAACTTAAGACATAGATGCTCAATGATCAAAAGAAATATTTTATCTTGTCCAAACATTTACTCAAGTTTTCTAAGCAAAAATTCAATTTTTAGTTGGGTGCAATCGATTTGCATATTGGTGCAATCGATTGCATGCTTCATGTTTTCAAAGCATTAGCTATTGTTTCTAAGTGAAATCGATTTACATGTTTGTGCAATTGATTGCTCTCAATCAATTTTTGCTATTGATTTCAAGTACAATCGATTTACACACTTGTGCAATCGATTGCTCACTTAAAATATTTAAATTTCTAGCTGTTGAAACCCCGTGCAATCGATTTACACAAGGGTTTAATCGATTCCATGCTGAACAATTTCGAAAAACAACAGCTTTACCCATGCATGTTCATAACACCATTTCATGGAAACCTTTCACTCAATCTTGGCAATTGTTCATGATTCATTTGCAAAATTATATGTTGTTTCAAAATGGTGCTATGAACATATAAATACGCATTTTCAAAATCATTTTAAGTACCTCTTCCAATCATATTTTCTGAATTTTCAAAAATCAAACTCAAGCTTTTATACACTTTCATACACAAGTTTTCTGCACACTTTCACATATTGTCAACCAGAAAACTTTGAGCATTATATATCTTGAGTCATTGTATACTATTGTCATTGAAAGAGAAGATCAATTCATTGATAAAATCACTCAAAGTTATCATTGCTACACAAACTCACTCAAATCAAATATTGCTATATACTTGCTTATTTTTCAGGATTGTTGAAAATAAGTTCAAGTGGTTTTGTAATCTTGTTTTTCCAGGATTGTTGGATACAAGTAAAGTCACTTTGAGAAGATTGTTCTCATTGTTGACATAGTGAAAATCCAAGAGGATTGTTCTTGATTTTGGGTAGTTCTTGTTTAAGTTTACCACAATAAGGAAATGTCTTTCATGTTGAAAGGGGACTGGAGTACTCTCGGACTGTGAGGGGTACCAGGATATATCGCTTGTGTCTCTTTATTTTTCTGCACTTTACTCTTTCATAAACTCACCATAAACCAGAAAATATTATCCATCATCACTAAAACCAGGAAAATTTTAAAGTACCTAATTCACCCCCCCTCTTAGGAGCACTTCGTACTTACAATTGGTATCAGAGCAGATTATAGGTAACTTGTTCCTAAAAGATCCAGAATGGCTTCCGCAAATCAAAATCCTGTTTTCAGAGATGATGGTAGTAACAACAAGCCTCCTCTATTTTGTGGTGAATATTTTGACTTATGGAAAATACGCATGAAAGCACATCTAGAAGCATAGGGAGAATAAATATGGGATGCCGTCGAAAATGGTCTATTTATTCCTATAACGGTAATCAATGGTGCTGGATCATCAAAGCCTAAAGCTGCATGGGACGAAGATGATAAGAAGAAGGTTCTCTATGATAAAAAGGCAATAAATCTTCTTCAAGCTGCACTTAGCATAAATGAATTCTTCCGTGTCTCGGCATGCAAAACAACGAAAGAAATATGGGATACCTTGGTACAAACTCATGAAAGAACCGCTGAAGTTAACAGATCGAGATTAAATACATTGAGTCAAGAATATGAACTATTTAGAATGCAGTCCCGAGAATCAATCCTCGACTTGCAGAAAAGATTTGTACACTTGACAAATCATTTGAAAGCACTCGGTAAGACTTTAACTAATGATAAATTTAATCTTAAAGTTCTTAGATCTTTATCCAAGGAATGGCAACCAAAAGTGACAGCAATATCCGAGAAGAAGAATCTATCCACAATGACTTCTGCCACTTTGTTTAGAAAACTTCAAGAATATGAGACAGAACTTGCAAGACTTGAAAAGCATGAAATCCAAGTAAAAGATTCAAAAGACATTAATTTAAATAAAAGGATCAAAAATCATGATAGCAATCAATAGGATGAATCCACTAGTAGTGAATATGATGATCTTATCAAGAAGATTGAAAAGGTTCTACGAAAAGAAAGAAAAAGGGAAGCACCAACAAGGAAGGTTATATGCTTTAAGTGTGGAGAAAAGGGACATGTTAAAAGTGAATGTCATACACTTGAAAAGAAGAAGAAATATTTCAAGAGAAATAAAGATAATAAGTCAAAGAAAGCATATATAGCATGGGAAAGTTCATCTTCCGATTCTGAAAACAATCAACGTGTTAATATTGCATTGATGGCCTCACACCATTCCGATAATGAAGATGATGAGGTTAGTAATAAATTTTCTATTTTTGATAGTGATGCACAAGGTGCTATAGATGAACTATTAAATGAATGCAAAATTCTGTATAAAACTATTTCATCTCAAAAGAAACAAATTTCATCTTTAGAAGAAAAATGTGAAACTATGGAAAAATATTTCAAAGAAGAAAAAAAAAATTAAGCAATGAACAAAAACAGAATTTTGTATGAAAAAATTGTGAATCACTCTCTTTCCAAATTATCCAATTAAAAAGAGTTATTGAAAGATATGAAAATTTTCAAATTGGATTGGAAGGTGTTCTTAGCCAACAAAGATATTCCAATGATAAAAGTGGACTTGGATATTCAAAGTTTTCAAAATAAAGTTCTAATAAAACTATCTTTGTTAAGGCTAGTGATCAATCATCCAAAGAGAAAGTGAACAAACCTAAAGTATTTCATCAATATCCTAAAAAGAAAAGATTTTTTAAGAAGAAATCTTACCCTTCTAGATATAGAAGTAACTTTGAACCTACTTGCTTTTATTGTGGTATTGTTGGCCATACACCTAATGGTTGATATGTTAGAAACTTTAGTGTAGCAAGTGGGCATTATGTGTGGGTTAAGAAGGGAACTAACTATGATGGACCCAAAGAACATTGGGTACCAAATCAAACTTAATTTTTTGTAGGTTTTCTTGAGGACCACTTTAAATCTATGGAGTTTTGATGGAAGACATACACTAACTTTCAAATCTAGTTCAAGTCCAAGGATTATGTCACATATGGGAAATACCTTAAAGGAAGAATTCTTGGAATTGGCAAAGTTCATACACTAACTTTCACATCCATTGAAGATGTTCTTTATGTTGAAGGACTAAAGCACAATCTTCTTAGTATTAGCCAACTTTGTGACAAAGGCTTCAAGATCAAGTTCACCAAAGATGAATGCTTGAAAGAAGACGAAGTCACACATGAGGTTATAATTAAAGGTAAAATAATTAATAATATATTCATGATTTCCCTTGATGATCCATCTTTGAAGGTAAAATGTCCCATGGCGAACAACGATCATTCATGGCTTTGGCACAAAAGAATTTCTCATATTCACATGGAACACTTGAATAAACTAATCAAGTATGATCTTGTCATTGGGTTTCCTAAGAGAAATTTTGTCTAAGATAGACTTTGTGATGCTTGTCAAAATGGGAAACAAACAAAATCAACTTTCAAATTTAAGAATGTTGTGTCTACTACAAGGCAATTATAATTGTTGCATATGGACTTATTTGGTCCATCATGAACAAAAAGTTTCGGAGGTAATGTATATGCTTTGGTTATTGTTGACGATTTTTCTAGATATACTTGGACATTATTTTTAGTGCAGAAAAGTGATGCATTCAAGGCGTTCAAGAAGTATGTTAAAAAAATTCAAAATGAGAAGTATCTAACAATTGCCTCCATAAGAAGTGATCATGGCGGAGAATTTCAAAATGCTCTATTTGAAGAATTTTGTGGAGAACATGGAATATCTCACAAATTCTCGGCACCAAGGACTCCTCAACAAAATGGAGTGGTGGAAATAAAAAATAGGTCTCTTGTAGAGCTTGCAAGAATGATGCTTAGCGATTCAAATCTTCTAAAATATTTTTGGGCGGATGTGGTGAGCATGGCATGTTTTGTTAGCAATAGAGTTAACATAAGACCAATCTTGAAGAAAACTCCATATGAACTTTTCAAAGGCAGGAAACCAAACATTGCTTTCTTTCACATTTTCGGTTGCAAATGCTTTGTCTTAAACAACGACAAAGATAACCTTGGTAAGTTTGATGAAAAATCCGATGAAGTATTTTACTTGGCTACTCTCTTTCTAGTAAGGCATATAGAATTTATAACAAAAGAACTTTAACAATTGAAGAATCAATGCATGTATCTTTTGATGAATCTAACCCCTCCAAGGAGGATAATATTGTTTGTAATGATGATGATATTGAAATACTAGAAGGTCCTCAAGAAAATACTTCCAAAGATCAACCAATTCAACAAGAAGAATCACCCCAACAAGAATCAAATTTCAATGATCTACCAAAAGAATGGAGAACTCATAGAGATCATCCCATCGATAAAGTAATTGGTGATATAAGTCAAGGTGTGACAACAAGACTAAATCTCAAAGATGCTTGTCTAAACATGGCGTTTTTATCTCAAATTGAACCTTCCAAAGTTGATGAAGCCTTAGGCGATGACCAATGGATTATTCCTATGCAAGAAGAGTTAAATCAATTTGAAAGGAATCAAGTTTAGGAACTTGTCCCTAGGCCAAGCAACAAACACATTTTTGGAACAAGATGGGTGTTTAAAAACAAACTTGACGAAAATGGAATAATTGTTCAGAACAAAGCAAGGTTGGTAGCACAGGGCTACAATCAAGAAGAAGGAATAGATTTTGAAGAAACTTTCGCTCCGGTTGCAAGGTTAGAAGTTATTCGTCTTTTACTTGCCTATGCTTGTTCATTAAATTTTCAGCTTTTCCAAATGGATGTCAAAAGCGCATTCTTGAATGGATATATCAATGGAGAAGTCTACGTTAAGAAACCCCCGGGGTTTGAAGATTTCAAGAATCCATCTCATGTATTTAAATTGAGAAAATATCTCTATGGTTTGAAACAAGCACCAAGGGCATGGTACGGTCGGCTAAGTAACTTCCTATGCAAAAAAGGTTTTGAAAAGGATAAAGTTGACAAGACATTTTTATCAAGAAAATCAAAGGTGACACTTTGCTAGTTCAAGTCTATGTTGACGATATCATTTTCGGTCTTCAAACAAAGAAATGTGTGAAGAATTTTCAATAATGATGCAAGGAGAATTTGAGATGTCCATGATGGGTAAAATGAATTATTTTCTTGGACTTCAAATCAAGTAATTAAAGGATGGCATCTTCATCAACCAATCCAAGTATTGCAAGGAACTGTTGAAAAGATTTGACATGGATAACTGTAAGGCAATGTCCACACCAATGGGTTCTGGTACATATGTTGATCAAGATGAATCAGGTGTTTCCATTGACATTGCAAAATATCGAGGTATGATTGGCTCCTTATTATATCTGACGGCAAGTTGTCTTGACATAATGTTTAGTGTTTGTCTATGTGTTCACTTTCAAGCAAATCCAAAGGAATCTCATCTCATGGCGGTGAAACGGATCATGAAGTATCTCAAAGGAACAACAAATGTTGGATTATGGTATCCTAAAGGTAGTGTTTGTAATTTAGTTGGTTATTTTGACGTGGATTATGCAGGTTGTAAAATTGATAGAAAAAGCACTAGTGGTACCTGTCACATTCTTTGAAATGCACTAGTATCATGGGCTTGCAAGAAACAAGCATGCGTTGCTCTTAGTACGGCCGAAGCAGAATATATTGCAGCTGGTAGTAGTTGTGCTCAAATATTGTGGCTCAAGCAACAACTTTGTGACTATGAACTCAATCTAGGATGCATTCCTCTACGGTGCGACAATACAAGTGCGTTAAACATTACAAAGAATCTGGTCATGCATTCAAGAACCAAACACATAGACATACGACATCATTTCCTTCGTGATCATGTACTTCAAGGAGATGTCGAGGTCACATTTGTAGATACTCATAATCAACTTACCGATATCTTCACTAAACCTTTGGTAAGAGAACCGTTTTACAAGATTCAACGAGAACTTTGCATTCTTGATGAACACGGCATATAAGGTGCTTTCTATCATTTTTATGCTTTCACATACTTATTTTAACTTTGTTATATGTGAATATATATGTTAAGTGATGTTTAAGTTTAAGAAAATATGTTTTTGGTCATTTTTTATTGATGCAAATCGATTGCACAATAGTGTAAATCGATTGCTCACTGTATGTTTTATTTTTTGACCTTTCTGTTTTCAGTGCAAATCGATTGCACCATAGTGCAAATCGATTGCACACTGTGTGTTTCAGTTTTCTTTTGATTCTATTTTGTGAGCAAATTGATTGCATCTGTATGCAAATCGATTGCACCCACTGTAACATGCTTTTATGGCATAAATATTTTTTGGTCAAAATTCCTCTCTCTCATATTCCAAAGCTCACCTTTATTATTGAAAAGTCAATTAAATGTAATTATTTATAATACAAACCCTCATTTCTATTTACTCACAAGTCATATCCAATTTCAGCTCATCAAACATCTTCCTCTCAAAACCAAAAACCTTCCAAACCCTAAAAACACCTTACCCATGGCATCAAGGAAAAAAAGAAAGGTGTCAGCTACAGAGAAAGGAAAGAAGAAAGTTGCTTCATTGTCTGCAGTGAATCCATTAATCTCAACTCTCACTGAAGATTAAGAAGCAAGATTTAAAAAGGACTTTCAAAGAAAGATAGTGTCCACTCTAAAATATGGTATGCTATCATCTTTCCCTCAGTAATGTTTTACTTTTCAGAATGATTTGACTGCATATCAATTGGAACCACTGAATTCATCATTTGGTCCATACTACCCGGATCTGGTAAGAGTATTCTTCAGTAATTTGACTCCTCACAAAGGCAATATGGTTACATATGTGTTGGGTACAAGAATCTCTCTAACCCTTGAGATTGTTAGTGAGATTCTACATATTCCCTATACTGGAAGCTCTTTGTACGATCCTGAAAACGAAGCATGGGATGATTACAGGAAAAAGGAATTTTATTACAACATTGGCAGATTGAGCGAAGCTGAATTCCATGCTAAAAGAATTTGTGGTCTAGGAGGAGTCATTCCATATAGAGACTCGTGGAGTGCAGGTAACTTTTTTATAGACGATAGACTATTTCATTATTTAATGGTCTATATTATGTTTCCGCAGGCTGGAAACCACTGCACTGTGACTGATTTGGAAATGCAACTGATCTATGCAAGGAAGAGAGGTATAAGCATTAATGGGGCAAGGCTCATAATGGTTCATATGCTAAGGGTTGATGAAAAGTCAAAATTTATACCATATGCTTACTTTGTTACATGAATTATGGAAGAATTTGGAGTTGATTTTGCTGGTTTTGAAAGAGTTGATATGGATCCAAATGTTCACAAGATCTCCATCAAAAATGTTGACTCGAGAATGGGAGTTCACCATAATCCCGAAACAAAAACGATCACATACATTGGTGAAGATGTGATTGGTGAATAAGGAAACAATCAAGAGGAAGAAGGTGGTGAAGATGTACCTCCTCCACCTACTACTCCGTTTGGTCCAAGTAATTAAGATCTTATGGATTTTATGTCTCAATAATTTGCTTCCATGAATACCAACATCAGCAACCAGTGAAATACCATCAATGAATCCACGACTTCTCGAATTAATGATTTTCGCTCGAATGTGAACTAACAATTTTCCTACCTTTACTCTCACCTTCACATACCTCCATATGACCCTAATAATACTGCTGCACCTCCACCACATTACACAAAACCTCCTATACAACAACAATTTACCAATCAAGGATCCTTGTTCTATAACAACCGTGACATGAATCAACCATAAAGTTTTGTCTAACTTTGTTATTTCTACTGTTTTTATGTTATGTCCTTGTTCCGTTATGCTACATTTTGTTTGTTGTTGTTCAGATTTATTTGTAATTGTTATTTTACTATGACTATGTCTATGACTATTTTTGATGCATGATTGGTTATGTTTTTTCAATGTTGTTTTATTATCCATTTTTATGCATCTTTCCCTTCTTTTTGATAATGTCAAAGGGGGAGAAGAATGTGGCACTTTATGCTTGTATATTTCCTGTCTTAAATTTATAAGGTACTCTTCAACCAAGATGAACAAATTCAAAGGATTTTAACCTTCTCATACAAATGGGGAGTTATGCATCTTAGGGGGAGAAGTTTCTTTCTGGAAATTACAACGCATCAAGCAAGATCGTTTGTCATCATCAAAAAGGGGGAGAATGTAAAATCAAGCTTCTCAAATGCACTTTTTGAAGGGGTGAAAAACACAAGAAGGGGGGGTTGAATTGTAAAACTGGAATCTTAAAGCAAATGACAAGGTATTTTTATCCTGGTTCGTTTGATCTCAAACTACTCCAGTCCACCCGTTCAAGGTGATTTCGCCTCTCTCCAACGAGGTCTTAATTCACTATATTCAACTGAATACAAATCTGCTTTAGCAACTGCTAAAACCTTCTTGATTCAAACCACAATCCGGTTTGTCAAGGCAACACTTTCTTACAAAGGTATAAGCAAATGTGTGTGAATGTTTCTACAAAACTATATCACAACTGTGATGTTTACACAAATGAAGCTTAGAATTCTAGGTTGCTAAACGCTAATAAAGTATCAGAGTTTGTTGGTTTAGCAAAACTTGTAGAGTGAAGATTATTGTTCAGCTTTGTGCGTGTAGAGAGTTTGGAAGCATTAGCCGTGATAATCTTCAAAGCTTGGTTTATATAGCACTTGAGAAGATGAACGTTGAAGCAAATATTCTTGATTCAATGCTATTAACAAGCTTTCCTTTTTTGAGCAGATCTTGTCTAGAATGATGCCGTTGGTATTGATTAGCTTTCAATGCACAGTACCGTTGCTTCTTCAATGCACGTTCTGGCTTGGCTCATTCTGATTCTGCTTCGCTGCTGATGAACTAATTTGATTCTGTATCAGAGTGTTTTACGCGCAGTTCTGTTCATCAAGCTTCAGCATGTGCAAGCGTTGATCATCTGATCTTGACGTTCTGATTCAGCAACTTCTGATGCTGGTGTGCAAACTCATATTCTGATGCTGAAAACGTGATCTTGCTTATTTTAATCAGCATATCTGCAAGTCAGAGCATAGTAATTTTAGGCAGCATATAATTCACTCATAAAATATTTAACTACTATATCTTTTCACTTTGTTATCATCAAAACTTAAATATAGGGTACTAGATTCAAACATTGTTCTAACAATCTCCCCCTTTTTGATGATGACAAAAACTAGATATTTTAAATGAAAAAATAACGTGAAAAGTTATCAGAGCTATGTATCAGAATAAGAAGTACGGAGAAGTTAGAGTTAAGAGATACTCCCCCTGAGTTTGTTACTTCCCTTTGATATGCGTGTTCTTCAGAGTCAGATCTTTTTCTATCTTTGAGCATCAGATTCTAAGTCTTTGACTTATCAGAGAGCAGAGCTTCAGAGCTTTTCCTGTCAGAGCTTTGCTTCGGATCAGAGTGTTAGGTCGATCAGAGCTTCATATATCAGAACTTCATATTTGATCAGAGCAACATGAGCTTCTGTATTTTGATCAGAGCTTCTAGTTCTTAGTCTTCGGAGCTTCCTTGTGCCTGTAGACTTAACAACAAAACAGAAAAACATTTCAAGTAATAGAGTTAGAATGTTTGAGAGTTTCTGTCTAGTTAGCCGTTATTGATTTTAAATATCATTCTTGTTCTCCCCCTTTTTGTCAGCAATCAAAAAGTGTTAGTGATGTGCTAAAACAATTTAGATCAGAAAAACTAATAATATTAAAATAGTTCAGAATCAGAGCAAAATAGCATTACAAACCATAGTCAAAACATAGTCAAAAGTACATCAGAAAATGAAGAAAATATAGAGAATGTCATGCATGAAAAAATTTCAAGGTTGTGGGGGCATGCGTGAGAACAGGCTTTCCAGCATTGCTTGAATCTTTTCAGAAGTTGCATTCTGCTTCTGAACCATGGTGACAACAGAATCAATCTTGCTGTCCTGGACATTCATTCTTGCTTCCATCTTCTGATCATTCTCTTCCATCCGCTGCTGTAGACGCAAGTCATTCAGCCTTAATTCTTCCAGAGCCTGCCTGTCCAAGGCAGCTTGAGAACTTTCAGCAGGAGGAAGCTTCTCAGAACTTTCAGCTACATCTTCTGCTGGATTTTCTTCCTGAAGAGTCTTGTCTTCTTCTGAAGGTTGCACCTGTGCAGCTTGCTCTTTCTCAGACCACGATTCAGAGTCCAGAGGGAGCACAACTTCTTGAGGCAGCTGACTCTCAACTTCCTTCAGCAGCTTGCTAAAGTTCTGTTGAGCCTGCTCATAGTTGACGTCCTGCAGCTTGAGTGCTTCAGCACGAACCCATACTCTGAACTGTGACCAGAGCTGATCAGAAGCAGCTGGGTCGATCATCCCGGGACAGACTTGCTTCAAAGAAGCAATCCACTGCAGCATACCTGTTTCAAAGTCCAAAATACCAGAGCCAACATCTAGTTGCTTTGGTTTGGGAATGGCCAATTTGTGTTTTAAATCAGCAAGACGTTCAAGACTTGTTAAGTCAATGAAGGTTCTGCTGGGGTTTTCAGATGATTGGTTTTCAGAGGTGTGCTGAGGTGCTGTTTGTTTTGGAGGATGGTTATCAGAGTCAGAGGATATATCTATTGGAGTGGTTGGAGTTTTTGGAGGAGTTGATTCCTCTGATGATGGTAACTGGGGTCTGACAATGGTGGTTCCACATGGCAACTGTATTGCCAGCGGTGAAGGTTGAGGTGAGTGAGGATCAGAATGATGAGGAGATGGGGTTTCATAGCGGTGAAACTCTGTTTGAGGTGAGGGAGGATTATTTTCTGGTTGAGGAGGTGGAACTTCTGATTGCTCAGGGATCAGAGGTTCTTCTGTGAGTGGTTGTTGTTGTTGTTCTGATTCTTGTTCTGGTTCTGGTTGTGGTTCTGGTTGTGGTTGTATTTCTGGTTCAGGTTGAATTTCTGGTTCAGGTTGTGTTTCTGGTTCAGGTTGTGGAGGAGGAGTATTTGGTGGTTCAGAGTGAGGTTGAACAGAAGCATGTTCACGCTCAATATCAGCTAGCACTCTATCAAGTGCTGGTGTTGTTGAAACAGTTGGTTGTTGTTTGGTAATTTTGATTGGGATTTTAATTCTGGTTCTTCTGAGTTGTAAGGCCTCAGAAGGGTCTTCTGGTATGTTTTCATCAATAGTGGGGATTGGAATGGAAATTCTGAGAGAGGTTTGAGGAGGAGCAACAGATGTTGGAATAGTAGAGGAAATTGAAATAGGAGCAGCAGATGAATTACCTCGTTTCTTTGGAGTCTGGTGAGATGATCCTTCTGCTTTCCTCTTCTTTGTCTTCTTCTGAGTCACTTCAGGTTGAACTTGACTCAGATCTTTGATCTTCAGCTTTGAACCTGCATCTTCTTCCTTGTGAGAATCTGGATATTTGAGAACCATATCAGGTTGGGATTCCATTTCAGAAAATCTTGGGAAATCACTCAGAGGCACTCTTCTTCTGGAGATGTCAGCAGTTGAAGCAGCTCTGGGTTCCTTCCTAATATTTTCTATCAGCTTCATCTTTTTCAGGTTCTTAGCATTCAGCGGTTTTCCAACAGTTGGTTCAAAATTGCCCAGTACTTTAGCTTCGCTCAGATAGTCTATCAGCTTATTCTCTGTCAGAATATCTGATATGAGCCTCCCAAATGGTATCCAGTCCCTTTTGGTCCTTTCTTCTTCTCTAGTCTCTTTCACACTAGTCTTCAGATGATTGAACAGGAAGTGTGCCAAATTGATCTTCACCCTCTGATTAATAAAGTAGATCAGAAATTGCTGATCCACGTTTATATAGTCAGGAGAGCTTGTTGGCTTCCTGTGATTGAAACAGCCTAGAACAATCTTGGCCCACACTCTGCAGTGATCCTTCAGATCCTTGATTTTGCTGCTGGGAAAACCAAGAGTGAAAATGCAGTTGGCTACCACACCAATATCAGGGCATCTATCAGCCATGTCCACACAACGGACTCCACCACCACTTTGACCAATTAACCTAGCAATGAGGTCTTCAGAAATTATTATCTTCTTTCCCATGACAGAAGAGATGACTAGATGCTTATCAATCTTGGCATGAATCCAAAATTCTTTGACAAGCTCTGGGAAGGTTGGTCCAACCAATCTATCAAAGTACCTCTCCCACTTTTGAGCTTTGACTTCCTCAGTTAGGTCAAATCCATTTTCCTTCAAACTTTCGAAATCGATGATTAATTCAGAGAGAACCTCAAGATTCTTTACTGGTGTGAGAAGAGTTCTGGTAGGCGCTTGATATTGCTCAGAGGTTTCTTTCTTCTGATTTCCTACAGAAATGCTGGAGGATGCCATTGTTCTCACACAAAAAGCTTGAGAGTGATTTGAGAAAAGCTAGGGTTTTGAAGGAGATATGCAGAAAAATTCTTAAGAGATTATAAGAAAGCGTAAAGATTAAGAATGAAGAGTAATGTGCTTAAATAGGATTTTCAAAAAATTATTTTGAAAAATAAAACGTTTTTAAGAGAGAAAAAAAAATAATGATTGCCATTAACAAGCGTGATTACTTTTGCATTTAATGCTTGCTGATTTTGGGGGATTTGAGAAAGATACTTAAAAACGGTTACCAGACATGTGTGTCAATGCACCCAATCAGCGTTTTCCTTTCTCAGAAACGTGCACGCGTTCTGCTTCAGGGATTTGCTGATGATTGGATGACACTTGTTTGATATAGTGATCAGCACGTCTGTATTTGAGATTGGACTCTCAGATCTTTAGACTTGCCTCTGATACAATCTGCATGTTCTAACTTTCTGAAAGAAGATTGATCAGAAGTTCACAGTAATATAATTACATTCTGAAAGATAAAAATATGGAATTAAAGCATTTTCATTCTGGGCATACTTTCATGCTGAGATGTTTCAGAATGAAATTAAACCTATCTTCTGAAAGGGGTTTTGTAAAGATATCAGCCCATTGATGGTCTGTATCTATAAATTTCAAGTTTAAAATTCCTTTCTGAATATAGTCCCTAATGAAATGATGTTTTATTTCTATATGTTTAGCTCTGGAATGTAAAATAGGATTCTTACTTAAGCAAATAGCAGAAGTATTATCACAAAGAATAGGAATGTTACTCTCAAAAATCTGGAAGTCTTCAAGCTGACTTTTCATCCAGAGCATCTGTGTGCTACATCCAGCTGCTGCTATGTACTCAGCTTCTGCTGTTGACAGAGCAATAGTTGATTGCCTTTTGCTGGACCACGAGATCAGATTTTCTCCCAGAAACTGGCAGCTTCCAGAAGTACTTTTTCGTTCCACTCTGTCTCCAGCAAAGTCAGCGTCGCAGTAGCCTACTAAACTGTAATCACTAGATTTTCTATAAAACAAACCCAGATTAGTAGTACCTTTCAGATACTTGAAAATTCGCTTAACAGCTGTTAAGTGAGATTCTCTAGGATCTGATTGAAATCTAGCACAAATACATACGCTGAATAGAATATCAGGTCTTGAAGCAGTCAGATAAAGGAGAGAACCAATCATACCTCTGTAGACTTTCTGTTCTACGCTTTTGCTTACCTCTTCTCTTTCCAGAATGCACGTGGGATGCATTGGAATCTTTGATGGCTTACATTCTGAGAGGTCAAATTTCTTCAGAAGATCTCTGATGTATTTGCTCTGATGAATGTAAGTTCCCTCTGGAGTTTGATTGATCTGAATTCCTAGAAAGAACTTCAGTTCCCCCATGAGGCTCATCTCAAATTCTGCCTGCATACACTTAGCAAATTTTCTTCCAAGAGAAGGATTAGTAGAACCAAAGATTATATCATCAACATAAATTTGACAGACTAAAATGTCACTCTTAACTGTTTTACAGAATAGAGTGGTGTCCACTTTCCCTCTGGTGAACTCATTTTCAAGCAGAAAGTTGCTTAGTCTTTCATACCAAGCTCTGGGAGCTTGTTTCAGACCATACAGTGACTTTTTCAGTTTGAAAACATGTTCTGGATGTTTTGTATTTTCAAAACCTGGGGGTTGGTGAACATACACTTCTTCTTCTATATAACCATTTAAGAATGCACTTTTGACATCCATCTGATACAGAGTGATGCCTCTATTGACAGCAAATGAGATTAAAAGTCTGATAGATTCTAACCTGGCGACTGGGGCAAAGGTTTCTGTATAGTCTATCCCCTCTTGCTGACTATAACCTTGTGCAACCAGTCGTGCCTTGTTTCTGACGACTTCACCTTGTTCATTAAGCTTGTTTCTGAACACCCATCTTGTTCCAATGACGTTGAATCCTTTTGGTCTTGGAACGAGATCCCATACGTCGTTTCTGGTGAATTGATTCAGCTCTTCTTGCATTGCCAGAATCCAGTCATTGTCCAGAAGTGCTTCATCAATAGAAGAAGGTTCAATCAGAGACACAAGTCCCATCAGAGTTTCTTCAGAGTTTCTGAAGCTTGCTCTTGTTCTGATTGGATCTTCCTTTCTTCCTAGAATAGTTTCTTCTGGGTGATCCAAACTGCTTCTGGGTAATCTCTTTTGAGGTTGATCAGCAGTTGTAGGATTTCTAGCATTGCTTCTTTCAGACGTTGAAGGAATGTCTGTGTTGAGAGCTTCTGATGACTTGTCTTCAGAACCTGCAAATTCAATTTCTATACCTGCAAGATTTTCATTCTGCTTTGACTTTTCAGAGTCAAGCTTGTCATCAAAACGAACACTGATTGATTCTTCCACAATCTGTGTTTCTGTATTGTATACTCTGTACCCTCTTGAGCGTTCAGAGTATCCTAACATAATACACTTCTGTGCCTTAGAATCAAACTTGTTCAAATAATTCTTAGTATTTAACATATAGCAAGTACATCCAAATGGATGAAAATACGAAATGTTGGGCTTTCTGTTCTTCCACAATTCATATGGAGTCTTTTCCAGAATAGGTCTTATTGAGATTCTATTCTGAATGTAGCACGCTGTGTTTATTGCCTCTGCCCAGAAAGTCTTAGCAACGTTTGTCTCGTTGATCATGGTTCTGGCCATTTCTTGCAATGTTCTGTTCTTTCGTTCTACAACTCCATTTTGTTGGGGAGTTCTAGGACAAGAGAAATCATGCAGAATGCCTTTGTCATTAAAGAATGACTCAAAATCTTTATTTTCAAATTCTCCACCATGATCACTTCTGACTTTAACGATTCTAAGATCTTTTTCATTCTGAACTTGGTTACAGAAGGTAACAAACACAGAGTGTGACTCGTCCTTGTGTCTTAAGAACTTTACCCATGTCCATCTGCTATAGTCATCTACGATTACTAACCCATACTTCTTGCCACTGACAGAAGCAGTCTTAACTGGTCCAAATAAGTCAATGTGCAGAAGTTCTAATGGCTTAGAGGTAGAAACAACATTTTTGGATTTAAAAGATGGTTTTGCAAATTTGCCTTTCTGACATGCTTCACACAGAGCATCTGAATTGAACTTCAAATTTGGAAGTCCTCTGACCAGATTGAGTTTGTTAATCTGAGATATTCTTCTCATACTAACATGCCCCAATCTTCTGTGCCAGATCCACTGCTCGTTGTTAACAGACAGAAGACATTTTACGTTCTGACTCTTTAGTTCAGAAAGTTTGATTTTGTAAATGTTGTTTTTCCTCTTACCATTAAATAGGATAGTCCCATCTTTCTGACTAACAGCTTTACATGATTTTTGATTAAAGATTATATCATAACCGTTATCACTTAATTGACTTATGGATAACAGGTTATGCATCAATCCATCAACAAGCAGAACATTATTAATAGAGGGAAGATTTCCGTTACCTACAGTTCCAGAGCCAATTATCTTTCCCCTCTGATTGCCTCCAAAGCCAACGTGGCCTCCAGGCTTAAGTTCCAGGCTTTGGAACATATGCCTTCTTCCCGTCATGTGACGTGAGCAGCCAGAGTCCAGGTACCATGACTGGTGTTTCTGACTTGCTGCTAAAGATATCTGCAACATGTATTATTTTATCCTTAGGTACCCAGATCTTCTTGGGTCCTGATTTGTTAGTTTTGCCAAAACTCTGATTGAATTTTGGTTTCACAAAGTGATTACTACTAGTATATTTGATGTCATGTGTGTGACCATACACAAAGTGTGAATTTAGAGGAGTGTATTTAATTGTTAAATCCATGACATTTTTAGGTGTAGGAACCTTACCTAGGTATCCTATTCCTTTCCTGCCGTTTCTGCTAACTCCATAGATCATTGAAGCCATTCTGCTTCTATCTATGCTTTTAGCAAGGAACTTCTGGAAACTATGATCATACTCCTTGATGATCTCATCAGCGTTGCTGGGAGTTTCAGCAATTGGTTCCTTCTGAGAGTTTTGTAAAGAGTTTTCTAATTTTAAAATTCTATCTCTCAGCTCAGAGTTTTCCAATTTGAGACTCTCAGACTTATTAGAGTCAGATTCAAGAGTCCTTTTCAGGTCTCTGAATTTAGCTCTAATCTGCTGATAACGTTCCAGAATTTCATTTAGGCTTTCAGCAAGTTCAGCCTTTGTAAAATTAACAGCGAAGTTAGGGAATACCTCTTCTGTGTCTGATTCTGAGTCTGAGTCAGAAGCTTCACTGTCATCTGGAATGTTAGCCATAAGCGCTATGTTCGCCCTTTCATCATCTGATTCTGAGTCAGCTTCAGACGAGTCAGAGTCATCCCATGTGGCCATGAGACTTTTCTTCTTCTCTCTTCCAAACTTCTTTTTGGGCTTTTCCCTCTGAAGCTTTGGACAGTCACTCTTGTAGTGTCCTTGTTCATTGCACTCGTAGCAGATGATGTCTTTTGTATTTGGCTTCTTGCTACCTGAGGAGCCTTCAGATCTTCTGTATCCAGAGGAAGAATCTGTCCTTCTGTATCTGGAAGAAGACTCGTTCTGATCAGATCTTCTGGGATTCCTGAACTTTCTTTGTCTTTGCTTCCACAGTTGATTTACTCTTCTGGAGAGAAGAGAAAGCTCGTCTTCTTCTGATGAGGATCCATCAGATGTTTCTTCAACTGCCTGCAAAACTTTAGATTCAGATTTTCTGTTAGATTTTAAAGCTATAGGCTTACCTTGCTTCTGAGGCTCGTCAGCTTCCAGCTCTATCTCATGACTTCTGAGGGAGCTTATAAGTTCCTCCAGAGTGATTTTGTTGAGATCTTTCGCCAGCTTCAGAGCAGTAACCATAGGCCTCCACTGCTTGGGTAAACTTCTGATTATCTTCTTGACATGGTCAGCAGTAGAGTATCCCTTGTCCAGAACTTTGAGACCAGCTACCAGAATCTGGAATCTTGAGAACATTGTTTCAATGGATTCAGATTCTTCCATTTTAAACGCCTCATACTTCTGAATGAGCGCCAGAGCCTTTGTTTCCTTGACTTGAACGTTGCCCTCATGCGTCATTCTGAGAGAATCAAAGATGTTCTTAGCTGTGTCTCTGTTGGAGATCTTCTCATACTCAGTATAAGAGATAGCACTGAGGAGGATGGTTCTGGCCTTATGATGATTCTTGAAATCACGCTTTTGTTGATCAGTCATTGATTTTCTATCAATCTTCTGACCAGTTGCATTAACAGGGTGCGTGTATCCATCTGTCACCATATCCCACAGATCAGCATCATGTGCTAGAAAGAAGCTTTCAATTCTGTCTTTCCAGTAGTCAAAGTTTTCTCCATCAAAGACTGGAGGTTTGCCACTGAATCTGTCTCTATCCTCATTGTTGTCATTGCTGAAATGAGAGTTGTTTCCGGCCATAGTGTTTTTCTGACGCTGGATCTTTTACTGACACGGTTAAGTGTTTTAGCTCAGAACCAGGCGCTCTGATGCCAATTGAAGGGGTGAAAAACACAAGAAGGGGGGGTTGAATTGTAAAACTGGAATCTTAAAGCAAATGACAAGGTATTTTTATCCTGGTTCGTTTGATCTCAAACTACTCCAGTCCACCCGTTCAAGGTGATTTCGCCTCTCTCCAACGAGGTCTTAATTCACTATATTCAACTGAATACAAATCTGCTTTAGCAACTGCTAAAACCTTCTTGATTCAAACCACAATCCGGTTTGTCAAGGCAACACTTTCTTACAAAGGTATAAGCAAATGTGTGTGAATGTTTCTACAAAACTATATCACAACTGTGATGTTTACACAAATGAAGCTTAGAATTCTAGGTTGCTAAACGCTAATAAAGTATCAGAGTTTGTTGGTTTAGCAAAACTTGTAGAGTGAAGATTATTGTTCAGCTTTGTGCGTGTAGAGAGTTTGGAAGCATTAGCCGTGATAATCTTCAAAGCTTGGTTTATATAGCACTTGAGAAGATGAACGTTGAAGCAAATATTCTTGATTCAATGCTATTAACAAGCTTTCCTTTTTTGAGCAGATCTTGTCTAGAATGATGCCGTTGGTATTGATTAGCTTTCAATGCACAGTACCGTTGCTTCTTCAATGCACGTTCTGGCTTGGCTCATTCTGATTCTGCTTCGCTGCTGATGAACTAATTTGATTCTGTATCAGAGTGTTTTACGCGCAGTTCTGTTCATCAAGCTTCAGCATGTGCAAGCGTTGATCATCTGATCTTGACGTTCTGATTCAGCAACTTCTGATGCTGGTGTGCAAACTCATATTCTGATGCTGAAAACGTGATCTTGCTTATTTTAATCAGCATATCTGCAAGTCAGAGCATAGTAATTTTAGGCAGCATATAATTCACTCATAAAATATTTAACTACTATATCTTTTCACTTTGTTATCATCAAAACTTAAATATAGGGTACTAGATTCAAACATTGTTCTAACACTTTTTTTATGAAGACAAACCATTTTTGACAAGAAGGCAAAGATTATTGATCAAGCTAAAAGCATCTGTGGATAAAGTCTTTGGTTCAAGCACTTAGCAAAGTTCAAGGTATAAAGATAATACTTACTTTGAATTAGATGCTCAATGGTCAAAAGAAATATTTTATCTTGTCCAAACTTTTACTCAATTTTTATAAGCAAAAATTCAATTTTTACTTGGGTGCAATCGATTTGCATATTGGTGAAATCGATTGCATGCTTCATGTTTTCAAAGCATTAGCTATTGTTTCTAAGTGCAATCGATTTGCATGTTTGTGCAGTCGATTGCTCTCAATCAATTTTTGCTACTGACTTCAAGTGAAATCGATTTACACACTTGTGCAATCGATTGCTCGCTCAAAATATTTGAATTTCTAGATGTTGAAACCCCGTGCAATCGATTTACATAAGGGTGCAATCAATTACATGTTGAACAACTTTGAAAAACAATAGTTTTACTCATGCCTGTTCATAACACCATTTCATGGAAACCTTTCACTCAATCTTGGTAATTGTTCATGATTCATTTGTAGAATTATATGTTGTTTCAAAAAGGTCTATGAACATATAAATACTCATTTTCAAAATCATTTTAAGTACCTCTTCCAATCATATTTTTCTGAATTTTCAAAAATCAAACTCAAGCTTTTATACACTTTCATACACAAGTTTTCTGCACACTTTCACATATTGTCAACCAGAAAACTTTGAGCATTATATAACTTGAGTCATTGTATACTATTTTCATTGGAAGATAAGATCAATTCATTGATAAAATCACTCAAAGTGATCATTGCTACAAAAACTCACTCAAATCAAATATTGCTATATACTGCTTATTTTTCAGGATTGTTGAAAATAAGTTCAAGTGGTTTTGTAATCTTGTTTTTCCAGGATTGTTGGATACAAGTAAAGTCACTTTGAGAAGATTTTTCTCATTATTGACATAGTGAAAATCCAAGAGGATTGTTCTTGGTCCAAGATGATTGTTCTTAGTTTTGGGTAGTTCTTGTTTAAGTTTGCCACAATAAGGAAATCTCTTTCATGTTGAAAGGGGATTGGAGTACTCTCGGACTGTGAGGGGAAGCAGGATATATCGCTTGTGTCTCTTTATTTTTCTGCACTTTACTCTTTCATAAACTCACCATAAACCAGAAAATATTATCCATCATCACTAAAACCAGAAAAATTTTAAAGTACCTAATTCACCCCCCCCCCCCCTCTTAGGCGCACTTCGTACTTACATGATGCATGTCAAAAGCGTAAGAAAACAAGGGTCTCTTTTAAATCTAAAAATGTTGTTTCAACATCTAGACCACTTGAACTCCTTCACATGGATCTATTTGGTCTCTCACGGGCTAAAATCATAGGTGGTAATTATTATGGTCTTGTGATTATAGACGATCACTCAAGATTTTGTTGGACTATTTTCTTATGTAGCGAAGATGAGACATTCTCGGTTTTCACACGTTTTGCCAAGTTAGCTCAAAACAAATTAAATTCAAAAATAGTTGCCATTCGAAGTGATCATGGAGGTGAATTTAAAAACCACCTCTTTGAAGAATATTGTGATAAATTTGGAATTGAATATAACTTTTCAGCTCCTAGAACTCCACAACAAAATAGTGTTGTGGAGCGTAAAAATCGTATTTTAGCGAAGTTGGCGAGAAGAATGCTCAATGATTATGGTCTATCAAAATATTTTTTGACTGATGCTATTAGCACGACATGTTATGTCTTAAATAGGGGTTTTATTCGTCCCATACTTGACAAAACCCCTATGAAATTTTAAAAGGTAGAAAAACAAATTTATCTCATCTTCATGTCTTTAGATGTAAATGTTTTGTTTTAAATAAGGGAAAATATAATCTTGAAAAATTTAATGCGAAAGTCGATGAAGGTATTTTTCTTGGATACTCTCAATCTAGTAAAGCATATAGAGTTTATAACAAAAGATGACTTATTGCTGAAGAGTCAGTTCATGTTACTTTTGATGAGACTTCCCCAAATAGTGTTAGGAAAGGTAGTTCTTTTCATGATGTAGGTGCATCTATAAAAGACATACTCAAAGGTACAAATGAATGAGTTGATAAACCTAAACCCGTAGAAATTGAGAAGGATGAAGATGACAACCAAGAAAAGAAAGATGATGAAAGTCATCAAGAAAATGAAGGTCTTCCATTGGAGTGGAGAACCTTTAAGGATCATCTAATTGACAACATTATTGGTGATATCACCAAAGGGGTAACTACTCACTCTAAGATAAGTAATTTTTGTTATCATCATACATATGTATCACAAGTTTAACCTAAAAATGCTAAGGATGCCTTACTTGATGAGCATTGGCTTATGGCCATGCAAGAAAAATTAAATCAATTTGAAATAAATGACGTTTGGGACCTTGTCCCTCGTCCACAAAATCATTAAATTATAGGCACTCGATGGGTATTTAGGAATAAGCTTGATGAACATGGTCTGATAAAAAGAAATAAGGCTCATCTTGTAGCCTAAGCGCATACCAAGAGGAACGCATTGATTATGAGGAGACTTATGCTACGGTTGCCCGACTTGAGGCTATATGACTTTTATTAGCTTATGCATGCTCTAAGAACTCCAAATTATATCAAATGGATGTAAAAAGTGTATTCCTTAACGGATACATAAGTGAAGAGTTGTATGTTTGTCAACCTCCCAATTTTGAAAATTATGAGTTTTTTGATCATGTGTTCAAGCTAAAACATGCATTGTATGGTCTTAAACAAGCTCCTAAGGCATGGTATGACCGACTTAGTAAGTTTTTGCTAGAGCAAGGATACTCTAGAGGGAATGTCGACACTACACTGTTTATTAAATGTCAAGGAAAGCATATTTTACTAGTTCAAATCTATGTTGATGATATCATTTTTGGATCTACTAATATGCATCTTGTCAAGGAGTTCTCTAAGCTTATGCAGAGAAAGTTTGAAACGAGTATAATGGGTGGAGTTAAACTACTTTCTCAGAGTACAAATTAAGCAACTTGATGAAGGAATATTCGTATGTCAAACCAAGTATTATCTCTAATTGGTCAAAAGATTCGGTATGGATGGTGCAAAGGAAATTGACACACCTACGGAGACAAATGATAACTTGGATAGAGATGAAAAGGGTAAGGATGTTAAGTTAAAAAGGTATAGAGATATGATTGGATTTCTTCTTTATCTTACCGTATCTAGGCTCGATATTATGTTTAGCATTTGTATGTGCGCATAATATCAATCCATTACTAAGGAATCCCATTTAAAAACGGTTAAGCGCATTATTAGATACTTCATTGGTACCTCTAAGTTTGGGCTTTGGTATTCCAAAATAAATGATTGTAGCTTGGTTGGTTATTCTGATTCAGATTTTGCAGGTTGCAAGTTGGATAGGAAAAGTACTAGTGGAACTTGTCACATGTTTTCAAAATCCTTGGTAAGTTGGCATAGTAAAAAGAAAGTTTCGGTTGCTTTATCTACCTTCGAGGCAGAATATGTGGCAGCCGGTAGTTGTTATGCACAAACATTGTGGCTTTAACAACAACTACTTGATTTTGATATTAAAATCTCACATATTCCTATCATGTGTGACAAAATTAGTGCCATTAATCTAACCAAAAATCCTGTACTACATCCACACACTAAATATATTGAGATACATCACCATTTCCTTTGTGACCATGTTAAAAAAGGGTATGTTGTGTTTGAGCATATTGATAGTAAAAATCAGCTTGCTGACATTTTCACTAAACCACTTGCAACCAAACCGTTTGTTAATATACGTGGGGAATTGGGATAATTGATATCTCAAATGTTACTTAATTTTATCTTGTTTCTTGCACTTTATATTTTCACTCAAACTTTGTGTTTCAGTATTTACATCATGTGAGTGCAACTTCATGAAGAATGGAAAAACACAAGAAAGGGGTGTTTGAATTGGGGTTTTTAAAACTTAAATGAAAGAACACGTTGGTTATCCTAGTTCGTTTGAACTCAAACTACTCTAGTCCACCCGCCAAGCTGATTTCGTCTCTCTCAACAAGGTCTTAATCCACTAATCAAACTTGATTACATAGCTACTATGACAACCATCAAAGTCTTCTTGAGTTTAAATCATAATCCGGTTTTCTCAAGGAAATACACTAAACAATATTCAAGAGAGTGTACAAAAATGTTTTCTAATAAAACAGTATCACGAGTGATGTTTTACACAATTTAGATTTAGGACGTTTGAAGATGATGAAGGTAACTTCTTTGTTGTGCGTGAAAATTGTGAACGATTTCTCCTTCAAACTTTGTTTAAATAGGCGATGCATGTAGTAGATTTTGGAATGTTGGTCAATGATAATTAAAGATCTTTCCAAAAATAGAGATCCTTGTTCCCTTTCGACCGTTACTTTTGAAATGGAAATAATTGAATTGTAACGCTTCAGAACATACTTGCTTCAGAAGATGAAAGTTATCATTGCTTCTTTCCAAAACTTTATGGATCAGAAACACAGAGTCTTGTTTGCAGCGTTAGAACTTCTTTGAGAGATGTATAAAATCAGAGTTGAAACAATTATTTAACTCATCTTCTGTGCTTCTTCCATCAGAACTTCTCTTCAAAACAAAATACAAATTTAGGGAGGATAATTGTTCTTTGAGTATTTGTTATCATCAAAACTCTTACAAGGGTTATAGAATCAAACTATGTTCTAACAATCTCCCCCTTTTTGATGATGACATAAACATAGATATTTCAATAGACACATAATGAACATAAAGCATTTAAGGTCTCCCCCTGAGTTGAATACACAGACAGAGAAGAAATACTTCCCCGAAGTTTATTCTGATTAGAGTATTTGATGCATCCACTTCTGTCCTCAACATAGTTTGTTCCTGTTTTGCTTTCAAAAAAAAACAATAGAAGTTAAGATATTCAAAATGTTTGAGACTGCGTCTCGATACTTTTATATTAGAAATATCTTACGTTCTCCCCCTTTTTGTTAAGAATCAAAAAGCAATAAAAACACTATAAGCAATAAAAGAGGATTTGTATTTAAAAGGTTGTAAGGAACATATTCAGAAGGAAACAAATAAAATGAACACAGTACAAATTTTTTTTTCAAAACTAAGATTGAGGTGGAGGAAGTCGTGTGAACAGGGCTTCTAACAAGTTCTTAATCTGATTATTTGACTCTTCTTGTTTTCCCAGCATCCCTTTCATTTCCTTACATGTATCATCCTGCTTGTCAAGTCTTTCCTTGAACACCGTATTCTCTTTCTTCAACTCCTCCAGAGTTTGCAGAACAGGATATGAAGAGGGTATATCAACAGAAGGTACCACCTTTTCTAAGCAAGTTGCTCCTGAATCTGACTCAGTAGCTTCTTCAACTTCCTTGCCTTTGTCTAAAACCCTGACCAAAGGCAGAGGATCAAAGGATGGTTCATCATATTCTAAAGGCTGTTCCTAAGGGGCATTGTCCAGCAGAAGAAGGGGTTTCTTTTCCCAGTGACGCAGAACTTTGATCCTTGAAGACATTCAGATGATCACATAAGTTCTGTTGAGAAATTTCATAACTCAACTCCTTAAGTTTCTGGGACTTAGAATTGAACGATTTTATGAACTGGTTTAAATGTGAATCAAAGGAAGCAAGATTAAGATTCTCTAAGCAAGCTAGCTTCAGAGAGTTAACCCATTCAATTATTTCTGTTTCAAAAATCAGCAAATTTTTACCAACATCTTCTTTGGTGATTTTTAGTTTTGGTTTTGGTACGATAATTTTTTGAGAGCACGAGACAAGATTGTCCAAAGCTTCTAAGTCTATAACAGTGTGAAGGGGATCTTCTGAATGGTTATTTGTAGGGAGAATCAGAGATAATAATGGGTGAATGTGGTGAGTTTGGTGGAGTGGAATGATAGGGTGATGGATAATCTAGGATGTCGTGGATTGTGACTGGTTGTGAGACCATGAGAGGGCAGGTGATTCCAAAAATGGGTGTTGTGGTATCAGAGTCAAAAGTGGGATTTTCTGAGTCGGGAGCTTGAAGGTTTGGATTTTCTGAGTGGGGAGCTTGAAAGTTTGGATTTCCTAAGTGGGGATCTTGAAACAGCGGATCAAATTGATCAATATCAGAAAGAACTTGAACAAGTTCAGGCTGATTTTGGTCAAGTTGGGTAGAAGGTGGTTCGTCCAAAATGTTATCTAGAGTGAATGAGGGGTCAAATTCAATATTAAAATCATCAAATTTTTTTGGTGAAGGGTCTTCTGTGGGTTTTGGAGAGGAAGTGGTTTCAGATGTTGATAAAAGAACTGATTCCATAACAGAAATAAAAGATGGATTACCTTTCTTCTTAGCAGCCCTGGGAATCTTCTAAGAAGATCCTTCTCCAACAACTTTTCTTTTCCTTGATTTTCTGGGGGCAATCTCCAGAGGTTGTTTTCTCAGATCATGAATGTTCACTTCTGGAACTGTCCCGTCCATGTTGCAAGCCTCCAAATATCTGACAATAATTTCTGGAGAAGCATCTGTTTGAGAGAAGAGAGGAAAATCCTTGAGAAGTACTCTTCTAGTTGTGATGACTCGCTTGGTTATTATTGTTGGATCCTTCTTGATGGTTTCGATGATCTTCATCTTCTTTAGATTCTTCGTGTTCAGAGGTTTACTAGCATATGCTTCCAGAGTGCTGACCTGTTGAGCCCAATCAGATGTTCTACCAGTTTGTTTTCTATCTGAATATCTGAGATGAGCCTGCCAAGAGGTATCCAGTCTCTCTTGGTTCTTTCTTCTTCTCTAGTCTCTTTGATGTTGGTCTTCAAATAATTAAACAAAAGATGAGGAAGATTGACCTATGCCTTAGTTTCTATAAAGTATAGAAGATACTGCTGATCGATGTTGATATATTCTGGAGAACTTGTAGGTTTTCTATGGTTGATACAACCCAAAATAATTTTTGACCAAATTTCGAGGTAGTCTTTCAGATCTTTGATTTTGTTTGAAGGTTGGCCAGAAGAAAAAATCTCTTTTGAGATATTTGTTAGGTCAGAGCTTTTGTCTTCCATTTCACTGCAATGAATACCTCCTCTGTCATGACCTATCAATCACCCAATGAGATCTTCATAGACTACTATTTTCTTTCCCATCACAAAAGAAGTGACTTGATGATTTGAAGTAGTAGTGTGAATCCGGAATTATTTAACCAGTCTTGGAAAAAATGAACCCAGTAGACGATCAAAATACTTTGTCCATCCTTGAAATTCACGCCAGGTGTTAAATCATAACCGTTTTACTTCATACTGACGAAGTCCACAATGAGTTCACACAGAACTTCCAGCCAGTCAACGGGAGTCAAAAGTTTTCTTGAGGGTTCTTCATACCTTTCTGTTGTTGAATAGGAAGAGCCAGGAACATTTTGAGAGCTTTGAGCAGTTTGGGAAGAAGCCATTGTTCACACGGACTTTTGAGGGTTTTTGAGAAAAATAAAACACAAGTAATAGAGAGAAGAAGTGAGAGTGAAAAAGTGAAAGGGAAAGTGAGCAACAAATTTATAGAAAAGTAGGAAACTTAATTAACAAGAAAAGGGTTAAAAGAAATGATTACAAAGTGTTGTACCCCAAAATTTGCCCTCCCATTTCCTCAACATTTTCTCACCACAAGACCCTTGGAGCTCAAGATCCAGTTAGGGTTTGCTCTGCTCAAGACTCCTCCTTGCACTGTTGACCCAAATTAGGGTTTGAGTTTGCACAAAGATGTTTTGACCTAAAAGGCCCAAGATGACTTTCATGTTTCATGTTGGACTCGCAAGTTTATCCATACCAAGTGTAAGTGTTTAGTTATTGGCATGTATTTTTGGTAAAACCAGGTGTGTGAATGTCATGACTGATGTCATAACATTCTGGATTATTAGGTACTTTATGCAGAAAAAGTATGGCATACAGTAGCTACTGTTTATGAGTATGTATCTGAGCATTATGCAATGATCACATTTATTGCCTTCTACCAAAATCAGTAAACAGGAATTCTGATGTCATAACAAATGTTAAGACATCCTGTACTGATCTAACAGTTATGCAGTTTGGTTAATTCTGAGATTTTTCAGGAAGTTGGTTCATTCCTTCCAGAACAGAATCTCGCGTGGTCTTTAAGTTAACCTAGCTCAACCCTAATCTGGTTGATAAAGTCTTGTGACCAAGTCTTGAGGTTAACCCTAATTAACCCTAGCTTTTCGTGGAAGCCCTAACTGAAGAAACAGCTGCATATATATTCAACAGGAAAGCTGATTGGGAAGTAACTCTTTGACTGAAGATCAATTAGGAGCTGTATAGTTTTAACTGCTGTAATCCAAGCAAGTATCATTGTGATAAGTGACTTGGAATAGGTTTTGATTGTAAGGGTTTTTTTGTATCACTCAAAGCTTTGAAGCAAAGTAAAGTTAGGTTTATGTATCACTCAAAGCTGTGAAGCACGAGTGTTTGTGTTACTTTATTAAAAAGCTGTGAAGCATAATCAAATGTATGTTCTGAAGAGTGTCTTCATTATTTCATTAGTCAAATTGTTTTAAGTATCACTGCTGTGATTGAGGGGGAGTGAGTAGAAACTCAGGTTTAAGTTGAACTTAGATTGAAGTTGCATTGGGTAGGTCTTAAGTGAAGGAGATAAACTGGTTGGTTTATTCCTGAATTAATATCTCTTATAGTGGATTTCCTCCCTGGCTTGGTAGCCCCCAGAGTAGGTGTTGTTTCACACTGAACTGGGTAAATAATTGACTGTGTTCTTTACTGTTTTTATTTACTGTCTTATAGAAAGTCAGATACAGTGTCATAACATTCACTGTGACATTGAGTATCTGCTGCCAGAATTTCAATTGGCATCAGAGCAGGCACCCTGCCTGTATTACTGGGTGAGATCTAGGGATATCAATTTCTGGCACTATGGACAAAGAAGGAGTTTTTGGAAATAGACCACCTGTTGTACCCCAAAATTTGCCCTCCCATATTCTTCAAGAGTTGCCAAATCAAAGCTTCAAAATTCCCCAAGGGTTGCACAGTTAAAGGGCCTCCTAATAGTCAAAAATTAGGGTTTTGGTTCTGACAAAGAAAATGAAGTTTCCAAGGGTCCAATCAAGTCTCACATGCCCACAAATATGGTCAAGCATCCTCATACCAAGTTTCACGACTTACAGTACAAAATTGTACAGTCAAAAACCCTAATTGCACTCCAGTCAACTGTAGGGGCAAAATGGTCATTTGACAGTCAAAAGTTCAAATTTTTGGTCAACATCTCATTTTGAAGCCACAAACATCATTTGATCAAAGCTTGATCATGATTCTCAAAGTATGGCTCAAAAAGTCTCAAGATGCAAAAGTTTCCATATTTGGACAGTTGAAAAAGTCAACTGTAACTTGACCAAGGCATAACTTTCACATGGATTATCAGAAAAATCCCATCCAAAGCTCATTTTTAAGAGAAAGACATTTCCTACAACTCCTCTTCACACTTCAAGTCCAATAAATGCTCCCACAAAAAGTTATCAATTTCAACATTATAGGTCATTTTCAAAAGTCAACAAAAAGGGACTTTAAGTCAAAGGCCATAACTTGCGATTGGTAAATAAAAATTACATGGGACCAAAGACATTGGTTAGAGGACTCAAAGACCTTTCCAAAATGTCCAAGAACATGAGCAAAGCTTAAAAATTGAGCAAGATATGCCTTGTGGAAGTTGGGAAATTTTTGGATATTTTGAAAAGTCAACATTGCTTCAAATGACCTAAAAATGCTAATGGGCCTCCTTTTCTTCCAAAATTCATCATCCAAAACATGTGCACGACCATTTGGCCCAAAGGGAAGTTTTTTATCATTTTTATTTTATTTATTTGAATTTTTAAATGCTAGAAATTCATTTAATTAATTAAAATATATGAAAAATACTAAACCTAGGTTTTTAAATCTTTTTATGCATGATATACACTCAATATTTCGTGCATGGTTAGATTTGGAAAGAATCAATATGATTTGTCATGATTTGGTAGCAAATATGCATGAAAAGATTGAAAACATTATGCATGAAAATCAAATCTTCCATACATCAATTCCTTGATTCCTTGGACAAAAAAACCTACCCTAATCATTCACATATAAGTACTCATGCAAACCCTAATGCATAGAACCTCCAAGCTGCGCCATACACAAAGAACCAAACTTGAATTTTTTTGCCAAAAATTGAAAACTGAAAACAAGGTTCCAGCACGATTCAGAGCAAGAGACCAATTGCAAAAGCTTCCCCGTGCATTACTGAAGCTAACTGGATAATTTTCCAACCCTTACACGCCCAGAATTGGTATAGGGAGTTCAAACTGTTTTCAATTATATGCATAATCGTGTTTTAATATTTAAGCATTTTTATGGCATTTCTTTTATGGATTCATACTAATGGGATGATTCTGAAACTAACCATGTGATTGAATTGAGTTTTTATGCACTATATGCAAAAACGCCATTGTTGTATTTTAGGGTTGCAGAGGTTCTAATTTAGGGCTTCTCTTTCATGGAAAAATTGAGACACGGGAATGGTACCATTAGAATCAAGAGCTTCCAACGAATTTCATGATGGGGTCGCGCCCAATTTCTGATCCAAGACAAGCTAATCACTATTTTCTAGAATGGGGCATTTGGGGACGGTTCAAAACCGTTGCTGATTCTTTTATGTTTCAGGAAAAAAACAAAAGCCATGGAGAAGACAATGAAGTGTCAGGCAATGATTGAAGCATTTAAAATTTGCGCGCTAATTTTCAACTAACCATTGTTTTTACCTTATATTATTTGTTTCTTATTATGTAATCAAAAGCGCGTGAATAGCTTGAGTGGTGGAGGAAGCACTTGGTAAACCACAGGACCTGGGTTCGATCCCAGGTCCCCCTCCCTTTCCTTATATTTTTCTCATAATTGTATTCTTGTGTGACTCCCTTGCAAGCGTCCACCCTATGGCCTTGCATCCAGGCGTGCCACCCGTCCCACTATGTCAAACCCAAGGCCAGGATTTAGAGCGTATGGTGTGTCTCAGTCCACGCGTACACATGCTAGCGTCAGAGTCAACAAGGCCAAAGGCTTAATGGGCCTGAAATACTGGACTCTACCTCCCAATTTGGGGACAGACCCCCTAGGTTTGCAATTTCTTTCATATATTTTCCATTTTTATTTGATTCAACTATTTCTTTTTAATCAATTTCTCTAATTAATTATTTTCATAATAATATATAAAAACACAAAAAAATCAGAAAGGCCATAAAAGATTAAAAATATATTTTATTTTAATATTTTGGTAAATAAATATTGTTCATTAATTTTAGCTATTAAATTAGGTTTAATTCAAATATTTTCCTAATAAACTTAAGATTTGTAGAATTAGGGTTTTAATTAATTTTTATCCTTTTTCTTTTCTTTTCACTAATAATTAATTATTTATTTTCATAAAATCAAATTGTCATTAAATAATTAGATTTAATTTTAGGTTTAAATTTTAATAGGTTTTTCTTAATAAATAAAAATTGTAGAATTAGGGTTAATTAGCATTTTAATTTCATTTAATTCTCATTAAAAAAATCATAAATATGAAAACTCAAAAAATAATTTCTTTCTTATTTTAATTTCATTAATTTAATCATTTAATTAAATTTCATTAAAAAGGGTCCAACGCCCTAGTTTCCAATTTTAATTCATAGTCGCGCATTTTATTTATTTCTCGTAAATATTAATGTAATTCTCCCAAAGCCGTGTAAACCTAATTTTTCGCACTTTACTTTATTTCTTTATTTATTTTCTGTCAAACCGGGTCCTGGATTAAATTTGGCGATGTGGACCCGCGCCTTTGTAATAGTTTAGAACTTTTATTTCTCGCAATTTTTTAATTGTTAAATAAATGCATGCAAGAATGAATGATAAAATAAAAACGAACGCGTAGATCACCAATAACATGACAAGACAAAATAAATGAATCTGACACACAAATCACACACCACCCCTAGGGTACGCCTCACTGTTGCCTTGCCTCGAAAGGTGATCGTCGAGTAGAGGATGTCTTAGTAAGTCCTCATGATCCGGGAACCTGGCATGAGGGTAGCTTCTAAGGTGTCTTCCCATTGCTCTGGTGATCACCATGTCCCGAACCTCGAATTGACCCGAACACCTCCAATGGTGGTGCTACCTACCTCTCAATGGTGGGATGGCACTACTTTAAAGGACATTTACACAGACGAATTCCTTAGGGTAGGTAGGTTCTCGTAGGTACTTGCTCTAAATCTCAAAACAAATTCAAAAAAATACTTTTCACACCAACACATTTTCAAAAGCTTTCGAAAGCAATTTTTCAAACACTCTTGAGGACCGATACAAGAGTCGAACTGGAATTTTCAAAGAAACTTTTTAAAACCCACAGTTGAAAAGCAAACAAACCATTTTTGAAAACACAAATGAGCAAGTATCTAAGAGCCCATGGATAACCATGGATAGAAAGGGTGCTAACACCTTCCCTTTCTATAACCTACCTCCCAAACCAAGAGCGATCTCTATAAGGAATTTTTCTGTGCTTTTGTCCTTTCCATTTGGAGAAAATAAAAGACGGTGGCGACTCTTGCTTCCGCGACATTTCACGAACCAGCGTTAAACAGTCAGTTCCAGATCCACCGATCCCAGAACTGGCGACTCTGCTGGGGAATTAAACTTAAAGTGAGGTGTACCTTAGGGTTAGTTCATAACTGTGTTTTCAATTGTATTGACTTGTCTGCTTTAAATTTGTGGGTTGCATGGGAGTTACATAGATCCTAACCCGGATCTGGGGATACCCTGTTTAGGTAGCATAAGCTGTGAGGGACCCGTCCGGCGTAGACCGACACAGGTGAAGCAGTGGCTACGTTGGTGTGGCACCTTGGTCTGTACCGATATCCCTTGTGTTGCAACGAGGAGAATATGGGTCTTCTAAGGAGTCATTAAGCACCAACAACCTTAGAACCTTAAATGACACAACTTGGCCATTAGAACAGTAGCAGTATGCTACGCCCATTGAGGCTAAACTCTCGTGATGGTTCTGGCTGCAAGAAAAGATTGCGATGCTGGAGTTATGACCGATTGAGGGTAGTCAATGATATTGGGGTCCTCTAAGAACCCGGTTACTTTGATAGGACAGGTATGAACCAACCAACTGAAAGAGGGTAAGACCTAGACCTCATGCTGGCCTAAACTCTAAGGGCTTCTCTTGTGTGACTTATGTGCCTTCGTACTTGACTAATTGCATGCGTGTTATCTGACACATAAGCTACTTGCAGGTTTTGTTTATAGTCCTTAACTGGGACTCATAACAGGGTTTACTAGGTCTCTTGCAGGTTTTGTTCATAGTCCTTAATTGGGACTCATAACAAAGTATACTGAATTTCTTGCAGGGTTTGTTTATAGTCCTTAATTGGGACTCATAACAGGGTTTACCTACATCACCCCATGCATAGCATGACATCATACCATTGCATACATCCTAACCCATTTCAAGGATCTCAAGGGCTTGTGCTGCAGGTCATGATGAACCAACTGTCTAGCAAGGGGCAAAGGGGATTTATTTTCCTCTAGCCAAGGTTGATAACTTGATTGTCAGGGGCTATGACCCACTGGATATGGTGAGCCTTTGACCCTTGAATAAGGACTCTCAACAACATGAAGTTCCTTCAATCAAGCTACCAGATACCAGCTCTAACAAATTTCTTGTTTACCTCGCGAGGTCCTTGAAAACATTGCATGCATATCATCCATATCATTGCATTGCAGGTACCCTTTGACAGGTTGCTTACCTTCTTCGCTGTTTATTTCAGCCGATCGTCATGAATCCTGAATCGTCTACTGAGCAATCCATCAAGGCTCTCCAGGCTCAGAATGCCCAGTTCCAGGAGTTCATTGTGAGCCTAGCTCAGGGTCAAAAAGAATTGAAGACTCTGATTCAGAAGAAGAAGAAGAGGACTGTTTTGTTCAGCCCTAGACGCAGATCTGGGAACACACTGCAGGATGAAGCTGAGAGGACAACTCCATCTGTGGGGAAAGGAAGTCCTCAGGAGGAAAGGGTTCCCAGTCCAGTGGTCTCCGATAACGAGACAGATTTCAACGACGAACAATACCCTCCTGTTGAAGACAAGTACAAGCAGTTGGAAGACCGTCTGAATGCAATGGAAATTCAACAAATACCGGGTTTGGATTTCGGAGATTTGGGTCTAACTTCTGGTGTGGTGATCCCACACAAATTCAAAGCACCCTCTTTTGCTAAGTACGATGGGGCATCCTGTCCCAGGCTACATCTCAGGTCTTATGTGCGGAAGATTCAACCGTATACCGTGGACAAGAACTTGTGGATCCACTTCTTCCAGGAAAGTCTTTCAGGGACTCATCTCGAATGGTTCTATCAGTTGGATGGAACCAAGGTTCGTAACTGGGAGGAGTTGGCTACTGCTTTTTACAAGCAGTATCAGTACAATGCCGACCTCGCTCCTACGCGTACCCAACTCCAGGGTATGTCGCTAGGATCGGGAGAAGGTTTTAAAGAGTATGCGCAGAAATGGAAAGACCTGGCTGGAAGGGTACAACCACCTCTGACTGATCGGGAACTTGTGGACATGTTCTTGGGGACCCTGTCTGGCCCATTCTACAACCACCTGATTGGGAATTCGTCTGCTGGATTCACAGATCTTATCTTGAGTGGAGAGCGAATAGAAGTTGGCATCAGGTCTGGGAAGATTCAAGAGGCTGCACCTTCTGATAAAAAGCCTCATCATGGAAAGAAAGAGTCCAATGCTGTGCACGGTAAAAAGAGCCGTCATGAGGTAGGGGCAACCCAGATCTCCAATCCTGGACCTGCTCAACAAGGACAGGGGCAGCAGCGCAAGGAGGTCGCACCCAAACGACAGTTCACCAAGATCAACATGTCGCTGGATCAAGCACTACAACAAATGTTGAAGGCAGGGCTGATCACCTTAAGGGCTCCTCCTCGGAATCCGAACACTTCTGCTCCTAACTATCATCCCAACGATAGGTGCGCATATCATTCTGATAGCCCGGGGCATACTACGAACAACTGCTGGCCTCTCAAGAACAAGATTCAAGACATGATCGACGCCGGAGAGATTCAGTTTGAAGTACCTGAGACTCCGAACATAATCACTGCTCCGTTGCCCAATCATTGAAGACCTTTTGTTTATTTGAATTTCCGAGTTGTATTTTTCTTTGCTTATACAAACAATTAATGTCATAGCAAACTCTTTTATTCTATCAATGCATCGCATGTGGCTGTTTTGGGAATTAATACAATTGTGTTCATTATATTCAAAATTCTTTTCATTTTTTTGTGATGATCAACTCTCGGTTAATAATTCTAAGCCTCTTGAGGGAGGATGACGAAAACGATACCACAATCTACAATATGCTTTTGAACAGACCCCGCTGATGAGGTACAGGCATTGTTTCAATCCCTAAACACTGGAGTTATAAGGATGATAATCCCTCGTCAACCCCTCTGAGCCAAAGAAGTAGGAGTTTTTCTTTTCGAAATTTAAAACCCTTAATCATAACCTGGGGCAGGGTAGTCTCTCATTTGATCCAAGTGCATAACAAATGGCACCAAAGAGATCCTTACAAAAAAAAGAAGACAGTGATGATTCTGAATAATCATAAGGATAGGCAGTCATTATATCTCAAAAATAAAAACCCAATAAGTCAAAACCTATGAAGGAGACTTACAAAACTGGGGTATCCCGCTGACTGTAATTCCAAAAAAGGAAACAGTTCAGGCAAAAAAGAAAGGGATAACAAAAATCAGACAAGAAAGAGGTCTTACAAACCCTCAACAAAAAAGGAATGACTGCCTATTCAAAATAAGTTATCAACATCCGAATCATTACCGGAAAATCAGAGCAGAGACTCAAACAAGGTCTAACGTATGATCAACTGAGTTTAGGTTTGGAGAACATCACGAAGAGCGGGTGGGTAGAAATAAAATTTGAGCCTTTATCCTTTGTTTCTTAAACCGTGAACCAAGCCACGTTATAACCCTTAAAAGTCCTAGCTGAAGCATGGGTTAGTTCGAAAGCATACTGTTACGAAAGGTATCCTGACTCCTTAAGGCTCGCAGTAAAATAACGAGTTTGACATCACAGTTTACAAAAGAACTCACTTGTTTTATTAAAAAACTGCATTTCCAAAAACTTCGAAACAGACATAAGCTTTGCATTTTTAACATAACTTTGTTTGCATATGACTTTTTGTTTGAATAAGCAGAGAAGTTCGCACGACGAATATCTTATGAACAAAAGTCTTCTCCACAAAAGAGTCACCCCAAATGGAAGAAAGCATTCCCAATGAAGGGGCATGGCACGACTATTGTCCATCATCTGGGGCAGTTAAATCAAGATTCAGGGAATCTCTCAAGGCCAACCTGCCTGGGGCAAATCTCCGCCTGAGTCACTTGGGGCACTCCAGCAACGAATCTTGCCTGATTAAACACCTTCTGGTGGCATGACAAAACACTTCTAACAGGGGCAACTCCCTACCTTCTGAAAGCACGGACATAGTCGGAAAAAATACTACGCGTAATCAAAGACCCGCTAGGTTGACACACCTAGGCAAAAATTAGGGCTTCCCGGCGAACCAAAAAGGTTCGGGCAAAATGAAGGGATGAAACAAAAAAAAATCTGTACACCCCGCAAGTCGAAAACCTGAAAAGGCGGCTTGGGAAAAAATGGGTATCCCGGTGGACTGAAAACCCGAAAGGGCGGTCCAGGCAAAAGTTAGGGATCAAAGCGTACGACTATGTCCTGTCATCTTGTCACCTGCCTACCAGAAGAAGGTTGGTCCATCAACAACTATCAGCACCTCACAGGTCTTCCTCTCCCACATCAGAAACAGGGGCAATAGAGAGTTGTCTAAGCAATCTGATTGTTCTGTCCTCCAAGGTATCAAGGTAAGTTCCGTTGAAGAACATAACCAATACAGTTCAAACTTCCCCAGGAGAGTCCAATCTAGTTCCCCAGGAAAGTTGGAATCCATCTCCCCAAGCAGTAAGCTTATCCCCAGTAGATTCTGGAAGCTTATCCTCGCAGGGCACGAACGCATCCCCGGCTTTATTCAAAGATTTATTTCCCTACCAGGATATAACTGGGTTATCCTCAGCCAAAAGCCACGGAAAGATCGTCCTCGACGAAGTCTTCTTACCCCCAGCGAAGTCTATTAACACTTCCAACACAACAAGGGTATCCCCGGCAGGTTATTATCAACAACTCAACAAAGTATCTCTCCCCCCACAGAGTATTACTTCCCAGCAAGATCGCTAGAGTACTTTTCTCCCCGCAGAGTAATCCATTCGCCAAGTTTATCCCCAATGGAGTTATCTTCTACCGGTATTCTAGCAACTATCATCTCCAGCGAAAGTAAAATCTGTTCTCCAACATCAGCCCAGGATACGCTCCTGGCATTCGTCAAGGATTTATTTTCTAAAACGAAAATGCATTCATAAACATCACATCTTAATACATTATAGCATGCATATGCATCATACTACACGAATCTCATCAATTTTGAGAACATCTTGAAATCATACAGTTCATGCATCATGATCTTGCATACAACTGATGCTTTACCTTTTCAGGAAAGGTCAATACAAAGATGATTACTATCAACTATCGCAACTCCTTCTAGATATAGTTCAGATGTGAACCAGATATGGCAACTTTCTGATACTTCTTCCAGATTTCCTTCTAGATATAGTTCAGATGTGAACCAGATATGGCAACGTTCTGATACTTCTTCCAGATTTCCTTCTAGATATAGTTCAGATGTGAACCAGATATGGCAACGTTCTGATACTTCTTCCAGATTTCCTTCTAGATATAGTTCAGATGTGAACCAGATATGGCAACGTTCTGATACTTCTTCCAGATTTCCTTCTAGATATAGTTCAGATGTGAACCGGATATGGCAACGTTCTGATACTTCTTCCAGATTTCCTTCTAGACATAGTTCAGATGTGAACCAGATATGGCGACGTTCTGATACTTCTTCCAGATTTCCTTCCAGATATGGTTCGGATGTGACCCAGGCATGGCGACGTTCTGACACTTATTCCAGTTAAAGATTTCAAGACCTAGACCGGTTCAGTTAAATCGACCCTAAGATTTCTCTGTTTCTTATCCAGTCCAAGGCCTTCTCTAGTCCAGCTAAATCGACCCCTAACAGATTTTCCTGATAAAGGCTCAGTAGAAGATATCCAAGATTCTCTCAATGATTACTGTTGAGGTTGTAGTCGCCTATGGTTCTCTCCCCATTACTGCGGAGGTAGTAATCATCCCCAGATTCGCTCAGCGTTACTGTTGAAAGCGAAGTCATCCAAGATTCTCTCAATGATTACTGTTGAGGTTGTAGTCGCCTGTGGTTCTCTCCCCGATACTGCGGAGGTAGTAATCATCCCAAGTTTCTCTCAGCGTTACTGTTGAAGTAGAAGTTATCCAAGATTCTCTCAATGATTACTGTTGAGGTTGTAGTCGCCTGTGGTTCTCTCCCCGATACTGCGGAGGTAGTAATCATCCCAAGTTTCTCTCAGCGTTACTGTTGAAGTCGAAGTTATCCAAGATTCTCTCAATGATTGCCGTTGAGGTTGTAGTCGCCTATGGTTCTCTCCCCGATACTGCGGAGGTAGTAATCATCCCAAGATTCGCTCAGCGTTACTGTTGAAGTCGAAGTCGTCCAAGATTCTCTCAATGATTACTGTTGAGGTTGAAGTCGCCCAAGATTCTCTCAATGATTACTGTTGAGGTAGTAATCGTCCCAAGATTCTCTCAATGATTACTGTTGAGGTTGAAGTCGTCCAAGGTTCTCTCACCGTTCCTGTTGAGGTAGTAACCATCCCTGGTTCATTCATCACCTTTTGAAGATCCAGATCCAGCTCCTGTAACCAGTCAGGACACATCTATACAAAGAATCTGGAGACCAGCTCCGGTAACAGGTCAGGTAATCATTTTCTTTTGCAGGTATGCAAGTTCTCGCTAAGGAATCTCTTACGCGATCGACATCCAGATGGCATCTATAAGCCCATCCACCTACCCATCACCTCTTAGCATGGCATCTATAAGCCCATCATCCTGTCCATCAACCTCCAAATGGCATCTATAAGCCCATTCCCATCATCACACTACTATTATGTGAGCGCAAATTTCTGGGCACTCTAGTGTTCAATCATCTTTTACCTTCGGATTACGAAAGGCACGTCAGCCAATCTGCATCCTCAGGTCTAAGAAGATTGAACAGGGGCAACTGTTGTACCCCAAAATTTTCCCTCCCATATTCTTCAAGAGTTGCCAAATCAAAGCTTCAAAATTCCCCAAGGGTTGCACAGTTAAAGGGCCTCCTAATAGTCAAAAAATAGGGTTTTGGTTCTGACAAAGAAAATGAAGTTTCCAAGGGTCCAATCAAGTCCCACATGCCCACAAATATGGTCAAGCATCCTCATACCAAGTTTCAAGACTTACAGTACAAAATTGCACAGTCAAAAACCCTAATTGCACTGCAGTCAACTGTAGGGGCAAAATGGTCATTTGACAGTCAAAAGTTCAAATTTTTGGTCAACATCTCATTTTGAAGCCACAAACATCATTTGATCAATGCTTGATCATGATTCTCAAAGTATGGCTCAAAAAGTCTCAAGATGCAAAAGTTTCCATATTTGGACAGTTGAAAAAGTCAATTGTAACTTGACCAAGGCATAACTTTCACATGGATTATCAGAAAAATCCCATCCAAAGCTCATTTTGAAGAGAAAGACATTTCCTACAACTCCTCTTCACACTTCAAGTCCAAGAAATGCTCCCACAAAAAGTTATCAATTTCAACATTATAGGTCATTTTCAAAAGTCAACAAAAAGGGACTTTAAGTCAAAGGCCATAGCTTGAGATTGGTAAATCAAAATGACATGGGACCAAAGACATTGGTTATAGGACTCAAAGAACTTTCCAAAATGTCCAAGAAAATGAGCAAAGCTTAAAAATTGAGCAAGATATGCCTTGTGGAAGTTGGGAAATTTTTGGATATTTTGAAAAGTCAACATTGCTTCAAATGACCTAAAAATGCTAATGGGCCTCATTTTCTTCCAAAATTCATCATCCAAAACATGTGCACGACCATTTGGCCCAAAGGAAAGTTTTTTATCATTTTTATTTTATTTATTTGAATTTTTAAATGCTAGAAATTCATTTAATTAATTAAAATATATGAAAAATACTAAACCTAGGTTTTTAAATCTTTTTATGCATGATATACACTCAATATTTCGTGCATGGTTAGATTTGGAAAGAATCAATATGATTTGTCATGATTTGGTAGCAAATATGCATGAAAAGATTGAAAACATTATGCATGAAAATCAAATCTTCCATACATCAATTCCTTGATTCCTTGGACAAAAAAACCTACCCTAATCATTCACATATAAGTACTCATGCAAACCCTAATGCATAGAACCTCCAAGCTGCGCCATACACAAAGAACCAAACTTGAATTTTTTTGCCAAAAATTGAAAACTGAAAACAAGGTTCCAGCACGATTCAGAGCAAGAGACCAATTGCAAAAGCTTCCTCGTGCATTACTGAAGCTAACTGGATAATTTTCCAACCCTTACACGCCCAGAATTGGTATAGGGAGTTCAAATTGTTTTCAATTATATGCATAATCGTGTTTTAATATTTAAGCATTTTCATGGCATTTCTTTTATGGATTCATACTAATGGGATGATTCTGAAACTAACCATGTGATTGAATTGAGTTTTTATGCACTATATGCAAAAACGCCATTGTTGTATTTTAGGGTTGCAGAGGTTCTAATTTAGGGCTTCTCTATCATGGAAAAATTGAGACACGGGAATGGTACCATTAGAATCAAGAGCTTCCAACGAATTTCATGATGGGGTCGCGCCCAATTTCTGATCCAAGACAAGCTAATCGCTATTTTCTAGAATGGGGCATTTGGGGACGGTTCAAAACCGTTGCTGATTCTTTTATGTTTCAGGAAAAAAACAAAAGCCATGGAGAAGACGATAAAGTGTCAGGCAGTGATTGGAGCATTTAAAATTTGCGCGCTAATTTTCAACTAACCATTGTTTTTACCTTATATTATTTGTTTCTTATTATGTAATCAAAAGCGTGTGAATAGCTTGAGTGGTGGAGGAAGCACTTGGTAAACTACAGGACCTGGGTTCGATCCCAGGTCCCCCTCCCTTTCCTTATATTTTTCTCATAATTGTATTCTTGTGTGACTCCCTTGCAAGCGTCCACCCTATGGCCTTGCATCCAGGCGTGCCACCCGTCCTACTATGTCAAACCCAAGGCCAGGATTTAGAGCGTATGGTGTGTCTCAGTCCACGCGTACACATGCTAGCGTCAGAGTCAACAAGGCCAAAGGCTTAATGGGCCTGAAATACTGGACTCTACCTCCCAATTTGGGGACAGACCCCCTAGGTTTGCAATTTCTTTCATATATTTTCCATTTTTATTTGATTCAACTATTTCTTTTTAATCAATTTCTCTAATTAATTATTTTCATAATAATATATAAAAACACAAAAAAATCAGAAAGGCCATAAAAGATTAAAAATATATTTTATTTTAATATTTTGGTAAATAAATATTGTTCATTAATTTTAGCTATTAAATTAGGTTTAATTCAAATATTTTCCTAATAAACTTAAGATTTGTAGAATTAGGGTTTTAATTAATTTTTATCCTTTTTCTTTTCTTTTCACTAATAATTAATTATTTATTTTCATAAAATCAAATTGTCATTAAATAATTAGATTTAATTTTAGGTTTAAATTTTAATAGGTTTTTCTTAATAAATAAAAATTGTAGAATTAGGGTTAATTAGCATTTTAATTTCATTTAATTCTCATTAAAAAAATCATAAATACGAAAACTCAAAAAATAATTTCTTTCTTATTTTAATTTCATTAATTTAATCATTTAATTTAATTTCATTAAAAAGGGTCCAACGCCCTAGTTTCCAATTTTAATTCATAGTCGCGCATTTTATTTATTTCTCGTAAATATTAATGTAATTCTCCCAAAGCCGTGTAAACCTAATTTTTCGCACTTTACTTTATTTCTTTATTTATTTTCTGTCAAACCGGGTCCTGGATTAAATTTGGCGATGTGGACCCGCGCCTTTGTAATAGTTTAGAACTTTTATTTCTCGCAATTTTTTAATTGTTAAATAAATGCATGCAAGAATGAATGATAAAATAAAAACGAACGCGTAGATCACCAATAACATGACAAGATAAAATAAATGAATCTGACACACAAATCACACACCACCCCTAGGTTACGCCTCACTGTTGCCTTGCCTCGAAAGGTGATCGTCGAGTAGAGGATGTCTTAGTAAGTCCTCATGATCCGGGAACCTGGCATGAGGGTAGCTTCTAAGGTGTCTTCCCATTGCTCTGGTGATCACCATGTCCCGAACCTCGAATTGACCCGAACACCTTCAATGGTGGTGCTACCTACCTCTCAATGGTGGGATGGCACTACTTTAAAGGACATTTACACAGACGAATTCCTTAGGGTAGGTAGGTTCTCGTAGGTACTTGCTCTAAATCTCAAAACAAATTCAAAAAAATACTTTTCACACCAACACATTTTCAAAAGCTTTCGAAAGCAATTTTTCAAACACTCTTGAGGACCGATACAAGAGTCAAACTGGAATTTTCAAAGAAACTTTTTAAAACCCATAGTTGAAAAGCAAACAAACCATTTTTGAAAACACAAATGAGCAAGTATCTAAGAGCCCATGGATAACCATGGATAGAAAGGGGTGCTAACACCTTCCCTTTCTATAACCTACCTCCCGAACCGAGAGCGATCTCTATAAGGAATTTTTCTGTGCTTTTGTCCTTTCCATTTGGAGAAAATAAAAGACGGCGGCGACTCTTGCTTCCGCGACATTTCGCGAACCAGCGTTAAACAGTCAGTTCCAGATCCACCGATCACACCACCCATTCTGGATGGAACAAATTATGACTACTGGAAACCTCGTATGATTGCCTTCTTAAAATCACTGGACAAAAAGGCTTGGAGAGCTGCTGACAAAGGATGGAACCATCCCACCATAACTGAGAAAGATGGGACAATCAGTCTGAAGCCTGAGGAAGAATGGAGCAAAGAAGAAGATGAGTTAGCCCTGGGTAATTCCAAATCTTTAAATGCCTTGTTCAATAGAATTGATAGAAACATATTCAGACTAGTACATCAATGTGAACTGGCCAAGGAAGTGTGGGACACTCTCAAAACTACCCATGAGGGCACATCCAAAGTAAAAATGTCAAGGCTTCAGATGCTGACTACCAAGTTTGAGAACCTAAGGATGAAGGAAGATGAAACCATTCATGAGTTTCACATGAACATCTTGGAGATTGCCAACACCTCAGGAGCATTGGGAGAAAAGATGTCTAAAGAAAAACTGGTGAGAAAGATTCTCAGATCCCTGCCTAAAAGATTTGCAATGAAGGTAACTGCTATAGAGGAAGCCCAGGATATCAACAAGTTAAAGGTGGATGAACTCATTGGGTCTCTTCAGACTTTTGAGATGGGGATCAGTGACAATGTTGACAAGAAAAACAAGAGCATAACACTTGTATCCAACTCTGAAGATATAAACAAGGAGGATGAAGAAGAAAATATTTCAGAAGCTATAGCCATGCTTGGAAGACAATTCAACAAACTCATCAAGAGAATGGATCCAAAGTCAAGGTCAAATGTTGAGAACATCCCCTCTGACATTAACAGATCTTATGACTCCAGCAGAAGACCAAAGTCTGAAGAGAAGGGAAATCAAGGCAGAGGAATTCAATGCCATGGTTGTGAAGGATATGGGCATATTCGAGCTGAATGTCCTACCTTTCTTAAGAAACAAAAGAAAGGAATGACTGTTACTTGGTCTGACTGTGATTCAGAAAGTAATTCTGAAGAAGAATCTGCCAAACTAGTTACCGCACTAACTGGTGTTTGTACCTCTGAAAGTGACACTAGTGATGAGGAAGTGACATTTGAAGAACTGGCTGATACTTACAAGAAATTGTGTATCAGAAGTGCTGAAGTCTGTTTGTAAAATGAGAGACAAACAAAACTCATCATAAAGTTGGAGGCTGAAAAAAGGGCAGACATTGAAACTATAAGTCATCTAGAAGGGGAAGTTCAAATGCTGAACTCAAAACTGAACCAGATGACTAAATCTGTCAAGATGCTGACAAATGGAACTGACAAATTGGAAGAAATCCTTCAGGCTGGACAAAATGTGGGAAACAAGTCTGGTCTAGGATTTGTGGCAGCAAAGAAATCTGGTGCAGACAAGAAGATCAGGTCTGATAAACAAATGTCAAAGTAGATGTCATAACATAACACTCAACATCGGGAACAGAGAAATATGAAGAAAAAGTACCAAAGATGGAGATGTCATCATTGTGGGAGGTTTGGTCACATAAAGCCATTCTGCTTCAAATTGTATGGATACCCTAATCAGAACCCAGGTGTCAAACCTAAGTCTAACAGGGTACCACATTCTCCACAATGGAAGAAAAAGGCTACTGCCCTGATAGCCCACACTTCCCTTAGAGTCTCTGCAAAGGAAGACTGGTACTTTGACAGTGGGTGTTCTAAGCACATGATTGGAATCAAGAACCTTCTCAATAATGTTAAACCTCACACCACTAGTTATGTGACCTTTGGAGATGGTGCTAGAGGTGAAATCAAAGGAGTTGGTAATTTGGACTGCCCTGGAGTTCCAAATCTAAATGAAGTACTATTGGTAAAAGGCCTGACTGCTAATCTCATTAGTATCAGTCAATTATGTGATCTAGGATTCAAGGTCAACTTCTCAAAATCTGAATGTCTTGTAACTAATGAAAAGCAAGAAGTTGTAATGAAAGGAGTCAGATCTAAAGAAAAATATTACTTGTGGGAGCCTGAGAACACTAATTACTCCATTGTGTATTCTATTGCCAAAGAAGAAAAAGAGGTGAAACTGTGGCACCAAAAACTTGGTCATCTTCATCTAAGAGGAATGAAAAGGATTATCTCCATGGAGGCAGTCAGAGGGATTCCAAGACTGCAAATTGATGAAGGGAGAGTTTATGGTGAATGTCAGGTTGGTAAGCAGACTAGGATGTCACATCCAAAGTCAAGACATCTGACCACCTCTAAGGTTCTAGAACTTCTTCATATGGATCTGATGGGACCAATGCAGGTGGAAAGTCTTGGTGGAAAGAGATATGCCTATGTTGTTGTGGATGACTATTCCAGATTCACCTGGATTAACTTAATTAAAGAAAAATATGATGTGTTTGAAGTTTTTAAAGAACTGTGCAAAAGAATTCAAAGAGAAAAAGAAGGATGTATTGTCAGAATCAGAAGTGATCATGGCAAGGAATTTGAAAACAGTAAGTTTAATGAGTTCTGTTCCTCAGAAGGAATTAGTCATGAATTCTCTTCTCCTATAACTCCTCAACAAAATGGAGTTGTAGAAAGGAAAAATAGGACCATACAGGAATCTGCCAGAGCTATGATACATGCCAAAAGACTTCCTTTTCATTTTTGTGCTGAAGCTGAATACATTGCAGCTGGTAGTAGCTGTTCTAAAATTATCTGGATGAAACAGATGCTCACTGAGTATAATGTCACACAAGATGTTATGACATTGTACTATGACAATCTGAGTACAATCAACATTTCCAAGAACCCTATTCAGCATAGCAGGACCAAGCACATTGGCATTAAACATCTCTTTATCAGAGACCTTGTAGAGGAGAAGACAATTAAACTGGAACATGTTACCACTGAGCTGCATCTGGATGACATTTTTACCAAGGCACTTGATGCAAATCAATTTGAAAACTTGAGGGGCAAGTTGGGTATTTGCCAACATGAGAAATTGTAGCAATTAATTTTGCTTAAAACAAGGGTTGAAGGAGTTATTTTTGTTAAGTCTATTTTGAATGGGTTAATCACATGTTTTCCCAATTCTTTCAAAATTATTAAGAAGTTGAATAGACACTCATTTGCCTCCTTCCTCTCTCGACTTTGTGACAACTCCCATTCTCTCAATCAAAGTTTTCTCTCTAGTTGCTACTGGTTTTCCAAGACTATCAAAATGTCTCAAACATCATCCTCATCCAAGACGACTGTTTCATCTTCATCATCTGATCAAGATTCTCGAGCAATCACCTTTTGCATGGATTCTGAAGTCCTGGAGATTACTCCTCTTAGAGAAATGGCAACTAACCCCTCCAAGGTCAAAAAGATGAGAACAAGGCATGCAAGAAGGTCTCAGGCTACTTCATCCGGTAATCCCTCTCATCCTTCATCTTCTGTTCCAAATAGGGAAGGATCAGCCTATGTGCATCAAGCAATAGCTAGGCTTGTTACAAGAATACTGAGTGAGAACCACTCTGTACCTAGGATTTCTGTTCCATTAAATCAAGAATCAGCAAGCCCAAATGTTGAAGTAAATCCAGATGTCTCTGAGAATGTTGAGACTCCAAATGACAACATTCAGAAATCATCTGAAAACCTTGATGATATTCAGAACCCTTCAGAGAAGAATGTTGAACCACCTGTAATTGATGTGGATGAGGAATACTCAGATAATGACCTAATTGCAAATATCAACCCTAGCATAGCTAGGAGAATGATGAACAGAAAGGGTAATCAGGATGCTGCAAAATGTCTGACCAAAGAGAAACCTGCTGATAAGAAAACCAGGTCTGAAGGCAAGACTGGTGTGGAAACTGTGAAGAATGGACTGTCCAAGGGGAAGGTGAAAGCCCGAGTACATGTTGGAAGTCACTCAAAGCCTGTAAGACAACCAATAGCAAAGAAGAGGAAGGAACCTGAACCTTCTGATTCTGATGAGGAATCAGAATTTGAAATTGATGCTGAAGACATTCCTCTCAGAAGGAAACTCCCTTCCAGCAAAATGGCTAGAGTTCCTGAAGTCCCCACTGACAACATTTCATTTCACCACCCTGAAAATGCCAACAGATGGAAGTATGTTTGCTTGAAGAGAATAGCCTTGGAAAGAGAACTAAACAATGGTGCCATGGATTGTAAGGAAATCATGGACCTAATCAAAGCTGCTGGACTAATGAAGAATGTGGAAAAGTTTACCAAATGCTATGAAAACCTTGTCAAGGAATTAATAGTGAATTTGTCTGATGAATGTGCTGATGGAAGGTCAGCTGACTTTGAATGTGTCTATGTGAGAGGAAGAAGGGTTAATTTCTCTCCATCTGAAATTAACAAATTCCTTGGAAGGTCAAATGAGGCTTGCCCTGAACTAGAAGTTACTGACAATGAAGTATGCCAAATCATCACAGCAAGACAAGTCAAGTGCTGGCCCTTAAAAGGCAAGCTGAATGCTAGCAAGATAAGCATAAAATTTGCCATCATGCACAAGATTGGTGCAGCCAACTGGGTCCCTACAAACCATAAATCAACCATCTCTACAGGATTGGGGAGATTCATTTATGTTGTTGGAACCAGGACTGAATTTGACTATGGCAGGTATATTTTTGATCAAACTTTAAAACATGCTGGAAGCTATGCTGTTAAAGGCCCTATTGCCTTTCCCTCCCTCCTATGTGGAATTATCCTTGCTCAGTACCCTGGCATCCTGGTGGAAAGAGATACTGCTTGCAAAAGAGCTCCTGCTCTTGGGTTACACTACAAGCTATTTCAGGGATCTCATGTTCCTGACATTATCATAACATCAGCTGAGACATCAACTGTAAAAACTCAGTCCAAGACATCTGATGTTATAGCTGTATTGAAAGAGACCTGCAAAGAGCTGGAGACAAGGAAAAAGACTCTAGAGAACCTAATTGCCAGATTAGAACAGGAGGAGACTGAAGGAAACAGAAGGGAAGAGGGTGCTGCTGAAGATCAGCTCAATGCTGAAGAAAGTAGCTCCTCTGAAGATGACAATGCTTAAAGTTTGGTGGAGTTCACAAGCCTGATGCTGGTTCCTGTTGATGCAAGTGATTTCAGTTTTTCTTGTTGTTTTTATTACTCATTTTGGATAACTGTATAACATATAAGTACATGTATCTTTGGCCCATTTGTGGCTAAAGAGGGGGAGATATTTTGTGTTAATTACTTGGTAGACATTATATTTTTCTACAGACATATTCATTCTGCTGCTCTATATTCTCTGATTGCTTAGGGGTTTTAGCCAAAAATCTGCCAAAGGGGGAGTTTATAAGTGTTTAGTTATTGGCATGTATTTTTGGTAAAACCAGGTGTGTGAATGTCATGACTGATGTCATAACATTCTGGATTATTAGGTACTTTATGCAGAAAAAGTATGGCATACAGTAGCTACTGTTTATGAGTGTGTATCTGAGCATTTTGCAATGATCACATTTATTGCCTTCTACCAAAATTAGTAAACAGGAATTCTGATGTCATAACAAATGTTAAGACATCCTGTACTGATCTAACAGTTATGCAGTTTGGTTAATTCTGAGATTTTTCAGGAAGTTGGTTCATTCCTTCCAGAACAGAATCTCGCGTGGTCTTTAAGTTAACCTAGCTCAACCCTAATCTGGTTGATAAAGTCTTGTGACCAAGTCTTGAGGTTAACCCTAATTAACCCTAGCTTTTCGTGGAAGCCCTAACTGAAGAAACAGCTGCATATATATTCAACAGGAAAGCTGATTGGGAAGTAACTCTTTGACTGAAGATCAATTAGGAGCTGTATAGTTTTAACTGCTGTAATCCAAGCAAGTATCATTGTGATAAGTGACTTGGAATAGGTTTTGATTGTAAGGGTTTTTTTTGTATCACTCAAAGCTTTGAAGCAAGAGTGTTTGTGTCTCTTGACTAAAGCTTTGAAGCAAAGTCAAGTTAGGTTTATGTATCACTCAAAGTTGTGAAGCACGAGTGTTTGTGTTACTTGATTAAAAAGCTGTGAAGCATAATCAAGTGTATGTTCTGAAGAGTGTCTTCATTATTTCATTAGTCAAATTGTTTTAAGTATCACTGCTGTGATTGGGGGGGAGTGAGTAGGAACTCAGGTTTAAGTTGAACTTAGATTGAAGTTGCATTGGGTAGGTCTTAAGTGAAGGAGATAAACTGGTTGGTTTATTCCTGAATTAATATCTCTTATAGTGGATTTCCTCCCTGGCTTGGTAGCCCCCAGAGTAGGTGTTGTTTCAAACTGAACTGGGTAAACAATTGACTGTGTTCTTTACTGTTTTTATTTACTGTCTTATAGAAAGTCAGATACGGTGTCATAACATTCACTGTGACATTGAGTATCTTCTGCCATAATTTCACAAAGTTTCAAGCCTTGATTCTAATCTTTGCCCAGTCAATTGGACAGTTGACCTAGAAATCAGTTGTATTGGGGAAAAAGTCAATTATGGTCAATTGACAGTCAAACCTCATGATTTTTGACCCACATCAACATTATGAACTCATATGAACCATTTGGTCAAGTTTGGATCACAAATTCCACAAGAAATTTGATCAAATCACCAAAAGGGCAAAATGGTCATTTTTAGGGTTTTGACTGCACAAAGGCAATTTTTGACTGTTTGACCTAGCCAATGGCAAACCAAGCTCACATATGGACTCAAGGACCCAATGGCATTGTCTTGACATGTTGAACAAGTTCAAAAGATCCCAAATGCACAAGATTGACAGATGAATTTTCCAGTCAACTGAGCCAAATTTGATTGTATACTGAAAAGTCAAACTTTGACTTTTTGGTCAAAATCAAGTGTCAAGATTCATTTTTCATCAAGACATGTCAAATTATGAAACTTGTTCATCAAGAAATCAAAAATCACAAATTAGGGTTTGAAATGAAGAAATTTCATAACTTAGAATTTTTCTAAGTTATGAAAATCCCAAATTTTTTCCTAACTTTGTCCCATTTTTTCATCAAGATACATTTGGATTCAAGGGAAACTCAAAACATGAAAGTTGTAGTCCATTGAAAAATCTACAACTTTGATTCACAAAGTTTCCTCAAAAGAAGCTTGTAGCTCAAGTTATGATTTTTGGAACAAGGGTGCAAAACATTCTTAACTTAGAAAATTTTTGACCTATTCTAGGCAGGATTTTTGCCTAACTTCAGTGCCACTCTTCACATGCTTCCACTTGGAATTTCAATTTTCATTAAAAAGATAGATTGTATTACACATTCCAAGCTTTCCAAAATGTCCAAGAACTTCTCAAACACCCTTGTGGTTAGGGAGAATCGAATTTGTCAATATGGGCAAAAGTCACTTTGATTCATGGCCAAAGGCATGTTCATAACTTGTGCATTTTCAAACTCAGCATATGCAAGCTACATTACAGGCCTCTAATATCATTTACACTCAAAAATTAAATGCTAAACCATTGTGCCAAGATATTATTCTACGCATTTGGTCATTACATGAAGGATTAGTCCATAATTAGAAAAAGCACTTTATCCATTCTTGTAAAGCATGGCTTTATGTCAAGTTTACAATCTAAGAGGTACAGGCCATATCTTTGGGCACAAGTTCAGGAACTAATCACACTGATCAAGACTCAAATGTGCAGCATAGATGGAGAGTAGTACATGCCCGCATTATCCATACACACTTCCTTACTTATCAAAGAAGCAACTTGGCAAAAGGGGTCCAACATTGAGTTCCTGTCAACACAAGCCTAAGCAAACATTGTGAACACATTCCATACTCCTCAAGTAACCTAAAACACGACCAAGCCATCCTCAAGACTCCCTCATTCATCAAAACACAGTTTTGTGGCAAAACAGGGTATCTTCTGCATATTGACTTCCACAATTCATTTCCCTCGTGCGTTTTCATCCAAACCACCTCAAACACATTCAATAACATCCATACAAGCTATCCCCAACCTTAGATACAGACTGTAACTGCCATAGCATAGTTTGCCATTTTCATTTTTCTCTCTTGCAGGTTGACTTCCATGGAGTGATTCAGCAAGATTCAAAGCACACCAAGCATTGGAGAAGCATCCCTGAACTTCAAGCAAGCTGTACAAGTCCTCACATTGCCTTGAAAGTGCCTCCATTGTCATACACGATCCAAGCTGAACAGGTAAGTTTTTGAACTTCTATCTCTCTATCCAGGCATAGTTAGGTTTAAGTTTGTGAAGAAAATATGTTCTAATCATAGCCCTGAAGCCATCCATATAGTTACTTTTCATTTATATTATGTGTGCTAAAAGTATTTTGAATCTGAACATCTGAAAAAAAACTAGGTCAGGAATTAGGGGAGAAGAAATTCTCTCTCATTTCTGAGAGTTAGATTAAGTTCTTGGTATGTATGGATTCATGGTTTGATGCTTGATATTTTTTATGTTATGAGTTTGTGCTAAAAATCAAAGAATCAAGAGATAGCAGGGAAACGATAAAGGGCGCGTTTTCTTGTTTGAATCTGGCCAGAGGTTGAAGAAAAAGTCTTTTGGGCTGGGCTTGGTTCTTTTTTCTTTTTGCACCACTGTTTCACACACACACCCCCTTGGCCCATTGTATTTATTTTTTTATCATTTTTTGACTTTTTCTTTTTGTTTCTGACTTCTTATTTTTTGTTAAGATATAAAAAACATTAAAAAATATTTTTCACCCTTTTTTGTATTTTTTAGGCATTTATTTGTTTCATTTAGTTCTATATGTAAATAAACATGCATAATATTTTTGTTTAAAATAACTAAAAATAATACATAATACAATTTATTTTCTGATTTCATTTTATTTTATCTTTTGAAAATATTTTATAAAAAATATACTTTTTTTGTAAAATAATAAATATTTTTATTTTTGTACATATTTAATATATTTAGTAAATAATAAATACTTATATATTTATTAGAATATTTAGGATAAAAAATGCAAAAATAATACATTTTTATTTTTATTAATATTTAACCTTAAAAAATACTTTTTTACAATATACTTTCTTTTTATTTATTTTTTTGGTACATAATTAATGAATATTGCATATAATAAATAATTAATACCTTTTATTTGCAAAATTAGGGTTTTGCCCTAAACATGAAAAATACCCAAAAATTATCCTTTTTATTTTTGTTTATTTGTCACATGAAAAACCCTTTTACATACATATAAAAATCATTTTTTGCATCTTGCATATTTATTTAATTTTATTTAATTATTGTACAATTAAATACCTTGTAAATTCCATTTGGATTGTAATAGTTTAGATTTAAATTTCTTGCTAAATATCCCCATTTGAACATTTGTACCCCCCATCCCATAATTATGTTGTAATAGTTTAGGACTTTAAATTTCGCATTTAAAAGCTTTCTGCCATGATAGAATTAGGGTTTGTATGCAAAAATCAACCAAACAATAGCTTGACCTAATTCAAAGATAACAAAGCATGAAAATGGACAACACCAATCACACTTGCACCCCTAGGGTTACTCCACTTGTTGCCTTCAATAATGGGCCATGTTGCATGTTAGGTATCTTTGGCAAAACAAAACAAATTCAAATGATCATAGTCCCTCGATGACGCTTTCAAAAGTTGCCTAAAAATGATCAAGTCCCTTAAAGGAAAAGTTGCCAAATACACTTGGCACCATTGCAATCATGGTCTAAACGATGACCCGCGCTCGTCCCGTTCACATCCTAACACAAGATTGTCCACCAAATACAATGGTGGAACAAAATTGTTAAAAGGGTTAAAAACATAGGAAAAATCTTTGAGTTAAATTTAGGAGTAAACAACTCTTGGTTACTTGCCAACTTGCAAAACAAAAACACTTGCCTATTTTTCAAAACCACACATCACAACATACTTTCAAAGCAACTTTCAAAAACATTGAAAACTTTTCAAAAGACATACACCTTTGTATACATCCCAACATGGATCATTACAAAGGTTGCCACCACATTGGCCTCTTTTCAAAACATTTTTCAAACTCACACACAAAGCACCATTTCAAACAATTGAAAGCACCATTTCAAACAATTGAAAATCAAGGCAAGTTGATCTAAGCAAGTAACTAAGAGCCCATGGATAACCATGGATAGAAAGGGTGCTAATACCTTCCCTTTATATAATCTACTCCCCGAACCCAAGAAAACATCTCAAAGGTTTTTGTTGTGCTTTTTAACCTTTCCTTAGGATAAAATAAAAAGTCGATGGCGACTCTTGCTCAACCGAAACATTTGCGAAAACAAACGCAAAACCTCAAGTCAGTTCTCCCACCGTAGCACACAAAGCATTAATGATTCCTGAAAATAGGGGATGGTGTAGAGATATAAAACAGTTACCCATACGACACGAGTCTTAATGCATCGAATCAACGCTTTAGTCTCTTCAAAATTTGAACACGTGTTCAGCCTTAGAATAAACTCTTCTGAGGAGATGACAAATGTTGATGTTGTGAGATGCACGCTTCTATCTTTGAAATGAATCATTTAGAAACTGTTCAGATCTTCTTAGATAGATCCTGATACAACTTTTCCTTCTAACTTCTGAAGAATTAGTGATCCGATGTTCATAAAAAAATACAAAATTATGAGGATTAACATACATAAATAAAAATATCATTCTGGACATAATTTCATGCTGAGATGTTTTAGAATGAAGTTAAACCTATCTTCAGAAAGGGGTTTAGTGAAAACATCAGCCCATTGATGGTCTGTGTCAATAAATTTTAATGAAATAATTCCTTTCTGAATATAGTTCCTAATGAAATGATCTTTTATTTCTATATGCTTAACCCTAAAATGTAAAATAGGATTTTTTTAATAAACAAATAGCAGAAGTGTTGTCACAGAGTATAGGAATGTTACTCTCAAATAGGTTGAAGTCTTCAAGTTGACTTTTCATCCAGAGCATCTGTGTGCTGCATCCAACTGCTGCTATATATTCAGCTTCAGTAGTTGATAATGCAATTATGGGTTACCTCTTGCTGGACCATGAGATAAGATTTTCTCCCAGAAATTGGAAGCTTCCAAAAGTACTTTTTCTTTCTATTTTGTCTCCAGCGAAGTCAGCATCATAGTACCCTACTAATTTATATTCTTTGGATTTTCTATAACAAAGACCAAGATTAGTAGTACCTTTCAGATACTTAAAAATTCGCTTGACCGTTGTTAAGTGAGATTCTCTAGGGTCTGATTGGAATCTAGCACACAGACATACACTATATAGAATACCAGGTCTTGAAGCTGTTAGATATAAGATAAAACCAATCATACCTCTGTAAATCTTATGTTCTACCTTCTTACTTACCTCTTCCTTTTCCATAATGCATGTGGGATGCATGGGAGTTTTGGCTGGCTTATATTCTGATAGGTCAAATTTCTTCAGAAGTTCTTTGACATACTTGCTTTGATGTATGTATGTTCCTTCTTGAGTTTGATTGATCTGGATGCCAAGAAAGAACTTGAGTTCTCCCATCAAGCTCATTTCAAACTACGCCTGCATAGATTTAGCAAATTCTCTTTCCAAAGAGGTTTTAGTAGATCCAAAAATAATATCATCTACGTAAATCTGACAAACTAGAATGTCATTTTTAAACAGTTTACAGAATAAAGTAGTGTCCACCTTCCCTCTAGTAAAGTCATATTCTAAGAGAAAACTACTTAGTCTTTTATACCAAACTCTAGGAGCTTGTTTCAGACCATATAGTGGTTTCTTTAGTTCATAGACATATTTTGGATGTTTTGAATTTACAAAACCAGGGGGTTGATGCACATAAACTTCTTTATCAATGTAACCATTTAACATCCATCTGATATAGAGTGATGCCATTATTTAAAGCAAAAGAAATTAAGAGTCTGGTAGATTCTAACCTGGAGAATGGAGCAAATGTTTCTATATAGTCTATCCCCTCTTACTGACTATAACCTTGTGCCACCAGCCGTGCTTTATTTATGATGACTTCTCCTTGTTCATTCAGTTTGTTTCTAAATACTCATTTGGTTCCAATGATGTTGAACCCTTTTGGTTTAGGAACCAAATCCCACACATTATTTATGGTGAATTGGTTTAATTCTTCCTACATTGCAAGTATCCAATCATTGTACAGAAGGGCTTCGTCAATGGAAATTGGCTTAATCAGAGACACTAATCCCATGAGAGATTCTTCAGAGTTTCTGAATGTAGATCTTGTTCTAATTGGGTCTTCTTTCTTTCCTAGAATTTTGTTTTCCGAATGAGCTAAGCTGCTTCTGGATTGTCTTTTCTGGAGAGGCTCTTCAGATGTTATTGTAATGTTTGTGATATCTTCTTCTGGAGATGACTGTGATTCTTTGTGAGAAACTTCTGATGCAATGTCTTCAGTACGTGTAAATTGGACTTCTATCTCTGCAAAAGATTTATATTGCTTTGACTTTTGAGAGCCAAGCTTATCATCAAATTTGACGCTGATGGAATCTTCTACAATTTGCGTTTCTATGTTATATACTCTATAGCCTCTTGAGTATTCAGAGTATCGTAACATGAGACACTTTTGTTCTTTAGAGTCAAACTTGTTCAGATGTTCTTTAGTGTTCAGAATAAAACAAGTACATCACAATGGATGGAAATAATAGATGTTGGGATTTCTGTTCTTCCACAGTTCATATGGAGTCTTATCCAGAATAGGTCTTATGGAGATTCTATTCTAAATGTAACATGCTGTGTTAATTGCTTCTGCCTAGAAGTTCTTATCAATGTTAGTCTCTTTAGTCATGGTTCTGGCCATTTCTTGTAAAGTTATGTTCTTTCGTTCTACAACTCCGTTTTGTTAAGGAGTTCTAAGACAAGATAAATAATGAGAGATGTCATTCTCATTAAAAAATATTTCAAATTTTTTGTTTTCAAATTCTCCACCATGATCACTTCTGACTTTAACAATTCTAAGATCTTATTCATTTTGGACTTGGTTACAGAAGGCAAAGAACACATAATGTGACTCGTCCTTGTGTCCAAACCCATTACTCATTGTTAACAGTCAATAGGCATTTTACATTCTTACTTTTTAGTTCAAAAAGTTTTATTTTGTAAATGTTGTTCTTTCTCTTTCCATTAAAGAGGACAAATCCATCTTTCTGACTAACTGCTTTGCATGACTTTTGATTGAAGATTATATCATAACCGTTACCACTTAATTGACTTATGGATAACAAGTTATGCATTAATCCATCTACTAAAAAAACATTAGTTATAGAGGGAAGCGTATCATTACCAATAGTTCCAGAGCCAATAATCTTCCCTTTCTGATTGCCTCCGAAACCTACGTAGCCTCTAGATTTAAGCTCCAGGATTTGGAACATATGCTTTCTTCCCATCATGTGTCGAGAGCATCCAGAGTCCAGGTACCAATATTGGTGTTTCAGTCTTGTTGTTAAAGATAACTACAACATAGACAATTTTATCCTTAGGTACCCATATCTTTTTGGGTCCTTATTTGTTAGAGTTACCAAAATTCTGTTTGAATTTTAGTTTAGCAGAAAAAGCATTACTAGTATACTTTATGTCATGTGTGTGCCCATAGGTGAAGTGAGAATACATAGGTGTGCCTTTAATGACCATATCCTTAAATTTCTTAGGTTTAGATACTTTTCCCTTGTATCTTATTCCTTTTTTTCCATTTCTGCTAACTCCATAGATCATTGAAGCCATCTTGCTTCTATATATGTTTTTAGAAAGAAAATTTTGAAAGTTATGATCATATTACTTTATGATCTTATCAGAGTTACTAGGAACTTTTGAGATAGTTTCTTTCTGAGTATTTTGTAAATTATTTTTTAGTTTAGAAATTGTTTCTTTCAACTCAGAGTTTTCTGATCTCAGTTTCTTAGTTTCTTTAGACTCAGAAACTAGATCCTTTTTCAGGTTCTTGTTTATGACTTGAAGTTTCTAATATCTTTCAAGAATTTTTGACAGTCTCTTCTAATTGGGATCTAGAGAAGTTATAAAACACCTCTTCTTCCTCTGAGTGTGATTCTGGTCCGGATAATCCAGTGTCTTCTGATATGTTGGCCATTAGGGATATGTTGGCTCTTTCATCTTTTAATTCTGTTTCAGCTTCAGAAGAGTCTGAGCCGTCCCATGTTTCCATGAGGCTTTTCTTATTTTCCTTAAAGAACTTATTTTTAGGTTTCTCTTTTTGAAGATTTATACAGTCGCTTTTGTAATGCCCATGTTCATTGCATTCGTAGCAGATAATGTCTTTGTTGCTTAACTTTCTGTTTCCAGAAGATGGTTCAGAATGATTTCCTGTTCTTCTGGAATTTCTGAACTTCCTTTGCCTGTACTTCCATAGCTGATTGAATTTTTTGGAGAGAAGAGACAATTTGTCTTCTTCTGATGAGGATCCACAATAGTTTTCCTCTTTTTCCTGTAAAACTTTCGATTCATATTTTTTGTTAGATTTAAGAGCTAAAGACTTACCTTGCTTCTGGGGCTCATCTTCTTCTAACTCTATCTCATGACTTCTCAGGGAGCTGACAAGTTCTTCAAGAGAGATTTTGTTCATATCTTTGGTCAGTTTATGAGTTGTGACCATGGGTCTCCATTTCTTGGGTAAACTTCTGACGATCTTCTTTACATGGTCAGTAGTTGAGTACCCTTTATCCAGAACTTTTAACCCAACAACCAGAATTTGAAACCTTGAGATCATTGTTTCAATGGTTTCATCTTCTTCCATTCTGAAGGCTTCTTACTTCTGAATGAGCGCAAGAGCTTTGGTTTCTTTGACTTGCGTGTTGCCTTCATGCGTCATTCTCAGGGAGTCAAACATGTGTTTAGATGATTCTCTATTTGTGGTCTTCTCATACTCTATGTATGAAATAACACTCAAGAGAATAGTTCTAGCCTTGTGATGATTTCTGAAATCTCTCTTTTGATGATCTGACATTCTTTTTCTGTCAATCTTCTGATCGCTTTCATCAATATGATGTATGTACCCATCAGTCACCATGTCTCAGAGATCAACGTCATGAGCTAGAAAGAAACTTTTGATTCTGTCTTTCCAGTAATTAAAGTTCTCACCATCAAAAATAGGAGGTTTGCCGTTGATTCTGTCTTTCTCATCATGGTAGTCATTGTTGATGTTTTGACTTGGTCCCACCATGGTGTTTTTCTTGCTTGGATATTTTTCTGACACAATTAAGTGCTTGTACTCAGAACCAGGCGCTCTGATGCCAATTGAAGAATGGAAAAACACAAGAAGGGGGGTTTGAATTGGGTTTTTTAAAACTTAAATGAAAGAACATGTTGGTTATCCTGGTTCATTTAAACTCAAACTACTCCAGTCCACCCGCCAAGGTGATTTCGCCTCTCTCAACAAGGTCTTAATCCACTAGTCAAACTTGATTACACAGCTACTAAGACAACCATCAAAGTCTTCTTGAGTTTAAACCACAATCCAGTTTTCTCAAGGAAATACACTAAAAAATATTCAAGAGAGTGTACACAATTTTTTTCTAATAAAATAGTATCACAAGTGATGTTTTACACAATTTAGATTTAGGACATTTGAAGATGATGAAGATAACTTCTTTGCCGTGCGTGAAAATTGTGAATTATTTCTCCTTCAAACTTTGTTTAAATAGGCGATGCATGTAGTAGATTTTGGAATGTTGATCAATGATAATTAAAGAGATTTCCAAAAATAGAGATCCTTGTTCCCTTTCAGCCGTTACTTTTGAAATGGAAATAATTGAATTGTAACGCTTCAGAACATGCTTGCTTCAGAAGATGAAAGTTACTGTTGCTTCTTTCTAGAACTTTATGGATCAGAAACACAGAGTCCTGTTTGTAGCATTAGAACTTCTTTGAGATATGTATATTATCATAGTTGAAATATCTATTTAACTTATCTTCTGTACTTCTTCCATCAGAACTTCTCTGCAAAATAAAATACAAATTTAGGGAGCATAATTGTTCTTTGAGTGTTTGTTATCATCAAAACTCTTACAAGGGTTGTAGAATCAAACTATGTTCTAACAATTCAATCTCAATCAAGAGTGAAGTAATATTGTTTCAATTTCTCCTTGAATGTAAGATTTTCCTTAATGCATGTTACTAGTTTACTTCCAAAAATGTGTGACACTTCTTAAAATATGAAAACCATGAATGTTCGTTTCCAAAAAATTTCAATTGAAAACCATTGTGCGTTCTTGATTCATACGCTTATAATGACTTCATGTATTAATTCTTTCACATTTGTACAACTTTGTTCTTATTATGCAAGCATGCACGTTTGTTTATTCTTTATTTCTCGCACTTGTGCTTGAGTTATTTGTATGCATGATTTTTTGCTATATTTACTTCTTGTTGTCTTGGTTAAATGGAAAGAAAATGTATTCATTATGGTTTTAGTAGAGACATATTCTTATTTCTATGCTAGGCACATGCATGTGTGGCATCAAGAGTCCCATTATGAAGCGTTACGTGATCGTGACGCTACAAAATCAACTTGATCATACTGCTTGTTTATTTTATATAAATTGCATTACATTTGTTGTAATGCTTATTGCCCATTATTTAAAATTTTGCATCATTATATATATATATATATATATGGGGATATGTAATTGTTGTTCTTCTATGCAAAATAGCCTCTAAATGATATCCTAGTATTTTTATGGAACTATGATACTTCTCACGGTTTTCTATCTTTCTTTTTGATGTTGTCAAAGGGGGAGAAGCAAATGCGGGTCGAAGTAGAGAAGCACAAAGTCATGGGAGCTTTCTAATACATGAAATGCATTGTCGTCGCAAGTTTTGCCATCATTATAAAGGGGGAGCCTTCTACTACATGTGTCGACACATCCGCTTTTCAGGTCAACACATGTAATTTATTTTTGAAGTTTGTAGCTTCTGTAAGTCTTAGGTCGACACATGCATTACATAGATCGACACATACTGAAGCAATTCTGAAATTGCAGAAATTATTATTTTATGTATCGACACATTCGTTTTTCAGGTCGACACATTTTCTAGCATTTTAATGCATGTAGCCTCTGTCTCAGTCCGGTCGACACATAGACCTATACATGTCGACACATGCAGCATAAAAATTAAGCATGTGTCGACACATACTATATATAGGTCGACACATACTTATTATTTGGTCAATTTTTTCAAATCTTTTTAATTCAGAATTTGTCTTTTTTCCCCTAAAAGTTCCAAAACTATAAATACTTATTCATGCATCATTCATAACTTGGTCAAACCATAAAGTTAGCCTACTTTTCTCTTCATCTTTAACCTCTAATCTATGCATACACACTGACATTATATTGTGATGATGTTCCATTGGGGTACCATCTAGACGAGGATTGATAGTGTCCAATTGAGTATTGGGTTGAGCTTTGTAGGGGTCTTCATCCAGGAAAATCACGGTGTTGTACCCCAAAATTTGCCCTCCCATTTCCTCAACATTTTCTCATCACAAGACCCTTGAAGATCAAGATCCAGTTAGGGTTTCCTCTGCTCAAGACTTCTCCTTGCACTGTGGACTCAAATTAGGGTTTGTGTTTGCCCAAGGATGTTTTGACCTAAAATGCCTAAGATGACTTTCATGCTTCATATTGGACTCCCAAGTTTATCCATACCAAGTTTCAAGTCTTGATTCCAAGTTTTGCCCAGTCAATTGGACAGATGACCTAGAAATCAGCTGTATTGGGGAAAAAGTCAACTGTGGCCAATTGACAGTCAAACCTCATGAAATTTGACCCACATCAACATTATGAACTCATATGGACCATTTGATCAAGTTTGAATCACAATTCCATAAGAAATTTGATCAGATCATCAAAAGGGCAAAATGGTCATTTTTAGGGTTTTGACTGCACAAAGGCAATTTTTGACTGTTTGACCTAGCCAATGGCAAATCAAGCTCACATATGGACTCAAGGACTCAATAAAATGATCTTGACACATTCATCAAGCTCAAAAGATCCCAAGTGCACAAGGTTGACAGTTGAATTTCCCAGTCAATTAATCAATTTTGACTGTATACTGAAAAGTCAAACTTTGACTTTTTGGTCAAAATCAAGAGTCAAGATTCATTTTTCATAAAAACATGCCAAATCATGAAACTTGTTCACCAAGAAATCACAAAATGCAAATTAGGGTTAGAAAATGGAATTTTTCATAACTTAGAATTTTTCTAAGTTATGAAAAACCCTAATTTTTTCCCAACTTTGCCCCATCTTTTCACCAAGATCCATTTGGATTCAAACAAAAGTCAAAACATGAAAGTTGTAGCTTGTTGCATAATCTATAACTTTTATTCACAAAGTTTTCTCATTTGAAGCTTGTATCTCAAGTTATAATTTTTTGAATAAGGGCACTAAACCATTTTTAACTTAGTGAAATTTCAACCTATTTTGACAAGGTTTTCTACCCCACTTCAAGGCCATTTTCCATACCCTTCCACTTGGAATTTTAATTTGCATTTCAAAGATGGATTGTAGTACACATTCCAAGCTTTCCAAAATGTCCAAGAACTCATCAAACAACCTCATAACTTGAGAGATTCGAATTTCACAAGTTGGCAAAAATTCACTTTTGTTCTTAACCAAGACATGTTCATAACTTTGCAAATTTGAACTCAGCTTGCTTTATGCTTGATTACAGGTCCTTGAACCATTCCATACTCAATAATTTAATGCATATTCAATGTGTTAGAGTGTTGTTCTTTGAGTGCAAGCATTGTATGCAAGATTAATCCTAAACTAGATAAAGTGAACTTTCCATTTTTGAAAAGATTAACTTTATGTCCAATTGCAAATCAAGAAAGTACATGGAAAATCTGCTTGGCACAAGATTATGTGCATAACACACTGATCAAGAGAGGATTATGCAGCACATTAGGGGGTCCTCTACTGACCTAGAAAGCCAACTTGCTTTTGTTTGCTTCAAGTTAAAGAAAAGTCCATAACTTGTGCCATCTCTCATCTCAGCTTAAGCACATAAGAAAGAAGTTATCAAACACCTTACACATAACATATCCAAGCTTTGACACGAGTCCTTAACCTCTCAAGCACCCTCCATCTCAGAATCACCTTGAAACTGCTCAAACAGGGCAACCCCTGCAGATTGAGTGCTATCTCTCAATCCCTTCAAGCATTCTTGCCCAAACCTGTTCCTCTACCTTCCTTACAACCTATGCAAGCTAACCATGACTTAAAACCTGACCTGTAATCCCTCTAACAGCTTCCACCATTTCCATTTTTTCCTTTTGCAGGTGAAGTTCTATAGCTTGATACAAGAAGTTACAAGACAAAGTAAGCATTGAAAAAGCATCCCTGGACCTCAAGGAAGCTTTTCCAATCATTACCTTGCACTAGAAGTTCCTCATTCTCTAGATAGAAGTTCAGCTGCACAGGTAAAACTTTGAACTCGTATCTCTCTTATCATGCATCTTTAGTCTTAAGTTTGTGAAGAAACAAGGTTCTACTCATAGCCCTGAGCATGTACATATCTTTACATTTCATTTCTTTTACCTGAGTAGAGAGAATTTGTAGTTTGAAAATGGCAGAAAAATTAGGTTAGGATTTGGGGGAGGAGAAATTCTCCCTCATCTTAGAGAGTTAGGTCAAGTTCCATACATGGTTAGAACCGTCTCTTCATGCTGAACATTTGTTGTGTTATGAGTTTTTGCTGAAAAGCCAGGAATCGAGAGTTGGACATTGAAGAACAGGGGCGCGCGTTTTTTTGAATTTTGTTGCTGGAGGTTGAAGACAGTGTTCTTTGGGCTGGGCCTGTATATCTTTTCTTATTCACACCACTTAATTGCTATTACACCCCCTGAGCCCATTTGCTTTGTTTTTATTCTTTTTTGACTTTTTCTTTTTTGATTGACTTTGTTTATTTTTTCTCATGGCATTAAAAAAATAAAAATATTTTTTCCATCATTTTTTGAATATATGGCATATTTATTTGATTTATTTCTTTTGTTTGTATATAAATATTATATGTATACTATTATTAGAATAAATAGAAAAATAGTGTAAATACATTTTTTTTATTTTTATTTACCTTCTGAAAATATTCCACACAAAAAATACCTTTTTATTTATTTTATTAAATATTAAATATTTTGCACACAATGCATATTTAAGAAATTAATATATATATATAGATATATGTTTATTAATATATTTAAGCTAAAATATAAAAATACTTGAATTTTTCATTTTTTATTAATATTTGATACAAAAATACTTTTTTCATAATATACTTCATTTTATTTGATTTCTATAAATAATAAATAAATATTTGTATTAAATTAGATAATAATACATTTTCTTTAAAATTAGGGTTTTTGCCCTAAATTCAAAATACTCCAAAAAATAATATAATTTTTATTTTTCTCTTTTACATAAATAATATTTTTTTTTTCATACATATACAAAACATTTCTTTTGCATCTTGCATTCTTATTTAATTTTTGTACATTGATTAAATTGCAAATATTCAAAATGATGTAATAACTTAGATTTAAATTCTTGTCAATATCCGCATTTGAACATTTGTACCCCCCTTCCCATATTTGGTTTTGTAATAGCTTAGTAAATTTAATTTCGCACTCTATTGCTTTCTAATGATAACATGTTAGAATTAGGGTTTGTATGCGAAAAAACGATAAAAAATAGTTATGACCTAATCTCAAGATAAAACAAGCATGAAAATGGACACACAAGTCACACTTGCACCCTCTAGGATACTCCACTTTGTTGCCTTCAAATAAATGGGCCATATTGTATGTTGAACTTCTTTGGGCAAAGCAAACAATTTGAATGATCATAGTCCCTCGACAAAACTTTTCAAAACAAACAAAAACAAATGATCAAGTCCCTTAAAGAAATTGCCCAAAGACATTTAACGCCGTAGCAATTATGGTCTAAACGATGACCCGCGCCTGTCCCTTTCACATCCTAACATAAGATTGCCCACCAAATATAATGGTGGAACAAACTTGTTAAAAGGGTTAAAACATAGCAATAATCTTTTGAGAAATTTAGGAGTAGATAATCTCTTAGTTACTTGAATCAAACTTGCAAAACAAAACACTCGCCTAATTTCAAAACCACACATCACTACATTTTCAAAATGACTTTCAAAAACAAATGAAAACCTTTTCAAAAGATGTACATCTTTGTATACATCCCCACATGGATCATTATAAAGGTTGCCACCACATTGGCCTCTTTTCAAAACATTTTCAAACCCACACACAAAGCACCATTTCAAACCAATTGAAAAAACAAAAGGCAAGTGATCTAAGCAAGAAACTAAGAGCCCATGGATAACCATGGATAGAAAGGGTGCTAATACCTTCCCTTTCTATAATCTACTCCCCGAACCCAAGAAAACATCTCAAAAGGTTTTTTGCTGTGCTTTTTAACCTTTCCTTAGGATAAAATAAAAAGTCGGTGGCGACTCTTGCTCAACCGAAACATTTGCGAATACAAACGCAAAACCTCAAGTCAGTTCTCCCACCGTACCACAGAACTGGCGACTCTGCTGGGGAAAGTATTCTAAAAGTGGAGTAACCTTAGGGTTTAGATCACCTTTGTTTTCAATTGTTTGCTTTGTTTGCTTTTATATTTGTGGGCTTTGCATCGGAGTTTCATAGATCATAACCCGGATCTGGGAAATACCCTTTTTAGGTAGCATAATCTGTGAGGGACCTGTCCGGCGTAGACCGACATGGGTGAAGCAGTGGCTACGTTGGTGTGGCATCTTAGTCTGTACCTATATCCCTTGTGTTGCAACGGGGAGAATATAGGTCTTCTAAGGGGTCATTAAACACCAACCAACCTTAGAACCCTAAATTGACCAACTTGGCTATTAGGACAGTAGCAGTATGCTACACTCATTGAGGCTAAACTCTCGAGATGGTTCTGGCCGCGAGAAAAGATTGCGATGCTGGAGTTATGACCGATTGAGGGTAGCCAATGATTTGAGATCCTCTAGAACCCGGTTACTTTTGATAAGACAGGTTTTAACCGACAAAACCAAAAGAGGGTAATACCTGAAACTCAGGCTGGCCTGAAACCTAAGGGTGTCTTGTGTGACTTGTGTGCCTTATTTGCCTATGTGAATACTTGTGGTGTGGTTCATCATAGCATCATGCCATCATACCATTGCATGCATCTTGTATAAAAGGCTAACCCATTTCAAAGACAAAAAGGTTTCATCTTTGCTCTGTTTTGTAGGACATCATGATGCCCGTGCGTAGAAATACTGTCCGGCTCAACTTTGTTCAACCACCAGTTTTACTCAAGGATCTGGTTGGAAGGATTCCAAACACTACCTCCTTCATCAACAGACATGGTTCTCTCCTTGGCTTGGTCACTGCAAAATGGGACCAACAACTGATAAGTGTTCTGACCCAGTTTTATGACCCTCTGTACCATTGTTTCACCTTTCAAGACTTCCAGCTGGTTCCTACCCTGGAAGAATTTTCTTATTTGCTTGGGATTCCTGTCTTGGAACAAACTCCATTCACTGGTTTGGAAAAGACTCCTAGGCCTGAAGAGATTGCTGCAATTCTCCCCTTGACCAAGGAAGAGGTATTGTCCAACTGGGAAACTAGAAATGGGATCAAGGGCTTTTTGGTCAAATTTCTGGTTGGCAAGGCTAATGATTTCTGGAATGACTTGGACTTCAAGGCATACGAGGATATTCTGGCTCTTTTGATCTATGGTCTGGTATTGTTTCCAAACCCTGACACTTTTATCAGTATCCATGTTATAAGGATCTTCATGTCTCGGAATCCGGTACCCACTCTTTTGGGTGATATTCTACAACAACTCTATGCTCGTACTGCTCGAAAACGGGGGACTCCGTGGTGCTGTGCTCCTTTGCTAGTAAGGTGGTTTATTTCGCACCTTCCTAGGTTCGTGCTGAAGAATGAAGAAGGAAAAGGTTGGGCTCGGAGGTTAATGTCTCTCACTGATAATGACATCACCTGGACTCTCAGGGGTTTGGATGAGGTAGCTGTTATTGACCGTTGCGGAGAATACCCTAATTTTCCGTTGATTGGTATCCAAGGAGGAATCTCTTACAATCCGTGCTTAGCTCTCCGTCAGTTTGGAAGAGCCAGAGGAGATGGGCCTCATGAAATGCTGGTTCCTCACTTCCATTTTGAGTTTCAGGCAGACAGTGACAAACTACGCCAGGGATTCATTAGAGCTTGGGACAAAATCCACAAAGCCAACCCACATGAGCTGGGACCAAAGACTTCCCTGCCTTTGAAACCCTATTGCAAATGGGTCCGCATCCGTGCTCAAAGGTTAGGTATGCCCTACGAAGCTGTTAGACCTCTCATTCTTGAGTCTCCTGATGAAGATGGGGTTCCTCCAACTGTCCTCCCTCCTCAGATACCTACTGATTTTGACACCATGAAGAGATCTTGGGCGCAGCTAAAGGAAGAACGGGATTTCTATCGGGAAAAGTTCAACGAGCAGGAACGGAAGATCCAGAGGCTGACTAAGCAATTGGAGGAAGAACGGGTCCTGAACAACTACATCAGCACTGAAAAGAGGAGGCCATGGGAGCATTGATGAGCTTTGGATGTTTCCTTTTATAGCTTTATTTCCTTTCCAGTATTTTTCATTCCTGTAATGCCTAAGGGCAAATTGTTGAACAATTGAAAATTTTAATCTAATGAAGTGTGTTTCCCTTTTTGTCTACAAAGTTGAATCTTGTTTGTCTTTGAAAACATAAAGCATACGCATTTCATTGCACCATATGCATAGCAGGTACCCTTTTTCACAGGTTGCTTAATTTTCTTCGCTGTTTGTGTGCACATTCATCATGAATCCAGACTCATCCAGTGAGCAAGCAATCAAGGCCCTCCAGGCCCAAAATGCACAGTTTCAAGAGATGGTCCTAAGCCTAGCCCAAGGACAGCAAGAGTTGAAGACTCTACTCCTGAAGAAGAAGAAGAGGACTGTGTTGTTCAATACCGGACGCAGATTTGGGAACACACTCCATAATGAAGCTGATCCAACTACTTCTTCTGCTGAGAAAAACAGTCCCCAAGGGGGAGGGGCTCCTAGTCCCGCAGTCTCCGACAACGAGATGGACTATAACGACGAACAATACCCACCTGCTGCCGACAGATACAAGCAATTGGAGGACCGCTTAAGCGCCATGGAAATTCAGAATGTGCCGGGACTGGATTTCGGAGATTTGGGGTTATCTTCTGGGGTAGTAATTCCACACAAGTTTAAGGCGCCTGCCTTCGCCAAGTATGATGGGGTCTCCTGCCCAAAGCTGCATCTGAGGTCGTACGTAAGGAAGATCCAACCTTATACGGCGGATAAGAACCTCTGGATTCACTTCTTCCAAGATAGTCTCTCGGGGTCACAGCTTGAATGGTTCTACCAATTGGATGGAGCTAGCATCCGACACTGGGAAGATTTGGCAACCGCATTCTACAGACAATACCAATACAATTCTGATCTCGCTCCCACGCGTACCCAACTTCAGGGTATGTCTCTAGGAACGGGTGAAGGGTTCAAAGAGTACGCTCAAAAATGGAGAGATTTGGCTGGCAGGGTGCAGCCTCCATTGACTGATCGAGAGCTGGTTGATATGTTTCTAGGGACGTTGTCTGGTCCGTTTTTCAATCATTTGGTTGGTAACTCCTCCGCCGGGTTTACAGATATGATATTAACGGGAGAAAGAATTGAAGCTGGCATCAGGTCAGGCAAGATCCAAAAGGCTGCCTCCACAAGTGCTGAGAAGAGGCCGTTTAAGAAAGAAGCAAGTGCCGTCTATGGTCCTAGAAGACAAGTCAAGCCCGAAAGTCGCCAAGCCGTCAATGCTTTGGTCATCTAGAAACCTGTTGCTGCTCCTCAGCAGTACAATCAACAAAGAAGCGAAAGGCCCAAGAGGCAGTATACCCGACTGAGTATGACCTTATCTCAAATTTTACCCCAACTGTTATCCACCAACCTGGTGACCCTCAAAGAAGCTCCTAAGGTCGTCAACACTGCGTCTCCTAAGTATAACCCAAATGCCCGGTGTGCTTATCATTCTGATAGTCCCGGGCACACTACTGATGATTGCTGAGCCTTGAGAAACAAAGTGCAAGATCTGATCGACGCAAAGGAAATTCAGTTTGAAGCGCCGGAGAGACCAAATGTTGTAACTGCTCCTATGCCCCAGCATAGAGTAAATGCCATTGAGGAAGAATCGTATGCTGTTTCGGTGAATGAAGTTGTCACCCCTCTGAAGACCGTTAAGAAGAACCTACTGCGGGCCGGTTTATTTCCGGGTTGCAGTGAAGGTTGCCTGTTCTGTGCTGTTTCCCTGTCTGGTTGCCCTTTGCTGAGGTTAGGCGTCCAAAGCCTAATGGATAGCAAGGAGATTCAGTTTAAGAAGTCTGCTGTTCAGTTGGTTCCGATAAAAGAAATTTCTGTGGTTACCATCTTCAAAAATCCAATCAAGGCTCCCCCGAAGAAGCCTGTTCAAATCATGACTGTTGCACCTGTGATTATTACTGTCCCGGGGCCTCTCCCCTACGTGTCTGATAAAGCTGTCCCCTGGCATTATGGGGCAGACGTGTATGCAAATGGAATCAAACAAGAATTCGACGCTGGCGCCAGTATCTGCGATATCACTGGTCCAGCCAAGGTCACCCGCAGTGGCAGGCTCTTCTCGCCTGACATTGCACCGCCCGCTATTCGAAAACCCCTCCTTATAACACCCACAAGTTTACCTGTTCCTGTTGCTGATCAAGTTGTTTCCCCTGCCGCCGAGTCATCTAATGCTCGGGGCAAAGGGGTTGAAGAAGAGCCTGCCCGGATGGAGGCACCAATACCCATAAATGCTGAAGCCTCCCAACAAGAAATGGAGGAGATCCTGAAAATAATAAAGAAAAGTGATTTCAATGTTGTCGAGCAGCTGGGGCATACACCCTCCAAGATCTCCCTGCTCTCCTTATTGCTATGCTCCGAGGCCCATGCTAAGGCCTTGATCTCATTTCTCAAGACGGCCCATGTACCGCAGGAGACGTCTGCAGTCCAGTTCACTGATTGCATAGCAAATCTGACAGCAGACAATGGCTTGGGTTTTTCAGATGCTGACCTGACCGCGAAGGGAAGAGACCACAACGATGCCCTGCATGTCTCTATCGAATGCAGGGGCACTACTCTGGCGCATGTATTGGTGGATACTGGTTCTTCCTTGAATGTCCTACCAAAAAAGGCTTTAGACCGTCTGGATTATGAAGGCCTGGAATTGAAGCCCAGCAATATCATCGTCAGGGCCTTTGACGGTTCAAAAAGGATGGTTTATGGAGAGGTTAACATCCCTATTCGTGTGGGCTCTCAGGTGTTCGACTCTACGTTTTATGTGATGGATATACGTCCGTCGTACTCTTGTCTACTGGGTCGACCTTGGATCCATAAAGCTGGGGCAGTGACCTCTACCTTGCACCAGAAGCTAAAGTACCCTGTCAGAGGGAAGATCGTCACTGTGCAAGGAGAAGAGGAGTATATGGTGAGCCATTTGAATTCCTTCAGATACATTGAGATGGATGGGGAGTTTATTGAAACCCCCTTTCAGCATTTCGAGGAGGTGCATCCAATTTCAGCAGCAGCAGAAACAACAGTCGAAGAGAATGTTTCCTTGAAGATGGCTTCCCTAAGGGATGCCCGGGCTGTGGTTCAGAAAGGCGATTGTGCAAACTGGGGTCAGCTTCCTGACTTCACTCAGAAGAACGACAAGTTTGGGTTGGGCTTTACTGCAGAGGCTCAGAGGGCTGTGCGCAAAGAGAAGATCAGAAAGGCTCCGGTGTTTATCTCCAGCTCAAGGGTGAATGCTATCGAGGAGGATGTAGAGGAAGCGGAATTTGACAGTTGGATCTACCCGACCACCAGCGACGGACCAAGCAACTGGACGGCAAAGGATTTTACCCCTATCACATTTGTCACGCAGTAATTAATTTCTTTTGATTTCCAATTTGTAACGAACAATCTGTTAAAACTTTGTTGGCTCGGTGTCCTACCCGGGGCATCGTAGCTCCATTTGTGAGGGCCTTTTGTATGACATTTTCATATATCATCAATCAAAACATTGGACGTTTGTTGCATTTCAAATCTTGTGCTCTTTTCCTTTCTGTGTTATATATATTGCAAAACAGCTATATTTACACACACTCACTTATACAGGTTTCAATCCACTCTGGATCTCACTGGTAACAGCTCTGCTACCGCCAGTTATGACTTCGAAAATCCGATCAACTTGGCCGAAGACGAAGGTGAAGATGATTGCGAAGTTCCTGGTGAACTCGCAAGACTGCTACTCCAGGAAGAGAGAGCTATTCAGCCACATGAAGAGCCGGTGGAGATAATTAACTTGGGTACTGAGACAGATAGGAAAGAGGTCAATATTGGTGCCAATCTAGAGCTCAGCGTGAAGCAACGATTGATCCAGATGCTACAAGACTACATGGAGATTTTTGCTTGGTCCTATGAAGATATGCCTGGTTTGGATGCCGACATTGTAGTTCACCACCTACCAACCAAGGAAGATTGCCCTCCGGTAAAGCAAAAAGTCCGACGGATGCGTCCAGAGATGTCTGAAAAGATCAAGGCCGAGGTTATGAAGCAGTTTGATGCCGGGTTCCTTGCAGTGACTTCTTACCCTCAGTGGGTTGCCAATGTAGTGCCAGTACCGAAGAAGGACGGTAAAGTTAGAATGTGTGTTGACTACAGGGATCTGAACAGGGCCAGCCCCAAGGATGACTTCCCCCTACCTCACATTGATGTCCTTGTTGACAATACAGCTCAACACAAGGTGTTCTCCTTCATGGATGGTTTTTCAGGGTATAATCAGATCAAGATGGCTCCAGAGGATATGGAGAAGACTACCTTTGTGACTCAGTGGGGCACCTTCTGTTATAAGGTCATGCCATTCGGATTGAAAAATGCTGGGGCAACCTATCAACGTGCCATGGTTGCTTTATTTCATGATATGATCCATCATGATATTGAGGTATACGTTGATGACATGATTGCAAGGTCTCAAACTGAGGAGGAGCACCTTGACCATCTGAGGAAGTTATTTGACCGACTCAAGTTGTACAAGCTGAGATTGAATCCCAACAAATGCACCTTTGGGGTGAGGTCCGGAAAATTGCTAGGTTTCATTGTAAGTGATAAAGGTATTCAGGTGGACCCTGCCAAGGTAAAAGCCATACAAGAGATGCCGACTCCAAAAACAGAGAAAGAAGTCAGAGGCTTCCTGGGACGACTGAATTACATTGCCCGATTCATCTCACACCCGACTGCTACTTGTGAGCCAATCTTCAAATTGCTGAAAAAAGATCAAGTAGTACGCTGGAATGATGAATGTCAGGCCGCCTTTGAAAAGATAAAGGAATATCTCCAAGAGCCACCCATTCTTATGCCACCGGTGGAAGGAAGACCTCTGATACTATACTTGATGGTACTTGACAATTCAATGGGGTGTGTGCTGGGGCAGCATGACGAGTCTGGCCGAAAAGAGCACGCTATTTATTACTTGAGCAAAAAGTTTACCGACTGTGAGTCTCGTTACTCACTGCTTGAGAAAACTTGCTGCGCTCTTGTATGGGCTGCTCGCCGGCTGAGACAGTATATGCTGACTCACACTACTTTATTGATTTCAAAGATGGATCCCATCAAGTACATATTTGAAAAGCCCGCTCTGTCTGGAAGAATAGCGAGATGGCAAATGATCTTGACAGAATATGATATCCAGTATACAACTCAGAAAGCAATTAAGGGAAGTGTACTGGCAGATCATTTGGCACACCAACCTGTGGACGATTACCAATCACTGAATTTTGATTTTCCGGACGAAGACATCATGGTGGTAACTGACTGTGAGGTACCTGGACCGGATGAAGGACCTGAGGAAGGATCCCGATGGTCTATGCATTTTGATGGAGCCTCTAATGCTTTGGGTAATGGCGTCGGCGCTGTAATCATATCTCCCAAAGGAACTCATACTCCCCTCACCGCCCGATTATGTTTCAGCTGCACCAACAACATGGCAGAATACGAGGCATGTATCATGGGTTTACAAGCTGCAATCGACCTAAGGATAAAATTTCTAAGTGTCTTCGGAGATTCCGCTCTCGTGATCAACCAGATCAAAGGCGAGTGGGATACGAAACACCCGAATCTTATTCCTTACAAGGAGTATGTGTCGACCTTGCTTCCCCACTTTGAAGAGATAACTTTTGAGCACTTCCCTAGAGAGGAGAATCAGCTAGCGGACGCCCTAGCTACGATGTCTTCAATGTTCAAAGTTAAATGGGACAATGAGGCTCCCCGAATCATTATCTGGAAGTTGGATGAACCGGTGTACTGCTGCGAGCTCGAGGCTGAGAAGGTGATTGAAAAACCCTGGTATCATGAGGTGAAAAGGTACTTGGAAGCTCAGGAATACCCTGAAGGTGCATCTGTCAATGATAAGAAGTTCATGAGGAGGTTTGCTGCAAAATTCTTCCTCAGCAACGGCATTCTCTACAAACGGAATCATGATTCAACTCTGCTACGTTGTGTGGATAAGGCTGAAGCAGAGAAAATTATGATGGAATTACATGAAGGCACGTTTGGAACACATTCCAGTGGACACACCATGGCTAAGAAAATCCTTCGGGCAGGATATTTCTGGTCCACAATGGAAGCCGATTGTTACCAACACTCCCGAACTTGTCATAAATGCCAGATCTATGCTGACAAGGTGCATATCCCTCCGGTTCCCTTGAATGTCCTGACGGCACCTTGGCCTTTTGCAATGTGGGGCATCGATATGATCGGTGAGATCCGACCGACGGCATCCAATGGGCATCGCTTCATCTTGGTGGCGATCGATTACTTCACGAAGTGGGTTGAGGCAGCGTCCTACGCCACAGTAACCAAGAGCGTCGTGGCACGTTTCATCCGGCATAATCTGATCTGTCGGTACGGCGTCCCGGAAAGAATCATTACGGACAATGGTACCAATCTCAATAACAAAATGATCACTGAACTCTGTGAACAATTCAAGATACAGCACCACAATTCTTCTCCCTACCGGCCGAAGATGAATGGGGCTGTAGAGGCAGCCAATAAGAATATCAAGAAAATTGTGCAGAAGATGACAGTGACCTATAAAGATTGGCACGAGATGTTACCGTTCGCTCTTCATGGGTACCGCACCTCAGCAAGGACGTCAACCGGGGCAACTCCCTTCTCCTTGGTCTATGGCATGGAGGCAGTCTTGCCAATTGAAGTCCAGATACCCTCTCTCCAAATAATGAAGGATGCAGACTTGAATGAAGATGACTGGATCCAGACTCGACTTGATCAATTAAATCTGATTGACGAAAAGAGGCTCACTGCTATCTGTCATGGTCAAACGTATCAGAAGCGGATGATCATGGCATTTAACAAGAAAGTCAGACCGCAAGAGTATCAAGTTGGGGACCTGGTAATCAAACACATCATCCTTCCTCAAAGTGATCCCCGAGGCAAATGGACCCCTACATACGAAGGGCCATTTGTGGTTAAACGTGTGTTCTCAGGGGGAGCCATGATCCTAACCACCATGGATGGTGACGACCTCCCTCACCCCGCCAATGCAGACATAGTGAAAAAATACTACGCATGAATAAAAGACCCGCTAGGTTGACACACCTAGGCAAAAATAAGGGCTTCCCGGCGAACCAAAAGGGTTCGGGCAAAAATAAGGGATGAAATGAATAAAAATCTGTACACCCGGCAAGTCGAAAACCTGAAAAGGCGGCTTGGGCAAAAATGGGTATCCCGGTGGACTGAAAACCCGAAAGGGCGGTCCAGGCAGAAGTTAGGGATAAAAGCGTAACACTATGTCTCATTGGATCACTTCGCATCCGGAATTCGGCATCAACTATCTGGCTCCAGATTTCGGCATTGACCAATCAGCTTCATCTTCAACTTAGGCAGCAAAGCGATGAGACATTCGAAGACATAAAGGCGATAGCAGAGTTGGAACCCAGTGGGATTGTTCACATAGCTGTTTTGTTTCCTTTTTCAAAATTGTAAACTCTATATTATCTGGCGGCGTCCTCTTACTAGGATGACAGCCTCTTGTACAAAAACGCCTATTCACAGGCAAAGCTTAAATCAATACAAATTCACTTGTCCATACAAATTACCATTGTTTTCCTTTTTCTGTTTTGTCTTGCGAAGAACGTCCAATGTTCATTTTTGATATATGCATTTGACATTAAATTGCTGATTCGTAAATGTTTACACATAAAATAAGAGATTGATTACAGGTGACATCAGAGACAGGGGCAATGTGAAGTTGTCTAATGCAGTCTGGTTGTTTTGACCGCCAAGGTACCAAGGTAGATTCAGCTGAAGAATGTGGCCAAATCATCTCAACTCCCCGTAGAGTAAAACAAGATTCAGCAATACTTTCCCCAAGTGGAATTGACTCCCCGACAACCTTGAAAAGGCACAACATTCCCCGGCAGGTCTTAAAGCTCATCCCCAGTAGATTCTGGAAGCTTATCCCCTGCAGAGTACGGACGTCTCTCCCGAGTTTTATTTAGAGTTATTTCCTCACAAGGACTTATAACTGGGTTATCCTCAGCTATCTGCCACAGAAGATCGCCCTCGGCAAAGTTCTTCCTATTCCCCAGAGGAGTTTATCTTTGGTATCCCCAGCGGAGTTTATCATCATTATCCCCAGCGGAATCCATCATTAAGAGTCCTCAACAGGCCTCGCATCAAAACTTCGGCCAAGTATCTCATCCACAGAGCAATTCTCCGGCCGATCGTCAAGGATTTATTTTCCTAAGGCGAAATTACATCCATAAACATTTCACATTTTCATACATCTTGCTTACATATATTATAAAGCGCATACAACACCATCTCATGATGAACATCATGACATCATGCATATCATACATCATGACATTGCATACAACTTACGTTTTTTGCCTTTTCAGGAAAAAGACAATCCCAAAAACAACTACCTTCAACTGTCACAATTCCAGATTCGATACCTGTATCTAGCCAGGGCACATCTGAGAGTGATCAGTTTCCAGACTCGATTCCTGTATCTAGCCAGGGCACGTCTGAAGAGTTCAAAGATTCGATTCCTGTATCCAGCCAGGGCATATCTAGCAACTATCACAACGCCAGATTCGATTCCTGTATCCAGCCAGGGCATATCTGTTAACAACATTTCCAGACTCGACTCCTGTATCTAGCCAGGGCACGTCTGAAGAGTTCAAAGATTCGATTCCTGTATCCAGCCAGGGCATATCTAGCAACTATCGTAACGCCATATTCGATTCCTGTATCCAGCCAGGGCATATCTGTTAACAACATTTCCAGACTCGACTCCTGTATCTAGCCAGGGCATGTCTGAAGAGTTCGAAGATTCGATTCCTGTATCCAGCCAGGGCACATCTATTAACGACTATTTCCAGATTCGACTCCTGTATCCAGCCAGGGCACATCTGTGAGCAAACCGATTGTAGATTCGATACCTGTATCTAGCCAGGGCATATCTTCATAAGGAGATTGAAGATCAAACACCTGTAACAAGCCAGGAAAACATCCGTCTTTCTCAAATACACAAGTTCTCGCTAAGGAATCTCTTATGCGATCGACACTTCCAAATAGCATCTATAAGCCCATTCCCGACAAGGTTCTGTCACGTCTCCAGATGGCATCTATAAGCCCATCTCCCTATCCACCATCTCTCCAAATGGCATCTATAAGCCCATTCCCGACACCACATTGCTGAGACTCCAGCATGCGAGTGCAAATTTCCGGGCACTCTAGTGTCCAATCTCCTTTTACCTTCAAGTCGCGAAAGGCAAAATTACCAATCTAACTCTTCAGGTCCAAGAAGATTGAACAGGGGCAACTGTTGTACCCCAAAATTTGCCCTCCCATTTCCTCAACATTTTCTCATCACAAGACCCTTGAAGATCAAGATCCAGTTAGGGTTTCCTCTGCTCAAGACTTCTCCTTGCACTGTGGACTCAAATTAGGGTTTGTGTTTGCCCAAGGATGTTTTGAACTAAAATGCCTAAGATGACTTTCATGCTTCATATTGGACTCCCAAGTTTATCCATACCAAGTTTCAAGTCTTGATTCCAAGTTTTGCCCAGTCAATTGGACAGATGACCTAGAAATCAGCTGTATTGGGGAAAAAGTCAACTGTGGCCAATTGACAGTCAAACCTCATGAAATTTGACCCACATCAACATTATGAACTCATATGGACCATTTGATCAAGTTTGAATCACAATTCCATAAGAAATTTGATCAGATCATCAAAAGGGCAAAATGGTCATTTTTAGGGTTTTGACTGCACAAAGGCAATTTTTGACTGTTTGACCTAGCCAATGGCAAATCAAGCTCACATATGGACTCAAGGACTCAATAAAATGGTCTTGACACATTCATCAAGCTCAAAAGATCCCAAGTGCACAAGGTTGACAGTTGAATTTCCCAGTCAATTGATCAATTTTGACTGTATACTGAAAAGTCAAACTTTGACTTTTTGGTCAAAATCAAGAGTCAAGATTCATTTTTCATCAAAACATGCCAAATCATGAAACTTGTTCACCAAGAAATCACAAAATGCAAATTAGGGTTAGAAAATGGAATTTTTCATAACTTAGAATTTTTCTAAGTTATGAAAAACCCTAATTTTTGCCCAACTTTGCCCCATCTTTTCACCAAGATCCATTTGGATTCAAACAAAAGTCAAAACATGAAAGTTGTAGCTTGTTGCATAATCTACAACTTTGATTCACAAAGTTTTCTCATTTGAAGCTTGTATCTCAAGTTATAATTTTTTGAATAAGGGCACTAAACCATTTTTAACTTAGTGAAATTTCAACCTATTTTGATAAGGTTTTCTACCCCACTTCAAGGCCATTTTCCATACCCTTCCACTTGGAATTTTAATTTGCATTTCAAAGATGGATTGTAGTACACATTCGAAGCTTTCCAAAATGTCCAAGAACTCATCAAACAACCTCATAACTTGAGAGATTCGAATTTCACAAGTTGGCAAAAATTCACTTTTGTTCTTAACCAAGACATGTTCATAACTTTGCAAATTTGAACTCAGCTTACTTTATGCTTGATTACAGGTCCTTGAACCATTCCATACTCAATAATTTAATGCATATTCAATGTGTTAGAGTGTTGTTCTTTGAGTGCAAGCATTGTATGCAAGATTAATCCTAAACTAGATAAAGTGAACTTTCCATTTTTGAAAAGATTAACTTTATGTCCAATTGCAAATCAAGAAAGTACATGGAAAATCTGCTTGGCACAAGATTATGTGCATAACACACTGATCAAGAGAGGATTATGCAGCACATTAGGGGGTCCTCTACTGACCTAGAAAGCCAACTTGCTTTTGTTTGCTTCAAGTTAAAGAAAAGTCCATAACTTGTGCCATCTCTCATCTCAGCTTAAGCACACAAGAAAGAAGTTATCAAACACCTTACACATAACATATCCAAGCTTTGGCACGAGTCCTTAACCTCTCAAGCACCCTCCATCTCAGAATCACCTTGAAACTGCTCAAACAGGGCAACCCCTGCAGATTGAGTGCTATCTCTCAATCCCTTCAAGCATTCTTGCCCAAACCTGTTCCTATACCTTCCTTACAACCTATGCAAGCTAACCATGACTTAAAACCTGACCTGTAATCCCTCTAACAGCTTCCACCATTTCCATTTTTTCCTTTTGCAGGTGAAGTTCTATAGCTTGATACAAGAAGTTACAAGACAAAGTAAGCATTGAAAAAGCATCCCTGGACCTCAAGGAAGCTTTTCCAATCATTACCTTGCACTAGAAGTTCCTCATTCTCCAGATAGAAGTTCAGCTGCACAGGTAAAACTTTGAACTCGTATCTCTCTTATCATGCATCTTTAGTCTTAAGTTTGTGAAGAAACAAGGTTCTACTCATAGCCCTGAGCATGTACATATCTTTACATTTCATTTCTTTTGCCTGAGTAGAGAGAATTTGTAGTTTGAAAATGGCAGAAAAATTAGGTTAGGATTTGGGGGAGGAGAAATTCTCCCTCATCTTAGAGAGTTAGGTCAAGTTCCATACATGGTTAGAACCGTCTCTTCATGCTGAACATTTGTTGTGTTATGAGTTTTTGCTGAAAAGCCAGGAATCGAGAGTTGGACATTGAAGAACAGGGGCGCGTGTTTTTTTGAATTTTGTTGCTGGAGGTTGAAGACAGTGTTCTTTGGGCTGGGCCTGTATATCTTTTCTTATTCACACCACTTAATTGCTATTACACCCCCTGAGCCCATTTGCTTTGTTTTTATTCTTTTTTGACTTTTTCTTTTTTGATTGACTTTGTTTATTTTTTCTCATGGAATTAAAAAAATAAAAATATTTTTTCCATCATTTTTTGAATATATGGCATATTTATTTGATTTATTTCTTTTGTTTGTATATAAATATTATATGTATACTATTATTAGAATAAATAGAAAAATAGTGTAAATACATTTTTTTTATTTACCTTCTGAAAATATTCCACACAAAAAATACCTTTTTATTTATTTTATTAAATATTAAATATTTTGCACACAATGCATATTTAAGAAATTAATATATATATAGATATATGTTTATTAATATATTTAAGCTAAAATATAAAAATACTTGAATTTTTCATTTTTTATTAATATTTGATACAAAAATACTTTTTTCATAATATACTTCATTTTATTTGATTTCTATAAATAATAAATAAATATTTGTATTAAATTAGATAATAATACATTTTCTTTAAAATTAGGGTTTTTGCCCTAAATTCAAAATACTCCAAAAAATAATATAATTTTTATTTTTCTCTTTTACATAAATAATATTTTTTTTCATACATATACAAAACATTTCTTTTGCATCTTGCATTCTTATTTAATTTTTGTACATTGATTAAATTGCAAATATTCAAAATGATGTAATAACTTAGATTTAAATTCTTGTCAATATCCCCATTTGAACATTTGTACCCCCCTTCCCATATTTGGTTTTGTAATAGCTTAGTAAATTTAATTTCGCACTCTATTGCTTTCTAATGATAACATGTTAGAATTAGGGTTTGTATGCGAAAAAACGATAAAAAATAGTTATGACCTAATCTCAAGATAAAACAAGCATGAAAATGGACACACAAATCACACTTGTACCCTCTAGGATACTCCACTTTGTTGCCTTCAAATAAATGAGCCATATTGTATGTTGAACTTCTTTGGGCAAAGCAAACAATTTGAATGATCATAGTCCCTCGACAAAACTTTTCAAAACAAACAAAAACAAATGATCAAGTCCCTTAAAGAAATTGCCCAAAGACATTTAACGCCGTAGCAATTATGGTCTAAAAGATGACCCGCGCCTGTCCCTTTCACATCCTAACATAAGATTTCCCACCAAATATAATGGTGGAACAAACTTGTTAAAAGGGTTAAAACATAGCAATAATCTTTTGAGAAATTTAGGAGTAGATAATCTCTTAGTTACTTGAATCAAACTTGCAAAACAAAACACTTGCCTAATTTCAAAACCACACATCACTACATTTTCAAAATGACTTTCAAAAACAAATGAAAACCTTTTCAAAAGATGTACATCTTTGTATACATCCCCACATGGATCATTACAAAGGTTGCCACCACATTGGCCTCTTTTCAAAACATTTTCAAACCCACACACAAAGCACCATTTCAAACCAATTGAAAAAACAAAAGGCAAGTGATCTAAGCAAGAAACTAAGAGCCCATGGATAACCATGGATAGAAAGGGTGCTAATACCTTCCCTTTCTATAATCTACTCCCCGAACCCAAGAAAACATCTCAAAAGGTTTTTTGCTGTGCTTTTTAACCTTTCCTTAGGATAAAATAAAAAGTCGGTGGCGACTCTTGCTCAACCGAAACATTTGCGAATACAAACGCAAAACCTCAAGTCAGTTCTCCCACCGTACCACACACGGGTTTATCCTCCAAGATCATTGGTTGATTTGGCGGTTTTTGTGCAAGACGTTCAAGAGTTAATTGCATCCAAGTGAAGTCCTTTGGAGATAAATAACGCAAGGGATCCTTTGGAGATAAAGAACGTAAAGGAAGTAGCACGAGAACGGCATATTACAATTGAAGTCTTGTGTTGTAATAGTTATAAATTGACGGTGCATGAAATCTTTTGAGATAAAGAATGAAAAGGAGTAGCAAGATCCAGATAGTCAATTTGCATCTATTATGTCTTGGTCTTTCTAAAGTTCAAAAGAAGAGAAGGGGTTGAATAAACAACAAGCATTAGAATTTGTTGAGTTACTCTTGAACACTTCTCTTATATCAACTTTTTGCATAGTAAGACTTATCCTAATTCTGTTAGAATTAGGCGCAAACGTACCCACATGCGAGGACGAAACAACAAGCATTAGAATTTGTTGAGTTTCTCTTGAACACTTCTCTTATATCAACTTTTTGCATAGTAAGACTTATCCTAATTCTGTTAGAATTAGGCGCAGACGTACCCATATGCAAGGACGAAAGTGGGGAATTATAAAGACAAATTCCTTATGTCTCTTTTATTTTTTCTTTTACTTGCTTTGATTTTCATCAATTAATTTATCAAATAGCATTGCATTATCAATTAAATTGTAAGAAGTTTTACAAACTATGTTTGATCTTAGATCAAATTTTGATATAGCTTATAATTAATTTTGATTATAAGTGGTTTTTTTTCTATCAACACAATTCAAGGAAAAATTATGAAAATTCACTTGCACACCAAGTGTTTGATAAATTGATTTAACGTGTTCATTCAATATGTCCATTGGAAATAACTTTACTAGTTTCTTGCAATAAACGCTAAATAAGCTGTAAAGTGATTCAAGAATATTAATTTGAGTATCATCTTTAATCTATATTGATTTTGTTTTTATATTTGCATATCCGAGTTTCCAATAACATTCGTATAGACGACACTTTGAAGAAGCTTCCACGTCGCTTTGATAAAAAACTTTTTCAAAACCATAATTTTTCGGGATTATTTTTTTAAAAAGGGTATATATTCAGCCCCCCTCTAGATATGTTGCCGTTGTCTAACAAATGGGTGCCCAATTGAGGAGATTAGTATCCATAAGGGTCTGAAACAAGGTGACCCTTTAGCCTCCCTTTTCTCTCAGTTGTGAAGGAGCTAAATGCTTTTTTAAAAAAGGCACTCTTAGTTGGTGTGTTTGAATGATTCAAAGTGGGTTCAAATGGGCTAGAGGTGTCTCATCTTTAGTACGTAGATGGTACAGTTCTAGTTGGGGTTCCGTCTATTGAAACATTTTGACAATCAAGGAGGTTCTCAAAACCTCCGAGCTTGCATCGAGTCTGAAAGTAAAGTTTTTCAAGAGCAGTTTGTTTGGTGTTAACATGGGTAGGTCTTTTCTAGAGTTGGCTGAGGACTTTCTTCATTGTAAGGTCGATTTTCTTCCTTTCAAGTATTTAGGTTTTTTTATGGGTGTGAACCCAAGGAAGAAAGGGACTTAAGATCCTCTTGTACAATTATTCTCTAAGAGATTATCCGTTTAAAGGAATATAACTATGAGCTTATGTGGCAGGGTGATCTTGCTGAATTTGATGTTGAACTTTATCCAGTTTTCTTTTTGTTTTGTTTATAAAAATGTTTGTCTCAGTTTGGAAGAAGTTGATTGGTTTGAAAATACGTTTTGTCTAGGGGGTTCCAAAGGATAAACTAAGTTTGTGCGGGTTAATCAGGAGAATGTGCATAAATCTAAAATGTAGGATGCTTAGGGGTGAAAGATCTTAGACTTATTAATCTTAATTTGTTAACTAAGTGGAAGTGCAGGATTATTTTGGATTCTTCATTGCTTTGGGGAGATATTACTAATGCATGATATGAGGTTTAAAAGAGTGGAGGGTTGGAGGGTTGGAAGCTTTAAAAGAGTGTCTCATTGGTGGATAAGTGTTTCTCTCATTTGGTCTCCACCAAGTCAGAGTGTGATTGGTTTACCTCCTCTTGTGTTAAGTTTGTTGGGGATGGCCAGAAGGCCAAGTTTTGGCATGACAATTGGGTGGGGATTACCCCTTTGTGTGTATCTTTCGAGAGGTTATTTCTTATCTAAGATCAGAAGTCACAAGTTATGGATCCTTTGAGTTCTTGGGTTAGGGATGCTTGAGTTTGAAGTTTTAGGTGAAGGCAAACTTTTCTAGTTTAGAAGGAGAAACTTTTTTAGGCTTCACTCGACCTTATTTTAGGTGTGGTTAGGCGTGATCGGGAAGATATTTGGGTTTGGAAGACAATCCTGACTAGGGGCTTTTTCGATTAGTTAGTTTATGTTAACCTTTTGGCTTTCGCTGGGGTCGGGGAAGGTAGGTCTGTAAGGGTGTTACAAGGATATAGAAGATTTGGTGCTTGCAAAAGTGGTTGTGTTTTCTTTGTACTTGGTTCAGAATAGGCTGTTGACTAGACAAAATCTCATAAGGCGACAAATAATATCTGCATGTAGTAATGTAGGGTGTGTTGTGTGTATGGAGCATGTGGAGTATGTTGATCATCTCTTTGTTTTGTGTGAGATTGCTTCAACTTGTGGTATAGAGTTATTAGGTGGATGGGGATGGTTGGGTTTCTACCACCCTCGATTTTAAGGGTGTTTGAGCTATTTCAAGATCTTGATCATGGGAAACATGTGTCTTTAGGCTTGGTCTTGATCATATTTTTTTTGGTCTGAACTAATTGGAAAATGGAAAAAGAAGAGTTTTTTTTGTCGGGAAAGCTTGACACTTAATCACTTGATGTCTTCAATTATTAACTTCGTGTGGAATTGAGTTCATGTACATGATTTGGGTTTTATCATTTCTCTAGTTGATTGGGAGAGAGATATTTCCTCAAGTGGTTAGGCATTTAAGAGTGTTGGATGACCAACTACCCTCCTTTTGTTGAGTCTTATGCAGGTGGTCTTGTCTACGTCCCTCCAACTTGCACTCTTTAGAGGTCAATTGTGTTCGAGGCTTTATAGTTTGGATAGTTACACTGGTTAACTTGTATTTTTCTAATCTTATGTAATTATTGTTTTTCTTTTCGTGTTGTTTTACAACCTGTGCTTTAGTCAGATTTGATACATATGCTAAGATCTGAACCACATTATTCCACAGGTAAACTTATCGATCTAGAAGCCTTAACAAAATAAAAAATATATTTATTTGTTAAAACTTTTTTAAAAAATAGTAAAATAAAATTTGATTTTTTTAATTACTAATTTTGATAATTTTAAGTTATAACACATGTTGTAAAAATTAGATATAAAAAAAGTCTTAAATGATACTTAAAATGAATTTTTAATATATACTTCAAACTAACTTAAATATCATTTGTAATACTTTTGAACTCAATAGCTATATTTTTTATCGAAATATTTATCAAGGACAAAATTTTAAAGGATAAAAACATAGTTAATTTCAAAACTGATTATTAGACTGGATCACAGACGAACTTAAAATTGGCCAATTTAAGTCGCATAATCAAAATTTAAATGGATTATAAATTTTTTTAAAAAAATACACGTGATATGCAAATTAAATATGCTGGTCTGCAGACCTCGATCTATATTCTCATTTCTAAATATAAGTGCTCAAAATAGGATGTATCACCACATGAGCCTCCAATCAAATAATCTCTAACATGTGGATGTAACTTTCCTTTTCAAAAAAATAAACAGTTGTAAAGGTAAATTCTTGGCCACTTATTAAAAAGTTAAGGATAATTTATCTTAAATAATATGTATCAATGACATCGTATTATATAAACAAAATTAAATCAAAAAAGAATTTATTATTTGATCTTTAAGTAGTATGGTGTTAACATGTCAAGTGTGAATAATGATTAACGTATTACATAGAAAATAAAATGTTGATCACTTTATAAATGAGATGATACATAGATTTAATAGCTTAAAATTTAGGATAAATTTATAATTTTAAAATTTTATTCTATGTGATAAAATTTCATTGATATACATCCTATACATCATTTGGAGTAAATTATCTCCAATTTTACAAAGAATGCCCTAGACCTCACCTGTTTAAAAAAGTTTATTTTTTATTTTTATAATGTATTTATTGTATTAGACTATTTTATACTACCAATTAAAAAATTAAAAAAATTAAAAAACTAATCATGATAATTTTATATGCATTATCATAATATTTAGAATTCATGAATATGACTATAAAGATAATTATTATTCTGGACAAGTCAAAAGGCTGAATGGTAAAACCTAAATCAACTAAAATTTACTCTATTTGATCTAAAGTATAAAGTCAGTTCTTGCAGAAAGTAAGGTACACTTTCGGATCTTCACTTTTTACTACACTCATCCTGAATCTTGAACTGACTTGAATGTTGGAGTGATAACCTTGCAGGACCACCCCACCATCGTATAGGAGACCAACACCACTGATTCAGGATTCTGCACCAATAGATGACATTCAATTCTGGTTCCAGAACAAAACAACGGCATATATATATACATATATATATATATATATATATATATATATATATATATATATATATATATATATATATATATATATATATATCATCAACTAATCATATTAATACAACACATTCAACCCATGACTATATTATCACTTGATAGGAAATCACGTTACCTTTCAACGCTTCAAAGGGAATCTCGTTTGGACTTATGGATTAAAAGTTATGATGGAAACAACTCAATAACTGATCTATTATTGTCGCATATTAATCTATTGGTCTGACCTCATGGTGTAATAGATTGTTTGGAGTTACTGTAGCAAAACTTCCCAATTGTTTAAAAGGTCCAATCGATTGGTCCATTGCATCAATCAATTGTTTGGAGCCCCTGTTTTGTATTTTTCACGTTTTGGAGGAATACAATTGATTGGGCTCCCTTTGCCAATCGATTGGTATATGCTAGTTTTCCAAAAATTTGAAATTTCACGTTATATAGAAGTCTTCTACTTCTACTTCCAACCAATCAACTCCCTACCAGTCCCAATTACCACAATCTAAATCACACCAAATTACACCCCAACAATACCAAACATATTATCATACTCTAATGGACTTAAAACATATCAAATTCTCATGAATTGACCACATAAATTTATATCAGAATTACCCAATTCCAAATCGAAACTCAAGAATACAATCACATAACAACAACTTATCGTTGCCAATTAAATTAATGCATACAATAAGATATCCATCATCGTATATTCATAAAAAATCAATGGATCAACAAACCCTATTGGAGGTTAAGGACTCATCTACTATACCCCTCACGCATACACCCTTTATTATGTTATTCCCCCTTACCTTAGATTTCTACTACAAAATTCTTCAAAGCTCTTTCAATGGATGCTCTTCCTATGCTCTAGCCTTTTCTCTCTTGTTGCCTCTTCTGCCCATTTTCATCCTTTTCAACGTATTGCTAAACTCCTCATTCTAATACTCTTTTTACACTAAAAACCTAATCCCCTCAATAGACTATTCCTACTTTACCCTTACTTTTCTCTCTAGTCCGCACTTTTCTCTCAATATCTCTACAACTTCTATTTTCTTTTCATCTTTTTATTTTATTTAAATAATAAAATCAAATAATTATTTCAATTAATAAAATAATTCCAATTTATTCTATTTTTCTCTAATTACCCTCCACACCTTACTATAAGGTCACACACCCCGCCTCTCACCCACATTTATTTAATCACTCACACATAATAATTAAATAAGTACACAAAATTATAATTAAATCAAAACATAGTAATATACTAAAACTAGGGTGTTACAACTCTCCCCCAGTTAAAGAAGTTTCACCTTCTAAAATTATTATAACTAAATAGATTCAGATACAAATCCCTCATTTGGCTCTCAAGCTACCAAGTTACGTTCCTTCCAACTGGTTCTCCCGAAGCTATCTTCACCAAGGTAATCTCTTTTCCACGCAACTGTTTCACTTCCCGACTCTCTATCTGCAAGGGTGATGCCTTAACAGTCAAGTTATCTCTCACCTGCACATCATCCACTTGTATCACATGAGATGAATCCAGAATGTATCTCCTCAGTTGAGACACATGAAACACATCATAAATATTGTAATACAGTGGGAGAACTGACTTGGGATATTTTGCATTTGATCGCAATTATTGCGGATAACAAGAGTCACCATCGACTTTTCTTTTATCCAATAAAGGAAAGGGTGAAAAGAACAGGAAAGACCTTTGAGATTATTTCTTGAGTTCGGGGGTAGATTATGAAAATGGAAGGTGTTAGCACCCTTTTCATCCATAGTTATCTATGGGCTCTTAGTTGCTTGCTAGATCACTTGGTTTTGTTTGAAAGTGTGCTTTGTGGTGGTTTTTGAAAGTATTTTGAAAACATGCCTTTGTAATGGTTCTCGTCTCTATAAGAACGTGTACAAAGTGTTGTTTTGAAAATATTTCAAAGAGGTGTTTATGGAATGTGTTTTTTGAAAGTGATTTTGAAAAGGGTGTCTTTGTAATGGTTCTCGTCTATAAGAACGCATACAAAGTGTTTGTCTTTTGAAAATGTTTTTGTTGTGAGCAAGTGAGCAACTAAGAGAAACCTACCTACTCAAAGGTCTTTATTGTTCTTTTCCTCCTCCTATATATGTTGCTATCTTACCATTTATTGGTAATAAGCCTTATCTTTGGATGTAAAGGGACAGACATGAGTCATCGTATAGTCATGATAGCAATGTTGTGAGATATCTTAGCATTTCTCTTGATGGACTAAGATCATTTGAAAGGCAACATTCGAAGCGTCACCGAGGGACTATGATCTTGTATTTTTTTATTGTTTTGCTAAGATGTCTCACATGCATAACATGACCATTTTTCATGAGGCAACAAGTGTAGTTAACCCTAGAGGTGCAAGTGTGCAAGTGTTTGTATTTCATGCTTGGTTTAGCTTGGACTAGCATTTTCTAAGATTGATTTTATCTTCCCATACAAATCTTATTTTACTAGCATTTATATGAAAGCGATAAATTGCGGAAAGTAAATATTCTACGCTATTACAATCACTTGGGGGATGGGGTGTACAAATTTACAAATGAGGGGATTGCAAGAAATTAAAGTCCTAATTATCTATTACAACCATATTGAAATAATGTTCAAGAATTGAAATGTAAAATAGATTGGTTTTGTTTTTGTTAAGAGAAGAAATAAATTTGCTTAAGGAAATGTTTTTAGTCTTTTTGTTTTAAAAGAAATAAAGCAAAGTAGATGAATATAAAGTATTTTTTGTGTTTTTGATTAATGAAAATGAAAGTGATAATAAAAATAATAAGAGAGTAAAAGTCAGATTCAGCGCATTGCTGAAAGGATAGAAATAAGAAGGAGCAGAAGCTCTGACTCTGGTGCGCTACATATCAGAAAGCAAATTTTAGCAAAAAGGGGAAAGCCAGAAGTTCTGGATCCAGACGCACTAACATTCTGAGGTTGCTGGGAACAAAGGAACGCCTAGAAGTTCTGATTGATGAGAGATTCTAAAAGTTTTTATGCAACTGGGAACCTCGAAGTTCTAGTGTTACTGGAAGGTTAGAAGTTCTGATTGTTGAGAGAGCCTAGAAGTTCTGGTTGTTGAGAGAGTGAGGTGACAATTCTGTTGGATGAGAATATCTAGAAGTTATGGTCCATGAGTATTGTTTTGACAAAAAAATGGAGGGGTTTATCTAGAAGTTCTAGTCCAGGTTTATTGTTTTACAAATAATGGAGTAAAAATATTAGGAAATAAACATAAAAAGGTGTGTCTGGGGCTAGAACTCAGGAACCTTGACACTAATTCCTTATACGCGCACCCTCTACCACTAGGGTGGCTATACATCCGGTATTAGAAATAAAAACATAAAAACATATTACAAAGTAAGTTCTAATGATGAACTTCATCTTCTTCTTCGCGCCAGCCAAAGTATCTGCAACTTAGTCATTTCTCAATAAAAATGGAAAATGAAAACATAGAAGTTATGGCAAATTTCATCATGATTTCAGAAATACAAAGCACCCAAACTGAAAATCAGAAGCAAGCATGAATTTTGCTAATCCTAATTCTGAATCCTAATTTCCTCTAGAAGTTATGATCTGAAATTCTCTCTACTTAGGACATATAAATGAAATCTATAAATATGTACAGAATCAGAACCATGATATCTACATTGTATATTTGAAAATGCAAGCCTAACAATGCCTAAGTAATGAGATAAAAATCAGAAGAAACTTACCTTGTAGCTGGAAATTGTTCTGTGAATTAGAGCCTAGTTCAGATTGCTGTGATGTTCTGGTCAGCTTCCTCAAGTTCTCAGAAAGCTAAAGCAACTCTTAACTTGAGCTATGACTAGTGGGAAAGTTTTGGAACAATCAAGGTGTAATGTTTTGGTTTTTTGAAATAGAGAATGGTGAAGACTGTTTTACAGTTTAAAAACATAGGTTGTGAAAGCTTCTATGAGTATACTAGAAATTGTATGAATGATGTGGTTAAGAAACACACAAGAAAAATTAGAGTTTAGATGCAAAAATCAGAAACTTAGCAAGTTTCGTGTTTGTGTTTGTAGTTTCAGGTTCTTGGGAATTTTCAGCAAGGTTTCAAGGCCTTTTCCAATCTTTTCCAATCCTCCTACAATTTGCAAATGAAGTTTAATTTATAGGCAAAGGATTTAGCAGCTTGGAGAAATCAAAAGTACAACCATCATGTGTTATGGATCGTTGAATTGTTTTTGAAGCAAGTTTAAACAAGCATGGTTTCAAGGCAAAGTAGAGTGGTTATTAGCTTTAACCACAACTAATCTGAGTTTGTAGGCATGATTTATGGAGAAGCACACTTAGAAACAAAAGTAAAGTATGCGCCCAAAATAAACTTTGTACAAAAGTCTACTTTTCAAGGCCAACAATAGAACTTTTGTATCACACGTGGGAAGATCTTTTGGATAAAGGCTTAAACATTGGGATAAATACTCAAAAGTTGGTGTGAGCATTAAATGATGATGAGAGTTAACAAGCAAGAAAACCTACAACATGAGATTATGCAGCATAGCTTGAAGCTGGATCAGAAGTTCAGTATAAACGTAACTTAGAACAAATGTCCAACTTCTGATCTTTGATTCTCTCAGCTCCAACATGATCTGAAGGAGTTCTCAAACTTTTCAGGAAACTTGTAACATGGTTTATAATCCCTCTTTGAACCACTTTTGCAAACTCTGATTAAATCTACGTGAAAAGTGGCCTAGAAGTTCTAACCAAATTCTTACTTGGAAATGCTCAGAGTTTACCAAGTGTTTTAGTTTCATGGATGTGCCTTCAAGGATGTATAACTTGAAATCCCAGCATTTCTAGGAGAAGTTTTGTTCTGCAATGTTTTAGATGTCATTGAGATCTACAACTCTTGTGTCAGAAGTTCTTCCTAAATCATCTTGCACCATCATGAAAATCTGGCCAGAAGTTTTGAATTTATCATATTCCTTAACACTTAGAAAACTTTCTAAGTGTTTAGAACTTTGACTTTTCCAAAGTAATTTTGACTTTTGATTTTCTTGATGAACCAACTTCATATTCTACCACGTCTTGATGAAATTTGATTCTTGATACTTGATTTTGACTAAAAAAAGTCAAGGTTTAACTTTTCAGTGTACATTTTGACTATTTTGTCCTTGTGCCAATTCCAAACCTAAATTGATGTATCAGTGCTGCAAACTTGGTTCGTGGAAGATCTTGTTAGAAATTTCTTGAGAAATGTGAGGGAAAATTTTGTGGTACAACAGTTGCCCCTGTTCAATCTTCTTAAACCTGAAGAGTTAGATTGGAGAGCCCGCAATTCATAACTTGAAGGTGGAAGATGATTGAACACTAAAGTGCCTAGAAATTTGCACTCGATGATGTGTTAGTTGACTGTGTAGGGAATGGGCTTAAAGATTCCATTCAAAGTGACTGGGGAAAGTATCAGGATAAATCTTTTTGTTGATTTATACTGTAAAGGTGGATGTCTTTTGCCTGTTGATTTTCCTGCAAGGAAGAGGATTAGTTGCATGCAGATGTATGCATGGTGTAATGATGTTCTCAAAATGAATGAGATTATGTTGTATGCATTTGTCATGTATATGTTATGATTTATGAATGTGATGCACTTATTGTAGCATTTCTTTGTCTAGGAAAATAAATCCTTGACAACATGTCGGGGAGCCTTAGGAGGTTAGAACTTAGACTATTTTTTGAGAGTAGGTGTATCTTCAACTTTGTTTAGAATGTTTCCATTGGAAATTCCTGTTTTATCGTTTGAGGGGAAATTCGCTGGGGAATATTGACTTTGGCTCTTTGCACGAGGAAATGGGCTTAAAGATGCCATTCAAAGTGACTGGGGAAAGTATCAGGATAAATCTTTTTGTTGATTTATACTGTAAAGGTGGATGTCTTTTGCCTGTTGATTTTCCTGCAAGGAAGAGGATTAGTTGCATGCAGATGTATGCATGGCGTAATGATGTTCTCAAAATGAATGAGATTATGTTGTATGCATTTGTCATGTATATGTTATGATTTATGAATGTGATGCATTTATTGTAGCATTTCTTTGTCTAGGAAAATAAATCCTTGACAACATGTCTGGGAGCCTTAGGAGGTTAGAACTCGGACTATTGTTCGACAGTAGGTGTATCTTCAACTTTGTTTAGAATGTTTCCATTGGGAATTCCTGTTTTATCTTTTGAGGGGAAATCCGCTGGGGAATATTGACTTTGGCTCTTTGCACGAGGAAACTCTGTAGGGAGTGTTAATTTCTACTTGGAGGAATAGAGTTCAGGAACTTTGGTTGTCCATTGATCTACTGGGGAATCATTCCTGGCTGGAGAGAATCAAAAGTTAGCTGTTATCTGGTCGAAATCTAGGCTTGGCAGTAATTTGTTAGGAATAATGAAGCTGACTATTATTTGGTCGTATTCCAGGCTTCGTAGCGACTTACTAGGGAAGATTGAATTAAATGTTATCTGGTCGGATTCCAGGCTTCGCAAAAAATTACTTGGGAGAGTGAAGTTAAATTGTTATCTGGTCGGATTCCAGGCTTCACAGCAACTTACCAACTTTAAAATTTCTATCTGGTCGCATTCCAGGTTTCAAAGCAGATTTCTGAGGTGGATGAAGTTTATTTTCATTTGGTCGAACTCCAGGCTTCGCAATAACTTACTTGAAAGGATGAAGATGAACTGATATCTGGTCGGATTCCAGGCTTCACAATAATTTTCTTGAAGGAATGAAGTTGAACTAATATCTGGTCGGGTCCAGGCTTTACAGTAACTTGCTTAAAAGAATGAAGTTAAACTGATATCTGGTCGGGTCCAGGCTTTACAGTAACTTGCTTGAAGGAATGAAGTTGAACTGATATCTGGTCGGATTCCAGGATTTACAGTAACTTGCTGGGGATAGAGGCGAACTCTATTAGGGAAAAGAAGTTAAACCCTTGTCTGGTCGGGTCTAGGTTTTACAATATCTTGAGAAGTTAAAATATTATCTGGTCGGGTCCAGACTTCATAGTATCTTGAGAAGTTAAACTATTATCTAGCCGAGTCTAGGCTTCATAGTATCTTGAAGTTAAACTATTATCTGGTCGGGTCCAGGCTTCATAGTATCTTGAAGTTAAACTATTATCTGGTCGGATCCAGGCTTCATAGTAACTTAAAGTTGTTTGAATAGGAAATGATTCTGTTGAAGAGTGTATTGTTTTATTGGGGAATAAACCCTGTTGAAAAGCTTATTTAATGACATACTGGCAAGGTGAATTCTTTAGGAAGAAATCCGCAAGGCTTCTTCTTTTAAGACCAATTGAGATGGGAAGAGGATGTCGAGAGAATGAAAATTCTGACCGAGGGTTGCATAAATCCAGCTTTCATGGGCAACTCTGTTAGGGAAAAGGTTTATTGTAGCCGACTCTATGGGGATAATGCTAATGAGATAACTCTGTGGGGATATCTCAACTGCATTAAAGAGATATGCGTTGTTTCTTGATAGGACACATTTACTAAATAACTTAAACATGTTCATATGCATATGTTCATTCAATTTTAGTCATTGAACGTCATTGCACTCAAAACGAAACAAAAAGTTTGCACTTTAAAGTATAATTTGTATTGATGTTTTGCCCATGAATATGCGTTTTTGTACAAAGAGACAGAGATCTTAGTAAGAGGAAATTGTCGAAAGGATAACAAAATTGAAAACAAAAACAAAAACCATGTGGAAATGATCTCACTGTGTTCCAACTCTACTATTGCCCCAATTTCTTTGAACGTCCATAGAAGTTGATTGGGTTGATCTTGGACCGTTTGAACTCGGAACTTGGTAATAAAGTCGATTGTGGTGATTCCACGGGACATAGTCATACGCTTTCAATCCTTAACTTTTTCCTGGACCGCCCTTTCGGGTTTTCATCCCACCAGGATACCCATTTTTTCCCAAGTCACCCTTTCGGGTTTTCGACTTGTCGGGTGTATAATCTTTTGCATTTATCCCTAATTTTTGCCCAAACCTTTGGTTTTCCAGGATGCCCTTATCTTGTCTAGGTGTGCCAACCTAGTGGGTCTCTTATGCGTAGTATTTATTAACTATGTACGCATTCACAGGATGTGGGAAATCTTCACCGTCAATAGTAGTCAGCATCATGGCACCACCAGAGAAAACTTTCTTGACATTAAATGGCCCTTCGTAAGTGGGAGTCCATTTGCCCCTGGGGTTGCCGTGTGGAAGAATGATGTGCTTTATTACCAAGTCACCAGATTGATATATTCGAGGTCTGATATTTTTGTTGAAAGCCTTGATCATATGTTTTTGGTACATCTGACCATGACAAAGAGCAGCCAGTCGCTTTTCATCGATCAAGTTCAACTGATCTAATCTTGTCTGAATCCATTCGTCTTTGCCTAGGTCTGCTTAATTCATAATCCTTAGCGAGGGAATCTGAACTTCCACTAGAAGGACAACTTCCATGCCATAGACCAAAGAAAAGGGAGTTGCCCCAATTGACGTCTGAGCTGAAGTACGACAACCATGAAGAGCAAACGGTAACATCTCATGCCAGTCATTGTAGGTTACTACCATCTTCTTCACAATATTCTTAATGTTTTTGTTGGCTGCCTCCACTGCGCCATTCATTTCAGGTCTATAAGGATAAGAATTGTGATGCTTGATTTTGAACTGAGTGCAAAGTTCTATAATCATAGCATTATTGAGATTGGTTCCATTGTCAGTGATGATCCTTTTAGGGATACCATAGCGGCATATACAATTATGCTTGATGAATCTGGCTACAACGTTCTTTGTTACTGAGGAAAATGAGGCAGCTTCGACCCATTTGGTGAAATAATCGATAGCGACAAGAATGAAGCGATGTCCATTGAAAGCAGTAGGTTTGATTTCTCCAATCATGTTAATGCCCGACATTGCAAACGGACACGGAGCGGTCATGACATTTAGAGGACTAGGAGGCACATGGGCCTTGTCAGCATAGATTTGGCATTTGTGGCATGGCTTTGAGTGATGATGGCAATCAATTTCCATTGTTGATCAATAGTAACCAGCTCTCAGGATTTTCTTGGCCATAGTATATCCGCTAGAGTGACTCCCAAAGAGACCATCATGCATGTCTTCCATAATTTTATCTGCCTCCTTCTTGTCCACACATCGGAGCAGAGTAGAATCATGGTTGCGTTTGTACAGGATTCCATTACTTAGGAAGAATTTTGGTGAGAATCTTCGTAAGAACTTTTTATCATTGATGGAAGCTCCTTCGGGGTACTCTTGTGCTTCAAGGTATCTCTTCACCTCATGGTACCATGGCTTATCACCATCAGTGTCAAGCTCATAGCAGTGCGCAGGTTCGTCAAATCTCTCAATTGTAATCATAGGAGCTTCTTTGTCCCATTTGACTTTGAACATAGAAGACATCATGGCTAAAGCATCAGCTAATTGATTTTCTTCTCTAGGGAAGTGTTCAAAGGTGATTTCTTCGAAGTAAAGAATCAGAGATAGCACAAGCTCCTTGTAAGGGATAAGATTAGGATGTTTAGTGTCCCAATCTCCTTTTACTTGGCTAATCACCAGAGAGGAATCTCCGAATACATTCAAATGCTAGATCCTTAAATCAATGGCAGCCTCCAGACCCAAAATGCATGTCTCATATTCAGCCATGTTATTTGTTAAGTCGAAGCACATTTTGGCAGTGAAAGGGGTGTGGCAACCCTCAGGAGAAACTATCACAACACCAATCCCGTTACCCAAAGCGTTGGAAGCCCCATCGAAAACTATAGTCCATCAGGATCCTTGTTTAGGTCCGTCTTACGGTCCAGATTTTGCAAAATCGGTCACTAACATGATATTCTCATCCAGGAAATCAAAGTTCATGGATTGATATCATCAACAGGTTGATGGGACAAATGATCTGCCAATACACTTCCTTTGACGCCCTTCTGTGTTGTATATTAAATATCGTACTCAGTCAAAATCATTTGCCATCTAGCTATCTGCCCGGAAAGAGCAGGTTTCTCGAAGATGTACTTGATAGGGTCTATCTTAGAAATCAATAGAGTGGTATGAGTCAACATATACTGTATTAGCCGGCGAGTAGCCCATGCCAGAGCGCATCAAGTTTTCTCGAGCAGTGAATATCTGGTTTCACATTCGGTAAACTTTTTGCTCAGGTAGTAAATTACATGCTCTTTTCGGCCAGACTCGTCATGTTGGCCCAACACATACCCCATATAATTCTCTAGCACGTTCAAGTACATGATCAAGGGTCTTCCTTCAACTAGAGGCATGAGGATAAGATGTTCTTGTAGATATTATTTGATTTTATCGAAGACATCCTGACATTCATCATTCCATCTGACTACTTGATCTTTCTTCAAGAGTTTGAAGATTGGCTCACAAGTAGCAGTTAAGTGAGATATGAAGCGGGCGATGTAGTTAAGACGACCCAAGAATCCTTTAACCTCCTTTTCAGAATGGAGAACTGGCATTTCTTGGATGGCTTTTACCTGTGCGGGATCAACTTCGATGCCTTTACCACGAATAATAAAACCTAAAAGCTTTCCAAATCTTACTCCAAATATGCACTTATTAGGGTTCAACCTCAACTTGTACTTTTTCAGCCTCTCGAATAGCTTGTATAGGTGATTGAGATGTTCCTCTTTGATTTGAGACCTTACAATCATATCATCCATATATACCTCTATTTCATGATGGATCATATCATGAAACAAAGCCACCATAGCCCTTTGATATGTTTCCCCTGCATTCTTCAATCTGAATGGCATGACCTTGTAACAAAAGGTGCCCCATTGTGTAACAAAGGTGGTCTTTTCCATGTCTTCGGGAGCCATCTTAATTTGATTATATCCGGAGAAACCATCCATGAAAGAGAAGACTTTAGGTTGAGTGGTGTTATCGACCAAGACGTCAATATGAATGTTGTACCCCAATTTTTGCCCCTAAGATCCCTTCATCATACCATATTGATTCAATCACAACAAGATCACATTATGGGTTTTGGTTCTCCTCCCTATCTTTAGCTTTTCTCTTTAAAGAATCACCAAGCACCTTGAGTTTTTTTCTTTTGTGATCATGAATATTTTGTCTTGATTTTCCTTTTAACTAATAAAATTCAATGTTGGTTTGTCTTACTTGTTACTAATGTAGGTAAAGGCAATGAGGTTTAGCAAGTTGCTCCATGGGCACATGAGTTTATTTCCATGTCCTAGGAAATAAAGTTTGATAAGTCCAAACCTCACCATTGAAGTTGTTTTGTAAGCGATGGAATGGCAATGTTATTTTAGTTCACTACATTTCCAAGATATCAAGATTGATTCAAAAGTGCAAGGGATTGATTGAAGAAGTTGTCATGGTTGGACAAAGTCTTGTTCTCATTGATCACAAGTGCATATTTCTCTCAGTTCTCAAGATATGGGAGTGGTTTTGGTGGCTATGAGTTCTCATTTCCATCCTCAACAATTTATATTTTAAAAGCAAGGGTGTTGGTACAAGAAGGTGGTTTAAAATAGTCAAGGTTCCTCCAAGCATTTTCTTGATCTAGAAGCTAGGGTTTTGAACTTCAAAGAAGTATAATTGCTCATATTTTGGTATTTTTGAGTGATTCCAAAGACATAATTCTCTTCAAAGGGTTATTAACAAATCACTTCAAAAGTTTCAAGGATTTTTCATGTGGAAGAAACTTGATGATGAAGAAAGATTACAAGTCCTCCAGATGAACCCCCAATTTCTCATGTATGACTTCAAATGATCATAACTTAGTCAATATTTATCACCTTGAGCCCACTTCTTTTCCATAATGATCTTGAGGATATTAACTTTATCCCTTCTTTTATATGCAAAGTGAGAAAATGGATGGAAGATGCCCTAAGGATACAAAAGATTATAGATCATTTCATGATTTTTTGCCAACTTCAACCATTCATAACTCCCTCAATTTTTGGAGATTTTGAATGGTTCAAGTTTCAAAGTGTCATTTAAGAAGTCTATTTCATTCGATCTTTTTTGGTCAAGAGCAAATTCCAAGTGGAATGCCATGTTTGGATGCAAAATATTATAGGTCACTTTTGAGGAAAAATTTGAAATATTTCTAAGTATGGAAAGTCAACCCTTTTTCTCCAACTTTGACTCAATGATACTTTCATCTCAAACATCCATTTGAATCCATTATTTTCCCATTTAAAATCTTGTAACCTCATCTTTCTAAAGCATCAAGAATCATGCCCTAAGATCCCTTGAGCTGAGAATGCCATTGATTTGAACTTGGTAACTTGGAACTGAAGTTTCTTCAAAAGTCAGAATTTGAAATCATTGGTTTAGCTTCTAAACACTTTGTTTCTGCGTATTTTTTCCTCTAAACATTTTTAGTGAACTTCCAGAATTGATTAGCACAACAAAACGCGCGTTTTGGATGTGTTATGATCAAATTAGAAGTCACACTTTTCTTGTTTGCAACTTCACACGATTTCCCTCCAAACTTCATCATTTCATACGCTTGGACATTCCATTTGATTCCCTATAAATAGAGGGTCCTCCTCATTCATTTTCTCAAGCTTGGATAGCCAGAATCACCCATCCAAACTTGTTCTATAACTCAAATTTATGCAACTTTGAAATCTGTGTTCAAGCCTTTTTCAATCCAATTTTTCAATCAATTTACCTTCCTTGATCTTCCCTAAAGCTAACCATATAATTACCTTAAGAATCATGACCTATATTACTCCATAGAAGTCCAGTTTCAGAGCTCTGCAACTCAACTTAAATAGGTAGATTTCTTCATCAATTCTTCAAAACTTTGATATCATTGTGATGTTCTCACTGCTCTGGTTCTAGTCGCAACACTTACTTTTATATGGAAACATGTTTTGACCATGAAATTTCAAATCCATTTTCAAAACTTTCCTTCCAAATTGGTTGAGTTACAATTTATATAAATTTATCGCGAAGGTGTGGTTGTCTTCGTCTTGAAGAGACGAAGCGAATGACATAGGTCTCGTGCTCTAATTTTACAGATTGAGCAACCTTGTTTTAGGATTGGCTGGAGGTTGAAGATGACCAACGTGTCATCCTTCAACCAATGAAACAACGGCATTTGTATTTTTTGGATTTCTGATTTACATTTGATTCAGTGCTTTCTTCACTAATGACCATGATATGCACAATGCGCCATATCCTTTGGATTTTATTACTATAGCATTTTGACTCTCATCCAATGGTCCACATATTTTTGACTTTATTTTTTATTTTCTAATTTTATATTTAATTATTTTAAATTTCAAAAAAATCATAGAAAATTCATTTTTAGTCCAAAAAATATGAAAAATATTTTTGATTTTTCTCTTTCTGATTTTTATTTTTTCACAATTTTATTTTGTGTTTTGATATTTTTTATAAATCTTCACTTTATTTGATTTGTTTTAAATGTTTAAAAATACTTTTATGAATTTTTAAATTCTGAAAAAATTATGGAATGATCCAATAATATTGTGACAAATATTGGTGACCTTATTCATTTTTTATTTTTGACTTTGGTATTTTTTTAAATAATTTTTGGTTCATTTTACTCATTTCTTTCAATTTAAAAAATAGTTTCTAACTTTAAAAAATTTCCAAAATTTTTATAAAATTATTTTAGTCCATTTCTGATTTTTCTATGGTCTTACTTTTTATTTCTTGATTAATTTGAACATAGTTAATATTTTTCTCTTTTATTTCTATTTTAAAACATTTTAAAACTTTTTTAATGTATATATGAAATGCAATATTAGTTTGTGATTATTTTCTGGATAATCTTGGGTTGAATTTTTGATTATGAACTTTATTAACATCATTGGATCCATGGTGTTGATTCTAACTCCACAAAAATGGACGAATGATTTTAATAATTGTTTGATTAAATTTTAATTCAAATGTGGTTTGTATATTCTTCCCCACCCTTCTTCAACTTATCCCTTTCTTATTGCACTAAGTGTTATTGGAGCATGATCTATATATCATATCTCAAAACAAATGGTGCATAGATTGCTATTGACTGGCCGGAAAATAGGTGCGACTTCTACATAAGTCCACTTACGATTGCTTAACATAGAGCTAAACTTTGTCCTGATTCGAATAAATGATCATTCGTGACCCAAACTTATGTTTGTAAGCCCAAGTATGTTGATTTGATCTCTTTGATCCAATAATCTTGAGATTCATTGTGTGGAGGATTTGGTTCTACGAATCCTCTAATGGATCTACAACACTTTTGGTTAACGCGGATCACATAAACATTGTTGATCACTAAATGGTACTTTTAAGGATTCCAAATGGATGATATACTTGACAAAAAGCAAATGCAACTTGTTGTACGGAGGCTTTGGTTCTACCAATCCTATAATTTGTTCCAAATGCAAGTGTTGTACCCCAAAATTTGCCCTCCCATTTCCTCAATATTTTCTCATCACAAGACCCTTGGAGCTCAAGATCAAGTTAGGGTTTGCTCTGCTCAAGATTCCTCCTTGCACTGTTGACCCAAATTAGGGTTTGAATTTACACAAAGATGTTTTGACCCAAAAGGCCCAAAGTGACTTTCATGCTTCATGTTGGACCAACAAGTTTATCCATACCAAGTTTCAAGCCTTGATTCAAATCTTTGCCCAGTCAATTGGACAGTTGACCTAGAAATCAACTGTATTGGGGAAAAAGTCAACTGTGGTCAATTGACAGTCAAACCTCATGATTTTTGACCCACATCAACATTATGAACTCATATGGACCATTTGATCAAGTTTGGATCACAATTCCATAAGAAATTTGATCAGATCATCAAAAGGGCAAAATGGTCATTTTTAGGGTTTTGACTGCACAAAGGCAATTTTTGACTGTTTAACCTAGCCAATGGCAAACCAAGCTCACATATGGAATCAAGGATTCAATGACATGGTCTTGACACATTCAACAAGTTCAAAAGATCCCAAATACACAAGATTGACAAATGAATTTTCCAGTCAATTGAGCAAAATTTGACTGTATACTGAAAAGTCAAACTTTGACTTTTTGGTCAAAATCAAGTGCCAGGATTCATTTCTCATCAAGACATGTCAAATTATGAAACTTGTTCATCAAGAAATCAAAAATCACAAATTAGGGTTTGAAATGAAGAAATTTCATAATTTAGAATTTTTCTTAGTTATGAAAATTCCTAATTTTTTCCTAACTTTGTCCCATTCTTTCATCAAGATACATTTGGATTCAAACAAAACTCAAAACATGAAAGTTGTAGTCCATTGAAAAATCTACAACTTTGATTCACAAAGTTTCCTCAAAAGAAGCTTGTAGCTCAAGTTATGATTTTGGGAACAAGGGTGCAAAACATTCTTAACTTAGAAAAATTTTGACCTATTCTAGGCAGGATTTTTTCCCAACTTCATGGCCACTTTTCACATGCTTCCACTTGGAATCTACACTTGCATTACAAAGATGGATTGTAGTACACATTCCAAGCTTTCCAAATTGTCTAAGAACTTCTCAAACACCCTTATGGTCAGGGAGAATCGAATTTGTCAATATGGGAAAAAGTCACTTTGATTCATGGCCAAATGCATGTTCATAACTTGGGCATTTTTGAAATCAGCTTGCACAAAGCTAGTTACAGGCCTCTAATCCTTCTTACACTCAATCATTATATGCCAATCCATTGTGTTCTAGCATTATTTTGCTCATTTGGTCATTACATGGAAGTTTAATCCATATTTGGAAAAAGCAAGTTATCCATTCTTGTAAAGCACAACTTTATGTCAAACACAAATCAAAGAAGTACAAAGCATATCTTCTAGGCACAAGATTATGGACTAATCCCACTGATCAAGAAGAGATTATGCAGCATGCTTGAGGGGCCTGTGGTAGCCTATATTGAAACTTGACAACTTTTGCTTAAGGAAAAAGAAACTGGCATTTTGAACACCAACTCTCATTCCTGCAAGCAAGAGCAAAAGCAAACCTTGTGAACACATTCCAAACATCAAACCTGACCTGAAACACGAGCCTACCACCTTCAATACCTCCCCAAACACAGAAACACCATTTTTCTGCACAAAACAGAGCATCCCTGCAGATTGAGTTGCACAACTCAGTTTGCTCGTGCGTTTTGGCCAAAGCTGGTTCATACACACTCCATAACATCCATACAAGCTATCCCAAGCCCTAGCTACAGACTGTAACACCTCTAACCAAGTTCACCATTTTCATTTTTTCAGTTGTGTAGGTTAACTTCCATAGCTCGTTTCAGTTAGTTCCAAAGCAAGCTAGAGTTTGGAGAAGCATCCCTGGACCTCAAGCAAGCTATACAAGTCCTCACATTGCATTGAAAGTACCTCCATTATCATACACGATTCAAGCTGAACAGGTAAGTTTTTGAACTTCTATCTCTCTATCCAAGCATATTTAGGCTTAAGTTTGTGAAGAAAGCATGTTCTAATCACAGCCCTGAAGCCATCCATGTAGTTACTTTTCATTTATGTTGTGTATGCTGAGAGAATTTTGGACCTGAACATTGGAAAAAACTTAGGTCAGAAATTGGGGGAGAAGAAATTCTCTCTCATTTCTGAGAGTTAGATCAAGTTTTTTATATGTATGAACTCGTGACATGATGCTCTATAATGTTTGTGTTGTAAGTTTTTGTTAAAAGTCAAGGAATCAAGAGATAACAGGGATGGAAGGAAGCGCGCGTTTTTTGTGTTTGAAAGGTGCTGGAGGTTGAAGACAACCACCTTTGGGCTGGTCCTGTTTTGCTTTTCTGTTTACACCACCTTTTCACACATGCACCCCCCTGGCCCATTGTATGATATACTTGTCATTTTTTTGATTTTTTTCTTTTTGATTTTGATTTTATATTTTTATCCAAACATGAAAAAACACTAAAAATATTTTTCTCACATTTTTTGCATTTTATTTAGATTTTATTTGTTTTATTTTGAATTTGTACATAAATAAACATAATAACTTTTATTTTAAAATACAAAAATAATACAAATACATTTTTATTTTCTGATTTTATTTTATTTTTATCTTTTGAAAACATTTTATAAAAAATATACTTTTTTTGTAAATAATAAATATTTTATTTTTGTACATATTTAATATATTTAAATATATAATATAAATACTTATATATTTATTAGAATATTTAGGATAAAAATACAAAATAATACATTTTTTATTTTTATTAATATTTGACCTCAAAAATCACTTTTTACAATATACTTCCTTTTTATTTATTTTTTGTATATAATTAATAAACATTGTACATATTAAATAATAAATACCTTTCATTTGCAAAAATTAGGGTTTTGCCCTAAACATGAAAATACCCAAAAAATTAAACTTTTTATTTTTGTTTATTTGTCACATGAAAAACATTTTTACATACATATAAAAATCATTTTTTGCATCTTGCATATTTATTGTATTTTTATTTAATTTGTATATTCAATTTGGATGTAATAATTTAGATTTAATTTTTCTTGCTAAATATCCCCCATTTGAAATTTTGTACCCCCATCCCATAATTATGTTGTAATAATTTAGGACTTTAAATTCTGCATTTAAAAGCTTTCTAAATATGCCATGATAGACTTAGGGTTTGTATGCAAAAATCAACCAAACAAATAGCTTGACCTAATTCAAAGATAACAAAGCATGAAAATGGACAACACCAATCACACTTGCACCCCTAGGGTTACTCCACTTGTTGCCTTCAATAATGGGCCATATTGCATGTTGAGTGTTTTTGGCAAAACAAAACAATATCAAATGATCATAGTCCCTCGATGACGCTTTCGAAAGTTGCCTAAACAAATGATCAAGTCCCTTAAAGAAAAAAATTGCCAAAGACACTTGGCACCATTGCAATCATGGTCTAAACGATGACCCGCACCCGTCCCGTTAACATCCTAACACAAGATTGTCCACCAAATACAATGGTGGAAAAACATTGTTAAAAGGGTTAAAACATAGAGAAAACCTTTGAGTAAATTTAGGGGTAGACAAACTCTAAGTTACTTGACCAAATCTTGCAAAACAATCCTATCCATTTTTCAAAGCACACATCACAACACACTTTCAAACAACTTTCAAAAACATTGAAAACTTTTCAAAAGACATACACATTTGTATACATCCAAACATGGGTCATTACAAAGGTTGCCACCACATTGGCCTCTTTTCAAAACATTTTCAAACCCACACACAAAGCACCATTTCAAACAATTGAAAGCACCATTTCAAACAATTGAAAGCACCATTTCAAACAATTGATAACACAAGGCAAGTGATCTAAGCAAGTAACTAAGAGCCCATGGATAACCATGGATAGAAAGGGTGCTAATACCTTCCCTTTCTATAATCTACTCCCCGAACCCAAGAAAACATCTCAAAGGTTTTTGCTGTGCTTTTTAACCTTTCCTTAGGATAAAATAAAAAGTCGGTGGCGACTCTTGCTCAACCGAAACATTTGCAAAAACAAACGCAAAACCCAAGTCAGTTCTCCCACCGTATTACAGAACTGGCGACTCTGCTGGGGAAATTTTAAAATGGAGTAACCTTAGGGCTTAGATCACCCTCTTGCATGACTAATTGTTTGCTTTGATTGCTTTATATCTTGGCTCTTTTGTTTGGGTTTGCAATCCTACACCCGGATTTTGGGAAACATTCATAGATAACAATACATTATGGAAACTGTGCGGGGTATACCGACACGGTTGAAGCAATAGCTATATTAGTGCGACATATTTGTGAGTACCGGTAACCCTTGAGTTCAATCAAGGAAAGTACGGGGCTACTGAGTGATGTCACTAAGCACTAATAACCTAGAACCTTACTTGACCATCTTGGCCTTTCATTAGGGGTAGTGAGATGACCGGCTTTGGTGCAGTCCAAAGTTGGTAGATACTCGATACTATACTCATTGAGTGTTGTTTTCTTGGGATATTTTGGTCGCTAGTTAAGTGGCTAAACCAAAACAATGAACATGGAAAATAATCCAATTATATTGAGCTCCTTAGAACCCGGTTACTATTTATAGGACAGGTTTTTAAGCCAACTTCACTCAAGAGGGTACTTACCTATGAAACCCCATGCAAGCCTGAAACTAGGGTTTTGTGTGATTTTCCTGTACATATGTTTGTGCATACATCATGAGCATCATAAAGCATCATATGCATACACTAACTATTTCAAGGGTTTAGATCTTCATCTTTGTTCTTGTTTTGTAGGTCATGGAAATTCCTCGCAGGAAAACTATCCAAGTCAACCTGATGAGAATCCCTCCTCAACTCAAGGAGCTCACATCCAGAATTCCGGAAAGCTCTCCCTTCAATGAAAGACATGGTAGACTGCTCAGCTTAGTCAACACCAACATTGAAGAGGACATGGTAAAGGTGTTGTTCCAGTTCTTTGACCCCCTTCACCACTGTTTCACTTTCCCCGACTACCAATTAGTGCCCACTTTGGAGGAATTTTCTCAACTCTTGAGAATTCCTATTCTTAATCAACTACCCTACAACGGTACGAAAAAAGAACCAAAGCCTGAAGATGTTGCTCAAGCCCTACACTTGCAACCATCTGACATCAAGGGGCATTGGGAAACTAGAAGCGGTGTCAAAGGCTTCTTGGAAAAATTCTTGTTTGAGAAGGCACAAGAGTGTTGGAATTCATTGGATCTACAAGCCTTTGAAGAAATTGTGGCGCTCCTCATTTATGGGTTGGTCTTGTTCCCAAATCTTGACCAGCTTATAGATGTCAACGCCGTCAAAATCTTCTTATCCAGAAATCCAATACCGACATTGCTTGGGGACATTCTTCACTCATTTTACACACGAACAATGAGAAAGAGGGGTGTTCTCATGTGTTGTACTCCTCTCCTTGCAAGGTGGTTTATTTTGCACCTTCCACAATCTGTCTTGAAGAATGACCAAGGCTTAAGGTGGTCACAACAGTTGATGACCCTCACTCACTCTGATGTACATTGGTGTTCTCGGTCCAGAGAAAATGTCATCATCGTTGATCGTTGTGGAGAGTTCCCTAATGTTCCATTGCTTGGCATTAGAGGAGGCATTACCTACAACCCTTGCCTAGCTTTGAGACATTTTGGATATGCACAGAGGGATGGCCCTCATGACATGTTCATTCCTGACCTAGTTTTTGACTTCGACAATGATGCGCAAGGACTTCGCCAAAGATTCATCAGAGCTTGGAGGATGCCTAACAAGGTAGACAATAAGACACTGGGGCACAAAAACTCCATCCCTCTTGAGCCTTATCTTAAGTGGGTACGAACCCGAGCCCAGAGTCTAATGATGCCTTATCCTCATGTTCTCCCTGTGATTAAAGAGCCCGTTAAGGAAGGAGAGGTTCCCTACACCATCCTATATCCTGACATGCCTACATCGTGGGAGGAGATGCAGAAGAGTTGGATCCAACTCAAGGAGGAACGGAACACTTTTGAAGCCAGCTTCTACGCCAACGAGAAGAAGGTTTTGGAGCTTACCCGTCGACTCCATGAGGAAGAGACCCTCAACACCTACATCGCACCAAAAAGGATGCGCAACGTCTTTTTACCTTGAGAAGCCTTTTGTAATATTTGGCTCATGGGGCATTTATGTACTGACAAAATTTCTTCTTATTAATATGACGTGTGTTCTTTTTGTTTGCAACAATTTTGAATTTTCTAAATCCTTGAATGCATTGCATAAACAAGCATATTATTCATCATGCGCATAGGCAAGTCTCCACACCAGGTTTCCTTATCTTTCTGCTGTTTATTTCAGTAAGATGGATCTCGAACAAACGATCAAGGACTTGCAGTCTCAAAACTCACAGTTTCAACATCTCCTGATGACCTTGGCAAAGGGTCAGGGGGATCTAAAGTCCCTGCTTGGGAACAAAGAGCAAGTGAAAAAGAAGAAGAAAAGAATCGGGGTGGCTACCCTAGGAAGAAGGTTTGAGGGTGAAGCCAGAAGAGTTCTTGAATTTCCCCCTACATCTGAAGAGGGAACCAGTAAAGGGAATGCGGTTGCGGTACCTTCCGAATCCGAAGCTGAAGAAGGAGAGGCTGAAGAAGACGAAGACTACTCTGAGCAACAATACCCGTCCGCCGATGATAAGTACAAGAGCTTGGAAGACAGGTTGGCAGCTATGGAGCTGCAGAAAGTTCCCGGCTTAGATTTCGAAGATTTGGGATTAGTTGTTGGAATTGTGATCCCCCCGAAGTTCAAAGTGCCAATCTTTGCAAGGTATGACGGGCTGTCTTGCCCAAAAATGCATCTCAGATCATATGTAAGGAAGATCCAACCTTACAATGCAGACAAGAACCTGTGGATCCATTTCTTTCAGGATAGCCTTTCAGGGGCTCAACTCGAGTGGTTCTATCAGCTGGATGGAGCCAGTATCCGAAACTGGGAGGACTTGGCTACTGCATTTTATAAACAGTATCAGTACAATTCTGACCTCGCTCCCACGCGTACCCAAATTCAGGGTATGTCACTGGGGACGGGCGAAGGATTCAAGGAGTATGCGCAAAAATGGAGGGACCTGGCTGGAAGGGTGCAGCCACCTTTGACTGACCGTGAACTTGTTGACATGTTCTTAGGGACCCTGTCTGGTCCGTTCTTCAACCACCTGATTGGTAATTCTTCTGCTGGGTTCACGGACCTGATCTTAACTGGTGAGAGGATAGAAGCTGGTATCAAGTCGGGGAAGATACAGAAAGGTGCCTCCGCGAGTACTGAGAAGAAGCCCTTCAAGAAGGAAGCTAGTGTTGTTTATGGTCCAAGGAGACAAATTAAACCGGAACGCCGCCAAGCTGTCAACGCGTTGGTAATTTCAAAACCTGCTGCTGCTCCTCAGCAATACAACCAACCAAGGGGTGAGAGACCCAAAAGACAGTACACTCAACTCAGCATGACCCTGTCTCAGATTTTTCCACAACTACTGTCAACCAATCTGGTAACTGTCAAAGAAGCTCCGAAGGTAGTGAACACATCTTCTCCAAAGTACAACCCCAATGCCCGTTGCGCTTATCACTCTGATAGCCCGGGGCATACTACGGGTGATTGCTGGGCTCTGAGGAATAAGGTTCAGGACCTTATTGATGCTAAAGAAATACAGTTTGAGGCGCCCGGAAGACCCAATGTTGTGACTGCTCCCATGCCCCAGCATGGAGTGAATGTTGTGGAAGAAGACCTGTATGTGGCCTCCGTGGATGATATTGTTACTCCGTTGTTGACCGTCAAAAGGAACCTGTTGCTAGCCGGTTTATTTCCGGGATGTGGTAAAGGTTGCCTTCTATGTGCTATTTCACTTGTCGGTTGTCCGTTGCTGAAATCAGGTATCCAAAGCCTGATGGATAGCAAATAAATCTTATTCGAGAAGATTGTTGTTCCTGCTGTCCCTACTGAAGAAGTTTCTATTGTCACTATTTTCAACAAACCTCCTAAGGCTCCCACAAAGAAGCCTGTCAAAATCATGTCCACTCAGAAGATTGCTCCTATCATCATCACTGTTCCAGGGCCCCTCCCTTATACATCCGACAAAGCTGTCCCATGGCACTATGAGGCAAATGTTTATGTTCTTGGAGTAAAACAAGAGTTCAATACTAGTACCAGCGTCAGTAACATTACCGGGCCTGCCAAAGTTACTCGCAGTGGTAGGCTGTTCTCACCAGATATTGCGCCACCAGCAATTCAGAAACCTCTTATCATCACACCTGCAAGTGTGCCTGCTTCCCCTCCTGACCAAGTTCTTGTTTCTACCCCTGCTGCCGAGTCATCTGACACTCGGGGAAAAAGGATTGCTACTGATTTACCTGCCCTGACGGAGGCACCAAAGACAACCAATGCTGAGGCTTCCCAGCAAGAAATGGAAGAGATTCTCAAGATCATTAAGAAGAGTGATTTCAACGTAGTTGAGCAGCTGGGGCACACCCCATCAAAGATTTCTATGCTATCACTGTTGTTGTGTTCAGAGGCCCATGCCAAGGCCCTGATCTCCTTCCTGAAGACGGCCCATGTGCCACAAGAAATGTCTGCTGATCAATTTACTGATTGTGTGGCCAACTTGACTGCTGATAATGGTTTGGGCTTCTCTGACGCCGATCTGACTGCCAAAGGAAAGAACCATAATAATGCCCTGCATGTCTCCATTGAATGCAGGGCACTACTCTTGCCCATGTGTTGGTAGACACCGGTTCTTCATTGAACGTATTACCCAAGAAGGCCCTAGACAGGTTGGATTGTGAGGGTCTGGAGCTCAATCCTAGTAACATTGTTGTCCGAGCCTTTGACGGTTCGAAAAGGATGGTACATGGTGAAGTTGACATTCCAATCAGGGTTGGTTCGCAGGTCTTTGATTCTACTTTCTATGTGATGGATATCCGACCATCCTATTCTTGTTTGCTGGGTCGTCCATGGATCCACAAGGCTGGAGCTGTGACCTCCACACTGCATCAGAAGCTTAAGTACCCGGTCAGAGGGAAAATTGTTACAGTTTAGGGGGAAGAAGAATATATGGTCAGCCACCTCAACTCGTTCCGGTACATAGAGATGGATGGGAAGTTCATTGAGACCCCCTTTCAACACTTTGAAGAGGTGCCTCAGACACTGGCATCAACAGAGACTGTAACTGAAGAAGATTCTCCTTTGAAGATGGCTTCCTTAAAGGATGCTCGGGCTGTTATTGAGAAGGGTGAGTGTGCAAATTGGGGCCGACTTCCTGATTTCACTCCAAAGACTGACAAGTTTGGTTTGGGCTTCACTGCAGAGGCTCAGAGGGCTGTTCGTAAGGCAAGAATTGGAAAACCTCCCGTGTTCATCACCAACCCGGGAGTGAATGCTATTGAAGACGACGTGGAGGAATCTGAATTCGATAGCTGGATCTACCCAACAACCGACAGTGGACCAAGCAACTGGACTGCCAAAGATTTCACACCTATTACTTTTGTCACTCATTAATGAACTCTTTTGTTTTCAATTTGTAACAAAAAATATGTTGAAACTTTTATGGCTCAGTGTCCTACCCGGGGCACCGTGGCTTCATTTGTGAGGGCTTTTGTGTGTCATTTTCATATATCATCAATAAAAACATTGGACGTTTGTTGCATTTCAAAATCTTGCGCTCTTTTTCTTTCTTTATATATTGCAAAACAACTATATTTACACACACTCACCTATACAGGTTCCAATCCACTATGGATCTCACTGGTAACGACTCTGCTATCGCCAGTTATGACTTCGAAAATCCGATCAACTTAGCCGAAGACGAAGGTGAAGATGATTGCGAAGTGCCTGGTGAACTCGCAAGACTGCTACTCCAGGAAGAGAGGGCCATTCAGCCACATGAAGAGCCAGTGGAAACGGTAAATCTGGGTACTGAGACAGACAGAAAGGAAGTCAAGATTGGTGCCAATCTAGAGCTCAGCGTGAAACAACGGTTGATTCAGATGCTGCATGACTATGTGGAAATCTTTGCCTGGTCTTACGAAGACATGCCTGGGTTGGATACCGACATTGTGGTTCATCAGCTGCCTACCAAGGAAGATTGCCCTCCGGTAAAATAGAAGGTACGCCGTATGCGTCCAGAAATGTCCGAGAAAATCAAAGCTGAGGTTATGAAACAATTTGACGCCAGTTTTCTAGCAGTGACTTCTTACCCTCAGTGGATTGCCAACGTGGTTCCAGTGCCGAAAAAGGATGGTAAGGTCTGAATGTGTGTTGATTACAGGGATTTGAATAGGGCAAGCCCTAAGGATGATTTCCCTCTGCCTCATATCGATGTTCTAGTTGACAACACTGCTCGGCATAAAGTATTCTCCTTCATGGACGGCTTCTCCGGTTATAATCAGATCAAGATGGCTCCTGAAGACATGGAGAAGACCACTTTTGTTACTCAGTGGGGCACCTTTTGCTACAAGGTCATGCCATTCGGGTTGAAAAATTCTGGGGCAACCTACCAACGTGCCATGGTTGCTTTATTTCATGACATGATCCATCATGAGATAGAAGTATACGTCGACGATATGATTGCAAGGTCTCAAACTGAGGAGGAACACCTTGACCATCTACAGAAGCTATTTGACCGTTTTAAGTTGTACAAGCTGAGGTTGAACCCGAACAAATGCACCTTTGGGGTGAGATCTGGAAAATTGCTAGGCTTCATCGTGAGCGACAAAGGCATTCAAGTGGACCCTGCCAAAGTGAAAGCCATACAAGAGATGCCAACTCCCAAGATAGAGAAAGAAGTCAGAGGCTTTCTAGGACGACTGAACTACATTGCCCGATTCATCTCGCATCTAACTGCTACCTGTGAACCAATCTTCAAGCTGCTGAAGAAAGATCAAGTAGTACGTTGGAACGATGAATGTCAGGCTGCTTTCGAAAAGATCAAAGAGTATCTCCAAGAACCACCCATTCTTATGCCACCGGTTGAAGGGAGACCTCTAATCTTATACTTGACAGTACTTGACAGCTCAATGGGGTGTGTGCTGGAGCAGCATGACGAGTCTGGCCGAAAAGAACACGCCATTTATTACCTTAGCAAAAAGTTTACCGACTGTGAGACCCGGTACTCACTGCTCGAGAAAACTTGATGCGCTTTGGTATGGGCTGCTCGCCGGCTGAGACAGTACATGTTGACTCACACTACTCTGTTGATTTCAAAAATGGATCCAATCAAGTACATATTCGAAAAGCCCGCCTTGTCCGGAAGAATAGCAAGATGGAAAATGATCTTGACGGAATATGACATCCAGTACACGACTCAGAAAGCAATCAAGGGAAGTGTATTGGCAGACCATTTGGCACACCAGGCAGTGGATGATTACCAGTCAATGAACTTTGAATTTCCAGAAGAGGATATCATGGTAGTGACTGATTGTGAAGTACCTGGACCGGACGAAGGACCTGAGGAAGGATCCCGATGGTCTATGCACTTTGACGGAGCCTCGAACACTTTGGGTAATGGTATCGGCGCTGTGATCATATCCCCTAAAGGCACTCATACTCCACTCACCGCCCGACTATGTTTCAACTGCACCAACAACATGGCAGAGTATGAGGCATGTATCATGGGTCTTCAAGCTGCAATTGACTTAAGGATCAAGTTTCTGAGTGTCTTCGGAGATTACGCTCTCGTGATCAATCAGGTCAAAGGCGAGTGGGATACGAAACACCCAAATCTTATTCCTTACAAGGAGTATGTATTGACGTTGCTTCCCCACTTCGAGGAGATAACTTTTGAACACTTCCCAAGAGAGGAGAATCAGTTAGCGGACGCGTTGGCTACGATGTCTTCTATGTTCAAAGTCAAATGGGACAACGAAGCGCCCCAGATCATTATTTGGAAGTTGGATGAGCCTGCATATTGCTGTGATCTTGAGGCCGAAGAGGTAACAGAAAAACCCTGGTATCATGAAGTGAAGAGGTACTTGGAAGCTCAAGAATACCCCGAGGGTGCATCTGTTAATGACAAGAAGTTCCTGAGAAGGTTTGCGGCAAAGTTCTTCCTCAGCAACGGCATTCTCTACAAGCGAAACCATGATTCGACCTTACTGCGTTGTGTGGATAAGACTGAAGCAGAAAAGATCATGGCGGAGCTACATGAAGGTACATTCGAAACACATTCCAGTGGACATACCATGGCAAAGAAAATCCTTCGGGCAGGATATTTCTGGTCCACAATGGAAGCCGATTGTTATCAACATTCTCGAACTTATCATAAATGCCAGATCTATGCTGATAAGGTGCACATTCCTCCGGTACCTCTGAACATCTTGACAGCACATTGGCCTTTTGCAATGTGGGGCATTGATATGATCGGCGAAATCAGACCTACGGCATCCAACGGGCATCCCTTCATCTTGGTAGCAATTGATTATTTCACAAAGTGGGTCGAAGCAGCTTCCTATGCTACAGTAACCAAGAATGTCGTGGCACGGTTCATTCGGCACAACCTGATTTGTCGATACGGTGTACCTGAGAGGATCATTACGGATAATGGTACCAATCTTAACAACAAGATGATCACTGAGCTCTGCGAGCAATTCAAGATACAACACCACAACTCTTCACCTTACCGGCCGAAGATGAATGGGGCTGTAGAAGCGGCAAATAAGAATATCAAGAAGATTGTGCAGAAGATGACAGTGACGTATAAAGATTGGCACGAGATGTTACCGTTTTCTCTTCATGGGTACCGTACCTCAGCACAGACGTCAACAGGGGCAACTCCCTTTTCCTTGGTCTATGGCATGGAGGCAGTCTTGCCTATTGAAGTCCAGATACCCTCTCTCCGGATAATGAAGGATGCAGGTTTGAGCGAAGATGACTGGATCCAGACTCGGCTTGATCAATTAAACCTAATTGACGAAAAGAGACTCACTGCTATTTGTCATGGTCAGACGTATCAAAAACGGATGATCAGGGCATTTAACAAGAAGGTCAGACGACAAGAGTATCAAGTCGGAGATCTGGTAATCAAGCGCATCATTCTTCCTCAAAGTGATCCTAGGGGAAAATGGACCCCTACGTACGAAGGGCCGTTTGTGGTTAAACATATCTTCTCAGGAGGAGCTATGATTCTGACCACCATGGACGGTGACGACCTTCCTCACCTCGCCAATGCAGACATAGTAAAAAGATACTACGCATGAATTAAGGACCCGCTAGGTTGACACACCTAGGCAAAAATAAGGGCTTCCCGGCGAACCAAAAGGGTTCGGGCAAAAATAAGGGATGAAATAAAAAAATCTGTACACCCGGCAAGTCGAAAACCTGAAAAGGTGGCTTGGGCAAAAATGGGTATCCCGGTGGACTGAAAACCCGAAAAGGCGGTCCAGGCAAAAGTTAGGGATAAAGCGTAATACTATGTCTCATTGGATCACCTTGCATCCAGAATTCGGCATCAACTATTGGGCTTAGACGGTAATTAATCAGCTTCATCTTCAACTAAGCAGCAAAGTGATGAGACGCTCGAAGACATGAAGGCGATAGCAGAGTTGGAACCCAGTGGGATTATTCTTCACATAGCTGTTTTGTTTCCTTTTCACAAAATTGTATAAACTCTATTTTGCTCGGCGGCGTTCTCTTACTAGGACGTCAGCCTCCTGTACATAAAACGCCTATTTACAGGCAAACTTAAAAATCAATACAAGTTCAATTTTTTCAGACAAATTACCCATTGTTTTTCCTTTTTCTGTTTTGTTTTTGCAAAGAACGTCCAATGTTCATTTTTGATATATGCATTTGATATTAATTGCTAATCATGAATATTTGCATGCGAAACAAAGGACTAATTACAGATGACATCAGAAACAGGGGCAATAAAGAATTGTCTAAGCGATCTAATTGTTTCGTCCACCAAGGTACCAAGGTAGGTTCGACTGAAGAACGTAACCAAGTTACCTCAACTCCCCGCAGAGTAAGACCAGATTTCAGCAATACTCTCTCCAGGAAGAGTTGGTTCCCCATCAGCCCTAAAAAGGCACAATATTCTCCAGCAAGTCAGCGATACTCTCCCCCAAGCAGAGTTAGTCTACTGTCAGCCTTAAGGAAGTTAGGTATCCCCAGAAGATCTCAACATTCCCCAGCAGAGTTTAGACATTCTTCGGCAAACATCCCCGGCAGTCTTAATTCAAGATTGTTCCCCGGCGGAATACGGACACCCCAGTGGAATCAATCTCCCCAGTACAGTCTGAAAAGTTTCCCCAGGGAAGTTGAATCATCCTCCCCAATAGATTCTGAAGCTTATCCCCAGTAGATTCTGGAAGCTTATCCCCTGCAGAGTACGAGCGTCTCTCCCCGACTTTATTCAGAGGTTATTTCCCATCAGGGCTTATAACTGGGTCATCCTCAGCTGATTACCACGGAAAGTTCGTCCTCGGCGAATTTCTTCCTATCCCCAGCGGAGTTCATCAAATTACCCAACATAACTTACCAGTGGAATCTCCAGCGGAGCTCTCATCAAAAACTCAGCGAAGTATCTCTTCCCACAGAGTAATCCCCCGCAGAGTAATCTCTCCAACAAGTTTATTCCCCAACGGAGTCATCTCCTCCTACCGGTTTATTCTTGCAACCATCATCCCCAGCGGAACCGAAGAACTCTACTCTTCAACATCAGCCCAGGATTTGATTTCCCGGCAGTCGTCAAGGGTTTATTTTCCTAGACAAAAATACATTCATCACATTATCATACACCATGACGCATGCATATACGCAGGATATCACACGATCTCATTTATTTTTGAGAACATCATGACATCATGCATCTCTTACATTATGACATCACATACAACTAATGTTTTGCCTTTTCGGGAAAAGGTCAATCCAAAGATGATTACTATCAACCATCGCAATTCCAGATTCGATACCTGTATCTAGCCAGGGCATATCTGTGAGTGATTAACTGTAGATTCGATACCTGTATCCAGCCAGGGCACATCTGCATGAAGAGTTTAGAGATTCGATACCTGTATCCAGCCAGGGCATATCTGTAGACGACAAATTCCAGATTCGATACCTGCATCCAGCCAGGGCATATCTGTAGACGACATTTCCAGATTCGATACCTGCATCCATCCAGGGCATATCTGTAAACGACATTTCCAGATTCGATACCTGCATCCAGCCAGGGCATATCTGTAGACGACAAATCCCAGATTCGATTCCTGTATCTAGCCAGGGCATATCTGTGAGTATGTGATTGTAGATTCGATACCTGTATCCAGCCAGGGCATGTCTACACGAATAGTTTAGAGATTCGATACCTGTATCCAGCCAGGGCACGTCTGTAAGCAACCTTTTGAAGTTCCGGATTCGATTCCTGTATCTAGCCAGGGCACGTCTGTGAGCAACTAATTGTAGATTCGATACCTGCACCTAGCCAGGGCATATCTGCATGAAGAGACTGAAGATCAACACCTGTAGCAAGCCAGGAAACCATCTTCCTTTCTCAAAGTATGCAAGTTCTTGCTAAGGAATCTCTTACGCGATCAACACTTCCAAATGGCATCTATAAGCCCATTCCCGACAAGGTTCTATCACACCTCCAGATGGCATCTATAAGCCCATCCCCCTATCCACCATCTCTCCAAATGGCATCTATAAGCCCATTCCCGCCATCACACTGCTGTTACTCCAGCATGCGAGTGCAAATTTCTGGGCACTCTGGTGTTCAATCATCTTCCACCTTCGGATCACGAAAGGCACGCAAGCCAATCTACATCCTCAGGTCTAAGAAGATTGAACAGGGGCAACTATTGTACCCCAAAATTTGCCCTCCCATTTCCTCAACATTTTCTCATCACAAGACCCTTGGAGCTCAAGATCAAGTTAGGGTTTGCTCTGCTCAAGACTCCTCCTTTGCATTGTTGACCCAAATTAGGGTTTGAGTTTACACAAAGATGTTTTGGCCCAAAAGGCCCAAAGTGACTTTCATGCTTCATGTTGGACCCACAAGTTTATCCATACCAAGTTTCAAGCCTTGATTCAAATCTTTGCCCAGTCAATTGGACAGTTGACCTAGAAATCAGCTGTATTGGGGAAAAAGTCAACTGTGGTCAATTGACAGTCAAACCTCATGATTTTTGACCCACATCAACATTATGAACTCATATGGACCATTTGATCAAGTTTGGATCACAATTCCACAAGAAATTTGATCAGATCATCAAAAGGACAAAATGGTCATTTTTAGGGTTTTGACTGCACAAAGGCAATTTTTGACTGTTTAACCTAGCCAATGGCAAACCAAGCTCACATATGGACTCAAGGACTCAATGAAATGGTCTTGACACATTCAACAAGTTCAAAAGATCCCAAATACACAAGATTGACAGATGAATTTTCCAGTCAATTGAGCAAAATTTGACTGTATACTGAAAAGTCAAACTTTGACTTTTTGGTCAAAATCAAGTGCCAAGATTCATTTCTCATCAAGACATGTCAAATTATGAAACTTGTTCATCAAGAAATCAAAAATCACAAATTAGGGTTTGAAATGTAGAAATTTCATAATTTAGAATTTTTCTAAGTTATGAAAATTCCTAATTTTTTCCTAACTTTGTCCCATTCTTTCATCAAGATACATTTGGATTCAAACAAAACTCAAAACATGAAAGTTGTAGTCCATTGAAAAATCTACAACTTTTATACACAAAGTTTCCTCAAAAGAAGCTTGTAGCTCAAGTTATGATTTTTGGAACAAGGGTGCAAAACATTCTTAACTTAGAAAATTTTTGACCTATTCTAGGCAGGATTTTTGCCCAACTTCATGGCCACTTTTCACATGCTTCCACTTAGAATCTCAACTTGCATTACAAAGATGGATTGTAGTACACATTCCAAGCTTTCCAAATTGTCTAAGAACTTCTCAAACACCCTTATGGTTAGGGAGAATCGAATTTGTCAATATGGGCAAAAGTCACTTTGATTCATGGCCAAATGCATGTTCATAACTTGGGCATTTTTGAAATCAGCTTGCACAAAGCTAGTTACAGGCCTCTAATCCTTCTTACACTTAATAATTAAATGCCAATCCATTGTGTTCTAGCATTATTTTGCTCATTTGGTCATTACATGGAAGTTTAATCCATATTTGGAAAAAGCAAGTTATCCATTCTTGTAAAGCACAACTTTATGTCAAACACAAATCAAAGAAGTACAAAGCATATCTTCTAGGCACAAGATTATGGACTAATCCCACTGATCAAGGAGAGATTATGCAGCATGCTTGAGGGGATTGTGGTAGCCTATATTGAAACTTGACAACTTTTGCTTAAGGAAAAAGAAACTGGCATTTTGAACACCAACTCTCATTCCTGCAAGCAAGAGCAAAAGCAAACCTTGTGAACACATTCCAAACATCAAACCTGACCTGAAACACGAGCCTACCACCTTCAATACCTCCCCAAACACAGAAACACCATTTTGCTGCACAAAACAGGGCATCCCTGCAGATTGAGTTGTACAACTCAGTTTGCTCGTGCGTTTTGGCCAAAGCTGGTTCATACACACTCCATAACATCCATACAACTATCCCAAGCCCTAGCTACAGACTATAACACCTCTAACCAAGTTCACCATTTTCATTTTTTCAGTTGTGTAGGTTAACTTCCATATCTCGTTTCAGTTAGTTCCAAAGCAAGCTAGAGGTTGGAGAAGCATCCCTGGACCTCAAGCAAGCTATGCAAGTCCTCATATTGCATTGAAAGTACCTCCATTATCATACACGATTCAAGCTGAACAGGTAAGTTTTTGAACTTCTATCTCTCTATCCAAGCTTATTTAGGCTTAAGTTTGTGAAGAAAGCATGTTCTAATCATAGTCCTGAAGCCATCCATGTAGTTACTTTTCATTTATGTTGTGTATGCTGAGAGAATTTTGGACCTGAACATTGGAAAAAACTTAGGTCAGAAATTGGGGGAGAAGAAATTCTCTCTCATTTCTGAGAGTTAGATCAAGTTTTTTATATGTATGAACTCGTGACATGATGCTCTATAATGTTTGTGTTGTAAGTTTTTGTTAAAAGTCAAGGAATCAAGAGATAACAGGGATGGAAGGAAGCGCGCGTTTTTTGTGTTTGAAAGGTGCTGGAGGTTGAAGACAACCACCTTTGGGTTGGGCCTGTTTTGCTTTTCTGGTTACACCACCTTTTCACACATGCACCCCCTGGCCCATTGTATGATATACTTGTCATTTTTTTGATTTTTTTTCTTTTTGATTTTGATTTTATATTTTTATCCAAACATGAAAAAACACTAAAAATATTTTTCTCACATTTTTTGCATTTTATTTAGATTTTATTTGTTTTATTTTGAATTTGTACATAAATAAACATAATACCTTTTATTTTAAAATACAAAAATAATACAAATACATTTTTATTTTCTGATTTTATTTTATTTTTATCTTTTGAAAACATTTTATAAAAAATATACTTTTTTTTGTAAATAATAAATATTTTATTTTTGTACATATTTAATATATTTAAATATATAATATAAATACTTATATATTTATTAGAATATTTAGGATAAAAAGACAAAATAATACATTTTTTATTTTTATTAATATTTGACCTCAAAAATCACTTTTTTACAATATACTTCCTTTTTATTTATTTTTTGTATATAATTAATAAACATTGTACATATTAAATAATAAATACCTTTCATTTGCAAAAATTAGGGTTTTGCCCTAAACATGAAAATACCCAAAAAATTAAAATTTTTATTTTTGTTTATTTGTCACATGAAAAACATTTTTACATACATATAAAAATCATTTTTTGCATCTTGCATATTTATTGTATTTTTATTTAATTTGTATATTCAATTTGGATGTAATAGTTTAGATTTAATTTTTCTTGCTAAATATCCCCCATTTGAACATTTGTACCCCCCATCCCATAATTATGTTGTAATAATTTAGGACTTTAAATTCTGCATTTAAAAGCTTTCTAAATATGCCATGATAGACTTAGGATTTGTATGCAAAAATCAACCAAACAAATAGCTTGACCTAATTCAAAGATAACAAAGCATGAAAATGGACAACACCAATCACACTTGCACCCCTAGGGTTACTCCACTTGTTGCCTTCAATAATGGGCCATATTGCATGTTGAGTGTTTTTGGCAAAACAAAACAATATCAAATGATCATAGTCCCTCGATGACGCTTTCGAAAGTTGCCTAAACAAATGATCAAGTCCCTTAAAGAAAAAAATTGTCAAAGACACTTGGCACCATTGCAATCATGGTCTAAACGATGACCCGCGCCCGTTCCGTTAACATCCTAACACAAGATTGTCCATCAAATACAATGGTGGAACAAAATTGGTAAAAGGGTTAAAACATAGAGAAAACCTTTGAGTAAATTTAGGGGTAGACAAACTCTTAGTTACTTGACCAAATCTTGCAAAACAATCCTTGCCATTTTTCAAAACACACATCACAACACACTTTCAAACAACTTTCAAAAACATTGAAAACTTTTCAAAAGACATACACCTTTGTATACATCCAAACATGGGTCATTACAAAGGTTGCCACCACATTGGCCTTTTTTCAAAACATTTTCAAACCCACACACAAAGCACCATTTCAAACAATTGAAAGCACCATTTCAAACAATTGAAAGCACCATTTCAAACAATTGAAAGCACCATTTCAAACAATTGAAAACACAAGGAAAGTGATCTAAGCAAGTAACTAAGAGCCCATGGATAACCATGGATAGAAAGGGTGCTAATACCTTCCCTTTCTATAATCTACTCCCCGAACCCAAGAAAACATCTCAAAGATTTTTACTGTGCTTTTTAACCTTTCCTTAGGATAAAATAAAAAGTCGGTGGCGACTCTTGCTCAACCGAAACATTTGCGAAAACAAACGCAAAACCCAAGTCAGTTCTCCCACCGTATCACAGCAAGTTTCAAGATGGGCATCCAACTAACCACTAATTATTAAATTGTTTTTACTTTATGCTTTTATTTTGAAGCTTTATGTACCATTTACTTCAAGTATTACATTTTATGTCATTTTTATTTTGCTCACTTGAGCCTTTTTGTTTCTCTTCTAAGACACCTAATAATCAACATGAACCATAAAAACCTTTAATAATACTTAGACTATTTGGATACTATCCTTGGAATTATGAAGCATTGGACTTCTTGGACTTAGGATTAGAGACCTTGGCCTATGTTGGAGACCTTGTGATCTTAATCGATATTTTGTCTGGAGTTCTTGAGGTTTACCTCAAGAAATTAGGTTGTTTGTTTGTTTTGTGTACAATTTATTGTGATTACATCCCTTATTTGTAATATGAAATTCACCCGTATATAGCTGTTACTCTGCCCAATTTTTGTGAAGACTTAATACACTTGAAGTCTGGTTCTCTCAAGAGGTCCAAGTATCTTTGCTTGCTTGGTTTCAATCCAAAGAATGGGAATTCTATCTTGACTCATAATGTCAAGTATTGGATTCTTGTTGGATAGATGGTTCATATCCCTAGATTTTATCTTATGATTTAGGATAGTCTCTTCTTCTCCTCCCATATTCTTAAATTTCAAAAATTTTCTTCCTCCTTTTGAAAATTCTTCTTGTTTTTAAACTTGAACCACTTTCATAATAAACTTGGACTTATGTTCGTGCATTTTAAAAACATTTTTATAAATAAACTTCAATCAACTTAATAATACCTTGACATTTTTGTGAGAAGACTAAAAGTCAATCAATCTCATTTCAAACCATTTTGCCACTTTGGATTTTTATTTTAAAACCTTTCTCAAAAGGTTAGACTCTTGTCAATCCTTGTAGTGATGTAAACAACTATACTTCTATAATATGTAGTGAAGTGAGATATTTTCTACTTGGGTATTAAGTGAGGCATTGTTAATTTTAAATCCAAGCCATATCCTCCACTTTGAGATGATGCAAATTCTACTTTCTCATGATTGTGGGTCGTAAGTATATTTTTCCACACAGACAATGACAATGATGTATTATCTCTTAAAATCAACCAATGCACTTATGTTTTAAAATACTTTAAAAGAGGAACTACGTGTACCCTGATCCCTTATTGCACGAAAGGTGGTACGTAGGCACTAAAGGTTCGCAACCGCGGCGGGTGCAAAAACCATAAAAATATATTTCTTTTCTCACGTCCACCATCCATTTTTATACAACATTTTATAGCCAAAATATACAGATTTTACAAAGAGGTTCTTGCGGAGTACCCTAGATGTTTAGGGTGCTAATACCTTCCATTTGCATAAACAACCCCCTTACCTTGAATCTTTCCCCCTCTTTTTTGGGTTACTCGCTCTTTTCCCATTCCTTTGGAAACAATAAAGCACGGTGGCGATTTTTATTTTGATCTATATAAGTCTAGCCAATCCAATGGCTTAGTCTTAAACATTTCTAACGATACAGAAAAAATGGCGACTTCACTGGGGAAAGATTGACCTCTTGCTGGTCCATCCCTAAGTGGGTTGAGCCTATCTTTGTTTATATCTGTATATGTGCTATCGTTGTTTATGTGTTATATGTTGTATATATATTTTTTTGGATTTTCCTAGTTTTCAGGGTGCTTGATGATTACTTATAAGTCCTATACCCGGACTTGGGAAAACTTTAAGATAAGACAGATGGTATGGTCATGTTAACTTTGAGGGAGTATTCCCAAAAAAGTAGGCATGAGATCCCCCACTCAGTGGAGTCCCCTTTGATTGTAATGTCGTTTACCGAGTAATCGGGAAGACGTGTTGCTTTCGACATGGGATCCCATCTTGGCCTTTTAGGTGTAGTGCGGAATCTATGACGGATTAATCCGGAAATAGTTATCACGCGATACTACGCTCAAAAGAGTCTTTCTTGAGAATATTACTAATTACCGAGTTAATCGGGAAGTTGGTAATATCCGAAAGAAGGATGTAGACTCTGGGAACCTCTTGAACCTTGTTCGGCAGGTGATAACTTTTAGACCAACACCTTATGGGTAGTACCTTCGACCTCATGCTCGTGAGGTTGAACCTATAAACCCTATATGTGTGATCTTGTGTGTGATTATTGCATCATGCATCCATGCACTCATAAGAATCTTTTGAAGAAATTTTATTTTTTACGGACTTAAAAGTTGACCATTTGTGAATATCTCAGGTACTTTTTGACCATGGATTCTGGAAAAAGAAAGACCGGGAACTACAGTTTCAAGGATCCCAAGATAGATGAGTTGATCAGTCTAATTCCCGAGATTGAGTGTTCTGCAGATTTTTGTAAGAAGTATGGATCCATCATTCCTCTTATGAAGCTTATGATGAAGGAGGGTATTCTCTCGACCTTGGTCCAGTTCTATGATCCGATGTATCATTTCTTTACTTTCCCTGACTATCAGTTGATGCCTACACTAGAGGAGTATTCTTATCTGCTAGATTTACCTGTTACCGATCGTGTTCCTTTTACTGGTTTGGAGGGTGAGCAAAAACCACATGAGATTACTACTTCGATCAATTTGGGGAAGTCTGAGGTGGAAGATCATATGACTACTAAAGGAGGGATTAGAGGATTACCATCCCATTTCTTATTAGAGAAAGCTTGTTACTTTTCCAGGACCAAAAGTACAGTCGCTTTTGAGGCCATCTTTGCTCTACTTGCTTACGGGTTGTTTTTATTTCCTAATGTGGACAAGTTTGTTGACGTTAATGTTATCAGGATCTTTATGATTGGAAATCCAGTTCCTACATTGTTGGGTGATGCTTATTACTCTATTCATCTTTGGAATTCTTATCATGGGGGAATGATTATATGTTGCACGCCTTTGTTGTACCAGTGGTTTATCTCTCATATGCCTCAGTCTGATGCTTTCTAGGATGTCAGGAAGGAACCCCGTTGGGCTCCTAAGATCATGGCACTTACTCACTTGGATATTTATTGGTATCATCGAGCTTACCAGGATATAAAGATTGTTGACAGTTGTGGTAGTTTCCCCAATGTACCTCTTCTTGGTACAAAGGGAGGAATTAACTATAACACTGTTCTTGCACGAAGACATCTCGATTATCCGATGAGGGATAAACCAAATACTATTCATTTGAGTAGTTTCTTCCTGAAGGAGGGAGAAGACCATAAGGAAGCTAGGGAGAAGATTGCAAAGGCCTGGCGTCACATTCATAAGATGAGTAGGAAAGACTTGGGACCTAGGGGGCTGTTTCTTTGGAACCATATCTTCAGTGGGTCCAAACGAGAGCTATTCAGTTGAAGATGTCGTATTCCCGGGAAGCACCTATGCTTGATTTGTTTGTGAAAACAAATCCTCCCTTATTGGATGATATAGTAGAGGTACAACTTACTTTGGTCAGGATGCAGTAGGAAAAGGATGCTTGGAAGAATAAGTGCCAAACTTTAGAGATTTCCTATAGAGCAGACTTGAAGGAGAAAGATGACTTGATTAAGATTCTTGAGAGTCGGGCTGTAGAAATGATGGAGAGGCAAGGGGATTTATTTTCTCCTAAGCCTCAGTCAGATGCTACTTGCTCACTTCCTGATTCAGGTGATTCGAAGAAGGTTGCCACCAGATATGCGGAAGAGAACCAGAGGTTAAAGGCTCAGATTGCCAGGCTTACAGGAAAGCGCCAGCGTATAGAGTGATCTCTGACATCTTTACTTCTCAGGGTTTTAGACTTTATTTTCATCTTATACTTGGGATTGTTGAGACTTGTAACCTATTTTGAAGTTATTATAATAAAAATTTTCAGTATTTCAAATGCGTTATTACTTTGATATTTGCAATGTGTCTATAAATATTTAAGTCCCTTGAAATATTAATAATAAAACAAATCATGCGCATTTCATATCATACATCATATTACACATATTTCTTGCATTTGTTATGCATATCCAGGTGTCTTACCAAGCTTCATTACTTCGTTCAGCAAGCTGTCTCACCACTATAATACTCAGGCTAATTTCAGAAGGAAGATGGAAAACTTAGAATAAGAGAATTGCGATATGTGCGAGGAGGTTTCTGCTTTGAAGGACGGCATGGGCAATCTTACTGCTCTGGTGGAATCTCTAGTGGCTTCTCAGAATCAACCACCAAGTGTTTAACCTCAACCGACAAGGGCTACTGCTGAAGCTCCGACTGTTCCTATGTCTTCTACCCCAGTTGTTGTTCAGAATTGCATGCCTCAAGGTTATCCATGGGGAATTCCAGAGAATTTTGCACCCGAAGGTTTCAATCTTGGTCCTCAAGAAGCTCCAGTTGTTCAGACTACTGTTACTCCTGCACCTCCTGTGGTGCATGCTCCTCCGGCTGCACCCCCTTCGGTGAATTTGGTTCCATTTGTTAATGATGATGTGTGTCGTCCTTTTCCTCCACCAAGTGAAGACTTGGGTGTTTATGACAAAATGGATGATTTTCAAGAGCAGTTTGACAAGATGAAGAGGGAGATGAAGGCCCTCAGGGGAAAAGAGTTATTCGGGCAGAATGTGAATGAATTATGCTTGGTCCCGAATGTTAAGATACCTGCAAAGTTTAAAGTCCCGAAGTTTGAGAAGTACAAGGGAAAAACTTGCCCTCGTGCTCATCTGGTGATGTATGTAAGAAGAATGTCTACCCATACTTATGATCAGCGTCTGTTGATTCACTTTTTTCAGGGTAGTTTGACTGGTGAGATGCTGAAGTGGTATATGAGTTTGGATAGCGTCAATATCCATACTTTCAACGACTTGGGAGAAGCATTTATCAGACAATACAAATACAATACGGACATGGAGCCTAACCGTGATCAACTCAGAGCCATGGTTCAGAAAAACAGGGAATCATTCAAAGAATATGCACAGAGATGGCGTGAGGTGGCCGCCCAAGTGATTACTCCCATGGAAGAGAAGGAGATGACTAAGATTTTATTGAAGGCTCTGGGTGATTTCTACTATGAGAGGATGGTAGCGAGTGCGCCAAGTGACTTTGCTGAAATGGTAGGCATGGGCATCCATTTAGAAGAGGCTATAAGAGAGGGCCGTTTAACAAAGAGTGAAGGATCTGGAGGTGCAAAGAAGCCATCTTATGGGTTTACCAAGAAGAAGGAAGGGGGGATACAAATTTTTTATGCAAGAGAGGAGGGTTAATCCTCATAGAAGAAATTATCAGCGTCATCAACAAGTCGCCTCAGTTACTCCAGTTGTTGGTGTAGCTCCAACCACTGTTGCTTATCAGAGACCATCCCAGTAGGGGAATCAAGGGTATAATCAGAGAAGGGAGAGTTATGACCCTATTCATATGATTTATACAAAGTTAATACCGGTATTGATTTAGAAGAAGTTGGTTCAGACCCTACCGCCTCCCGCTGTACCATCACCATTGCCTTATATTACAAAGCAGACAAACATGTGCTTTTCATCAGGGAGAACCGGGGCATAATGTTGAGAATTGCTATCCTTTACAGAATGGGGTGCAGAAATTAGTGAAGTATGGTATTCTATCTTTCAAGGATGTGGGCCCTAATGTGAAAGACAACCCTCTAACCAAGCATGGAGAAGCGAATGTTGTAAACATGGTGGCTGGTTGTCCAGGCGACTTCCATATTTTTTATATTCATCTGGTTAGAGGAGATTTGGTGAACATGCATGCATACCTCTGTGAATTTAGCTACTATACGCATGACCATTCCAGTTGTGCTATTTGCAGTACAAACATACAGGGTTGCGATAAGATAAAGGCTGATTTGCAGGAAATGATGGACGAGGGCCTCATCCATATTATCAGACCTAGGGAAAAGTATGAAGAGTAGGTGAACATGGTTTCTGGATGTCCTGGAGATTTCATAATATTTTATGTGGAGCATATGAATGAGGATCTTGTACAATTGCGTGATACTTTCTGCCACATGGCTGGTCAGGTGGAACATCAGTATGGATCTTGCCGAATTTGCTGCCTGGACTCCCGAGGATGTTTAATCGTGATGAAAGGTGTTCAATTCTTGTTGGATAATGGAACTATCAAGGTTACAGGTCAAAGGGGTGACTACCATGAAGTTGATATGATTGAGTTTTGTTTGGATGAAGAAGAGTCGGATGATGAGTATACCTCTGCAGATGAGTTCTTCTCCTCAGATGAAGATTTGTTTTCCAGAGATGACTCCATAATGACTAATTTTGTTGAAGAAGGGGTAAACGTCATTGTGCCTTGCTTTGGTGCACCCGCCCATTTTTAAGTCGAGATTCATAGCAAGTTGACTATTAGCCCATTGGTGTTTAGTTTTCCGGGTCCTGTCCCCTACAAGTCAGATAAGGCTGTACCCTATAAATATAACGCTACAATCTTAGAGGATGGTGTGGAAGTTCCCATCCAGCCAATGTATGATGTTGGAAATATTGCTGAGACTAGCAGAGTGACCCGTAGCGGTCGTGTATTTGCACCAGTTGTTCATGGAGATGTTAGCACTGGAAAGAAAATTGCTGAGAATTTTGAACCCAAGAAGGTTACGGGTGAATCTAGTGGAGCTATATTGGAGAAAGAAGTGAATGATATTTTGAAGATAATCAAGATGAGCGACTACAAAATTATAGACCGGCTACTGCAGACTCCTTCAAAAATATATGTCTTGGCTTTATTTATGAACTCCTCTACTCACAAAGAATCTCTAATGAGGGTATTGAACCAAGCTTTTATGGAAAGTGACATGCCTATAGACCAATTCAGCAGCGTAGTAGGGAAAATTACGTCATGTAATAACCTGAGTTTCTGCGACGATAAATTGCCAGATGAAGGAAGGAATCACAACCTGGCCCTCCACATCTCTATGAACTGCAAGAATGATTCACTATCCAATGTGCTGATTGATAATGGATCCGCATTGAATGTTATGCCGAGGAGTACACTTATGAAATTTAAATATCAAGGAACGCCCATGCGCCCAAGTGGCATTATTGTGAAAACGTTTGATGGATCAAGGAAATCTATTATTGGTGAAGTGGACTTGCCTAATCATATAGGCCTACATTTGTTTCATATTACTTTCTAGGTCATGGATATTGTACCCGCTTATAGTTGCTTGCTGGGACAGTCGTGGATACATGAGGCATGGGTTGTCACTTCGACTTTCAGCATTGTGGAGGCGGATAAAGCTGCTGTTGGAACCCAATTCCAAGCTTTATCCATTGACAACATAAGGGGAAATGAGAATTCCATGGTTTCACTTAAGGATGCACAGTAAGTTGTGCGTAAGGGTCATAGTGAAGTTTGGGGACGGATTATGGATCCACCTGTAAACAAGAATAGAGCCGGCTTGGGGTTCTCTATGAAGAATGATAAAGGTAAGAGCATGAAGCCGAAGTCTGCTGCAGGAAAGTATCAAGACATCTTCCGTAGTGGGGGTTATCTACATCCAACTGTTTCGGGATTAATGCCATTGTGGAAGATGAAGCAGATCCAGAAATGCCGAATTATATGACGCACGAAGTTAGGGTTTAGAACTGGATCACCATTGACGTTCCCTCTTGCATACATTTTTCAAAGTAATTTGTTTTGTTAATCTTTTTGAAAAGCTTTCACTCTACCCAAGGTGGAAGTATTAATATTGTATGGGCTTATCTGTTTGATGTGACTTTTAAAATCAATAATAAAAGTTGTCTTTGTTCCCCAAATTGTGTCTTTATTTTATGCTTTTTCTTGGAAAATGGTAATCAGAAAAAACCTTTCAAAATAAATAATAACTAAAATTCAATTTGCATGATCACTTGTTATATGTGTCAGTTTCTAAAAACAATTATAAATCATATGTGCAGATTAATTAAAAAACCTGTTGAATACAATGACCCTGCACCCTCTCCCAACTTTGAATGTCATGTGTATGGGACCGAAGAAGAAGATTATGATAAGATTCCAGAAGAGGTCTCACGGTTGCTTGAGCGCGAGGAGAATGCCATTCAGCCATATAAAGAGCCATTGGAAGTAATCAATTTGGGTTCAGAAGAAGATCCGAAAGAAGTCAAGATTGGAGCATTGTTGTATCCTGATGTGAATAGCAAGTTGATTGAGTTGTTGAAAGAGTATGTGGATATTTTTGCTTGGTCTTATCAAGATATGCCTGGTCTAGATACAGATATTGTAGAGCACCGTTTTCCGTTGAAGCCAGAGTGTCCGCCAATCAAACAAAAGTTGCAAAGAACTCACCCGGATATGGCAGTAAAGATCAAAGAAGAAGTTCTAAACAGATTAATGTCAGTTTTCTTGTTACATCAGTGTACCCTCAATGTATTGCCAATATTGTCCCAGTACCGAAAAAAGACAGAAAAGTTTGCATGTGCGTAGATTACAGAGATCTAAATAAAGCTAGTCCAAAAGATGATTTTCCATTGCCACACATTGACATGTTAGTGGATAGCAAAGAAAAATTCAAAGTATTCTCGTTCATGGACGGATTTTCCGGGTATAATGAAATAAGAATGGCTCCAGAGGACATGGAAAAAACAACGTTTATCACACCCTGGGGAACATTCTGTTACAGAGTGATGCCCTTCGGGTTGAAGAACACTGGTTCAACGTATCAGAGGGCTATGAAAACCCTATTCCATGATCTGATGCATAAGGAAATAGAGGTATATGTTGATGATATGATTTCTAAATACCAGACTGAAGAAGGGCATGTAGAAGATTTGTTGAAGTTGTTTCAACGTTTGAGGAAGTACTGTCTCCGCTTGAATCCAAATAAATGTACCTTCGGTGTTCGATCAAGGAAATTGTTGGGTTTCATTGTTAGCCAGAAATTAATTGAAGTTGACCCTGACAAAGTCAAAGAAATTCAAGAGATGCCAGCACCGAGAACTGAAAATCAAGTCAGAGGGTTCCTCGGGCATTTGAATTATATTTCTAGATTCATTTCTTACATGACTGCAACGTGTGAACCGATCTTTAAGTTGTTAAAGAAAGATCAAGGTTGTGTATGGACAAATGACTGCCAAAGCGCATTTGAAAGTAATAAATAATATCTACTTGAACCTCCTATATTGCTCCCTCCTGTTGAAGGAAGACCGTTAATTATGTATCTGACAGTGTTAGATAATTCCATGGGTTGTATTTTGGGACAACAAGATGAAACGGGGAAGAAAGAGTATGCCATTTATTATCTCAGTAAAAAGCTTACTGATTGTGAGTCGTGGTATCCCATGCTGGAAAAGACATGTTATGCTCTGGCCTGAGCGGAAAAACGTTTTCGGAAGTATATGTTGAATCACACTACTTGGTTGATCTCTAAAATGGATCCAATCAAGTACATTTTTAAAAAGCCTGCTCTTACTGGGAGAATTGCCCGCTGGCAGATGTTGTTATCTGAATATGACATCGAATACCGCACTCAAAAAGCTATTAAAAGCAGCGTGTTGGCAGATTATCTTGCTCACCAACCAGTTGATGATCATCAGTCTGTGAAGTATGATTTTCCCGATGAGGATGTGATATTTCTGAAAGTGAAAGATTGTGATGAACCGTTTCCTGAGGAAGGTCCTAATCCTGGATCTCGTTGGAGTATGATATTTGATGGAGCTGTGAATGCTTATGGTAAAGAAATTGGTGATGTGTTTGTCACTCCACATGGATCGCACATTCTTTTTACTGCAAGGTTGACATTTGATTGTACTAATAATATGGCAGAATATGAGGCTTGCATCATGGGTCTTGAGGAAGCTATTGATCTTAGAGTTAAAATTCTAGATGTGTATGGTGAATCAGCTTTGGTAATAAATCAGATTAAAGGAGAGTGGGATACTCATCGCCCCGACTTAATCCCTTATGAATATTATGCTAGAAGATTGTTACCCTTCTTTAATAAAGTTGAATTCCATCCCATTCCTAGAGATGAAAATCAAATGGAGGATGCTCTGGCAACTCTGGCTTCTGTGTATGAAGTGAATACTTGCAATGATATACCTCGAATTATGGTTCGGCGACTGGATAGGCTCGCTCATGTGTTTACAACAAAAGAGGTAGCAGATGAGAAATATTGGCATTATGATATCAAGCAATTTCTCCAAACTCAGTAATACCCGATTGGTGCATCGAATAAAGATAGAAAGACATTGAAAATATTGGCTGGCAGCTTCTTCCTCAGTGAAAATGTGTTGTACAATATAAATTATGATATGGTCTTGCTCTGATGTGTGGATAGGCACGAAGTAGACATGTTAATGCATGAGGTTCATGAAGGCTCATTTGGCACACATGCCAATGGACATTCAATGGCTAAAAAGATGCTAAGGGCAGGTTACTATTGGCTGGCAATGGAATCTGACTGTTACAAATTTGCAAAGAAGTGTCATAAATGCCAGATTTATGCCGACAAGGTTCATGTGACTCCGACACTTCTCAATTTGATCTCTTCCCCGTGGCCTTTCTCTATGTGGGGATATTGACATGATTGGGATGATAGAACCCAAATCTTCGAATGGACACCGTTTCATCTTGGTAGCATTTTATTACTTCACCAAATGGGTGGAAGCTGCTTCATATGCTAACGTCACCAAGAAGGTGGTTGTGCGCTTCATTAAGAATAATCTCATATGTCATTATGGAGTGCCGAGCAGAATTATCACTGACAATGGCTCGAATTTGAAGAACAAGATGATAACAGAACTTTGTGAGGAATTCAAGATTGTGCATCACAATTCATCTCCGTACAGGCCAAAGATGAATGGGGCTATTGAAGCTTCTAATAAGAATATCAAGAAGATTATCCAGAAGATGGTTGTTACTTATAAGGATTGGCATGAAATGCTCCCTTTTGCTTTGCATGGCTATCAGACATCTGTCGGCACTTCAACAGGAGAAACCTCGTTCTCCCTTGTGTATGGAATGGAAGTGGTACTCCCAATTGAGGTTAAGATTGCCTCTTTGCGTGTGATAATGGAAACCAAGTTGTCAGAGGCTGAGTGGGTCCAGAACAGGTTTGACCAATTGAATTTGATTGAAGAGAAGAGAGTGACGACTTTGTGTCATGGGTAGTTATATTAGAAGAGAATGAAGAAAGCTTTTGATAAGAAGGTCAAACCTCATGAATTCAGAGAAGGCAACCTCGTGCTCAGGAAGATCATGCCTTTTAACGCTAATTCTAGGGGAAAGTGGACTCACAATTTTGAAGGCCCATATGTTGTCAAGAAAGCCTTCTCTGGTGGTGCACTAATTTTTGAAACTATGGATGGTGAGGAGTTCCCACGTCCCATGAATGCTGGCGCAATCAAGAAATACTTTGCCTAAAGAAATAAAAGAACAACTCACTAAGTTGAAAACCCGAAAGGGCGGCTTAGGCAAAAAAGAGTGTCTCGGTAGGCCGAAAACCCGAAAGGGAGGTCTAGGAAAAAATTAGAGACATAAACATAATAAAATTTCCTGCTAAGTTGAAAACCCGCAAGGGCAGCTTAGGCAAAAATTAGGGACTTTCTTGGAAAGTAACTACATCAGACAAGACTTGATCGTTGAACCAACAATCTTCTTAAATCTTTACCATACTTCAACAGAAGCTTCTGCTCAGGATATCAAAAGTTGTTAGAGGGGATAGTGGTCATTGTATCTCAATGTATCATTTCCATTATATATTACCATTTTACGAACTTTGTAATCATCCATGGAGTCTCTCCATTGCAGACTACCATTCTATTAATGAAATTTGAGCTTTTACCCAATTCTCTGTATTTCTTATTTTATTTAGCTTGCAAAGACTCAATTTATTATTGATATTAATTTCCAAAGCGAAAAGATTAAATAACAAAATTGATCTTCAAAAAGAATTTACAATTTTATTTTACTTTAAAATTTGTGATGCAAGAGAAAAATAAAAGTGGTGATCCCAGGAATGGACGAACTCCAGTTGTTTTGAGAATTTTTGTTTGCCGAGGAAGATTTTCTCAAGATGTTTTCTCCGTAATGGGTTTGTGACTCCAGTGTCCCCAATCAAGTTTTGGTTAATTTTTATTCTTTTCTGAGTTTGCATGATATGAAGACTCAATCCAATATTTCTCCAGTGAAGGTTTTGCTTCTTTGATAGAAGTTCTTTCTTCTCAGAAAAGTTGGTGCAATAATTACTCTCGAAGAACACGTGTCTCCGGTTTCTCCAATGAAGAATGTATATTGGTTTTCCCTTTGAGAATGTGGTGTTGACCTCCCCAATGAAGTCAACACGAAATCCCCAGTTAATGTCTTGATGATGGGGCATCACATTCTTTAGCAAAGTTTGTATGTTTTTCCTTCTTCAAAATGGGTCTGAATTCCCCAGTGAATGTTTTGATGATTTGGTGTCCATATGCTTTACTTGAAATTGATTTTGTAATCCCCAGTAGAAGAGTTACATTTGAAAATATTTGTTTCCCCGTTGAAGTCTGAGTGTTATTCCCTGGCAAATCCTGGGGAAGGATGTTATATCTCTTTATCTGTACTGTTTTTTCGCTATGTTTCGTTTACTTCCGAATTACGTTTCTCCCCAGTGAAGTTAAGCCATGCAGTAGGATTTTTTTTCCTCAGTTGGAGCTTACTCTTTCTTATGGAATGTTCATCTTAGATGTGATTTAGCCAAGGGTTGTTTGTGCCTGAGTTGGTTTTGCCTGGTTACTCCTAGTGTTATATGTCTGTTTTGTCAGCATATGCATGCTAGCACTCATACATTCATACATACATCATGCATAGTTAAAATTTGGCAAATCATTTCTCATTCACATTCATTATTATTTTGTGGACGTATTGCCCTGTTTTGCAGTGTTGTGTTGTCCTCTCTCCAATAGAGTGTCAGTCATAAGCAGAAAGTGTATGTTCTTTCAATTTCCACGTTGAAGTATCCCTCGTGGAAGATTTTTTGCTTTAGCCTTCCTGCACATCTCCTCAACTGGATGATTTGGGTTTCCCTCTTGAGTTCATTTCTCAGAGAATGTATTTTGGTATACCATTTTACTCTAGTTTATTTCTGGATCGAATCTTTCTTTCCCATCAATATTGTTACTTTGGACGTCTGAAAGCTTTGAGTTTTGGTTTGAGGATGTGCATTTATTTTTCATGAGAAGACCTTTATCTCCTCAGCAGGAATATATTGGCATTTCCCTAGGAAGTCATATTGTGTTCCCCTAAAATCATTTTTTTACAATCCTTCCTATAACAACAAGTAACAGGTCTCTTTATTTGAGCAACTTGTACTTCCGTATAAAAGTCAACGTAACTTTTTTTTGTTATCTTCTCTATGAGTGGATAGTTTGCAGTCCGTTGTCAAATTACACCAGTGAATGGAAAGAATTTCAATATCACAGAGACAGTTCATTGTGAAATCTTTGCAAGTGGTAGTCTCTTTATTTGAGATAGCTTATATATTAACCTTTCTAGGCAAAATGCCTTGGTTAAAGAAGAAGTTGAGACCCGGTCTAGGTGAAATGCGAGATTTTGAAAAAAAAACTTGTTATCTTTTTGCTACCTTCAGTGAACGTTGGTAGTTCATCGCCAGTGAACGGTGATGCTATGATATATTCTCTTTCTACCTTCAGTGAAAGTTGGTAGGTCACATTCAATGAAAGTTGGTGCTTGTTATATTTTTTCTACCTTCAGTGAATGTTGGTAGTTCATCGTCAGTGAATGGAAATGCTATGATATATTCTCTTTCTACCTTAAGTGAAAGTTGGTAGGTTACCTTCAGTGAAAGTTGATGCTTGTTATCTTTTTGCTACCTTCAGTCAATGTTGGTAGTTCATCGTTAGTGAACAGCGATGCTATGATATATTCTCTTTCTACCTTTAGTTGAAGTTGGTAGGTCACCTTCAGTGAAAGTTGGTGCTTGTTATCTTTTTGCTACCTTTAGTGAATGTTGGTAGTTCATCGTCAGTGAACGGCGGTGCTATGATATAATCTCTTTCTACCTTCAGTGAAAGTTGGTAGGTCACCTTCAGTGAAAATTGGTGCTTGTTATCTTTTTCCTACCCTTAGTGAATGTTGGTAGTTCATCGTCAGTGAATAACGATGCAATGATATATTCTCTTTCTACCATCAATGAAAGTTGGTAGGTCACCTTCAGTGAAAGTTGGTGGTTCATCGTCAGTGAACGTCGATGATTTTTCTTTTCTCTACCTTCAGTGAATGTTGGTATCTCACCTTCAGTAAACGTCTGTGTTGTAATTTCTTTCCTCTTTGTACCTTCAGTTAATGTTGGTAGTTTCTATTTCAGTAAAAGTTTGTATATCCTTTAACTTTCTATCATCCTCTATAAGTCAGGTCTTTTGATCCACCAGAGATTTATTTTCCAGGTCGGGTTTCTCTTTTGTTTTTTTTTATTTCCTTTGTTACATCCCCAACAGTGTTTTGTGCCTCTTTGATTTTGTTCATGCGCATTCATGCTCATAAGCATTGCATGGCATCTTAGGGCCAAAATAGCTTTATATTTAAGTATCTTCGATCGCGTTGACACGAAGATTTTTAACCTTCGTATCTCCGGATAGAAGAAACTTAAATAAGGGCAGCTGTTGTACCCCAATTTCCCCCCTAAGATCCCTTCATCATACCATATTGATTCAATCACAACAAGATCATATTAGGGTTTTTGGTTCTCCTCCCTATCTTTAGCTTTGCTCTTTGCTCTTTGTCTTACTTGTTACTAATGTAGGTAAAGGCAACGAGGTTTAGCAAGTTGCTCCATGGGTTGAAGTCCAAACCTCACCGTTGAAGTTGCTTTGGAAGGGATGGCATGGGAAGGTTATTTTGGTTCACTATATTTCCAAGATATCAAGATTGATCCAAAAGTGAAAGGGATTGATTGAAGAAGTTGTCATGGTTGGACAAAGTCTTGTTCCCATTGATCACAAGTGCATATTTCTCTCAATTATCAAGATATGGAAGTGGTTATAGTGGGTATGAGTTCTCATTTTCTTCCTCAATAACTTCTATTTACAAAGCAAGGGTGTTGGTACAAGAAGGTGGTTCAAAATTGTCAAGGTTCCTCCAAGCATTTTCTTGATCTAGGAGCTAGGGTTTTGAACTTCAAAGAAGTATATCTTGCTCATATTTTGGTATTTTTGAGTGATTCCAAATACATTCTTCTCTTTAAAGGGTTATTAATAAATCACTTTAAAAGTTTCAAGGAGTTTTCATGTGGAAGAAACTTGATGATGAAGAAAGATTACAAGTCCTCCAGATGAACCCGCAATTTCTCATGTATGACTTTAAATGATCATAACATGATCAATTTTTATCACCTTGATCCCACTCTTTTTCCATAATTATCTCGAGGATGTGAAATTTTTCCCTTCTTTTATATACAAAGTGAGAAAATGGATGGAAGATGCTCTAAGGATACAAAAGATTATAGGTCATTTCATGATTTTTTGCCAACTTCAACAATTCATAACTCCCTCATTTTTTGGAGATTTTGAATGGTTCAAGTTTCAAAGTGTCATTTAAGAGGTCTGTTTCATTCCAATCTTTTTTGTCAAGAGCAAATTCTAAGTGGAAGGCCATGTTTGGATGCAAAATATTATAGGTCACTTTTGAAGAAAAATTTGAAATATTTCTAAGTATGGAAAGTCAACCATTTTTCTCCAACTTTGACTCAATGCAACTTTCAGCTCAAACATCCATTTGACTCCATACTTTTCCCATTGCAAAGCTTTTAACCTCATCTTTCTAAAGCATCAAGAATCATTCCCTAAGACCCCTTGAGCTTGGAATGCCATTGATTTGAACTTGGTAATTTGGAACTGAAGTTTCTTCAAAAGTCAGAATTTGAAATCATTGGTTTAGCTTCTAAACACTTTGTTTCTGCATGTTTTTTCCTCTAATAATGTTTAGTGAACTTCCAGAAGTGATTAGCATAATAAAACACACGTTTTGGATGAGTTTTGATCAAATTAGAAGTCACACTTTTCTTGTTTGCAACTTCACACGATTTCCCTCCAAACTTCATCATTTCACACGCTTGGACATTCCATTTGATTCCCTATAAATAGAGGGTCATCCCTCATTCATTTTCTCAAGCTTGGATAGCCAGAATCACCCTGCCAAACTTGTTCCGTAACTCAAATTTATGCAACTTTGAAATCTGTGTTCAAGCCTTTTTCAATCCAATTTTTTAATCAATTTACCTCGCTTGATCTTCTCTGAAGCTAACCATATAATTACCTTCAAGAATCGTGCCCTATATTGCTCCATATAAGTCTAGTTTCAGAGCTCTGCAACTCAACTTCAATAGGTAGATTTCTTCATCAATTCTTCAAAACTTTGATATCATTATGATGCTCTCATTTCCATGGTTCTAGTCGCAACACTTACTTTTATCTGGAAACATGTTTTGACCATGAAATTTCAAATCCCTTTTCAAAACTTTTCTTCCAAATTTCCTGAGCTACAATTTATATAAATTTATCGCGATGGTGTGGTTGTCTTCGTCTTGAAGAGACGAAGCGAATGACATAGGTCTCGTGCTCTAATTTTTACAGATTGAGAAACTTGGTTTTGGGACTGGCTGGAGGTTGAAGATGACCAACGTGTCATCCTTCAAGCAATGAAACAACACCATTTGTATTTTTTGAATTTCTGATTTACATTTGATTCAGTGCTTTAATCACTAATGACCATGATACGCACAGTGCGCTAGATCCCTTGGATTTGATTACTAACACGTTTTGACTCTCATCCAATGGTCCACATATTTTTGACATTATTTTTTCTTTTCTGATTTTTATATTTAATTGTTTTAAATTTAAAAAAAAATCATTAAAAAATCATTTTTAGTCCAAAAAATCTGAAAAAATCATGAAAAATATTTTTGATTTTTCTCTTTTTGATTTTTATTTTTTCACAATTTTATTTTGTGTTTTGATATTTTTTAAAAATCCTCACTTTATTTGATTTATTTTAAATGTTTAAAAATACTTTTATGCATTTTTAAATTATGAAAAAATTATGGAATGATCCAATGATATTGTGACAAATATTGATGACCTCATTCATTTATTATTTCTGACTTTGGTATTTTTTTATCATTTTTGGTTCATTTTACTCATTTCTTTCAATTTAAAAATATTTTCTGACTTTAAAAAATTACCAAAATTTTTATAAAATTATTTTAGTTTATTTCTGATTTTTCTATGGCCTTACTTTTTATTACTTGATTAATTTGAACATAGTTGATATTTTTCTCTTTTATTTCTATTTTAAAACATTTTAAAACCTTTTTAATGTATATATTAGATGCAATATTAGTTTTTGATTATTTTCTGGATAATCTTGGGTTGAATTTTTGATTATGAACTTTATTAACATCATTGGATCCATGGTCTTGAGTCTAACTCCACAAAAATGGATGAATGATTTTAATAATAGTTTGATTAAATTTTAATTCAAATGTGGTTTGTATATTCTTCCCCATCCTTCTTCATCTTATCCCTTTCTTATTGTATTAAGTGTTATTTGAGCATGATCTCTATATCATGTCTCAAAACAAATGGTGCATAGATTGCTATTGACCGGCCTCAAAATAGGTGCGACTTCTACATAAGTCCACTTACGATTGCTTAACATAGCGCTAAATTTTGTCCCGATTCGAATAAATGATCATTCGTGGCCCAAACCAATGTTTGCAAGCCCAAGTATGTTGATTTGATCTCTTTGATCCAATAACCTTAAGATTCATTGTGTGGAGGCTTTTGTTCTACCAATCCTCTAATGGATCTACAACACTTTTGGTCAACGCGGATCACTTAAATATCGTTGATTATTAAATGGTACTTTTGAGGATTCCAAATGGATGATATACATGACAAAAAACAAATGCAACTTGTTGTGTGGAGGCTTTGGTTCTACCAATCCTCTAATGGGTTCCAAATGCAAGTCTCAAGATGGTCATCCAACTAACCACTAATTATTAAATTGTTTTTACTTTATGCTTTTATTTTTATGCTTTATGTACCATTTACTTTAAGCATTACATTTCATGTCATTTTTTATGCTCACTTGAGCCTTTTCTTGTATCTTATAAGACGCCTAATAATCAACATGAACCATAAAAACCTTTAATAATACTTGGACTATTTAGATACTATCCTTGGCATTATGGAGCATTGGACTTCTTGGACTTAAGATTAGAGACATTGGCCTATGTTGGAGACATTATGATCTTAATTGATATTTTTTCTGGAGTTCATGAGGTTTACCTCAAGACATTGGGTTGTTTGTTTGTTTTGTGTGTAGGTTTTTATGATTACATTCTTTGTTTGTAATCTAGAATTCACCCATATACAGTTGTTACTTTGCCCAATTTTTATGAAGACTTAATACACTTTAAGTCTGGTTCTCTCAAGAGGTCCAAGTATATTTGCTTGCTTGGTTTCAATCCAAAGAATGGGAATTCTATCTTGACTCATAATGTCAAGTATTGGCTTCTTGTTGGTTAGATGTTTCCTATCCCTAGCTTTTACCTTAAGCTTTAGGATAGTCACTTCTTCTCCTCCCATCTTCTTAAATTTCAAAAATCTTCTTCCTCCTTTTGAAAATTCTTCTTGTTTTTAAACTTGAACCACTTTCATAATAAACTTGGACTTATGTCCACGTATTTTCAAAATATTTTTATAAATAAACTTCAATAAACTTAATAATACCTTTACATTTTTGTGAGAAGACTAAAAGTCAATCAATCTCATTTCAAACCATTTTGCCACTTTGGCTTTTTATTTTAAAACCTATCTCAAAAGATTAGACTCTTGTCAATCCTTGTAGTGATGCAAACAACTATACTTCTACAATATATAGTGAAGAGAGATATTTTCCACTTGGGTGTTGAGTGAGGCATTGTTGATTTTAAATCCAAGCCATATCCTCCACTTTGAGATGATGCAAATTCTTCTTTCTCATGATTGTGTGTAGTAAGTATGTTTTTCCACACAGATAATGACGATGATGTCTTATCTCTTAAAATCAACCAATGCACTTATGTTTTAAAATAATTTAAAAGAGGAACTACGTGTACCCGGATCCCCTATTGCACGAAAGATGGTACGTAGGCACTTAAGTTTCGCAACCGCGGCGGGTGCAAAAACCATAAAAATATATTTCTTTTCTCACCTCCACCATCCATTTTTATATAACGTTTTATAGCCAAAATATACAGATTTTACAAAGAGGTTCCTGCGGAGTATCATAGATGTTTAGGGTGCTAATACCTTCCCATTGCATAACCAACCCCCTTACCTTGAATCTTTCCCATTCTTTTTTGGGTTACTCGCTCTTTTCCCATTCCTTTGGAAACAATAAAGCGCGATGGAGATTTTTAATTTGATCTGTATAAGTCTAGCCAATCCAATGGCTTAGTATTAAACATTTCTACCGCTACAATGACGTACAAGGAAGTAGTCCTTGGGGCTTGCCCTATTCAGATCCCTATAATCTACACACAAAGAAACTTTTCCATCTTTCTTTGGCACCGACACCATGTTTGCAATCGATTAGGGATAAGATGTCACTGCTAGAAATCCTGCGTCGAAGTGTTTTATCACTTCAGCTTTTATCTTTTCAGACATATCAGGCCGCATGCGACATACTTTTTGCTTGACAGGAGGACAATCTTCCTTTGTTGGAAGACGATGAACTACAATGTCGGTATCCTATCCTGGCATATCTTCATACGACCAAGCAAACACTTCCACATAATCATGCAACGTCTGAACCAATATGCTTTTGACACTGCTTCCTAGGTTGGTGCCGATCTTGACCTCTTTCTTGTCTGTCTCGGTACCTAGGTTGATGACTTCAACTGGCTCTTCATGCGGATGAATATATTTTTCCTCTTGCATTAGAAGTCTGGCCAGTTCTTCCGGTATTTCACAATCTTCCTCGCCTTCGTCTTCGGCTTGGTTAATTGGATGTTCGAAATCATAGTTGGTAATAGTAGAGTCATTGGCAATGATATCCGAGGACCTGCAAGAGTGTGTGTGTGTGTATGTGTGTGTGCATGTAAGATACATGGCTATTTTGAAAAAACGCATTGATGAAAAAAGAAAGACAATGAGTATAAAAAATTGAATGCAAAAGTCTAATGGTTTATATTGAATGATCATATGATAAAATGAACATAAATAAAACCCTTAACAAATGGACCATAGTGCCCCGGGCCAGATATATGGCTTAAAAGTCATTGTTTAATATTACATATAAAGGCTCTTGAATTGATAGAAAGCAATAAACAAGTAATTACTCCTCAATGAAGGAGACGGGAACAAAGTTCTTTGCGTGTCAATTGTTGAGCTCTGTCGTAGTAGGGTATATCCAATCTTTGAACACACATTCATCATCAAAATCCTCCACAACATTTACTTCATGATTTCTAATACGGAGAGGGGGATTTCCTGCATGAGCGCACCTAACTTCTTTCTGAGCCTTGATAGTGAAACCCAACCCACATTTGTCTGCTTTGAACGAGATCTTAGGGAGTTTCCCCCAAGGTTCACAGATTCCATCTTTGACTACGACACGAGCATCCTTAACTGAAACCATCCTTGGCACGACCTTATCAGCTTTGGGCATGTCGGAGGAAATTTTGGCAGTAGCAACCATAGGTGGAGCAACTTCAAAAGCTTGGCATGAGGTTTCTATAAATTCGCCATCCATCTCCACATATTTTAAAGAATTGAGATGGCTCACCATGAATTCCTCCTCACTACAAACAGTGACGATCCTCCCCTTGACCGGGTATTTTAGCTTTTAGTGAAGGGTAGATGTTACTGCCCCTACTCCATGAATCCAAGGGCGACCCAGCAAACAGGAGTAAGCAAGACAGATGTCCATGATGTAGAAAGTAGAGTTGAAAATATGTGAGCCTACTTTAATCGGGAGATCCACCTCTCCATGGACCATCCTTTTGGACCCATATAAAGCCCTCATAATAATGTCACTCGACTTCAAAACTAGCCCTTCAAAGTCTAACCAGTGTCAACCAGAACATGTGCTAGGGTAGTCCCCTTACATTCAACAGAAACATGCAGAGCTTTTATATGGTTTCTTCTAAGTGGGGTTAGATCACCATCCGAGAACCCCAATCCGTTATTGGTCGTCAAGCTCGCCACATAATTTTCAAATTGGTCAGTTGTGGTCTCATGAGGGACATGAGCCTTCTTTAAGAATTTGATCAATGCTCGGGCATGAGCATCAGAACAAAGTAGAAAAGATAACATGGAGATCTTGGAAGGGGTTTTCCCCAGCTGTTCCACTATCTTGAAATCAGTACTCTTTATAATTTTCAAGATCTCATCCATTTCTTTAGCGGAAGGTTCCTCAGCAGAAATGTATTTTGCAGGCGCCTCTGTCCCAACAGGCTCAACTACCTTCTCTTTACCCCTAGGGTCAACACTAGGATTAGCAACGGTGATGCGGAGAGGTTCCGTTGTAGTAGTTGGGGGTGAAATGTTGGGAAAAATATTCTCCCAGTTCTGGCCACCTTACTAGATCCAGTAATATTACCAATGTCATCAGCCTTGCTTTCTTCAATCCAATCATCTTGCTTTATTCCATGGTAAAACACCTCAACACCATAGTTCTACGACACTACTTTGTTGGAAGAGTAGAGAATTGGCCCAGGGGAAATAATTATCAGAGGTGGAACAGTCGGTTCATTTGAAATCCTAATAGGACCCTTTGAGGAGATCCTAAGAGGCTTGTTCGAAATTGTTATGACGGAGAGGTCTTCAATCTTATTAGTCAAACTTTTGACGAACAAAATTTTCTCAAATAGGATCTCATGACTATTCATCAGGCGTTGAACGCCTTCTTTTAGCCATTTGCATCCATTAATTTGTGTGGCGCAACAATCACAATCTTTCAAACAGCCAGGGAAAACCCCAACTCTCAACAAATGCTTTTTGACAATGGTTAACAGAGTGGTTAAGTCTTCGGCGGAGGAAACAAAAATAGTGTCTTCAATTGCATTGACACCTTTGCCATGGTTTGGAATTGGTGTCATTATCACATTGGGAATTGTAGGCGGATTAAATTCTATTGTCTTGTTGTCTATTAGGTCTTGAATTTTTATCTTCAGTGCCCATCATTGATCGGTCTCATGCCCGGGACTATTTGAATGATATGCACACTTAGTATTCGAATTTTATTTAGGTGAGGAGGTGTTCAGATTGGCCGGAGGATCATGCAGTTTCACCAAGTTGGCCTTTAACAAGTGTTATAAGGCTTTGGATAGCGACATACCTATCCTTGTGAATTGTCTTCGTGGAGTCTCAAATTGCTAATGATTGGAAGATTTTCTTTGAACAAGAGTCGACTTAGAAATCCAAACAAAATTAACGGACAAACGGTTATCCTTCTTGGTACGGGCCCTTGCCCCATACACAACATTCATTTCTTTCTTCCTAGTGAAGGGTTTCTTTACGGGGTTGGAGGTGGAAGCAGACACTATGGGGATTTTCCCGCTCTTGATGCCGCTTTCGACCCTTTCACCTGTTAGGATCAGTTTGGTGAAGCTGGACGAAGAGCACCCAACCAATAAGTTGAAAAATGGACCAGATAGCATACCCATAAACATATCAATATGTCCTCTGTCCGTTAACGGTGGTTGGACCCTATTGGAAAGATCCCTCCACTTTTGGGCGTACTATTTGAACCCTTCACTTTTACCCATCGTCATGTCTTGCAGTTGAACTCTAGTCAGTGCCAGATCAGCATTATACTGGTATTGGTGATAGAAAGCAGTGACCAAGTCTTCCCATGTATGAATACAGGAACCTTCCAATTGGTAAAACCACTCTAGCTGAGTCACAGTCAAGCTTTCATGAAAGAAATGGACCCAAAGTTTGTTGTCGGTGGTGTGTGGTTGTATTTTGCGCACGTAAGACTTCAAATGAAGCTTTAGGCAGGAAAACCCATCGTATTTAACAAAGACTGGTATCTTGAATTTATGGGGAATGACAACCCCATATATTAAACCCAAATTATCAAAATCCAAACCAGGGATGGCTTGAATCTCAACAACCTTCAGTCTATCCTCTAGCTGCTTGTATTTATCGTCGGCAGGAGGATATTGCTCTTCAAAATAGTCTTCATCATCGGACACTCGATCATTGACACACCTAGCCTGGGCAATGTGAGTGTGAATATCTATCTAGTCCTGACTCTGCTATGACTCTTATGGCTCTCACACTTTCATCTTTCTGCTTTCAAACAAATCATTCTTGGATTAGCTTCAAGCTTATGCCAGGTGACGGAACGAAGGAAAGAAGCAAAGGATCCCATACCGAGCGTAGTCATTTGCTTTAAGTCCCTAACTTTTGCCTGAATCGCCCTTTCAGGTTTTCGATTCACCAGGACACCCTCTTTTTGCCTAAACCGCCCTTCCGGGTTTTCAGTTTAGCGGGTTTTTTTATTATTTTCTATGTAAAGTATTTTTTAACTACATCAGCATTCACAGGGAGAGGGAAGTACTCTCCATCCATAGTCGTGAGCATCATCGCTCCTCCAAAGAAAACTTTTCTGACCACGAAAGGACCTTCATAAGTTGGAACCCACTTGCCTCAGGGATCTCCTTGGGGGAGAATTATCCTTTTTAGCACAAGGTCACCTGGCTTGTAACACTGAGGCCGTACCCTCTTATCAAAAGCTTTCCTCATCCTTTGCTGATATACCTGACCATGACATACAACCGTCAACCTCTTCTCGTCAATAAGTTCCAACTGATCCAGCCGATTCTGTACCTATTCACTTTCATCCAGCTCAACATCTCTCATGACCCTAAGAGAAGGAATCTCGACTTCTACCGGCAATACTGCTTCCATGCTGTAAACCAACGAAAATGGGGTTGCCCCAGTCGAAGTAAGCACAGTGGTGCGATAACCATGCAACGCGAAAGGCAGCATCTCATGCCAATCTTTATAGCTTACCATCATCTTCTTCATGATTTTCTTGATATTCTTGTTGGCTGCTTCGACAGCACCGTTCATATTTGGTCGATATGGGGAAGAGTTATGATGCTTTATCTTAAAGGACTCACAAAGCTCTTTCATCATTTTGTTGTTCAAATTAGACCCATTATCGGTAATGATCTTTTTAGGCACTCCGTAGCAACAGATAATATTGGTCTTAATGAACTGAGTTACCACTTGCTTGGTGACATTGGCATAAGATGCAGCTTCGAACCATTTTGTACAATAATCGATGGCAACCAGAATGAAATGGTTCCCATTGGACGCAGTCGGTTCAATTTTGCCGATCATATCAATTCCCCACATCGCAAACGGCCAAGGGGAAGTCAAGACATTCAAAGGTACTGGCGGCACATGCACTTTATCAGCATAGACTTGACATTTGTGGCAAACCCGTGCATGATTATAACAGTCAGTCTCCATGGTGGACCAATAATAACCTGCTCGGAAGATCTTTTTAGCCATGGTATGCCCGTTGGAATGGGTCCCAAAATCACCTTCATGTATTTCCTCAATGATTCTAGCTGCTTCTTTCTTGTCAACACATCAGAGCAGTAAACCGTCATGATGCCTTCTATACAACACACCACCACTGAGGAAGAGATACCGTTTAACATCATAAAACCAAGGATTACCATCTGGTTCCAAACTGGCCTCAAAACAGAAAGCTGGCTCACTTAAACTTCTGATAGTAATGGAAGGTGCCTCATTAGCCCATTTAACCTTGAACATGGAGGAAAAAGTTGCCAGTGCATCAGCTAAATTATTTTCTTCTCTGGGAATGTGCTCAAACGTGATCTCCTCAAAATACAGAATCAGCTTCATAACATGCTCACAATATGGAATTAGGTTCTGATGGCGAGTCTCCCAATCTCCATTAATCTGGCTGGTAACAAGATTGGAATCCTCGTAAACTTTAAAAAATTTGATGCGCATGTCGATCGCTGCTTCAATGCCATAAATGCAAGCCTCATATTCGGCCATGTTGTTAGTACAATCAAAACAAATACGATCCGTGAAAGGAATGTGGTATCCCTCAGGGGAAGTGATAACAACTCTGACACCGTTGCCCATGGCATTGGAGGCACCATAAAAAACAAGCATCCAACATGATCCTGGTTCGGGTCCTTCATCTAGGTCTGGCATATTACATTCCCGAATATACATAATTTCCTCATCTGGAAAATCAAACTTCATCGGTTCATAGTCGTTCATGGGCTGATGAGCAATATGGTCGGCTAGTACACTATCCTTAATTGCCTTTTGAGTAATGTATTGAATATCATATTTGGTGAGTATCATCTGCCAACGGGCTACCCTGCCTGTAAGAGTTGGCTTCTCAAAAATGTACTTGATTGGATCCATTTTGGATATCAAGTAGGTGGTGTGAGTTAACATGTATTGTCTCAAACGTTTGGCAGCCCAGGAAAGCGCACAACAAGTCTTTTCCAGCAATGAATACCTCGACTCGCATTATGTAAACTTCTTACTCAAGTAGTAAATAGCCTGCTCTTTCTTCCCTGTCTCATCGTGCTGACTGAGGACACAACCTATTGAGCTTTCCAACACAGTTAGATACATGATTAGTGGCCTTCCTTCCACTGGCGGCATGAGTATCGAAGGTTCCTGCAAATACTCCTTTATTTTGTCAAAGGCCTTCTGACAATCCTCATTCCATTTCACTGTCTGACTCTTCTTTAACAACTTGAACAAAGGTTCATAGGTGGCTGTGAGATGAGAAATAAATCTAGAAATGTAATTTAACCTTCCCAAGAAACCATGAACTTCCTTCTCTGTCCTTGGTTCAGGCATTTCCTGTATCGCTTTTACTTTGGCCGGGTCCACCTCAATACCTTTTTCACTCACAATAAAACCCAACAGCTTGCTGGATCTCACCCCGAAGATGCACTTATTCGGATTCAACCTTAGCAAGAACTGCCTCGGTCTCTCGAATAATTTTTCCAGATGAACAAGATGCTCCTTTTCTGTGTCAGACTTAGCAATCATATCGTCTACATATACCTCAATCTCTTTGTGAATCAAATCATGAAAGAGAGTGACCATGGCGCGCTGATATGTTGCCCCAACATTTTTCAAACCAAACGGCATCACTTTATAACAGAAAGTTCCCTAAGGCGTGATAAATGTTGTCTTCTCCATATCCTCCGGAGCCATCTTAATTTGATTGTAACCCGAAAAACCATCCATGAACGAAAACACTTTGGAATGAGCAGTATTATCGACCAACACATCAATATGCGGAAGAGGGAAATCATCTTTAGGGCTGGCCCTGTTCAAATCCCTATAATCCACACACATCCTGACCTTACCATCCTTCTTGGGCATAGGCACAATATTTGAAATCCATGGCAGATAATTGATGGCCTTTAAGAAATTCGCGTCCAACTGCTTCTGGACCTCCTCCTTGATCTTCTTGGACATCTCAGGATGAGTTCTTCAGAGCTTTTTCTTGACAGGGGAACAACCTTCTTTGAGCGGTAGTCGATGCACCACTATGTCTGTATCCAACCCAGGCATATCCTCATAAGACCAAGCGAAGATATCAGAATACTCACGAAGTAGCTCAATCAATCTGACCTTTATACTTTCTTCGAGATCTGCCCCTATCTTGACTTCTCTTCTTACCTTTTCTGTGCCAATATTCACCACCTCAATTGAATCCTGATTCGGCTGGATAACCTTCTCCTCTTGTTTTAACAATCTTGCTAATTCCTCAGGAAGGTCACAATCCTCATATGCTTCTTCTTTAGCTTGATAAATAGGAGTATCAAAGTCATAATGAGCCATAACAGAGTCGTTATCAATATGATCGGTAGTGGAAGTGCATCTGCATGAATGACATTTTGGCGTTTTTTAGTGACAGTGTGTGAAAAGAGAAACATTGCCATTCAAAAAATAAAAAAAGAAATGGAGCAAAATTTTGAATGCAAAAACGTCCTTTGTTTCATGATAAACTTTTGAAAAATAAACATGGTGGCCCTACACAAATGATCCACTATGCCTTGGGCAGAGCGTAGTAATTATGATATGATAATAAAAGAAACAAGAAAATTACTCCTTAGCTCTTGAAACTTGGATAACATTCACAGAAGTCCAATTATTGAGTGTCTGGCCGGGAATACTCGGAAGAATCCAATCTTTGATATTGTATCCATCATCCCTATCGTCACCAACTGCATTGACGTTTCCTTCTTGAGTAGCACAAGGACGGGAAAACTTCACAGGAGTAGATAAACTAGATGCTCTGGGAGTTCCACTTTGCTGACCTGGGCTAAAACCAAGACCAAATTTATCAAATTTTGGAGTAACGTCCAGCACCTGACCCCAACCCTCAGGGTTACCATTTTTCACCACAGCTTTCGCATCCTTGAGAGATGACATAATAGTTTCAAGTTTCTTTTTCTGCTCTGGAGGAGGAAAATTGACAGCATGAACTGCCTCAAACGCCTGAAACGGAGTCTCATGTATCTCGCCTTCAACTTCAACATAGCGGAATGATGTCAAATGACTCACGATGTACTCTTCCTCGCTGCACACAGTTATTACCTTTCCCTCTGCAGGATACTTGAGTTTCTGATGAAGAGTAGAAGTGACTGCCCCTGCTCTATGAATCCACAGCCGCCCCAACAAACAATAATACGCTGGCTATATGTACATCACGAAAAATGTAACCGTGAAGGTGCAAGGACCAACCTTGATTGGTAACTCCACCTCCCCAAACACTGACCTTCGAGACCCATCAAACGCCTTTACCATCAAATCACTAGGGCGCATCTCCAGTCCAGAATAATCAATTTTCATCAACGCTGACTTGGGTAATACATTCAAGGACGATCCTGTGTCCACCAAAACCCGGGATAAAGTAGTGCCCCTGCACTCCATCGGAATATGCAATGCTTTGTTATGGTCTGGCCCCTCCGGAGGAAGATCAAAATCTGTGAAGCCTAGACCATTCTCGGCAGATATGTTAGCACAAACATTCTCAAACTGATTGACTGTTATCTCATGTGGCACGAACACATTCTTTAACAACTTCATCAAAGCATTTCTGTGAGGTTCTGAATAAATCAATAGAGACAAGATAGACATCTTGGAAGGAGTATGGCTCAGATGATCAATTATGCTATAATCACTCTTTCTGATAATTCGCATTAACTCTTCAACCTCATCGGGAACTGAAGAAGCTTTTGGTATCGGAATGGGTTGAGTCAAATTGGCTAGCGTAACCCTTGGATTACCAATCATCGCCTGCTATTTTCCTTTTTCTCTTGCAGAAGCATCTACCGCGTCTTGCACATTGGAAGGACCAAATACTCTCCCGCTTCTAGTGATTCGACCCGCACCAGAAAAGTTATGAACTTCCGCTTCATTATCTTCAGTACATTCTTTCTCAGACGAATGCGTACTTACCTACTGCTTCACCCCATGGTAATAAATATCAGCACCGTAATGCCATGGAATGGCCTTCTCACTGGTATACGACATGGGACCAGGTACCATAATCATCAACGGAGGCGCCCTAGATGGGGTAGGAATACGCACAGGGGTGTAAGGAATAGATACCACAACAACATCTTCTTCGGTAACCTTACGGTAGCTTGGTTTTCTATCGAACTGCAGGGAACCCTCCTTTATCAACAATTGGATACCGGCTTTTAAATCATCACAGCCCTTCGGTTTCTCTCTACAATTGGCACGCTCTGAATTACAACCTAGGAAAATAGAATTGTCAAGCAAATACCTCTTAAAATACCACAACGAAGTAGTTACTTGTTCCACATTCATGATTAAATTCAACGATTCACCATTATCATCAATCATGTTAACAACACCCCTCCATGCCTAGGAATTGGGTTCTGAGTAACATTCGGACCAGTTACTGGAGTAAACTCAATTGCCTTAGCATCCAACAAGTCTTGTACCTTGCACTTCAACTCAAAACAATTGTCAGTAGAATGACCAACTCTGCCTGAATGGAATTCACATCTTGCGTTAGCATCATAGTTAGGAGGAAGTCTTGCGGGTGGTGGTGGCATATTTCTCAAACTGATCAACTTCAAATCGAGCAAATGGTGGAGTGCTTCAGTAAGAGATACCGGTAAGGGATCAGATTTTATGGGTTGTCTCTGCTGTTGATTATTATACTGACGGGGAGCATCTTGTTGTCTTTGTTGTTGAGGCACTGTATTCGGTCTCTATTGCGGAGGAGCGTTAACAGGAATAGAAATAACATTGACTTGTTGGTGCTGACGATCCTCTCTTCTTCCTCTATGAGAGTAAACCGCACTTGTGTCGCCTTCCCTTTTCTTAGGGTAAGTGTTGAATGGTTTCTTACTGCCCCCTGATGAGCCACTAGAACCTCCAACCTGGATTTTCCCCATCTTCAAACCTATCTCAATTCTTTCACCAGCCATAACCAAGTCTGCAAATCCTGCCGAAGTACTTCCTATCATGTGCTCATAGAATGGCCCCTGTAGGGTACTCATAAACATATCAATAAGTTATCTCTCCATGAGCGGAGGTTGAACCCTCGTAGCCAACTCACGCCACTTCTGAGTGTATTCCTTGAAAGATTCTCTTGGTCCCTGTGACAAATTCTGTAATTGAGTGCGATTAGGCGTCATATCCATATTTTACTGATAATGTTTGACAGAAGCCCGAGCAAGATCATTCCAGCAACGAATATGGGTTTTCTCCAACTTCATGTACCACTCCAGGGATGCCCCAGATAGGCTATCCTGGAAAAAATGAATCAAAAGCCCCTGATCCTCAGTATGTACCAACATCTTTCGGAAATAAGCAGTTGTATGAGTAATAGGACATGATGTTCCATTGTACTTTTCAAACACAGGAGGCTTGAAATTCAGAGGAACTTTCACCCCAGACACCAACCCAAGATAATTAGCATCCATACCAAGGGCTCATTGCCCTTCCACAACCTTCAAACGTTCTTCCAACAACCGATACCTCCTATCCTCAACCTGAACTTCCGGTTCTGAACACCGAACAGAAAACTGATCCTCATCCTGGTCGAAGTCATAATCCTGCTCCTGATAGTTCCTTACACCGCCCTGATTATCTCTTCTGTTCCCCACAAGACAAGGTCCTGGAGACGGGGGAAACTGCCCTACGTTACGCATAAAAGGGTTTCCAGGCATCCCGTGAAAATTTCCAGCAGGATGATCTTGCACATCCCCCAATCCTGCAGAAATATCCTGATAGAGCCCTTGATTTCCAACATCCCCTGGATAGTAGTGCTGGTTGTTGACAATGGCAGCCAATTCCTCCTGTCGACGATTTACATTGGTGATGACCTCCATGAACTGGGTCATTTGAGTAGCCATCTGGGCCCTCATTTCGGCGAGTTCAGCTTGAACTTGTTCCACCTATCTTGGCAAATTGTTTCTGATGGAATTCCGGTGAGTAGTCGTCTTGAATTATGAATAAAAAAACCAGAAGAATAAGAATACCGTTTTGAGATAACCTGTAATGTTATGAAATGCATGATGTGTTTGTCATTTCCAAGTATTCAAGAGTCCTTTTATGCATCAGTCACGGCACGCAACCTAAGATCAAACATACAATCAAAGGAAAAAGGACAATAAGATAAACACTTCAATTGTTTACAAACAAAAGAAATGACGTTCAAGTGACTTTGGACATTTAAGAGTGTAGCGATAAACAAAAAAATACGTATTTCAAAGTAAACTTAACAAAAAACTGAATAATAAAACAAACAAATGGTCCCTTCCAACAATCCTGGGGGTGACCAAATATACCAAAGGTAAATAACAAAATTAAATCTCCGGAACAAGACACGCTTCAAGATGTTGACAATACTCTTCAAGCCTTGCTTTCTCCTTTAAAAGTTGTGATGCGGCCACTTTACTTTCTTGAAACCGATCCTCTGCGACACGCTTCTGGGCTACTTCCTTCTAAAGCTGAGCATCTTTGTCTTTGAGCTGTTTCTCCAAGTTTTAAATCTTCTTCCTGTAGCTATTTTCCGATGCCTGAAGCTTCTGGTACTCTTGTTGGGTCTTACTCAACTCTTCTTCCATTCCAGCATGAGATCTCTTCCTAAAACTGGTTACATCAGAAGTTTCCCCTTGAGCTTCTTTGAGTTTGCGAGCTAAGTTGGCCCTTTCTTGATCTACCCAATAAAGTTTCATCCCTGCCTCACGATCTTTTACACAAAGCTGAATGTTCTCATCACGAACCTGGGTGAACACCTCGGTAGGCACCGTGTTACTCAGAACAGTAGGAGGTTGCTCACATATTGGAGCCGACCTTGCAAATGGTAACCATAAAGTCTTAACCCTGACTCTAATCCACTCCAAGTAAGGAACCCTAGCAATAGGAACCTTCTTGCCCAAAGTAGTTATATCCTTCTTATGAATTCTCTTCCAAGCACTTGTCACTCTTTTCAACATCGCAGGATCACTACCTCTAACAAAATACACTGATTCAGACACCTCTTCAACCTTTGCGGTCCATCCATTGCATATCCCAATTCACGATAAGCAAGCACAAGATTATAGTTGATACACCCCTTAGTTCCTATGAGGGGAACATTAGGGAAATCTCCGTAGCTAGTGATAATACTTCGTACTTCCCCCATGTCAGAATTCCACCGAATATCAAATGAAGTAAGATTGACAAGTCTTGATGACCATCAGAGAGAATTCCTGGTATCCACGAAAGGGCCACTTACCGGTAGGTGCAACTTGAACCATTTATACAACATTGAATGACATAAACTTACATTACCCCCTTTTCCATGCCTGAAGTGAATGGTGTAAAGAGTATCTGCCAAGAGTGTCGGTACCGGGTTCTTATTTCTAAAAACACAAATAGCCGCCAAATACGCAAAATTGCTCTTGCGAGGGAAGAGGACGATCCCGTATATCATGAGAGCAAACAGAGAGCTGAAGTCACTCCAATTTCCCTTCTTTGCCCAGTCTTCAGCTTTCTTCGCTAAGAAATCCAAATAAAACCCTGTAGTATCCTCACTTGATTTCCAATTGTCTTTCACCTCTTTCTAACTCAAATGAAGAATTTCAGCAATAACTTCGAACTTCAGCTTCTCCCGTACTTGGACAAAAGGAACTTCATCGGACAACTTGATATTAAGTAGGTACGCGTACTCTTCTAGTGTGGTAACCAGTTGATAATCTTGAAAAGTAAAACACCGTAATTCCTTGTCATAGAACTGGAAGAGGGTGATCAAAGCCAATGGATCAACTGGAGTGTTAAGGACTAGTAACAAATTGCCATAATTTTTGTTGAAATTATTCAGAACATCACCCTTTAAATAAGAACTCAACCTCTTCAATTCGAACACATCAATAGTAGGAATCTGATAAGCGAATGTATGCCTGGTGGACTCTTTAACACGAACTGAATCAAACTCATCTGACGGGAGGCCAGCCATTTCTGATGGAAAGAAGACTCTTGAATGTCCCTGGAATATGACACACAGATGCTAGTTTTTTTTTTATACATCGCTTTTTTAGAAATAAATATGCTATGATGCAACATGACAGGATCAAAGTTCACACTGGATCATGGCTGGACCATTACGGAATAGCACCACTCAAGATCAAAAGAAAATCCCAGAGCTTTAAAACCAACATGGGAACATGAGTCACCTTCGCAACACAAAGTCACCAACAATACCTGTACCTGTAAGAAAAGTTTTCCCGCCCCTCTCACGGGTGTAGTCTAGGTCAAGGTAAGGTTAAAAGCCAAATCAGAGTACAAGAGCTCGAATGTCGGCATCATCATACGATAACACCTATCCGAACTACCTCTGAAGTCATGGGTCTCATGGTCAAGTCTACAAAGCATCCGCCTCATAGCTGCCATGGCCACTCTATTCCTAGTTCCTATGGAATTCACTCATAGCCTGGGTATGAGGCCTTTTACCTCATGGAACAACCCACCCACTAAGAAATCCAGAATCCAAATAGTCCAGCCAAATACAGTATGCAGAAAGTAAAGCGCACATAAGATGCAATGCAAACAGATAAATATGCAAAGCGGTAAAATAAACACCCAAAAAAGAAAACAAACAAGAGCTAGGATCGACTCCGGGATGTACCGGCAAAAGGTCAATCTGTTCCCAGTGAAGTCGCCAGCTGAAACCACCCGGCCGGAACCCATCATCTGGATGTAATGAAACATCAATGAAGCCGCCACCAAACGTCTTTTATCCCACTGAAAGGGAAAGGTAAACATCGAGAAAACCTGAAAAGGGAGAAATCACGGTCTTTCGACCGAGAGATCAAGTAAGGGAGTCTGTTATGCGAGGGGAAGGTATTAGCGCCCCACACACCCGTAGTACTCTACGGTATCCACTCTTGTTATCTAATCTAATGGGTGTGGTCAAATCCTATGTCTATGGCTTAAATCTGAAAAGGGAATGCATGCGAAAGAAAAAAAAGAAAACAATGTAGGGAAAATAAAAGTTATGCTCGATCGGGCCCTACCCCAATGCCTATGTATCCTTTTTAAGGAATCAGAGTAGCCGTAGTTCAGCTTATGTATTTTGGTTGGTTTATTTTTTTTAGTTAAGACAACAAAAACAATCAAGATGGCAAAACATCGAATGAAACAACAAACAAATGAGATGGTCAAACATCGTCTAAACAATAACATAGTAACATGTCAAAGATGGCGAAACATCAAATGATAAAGCAACACACCTAACAATGATATTGAGAATCAAAGTAGGATAAAAAACATGTGCGATGGCAAAACATTGACTTCAAACAATTGTGCGATGGTGAAACATCGACTATAAGGTAACAAAATATCACAGCAAAGATGATGAAACATCAATAAAACGATGACAAAATATCACACCTAACAATGATATTGGGAATCAAAATAGGATAACAATCATGTGCGATGGAAAAACATCAGCTTCAAACAAATGTGCGATGGTGAAACATCGTCTAAAAGGTAGTAAAGTATCATGGCAGAGATGGCGATACATCAATAAATCGTATGACGAAACATCACACCTAACAATGATATTAAGAATCAAAGTAGGATAACAAACATGTGCGATGGCAAAACATCGGCTTCAAACAATTGTGCGATGACAAAACATCGGCTAAAAGGTAGTAAGGACAAAGCCAAGAGGCACACAGACAAATAAGATTGATTTGTATCTTTTACCTTGAAAAAGGGTTTAAGTTTATTAGAGGTGTTTTATGATTTGCCAAGAAAACAGTTTTTGTTTTAAGATGCAAAATGCAAAGGAAGGAAAAATAACTAAGGGAAACTAGCCTAGCAATATCCCTAGTGTTATCATACAATGATTGATCCTAAGGTTGAGGATAAAGGAGAATCCTATCTTAATTAACATGTTAAAGGAGGCTTAACAAGACTATCCTATAGGGAACATGCAATGAGAGCGAAGTCGTGATCTCAATTTCTAAATTGAGTGACTCATCGATCAACAATTAAAGAAGAAAAACAATAAACATCTTATAGGGAACATGCACTGAGAGCGAAGTCGTGATCTCAATTTCAATTGAGTGACTTATCGATCAACAATTAAAGAAGAAAAACAATAAACATCCTATGGGGAACATGCACTTAGAGCGAAGTCGTGATCTCAATTTCTAAATTGAGTGACTCATCAATCAAAAGCAAACACAACACTTGTATCAGACAAAAAACCAGAGGGCCTCCTGACATATATCAGCAACAGAGGTCCCATCATGCAATATAGAACTATGCAAATAGAAGAGAGGAAATAGTGCAATACCAAATGGATAACTATCCGTAGCAACTGAGCAAGAATAAAAGAAACCCAGAGAACTTCAAGCAAGCTGGCATCAATAGACAAATAAAGTCAGAAATTATGCCATTAGGATGTAAGTAATGAGGTTCTCAGATATGAACAGATCCCATGGGCAATGTATAGAATTCATAATCACATGTATATGTCCTGCATAGACTGTCAAATATGCCAAACACAAGAGTAGTGCAAACATAACAAATTGTGTTCCACAAATAAAGTGAAACACAGTAGCCTTAAGTCAAAAATGGTAAACTTTTCTCAAAGTACCTCGCACATCCAACAACCAAGTTAGTATTCCCATAAATAGAATGAAGATTCACATAAGGGATGGATGATGACACCAAAATGAAATGAGAAAACATGATAACAACTAATAAACATTAGTCATGATAAACAAAAGGAAACAGGCACATGCACAATTTAGTCAAAAGAATTAGAGGAATATTGCTCCTTTCTATCACCATGTTGAGTTGACAATTGAATATCAATCTAGGATCATGGGAGCTTGAGAAGAACACAATCAAAGACCATGAAGGTCAGTAGTAACCATATTTCAATCATACTCAATTAATTCAACCATAACTCACCAGCACAATAGAAGATGAAGCCCACGTAATGCATCAAAAAGGGTCTAACATTCAAACATGGGGCAATAAGTGAAATGAATTGAGTTTATTTTGAATAAACATATCCAACATGATTATTAGGTTCCAAATTATAGACCTAACTCAAGTTCATTGGCCATCAAACAATATGCAACAAGATATGCAACATCAATTGGGTACCTTCACTTCAAAAATACATCAAAAATAGAAACAAGGATCCATAATTCAAACCAAAAATATCTTAGCATCTTTGAAGTGTGTAGAAGTCAGAAAGCAATCCTTAAATTCATGAATGATTGAGGAGGAGATCAAATGAGGCTGAAAGTTCAAAACTAGTTGGCAAAACTACCAAACTATACAAGTTTTTAAAAATAATTTGTGGAAAAATGTCAAACCAAGTCAAATAATTCAAGAAAAATGGTTTTCAGATCCTCAATGCATTCATGAACCATAATCAAGACTTAAATTCCATTGAAAGTCCAGGGCATAAGGGTTTTGTAAAAGAAACTTGCACAATAAGCAACAAAACCCTAATTTTTGACTTTTAATCTTAAATATTGATTAAGTAAGATCAAAATTAAAACAATTCAAACCAAGATCATACAAATCACAAAGAAATCCTAAATGTCAAAATACATATTTTTTCACATTTTTTTAATTAAGGAAAAGTCAAAAATAAAATAAAATTCCAACAATTAATCAATCAATCCAAATAATCACATCTCAAAATAAAATTCTAAAAAAAAGTCAGAAATATGTTCAACCAAAAATTATATTCAAATATTAGAACTAAAAACACACATCTCTGATATTTTTTTGGAATTTTGGAATTAAAGGAAATATTAAAATAAAAATTAAACAAACAATTAACAATTAAACTATTATTTAAGGGCAAATATGCAAACCCTAGCCAAAAGTCACAAAAAGGTCAAAATAAAAAAATATTCAGATTCTATGATTAAAAACAAGCTTGTATGATTTTTTTGAGGATTTTTGAATTAATGGAAATATAAAAATGAAAATTATAAAGCAAAAATTCAAAATAAGCTTCTCAAATTAGATTCATAATCAAAAATAGAAAAAAAGCTAAACAAATTCAGAATCAAATTCTTCATCATTTTATTAGTCCAAAATATTTTTTGTGGAATTTTTCAAATCAAAGAAATATTAAAATAAAAATAAACACTAAACAAATAATTAATTAAACTCATTAATTTTTAAACCAATCAAAACATTTTCAAAAATTATCAAAACAATGCATAAGGTCAGGAATATTATTTTTAAGTTTCATGAATTTTTTCATAATTTTCCATTAAGTTTTGATCAAGAAAATAAAATCAGAGAATCAATGAAAATTTAAATAAAAAAACAAGAACAATGCCAATGAGATGATTCCACACATCATCTTCAACCTCCAGCCTAGGCAAAATACTTGCTTCCATCAGTTCCAACATGCTCACTTCAGATCCATCAAACAAGCACGATTCTCAACCAAAATCCATGAAATTAAGCTCAAATTAAAGCTGATATATCATACTACATCATGCAATTCGAATAAAACTAAAAGATTAAGCATATATCAAGAAATCAAATCTCAAAAACTGGAAAAACACACTACAAACATCCAAAACCAGAAACACGATTTCACCAAATCTGCTTGAATCAGAGCTCAAATATACATCAATCCTAACGATTGGCCAGCTATAAACACAATGCACACCATAAAACACTTCAATTCATGCTTAAATCAAGGTTCGGATTCAGTGAGCATACCTGCAAAAGTGAAAAATAAATTCACTTGGTGCCTCTGAAATCTAACAAGAAACCCTTCTAGATAGCTTCCTTGTGCTCCAATGAAGTTGTTTGAGTAGAGAAATGAGGACTGGATCAAGAGAATTAAGCTGCTCGATTCAAGTTGCAGAGCAAGAAAAATGAGAAAATTCTGAAGAGCTTCTTCCAATGCAGTGTGTCCTCTTTTGAAAGGAGGGCTTGAGCAGTTTATATAGAGTGTTTGGAGTGAGGTTAGAGTGATAATTCAAGCTGAGAGTCGTTGGAGGGCAAAAGTGAATTTTCTGTCAAAACAAAACAAGTGTGATGGCCATTTGCGTTTTTCTTAGTATCCAGGCCATGCTTGCAGTCGTTTTGAGCAACAAAAGGAGAGTGTGAGTGAGTGAAAAAAGCGTGATGAGGTGAGCTGTCCTCTCTTGCACATGGGACTGACTTTCTTGAGTGAGAAGTTTCCCATTTTGTCCAAAATGTGAAAATGAGAGAGGCACAAGGTATGCACCTGGTTTGGCCTTTTTTGGCAAGCACATGAAGTGTCTAAATCGTGCCAAGAATGGGCAAGTGGACTCTAAAATGATTCAATCAAACCTGAACTAAAACTTGAAAATTACCATGGCCAATCAAACACCAAAAATCAACTAACTTCCAACTGAGGCCATTTCAAATTGGCTCGTGCATCTTCCAAATTTCTTTGAGCCAATTAAAGTTCATAAGATGAGCTTCACAATGATCTTTGATTCATAAAAAATGGTGGATAAATGAGAGAGATGTGGACATTAGGATTCCTGGGCAAGTCAAGCCATCTTGCCCAAGATTTCGTGCGTGCAGGCCTGCCAATTGTGATCTCAAGAATCTGGTTTTTCCACCTGTGATAGGGTGGGAGAACTGACTTGAGGTTTTGCGTTTCATCGCAAATGTTTCGGTTTAACAAGAGTCGCCACCGACTTTTATTTTATCCAAAAGGAAAGGTAAAAAAGCACAGGAAAGACCTTAGAGATGTTTTCTTGAGTTCGGGGGGTATATTATGAAAAGGGAAGGTGCTAGCACCCTTTTCATCCATGGTTTTCCATGGGCTCTTGGTTACTTGTTTATATCACTTGCTTTGCTTTTCCAATTGTTTGAAATGGTGCTTTGTGTGGTTTTGAAAGTATTTTGAAAAGAGGCCTTTGTTTTGGCAATATTTGTAATGATTCTCGTTCGTAAGAATGTATACAAAGATGTTTGTCTTTTGAAAAATGTTTCAATGTTTTGAAAGTTTGTTTTGAAATGTTTTGAAAATGTGTGTGTGTTTGTTTGAAAATAGCAAGGACGGTTTACAAATTGATCAAGTAACTAGAAGCTTATCTACCTACTCAAAAGTCTTTCTTGTACATTTTTATTCCTTTGATATTGTTGACCTACTATTGTTTTAGTAGACAACCCTATCTTTGGATGTTAAACAAGACGGGCGTGGGTCATCGTATGACCATGATAGCAATATTGCCAAGTATCTTAGCAAATTTTGAGGGACTAAGATCATTTGTTTAGGAAACCTTTTGATAGCGTCATCGAGGGACTATGATCTTTTGTTTTGTATTGTTTTTGCCAAGATACCTAGCATGCATACCGTGGCCATTTTTAAGGCAACAAAGTGGGTGAAACCCTAGAGGTGCTTGTGTGCAATGTGTTGTCATTTTTCATGCATTTTGTCTTGTATTAGGTCATACTATTTGTTTGATTTTTATGTCTTATCATACAAACCCTAATTTACTAAACATGCATATAATGCGATAAATTGCGTAAAGTAAATCTAAGCTATTACAACAATATTATGGGAGGGGGGATACAAGTTTTGAATGGGGATATTTGCACAAAATAAAACCCTAATTCACTATTACAACCCAATTGAATTTATTATACAATAAATAAATAAACAATTATTTAAATATGCAATAAAATGTAAATATGCAAAAAATGTTTTGTAATTGCTTTATGTATGAGAAAATAAAATTATCTAAGTCTTAAAAATAAGAAAAAATAATATTATTATTTTTGAAAGGGGAAACCCTAATTTTGATTTAATAGAAAATATTGTTTTCTAATATTTATTTGTCCATTTTTGTTTAATAAAAATAATAATAATATTATGTACAAATGTTTACAAAATAAAATATGTATGAGAACAATTATTTTTATGTGAAAAAATAATAAAATAAAATGTATAGTATTTTCAAATTATTTACAAGTTTTATTTAATAAAATAAAGTATAAAATCTTAATAAGCCATTTATTATGCAAAAAAAAAAAAATAATAAAATAAAATGCAAAAAATAAAGAAAATATTTTTGGGTATTTTTTATCATTTTGAAAAAATGAATGCAAGCATAAAAAATAAAAATATGCAAGAAAATACAAAAATATAAAATAATAAGTCAGGGGGGTGCAGAAGTAAAATGGGGGGTGCAAAAAGAAGAAACTAAAAGGCCAAAAAAAAAAGCCCAAGACAGCATCTTCATCCCTGTCCTCTGTCCCTGCGCGTGTTTCTGAGCTTGATTCTATTCTTGCTCATGCTTGCATGAAATCAAAAACTTACAACATGAAACTTATAGCATTTTTAATCACGATTCCAACCATATCCATTTTGTGACCTAACTCTAAGAAACCAGGGAGAATTTCAGTGGCCCTAATTCCTGACCTAATTTTTTCATGAACTTCAACAATCAAATACTCTTACCTCAGTTAATATAAATAAAAACTATGCATATGTACAACTTAAGAAAGTTAAAGACTACATTTTTGCTTCACAAATCGTGACCTAAGGATGCCTAAATAGAGAGATATAAACTTGAAAAATACCTTGTTCAGTTGAGTTTGGATATGGCAATGTGGGGACTTTGAGTGAAGCATGAAGATCGTGTGAGCTTCCTTGAAGTTCCCTCAACCTTTTCCAATGCTCAGCTTGCCTTGTAGATGCTTGAATCTCCCTGCACGAGTCAACCTACAAACCTTCAAAATGAAAATGGTGATCCTTCAAACAGGGGTTACACTTGCAAGACAAAGGCCTGGATAGTTTAGGTGTGATGTATGGAAGGTGTTTCAAGGGTTGAATCAAGAAACGCACGAGCAAATTTCAAGTTGGCAAGTGATTTGCAGAGGTTGCCCTGTTTGGGAAAAAATTGGTGTTTTTTTTGTGTTTTGGAGTGTTTGAGATGTTGTGTATTCGTGCTTAGGCTTGTTACAAGGTTCTGGAGTTGTTTGAAATGAAGCTAAGCCTTGCCTTTATCAGATGGACAAGTTGTATTGACTTTTGCAAGTTTACTTGCTTTTGAAGAAAGTTGAAGTGACAATGCCCAAAAGCTTGTACTTGCTAGTACCTTAGCTGATAAGAGTTGGTAAACATGCCTGATAACTGTGGACCTTTCTTGCAACAAAGAAACAGGTTCAATGCTCAAGGAATGCAAAGTTGCAAAAAGGCTAGCTTTATGAAAATGGTATTGAGAACTTTATGCCACAAATGGATTAGTTCTTTGTGCAAAGCTCCATAGGTCAGAATAAAGCCAATATCCAATGTGTTAGAATTCAATTATGGAGTGTAGAAAGGATTAGGACCTGTAATACCAAGTACAAGCATGTTTGAAACTGATTTGTAACTTGTAACATTGTGAAAATGCCTTGAACAAAAGTGATAAATTGCCATTTTCCTTTCTTCGATTCTCCCTAACCATAAATGATCTTGGAAAGTTCTTTGACATTTTGGAAAGCTTGTCACATTATCTACAATCCATCTTTGAAATGAATTTTGATATTCCTCTTGGAACTAGGTGAAAAGTTGCCATGATGTTAGGTCAAAAATCTGCCTAAACTAGGGCAAAATTTCACTAAGTTAAAAAGTTTATGGACCCCTATTCACAAAATCATAACTTGAGATACAAGAATATTTTTGGAAAACTTTGTGAATCAAAGTTTTAGATTTCATGGAGGACTACAAATTTCATTTTGGAAGTTTTCTTTGAATCCAATTGCATCATGGTGAAAAAGTTGGGAAAAGTTGGGAAAAAATAAGAAATTTTCATAACTTAGAAAAGTTCTAAGTTATGAAAATTTTCAAATTAAAACCCTAATTTTCAAATTAGGTTTCTTGGTGAACAAGTTTCACATTTTTACATATCTTGATGAATTATGACCCTTGGCATTTGATTTTGACCAAAAAGTCAAAGTTTGACTTTTTAGTGCACAGTTGACTTTTGATCAGTTGACTGCAAATTTCATCTGTCAATCCAATGCATTTGAGATCCTTTGAACCTTGTGATTAGATCAAGATGATGCCATTGAGTCCTTGAAATCATGCTTGAACCAAATTGGTCATTGGATAGGTTGAAAATCAGAAATTGCACTTTCTCAGTCAAAACCCTAATTTTGACCATTTTGCCCTTTTGATGATCTGATCAAATTTCTTGAGGAGTTGTGGTCCAAACTTGATCAAATGGTTCATAGGAGCCTATAATGTTGTTGTGGATCAAAAATTATGAAGTTTGACTGTAAATTGACCATGGTTGACTTTTTCCCCAATACAACTGATTTTTAGGTCAACTGTCCAATTGACTGAGCAAAAATTTGATTCAAGGCTTGAAACTTGGTATGAGAAATCTTAGGAGTCCAAAATGAATTATGAAAGTCACATGAAGCATTAATGATCCGAAAATCCTTGTGCAAACTCAAACCCTAATTTCAGGCCATTAGTGCAAGGTGAGGTCTTGAGCTAAGCAAACCCTAATCTTGTCTTGAGTCCAAAGAGTCTTGTGAGGAAAATCTTGATAAAATGAGAGGGCAAATTTTGGGGTACAACAGCTTCCCCTGTTGAATCTTCTTGAACCTGAAGACTTAGATTGGTGAGTTTTGTCGTTCGTGACTCGAAGGTAAAAGATGATTGGACACTAGAGTGCCCGTAAATTTGCACTCGTCAAAATGTAGTTGAGGGAATGGGCTTAAAGATGCCATTTGGAGATGTGATAGAATCTTGTTGGAGATGGGCTTAAAGATGCCATCAAGAATGTTTGCTGAGTTGTAAGTTGTAAGTCAGGAGAATAAGTATCAGAATGGTGTCCGTGTCTGGAACGTATCTGAGCTGTATTTGGAGACTGAATCTGAATGAGCAAAGGAATAACATCCGTATCTGGAGCGTATCCAAGTTGTATCTGAATGTTGAATCTGGATAAGCACTAGAATAGCATTCGTGTCTGGAGTGTCTCTGAGTTGTATGAGTAATAAAATAGCATCTGTGTCTGGAGCCTCTCTGAGCTGGGGAGAATCAGAATAAGTGACAGAATGGCAACCGTGTCTGGATCGTATCTGAACTAGAATCTGAATAAGTGACAGAATGACTTCTGTGTCTGGAGTGTATCCGTACTGTATCTGAGATCTAAATCTGAATGAGCAAGGGAATTGCATAAGATGAATTTCAGAATCTTGAATTCACTGTAACACGAATAACATGTTTTCTTCTAGTAGTGTATGTTCAGAACCTCATGACGTCACATTCCTTGAAACCAGAGTTAGAACATTACAGCAACATCTAAACACTAGAAAGAAACCATTAGAGTATACAATTGTTCTCTATGATATCATGTAAAGTTATCATCAAAATATTAAGGCTAAATGTAGAAACACTTCTTGTTATTACAATCTCCCCCTTTGATGATGACAAAACCATGTATTTTGATAGAATAATTTACACAGGGAAATCACCATAGCTGACAAATTCAGAGTTATGCTCACAACTCCCCCTGAATCGGTTAATCCCAAAATTTCATTTATGCTTGTTTAGAGTCTCCCCCTGAGCCCAAGACTCACAAAATAAACTTTGATTTTTCAGAACATAGAGATAGAGAAGTAACACTTCCCTACAACAACTCATCAGAGTTTGACTAAAGCACATGGTATTCATCTCAGAACCTGGTTACCATCAACACTCGATGAAGAATCAAAACTTGATTTTGAGCCTGATTGAATAATGCCACGAATCATGTATCAACACTTCTTTTTCTTGACTCTGATATCACAACCAAAACACTATACTTCTGGAGAAGTTCACTACTTCTTAAGTATCAGTGTTTGACATGATATTTTTCAGTATATCACACATTCAGATAGTTCACAACTTCTAAATAGAATATACGTTGCAGAAGCACATGTATCAAAGCACAACTTCTGAGTGGTATCTCTGTCTAGGAGCATGCATCAGAATGCTGATTTGACTTCCTTTCAGGAGAGCAAAACTTCTGAAGCTTTAAGTTTGAATTCCATACTTTCAGAAAGTTCACAGCTTCAGAACACTATGGTATCAAGCAAGATTACCCTACTTTCAGTAAGTTTATAACTTCTGAATTGTGTTTGGTACATCTGTTTGAATATTCATATATTCACAAAGTGTACAACTTCTTATATATGAAATTAGAGTTGATTTCATCCATAAGGTTCTCAACCTTATACATCAAGATCTTCATAATCTTCACCTTGTCTTTAGAATACTCAGTGAACTTTTTCAAAGTTCCTGAATTGAAACACCAAACAAACAATTAGTAGAAACAACATTTTATATGTTTGAGTTAAATATTCTGAGAATAAATTTTATCAAAATCATTTTACTTCCCCCTGGCCCCACCCCTGTCAGAAATAAAAAAGGTGATAGTGACAGAGAGGTAAACTAACAGATTCAAACCATAAAATAGTTTAGATAGGATTTCTCAAATCTTAGTGCCTTTTTCTTATGATTTAGAAACTTCACCCATGTCCATCTGTTGTAGTCATAAATAATCCATACTTCCTTTTATTGATTGACTTAGTTTTCATTGATCCAAACAAATCAATGTGTATAAGTTCCAATAGTCTGGAGAAAGAAACAATATTCTTTTCTTTGAAAGAAGTTTTTGAAAAATTTCCTTTCTGACATGCTTCACAAAGAGCATATGAAGTAAACTTCAGTTTAGGTAGGCCTCTGATAGGTTCATGCTTGTTTAGCTAAGGGTAATTTCTCAAGCTAACATAACCTAAATGAAAGTTCCACTTCCACTGCTACTTATTAACAAGCATGAGACATTTTGTTCAGAAAGTATGATCTTATACGTATTGTTTCTTTTCCATTCATTGAACATGATAGAGTTATCTTTGATAAGAAGCTTTACAAGAATTTAAATTCAGGATTATATTATAACCATTATCACTTAGTTTATTTATGGATAATCGATTATAATATAATATTTCAACAAGAAAAACACCAGCTTGAGAGGGAAAAGAAGTATTACCTACTATTCTGGAGTCTATGATCTTCCCTTTTTGATCACCTCTGAAATCCTTGACATTTCTAGAATTAATTTCCATGCTTTAGAACATATTCCTTTTTCCCATAACGAGTTACAAGCAGCCAGAGTCCAGGTACCAAGACAGGTGTTTCAATTGCACTGCTAAGGATGTCTGTAACATAGATTATCTTATCTTTTGGTACCCATAATTTCTTGGGTCCTTTTTTGTTAGTTCTACCAGAGTTGTGAACAACTTTGGTTTCAACAGTGGAATAATCATATTTATAGGTGTTAAAACTATTTGGTTTAGCCAATTTAGTATCATTGCATTTAGAATCAAATTTCTCTTCATATTTTCCATCTTCTTTTGGCACAAACCCAGTGGGCAAAAAATAAGAGTGTAAGGTAGTTGGTATGCTTTCCTTATTAGATTTAAATTTTTCATGAGGATCATAACCAATACCATTTACTCCATTTATGCTTACATCATAGATCATAGATGCTAATGTGCTTCTCCCTATGCTCTTAGCTAGAAATTTATATAAGGCTTTGTCATGTTTCTTGATGACATCATTAGAACTTTCAGAGGATTCTGGAAGAGTTCTCGTGCCTTTAAGGGTAGTGTTTTCATATTTTAATAAAAAAAATTCTTCGTTTAAAATAAAAATTTCTTCCGTAAGCTTACTATTTTCAACATATACAGATTCATAGGTCTTTTTGAGATCGTTGAACTAAGTTTTAAGTAACTCATGTTTTTCTAGAATTTTGACTAAGGAATATGTTAATTTAGAATGAGTAAGGTCAGAGAATACCTCTTTGCAGAATATTTCTTCTGTTTCTGAATCACCTTCATCTTCTGGGGGGATTACTTCACTTGATGTTCTAGCATGAGCCATCAGTGCCAAGTTAGCTTGATCTTCTTCTGAGTCATAGTCTGAGGAGTCTGAGTCATCCCATGTTGCCATTAACCCTTTCTTTTTTTTAAGAGCTTTCTTCTTTGCTATGTCCTTTAGAAGCTTAGGACATTCATTCTTGTAGCATCCTTGCTAATTGCACTAATAACAAGTGACTTCGTTGCCACTAGACTCCTTTGACCAGAGGTTGATTCGAAGCGACCTCTAGTCCTTCTTTAACTTCTGAATCTGTTGCCTTAATTTTTCTTCTAAAGACGGTTAACCCTTCTGGACAGTAGAGATAACTCATCTTCTTTATCATCAAGATCTTCTTCTGAATCCTTTATCTCTTCTACTTGGAGAGCATTAGACTTCTCAGATTTCTTGATGGACTTGAGCGTAATAAATTTTATCTTTTTCCGTGGTTCATCTTATTCTAGATCAATCTCATGAATTCTTAAAGAACTTATCAGATCTTCTTGAGAAGTGTTGTTCAGATCCTTTGCAACTTTAGTGCACTTACCACAGTCCTCCATTTAGATGGAAAGCTTCTGATAATCTTCTTCACATGATCTACCATTGAATAAAATTTGTTCATAACTCTCAGTCCTGCAACCAAGGTTTGAAATCTTGAAAACAGGACTTCAACACTTTCATCATCCTCCATTTTGAAAGCTTCATATTTATGAATCAAGGCCAACGCCTTGGTTTCTTTGACTTGACTGTTTCCTTCATGAGTCATTTTGAGAGAGTCAAATATAGACTTAGTAGAGTCTCTATTTGTGATCTTCACATACTCGATATAAGAAATCGCATTCATCAAGAAGGTTGTTGATCAACCATAACTCTCCTAACTATTTATTTTCTAGTAGCATATGTGGGAGGTACGTAGCCATCAACTACCATATCCTAGATAAAATTCTAGTATCATATATGAGATGTCGAAGGAGATGTCACGACACAAATATCTGAGGATAATGTAAAATGCAACAAAGTTAAAAATAGTAAAAAACACAAGGGATTGTTAACCCAGTTCAGTGTACAACAATACCTACACTGAGGGCTACCAAGCCAGGGATAAGTCCACTAAATAACATCAATTCATAGACCCTAAGTAAACAACCTATTTACAATCTAATCACTTAATCACTACCAGTGCTATAGTTCTACCTAAGACACACCTAGGTATGAGGCCTTCCTCAAATCCCTTCAATCACTAACAGTGAAGAACACATAAATTATTATGTTTTAAAGACTTCAATCATTCAATACTTAAAAGCTTATGAATGATCCACAATTAACAACTCAAATAACAACTCAAGTATTAAATCAATACTAGAGTGTATGAAAATTAAAAGACTAAGACTTCTAAAACAGAAATAAAGTATTCTTCTTCAAAAGTTGCAGTTCAATGAATAAGGAAGCAAGTCCTTATAAAGGCGCAACAGTGGGCTTGGGATGAAAAACAAATATTCCAATCTTTTGAATATTTCCATTAAAATAGGCCAAGATATAATCCATAAGGATAATTCAAATAGAAAAATATTCCTCCATATTTTTCGCAAGCTATGAGTCACAAATCCTGAATTACGGCGCGCATGAAAATAGGAAACAAAAAACTTAAATTGATATGAGTTGCGTTCAGCTTATGAAGGAGATGTCAAGACATCTGCTTTGACACATTCAAAACATTTTGCTTCAAATGTCAAGACATTTAGCAAAACATTATCAAAACATTTTTTTACCAAAATTGCTGCCAACAAACACTTACAGTAGAGATCAACATCATGACCTAAAGAAATTTTCTAGTCTATCTTTCCAGTATTCAAACTTTTCTCCATCAAAGACGGGAGGCTTAACATTTTAACTTTTATCGTTTGAATCTAATGCAGAAACAACTGCTGTGGGTTCAACCATTGTGTTTCTTCAAAGAAAAACTCGTCTGGATCTTTATTTGACACAGTTAAGTGTTTGATAACTATCAATACCAGAACCAGAGCTCTGATGCCAATTGAAGGTGTGAGAAACATAAGAAAGAGGGTTTTGAATTGGGTTTCACCATATAAAATATTTTCATAGGTGACAAACCAAGTTAACTTAGAACATAAAAATAAGTGAACACAATCATTTTTATCCTGGTTCGCCGTTAACTAAGCTACTCCAGTCCACCCCCTCAAGGATGATTTCACCTACAACAAGGACTTAATCCACTATAACCAAACGGATTACAGATAACCCATAATAAGTCAGATCAACCTTATTGGCACCCCCAATAAGTCAGTCGATCCTTTTTGCAAATCCACTCAAGCCTCAACAAGAGTCTTCTTAAGATCAGACCTTCACTTGGTCACTTAAGAAATCAATCAACAACAGTTAAATACTTTTAGTGTATTACATATTGCTTCTTTTAAGCAGATTACATGAATGTTTTAGTACAAAGAAAACACCTAAGTGTTTTACAGCAAGATATGAGCAACAACTCCTTCCCTTTTTACAAAACTATACACATAATATTTCTCTAAAGAGTTGCACAACGCTTTGGTGTAGTTTTGCTTGAGCTTGATTTAATCCGATAAATTTTATGTAATGTTGATTCTTACATTTCTTCAGTTACAAGTATTTCTTTTATAGCTTGTAAAAAAGAATCGTTGAAAGGGTAGAAAGGTAATCGAAAATCCAACTATTTGTTCTCAACGGTCATAATGAGAGTGGTTCTAGTATAGTAGAAAAAGGATTGTCCTTACACTACCCTAGAGAGTAGAGGTCACAAACACTTTACGTACCTTTTGTACACCATCACACATTAATAATTTTGAACTTCTTCTTATCTTCAGAGGCTTTAGATAATTTGAATGTTTGAAGCTTGTTGTAGAAGAGTCACTCTTAAGTCTTAGAACCTATGTCTTGGAGTCTTCAAAACTTTTCTTTGCAGAACCTTGTCTTCAGAGTCTTCAGCACTTATTTGTAAGAAGTTGATTTTCTTCAGATCATCAGAACTTATTCAACAGAACCTTGTCTTCACAATCTTCAAGACTTGTAACACATAAAAACAAAGCTTTAGAAGGCCTCTAAAGCTTAAACCCCATGTCACAATCAAAACCTCTTGTACTAACATCCCTAAGAACTGTTGCATAAGATGAATTCCAGAATCTTGACTTCACTGTAACACGAACAAGATATTTTCTTCTGGTAGTGTATGTTCAGAACCTAATGATGTCACACACTTTGATACCATAGTTAGAACATTACAGCAACAACTACACACTAGAACGAAACCATTAGAGTATACAATTGTTCACTAAGATATCATATAAAGTTATCATCAAAATATTAAGGCCAGATATAGAAACACTTCTTGTTCTTACAATAGTCTGCTGAGTTAACGACAAGGCGATCTTGGAAAATTTCTAATCTCGGTGACAAACATTGAAGTCTCCCACTACAACACAACCTCGACCTTCAACGAATCAATAACAATACCTCCAATAGAAATCTCATGGCCGAAAAAGGTCAATTCTCATAACCAAAACTCACACTTCGACAACTTAGCATACAACTGCTTCTCTTTCAACATAACTCTCACATGTTCAACATGTTTTTCATCAGTCTTTTAGTAGATTAGAATATTTTAAATAAACACCACCACAAACTTATCCAAATACAAATGAAAATATTGTTCATATACTCCATGAACACATCGGGAGTATAAGACGCACCAAACGACATTACCGAATACTCGTAATGATCGTACCTCATTCTGAATGCAGTCTTCAGAATATCTCCAGCCTTCACACGAATCTGATAATATCCTAACCTCAAATCAATCTTACTAAAGACACAAGCCCCTACTAACTGATCTATCAAATCATCAATTCTCGAAAGCGGATACTTGTTCTTGATAGTAACTTTGTTCAGCTGTCGATAGTCAACATATAAATGCATACTACTGACCAGTGGTTTTTACACCATAATTTGCCATTGATGTTAGTGATAGTTTCTTTTTATTTTCAAGTGTTTTAATTTATTTTTCCATATTTTATGTGTTGGTTGTGTGCTTTACTGTTTTCAGGCTCAGATGAATAAGTCGGGAAAAATCAGTGCAACAAAGTACAAAATCCGGAGTTTCGGTGGTAGTCACAAAAATAACGTACCAAGATGCCATAGCAGGATGGACATTGAAGAAAGATGGCAAAAGATTTTATTTCAGTGGTACAACACGAAGACCGTGTTACCTGACACGGGCCATGTTGTGAGGTATGGGACATGAACAACAAAATTGGAACTCAGGGGTGCAACACGGCCACCTGTCTCACCCGACATAGGTCGTATCAGCCCATGACACCGATTTTTCATTTTTTGTATTTTTTCCATGGGTTAAGTCGCGGGGGTGTTTTGGGCATTACCGATCAGTTTTAATGGATCTTTTCTATTTAGATGAGTTTTGACAAGGAATGAAGGAACTTTTGGAAGAGAAAAATTACTTGAGAAAAGATTGGAGAAGAGAAGGTTTCAGTGAAATGAGATTTTTCATGAATGGAAGCGATTGAAGATTATTTTTCTCCCTAATACTTGTAATGTTTACAATTTATCTTTTGTTTTATTTGAACAATATGAGTAGCTAAATCCCTTAATGTTAGGGGATGTTCCTGATTCGAAACTGTAATGACTTGATTTTATATTTGCAATCACAATGTTTTTCATTATTAATTTAATCTTATAATGTTTCTAGTGCCTTCTCTGTCGGACAACCATGGATTGATATATGATTAATAATTACGGTTGGACTTCCACTGTTAGTGCTTTTATAAGATTATGTAATAGTATACATGGTTTTCACTTTTTGGGTTGCAGACTTTTTCATAGGATACATGTCCTGGACATCTTCCTCGACATCATAATCAGAGTTATCCTCTTCTACCAATTCAACTTTCTTCTTACCTTTGGATCTCTTTACATCACCATCATCATCATCATTTGTGGAGCTATCAGGTCTAACTTTTCTTTTGTTAGAAGGAGGAACCACTTTACTTCTGGGCTTTGGGTAACCATACATGGTTTTTTTCTTAATTATCTTGGAAGGAGGTGTGATATTCAGCTCCTTCACTTTCCTGGATTTCTTTTAGCAATTTCAGGCACCGGATTAGAGATGAGCTCATTGTCAGACAACTCATCAACATTAACCACATTCACATCATTTTGATTTTCTGCAGCTTTAGAGCCAGCAGCATCTTCCTTGGTAGGAGAGTTCTTCTCAACATCTTTTTCAACATCATCTTCCACTTCTTTTAGAGCAGAAGTAGCAAGCTTATCAAGTTTGCTTTCAACAACACTTTTAGGGTCATTTCTGTTGTCAGTGGAGCAGGTATACGAGCAAGAGGGGTATAAATCCCAGGAACAACAAAACCTTCATTTAACACTCTATCTACTAGTCTTTTAATTCTTCTATCAACATTAACAATCTATTCTTTTGTCCTATCATCAGTAGCAGTAGAAGTATTACCTTTATCGTCTTTGGATTTCTTTGCAGGTGATGATCTGGGTTTCTTGACCACTTCTTAAGAGATGGGATGGTTGTTAGAGGAGTAATGTCAAGTACTCTGTCAAGGGAGAGTTTCTCAGGGAGGTTTACAGATTTTGAGGGAGACGATGTACGATGTTGAGACATCTTTGAAGATTTTAGAGCGAAGAGATGAAGAATGACAAGGGTTATTTTTCTATAAAGGAGAATGAAGAGTTTGTGAAAGTAGAAAGATGTGATTTCGTAGCGTGTGGGAAACACTTTGAGACAGTCTTGTAATGATTGCTTTCGAAATTTGATTTATTGGAAACATAAATAATATAATATCACTTTAATGATATTCCCACACACCCTTAATTACTACAAACCCTCATATAAGCAAATCCATAATTTTCCTCTTAAGTTCTCAAATTGATTAGCATCCAAAGCCTTAGTAAAAATGTCATCCAGTTGCAATTCAGTGGCTACATGTTCTAAGGCAAAAATCTTTTCTTCAATAAGCTCTCTTATGAAGTGATGACGCATATCAATGTGTTGGTTATGTTGTGTTGAATATGATTTTTTGATATGTTTATGGAACTTAGATTGTCACAGAATAATGTTATGACATCTTATTTGACATTATATTCTGTTAACATTTGTTTCATCCAAACCAATTGAGAACAGCTGTTTCCTGCAACAATATACTCCATCTCAACAGTGGACATAGACATACAATTTTGCTTCTTACTGAACCAAGTTATGAGATTATTTCCCAGAAAGAAGCATCCTCCTGATTTACTTTTTCTATCATCAGCACTTCCTGCCCAATCAATATCACAATAACCAATTAAGGCAGAACTAGATCCATGAGAGTATAACATACCATAGTCACTTGTCCCATTCACATATTTAAAAATTATCTTCACATGGTTGCATTGCTAACTTTAGGATCAACTTGATATCTAGCACACACCCCTATAGCAAAGTCAATGTCAGGTATTCTAGCTGTGAGATATAGAAGACTTCCTATCATATTTCTCTAAAGACTTTGATCCACACTTACTCCTTTTTCATCTTTAGACAACTTCAGATGTGTGGGAGCAAGAGTTCTTTTGTGACTGGAATTTTCCAACCCAAATTTCTTTATTATATTCTTATCATAATTGCTCTGAGATAAAAATATGGAATCTTCCATTTGTTTAACTTGTAGACAAATAAAATAGGTTAATTCACCAACAAGGCTCATCTCAAATTCAGACTGCATTTGCTTGACAAAATTTTGAACCATCTCATTTGACATCTCACCAAACACAATATCATCAACATAAATATGTGCAATCATGATCTTCCCTTATCCTTCCTTGACAAAAATAGTTTTGTCTATGCAACCTTTCATATATCCATTCTAACCAAGAAATTATGTCAAACTCTCATACCAAGCTCTTGGAGCCTGCTTTAATCCATACGGAGTTTTCTTTCGTTTGTACACATGTTTGGTAAAACTTGGATCAACAAATCCCTTAGGTTGTTCGACATAAACTTCTTCATTCAAATATCCATTTAAGAATGCACTCTTTACATCCATTTGAAATAATTTAAATTTCAGTATGCATGAAATTCCCAAGAGTAGTCTAATTGATTCAAGTCTGACCACAAGATCAAAGGTTTTATCAAAGTCAACTCCTTCAATTTGAGTGTATCCTTGTGCAACTAACCTTGCCTTATTTCTAGTGACCACCCCCTTTTTCATCAGATTTATTCTTGTATACCCATTTAGTGCCAATCACATTTGTCCCTTCAGGTCTTGGAACTAGATCCCAAACTTCATTTCTACTAAATTGTTCTAGCTCTTCCTGCATAGCATTAATCCAGGACTCATCAGTTAGGGCCTCTTCGACATTCTTAGGCTCAATTTTTGACACAAAGCAAGAGTTTGATATCCCTTCTCTTGATCTGGTAGTAACTCCTTTATTTAGATCTCCTTAGGATGATCTCTCTGGGTTCTAATTGAAGGCCCTTTATTGAGATGACTAGGCTCAGGGTCTTCTTGAGATGGATTAGAATTAATATTTCTGTCATTTGATTCTATTGGAATATCAGACAAAGATGTTCCAACATCTTCTAAGCCATCTACTTCATCATTCCATCCTCTATCATCAATAATAACATTTATGAATTCCATCATAACCTTGGTTCTGGAGTTAAAGACTCTGTAAGCTCTTGTATTTGTAGAGTAACCCAAGAATATTCCTTCATCACTCTTGGGATCCATCTTCCTCCTTTGTTCATGATTAGCTAATATGTAACACTTACTTCCAAAAACATGAAAGTATTTAACAGTTCGTCTTCTTCCCTTCCATATTTTATACAAGGTGGCTGAAGTGCCTTTCCTTAGAGTGACTCTGTTATGGATATAGCATGCAATATTCATAGCTTCAGCCCAAAAGTGGTAGGGTAACTTCTTAGCATGAATCATAGCTCAGGAAGATTCTTGAAGGGTTCTGTTTTTACATTCCACAATCCCATTTTATTGAGGATTAATGGGAGAAGAGAATTCATGGTTGATTCCTTCAAAAGAGCAAAAGTCAGAAAATTTATTGTTCTCAAATTCCTTTCCATGATCACTTCTGATTCTAATGACATGACTATCTTTTTCCCTTTGTAGTTTTTGACAGAGATCTTTAAACACTTCAAAAGTTTCTGTTTTTTCTCTAATAAAATTTATCCATGTGTACCTAGAGATGTCATCTACAACAACAAAGGCATCCTTCTTTCCAGCAAGACTTTCAACCTGCATAGGCCCCATCAAGTCCATGTGAAGAAGTTCCAAAACTTTTGATGTAGTAAGATGTTGGATCTTCTGATGTGACATCTTAGTTTGCTTTCCAATCTGGTATTCACCAAATACTCTTCCTTCTTCTATCTTGAGCTTAGGAATCCCTCTCACAGCTTCTTTAGATATAATTATTTCTGTTCCTTTCAGATGCAAGTGTCCCAATATTTGATGCCATAGTTTAATTTCATTTTCTTTAGCTAAAACACATGTTGAGGAGAAGTTCAACTCTTGGGGAACCCATAAGTAGCAGTTGTCTTTATATCTGATTCCTTTTATAATAACTTCATTATTTTCATTGCAAATAAGACATTCTTCCTTAGTGAAGTTAACTTTGAATCCTTGATCACACAATTGGCTTATACTTATTAGGTTAGCTGTTAACCCTTTAACAAGTAACACATCATCAAGCTTGGGGACTCCTGAACATTCCAGCTTGCCAACTCCTTTGGTTTCACCTTTGGCTCCATCACTAAAAGTCATATAACTGGTGGAATAAGATTTGATATCTGTCAACAGATTCTTGACACTTGTCATGTGTCTAGAACAACCACTATCAAAGTACCAGTCATCTTTGGTTGATACTCTAAGAGAGGTGGCAGCTATGAAACTAGCAACATTAGACTTTGGAACCCACTGTCTCTTCTTTTTGCTATTTCGGGGTATCTGGTCAGTTTTGGGAAGAAGAGTAGTTTTAGGATATCCATACAACTTGAAACAAAACAACCTTATTTGACCAAGCCTTCCACAATGATGACATCTCCAGGGCTGGGAATTCTCTCTAGTGTGATTAAACTTTTTCTTGCCATGATGTTTGCCATGATGTCCTTTCTTGCCATGATGTTTAGACATTTCATTTGACATCCTTGATTTAGACTTGGCATGAGTGGAATCTAATGAAGGTTCTTCTGAATTTGGTTCCTTTTTCTCATTAAACTTAGACCACTCTTGTCTGCTGTCACTCTTCCTTCTTAAATAATTTAATCTAATGTGTCAGACCCATTATTCAGCATCTTGAGATATTTGACCACTCTATCAAGATTTGAACTCAGAGAAGTCAGTTTACTTTCCAGATTAGAGATAGTTTTCAAATGCTCTTTTCTTTCTACCTTTAGATGGGTTATGAGTGCTTTCTGTTTCTCCCCTTCTAGGCACACTTCTTCACTTTTGAGACATAATTCTTTGTATGTGTAGCGGTAGAAATGTGCAAGACTAAGCCATTGGATTGACTAGACTTTATACAAATCAAAATAAAAATCGCCACCGCGCTTTATTATTTCCAAAGGAATGGGAAAAGAGCGAATAACCCAAAAAGAGGGGGAAAGATTCAAGGTAAGGGGGTTGGTTATGCAAAGGGTAGGTATTAGCACCCTAAACATCTACGGTACTCTGCAGGAACCTCTTTGAAAAATCTGTATATTTTGGCTATAAAAATGTGTTGTATATAAAATGGATGGTGGAGGTGAGAAAAGAAATATTTTTATGATTTTTGCACCCGCCGCGGTTGCGAACCTTTAGTGCCTACGTACCACCTTTCGTGCAATAGGGGATCAGGGTACACGTAGTTCCACTTTTAAAAATTTGAAACACAAGTGTGTTGGTTCATTTTATGAGATAAGACATCATCGCAATTGTCCGTGTAAAAAACATACTTACTACCCACAATCATGAGAAAGGAGAATTTTCATCATCTCAAAGTGGAGGATATAGCTTGGATTTTAAAATCAAATGCCTCACTCAACACCCAAGTGGAAAATATCTCACTTCACTACATATTGTAGAAGTATAGTTGTTTGCATAACTACAAGGATTGACAAGAGTCTAATCTTTTGAGAAAAGTTTAAAGATAAAAGCCAAAGTGGCAAAATGGTTTGAAATGAGATTGATTGACTTTTAGTCTTCTCACAAAAAAGGTCAAGCTATTATTAAATTGATTGAAATTTATTTATGAAAATGTTTCGAAGATGCATGGACCTAAGTCCAAGTTTATTATGAAAATGTTTCAAGTTTCAAAACAAGAAGAGTTTTTTTTTTTTTAAAGGAGGGAGAAGATTTTTGAAATTAAAGAAGATGAGAGGAGAAGAAGAGGCTATCCTAAAGCATAAGGTAAAAGCTAGGGATAAGAACCATCTAACCAACAAGAAGCCAATACTTGACATTATGAGTCAATATAGAATTCCCATTCTTCGGATTGAAACCAAGCAAGCAAAGATACTAGACCTCTTGAGAGAACCAAACTTCAAGTGTTTTAAGTCTTCGCAAAAATTGGGCAGAGTAACGGCTGTATACGGGTGAATTCCAGATTACAAACATAGATCGTAATCTCAATAACCTGCACACAAAACAAACAAACAACCCAATGTCTTGAGGTAAACCTCAAGAACTCCAGACAAAATATCAAAAAAAGTCACAACGTCTCCAAGATAGGCCAAGGTCTCTAATCCTAAGTCCAAGAAGCCCATCACTCCATAATGCAAAGGATAGTAACCATGTAGTTCAAGTATCATTAATGATTTTTATGGTTCATGTTGATTATTAGGTGTCTTTAAAAAGAAAGAAAAGCTCAAGTGAGCAAAATAAAAATGACATAAAAGTAAATGCTCAAGTGAGCAAAGATGAAAATAGCATGAAATGTAAAATGCTAAAAGTAAATGGTACATAAAGCATGAAAATAAAAGCGTAAAGTAAAGTTAATTGTTAGTAATTAGTGGTTAGTTAGATGACCATCTTGAAACTTGCATTTGGAACTCATTAGAGGATTGGTAGAACCAAAGCCTCCACACAACAAGTTGCATTTGCTTTTTGTCAAGTATATCATCCATTTTGGAATTCTCACAAGGCAACATGTAATGATCAACGATGTTTAAGTGATCCGCATTGACCAAAGGTTTTGTAGATCCATTAGAGGATTGGTATAACCAAAGCCTCCACACAATGAATCTAAAGGTTATTGGATCAAAGAGATCAAATTAACATACTTGGGCTTGCAATCATAAGTTTGGGCCACGAATGATCATTTATTCGAATCGGGACAAAATTTAGCGCTATGTTAAGCAATCGTAAGTGGACTTATGTAGAAGTCACACCTATTTTGAGGTCGGTCAATAGCAATCTATGTACTTCATGTTTGGATAAATGATATAGAGATCACCATCCCTTAACATGTAGCACAATTAAAAAAAGAAAGGGATAAGATGAAGAGGGAGGGAAATGATAAGCTAATTTGGATCACCATTTCAAAATTCTTTCATCTTTAAATTCAACCACTCCTCTAGATGGATTAAAGAACTAAACATATCATTAATCCAAAGCACCAAAAATGAATTAAATAATTCACTCTTAGGTAGATTTGAATTGATGAACATTTATCCAACTTCATCTACATCACAAAGTCCATTGAGTTTAAATACAAATTGGACATTTAAAATTGCAATCCAAACCAACAATCAAAAGGAGTGAGTAGAAAAAGCATTTTGGATCAAAGCTGCCCCAAAACAAGGCAAAAAATGCATTCTGTCCTGGTATAAATCGATTTACACTACTATGTAAATCGATTTACACAGTACAGTTTTCAAAAATTTGCGTGAAATTGCTTCTGTGCAATCGATTTACACTTAGTGCAAATCGATTGCACACAGTAACAATAGCAAAAACAACATTTTAAAAGGGCAATTTCTTGTTCAAACTTTCCATCAAACACCTTATGATCATGGATCCACTTGAGCACGAAAATTCCATTAAATTATGAGAAAATAACACCATTGAAATCACAAAATAATGCTCAAAGAATCAATCCCAAAGATCACCAAGAGATCACATTGTGAAAGATGAATTATCCAACTTAACAAAGGTAGATCTAGAGAATTATCAAAACAACTTCAAGAATTTGTTTCAATTCAACCACAAGAATCAATTGACCAAGCTTGGATGTAGAGAATTGATGGAGAAAAAGTGTTTGGATGAAGGTTTAGCTCAAAGATTAGTAAGCTTCAATGCAAAGCTTACTAACTTTTTGAAAATGGAGCTTTGAGTGAATTTGGTAGATGGAGAGAATTGAGAGATTTTTTAGCAAGGTGGATTTGGCTATCAAAAGCTTGAAATTTGAATGAAATGAGATCTCTATTTATAGAGTTTTAGGATTGGGATTAGTGGTAATTTGGTAATTGATTCTTGGAGCCAAAATTTGAATTAATGATAACTCTTTCAAAAATTAGAGCCAAAATTTGAATTAATGATAATTCTTTCAAATATTAGAGACAAAATTTGAATTAATGATAATTCTTTTTAAAAATGAAAGATTGGCACTAAAATTTGAATTAATGATACATCTTTCAAAAGTGAAGGAAAATTGGAGCCAAAATTTGACAAGTTTAAAATGCTGATTTTTTTTAATTTTCACGCTGTGCAATCGATTGCACTATAGTGCAAATCGATTTGCGCAGTGTATTTTTTTTTCAAAAATGGCGCAAAATGCACTATGTGAAATCGATTGCATCAGTGAAAAAAATGAAAATTTTTAATTCTTTTTCTTTGCAAATAGAGATTTTAGGAAAATAATACCAGAAATCCTTATTTGTCAAAATCTTCGACTTGGTACCTACAAAACAAAAATATACAAAGACAAAGACAAATATTTTTTTGTATTTTGATTAGAAGTTAGTCAACAACACATATACAAAATACACAACCAAGGTGCTTGGAGATTCCTCAAGAGCAAACTTAAAGATAGGAAAAAAGAGGAAGAACCAACCCTAATGTGATCTTGTTATGATCGAGTTGATATGATATGATAGAGGAATCTTAGGGGGGAAAATTGGGGTACAACAGTATGAAGCATCTAACTCATAAAAGGTTAGTTCCCCATCACTAGAATCTTCATCAGAGACATATTTTCCTGTCAATGCTTTAACGTAATTGGCAGATTCTTCAAGATCACTCTCCTAGTCCTCTTCAAACCAAGTAACAAATAGATTATTCTTCTATTTCTTAAGATATGTAGGACATTGAGCTCTAATGTGACCAAAGCCTTCACATTCATGACATTTTATTCCCTTCCCTTGAGTGGATTTTTCTTCAGCCTTGTTTCTTCCAAACTCATATGACTTATGGATGTCTGATGACATGTTCTTGACATTTGATCTTGGGTTCCTGTCCATTCTTTTTATCACTTTGTTAAACTATATTCCAAGCATAACTAAGGCATTTGATATTCCCCCATCTGTATCTAGATCACATTCCTCCTCTTCTTCTTAAATATTTGATACAAAGGCTATGCTTTTATTCTTCTTTTCATATCTTTCATTGATGCTTTATTCAAATGTCAGAAGAGATCCTAAAAGTTCATCCACTTTCATTTTGTCAATGTCTTGAGCTTCTTTTATAGCAGTCACTTTCATATCAAATCTCTTGGGAAGAGACCTGAGCATCTTTCTCACCAATTTGTCTTCAAGTATTTTCTCTCCTAAAGCACTTGATGCATTAGCAATATCAAGAATGTTCATATGGAAGTTATTAATACTTTCATCATCCTTCATTCTCAAATTCTCAAAATTTTTGTGAGCAACTGAAGCCTTGACATCTTAACTTTGGATGTGACTTCATGGGTAGATTGAAGAATTCCACATGTATCTTTAGCTACTTCACATGTGTTCACTAATCAGAAAATGTTCTTGTCAATTCCATTGAATATAAAATTCAAGGCTTTAGAATTTCCAAGAGAAATTTCATCTTCTTCTTTAGACCAATCTTCTTCTGGTTTTAACTCAGATGTAGGTTCTCCATTTTCTCCCATTTTGACAGGGTGTTTCCATCCTTTTAAAATAGCTTTCCAAGCTCTGGTGTCCAAAGACTTTAAGAAGGCTACCATACGTGGTTTCCAATAGTCATAATTACTTCCATCCAGAATGGGTGGTCTGTTCACAAATCCTCCTTCATTTTCCATAGTACCTGAAATTATATTCCCTGGATCTCACCTAGATATAGAGCAGGATGCCTGCTCTGATACCAATTGAAATTCTAGTATCAGATATGAGATGTCGAACGAGATGTCACGATACAAATATCTGAGGACAATGTAAAATGCAACAAAAGTAAAACAGTAAAAACACAAGGGATTGTTAACCTAATTTAGTGTACAGCAAACCTACTCTGGGGGCTACTAAGCCATGGACAAGTCCACTAAATAGTATCAATTCATAGACCCTCAGTAAATAACTAGTTTACGATCTAATCACTTAATCACTACCCATTCTATACTTCTACCTAAGACACACCAAGGTATGAGGCCTTCCTCAAATCCCTTCAATCACTAACAGTGAAGAACAACAGAATTATTATGTTTTAAAGACTTCAATCATTCAATACTTAAAAGCTTATGAATGATCCCAAATTAACAACTCAAATAACAACTCGAGTATTAAATCAATACTAGAGTGTATGACAATTAAAAGACTTAGACTTCTAAAACAGAAAAAAAAAGTATTCTTCTTCAAAATTTGTAGTTTAATGAATAAGGAAGCAAGTCATTATAAAGGCACAAAAGTGGGCTTGGGCTGAAAAACATATATTCCAATATTTTGAATATTTCCATGAAAACAGGCCAAGATATAATCCATAAGGATAATTCAAATAGAAAAATATTCCTCCATATTTTTCGCAAGCTATGAGTCACAAATCCTGAATTATAGCATGCATGAAAATAGGAAATAGAAAACTTAAACTGATATGAGTTGCATTCAATTCAGGAGGCAGATGTCAAGACATCTGCTTTGACACATTCAAAAAATTTTGCTTCAAATGTCAAGACATTTAGCAAAACATTATCAAAACATTGTTTTACCAAAATTGCTACCAACAAACACTTACACTAGAGATCAACATCATGACCTAGAAAGAAACTTTCTAGTCTATCTTTCCAGTATTCAAACTTTTCTCCATCAAATATGGGAAGTTTAACATTGTAACTTTTATCGTTTGAATCTGATGCAGTAACAACTGATGTGGGTTTAACTATTGTGTTTCTTCAAAGAAAAACTCATCTGGATCTTTATCTGATACAATTAAGTGTTTGATAACTATCAATACAAGAACTGGAGCTCTGGTGCCATTGAAAGTGTGATAAACATAAGAAAGAGGGGTTTGAATTGGATTTCACCATATAAAATCTTTTTGTTGGGAACAGACCAAATTAACTTAGAACATAAAAATAAATGAACACAATTATTTTTATCCTGGTTCGTTGTTAACTAAGCTACTCCAGTCCACCCCCTCAAGGATGATTTCGCCTTCAACAAAGACTTAATCCACTATAACCAAACTAATTACAGATAACCCATATTAAGTCAGATCAACTTTATTGGCACCCCCAATAAGTCAATCGATCCTTATTGCAAATCCACTCAAGCCGCAACATGAGTCTTCTTGAGATCATACCTTCACTTGGTCACTCAAGGAATCAATTAACAACGGTTAAATACTTTCAGTGTATTACATATTGCTTCTTTTAAGCAGATTACATGAACGTTTTAGTATAAAGAAAAAAACGTAAGTGTTTTACAGCAAGATATGAGCAACAACTCCATTCCTATTTACAAAACTATACACATAAGATTTCTCTAAAGAGTTTCACAATTCTTTGGTACAGTTTTGCTTGATCTTGATTTAATCCCATAGATTTTGTGTAATGTTGATTCTTATATTTCTTTAGCTTACGCGTCTTTCTTTTATAGCTTGTAAAAGAGAACCATTGAAAGGGTAGAAAGGTAATCGGAAATCCGACTTTTTATTCTCAACAAACATAATGAGAGTGGTTCTAGTATAGTAGAAAAAGGACACCTTACACTACCCTAGAGAGTAGAGGTCACCAATACTTTATGTATCTTTTGTACACCATCACACGTTTACCATTTTGAACTTCTTCTTATCTTCAGAGGCTTCAGATAATTTGAATGTTAGAAGCTTGTTAAAGAAGAGTCACTCTTAAGTCTTAGAACCTAAGTCTTGGAGTCTTCAGAACTTGTCCTGTTATAACCTTGTCTTCAGAGTCTTCAACACTTGGTTGTAAGAACTTGCTTTTCTTTAGATCATCAAAACTTATCCCGCAGAACTTTGTCTTCATAATCTTCAAAACTTGTAACACATAAAAGCAAAGCTTTAGAAGGCCTCCAATACATAACCTCCATTTCACGATCAAAACCTCTTGTACTAACATTCCTAAGAACCGGTGCATAAGATGAATTCCAGAATCTTGACTTCACTGTAAGACGAACAAAATGTTTTCTTCTAGTAGTATATGTTCAGAACCTAATGACGTCACATGCATTGATACCATAGTTAGAACATTACAACAATAACTATACACTAGAACGAAACCACTAGAGTATACAATTGTTCACTATGATATCATGTAAATTTATTATCAAAATCTTAAGGCCAGATGTAGAAATAATTCTTATTCTTACTTTAGTCAGCTGAGTTAATGACAAGGCCAACTTGGAAAATTTCTAATCTTAGTGACAGACTTTGAGGTCTCCCACTAAAACACAACCTCGACCTTCAACGGATCAATAACAATACCTCCACTAGAAATATCATGGCCGAAAAAGGTCACTTCTCTTAACCAAAACTCGCACTTTGATAACTTAGCATACAATTGATTCTCTTTCAACAATTCCAACATAATTCTCACAAGTTCAACATAATTTTCATCAGTATTTGATTAGATTAGAATATCCTCAATAAACACCACCACAAACTCATCCAAACACAAATGAAAAATATTGTTCATATACTCCATGGACACACCGGGAGCATTAGACGCACCAAACGACATTAGCGAATACTCGTAATGATCGTACCTCATTCTGAATGTAGTCTTCAGAATATCTCCAGCCTTCACATGAATCTCATAGTATCCTAACCTCAAACCAATCTTACTAAAAATACAAGCCACTACTAACTGATCCATAATGTTGTACCCCAAAATTTTCCCTCATATTTTTCCAAGATTTTCTCTTGCATGAGTGGTTACAAACATTTGCCTAAAGAAAGGGAAATTTTTTGAATGATGGTTAAGTATTCTTTGATTGGCATCTACAAAGTGCCCTTCGATTGGAATCTGCAAAAGGTCTTTCGATTGGCATGCCAAAGGGTCTTTCGATGGGCATCTTGAACAAGGCAGCTTCGATGGACATCTTAGGTAAGGTTGTCTTTCATTAGGGCATACAAAGTGTCTTTCGACAGGCATGTTAACCAAGTGATGCTTCGATAGCATATCAACAGGGTGACATTTCGATTGTCCAAGTTAGAGACAATGAGATTGAAAAGAGCAAGAACTGAGAGGCTTCCAAAAGCTCTGATGATGGGCCATTCGAATTCATGCAGATTGGAGCGGACAACTATGAGCCTTTTAAATTCCTACAAACCATGGTTCAAACGAAGAAACTCTGATGCTGAGAATATGAGAAATTCGAGTCAGGATGCAGAGCCATCGAAGGGAGCAAGGCTTGAGACTTAATCGAAGGAGCCATGATAATGAAGTTGGTGCAATTCGAATTCAGAGCCTTCAAAGGAAACAAATGTTCTGATGAGGTAAGTTCTGGGAAGTTCGAATCAGGACTCAGAACCATCAAAGAGGACAAGGGCTGATTGAAGAAGTTATGATAAGGGAAGTTCTGGGTAATTTGAATCAGGACTTAGAGCCATCGAATAAAGTAGAACAACACTTCGACTAGTCAATAAGATAATCCTTCGATTGGTCCAGTTCAAAGCCATCGAAGAGAGCAAAGCTTGAGACTTAATCGAAGGAAACATGATGAAAGCCTTAAGCCAAATTCAAACAAAACACCTATCATAACCTGTCCAGATTCACCCAAAGTTCAAAATGGCGTGTTTTCCTTGCAAATATGGCAAGAATTCAATTTTGATCGTGGATTCAATTCCTGAGTTAAAGGCCAGATTCTTGCCTTGTTTGTTACTAACTCCACAAGAGCTGATTCGACCAGGGTGATTTTCTTCAAATCAAGCAATCAAAGAAGAGGGTGGCTCAATCGAAGGAGCCATGATATTGAAGCTAGTGCAATTTGAATTAGAGTTCAGAGCTATCGAAGGAAACAATGTTCTGATGAGGAAAGCTTTGAGTAATTCGAATTGGAGCTTAAAGTCTTCGAAGAGAAAAAATTTGAAGGGAAATGGATTTATAGAGGCATGTTAGCTTTCGATTTCCATCATATTGGAGGCCCAAACAACTTATAACAGGCTGGCAGTAACACATGAAAATAAGATTGGCATGAGATTAGATCAAATATGGAAAGTTTTAGGCAAGATTGAGATCACATCTTTTCATACTAATGTACAAAGATAGAAACCATATTGGTTGACCTAATTTTTCCCTCATATATATACAACAAAGTCAAAAGAGAAAATAGATGCGCAGCTGCCTCCCAAAGCACTAGAGAATTTTCAAAAAAAGGTTTCCAAAGAAGTGCAAGCAGTTTCAACGATTTAGCTAGTCCTCCCCAGATCTAAGCACTCTATCAGCTTCCTAGAGGTCTTAGGAGTCCATTCATGTCATCCTCAAAGCTCACAACATCCCAAACCATCGCGATCAAGTACCATCGGTTAACATGGTTTGACAAAATTAAAACTGGAATTTTATGCATTGTTGATGGTTTTAATGATTTTGATTTATGTTCAGGACATTCGTTAGGGCAGGTTGGACGTTTTTCATGAAAGCTTCGAGGCTTAAATCATGTGAAGCCATTATAGGGAATCACGAACTGAAGCTTGCAAAACTCCTAATTTAGGGACCTTCAGACCAAACTAACCCCTGATTTGGAATCCTAGGAAAATTTTAAGGGGAGTAGGGTCCTTTATGTATGTTAAATCCTCACATTTTTGTAGGTTTGAAGATTTTCTTGGTCAGAGAAGATGACCGAAGTACAGCTCTGGCGTTGTTGACTTCTCTGACCCAAGCAAAGGCATGTGTGGCATTCCCATATAATCTGATTAGTTTGCGTAAAACCCTGTGGGCAACTGAACGCGTGCTCTTTTTTTTTTATGACCTGGATTTGATCTCTGTTTCACATATAATATTATTAAGTGGTTATAATCATGAATGAATGGGCAGCGCAAATAGTAAGAGGGCAAGCGTGTGAAGGAGGGGACCTGGGTTCGATCCTTGGTCCCACCATTTTCTATTTTGTTAACGTTTCTAGCAGGATCCAGTGAAGTGCATCCTAATACGTCCACCATGTATCTCCAGATCCCATCCATCAGGTCACTACAAGATCCGATTCAACGCCCAGTAATCAACCCTCCATGGTGAACCCCCAGGAGCTAGCACCACTGGATCTCAGGCATGAATTGGGATTGTGTGATATGGGCCCAGCGAATTCAACAACTACACCTCCCAAATTGCCTAACACCATCAGGCCCATTCTCTTATTTTTGTTTTCAATTTATTTATTTTTATCTTAATTGTTTTAAAACCATTTTTATTTTAATCATAAAATCAACAAAAAAATCACAAAAAAATAGAATTAGGTTTCGCATAATTAAAATTAATTTTTAAAAATTAGTTAACTTAATTACTTTAAATTATTTTCTTTAAATTAAAATTAATTAGAAATTAGGTTAAAATTTCAAATCTTTTTGTTAATAAAATACCAAAAATGTCTTATTAAATAATTAGATATTTAGGACTTTTCAATTTGTTCCCGTCTTGATTCTTCGCGCGTTTATCTTTTTCCATTTTCTTTTCTTTTACCATTATGTAACTCTTTCCCGGTTTGTAATAGCTTTAATTAGGTTTAAAATTCTGCATTTTAATTTTCTTGTGTTATTTATGTAATTGCCCCAAGGCCTTGTAATAGCTTAGGAATTTTATTTTCTGCACTATTATTGGCTTCTTATATTAATAGGATTGCATGAAAAAGATTGGAAAGAAAACATTAGACAACCCTAAATATGCAAGATAAATGAAATGAATCAATACACTTGCACTTGCTCACTCCTAGGGTATCTCCCACTTCGGTTGCCTTCGAAAACGGTCACAATTCTCGAAACGTGGGGATTTTTAGTGGCTGTCCTTTAGTTTAAGAGATCACAAGTCCTTCGATGACCCTTTTGACTGTTGCTTCGATTAAAAAGTGATCTTAGAACTTTAGGACAATTACTAAGAGTTCTTGCCCAGTTGCCTTAGTGACCGTAAACGTCCCTTCGATAGTCCCTCAACATCCAACGATAGGGCTACCTACTCACTAATAGTAGGATAACACTATCTAAAGGAAAGGAGGAAAAGAACACCTTTTTCGAGTAGGTAGATAATTCTTAGATGCTTGCTTAAAATCAATTTTTTACACTTCACAGTTGCAAAAACATTTTCAAAATGTTTTATGAACACTCTTGAGAACTGATACAAGAGTTAGCATAAAGCAAACAAATTTTTCAAAACACGCAAACACAAAAGAAATTTTCAAAAATGAGCAAGTATCTAAGAGCCAGTGGAAAACCACGGATGCAAAGGGTGCTAACACCTTCCCTTTTCATAATCTACCCCCCATACTCAGAAAATCTCGAAAAAGGTTTTTTTCTGTTCTGTTCACCCTTTCCTTAATTTAGATAAAAGAAAAGTCGGTGGCGACTCTTGCTTACCGCAACATTTGCAAACATAAAATGCAAAACCATTATAACAGTCAGTTCTGCCACCGCATCACAGAACTAGCGACTCTGCTGGGGATTATGAAAAGTGGGGTTTCCTTAGAGTTAGTTCATTATTTAAACTGCTTTTGTATGCTTTGTTTGCTTTACCTTTTTGGGTTGTTTGGGTTGTTACTATAGATCATACACCTGAATCTAGGTAACCTTTTAGGTAAGTAGAAATAGATCGTGGAAACTGTGCGGGGTATACAGACACGGTTGAAGTGATAGCTACATTGATGTGACACTTTGGTGGATACTGGTAACCTTAGAGTTAATCAAGGAGAATACGGGGCCGCTGCATGGTGTCATGAAGCATCAAGTTACCTTAGAACCTTAATTGAACAACTTGGCCATTAGGACGTAGTGAGATAGCCGTGTTTGGTGTATCCCCAAAGTTAGTTGATACTCGATAATACACTCATTTAGATTTGACCCTCTAGTTTTGTTTGGTGGCAAGTCAATTGTCTATCGGAACAAGGCTTGTGGGAAAGATCAATGATATTGAGATCCCTTAGAACCTGGTTACTATTTATAGGGCAACGTTGAACCAATCAAACTTCAAGAGGGTATTACCTTAAAACCTATGTAAGCCTTAAACCTAAGGTCTTTTTGTGATTTGCTTGTGCTTGCTATATCTGTAATTTCTTAGCATAATCATGACATCATAACATGGAATATCATACTAACCATTTCAAGGATTTTTTTAGGGCTTATCTTTGTCTTGTTTTATAGGACATGGCATCCGCCCGCAGGAACACTATTCAAGTCAACCTTGTAAGGGTACCTACTCAACTCAAGGAATTAGCATCATGGATTCCTGAAAGCTCTCCCTTCACTGAAAAACATGGTCGACTTCTCAACCTGGTCACTTTAAACCTTGATGAAGAAATGGTAAAGGCGCTCTTTCAGTTCTTTGACCCTTTACATCACTACTTGACTTTTTCTGATTACCAGTTAGTACCTACTATGGAGGAGTTTTCTCAGTTATTAGGGGTACCTGTCCTTAATCAGTTACCATTCAACAGTATGGAAAGAGATCCAAAACCTGAAGAGATTGCTCAAGATCTGTCTTTACAACGGTCTGATGTAGTGGCAAATTGGGAGAGCAGAAGTGGCGTCAAAGGGTTTCTAGCTATGTTTCTATTTGAGAAAGCTCACCATTTTTGGGATACCCTGGATTTACAATATTTTTAAGAAGTGATGGACCTTCTCATCTATGGGATGATACTATTTCCTAATCCGGATTAACTCATAGATGTGAATGCGGTCAATGGTTTTTGTCTCATAATCCGGTGCCTACTTTACTTGGAGATATTCTACACTCTCTGCATACTCGCACTCTAAAGAGAAGAGGTACCCTTCTGTGTTGCACTTGTTTGTTGGCTAGGTGATTTATTTCGCACCTACCTCAGTTTGTTTTGAAGAATGAGTAGGGTATGAGATGGTATTATAGGTTGATGTCCTTACACATTCAAGTATTCATTAGTGTCCTCGGTCCTTAGAAAATGTTACCATCATTGATCGTTGTGGGGAATTCCCTAATGTACCTCTCTTAGGCATTAGTGGAGGAATCACCTATAATCATTGTTTGGTGTTGCGACAATTTGGTTATGCTAGAAGGGATGGTCCTCATGATGTGCTCATCCAAGGAATCGTATTTAACTATGAGAATGATGTTTAGTGTTATTGTAAGAGGTTCATTCGAGCTTGGGGCATGGTAAATAGAGTCGATAGCAAGACACTAGGCATAAGAATTCCATCCCCCTTGAGCCCTACCTCACATGGGTGCGAGCTTGTTCTCAAAGTCTTATGATGCCTTACCCCTCCATCCTACCTGTGATTATGGAGCCAATTGCTGAGGGAGACATTCCTTAAATTGTTCTTCATCTTGACATGCCAACTGATCTCGAGGAGATGCAAAAATCCTGGATTCAACTCAAAGAGGAGCGAGATACTTTTGAAACCCAGTTCTACGCCAACGAGAAGAAGGTTCTAGAGCTCACCAGGTTACTTCATGAAGAGAAGAGTATAAACGCCTACATTTCACCAAAGAGGATACGCCTGTGGGAAGCCTGAGTCCTTCTTTGCTCTGAGAGTTTATTTTTTGTTACTTCCTTTGTAAGCCCAAGAGGCATCGTTGTAACCGTTTAAATTACTTAATGCAATTAACGTGTGTTTCCCTTTGGTTATGAAAATTTAAGTCTTAAGAAATCCTTGAAAACATTGAATACACATATCATATATGGCATTGCATTAAACAGGTTCTAAAGCAGGTTTCTCATCTTCTTCGCTATTTATTTCAGCAAGTAAAGAAATGGCTCTCGAACAAACAGTGAAGGATCTCCAAACTCAAAATGATCAGTTTCAACAAATGATCATGGCTCTGGTAAAGGTGCAAGAAGAGTTGAAAGCCCTGATTGTCAAAGAAAAGACCAAGAAGCCAAAGAAACCAGCTAGTGTAGTGAATTTGGGAAGAAGGATCAGAGGACCAGTGTGGCGAGCTTCAGAACTAGTAACTTCATCAAAAGAAGGAGACAATCAGGAAGGGGAAACAAGAGAGGAAGACCTCATCCGAAGGAATCTGATAATGAATCTGACTATAATGAGGAGCAATATCCTCCTGCTGATGATAAATACAAACAATTGGAGGATCGCCTGAATGCAATGGAAATCCAGAGGGTACCTGGGCTAGATTTTGAAGAGCTGGGTTTGGTTTTTAGGGTTGTCACCCCACAAAAGTTTAAGGTTCCGGTGTTTTCCAAGTATGATGGGGTCTCATGTCCCAAGATGCATCTCCGATCTTATGTGAGGAAGATTCAGCCTCACACCGCTGACAGAGATTTGTGGGTCCACTTCTTCCAAGACAGTCTATCCAGGACTCAGCTAGAGTGGTTCTATCAACTGGAGGGAGCCAATATTCGTAACTGGGAAGACCTGACTGCTGCTTTCTATAAGCAATACCACTATAATGCAGACCGCACTCCGACTCGTACACAACTCAAAAGTATGTCTATTCGTTATAGTGAGGGTTTTAAAGACTATACCCAGAAGTGGAGAGACCTAGAAGGAAGAGTGCAACCCCCTCTGTCTGATAGGGAGTTGGTAGACATGTTTTTGGGTACTCTATCTGGTCCATTTTTCAACCATCTGATTGGAAGCTCCTCAACTGGTTTTACTGAACTGATCTTGACTGGAGAAAGAGTGGAAGCTGGTATTATAAGTGGCAAGATTAAACAAGATACCTCTTCAAATGCAGGAAAGAGACCTTTCGTAGGGAAGAAAGAGGTCAGTGTTGCTTACAGTCAAAGAAATCAGGGAAGAACCAAACGTCGTCCAATGGTGGGGGCTGTAATGATATCCAAGCTTGCAGCTACTCAACAGCGGAACAATCAGCCTAGAGCAGAAAGGCCTATGAGACAATTTACACGGATTAATATGACTTTGTCTCAAGTTTTACCACACTTACTTAAATCCAATCTGGTAACTTTGAGGGTAGCTTCCAAAAATCCCAACAATACATCTCCTCACTATAATCCAATGGCTCGGTGCGTCTACCATTCTGAAAGTCTAGGCCATGACACAAATGATTGTTGGGCTTTAAAGAACAAGGTGCAAGATCTAATCGAGGCAAAGGAGATTGAATTCAATGCTTTGGAAACTCTTAATGTTATAACTTCTCCCATGCCCAAGCACGGCTATGGTGTTAATGTTGTTGATGATGATATGTTTGTTACTTCTGTTGAGGAACTTATTACTCCTCTCATGATTGTTAAAGGAATTTGTTGCAAGTCGGTTTATTTCCGGGCTGTGGTGAAGGTTACCACTTGTGTTTATCTCTACCAACTGGTTCCTATTTGTTGAAAGCAAGTTTTCAGCGCCTGATGGACGATAAAGAGATTCTATTTGAGAAGACTCCTATCCCAACTGTTTCATGTAAAGACATTTCTATTATAACCATTTCCGTCAATCCTCCCAGGGTCTCCACCAAAAGACCCGTCAGGATTACATCTTCTCCAAAGTCGGCTCCCCTGATCATCACTATTCCAGGGACAATACCATATTCCTCGAACAAGGTTGTCCCCTGGAATTATGGGGCTGGCGTCTATTACCATGGTGTCAAGCAAGACCTGTTGGCTGCTGAAGACAAAGTTACTGGAAGTACTGATCCTGACGTTGATAATATTGTTGGGACCAGTAAAATAACAAGAAGTGGAAGGGTATTCTCTCCCGAGATCTCTCCTCCTAAAGTCGTTACTACTCCTGTGATCATTCATGCTTCTGCTCCTGCTAATACTACCACTACTACTCACGTGATTAGCCATGTTGCCACCCCTGCCACCGAGTCGGCCGAGACTCGGGGCAAAGACATATTGGTTGAGCCTGTCAAGACGAAGGTGCACTCAGAATCCATTTTGGAGGTCTCTAAGAAAGAAATGGAAGAAATCATGAAAATAATTAAAAAGAGCGACTACAATATGGTCGAACAACTGGGGAAGACCCCTTCCAAGATTTCAATGCTAGCCCTACTATTGTGCTCTGAAGCTCATGCAAAGGCTTTGGTAAAATTCCTCAAGACTGCTCATGTGCCACAAGAAACCTCTGCTGATCAATTCGAAGATTGTGTGGCTAGTTTGACCGCTGATAATGGACTGGGTTTTTCTGATACTGATTTGACACCCAGAGGAAGAAAGCATAATGATGCACTGTATGTCTCCATCGAATGCAGGGGCACCACTTTGGCCCATGTTTTAGTGGATACTGGTTCGTCGTTGAATGTTCGGCCCAAGAAGGCTCTTGACAGATTAGACTATGAAGGTTTGACTCTGAAGCCCAACAACATTGTGGTGAGGGAATTCGATGTTTCGAAAAGAATGTTGCACGGGGAGATGGAGATCCCTATCAAAGTTTGTTCCCAAACCTTTGAATCCACTTTCTACATGATGGATATCATACCATCTTATTCTTATTTGTTGGGCCGCCCTTGGATCCATGGGACCAGAGTTGTTACTTCCACTCTGCATCAGATGCTGAAGTAACCAGTAAAGGGAAAGATTATCACAGTTCATGGTGAGGAGGAATACATGGTAAGCCACCTGAACAATTTCAGATATGTGGAAATAGACGGCGAGTTCATCGACACCGCTTGTTAGAACTTTAAAGAAGTGCCTCAGACCATGGCTGCAACTGAGACTGTTACCAGTATGCCAAAGATCACCAGACCTCCATTGAAGATGGCTTCACTCAAATATGCCAAAGAAGTCATTGAAGAAGGTGGGTGTACCATTTGAGGCCAACTCCCCAACATTCCATACAAATCTGATAAGTTTGGTTTGGGTTTCACTTCAGGGGCTCAAAGGGTTGTTCGTCGTGCTCGTGCTGGAGGACCTCCCCTATGCATCATTAATCATGGGATTAACGCTTTAGAAGACAGTGATGGTGCCTATGACATGGACAACTAGATCTTCCCTACTACCAACGGTGGACCCAGTAACTGGACAACTAAAGACTTTGTGCCGATTACTTTTATTCAAGAGTAATTTTCTTTTGTTTTTTTATATATGTAATAAATGAACAATATAAACTCTATGTCCTTGTGTCTTACTTGAGGCACAATGGTTTGTTTGTGAGGGCTATCATTTTTCAATCTCAAATGTCATTAGTAAAGCATTGGACATTTTGCATACAAATTTTGCGCTCTTTGTTTTTCTTTTATGTTTTTACTTTATCAATGCGGCTATGCTCTTACACACACTCACGTATCAAACTTCAGATCCATATCCACTCCAGATCCCATTGATAACGGTTCTACTATTTCCAGTTATGACTTTGAAAATTTGATCAACCAAGCTGAGGACAAATGTGAGGAAGATTGTGAGGTACCAGGAGAGGTTGCTAGACTGTTATAGCAGGAAGAAATAGCTATACATCCTCATGAAGAGCCAGTTGAGATAGTGAACATGCGTACAGAAGAGGACAAAAAAGAAGTCAAGATAGGCGCCGATCTGGAGCATAGTGTCAAAGAGCGGTTAATTCATATGTTACATGACTATGTTGAGTTCTTTTCTTGGTCATACGAAGACATGCCAGGGCTGGATACTAATATTATGGTTCATCGTTTGCCAACGAAAGAAGACTACCCTCCAGTGAAACAAAAGGTTGGTCGTATGCGTCCTGAGATGTCAGAAAAGATCAAGGCTGAATATGAAACAATTGAACATTGGTTTCTTAGCTGTTACTTCTTATCCATAATTGGTTGCTAATATTGTTCCGGTACCTAAGAAGGATGGTAAAGTACACATGTGTGTGGATTATAGAGACTTGAATAAGGCAATCTTCAAGGATGACCTTTCGCTTCCCCATATTGATGTTTTGGTTGACAACACCGCATAACATAAGGTATTTTCCTTCATGGATGGTTTCTCCGGGTACAATCAGATAAAAATGACACCTGAAGATATGGAAAAAACAACTTTCGTCACGCAGTGTGGCATGTTCTCCTACAAAGTGATGCCAATTGGGTTGAAGAACACTGGGGCAACCTATTAGAATGCTATGGTAGCTTTGTTTCATGACATGATCTATCACGAGATAGAGGTCTATGTTGATGATTTGATAGCCAGGTCTCAGACAGAAGAAGAGCACCTTGATCACCTGCAAAAGCTGTTTGAAAGACTGAAGAAATACAAACTGAGACTGAACCCGAATAAGTGCACCTTTGGAGTAAGATCTGGTAAGCTCTTAGGCTTCGTTGTCAGCGGCAAAGGTATTGAAGTAAACCCTGCAAAGGTTAAAGCTATACAAGAAATGTCAACTCCCTGCACAGAGAAGAAAGTCAAGGGATTCTTGCAACGTCTAAACTACATTTCCAGATTCATTTCCCATCTAACCGCTACTTGTGAGTCAATCTTCAAATTACTGAAGAAATATCAAGTAGTGAAGTTGAATGACGACTGCCAGACTGCCTTTGACAAAACCAAGGAATATTTCCAAGAGCCTCCAATTCTGATGCCTCCGATTGAAGGAAGAAATTTGATAATGTACTTAACAGTGTTAGATAATTCAATGGGGTGTGTGTTGGGGCAGCATGACGAGTCTGGTCGAAAAGAGCATGCAGTATACTACCTTAGCAAAAAGTTTACCGACTGTGAAACAAGATACTCATGGCTCAAGAAAACTTGATGCACTTTGGCATGGGCTGCTCGCTGACTGAGACAATATATGTTGACCCACACTACTTTATTGATATCTAAGATGGATCCTATCAAGTACGTCTTTGAGAAACCCGCCCTCTCTGAAAGAATAGCGAGATGGCAAATGATACTGACCAAATACCATATCCAATACACAACCTAAAAAGAAATCAAGGTAAGTGTATTAGCTGATCATTTGGCTCATCAGGCCGTAGATGACTACCAATCCATGAACTTTGAATTCTCGGATGAGAATATCATGTTAGTAACTGATTGTGAAGAACCTAGACCGGATGAAGGACCTGAAAAGGGATCCTGATGGACTATGGTTTTTGATGAAGCTTCCAACGCACTTGGCAATGGCATCAGTGATGTAATCATATCTCTAGAGGATTGTCATACTCCTTTCACTACCAGACTATGTTTTAACTGTACCAACAATATGGCTGAGTATGAAGCATGCATCATGGGTCTCAAAGCTATTATTGATCTAAGAATCAAATTCTTAAGTATTTTCGGAGATTTGGACTTGTTAAAAAGTCAAATCAAAGGAGAGTGGGACACGAAGCACCCTAATCTCATCCCATACCGAGAGCATGTACTGACATTGCTTCCACACTTTGAAGAAGTAACCTTTGAACATTTTCCATGAGAAGAGAATCAGTTAGCGGACGCGCTAGCTACTATGTCATCCATGTTCAAGGTCATATGGGAAAACGAAGCTCCTCAGATCACTATTGAGAGATAGGATGAACCAGATTACTGCTATGAGATCGATAATGAAGGAGTAGTGGACAAACCTTGGTTCCATGAAGTGAAAAGGTATCTCGAAGCTCAAGAATACCCTGAGGGAGCATTTGTCAATGATAAGAAGTTTCTAAAAGGTTCTCTGCAAAGTTCTTTCTCAGTAACAGAATCCTCTATAAGCGCAACCACGACTCTACTTTGCTTCGGTGTATAGACAAGAATGACGCAGAGAAGATTATGTCTGATCTACATGAAGGTACCTTTGGCACCCATTCTAGTGGACACACCATGTCTAAAAAGATCCTACGGGCAGGATACTATCATTCCACTATGGAAGCAGACTCTTATCAACATTCGCGGACTTGTCACCATTTCCAGATTTATGCTGATAAGGTGCACGTACCTCCGGTTCCTCTAAACGTCTTGACTGCTCCTTGGCCCTTTTCAATGTGGGGCATTGACATGATTAGAGAAATCAGACCTATTGCTTCCAATTGGCATCAATTCATCCTAGTCGCCATTGATTACTTCACGAAGTGGGTTGAGGTTGCCTCATTTGCTTCTGTTACCAAGAATGTTGTGGCACGGTTCATCAATCATAACCTTATCTGTCGGTATGGTATCCCCGAGAGAATCATTATAAATAATGGTACAAATCTCAACAACACTATGACCACTGAGCTTTGTAAGCAATTCAAGATCCATCATAATAACTCTTCTCCTTACCGGCCGAAGATGAATGGCATTGTGGAAGCTGCTAATAAGAATATTAAGAAGATCATCCAAAAGATGACGGTGACATAAAGACTGGCATGAGATGTTACCATTTTCTCTTCATGGTTACCGCACCTCAGCACGAACGTCAACGAGAGAAACACCTTTCTCTCTAGTGTATGGTATGGAGGTTGTTCTACCTATTGAGGTCCAGATCCCTTCTTTAAGAATCATGAAGGATGCAGGTTTGAACGAAGATGATTAGATCCAGACCCGACTCGACCAATTGAACCTAATTTATGAAAAAAGGCTTGAGGTTGTTTTTTATGGTCAGATGTATCAAAAGCGTATGATCAAGGCTTTTAACAAAAAGGTCAGACGTCAGGTATATCAAGTTGGTGATCTCGTAATCAAGCGTATCATACTGCCCCAAGGGGATCCGAGGGGAAAATGGACTCCCACATACAAAGGTCCATTTGTAATCAAGAACATATTTTCTGGTGGAGCCATGATCCTAACCACTATGCACGGTGACGACCTTCTTCACCCTGTGAACACGGACATAGTTAAAAGATACTACGCATGAATAAAGACCCTCTAGGTTGACTGGCCTAAGAAAAAGTAAGGGCATCCCGGCGAACCAAAAGGGTTCGGGAAAAAAATTAGGGATAAATACAAAATCCTGTACACCTGGAAAGTCAAAAACCTAAAAAGGCGGCTTGGGCAAAAAAGGGTATCCCGGTGGGCTGAAAACCCGAAAGGGAGGTCCAGGAAAAAGTTAGGGATTTAAAATGTATAAATATGTCCAGTTGGATCACCTTGCAGCCAGACTTCAATATTAACTATCAGGCTCAAACGGTACCAATCAATCCAGTTAGCTTCAGATAAGTAGAAAAGTGATGAGATGCTCGAGGACATAAGGGCAATAGCAGAGTTGAAACTCAATGGAATTACTACACCTAGCTGTTTTCTTTTTGTATACTATTTTTTATAGTTTCCATCTTTCGCGACGGCGTTATCCTACTACAATGTCAGTCCCTTTGTACAAATAACACCTATTATAGGAAAACTTCAAAATAAGTACAAATCATTTCTTTGAAAGTACGAAACTTTTCATTTTCATTTTTTCTGTTTAGTTTTGCAAAAAACGTCCAATGATTATTTTTTACATATGCATTCTAATATGATTACTGTTTACGAATACTTGCATGAAAAACAGAAAGACAGTTACTAATGACTTTAAGAAACGGGACAAAGTATAAAAATCCATTTGTAGTCCCCACAGATATTTTCTCCAGTAGGTACAAAGGTGGAGACTTCCTACTGCAAAGTCACCGCTACATCCTCAGCATACGTCTTAGTGATGTCTATGTCCTTGCAGAATGAAAACAACCAAGGTTATGACCTCTTCTTCCCCAAGCAGGAATTACCTCCTCCAGCAAAGTTCCTTCGGAGAGCTAAAATCCATGTTCCCCAGCTAAGTTTTATAATCCCAAACAGTTTATAAAGCCTCATCCCCGGTAGAGTGTATTTCTCTAGCTGAGGAAGTTTATCCCCCAACAAAGTTTATTTCTCTACATTGGTAAGATCTTCCAACAGAGCATCTTATCCCCGACGGAGCATTCTCAAGCAGAAGTCAAAGATCCCCGACAGAGTACACTCAAACAGAAAGAGGAAATCCCCAGAAAGTCATCTCCATTCCTCATCCCCGACGGAAATGAAAGAACCACTTTCCTCATTTACCAAACAATAGTCCAGGATTCAACTTCCCAATACATTCCAATAGCAGTCGGGGATTTAGTTTCCCAGACTAAGAATTGTCGCAACAACATTCCATGTTCATACATCATGGCATGCACACACATACTGCATACAACACAATCTCATTTATTTTGAGAATGTCATTACACAATGCATTTCATACATCATGACATTGCACATGACTAAATCTTTACCTTTTCAGGAAAGATCAATCAACAAACATCACAAACTACTTTTATGACCTGACAGTCTTTTCAAAGGTTACCTCTGACAAAGGGTTGTTCCATCATTTTCTCCAGAAGATCATATTCAAGACCCCTACTAGTTCATTTTAAATCGACCAATGATTTGTTACGATTCATTTCTAGTACGCACTCTCTCTAGTTCAGTTAAATCGATCCTAGGATTTTATGATTCTTATTAAGTTAATGATATTGTAAAGCCTGGATTTCGACTAGATAATAGTTTAAGTTTCTATGAAGCCTGGAACCCGACTAGAGAGTAGTTCACTTCTTCAATTACTGTGAAGCCTGGATTTCGACCAAATAACAGTTTAAGTTTCTACGAAGCTTGGAATCTGACCAGAGAGTAGTTCACTTATTCAATTATTGTGAAGCTTGGATTTCGACTAGATAACAGTTTAAGTTGCTACGAAGTCTGGAATCCGACCAGAGAGTAGTTCACTTCTTCAATCAGTGTAAAGCCTAGATTTCGACCAGATAACAATTTAAGTTGCTATGAAGCCTGGAATCCGACCAGAGAGTAGTTCACTTCTTCAATTACTGTGAAGCCTGAATTTCAACCAGCTAACAGTTTAAGTTACTACGAAGTCTGGAATCCGACCAGAGAGTAGTTCACTTATTCAATTACTGTGAAGCCTGGATTTCGACCAGATAACAGTTTAAGTTTCTACGAAGCCTGGAATCCGACCAGAGAGTAGCTCACTTATTCAATCATTGTAAATCCTGGATTTCGACCAGATAACAATTTAAGTTGCTACAAAGCCTGGAATCCGACCAGAGAGTAGCTCACATCCTCAATCACTGTAAAGTCTGGATTACAACCAGATAACAATTTAAGTTGCTACGAAGCCTGGAATCTGGCCAGAGAGTAGTTAACTTCTTTAATCACTATGAAGCCTGGATTTCGACCAGATAACAGTTAACTTCTTAAAGATACTGTGAAGCCTGGATCTCGACCAGATAACAATTAACTTCTTAAAGATACTGTGAGGCCTGGATTTCAACCAGATAACAGTTTAAGTTGTTGTGGAGCCTGGATTTTGAATAGATAACAGTTAACTTCTTCAATCACTATGAAGCCTGGATTTCGACCAGATAACAGATAACTTCTTCAATCACTATGAAACCTGGATTTCGACCAGATAACAATTAACTTCTTAAAGATATTGTAAAGCCTAGATTTCGACTAGATAACAGTTAAATTGCTGCGAAGCCTGGACCCGACCAGATAACAAATTAATTTCTTCAAATCACCGAAGCCTGGACCCGACCAGATAATAGTATGCCTCGGATTCAAGTTGAAGCCTGGACCTGACCAGATAACAACTTAATTTCTTCAAATCACTGAAGCCTAGATACGACCAGATAACAGTTTAATGTCTATAATTACTGTGAAGCATGGAACCGACCAGATAGCAGTTAATTTCATATTCCCCCAATAGGTCTCTATGAAGCCTGGAATACGACCAGATAGAAGTCAGCCTTATTATCCTCAGCAAGTCGCTGTGAAGCCTGGATCCTGACCAGGTAACAGATCGCTTTCGTCTTTCCAGTCAAGAGATAACTCCCCAGTAGAATAATGGACAACTGAAGCTCCTAAACTTTATTCCCCTAAAACATTCCCCAACAGACTCCTCCTCAGACAGCATGAACAGGAATCCCCTCAAAGAGACTTCTTATGAAGTCAAGCACCTATTTTGGATGGCATCTCTAAGCCCATCCTCGATGACTCTCCATCATATTCCTTGGATGGAATCTGTAAGCCCATCTCCGACAGTCTTCCGTCATATTTTTCAAAGGGCATCTTTATGCCCATTCCCGATATTATCCACCAACAATATCACTTCAGACGAGTGCAAATTTCTGGGCACTATAGTGTTCAATCATCTTCCACCTTCAGATCACGAAAGGCAGACAAGCCAATCTAAATCTTCAGGTTTAAGAAGATTGAATAGGGGCAGCTGTTGTACCCCAAAATTTTCCTCTCATGTTTTTCCTAGATTTTATCTTGCATGAGTGGTTACAAACATTTGCCTAAAGAAAAGGAAACTTTTTGAATGATGGTTAAGTATTCTTTGATTGACATCTACAAAGTGCCCTTCGATTGGCATCTGCAAAAGGTCTTTCGATTGACATGCCAAAGGGTCTTCCAATGGGCATCTTAAATAAGGCAGCTTCGATGGACATCTTAGGTAAGTTTGTCTTTCATTAGGGAATACAAAGTGTCTTTCGACATGCATGTTAACCAAGCGATGCTTCGATGGAATATCACCAGGGTGACATTCCGATTGTCCAAGTTAGAGAAAATGAGATCGAAAAGAGAAAGAACAGAGAGCTTTCTAGAAGCTCTAATGATGGGCCATTCGAATTCATGCAGATTAGAGAGGACAACTCAGAGCCTTTCGAATTCCTGTAGACCATGGTTCAAAGAAGAAACTCTGATGCAGAGAAAATGAGCAATTCGAGTCAGGATGCAGTGCCATCGAAGGGAGAAAGGCTTGAGACTTAATCGAAGGAGCCATGATAACAAAGCTGGTGCAATTCGAATTCAGAGCCTTCAAAGGAAACAAATGTTCTGATGAGGGGAGTTCTGGGCAATTCGAAACAAGGACTCATAACCATCAAAGAGGAAAAGGGTTGGTCGAAGAAATTCTGGAAAGGGAAGTTCTGGGCAATTCGAATCAGGACTTAGAGCCATCGAAGAGAGTAGAACAACACTTAAACCATTCAATAAGATAATGCTTCGATTGGTCCATTTTAAAGCCATCGAAGAGAGCAAAGCTTGAGACTTAATCGAAGGAACCATAAAGAAAGCCTTAAGCCAAATTCGAACAAAACACCTATCATAACCTGTCCAGGTTCACCCAAAGTTCAAAATGGCGTGTTTTTCTTGCAAATATGGCAAGAATTCAATTTTGATCGTGGATTCAATTCCTGAGTTAAAGTCCAGATTCTTGCCTTGTTTGTTCTTAACTCCACAAGAGCTAATTTAACCAGGGTGTGTAAAATGGTGGGAGAATTGACTTTGGTATTTTGTGTTTGATTGCAATGTTTCGGTTAGCAAGAGTCGCCACCGACTTTTCTTTTATCCAATAAGGAAAGGCTGAAAAGAACAGGAAAGACCTTTAGAGATAGTTTCTTGAGTTCGGGGGGTAAATTATGAAAAGGAAAGATATTAGCACCATTTTCATCCGTAGTTATCTACGGGCTCTTAGTTGCTTTCTAGATCACTTGATTTTTTTAATGTGTGCTTGTGGTGTGAGTTTTGAAAGTATTTTGAACATTTCTTTGTAATGGTTCTCGTTTCTATAAGAACGTGTACAAAGTGTTGTTTCGAAAATAGCTCAAAGAGGTATTTGTGGAATGTGTTTTTGAAAGAGATTTTGAAAAGGTGTCTTCTTTGTAATGGCTCTCGTTTCTAAAAGAATGCATACAAAGTGTTTGTGTTTTGAAAATGTTTCAAATGAGTGTTTTGGTGTATAAAGTGTTTTTGTTGTGAGCAAGCGAGCAACTAGGAACAAATCTACCTACTCAAAAAGGTCTTAAATGTTCTTTTCCTCCTCCTTTAGATGTTACTATCTTACCATTGTTTTAGTAAGAATCCCCATCACTGGATGTGAAGGGACATGCATGGGACATTTGTATAGTCATAGAAGGCAACCTATGGGACGTTTTAGCAATGTTGTTTAGGGACTAGATCATTTATCGAAGGCAACATCGAGGGAGTACGATCTTTTATAGAGGGACTACGATCTTTTATCGAGGGTCTTTTCTAAAACGCTCATTTTCGAGGGATATGTTATTTTTCTGATACGTAACAAGTGGGATTACCCTTAGGGGTGCATGTGTGCAAAATGTATTTGATTGCATGCATTTAGTCTTTGATTTTTGGGTTGTCTATTTGTTGTTTTTATCTTGCCATACACACCTAATTACTAGCAATATATGAATGCAATAAAAACGCGGAAAAGTAGAGTCCTACGCTATTAAATCATTAAAGGGATGGGGTGTACAAATTTACAATGGGGATTACGAGAAATTAATGTCCTGGTTATCTATTACAACCATATTGAAATAATGTACAAGAAATGTAAAATGGACTAGTTTTGTTTTTGTTAAAAAAAAAAGAAATAAGTTTGCTTAAGAAAACATTTTTGATCTTTTAGTTTTAAAAGGGATAAAATAAAGTATGTAAATATAAAATACTTTTGGTGTTTTTTTGTTATTAAAGCTAAAATAAGATAAATAAGAGAAAAAAGGAGTCAGAATCAGCACGATGCTAAAACGAGAAGGAATAGAAGTTCTGACTCTGATATGTTGCAAGAGAGAAAATGTTAGTAGGAAAGTAGAAGGTCATAAGTTCTGGGAATGGGCACACCAAGTTATGAGGTTGCTGGGAACAAAGGAAAACATATAAGTTATGATTTCTAAGGGAGTCTAAGAGCTCTGATACAACTGGGAATCTAGAAGTTATAATGTCACTGGAAAATCAGAAGTTTTGGCTATTTCAGAGAGTGAGGTGATGATGTTGTTGGGTAAGGCTGTCTAGAATTTATGATTTAGGAATATGGTCTGACAGATAAATGGGTGAAAATGTCGTTAAATAAACCTAAAAAAGATGATTCTGGGGCTAGAACCCGGGACCCTTAGCACTAATGTCTTATGCGCACACACTGTCTACCACTGGGGTGGCTGTACATCTGGTATTAGAAGAAAAAACATAAATATGTATCACAAAGTAAAATCTGATGATGAATTCCATTTCTTTCTCCATGCTAATCAGAATATCTACAACTTAGTCAATTCTCAACAGAATAGAAAACACAAACATAACAATTATGGCAGGTTTCCATCATGGTTTCAGAAACATAAAAAATGTCAAGACTGTAAATTAGAAACAAGCATGTATCTGCTAATCCTAGTTTCCTTAAGAAGTTTTAAACTGATATTCTCCCTACTTAGGCAGAAAAATACATGAAATCTATGAATATGTATATCATCAAAATCAATATATCTACATTATATTTTGAACATGCAAGTCTAACAATGCTTAAGTGATATGATGAGAGTTAACATAAACTTACCTTGCAGCTGGAAAATGTTCTGACTGCTTGTAATGTTCTGATCAGCCTCCTCACGTGCTCAGCAAGTTGGAACAATCTTTAACTTGGGCTATGAGTGGCTGGAAAATTCTGGAACAACCAAGAAGTAAAGTTCTGACTTTTAAGGTGGATACTGATGGAGAATGTGTTACAGTATGAAAACAGAAGTTAGGACATCTACTAAATGTATATTAGAAACTGTATGGATGATTTGGTCAAGAAACACTTGAAGGAAAATGGCGTTTGAAAGCAAAAATCAAAAACTATGAGGTTTTGTATTTGTGTTTGGAGTTTCAGATTCCTGGAAATTTTTAGCAAGGTTTCAAAGCTTTTCCTTTTCAATCCCCTCCTTTTTGACAGTTTCCAATGAAGTTCAATTTATAGGAAAAGGTTTAGTAGCTTGGAGAGGTCAAGGGTACAACCATCATGCTAGGGCGCTGACTTGTTCTTGAAGCAAGTCAAACAAGTATGGTGGTTAGAAGCTTTTAGTCGTGCCTACGCTGGGATTGTAAGCATGAATTAAGGAAAATTACCCTCAGAAGCGAAAGCAAAGCATGGGCCAAACATACTCTTGTACAAAAGTTTGCTTTCTCAAGGACAACAATGGTACTTCTATCTCACACGTGGGGAAATCCTTTGGATAAAAACTCAAAAGTGGTTGGGAGAATTAAATGATGATGAGATTTATCAAACCAGAAATCCTGCAATACGAGATAATGCATCATATCTTAATTTTGGGTCAGAAGTTCAACATCAGCGTAACTTAGAACAAACATCCAACTTCTGATCTTTGAATCTCTTTGCTCCAGCATGTTCTGAGTGAGTTCTCATACTTTCCAGAAAGCTTATAACATGCTTTATAAGCCCTCTTTGAAAATCTCTTACAAATTATGACTGAACCTACGTGAAAACTGGCCCGGAAGTTGTAAACAAGTTCTGATTTGGAAATGCTCAGAATTTACTAAGTGTCTAAGTTTTAGGGACGTGTCTTTGAAGACGTATAACTTGAAATCCCAGTATTTCTAGAAGAAGTTCTGTTCTACAATGTTTTAGATCTCATTTAGATCTACAACTCTTGCGTTATAAGTTCTTCCAGAATCAACTTGCATCTTGGTGATAATCTGGCCAGAAGTTCTGAATTTATCATATTTCTTAAACACTTGGGAAAATTTCTAAGTATTTAGAATTTTGACTTTTTCAACATAAATCTTGACTTCTAATTTTCTTGATGAAACAAAATTCATGCCTTGATGAAATATGATTCTTGAAACTTGATTTTGATCTAAAAGTCAAAATTTGACTTTTCAGTGTGCAAATGACCATTTTACCCTTGTGAATGACTTTCTTGGGAAACTTGTAATTCCAGGCTTGAAATTGGATGAAAGCAAACCTGGGGGTCCAGGATGATCCTTTGAGAAATGAGAGGGCAAATTTTGGGGTACAACAACTGCCCCTATTCAATCTCCTTATGCTTGAAGAGTTAAACTAGCGAATCTACCATTCGTGACTTGAAGGTGGAAGATGATTGAACACTAGAGTGCCCAGAATTTTTCACTTGATGATGTCGTGGTTGATTATGTAGGGAATGGGCTTAAAATATGCCATTTGGAGAAATGATGGATAGTTGTTGGAGATGGGCTTATAGATGTCATCCGAAGGTGATTGTTGACGGAAATTAGACTAAGTCTAAACATGACTTCAACTAGAAAAGAATCAGAATAAATCTTGGAGCGATTTATCTGAACCAGAAGAAATGTCTACCCGAAAGAATCAGGATAAAAAGTTGAGAGATTTAAAATGAACCAGTAGAGGTCTTGAATTTTATTTAAATGGAAAGAATCATAATAAATCTTGGAGCAACTTATCTGAACCAGAGAAAGATGTCTGCGAGAAAGAATCAGGATAAATCATTGAGAGATTTAAACTGAACCAACAGTGGTCTTGAATTTTCTTTAAATGGAAAGAATCTGAATAAATCTTGGAGCAAATTATCTGAACCAGAGAAAGATGTCTGCGGGAAGGAGTCAGGATAAACCATTGAGAGATTTAAACTGAACCAGCAGTGGTCTGGAAAAGAATCAAAATAAATCTTGGAGCGATTTATCTGAACTAGAGAAGATGTCTGCAGGAAAGAAAATCAGGATAAACCATTGAGAGATTTAAACTGAACCGGCAGAAGTCTGGAGGAAGTAACTGTCATATAGATAGTCACCCCGTCTTGATTCGGGAATCTACAATTGATTTGTTCATAGATATTTATCTTGTCTTGTTGACAATAACTTTCTGTGGTTTGATCCTTCCTGAAAAAGACGAAGAGTTAATTGTATGTAATGCTATGATGTATGAAATGCATAGTGCAATGAGATGAGATTGTGATATATGCATTTTTGCCATTGATTCTCATGATTCCTAGATGTGATGTATGTGCATGCAAGCTGTTCTGTTGCAGTGTTGTCGTATTGGGAAAATAAATCCCTGACTACCGCTGGGAATGAGGAGTGTAAGTCTTCATATTCTGTTGAAGTTGAAGTGTTGATGGATGGGTTTTCATCATCAGAGAAATGGACTCTGTCGGGGAAGAGAAACGCCGTGTATTGCTTGTAGGCCTTATGAAATCCTGAGAAGCTGAATGACTTTTGCTGGGGAATCTCTGAGGTGGCAACTGGAAGTTTCGCTCTATCGGGGATATGAAGGCAAAAGGAACCAATAGGCTACATGCTTGGGATATGACGAAGATCATGTAGCGAAACGCTCCTGCTTCTGCCCCTGCTGGAGAAAATTTCTGTGGGGGTTTTGTAGAATGGCTCACAGATGTTGTCCTCTTTCTTAAAGCCATTAGTAATTGTCTTTTGTTTAGTTTTCTTTTTTATGAGTTCATTTATAAAAAATAATTACATTTAAATACATATGTTCAAAAATAAATACTGGACATTTTCGTAAACAAAACAGGAACAATAAAAGAGAAACAAATAGTTTTGCACTTTCAAAGGAGTATCTTTGTATTAACTTGAATAAGTGTTTGTACAAAGAGACAGACATCTTAGTAAGGGAATTTCGTTGTAAAAATGAAAATTAATACAAAGAAAATAGCAACTATGTGAAATAATCCCATGGGGTTCCCATTCTGCTATAGCCTTCATGTCTCTGAGCGTCTCGTCCATTTGCTGCTTTGTACGAAGCTGATTGGATTGATTAGTATTGTTTGAGTTTGAGGATTGATGCTGAAGATTGGTTGTAAGGTAATATAACGGGACATAGTCATACGCTTTGAATCCCTAACTTTTTCCTGGACCATCCTTTCGGGTTTTTAATCCACCGGGATACCCTTTTTTGCCCAAGCCGCCCTTTCAGGTTTTCAGCTCGCCGGCTGTACTGATTTTTATATTTTATCCCTAATTTTTGCCCGAATCCTTTTGGTTTGTTGGGATGCCCTGATTTTTTCCTAGGTCAGTCGACCTAGCGGGTCTTTTTTTATGAGTAGTATCTTTTAACTATGTCCACATTTACAAGGTGTGGAAGATCCTCGTCGTCCATAGTGGTTAAGATCATTTCCCCACCGGAAAATATGCTCTTGATCACAAATGGTCCTTCATATGTAGGAGTCAATTTGCCCCTGGAATCACCTTGTGGAAGTAGGATACGCTTGATTACCAGGTCACCAGCTTGATATGCCTGACGTCTGACCTTCTTGCTAAAAGCTTTGGTCATACGTTTTTGGCACATCTGACCATGGCAGATAGCTGTAAGCCTCTTCTCATCAATCAAGTTCAACTGGTTAAACCGAGTTTGAATCAAATCATCTTCACTCAACCCCGTATACTTTATGATTCTCAAAGAAGGTATTTGGACTTCAATTGGTAGAACAACTTCCATGCTGTATACCAATAAGAAGGGAGTTGCCCCTGTTGATGTGCGCGCCGTGGTACGGTAACCGTGGAGAGCGAATGGTAACATCTCATGCCATTCCTTGTAGGTTACTGTCATTTTTTGTATGATATTTTTTATGTTTTTATTTGCGTCTTCTACAACGTCATTCATCTTCGGCCGATAAGGAGAAGAGTTATGATGTTGGATCTTGAATTGTACGCATAGTGCAGTGATCATAGTATTATTGAGATTTGTACCATTATCTGTGATGATTCTTTCCAAAATACCGTATCGACAGATAAGATTCTGCTTGATGAATCGGGCCACAACATTCTTGGTGACAGAAGTGAAGGATGTTGCCTCAACCCACTTCGTGAAGTAGTCAATGGCAACCAAGATGAAGTGGTGTCCATTAGAAGCTGTAGGTTTTATTTCTCCAATCATGTCGATGCCCCACATCGTGAATGGCCAAGGAGCACTTAGGACATTCAGAGGAACATAAGGCACATGTACTTTTTCAGCATAGATCTGACACTTGTGACAAATTCGTGAATGCTGATGACAATCTGCTTCCATGGTAGACCAGTAGTACCCTGCCCGTAGGATCTTTTTAGCCATCGTTTGCCCACTAGAATGGGTTCCAAAAGTGCCTTCGTGTAAATCAGCCATAATCTTGTCTGCCTCACTCTTGTCTACACATCGAAGCAAAGTAGAGTCATGGTTGCGCTTGTAGAGAATGCCATTGCAGAGGAAAACCTTAGCAGAGAATCTTCTCAGGAATTTCTTGTCATTGACTGAAGCTCCCTCCGGATACTCTTGGGCCTCAAGATATCTCTTAATTTCATGGAACCAAGACTTGTCCACTACTTCATCAGAATCGATATCGGGACAGTAAGTTGGTTCATCCATTCTCTCGATGGTGATATGAGGAGCCTCATTATCCCATCTGACTTCGAACATGGATGACATAGTTTCTAGCACGTCTGCTAGTTGATTTGCCTCTCGTGGAAAATGCTCAAAGGTAATTTCTTCAAAATGTGCGATCAATGTCAACACATGTTCTTTGTAAGGAATGAGATTAGGGTGCTTAGTGTCCCATTCTCCTTTGATCTGACTGATGACTAAGCCTGAATCTCCAAATACACTTAAGGACTTGATTCCCAAATCTATGGCAGCTTTGAGACCCAAAATACACACTTCGTATTCTGCCATATTATTGGTACCGTTAAAACACAACCTAGAGGTGAAGGGAATATGACATCCTTCATGGGATATGATCACAACGCCTATGCCGTTCCCGAGTGCGTTGGAAGCTCTGTCAAAAACCAAGGTCCATCGGGATCCTTGTTCAGGTCCGTCGTATGGTCTGAATTCTTCACAATTGTCTACCAACATGATATCTTCATCTGGGAACTCAAACTTCATGGACTGATAGTCATCCATAGCCTGATGAGCAAGTTGATCGGCTATTACACTTCCTTTTATGGCTTTCTGGGTAATATATTGAATGTCGTATTCAGTCAGGACCATCTTTCATCATGCTATTCTTCCAGAGAGGGAGGGCTTCTCGAATATGTATTTAATTGGATCCATCTTGGATATCAATAAGGTAGTATGGGTCAACATATATTGTCTTAGCCGGTGTGTAGCCCATGGCAGATTGCAACAAGTTTTCTCGAGTAGTTTATATCTGGTTTCACAGTCGGTAAACTTTTTGCTCAGGTAGTATATTGCATGCTCTTTTCGGACAGACTCGTCATGCTGCCCCAACACACACCCCATTGAATTTTCCAAGATAATTTGATACATGATCAAAGGTCTTCCCTCTATTGGAGGCATCAAAATGGGAGGTTCTTGAAGATATTCTTTGATCCTGTCGAAGGCAGCCTGGCAGTCGTTATTCCAATCCAACACTTGATCTTTCTTCAGTAATTTGAAGATTGGTACACAAGTAGCGGTTAGATGAGAAATGAACCGGGCGATATAGTTCAGTCGTCCTAAGAATCCCCTAACTTCCTTCTCAGTGTGAGTAGCAATCATTTATTGAATTGCTTTTACCTTTGCAGGGTCCATTTCGATACCTTTGCGGTTGACAATGAAACCTAAGAGTTTACCAGACCTTACTCCAAAAGTGCATTTATTTGGATTCAGCCTTAGTTTGTATTTCTTCAGTATTTTAAATAGCTTCTACAGATGGTCAAGGTGCTCCTCTTCAGTTTGAGATCTGGCTATCTTGTCATCCTTATAGACCTCTATTTCGTGATGGATCATGTCGTGAAATAGAGCTACCATGGAAGCTGATATGTTGCCCCAAAGTTCTTCAAACCAAATGGCATAACCTTGTAACAGAATGTACACCACTATGTGACGAAGGTAGTTTTTTCCATGTCTTCAGGTTCCATTTTGATCTGGTTGTATCCGGAGAAACCGTCCATGAAAGAAAATACTTTATGTTGTGCGGTGTTGTCAACCAGAATATCGATGTGGGGAAGCGGGAAGTCATCCTTGGGGATTACCCTATTCAGGTCTCTGTAGTCCATGCACATACGTACCTTACCATCCTTTTTAGCCATTGGAACAACATTGGCGACCCATTGTGGATAGGAGGTGACAACTTAGAATCCGGTGTTGAACTGCTTCATGACTTCAGTCTTGATTTTCTCTGACATTTCTGGCCGCATGCGACAGACTTTCTGTTTTACCGGAGGGCAGTCTTCTTTTGTTGGCAGACGATGGACCATGACATCAGTGTCGTGCCCTGGCATGTCTTTGTACGACCAGGAAAAGACCTCAACATAGTTATGTAGTAACTGAGTTAAGTGCTTCTTGACACTAGGCTCTAGGTTGGCACCTACCTTGACTTCTTTTTTGTCCTCTCCAATACCTAAGTTAACTGTTTCCACTGGCTCTTCGTGGGGCTCTATGGTCCTTTCTTCTTGTTGCAATAACTTGGCTAGTTACCCTGGTACCACACAATCTTCCTCACCTTTGTCTTTGGCCTGGTAGATTGGATTTTCAAAGTCATGATAGGCCATAGCAGAATCGTTACCCATGGGATCCTGAGTGGATGTGGATCTGAATTTGGATATGTGAGTGTGTGTAAGAGCATAACTATCTTTAAAAAATGATAAAGGTTAAAAGGAGAAAAACAATGAGTGTAAAAATTTGCATGAAAAACCGTCCATGATTTATTGATGACATATGAAGATGAAGTAACAACCCTCACAAATGGACCATTGTGCCTCGGGTAAGACACAAGGTTTTAAAGTCTAAATTGTTTAATTATTACAAATCTGACAAAAATTGAAAGAGAATTACTCCTGAAGAAAAGTAATAGGGACAAATTCTTTGGCTTCCTAGTTGTTGACTCCTCCGCTGACGGTTGGGGAGATCCACTCGTCCAGTTCACAGCTACCATCACCGTCTTCCACCGTGTTGACTTTCTGATTGCTGATATGTAAAGGTGGCCCCCTGACGCGACTTCGTCGAACAACCTTTTGTGCCTCTAAGGTGAAGCCCAAACCAAATTTGTTTGATTTGTAAGTAATATCCAAAAGTTGACCCCAGATAGTGCATTCACCTTCTTCAATCACTGCTCTAGCATCCTTTAACGAGGCCATTTTCAAAGGTGGTCTGGTAGCTTTTGGAGTCTTGATAGAAGTCTTGGTTGTCGCAACTGTTTGTGGGACCTCTTCGAAATGCTGACACAGAGTTTCTATGAACTCACCATCCATTTCCACGTACCTGAAAGAGTTCAGGTGACTGACCATATATTACTCCTCCCCGTGAACAATGATGATCTTTCCCTTGATCAGGTATTTCAACATCTGATGTAACGTAGAGGTGACGGCGCCAGTGCCATAGATCCAAGGTCGGCCTAACAAACAAGAATAGGAAGGGTGGATATCCATCACGTAGAAAGTTTAATTAAAGGTCTGAGAACCAATTTTGATGGGGATGTCCACCTCCCCATGCACCATTCTCTTCGAACCATCGAAGGCCCTTACCACTATGTTGCTAGGTGTTAAGGTCTAACCTTCACAGTCTAGTCTATCCAGAGCCTTCTTAGGTAGCACATTCAATAACGAACCAGTATCTACCAGGACATGGGCCAAAGTAACGCCCCTGCATTTAACAGAGACATGCAACGCATCATTGTGTTCCCTCCCTCTAGGTGTCAGATCAACATCAAAAAAGCCCAAACCGTTATCTGCTGTCAAACTAGCCACACAATCTTCGAATTGGTCAGCAGAGGTTTCCTGTGGCACATGGGCAGTTTTAAGAAATTTCACCAAAGCCTTCGCATGAGCTTCGGAGAACAATAGTAAAGCTAGCATAGAAATCATTGAAGGGGTTTGCCCTAGCTGTTCGACTACATTGTAGTCGCTTTTATTTATTATTTTCAAATTTTCTTCCATCTCCTTCTTAGAAGCCTTTGGGATAGATACTGACTACGCCTTCGTCCGGACAGGCTCAACCAAAATGTCTTTGCCCCGAGTCTCGGTCGACTTGGTGATATGGGTGTCAGCAGGGGTAATCATAGGAACTGTAGTAGTAGTACCAGCAGAAAAAAAGCAGGAATGACCACAGGACTAATAACAGCTTTCGTCGGAGAAATCTCAGGGGAGAACACTCTTCCACTTCTGGTTATTTTGCTGGTTCCCATAATGTTGCCAATGTCGGGGTCAACCTTCTCAAAAATCGAGTCTTCATCAGCCATCCAATCTTGCTTGACGCCGTGGTAGTATACATCACCCCCATAGTTCCAGGGAATAGTTTTGTCTGAGGAGTATGAGATTGGCCCTGGCATAGTAATTATCAGTGGAGTCACCTTCGGAACAGATGTAATCCTGACGGGTCTTTTGGTTGGGATCCTGGTAGGATTGGCGGAAATGGTTATTATTGAAACATCCTTGTAAGAGATGGTTGAAACGGGAGTCTTTTCAAACAAAATATCTTTGTCATCCATCAGGCGCTAGACACCTGCCTTCAATAAATGACAACCACTCAGTAGAGATAAACAGAGGTGGCAACCTTCACCACAACCCGGAAATAAACCGGCCTTCAATAGGTTCCTCTTGACGGTCAGGAGAGGAGTAACAAGTTCATCAATAATAGTAACAAATACATCATCTTCAATGGCGTTAACACCACGGTTGTGCTTGGGAATAGGAGCAATGATAACATTTTGGATATCAAGGGCGTCAAATTAAATTTCCTTTTCCTTGAAAGGTCTTGCACCTTGTTTTTCAAAGTCCAACAGTCGTTTGTATCATGACCTGGACTTTCTGAATGGTAAGCACAATGAGCATTTGGGTTGTAACGGGGAGAGGCAGTGTTGGGATTCTTTGGAGCTTCCAGCAGGGTTACTAGATTAGGTCTCAACAAATGTGACAAGACTTGAGACAGCGTCATATTTATCCGGGAAAACTGTCTTACCGGTCTTTCTGTTCTCTGCTGACTATTCCTTTGTTGAGTAGGTGCAGGCTTAGAGATCATGACAACCCCTACCACTGGACGTCGTTCAGTTTTGTCCTGATCCCTTTGATGGTACACAACACTAAATTATTTCCTCCCAGCAAATGGTTTCTTCATCGTTCTCGAGGATGCATCTCTTTGAATTTTGCCACTTCTTATACCCGCTTCTACTCGTTCACCAGTCATGATTAATTTGGTAAATCCTGCCGAGGAGCTTTCGATCAGGTGTTTGAAAAATGGACCTGATAGTGTGCCTAAGAACATATCCACCAATTCCTTGTCAGATAGAGGGGGTTGGACTCTTCCTGCGAGATCCTGCCATTTTTGGGCATAAGTTTTGAAACCTTCACCTGTACCCATGGACATACCTTGCAACTGTGTCTGAGTTGGAGCTAAGTCAGCATTATACTGGTATTGTCTGAAAAAGGTGGCAGCCAAGTCTTCCCAATTGTGAACATTGGTCCCTTCCAACTGATAGAACCAATCCAACTGCATCCCTGACAAGCATTCTTAGAAGAAATGTACCCATAGGTTCCTATCGGCAGTATGGGGTTGAATTTTCCTAACGTATGACCTTAAATGTAGCTTTGGACAAGAGACACCGTCATATTTAGAGAAAGTAGGGACCTTGATTTTATGCGGTATGACAACCCCTAAGACAATTCCTAACTCTTCAAAATCTAATCCGGGTACTCTCTGGATCCCCATAACATTTAGGCGATCTTCCAACTGTTTGTATTTGTTCTCAGTTAGAGGATAGTGCTCTTCAGAGTAATCAACCTCTTCTTCCTCTTCAGATTTTGAATGGTCAGTCACTTTCTTGTTTTTCCCTTCTTGATAGTCCCCTTCACCCGATGATGTTGTGAAGTCTAGGGTCTGTCTGACTAGTCCTTGGAACCTTCTTCCCAGATTCAAAACACCGGTGGATTTCTTTGCTTTCTTCTTCTTTTCTTTGATCAACAAAGTTTTCAACTCCTCTTTCCCTTTTTCCAGAGTGAAGAACATTTGTTGAAACTGAGTGTTCTGCGTTGAAGATCTTTTACTGTCTGTTTAATATCCATCTCACTGAAATAAACAGTAGAAAGATAAGGAGACATGTTGTAAGAAACCGGTTTATGTTATGATGAATGAAGATGTATATGAAAATGATTTCAAGGAAATTAGGGATTTAAATTTTCTTTAGACAAAAAGGAACACACGCTATATTAATAAATCCAAGTTTGAATACATCATTCCTCCTTGGGCTTACAATACAAAACTCCTAAGACAAAAAAGTTGAACGCATCATCTTTGGTGTGATGTAGGCGTTCAGACTCCGCTCCTCATGAAGCTTATTAGTGAGTTCCAGAACTTTCCTCTCACTGGTGTAGAATTGGGATTCGAAAGTATCCTGTTCTTCTTTAAGTTGGATCCAGGATTTCTGTAGCTCGTCAAAATCAGTTGGCATGTCAGGACGAGGAACAACGTAAGGAGTGTCTCCCTCAGCAACTGGCTCCATAATCATAGGTAAGATGGCGGGGTAAGGCATCATAAGACATTGAGCACGAGCTCACACCCATTTGAGGTAAGGCACAAGAGGGATGGAATTCGTGTGCCCTAGTGTCTTGCTGTCAACTCTGTTTATCATTCCCCAAGATCGAATGAACCTTTGGCGATAACCCTGAACATCATTCTCATAGTAAAAGATGATTCCTTGTACAAGTGCGTCATAAGGACCATCCCTTTTAGCATGACCAAACTGTCGCAATGCAAAACAAGGATTATAAGTGATTCCCCCCTAATGCCTAAGAGAGGGACATTGAGGAATTCCCCATAGCGATCAATGATGGTAACATTCTCTGAGGATCGCGAATACTAATGAATATCCAAATGTGTAAGAGACATCAACCTATGAGACCATTTAAAACCCTGCTCATTCTTCAAAGTAGACCGAGGTAGGTGTGAAACAAACCACCTAGCCAACAGAGGATTGCAACACATAAGGGTCCCTTTTCTCTTTAGAGTGCGAGTATACAGAGAGTGTAGAATATCCCCGAGTAAGGTAGGCACCGGATTATGCGACAGAAAAACCTTAACTTCATTCACATCTACGGGTTGGTCCGTGTTAGGGAAAAGTACCATCCCATAGATGAGAAGGGCCAACAACTCCTCAAAAGCTTGTAAATCGAGGCTATCCCAAAAATAGTGGGCTCTCTCAAATATAAACTTAGCTGGAAATCCTTGGACATTTCTTCTGGTTTCCAAATTTTCCACTAAGTCAGACCATTGTAAAGACAAAGCTTGAGCAATCTCTTCAGGCTTTGGGTCTCTTTTCGTACCGTTGAATGGTAGCTTATTAAGGATAGGTACCCCCAATAACTGAGAAAACTCCTCCATAGTAGGCACTAGCTGGTAATTACGAAAAGTGAAGCAGTGGTGCAACGGGTCAATGAACTGAAAGAGCACCTTTAAAATTTCTCCATCAGGGGTTGAAGTGAACAAGTTGAGAAGTCAACCATATTTTTCAATGAAGGGAGATCTTTCAGGAATCCTTGATGCCAACTCCTTGAGTTGAGGATGCACTTTCACAAATTTGATTTGGATAGTGTTCCTCCGAGCGGATGTCATGTCCTACAAAATAATACAAAGATAAGCCCTAGAAAATCCTTGAAATGGTTAGTATGATATGCCATGTCATGATGTCATGATTATGTTAAGAAATCACAGATATAGCAAGCACAAGCAAATCACACAAGAGACCTTAGGTTTAAGGCTTGCAGGGGATTTAAGGTAGTACCCTCTTGAAGTTGGATTGGTTCAACCTGTCCTATAAATAGTAACCGGGTTCTATGGGATCTCAATATCATTGACCTTTCCCACAAGCTTCGTTCGATAGGCGATTGACTCGCAACCAAACAAAACTCAGGAGTCAAGTCTCAATGAGTGTAGTATCGAGTATCTGTCGACTTTGGGAATACACCAAAGATGGCCATCTCGCTACGTCCTAATGGACAATTTGGTCATTTAAAGGTTCTAAGGTCAGTTGACGCTTTATGACACCATGCAGTGGCCCCGTATTCTCCTTGATTAACTCAAGGGCTACCGGTACCAACCAAAGTGTCGCATCAACGTAGCCATCACTTCAACCGTGTTTGTATACCTCGCACAGTTTCCACGATCTATTGCTACTTACCTAAAAGGTTTCCCCAGATCCGGGTGGAGGATCAAAACAAACCCAAACAAGGAACCATAATGTAAAGCATGCAAGTAAAACAAAATAAGTAAGTAAATGTGATCTAACCCTAAGGTAACCCCACTTTTAAGTATTTTCCCCAGCAGAGTCGTCAATTCTGTAACGCGGTGGGAGAACTGACTTCGGTGTTTTGCGTTTCATCGCAATGTTGCGGTTATCAAGAGTCACCACTGACTATTCTTTTATCCAATAAGGAGGGGCTGAAAAGAACAGGAAAGAAATTTAGAGATAGTTTCTTGAGTTCAAGGGGTAAATAATGAAAAGGGAAGGTATTAGCACCCTTTTCATCCGTAGTTATCTACGGGCTCTTAGTTGCTTGCTAGATCACTTGCTTTTGTTTGAATGTGTGCTTGTGGTGTCTGTTTTGAAAGTATTCTGAAAATGTTTTTGTAATGGTTCTCGTTTCTATAAGAACGCGTACAAAGTGTTGTTTCGAAAATAGCTCAAAGAGGTGTTTGTGGAATGTGTTTTTGAAAGAGATTTTGAAAAGGTGTCTTCTTTATAATGGCTCTCGTTTTTATAAGAACGCGTACAAAGTGTTTGTCTTTTGAAAATGTTTCAATGAGTATGTTGGTGTATAAAATGTTTTTGTTGTAAGCAAGCGAGCAACTAGGAGCGAATATACCTACTCAAAAAGGTCTTAAATGTTGTTTTCCTCCTCCTTTAGAAGTTACTATCTTACCGTTGTTTTGGTAAAAATCCCCATCGCTGGATGTGAAGGGACGGGCGTTGGACATTTGTATAGTTATAGAAGGCAACCTATGGGACGTTTTAGCAATGTCGTTTGGGGACTAGATATTTTACCAAAGGCAACATCGAGGGTCATCGAGGGACTACGATCTTTTATCGAGGGTCTTTGCTAAAACGCCAATGTTCGAGGGACATGACTATTTTTCTGATAGGAAACAAGTGGGATTACCCTAAGGGGTGCATGTGTTCAAAGTGTATTTGATTGCATGCATTTAGTCTTTGATTTTTAGGTTGTCTATTATATGTTTTTATCTTGCCATACACACCAAACTACTAGCAATATATGATAGCAATTAAAATGCGGAAAAGTAAAGTCCTACGCTATTACATCATTAAGGGGATGGGGTGTACAAATTTACAATGGGGATTGCGAGAAATTAAAGTCCTAGTTATCTATTACAACCATATTGAAATAATGTACAAGAAATGTAAAATGGTTAGTTTTGTTTTTGTTAAAAAAAAGAAACAAGTTTGCTTAAGAAAACATTTTTTATCTTTGAGTTTTAAAAGGGATAAAATAAAGTATGTAAATATAAAATATTTTTGGTGGTTTTTGGTTATTAAAGCTAAAAATAAGATAAATAACATAAAAAAGGAGTCTGAATCAGCACGTTGCTGAAACGAGAAGGAACATAAGTTCTGACTCTGATACGCTGCAAGAGTGAAAATGTTAGTAGGAAAGTAGAAGGTCAGAAGTTCTGGGTCTGGGTACACCAAGTTCTGAGGTGGCTGGGAACAAAGGAAAACCTAGAAGTTATGATTGCCGAGGGCGTCTAAGAGCTCTGATACAGTTGGGAATCTAGAAGTTCTAATGTCACTGGAAAATCAGAAGTTCTGGCTATTTTAGAGAATGAGGTGATGATGCTGTTGGGTAAGGCTGTCTAGAAGTTATGATTTAGGAATATTTTCTAACATATAAATGGGTGAAAATGTCACTAAATAAACCTAAAAAAGATGCTTCTGGGGCTAGAACCTGGGACCCTTAGCACTAATGTCTTATGCGCACACACTGTCTACCTCTAGGGAGGTTGTACATCCATTATTAGAAGCGAACGCATAAATATGTATCACCAAGTAAACTATGATGATGAATTCCATTTATTTCTCCATGCTAATCAGAATATCTACAGCTTAGTCAATTCTCTACAGAACAGAAAACATAAACATAGCAATTATGGCAGGTTTCTATCATGGTTTCAGAAACATAAAAAATGTCAAGATTGTAAATCAGAAACAAGCATGTATCTGCTAATCCTAGTTTCCTTAAGAAGTTCTGAACTGATATTATCCCTACTTAGGTAGAAAAATACATGAAATCTATGAATATGTACATGATCATAATCAAGATGTCTACATTGTATTTTGAACATGCAAGTCTAACAATGCTTAAGTGATATGATGAGAGTCAACATAAACTTACCTTGCAGCTGGAAAATGTTCTGACTTCTTGTAATGTTCTGATCAGCCTCTTCACGTGCTCAGCAAGTTGGAACAACTTTAACTTGGGCTATGAGTGGCTGGAAAATTCTGGAACAACCAAGAAGTAAAGTTCTGACTTTTGAGGTGGAGAATGATGGATAATATGTTACAGTCTGAAAACAGAAGTTAAGACAGCTACTAAATGTATATCAGAAACTGTATGGATGATTTGGTCAAGAAACACTTGAAGGAAAATGGCGTTTGAAAGCAAAAATCAAAAACTAGCAGGTTTTATATTTGTGTTTGCAGTTTCGGATTTCAGGAATTTTTTAGCAAGGTTTCAAAGCTTTTCCTTTTCAATCCCCTCCTTTTTGACAGTTGCCAATGAAGTTCAATTTATAGGCAAAGGTTTAGTAGCTTGGAGAGGTCAAGGGTACAACCATCATGCTAGGGTGCTGACTTGTTCTTGAAGCAAGTTAAACAAGTATGGTGGTTAGCAGCTTTTAGCCGTGCCTAAGCTGGGATTGTAAGCATGAATTAAGGAAAAGTACCCTCAGAAGAAAAAGCAAAGCATGGGCCCAACATACTCTTGCACAAAAGTTTACTTTCTCAAGGACAACAATGATACTTCTATCTCACACGTGGCATTTGGATAAAAACTCAAAAGTGGTTGGGAGCATTAAATGATGATGAGATTTATCAAACCAGAAATCCTGCAATACGAGATTATGCATCATAGCTTAATTATGGCTCAGAAGTTCAGCATCAGCGCAACTTAGAACAAACATCCAACTTCTGATCTTTGAATCTCTTTGCTCCAGCATGTTCTGAGTGAGTTCTCAGACTTTCCAGAAAGCTTATAACATGATTTGTAAGCCCTCTTTGAATTGCTCTTGCAAATTCTGACTGAGCCTACGCGAAAACTGGCCCAAAACTTGTAAACAAATTCTGATTTGGAAATGCTCAGAATTTACTAAGTGTCTAAGTTTCAGGGACGTGTCTTTGAAGACATATAACTTGAAATGCCAGTATTTCTAGAAGAAGTTTTGTTCTACAATGTTTTAGATCTCATTGAGATCTACAACTCTTGTGTTATAAGTTCTTCCAGAATCAACTTGCACATGGTGATAATCTAGCCAGAAGTTTTGAATTTATCATATTTCTTAAACACTTGGAAAAATTTCTAAGTATTTAGAATTTTTACTTTTTCAACATAAATCTTGACTTCTGATTTTCTTGATGAAACAAACTTCATGCCTTGGTGAAATATGATTCTTGAAACTTGATTTTGATACAAAAGTCAAAGTTTGACTTTTCAGTATGCAAATGACCATTTTGCCCTTGTGAATGACTTTCTTGGGAAATTTGTAATTCCAGGCTTGAAATTGGATAAAAGCAAACCTGAGGGTCTAGGATGATCCTTTGAGAAATGAGAGGGAAATTTTTTGGGTACAACAGGGTGATTTTGTTCAAATCAAGCAATCGAAGCAGAGGGTGGCTCAATCGAAGGAGCCATGATATTGAAGTTGGTGCAATTCGAATTAGAGTTAAGAGATTTCGAAGGAAACAATGTTCTGATGAGGAAAGCTTTGAGTAATTTTAATTGGAGCTTAAAGTCTTCTAAGAGAACAAATTCGAAGGGAAATGGATCTGTAGAGGCATGTCAGCTTTCGATTTCTATTATATTGGAGGCCCAAACAACTCATAACATGCTGGCAATAACGCATGAAAATATGATTGGCATGATATTGGATCAAATATGGAATGTTTTAGGAAAGATTAAGATCATATATTTTCATCATAATGTAAAAAGATAGGAACCACATTGGTTGACCTAAGTTTTCCATCATATATATACAACAAAGTCAGAAGAAAAAATAGATGCGCAACTGCCTCCCAAAGCACTAGAAAATTTTCAAAAAAAGATTTCCAAAGAAGTGCAAGTGGTTTCAATGATTCAGCTAGTCCTCCCGAGATATAACCACTTTATCAGCTTCCTAGAGGTCTTAGGAGTCCATTCCTATCATCCTCAAAGCTCACAGCATCCCGAATCATCGCGATCAAGTACCACCGGTTAACAAGGTTTGACAAATTTAATGATTTTGATCTGTGTTCAGGACATCAGTTAGGGAAGGTTGGATGTTTCGCATGAAAGCTTTGAGGCTTAAATCATGTGATTCCATTGTAGAGAATCACGAACTGAAGCTTGCGAAATTCCAGATTTAGGGACCTTCAGACCAAACTAACCCCATATTTGGATTCCTGGGTAAATTTCAAGGGGAGTAAGGTCCTTTGTGTATGTTAAATCCTCACTTTTTTGCAAGTTTGAAGATTTGCTTGGTCGGAGAAGACGACCGGAGTACAGCTCCAGCATCATTGACATCTCTAACCCAGGCGAAGGCATGCGTGGCATTCCCATATAATCTGATTGGTTTGTGTAAAACCTTGTGGGGCAATTGAACGCGTGTGCTTGTTTTTAATGACCTGGATTTGATCTATGTTTCACATATAATATTATTAAGTGGTTATAATCATGAATGAATGGGCATCGCAGATGGTAAGAGTGTAAGCGCGCGAAGGAGGGGACCTGGGTTCGATCCTAGGTCCCGCCATTTTCAATTTTGTTAACGTTTCTTGCAGGATCCAGTGAAGTGCATCCTAATACATCCACCATGCATGTCCAGCTCCCATCCATCAAGTCACTACAAGATCAGATCCAACCCCCAACAATCAACCCTCCATGGTGAACCCCTAGGAGCTAGCACCACTAGATCTCATGCAGGAATTGGGCTTGTGTGATCTGGGCCCATCAAATTCAACTACTACACCTCCTAAATTTCCTAACACCATCAGGCCCATTCTCTTATTTTTGTTTTCAATTTATTTATTTTTAACTTAATTGTTTTAAAACCATTTTTATTTTAATCATAAAATCAACAAAAAAAATCACAAAAACACTAGAATTAGGTTTCGCATAATTGAAATTAATTTTTTAAAATTAGTTAATTTAATTACTTTAACTTCTTTTCTTTAAATTAAAATTAATTAGAAATTAGGTTAAAATTTCAAATCTTTTTCTTGATAAAATACCAAAAATGTCTTATTAAATAATTAGATTTTTAGGACTTCTCAACTTGTTCCCGTCTTGATTCTTCGCGCGTTTATCTTTTTCTATTTTCTTTTCTTTTCCCATTATGTAACAGTTTCCCGGTTTGTAATAGCTTTAATTAGGTTTAAAATTCCGCATTTTAATTTTCTTGTGCTATTTATGTAATTTCCACAAGGCCTTGTAATAGCTTAGGAATTTTATTTTCGGCAATTTATTTTCTACACAATTATTGGCTGCTTAGATTAATAGGATTGCATGAAAAAGACTGGAAAGAAAACGTTAGATAACCCTAAATGCGCAAGATAAATTAAATGAATCAATACACTTTCACACGCTCACTTCTAGGGTATCTCCCACTTCGATTGCCTTCAAAAACAATCATAATTTTCGAAACGTAAGGATTTTTAGTGGTTGTCTTTAGTTCAAGAGATCAAAAGTCCCTCGATGACCCTTTCGACTATTGCTTCGGTTAAAAAGTGATCTTAGAACTTTAGGACAATTACTAAGAGTTCTTTCCCAGTTGCCTTAGTGATCATAAACGTCCCTTCGATAGTTCTCAACATCCAACGATAGGGCTACCTACTCACTAATAGTAGGATAACACTATCTAAAGGAAAGGAGGAAAAGAACACCTTTTTGCAGTAGGTAGATAATTCTTAAGGACTGATACTTGCAAAAACATTTTCAAAATTTTTTATAAACACTCTTGAGGACTGATACAAGAGTTAGCATAAAGCAAACAAAATTTTTCAAAATATGCAAACACGAAAGCAATTTTCAAAAATGAGCAAGTATCTAAGAGCTCGTGGAAAACAAAGGATGGAAAGGGTGCTAACACCTTCCCTTTCCATAATCTACCCCCCTTACTCAGGAAATCTCAAAAAAGGTATTTTTCTGTTCTTTTCACCATTTCCTTAATTTAGATAAAAGAAAAGTCGGTGGCAACTCTTGCTTACTGCAACATTTGCAAACACAAAACACAAAAGTATTATAACAGTCGAATCTGCCACCATATCACACATAAAATCATCAATCCTTGAAAGCGGATACTTGTTCTTGATAGTAACTTTGTTCAACTGTCAATAGTCAACATATAAATGCATACTACTGACTAATGGTTCTTACACCATCATTTTGCTGTTGATTTTAGTGATTGTTTCTTTTTATTCTCAAGTGTTTTACTTTATTTTTCCACATTTTATGTGTTGGTTGTGTGCTTTACTATTTGTAGGCTCAGAGGAATAAATCGAGAAAACTCAGTGCGAGAAAAATCCGTAGTAGGATTGACGCTGAAGAAAGATGGCAAAAGATTTGATTTCAATGGTACAACACGACGGTCGTGTTACCTAACATGGGCTATGTTGTGAGGTATGGGACTTGAACAGAAAAATTGGAACTCAGGGCCGCAACACGGCCACCCGTCTCACCCGACACAGGCCGTATCAACCCATGACACCAAATTTTCATTTTTTTATTTAGTGCATGGGTTAAGTTTCGGGAGTGTTTTGGGAATTTCCGACCAGTTTCAGTGGATCTTTTCTTTTTAGACGTGTTTTGACTAGGAATGAAGGAACTTTTTGGAAGCAAAGAATTACTGGAGAAAATATTGGAGAAGAGAAGGTTTCAGTGAAAGGAGATTTTTCATGAAAGGAAGCGATTGAAGATCAAATTTCTCCCTAATACTTGTAATGTTTACAATTTATCTTTTGTTTTATTTGAAAAATATGAGTAGCTAAATCCCTTAATGCTAGGGGGTGTTCTGGATTTGAATCTGTAATGACTTCATTTTATATTTGCAATCAAAATGTTTTTCATTAATAATTTAATCCTATAATGTTTCTAGTGTCTTCTCTATCGGACAAACAAGGATTGATGTATGATTAACAATTAGGGTTGGACTGCCACTGTTAGTGCTTTTATAAGATTATGTAATAGTATACATGGTTTTCACTGTTAGGGTTGTAGACTTTTTCACAGGAGAGATGTCCTGGACATAATAATCAGAGTTATCCTCTTCTACTAATTCAGCTTTCTTCATACCTTTAAATCTGTTTACAACATCATCATCATCATCATCTGTGGAGCTATCAGGTCTAGCTTTTCTTTTGTTAGAGGGAGGAACCACTATACTTCCGGGCTTTGGGGGACCATACATGGTTTTCTTCTTGATTATCTTGGCAGGGGTGTGATATTTACCTCCTTCGCTTTCCTGGATTTGAGCCTTTTATCAATTCCAGAAACCACATTAGAGATGAGCTCATTGTCAGACAACTCATCAACATTAACCACATTCACAACATTTTGATTTTCTGCAGCTTTGGAGCCAACAACATATTTCTTGGTAGGAGAGTTCTTTATCAAAAGCATTTAACATTAACCACATTAAAAATTTATGTATCAAAATAAATGAAGTCATAAGCTAAGACATGTGGTTAATACACAAAAGTAACCTTAATACATCACAAAAGCATCATGATAAAGCATACTCAAATATTGAAGCAAGTAAGGACCAAAACCAAATCCTAAACATCTCCTAATGGCATGTGAACTTTGAAGCAAGGTATAAATGAAGAGGGATCATGGTAAAGGGATTTAAAACCATATAATTCATAAGTAAATGTCCTATAATAATACTCACTCAAGAATTACAATCCACAATGAAAGATGGCATGGGAAACTTTAAAATAACACACAAAAACTAGCCAAGTATACATGTAGTCAGACAAGATGAAACAAGCACAATGAACTAATTACTTATGAAAGTAAGAAAATGTTGATTTGCTTAAGTGTTATGGGAAGTAGAAAACACCAAGTATCACCAACAAGGACTTAGTTTAATGCATAGAAAACATCACCAAGCAATAAGTTCCAAAGCTCAAGTAAAAAAAAGAGAATGTAGCTGCTTAAGAGTCACCATTATGATTGACAAGTGAATACACAATCAAAGGATCATAGAAACATAAGAGATGAGATGCGATAAGAATATATATGATCAATGATTAAGCAGCCCAATTTGGAACATAAGCCTCTAATAGCCTCACCAATTCACAAGTCAAAACTAAGTCAAGAAGAAAAAAATGTTGCTCTTATAAAGTCATCAAGATGAACTTGCAAATGAATAAAATTCAAAGAATCATAAGAGATATGCATTAAAGCACTAAGAACTTAGAGGTCAGAAGCATATAGAAGAAAATTCAATCATTTTTGGATCAATGATACTCAAGTGAAAATGCACCAAACAATCTCCTAAATCATGATCACAAAGGATGAACAAAAGACTTTAAAACTTAGAAGCAAAGAGGTAATAATAGATCACTTAAATGGTTCATGAGGATGAACTCAATTATCTTGTCATGTGGTGAGAATAAGAGAAAGAGAGAGGAACTTGGTTCCTTATGGGTTGCAAAAAGTACATTCCCCAGGTCTCAAGCACCAAACAAAATAAGCAAAAGTATGACCAAATGAAAGTAAAGAAGGGGAGAAGGACCAATTGAAATAAAATTATTCTCAAGTTATGGAAGAAATATCCTTGAACATTTCATCCTTCAAGCTATGGTAATTGGATTAAAAGGAATCCACAAGATCAAACCAAAATCACAAACATAATGCAATTAGGCTTTCTAAATTTGGCCAATCAAAGGCTTTAAGAAAATAATCATCAACAAATAAACAAATGATCAAAAAAATTAATCAAAGTTGATGTGATATTAAGGTAAAAATATGCTAATCATGTGTCCAAACAATTGGCCTCTAAATAAGTTTATAAGTTGCCAAATGAAACTCAACAAGATTGAACAAGAGCAATGGTACACAGTCACAAGATAATTCAAACAAAAATAGGAACCAAGATTTAAACATCAAACAAAAATTAATCCAATATCCTCAAGTCTAATCAAAGTCGAAAATATCAATTAAGGTTCTTGAAATTTGGAAGAAAAATAAAAGTGAAGGTCAGTTGTCAAGACTAGTTGAGGAAATCATTAAACTAGACACCTTAATCCAAACATTTTATGAAAATTAGGAAATCAAAAAATAAAATTAATTAAAATTTATTTCCATGATGCTAACATGTCCAAGAACCCCAAAAAATTCTGTTTTGATTTTTATAAAAAGAGGAAAGTGGATAATTAATTCAACCTTCAAGCATGAGCAATCAAAACCACAAGAATGGATAATTAATTTTATAAATTCTCAAATCAAAGAAAAATTATCAATAAATTTGGTTTAGGATCACAGAAAATTAATTAAAACATCAAGGAACGTGAAACATATTTTTGTATAATTTTTGGATTAATAAATCATCAAAAATAAAATTAAAATATAAAGTAAACAAAGGTTTTCAAAGAAACGACACATTTAATCAAATAAATTAATTAATGTATCACAAAATTTCCAAAAATTAAATAAAAATCATAATATGAATATAGACTCAATAAGATAACTCCACATATTTTTTGTTTCATTATTGAATCATTAAGAGTATGAAAATAAAATCAAGAAACAAAATGAAAATAAGAGAAAACAAAATAAAAGAAAAGATATAAAAGAATGCCACGCGGACACTGTGGGACCCGTCAAACGGTCAGAGGCGAAGAATGACCAATCAAGGATCATCTTCAACCTCTCGCTATGCCAACACCCTAGTCTCTTCCTGTGTCCGTGTTATCATGTTCAGATCACCATATCTTATCTGTTTCTCAATGAAAATCCCAAATCTATACATCAAAGTTGTAGTACTCTTAACAAGAAATAACATAGCATCTTTAATTTCCTCAAATGGTCAAGCCATCACACAGAAAATGGACATGAAAGTCACAGATTCACATGTTTCACAAAATTTTCAGAGATGCACGCAAACTCATTTTTCACACAAAATCCACTTCATACCTAATGTATGGGCCAACTATATGTGTATGATCGTGTTCATGAAGTCCTAAAGCATTTAGATCTAAGGATGAGAGAGTGAGAGAAAGAATCAAGGAACTTACCAAGTGGATGATTCGTCCACTACTTCTTTCAACTTTTTAGCTTAAGAAACCCAAAGACAATTGAATGATAATCTTCAGAGAGCTCAAAACAAGTGAGAGAATCAAGCTTACTTGAGGAAAAAAGAAAACCTGGTGATAACTTTGAGAGAGAGTGAATGACGCTTCAGATCTACTTTTTTATTCCTCCAATGTGTGTCCCCTGATTGTGAGGTGATGATAGAGTTATATAGTGTGCCTTGAGTCAAGTTGAGAGCTAACTCTGGTAAAAAACCTGATTGGAGGGCAGGTTTGGCATTTTTGTCAAAAATGAAGAAAGTGTGAAGTATGTGCGTTTTTCCTTGTTTATGGGACCATTCTCCCGCGTTTTAATATGAAAATGAGATAATAAGAAGAGTGTGAGGCTGATGATCTGGCACTGAGCATGTGGAGAGGCTATTTGAGAGAATTTGCAAACTTGCCCACTTTGGCAAATATGCCATTTCATATGCATGGCTTGTACATGCATTGTTTGGCCATTACGGGTAAAGAATTAGGATGAAAGGCGTGTGAATGGGATATGCTCGGAAATGCTGCAGCAAATTCTCACTTGCTTGCTCAAAGTCATCAAATGACCAAAACTGGCTGCAAGTGTGAAGCTTCCAATCTTCCCCAACCATTTCACAATTTCTCTATCAATTCTAACCAAATGAAGCAAACTTGGTCAACTTGGAAAGCTTAGATTATGAGGAGTAAAATTGTCGTTGACAAGTTTTTAAGACGAGGATAAGAAGTCACTCAAAAGTGTGCATGAAAATTGCCATTTTGAGTTGATCAAAGGACTTAGCGAAAAAATCACTAAGTGATGAAATTTTAACAATTGAAATGCCCTATTTTATCAATTATATCTTTCACAATAATGACACAGATGAGATGAATTTTATATGGTTGGAAAGATATGAGAAAAAGGAACAATCTCCATGTTGAATAAACAAAGAATTGAAGCCTTAATCATGGAGAAATCTGGACATGAAGTTAACTAAAATTGTATGAGAACTTACCAAAAATAGTAAGTTCTAAACAACCCTTATTCTCAATTTAGGGAAAGTTTGCACACTTCTTGATTCTTGATGATTCTCTTGACTTTCCTTAACCAAATTTCAACCATAGATCACTTTGGACTTCTAGAACACAATGTTGACAATAAAAAGTCAAGATTTGACTTTAAGGTTGCACAATTGACTTTTCTCACAATTTAAATGATTTGCAATCATCTAAGCAATTAAGCTTCTTCTGAACCAAATTAAGAGTCAATCTTCCATCCATAGATGCCTAGGAACATGTAGAATACCATGAAACGAAGTTTTGCTCAAAAAGTCAATGATAAACTGACTTTGACCAAAACCCTAGTTTTCATTCAAAATGATAGAAGATGATTGCACAATCTCAAAACCCTAATTCCTATGGGAAACTTGGGGAATATCTTGAGAAAAAATGTCTTAGATGATGATAAGATGATAATGCTTCAAATATTTTATTAATGAATGAGCCACACATTCCAATATTCAAAACCCTAGCATGAGAACCAATGGATAGGAGAAATGTGGTTCACTTTAAAACTCTTGCAATCTTCAATCATCTGATGAAGCAGTGGACAAAATGTGATATCCTGAGGCATGGAAAGCCTTTATAGTTTGAGTAATCATAAAAATGATGATATTGGATCCTCCTTGCATTGATTTACAATTCAATCATCTTTTATTGCTTTAAAGAGAACCATGAAGACAAGAACACCTTGATTACATATCAATGCATGAATGGGTATGATAATGAAACATAAGCCAATTAGGTTAAAAAAGAAGAGGAAAATTTTGGGGTGCAACAGTCGTGACACCAGATTACAGAGAAATGTTAAAGGCTAAAATTCTAAAAACATAAACAACAATAGTGAATACAAAAAAAAAAATAGGAAATGTAATTAATTCACTCCCCGACAACGGCGCTAAAAACTTATCGTCCTCTTTAGTGTCACATGCAAGTATACATGTTTTGATTTCAGCAAGTAATAAATATAAGAGTATCGTACCCACAGGGAGTATTGTTACTTAGATTTGATCTTTTTATGAAAAATATTCTTTTTATTTAAGCATGAGAAAAGAGAAATAATGATTGTTGATTATGAGTTCAAGTTTACTTAAAATAGATGTCAAAAGTAAGATGATAAGTGGTGGAAATATATTAAGAGGGATTGAGTTGAGATTTGATCCATTAATATGTTAATTGTAGTTATGTGCTAATGATGTGTGGTGTCGTGACATGTAAGGTCAGAGTGACCTTTTAGTGTATTTATACAACATCCAGAGCGTGTATAAGAGGGCAAGGGAACAAATCTCAAGCCTCACTTTTAACACTAATATACGTCTTAATTATTCTGAATTCTTTAATGGTTGCAGTTTCTTATCTCTAAGTAAACTAGGTCAAGTGAATATCTCTATCCTACTCCTTCAACCACTTTTACTCATGAAGTACACTTGTTGTTGGATCTCTTACAACATTAAGTTGTTACCTAATTTTAATTTGATCATTCAAAGAAACAAGTTTTTAACAAGACAAACACATGGTAAAGAAAACACTAGTCACACAACATATAACATAAAAACAACTTAATATTAGTTTCACATAGCTCAACTACAAAAGGTTTAGCTCATAGTGAGTTGAACACAAGCTAAAAATATGATTCTCAAAGGAAACATCTTAAGACAATAAATGAACAAAATATATAAACCTAGGAGAAACTTAGAGGAAGACTTGAGATGATTAATCTTCAAGAGTTGACTCCAGTCGCGCCACTGCTCATTAGCTGATACAATATTGTATGAGGAAAAAAGACCTTCTCACCCTTCCACTGTCCACTCACTCAAACTCTTGTAATTTTCATCTTGGAAATGATAAACTCCCTTTTGATCTTCATCTTAGCTCTATTTATAGACCAAGGATTAGGGTTTGTATGTTGCATTGGATCATAGGCTTTTGTTCAAGAAATCAAATCAAGCCCACATAGAATTATCTCCAACACACCCTTTAGCAACACATCTAACAAGGAATCTTCATACAGGGAGACAATGGTGGGAGACAATATATATTGTGGTAGAATTCTATAGCAGGTGCAGGCGGCACGCTCTTCCATTTACAATGTAATTTTGTACCCGATTTTGTCTTCTAGCGCCAACACTCTCTTCTTTAAATTTGAATAGTTTTTTCTCCTCTTTTTCAGTACCACCAAGTTTTCCCTCCAATTGGATCTTCCTTCATGCTATCCACATTATCTAGAAGCTTCTGTTATTGATTCCCTTTTTTCTAAGCTCCCCTGTTTTCTTTCACCTAGTGCTCCATGCAGAAGACCATTGCAGTGTTGCCTCAACTTGACCCTGCCAACCTTTGCTAACACACAAACACAAGTAAATGATAAATAGGGAGTACCTATTGTGCTCCAAGCTAAAACAACTAAAAACACTAAAATGCAAGAAATTATAACTAATAAGAAAAATAAAAATACTAAATAGACAACTCTAAAGGCATGCATTAATGTTGAAGCGGTAAAGCATCATGCAAAAGTAAGTATTTTTATAGGTTATATCATATCGTCTTGACAAGGATTAGGGCTACTGAATTTCCGTTCGACAATTTCTCGAGTTTATGTGTTTAGGGTTGAATTGGGTTAGTTTGTATAAAAGGTAAATGCGGGAATTAAAGTTATTAACATAAAAATTATTCATTCTTCGGAGAGTAGAGAATGTTAGATTAAATAATCCAGCATCAAACTTAGGGACTCGAAGGGCTTAACATCCCCCATAGGCGCATACATAGGTGTGTTAGGTGGGACAAGTAGGCCCCTTGTTGGATTCACTATAAGGAAATAGAGTAGCATCTTGGCTACAAGAAATTTCTTTTAGTGTTGTGGTAAACGCTTGATCTAGTTTACGTGGTATTAGAGCAAGGTCATGGATTTGAATCCCCTCGGCTGACACTGGGGGGGGGGGGGGGGAATTGTTGGATTAAAATATCCAGCGTCAAATTTTAGGGATTCGAATGGCTTAATATCCCCCATGGATGTGTACACATGTGTGTTAGGTGGGCCAGGTAGGCCCTTTGCTGGATTCTCTATAAGGAAATAGATTAGCACCTTGGCTACAAGCAATTGCTTTTAGCGTAGTGGTAAGCGCTTGATCTAGTTTATGAATTATAAGAACATGGTTTGGTTCTACATGCAATAATTAGCTTTGATGATAACAAATACATAATTATTATGAAGAAAAAATATGCACTCTAATCATTTGATTGAATTTACAAAGAAGTTCTGATGAATGTAAGAAAGTTAATGACGTGAAAAATCACATATGAAGTTCTGAAGAAGAAGAACATATAAGAAGCTCTCAAGAGAAGCGAAAACAACACGCAAGAAAGAGAAATTTTGATGATGACAGTCAAACTTATGAAGCTCCAAACTACAACCTATACTCTAATAAGTGGAGTTCTGAAAGAACAAAGGAAGTCTTAACACACTCATCTATTCTGAAGTGCTAAGACTCAGTAGTTAAGTTCAAGATACTCCGATGTATTATAAATCCAACATCACATGAAATGATAATCATTACAAGATCCAGATTGTAACAGCTGAAACATTATGGCTGGAAACAAGATATTTATTTTTGGAAAGGATATTAACATCAAATCATCAACCTTCCAGAAATATCGCACATGTCTCCAACATATCTCTTGGATCAAATTTCTATATAAATAAGACTATGAAGAAGAATAAAAACAACAAACATACACGCATATGAAACAAGAGCAACTAAAACACTATATTATTTTTATCTCTTGAATTATAATTATGCTGCAAATTTGTGTAAATATCACATTTGTGATAAAGCTTGTTAGAAGCAAACTCAAACACATTGTATAATTATTTTTAGTTATATTTCCTTGAGAAACCAACTTGTGGTTTGATCTCAAGAAGATGTTGACAGTTGTCTTCGTGAATTGTAATAATTTGGGATTAATGGATTAAGACCTTGATTGAGAGAAAATAAATCACCTTGGCGGGTGGAGTGGAGTAGTTTTGAGTTCAAAATGAACCAGGATAACCAACGTGTTTTATAGCCTTATTTTTTGAAAACCCCAATTCAAACCCCCTTTCTTGTGTTTTTCTATCCTTCTGAGAACTCCCGGGTTTGCATTTCATCTACCCTATAAAATATATAAACTCACTCCCCAGTTGTACTCAACCTAAACTACTTATCAATATCATCACGTATCACTCACACAGAGGTTATCTCTAACGCAGAGTGAGATATAAATTATATTACTCGCGTCAACAATCTCTCAGTATAACACGAACAACACGGAGGAATTAAGATTTTATACTTAAGTGATTACTAAGACTAAATATATCTCTAGAGTCTAAGCCTGATAGATGTTCATTCTAAGTTCGGATTCGAACCGTCCATTGCTGCAACAACCCAAACCCAAATCAAGAAAGCAATCAACAATATTGATTTATAAAATGAGTTTTATACAACATCATGAGAAATAAATATACATATAATCAAGGTAAATATACATACAAACTCAAAAAAATAGAGATTACAAAGAGAAGAGAAGAAGAGGAATCAAACAATTCTTAGTTTGTCAACACCAATCGATGAGAAATTCGACTCCAGATCATCTGATTGCAACCTTTCAATGTTGTTTCTAAGCCTCTCTCTACAAAAAATAAAGTTAATGGTGTTGGGACTCAAAAATACCCAATCCATCACCATAAAATAGGATTTTTTTCCCGATTTAATGAGTCTGAAAATTGCAGATCCCGCTAGACGCACTCTGCTGTCATGAGAAAAAAATCAGATTTTGTTTCCACCAAAACTTGAGAACCGTAACTCTGATTTACGCACGGTCGGACGCGTTGGAAAGCTTATTAAATTATCTATATAACAATGAATAAATATTAATGCTTTAATACCTACAAAAATGATATAAAAACAATTAAACTTAATGATATTTACACGATAACGCAATATATACACAATAACGTAACTTATACGGAATACACACTTAAATTCACAGGAATTTAGCACTCAACTTAAGACATTGTTTTTCCTCAAACAAAGTCAAGCAACTTAAAGAAATAAAAGATGATAATCCAAGAATCACGAATCAACAGGTTTCGAAAATGGAAAACAAATGTGTGGTTCAAATAAAAAATGCACAGTCAAAGTAAACACTTACCACTAAACTACAATGATAGCATGAAAATGAAACAACTCATAAATAGAATAAACATGTCAAATATTCTAAAAAAATACGAAGTTAAAAAATGAATCACACCTAATACACAAATTCATCGGTAGATGAATAACAAAAACAATGGGTGCTTTTACTCTCACCCAACAATCATGTTAACAAGAAGTTCAATTATGCATTCATCGTGAAAAAAATCATATTGAACAATATAAAAACAAGAATCAAGAGGACTTTCAAGGGTTGTAGTTGGGCCTGGTTAAAAAGGAAGGGTCAATCCTAAAGCTAACTAAACGAAATTTCCTAAATCTATGGGAGCATTTAATCACACACATTCAAGCAATCAAAAACGATTTTTATTCATCCTTCACTTTGCTAATTTGTACAACCTTGATTTTATTCAAACACACATATTTTTTTCCTTTTCTTTTTCTTTCTCTTCTCTTTTTATTTTCTTTTCCTTTTTTCACATTTTTTTCTTCTTTTTTTCTTTCTTTTTCCAACCACTTATTTCTTTTCAACCATAAAGTAAATAACACATGAGCAACCAAACAAGTGCTCTCCCCAACTTGAATACAACCTAACAAGTGATGTGAATGCTCCCAAACTATCTAAGGCAAGGAAAACAAATCAAACCACAAATTAAAGATGAAGGGACAACTGTTTCAAGAAAAAAATTCAAGATCATTCCAAAATCAATGAAGAACTAGTTATATATTTACAAGTCCGACATTTTCTATACAAGTATGGATCATGACTTTAAGGCTCAAAGGGCTAACAAATGCGTGCATACTCATGTGGTCAAATACTTTTGGAAGGTGGTTATGCTCAAATTTAACTCTCTCCAACTTGAACTTTTATGTCCTCAAACAAGGCCAAACAACTCAAAAAACAAAAGTAACTAACCAAAGAATCATGAATCAACAAGTTTCAGAAAATAAAAACAAATGTATGGTTCAATAAAAGCCGTACATGCAAAGCATACTTACCACTATCCTAAAATGATAACATGTGAACAAAACGAATCATAAGTACAAAAATCATACAAAACATTATAAAACAAAACAAGCTCAATCATGAATCACACCTAGAAAAAATTCATTGGTAGATGAAAAATACACACAAAGGTGAGGACTTTGACACTCATCCAACAATCTTGCAAATAGAAGGCTAAATTATGCATTCATCCAAAAATTCACATTGAACTTACAAAGGCATGAATCACAAGGGATTTTCAAGGTGCAATGTGGCTTGGTTAATAAACAAGGGATAATTTCTAAAGATAACCGAAACAAAAACTTGCCTAAACCTAAGGGAGTGATCAACTCACAAAGCTTGAAGCACAAAATATCAATTAAAATTCTTCTACTATCCCAATTTTTCAAACAAATAACATAACTTATTTAGCACAATTATTCTATTTTTTATTTTTAAAAGTTTTTCTCCTTTTTTCTTTCTTTTTCTTTTCTACTTTTTTCACATTTTTTTTATTCTTTTTCTTTCTTTTCTTTCTCGTAAATTTGAAGGTAAGATACATAAATTTGAAGGTAAGATACATAACAAATATGACAAATACAAAACATAAACACATTCCCATAATATTCCATGTTACGTATCAGAGCGACTCCTAAGAGTCGATCAGGAAACTCATACTCCAAGAACTACTCAGGTACCTGAGTATCTGTACTCCCAGAGGGGCACAAACACAACAACTAAAAAGGGGTGATAATTTCATTCAATAAATAACGGTGAATATAACATGTTAAGGATTAGTAATATAACACAATTAAAATAACTCACATTTCACCCATATACTTCGCAACACATTCATCATTCACATAACACCACATCAAATCAAGATAGTGCAATGCAATGCAACTGACAACAAATTAATGCATGTGGTACCAACAGGGCATAAGCTCACAACATAATTCCATATAGGGCAGCAACAAAGCAACAAGGCATTGCTCACTACCTCAATCTTTTAATTTTCAACCCTTGACAATAACAAATTACACACGCGTAACGAACTACGTTACATCACACTTCAGCTGCGCTACTCTAATCGTCTACTTTAAAGTCATTGTCGTCACTTTGATTTCTATCAACTACCAGGCCTACAATTTCACATCCAGTTCCTGACTCTCTTTAATATTCACCAGAAAATCACTACTAACCTTTTATATCCTTAACCTCCCACTCTGTGACGTTAGGTCGTATACAACTCAAGTCTCTGAACTATCTAATAAATCCTAACTCTTTCATATCCATTTTTTTATTATGCTCTCACGAAATGGTGAACGACTACCCTCTCGGTAAAAGGTTAGTCACTTTACACACCATCAAGCGGGCAAGACAAGTTCATTCCGTCCAACACGATCTCATCTACTATCAACAATAGATTGAGGGTGATCAGTTTCTCAATTTTTTCAATAAGTAGCCGACAACCATGATGGGGCATAAGCATCATTACTAACTACAATAGCGTTCCTTTAAAAATTGTACTCAAAGTCACTTAAAGAACCATTGTCCAAGCAATATCCTTTGAGATTTTTACATGCCTACACAATTTCCTGCTCATTCGATCTCGTCGATGGGGCACCATCGCCAACACATTACATAGTCTACTTCCTGCTCACTTATCATCCCACGATGATTAAGAATTTTCTAACTCAATACCTGAGTATACCAAATACATTACAAATCATTTCTCTCCATTCTAAGTCTTTATCCACATAGAGGATTCTAATAACATTCCTAAATTATTGGTTTTCCTTCAAATCTCACAATATCAAGAATCCATATATTTCCACATTTTAACCTTGTTCCAATCATAATCTCAATAACACCATCTTGTCACTTAGTTTGTGATAGAAACTTATCAACTTTCCCTGACATATATTCGTTAACATGTCTTCAATGACCCACATTCCATCTTACCATTTAACTTTCTCTTTTCCTCAAGGGTACCTCCATTCTAACCATTCTCAATTGGAATCAAATAAATCTCCATGTGCTCCTAAGACACTTTCTTAACACGTTTTTATTAACACCAAACATTTCATTTCCTCCATTTATTCATGACCAACCTATCACACTTGACCTCGTCAATGACTGACACCATACTTTGTTTCACAACTGTAATAGTAACCTACTAAGCCAAAGAGCTTCTAATGTACATATCCAACTTCGGAAGCCTTAGTGTATAACCACATCTACTTTGGACGGATCCACAATTATCCTTACCCGAAACAATATGCCTAAGGAACTAACATTCACACATTGACCATTTAGTATACAGTTTCTACTCCTTAGACGCTCTCTATACCATTCCTAAATGTTCCACTTACCCTTATTCCGACTTGAGATAAACCCGTACGTACTCAACAAATTGATCCACAAATTTCACCATGCCTACACTGGTTCAACAAGTTGTCCCCTGAATATTGTCATCTCCTAGGAGTTACCCCACCTACTTGGAAAGTATCTCCAAACATCCAGAAGGTACCCACCATTGGTATATCACTAGTCGTCACATTGCTCTCTCTATCTCCTAAGAAGAAACCACCAATAATACTTGACCGTCTTTCCTCAAAGATGCCTTAATCGTTCAACAGACCAAAATCTTGAATTCACAACATCTCTCAGATGTAAGAGTCTGCATTGAATCAATAACATAATTCTAAAGCACTTGGTTTCACTCCAAATGATTCACCCTCAAATACCACCTCATGTCAATCTAACATCTCACTCTAACAACAAGTCCCAATCATCCCCAGGAAAGCATCAAGGCTCACACACAACTGGCACATCATTAGCCATAACATCACCCTCTACTACTAGAGATGTGAATAACACAAGTCCAATATCACTCCCTCCCAACGACACTACAACTTGACTCTTATATATGAATCTCGAATCCATGTTCTCTTCGGAATCAGAAAACCACACAATCCTACCAACTTTTGAACTTTTGCAATCCATGGCGCACTGAACCAACTGTTCACACCTCTTGTAACCAAAACGTCTCTGAGATGCAACAAATTCTCCCCCACTTATTTCAATCTCTCTCCTGCAAACAAGTGATTAGAAAACAAGAAGGAACTAACAGTCTTTCAAACACATGTTGTTCACTAAGGAACAACACGTCGACAATATTCAACGGTCACTCTCTACATATTCAATAACCTGGCCGGACTGATTGACTTGCTCTGATACCAATTGTAACACCCCACAAAAATAATTATAATATAATACACGAAAATACATCAGAGTACACAAGTAGGATGTCACGTCTTTCAAGAACTCATATAAATTTCAAATCATTTTATCATTTCATTTCTCATAAAAGAATTATTTACACAGCAGAAATACCCAATTATTCATTCTCACAACACTACGGCTTAAATAACAACGCTCTCTATAAAACTCGTGGTTCAACATAAATTTTAAGTTAAGATACGTAACCAATACGACAAATATAAATCATAAACAAATTCCCACAATAATCCGTGTTACGTATCAGAGCGACTCCTAAGACTCAATCAGGCAACTCATACTCCAAACACTACTCAGGTACTTGATTATCTATACTCCCGGAGGGGCACAATCATAACAACATAAAAGGGGTGAGAATTAAATTCAATAAATAACAGTTAATATCATATGTTAAGGAGTAGTAATATCACACAATTCAAATAACTCACATTTCACCCAAATACTTTGCAACACATTCATCATTCACATTACACCATATCAAATCAAGATAGTGAAATGCAATGCAACCGACAACAACTCAATGTATGTGGTACTACCAGGGAATAAGCCCATAACATCATGATATATAGGGTAGCAACAAGGTATAAGCCCTCAACATAACTTAGGCCAACAACAGGGCATAAGCCCTCACCAACGTATGCATGCAACACTAACATGCAACAACGTAAATATACAACTACATGACATAAGCCCACAACATCTTGCCAATAAAGGACAACGATAGAACTTAAGCCCTCACCATACATTTAACGATAGAAATAGAAAATAGTAGCAACATACCTGCATACATCCAACCATGCAATATCATCGTTTCACGCTTCATCAAATTACAACAACATTTCAACATCATAGTGTCATAGTATAACCAAAATTACTATGCATATTATCAATCCATCATGAACATTCAACAACAACAACATACATCATAAAATCATAGTATCACATTATAGTATCATATCATCACAACAACTAAGCATATTAGCAATTCCTCGTGTATACTCGACAACCACAACACTACAACAACATAACATCATAACATCATAACATAGTATCATAGCATCACAACAACTAATCATATTAGCAATTCCTCAGGTATATTTGACAACCACAACACTACAACAACACAATATCATAACATCACAACCACTAAACATGTTATCAATTTATCATGTATATTTGATAGCAACAACATTTACAACAACATAACATCCTAAGCAATTCCTTTATACATCATTCATACAACAAAACATGTTAGGTCACCTCACTCAACATTAACACCATACAAAATACCCGTTAAGTTATACGTTTCAACATAATTCCCATTATTACAAACGTTTCTATATCTGCCTAAGTCATACTAGTCATTACGGACCAAAACAAACTACAGTGCACGCGAAAACGAGAAAGATATCACGAAAACAAAATTTTATGCACATCATCATGCCCATACATGTATGACCTTTCCCCATACACGTATCTCCTCTTCTCGGACCATCACATATGCGTATCATACGCGTTAGGCCCAACTTCCAGGCCTTATACGCGTACCGTATGCATACCACCATAACTTCTCTAAAGTTCCCATACGCATAATGGAAAGTCTATACATGCATTACCTTCCCTCCATATGCGTACCGTACGCGTAACGGCAGATGGCAGTGTTGGCTTAGGGATAGAGCGCATATCATATGCATAAGTTTGTCGGGCGTGCCTCCCGTACGCGTATGGCCAGTTTGTTATTCTAGAAATTCTACTTTCATATCTGCTTGATTTTTGCTCTTTTGGGCACTTCCAAGCTCCTAATTTTGACCGAAAACAATGTTTTTACATATATTTACCTACATACTTAATCCAATTTCATTAATCACTTAATCTATAATAATTTTATACATCAAGAATCACTTTCCATCATCTCTCTAGGTCTACATTTTCAGAATTAGGATTTTCATGGCACACACCATAATGACACAATCATCAACAACAAATCACACCATGGATATCAATTACATCATCATTCCACATAGATTCACATAGACATATTATAAATCAGCCACCTGAAATAATATACATCAAATCTACACCAAACCTATAGAGGGTAAGTAACCCTCACTATCCTCTCATGTTATAATCACCATTTAGAGAACCCATTCCCCCCAATTACCTTACTTTGGAGCTTTGATCCTTCAACAATGGTGAGATTCTCCTTGTAACACCCCAATTCTACCCCTCATAATTAATAATAAAATCAGAGTTTCAAAATTCATCCAAACATAAATTGAGGTATCACATATTCGTGTTTTTCATCACTTTGCATTATAATGCACATCACAAAATCAAAAGTTGATTATACCGATTCATAACATAAATCATCACATAAACATATGACTAATCACAACACAGCGGATGTGTTCACAAAATGTATGTATCATCATGTTATCATCAATATATAAAGTCATAAGATAATATACATAAACTATCCTATCAAAATAATAACGTCGCCCAAGTCCCGAGTGTTACTACTATCAGAGCAGAGCGACTCAAAATAAAGAGACTCGAGCTAATCCTCATCATCCTCGCGGATCACCTGCACGTTACCAATATAAAGGCAACGGCGAAACAAGTAAAGGGTGAGATACTCCAAAACAGATAATTAAAGGCATGATAAAATATATAAATAGTTTTGGAATCATAAATGATATAGGATTAATAAGAATATGTCAACAAATATCAAAATCTCACATACTTTAAAATCATCATTTAGTGTATAAAATCAACACTTTAATTTCATCACATAATCACCATAATCATATCAAAAATAAACATAAACTCCATCGCCATAACTCATATCGTCGCTTTACCGTCATGTTGTATTCATCGCTTACTCATCATGAGATCATCACATATATTCACTTTATGTTCAACACAAAAATCATCACAAATAAAGTATCATATAACATCGCAATTCGTCATAAGCCATCAAATAAAACTCAACGCCAAAAGACTCAAACATAAACATAACCGACCCCATGAGACACGACTATGTTATGCATGTGGTACCCGTCGCTTTATCCATAATTAGGGAAATTCGGCATAAAAGCCCATCATCGCTTTGGCATAAAAGCCCTCGTCGCTTGGCATAAAAGCCCTCGTCGCCAATGCAATGTATGTGACTTGACAACACGACATCACAAATACAACACAACAAAACATCATCATCGCACATCAAAATTGGTATAAAACCCACGTCGCCATATTCATCCACATCAAGATAAACATATCATCGCATCGTATATCATCAAGTATTCATTATAAATAAACTGTCGCAAACATCATATTTAATCACACCACATCATTATCAAATAATTCACTAAATTTCAAACACGGAAAAAAATAGTCAAACATCAATAATCGTCGCGAAATTCATTCATAATAATCGGTATCAATTATAAACATTAACGTCACAATCTGGTTATCCATACACGACTTGAACCGACTAAAATGCAACCCGGTTCAACTTAACCGTAAATTGACTTATTTCGGGTAGCTCCGTTAAAAACTCATAATCTCAAAAAACTAACCTCACCACGACGTTCTACACGTAAAAATTAACTAGCACGTCATTTTTCGTTAAATTCGGAGCAACTTGCTCCGTCACCGAAATTGCCGAAATCGGGAAATCGAAACATAATCGGGTTCCAAACTCAATCGGCTAACTTATGTCATATTTGTATTTAATTAATATAAATATTTAATATATTAAATTAAGAAAAGAAAAAAAAATATAAATTAATTAATTAATTAATTAACTTACTTTCCATTTCTACTGTAAGTTCCTTATTTCTAAGCTACTGCTAGTTTATCACAATTTCCATTGCATACTGCTAGCATAGTTCTAAGTGAATTCAACATATTGCCACTTCTCAATTTTTAAACTATATTGCAAGTTTCTTATTTCTAAGCTACTTCTATTTTATCCTTAACTTCATTAATTCAATATACTTAGCTTAGTTTTCTAACTCCACTTTAATGAATATACTACTAGAATTTTAGTCTGCTAAGTTTTTAGTTATTTTTTTCTAAACTATACTATTTCAATCACACATGCTTTGGTTTATAAGCTAAAAAAATAATTTTTATATTGCTAGCACAGTAAACGTGAATGTCCTGCTAGCTTAGCTTTAGCTTTAGTTTTTTTTTTTTTAACTATACTATTCCAATTACACATGCTTTGGTTTATAAGTTAAAAAAAATAATTTCTATATTGCTAGCACAGTAAACGTGAATGTCCTGCTAGCTTAGCTTCTAAACTCCATTTAAATGCATATGCTACTAGTACTTAATATAATGCTAGTTCTTGTTTCTAAACTTCATTTCAATTACTAAACACTAATTCAACAACAACAACAACACCTAATTAACTCTTCTAATTTCTATCTCAACAAAACTCAAGAACCCTAACATTAATTTTTCCTCAAATCTAAAATATACCAAATCAAACCCTAACTATAAGCATTGGAAAATCAAACCCCTTTCCTTAAATGCTTGAATTGATTCTTGATGTTCCAACCCTAGCTTTAGCTTTGTTCTTGCTCTTCTCTTCTCTCAAACTCTTTCTATGTGTTTTTGTATGTTATGTCATAAAACAAGGAAATTGTGGGTTTTGTTTGTTTAGAAGCAAGACAAAAGCTAGGCAAAATACCAAAAAGCCCTTCTTAAAATATACTACTAATTAACACTAAATAATATCAAATAATATTATTAACCCAAATAATTAAAATAACTCCAAATAATTAAAATAACTCCTAATAATTAAATATCGGTCCGAATAATATTTTACCGAACCGAACGAAATAAAAGCTGGACCGAACAAAATAATTACCGGTCCCTCAAAATAAATATCGGACCGAATAAAATAATTACCGGTCCCTCAAAAAAAATACCGGACCGAATAAAATGTCGCCGAATATATTAATAGATATAATAATTAATTTAAATATTCTCGTCGCAAAAATAAACGTCAAACGGTAACTCGAAAATATTAATATAATATAATATTAAATAAAACAAGGCGTTACAACTCTCCCCCACTTATAAAAGTTTCGTCCTCGAAATTACCTGACTCGAAAAGCTCGGGATAGGAATTCCGTATCTTGCTTTCTAACTCCCACGTCGCACTTTTACCATCTGCTCCTATCCAAACAACTTTAACCAAGGAGATCTCTTTTCCACGAAGAGACTTTATCTCACGATCTTCGATCCTTAAAGGCATCGTCTCCATCGTAAGATTGTCTCGCACTTGGATATCATCCATCTCAATCACATGTGAAGGATCCGGGACATACTTCCGAAGTTGCGACACATGGAACACATCATGCAAGTTCGAAAGATTTGGCGGTAACACCACTATATAAGCCACTTTTCCCACTTTACTAGTAATTTGGTATGGACCAATAAAGCGAGGAGTTAGCTTCTTCGACTTTAATGCTCGCCCAACGCCGGTTGTAGGAGTAACTCGCAAAAATACATGATCACCATCTTGAAATTCCAAGTCTTTTCTCCTTTTATCATGATAACTCTTTTGTCGACTTTGAGAAATTCTCATCTTTTCTCTAATCATCTTCACCGTCTCAGTAGTCTCTCTAACCAATTCTGGTCCAAGCACCACACTTTCACCCGACTCGTGCCAACACAAAGGAGTTCTACACCTCCGACCATACAAAGCCTCGAACGGTGCCATTCCAATACTAGCATGAAAACTATTGTTATAAGTAAACTCAATCAAAGGAAGATATGTATCCCATGAACCACCATGTTCAAGAATACAAGCACGTAATAAGTCTTCCAACGATTGAATCGTCCTTTCCGTCTGACCATCAGTTTGAGGATGATAAGTCGAACTCAACCTCAACTTTGAACCCAAAGCCTCTTGCAAGCTCTTCCAAAATTCAGAAGTAAATCTCGGATCTCTATCTGAAACAATACACAAAGGAATACCATGTAATCTCACAATCGCATGCGTATAAATTTCCGCCAACTTCGATACGGGATAAGTGATGTTAATAGGAATAAAGTGAGTCGACTTCGTAAGCCTATCAACAATCACCCAAATTGCATCGTGTCCTCTTGGTGTATTCGGTAACCCCGTTACGAAATCCATAGAAATGCTATCCCATTTCCATTCTGGAATCTCTAACGGTTGCATCAACCCTGCAGGTTTCTGATGCTCCACCTTAGACTTCTGACAAGTCAAACAAGCATAAACAAACTGAGCCATCTCTCTCTTCATGCCCGACCACCAAAATAGTTTCTTTAAATCTTGATACATTTTGGTCGCTCCGGGATGAATACTCAAATTGCTTCTATAACTTTCTTCCAAGATCATTCTCTTCAAATCCACATCATCGGGAATACAAATCCTATCTCGGAACCTCAATACACCATGAGCATCTAACTTGAAATCTTCATTATCAGTTTGTCCAATACCAACCAACAAATCAACAAGTTTCACATCAAGCTTCTGAGCTTCCCTAACACTATCAAGGAAATCATTATTGATCTTTAACATTCCCAAGATAACACTCTTCGGCGTCACTTCTATTATAAGACTCATATCTCTAAATTGCTCAATCAATTCCAACTCTTTCACCATCAACAGTGACATATGCAAAGTCTTTCGACTTAAAGCATCGGCCACCACATTAGCTTTACTAGGATGGTAATTCAATCCAAAATCATAATCTTTCAACAATTCAAGCCACCGTCTTTGTCTCATATTAAGCTCTTTCTGATCGAACAAGTACTTTAAACTTTTATGGTCACTAAATACTTCAAATCTAGAACCATAAAGATAATGCCTCCAAATCTTAAGCACAAAAACAACTGCTGCAAGCTCCAAATCATGCGTAGGATAATTCTTCTCATGAATCTTCAATTGCCTAGAAGCATAAGCAACCACTTTTCCATTTTGCATAAGCACACCACCTAAACCCATCTTAGAAGCATCACAATAAACAACAAATGGTTCTTCAGGATTAGGTAGAATCAAGATTGGAGCCGTTGTCAACCTTTTCTTCAATTCAACAAAACTTTCTTCACACTTGACATCCCACACAAATGCAGCTCCTTTACAAGTCAACTTTGTCAAAGGGAGCGCCAACTTAGAAAAACCTTCAATGAACCTTATATAGTAACCAGCCAATCCCAAGAAACTTCTAATCTCAGTAACAGACTTAGGAGTTTCCCATCTCAACACATCATCGACTTTAGAAGGGTCAACTGCAATGCCATCACCAGAAATGACATGCCCCAAAAAGCTCACTTCACTTAACCAGAACTTGCACTTTGACAACTTAGCATAAAGTTTCTTCTCTTTCAGAACTTCCAACACAATGCGTAAATGTTCTGCGTGCTCTTCTTTCGATTTAGAATAAACCAGAATATCATCAATGAAAACAACTACGAAACGATCCAAGTAAGGATGGAATATACGATTCATGTACTCCATGAATACTCCCGGTGCATTAGTGACACCGAAAGGCATCACCAAATATTCGTAATGTCCATACCTAGTCCTGAAAGCAGTTTTCTGAACATCTTCTTCTTTCACCCTTATTTGATGGTAACCCGATCTCAAATCAATCTTGCTGAACATGCAAGCGCCAACCAATCGGTCCATCAAATCATCAATTCTAGGAAGTGGATACCTATTCTTGATAGTCACTTTATTCAACTGACGATAATCAATACAAAGTCTCATGCTACCATCTTTCTTCTTCACCAATAACACAGGAGCTCCCCACGGCGACACACTAGGTCTAACAAACTTCTTCTCGAGTAAATCTTCTAATTGTCTCTTCAATTCTGCTAACTCAGATGCGGACATCCTGTATGGTGCCATAGAGATAGGTCTAGTACCAGGGACAAGATCCACAGAAAATTCAACTTCCCGTTCTGGAGGTGCACTAGGAATCTCATCAGGGAATACTTCGGGAAAATCGCACACCACCGGAAAGTTTGCTATCACAGCTTGACTCTCCACAGAAAGAGTCGCCATCAACAAGAAAACCAACGCCTCATCCTTGATGAACTCATTCAATTGCTTCGTCGACACCAACATAGATTGTTCTTCTTCTACTAAGGAAGAAAACCTCACAGTGTTGTCATAGCAATTGATATGGACATAATTAGATTTTAACCAGTCCATACCTAAAACCACGTCCAACCCAACAAGCGGTAAACAAAAAAGATCCACCATAAAGTCTCTATCAAAGATTGATAAAGGTCAACTTGCACACACAAAAGAAGTAGTAACCGTTCCCTTAGCCGGAACTTCTACCACCATGTCTCTATCTAGAGACGACACAGTGAGACCCAATCTCTTTACACAATCAACAACAATAAAACAGTGAGTAGCACCAGTATCAATAATAGTAATAAGAGGAAAGCTATTAATGAAACTAGTACCTCGAACAAGACCATCCTCGTTTGCCGTCGGAGCACCCGACAAAGCAAACACCTTTCCTGCTCCTTGAGTCCTCTTAGGCTTCTTACATTGAGCACTAATGTGACCTCCCTCACCACAATTAAAATAGACCACATCCTTATGTCTACAATCGCGAGTCATATGACCCACTTCTCCACATCAGAAACATCTCACCTCATTCTCCTTAGCTCTAACATCGCTTCGACAAACATTACTCTTGTGGCCAGGTTTCCCACACTTGTAACAAACAATACTAGCAGGAGCATCTCCCCCACTAGTTCTTCGCCCTTGAAACGCTTTCTGTTTCCCTTTACCAGCTGGAGCATCATACGGTTTCCCACGACTTTGCTGACCTTTGTTTCTCTTATCAGACATAATCTTATAATGAGCATTATTGTCCTCCTCAAAGATCCTACAGCTATCAATCAAATCCGAAAAGACACGAATTTTCTGATAACCAACAACTTTCTTAATCTCAGGACGCAAACCATTTTCAAACTTGATGCATTTAGAGAACTCGCCATTCGGCCCATCATAATGCGGATAGAACTTGGCCAACATAGTGAACCTTGCAGCATAATTAGTGATAGACATGCTTCCTTGCTTTAATTCAAGGAACTCTATCTCCTTCTTTCCCCGAACATCTTCCGGGTAATACTTCCTCATGAATTCCCTTCGGAAAACTTCCCATGTCACTTCCTCACCAGCAATCTCAAGCCTCTGACGGGTTTCAACCCACCAGTCATCCGCTTCAGCACTTAGTTTATGAGTACCATAACGGATCCTTTGCACAGGAGTACAATCCATCACACGGAAGATTCTTTCAATCTCCTTCAGCCACGCCAAAGCACCTTCGGGATCATACTTTCCTTGGAAAGTAGGAGGATTCTCTCTTTGGAAGGTTGCCAAACTACGAGACCCAGAGTTCTCGTCAACATTCGGCGGGTTTTAGAAAGCCTGAGCCATTGCCTGCATAGCAGCAACAAGAGCCTCATCATTCCTACCAGTGTTCCTTCCAGCCATAACAACTTCTGCTTAAAACAAAACAAGGATTAGAATCAACAAATAACAATGCTTGATTGTTAGGCAACAACAAACTCAACAACTTGGCCGGACAGACCGACCTGCTCTGATACCACTAATGTAACACCCCAATTCTACCCCTCATAATTAATAATAAAATCAGAGTTTCAAAATTCATCCAAACATAAATTGAGGTATCACATATTCGTGTTTTTCATCACTTTGGATTATAATACACATCACAAAATCAAAAGTCGATTATACCGATTCATAACATAAATCATCACATAAACATATGACTAATCACAACACAGCGGATGTGTTCACAAAATGTATGTATCATCATGTTATCATCAATACATAAAGTCATAAGATAGTATACATAAACTATCCTATCAAAATAATAACGTCGCCCAAGTCCCGAGTGTTACTACTATCAGAGCAGAGCGACTCAAAATAAAGAGACTCGAGCTAATCCTCATCATCCTCGCGGATCACCTGCACGTTACCAATATAAAGGCAACGACGAAACAAGTAAAGGGTGAGATACTCCAAAACAGATAATTAAATGCATGATAAAATATATAAATAGTTTTGGAATCATAAATGATATAGGATTAATAAGAATATGTCAACAAATATCAAAATCTCACATACTTTAAAATCATCATTTAGTGTATAAAATCAACACTTTAATTTCATCACATAATCACCATAATCATATCAAAAATAAACATAAACTCCATCGCCATAACTCATATCGTCACTTTACCGTCATGTTGTATTCATCGCTTACTCATCATGAGATCATCACATATATTCACTTTATGTTCAACATAAAAATCATCACAAATAAAGTATCATATAACATCGCAATTCGTCATAAGCCATCAAATAAAACTCAACGCCAAAAGACTCAAACATAAACATAACCGACCCCATGAGACACGACTATGTTATGCATGTGGTACCCGTCGCTTTGTCCATAATTAGGGACATTCGGCATAAAAGCCCATCGTCGCTTTGGCATAAAAGCCCTCGTCGCTTGGCATAAAAGCCCTCGTCGCCAATGCAATGTATGTGACTTGACAACACGACATCACAAATACAACACAACAAAACATCATCATCGCACATCAAAATTGGTATAAAACCCACGTCGCCATATTCATCCACATCAAGATAAACATATCATCACATCGTATATCATCAAGTATTCATTATAAATAAACCGTCGCAAACATCATATTTAATCACACTACATCATTATCAAATAATTCACTAAATTTCAAACACGGAAAAAAATAGTCAAACATCAATAATCGTCGCGAAATTCATTCATAATAATCGGCATCAATTATAAACATTAACGTCACAATCTGGTTATCCATACACGACTTGAACCGACTAAAATGCAACCCGGTTCAACTTAACCGTAAATTGACTTATTTCGGGTAGCTCCGTTAAAAACTCATAATCTCGAAAAACTAACCTCATCACGATGTTCTACACGTCAAAATTAAATAGCACGTCAATTTTCGTTAAATTCGGAGCAACTTGCTCCGTCACCGAAATTGCCAAAATCGGGAAATCAAAACATAATCGGGTTCCAAACTAAATCGGCTAACTTATGTCATATTTGTATTTAATTAATATAAATATTTAATATATTAAATTAAGAAAAGAAAAACAAAATATAAATTAATTAATTAATTAATTAACTTACTTTCCATTTCTACTGTAAGTTCCTTATTTCTAAGCTACTGCTAGTTTATCACAATTTCCATTGCATACTGCTAGCATAGTTCTAAGTGAATTCAACGTACTGCCACTTCTCAATTTCTAAACTATATTGCAAGTTTCTTATTTCTAAGCTACTTCTATTTTATCCTTAACTTCATTAATTCAATATACTTAGCTTAGTTTTCTAACTCCACTTTAATGAATATACTACTAGAATTTTAGTCTGCTAAGCTTTTAGTTATTTTTTTCTAAACTATACTATTTCAATCACACATGCTTTGGTTTATAAGCTAAAAAATAATTTTTATATTGCTAGCACAGTAAACGTGAATGTCCTGCTAGCTTACCTTTAGTTTTAGTTTTTTTTTAACTATACTATTCCAATTACACATGCTTTGGTTTATAAGTTAAAAAAAATAATTTCTATATTGCTAGCACAGTAAACGTGAATGTCCTGCTAGCTTAGCTTCTAAACTCCATTTAAATGCATATGCTACTAGTACTTAATATAATTCTAGTTCTTGTTTCTAAACTTCATTTCAATTACTAAACACTAATTCAACAACAACAACAACAACACCTAATTAACTCTTCTAATTTCTATCTCAACAAAACTCAAGAACCCTAACATCAATTTTTCCCCAAATCCAAAATATACCAAATCAAACCCTAACTATAAGCATTGGAAAATCAAACCCCTTACCTTAAATGCTTGAATTGATTCTTGATGTTCCAACCCTAGCTTTAGCTTTGTTCTTGCTCTTCTCTTCTCTCAAACTCTTTCTATGTGTTTTTGTATGTTATGTCATAAAACAAGGAAATTGTGGGTTTTGTTTGTTTAGAAGCAAGACAAAAGCTAGGCAAAATACCAAAAAGTCCTTCTTAAAATATACTACTAATTAACACTAAATAATATCAAATAATATTATTAACCCAAATAATTAAAATAACTCCAAATAATTAAAATAACTCCTAATAATTAAATATTGGTCCGAATAATATTTTACCGAACCGAACGAAATAAAAACTGGACCGAACAAAATAATTACCGGTCCCTCAAAATAAATATCGGACCGAATAAAATAATTACCGGTCCCTCAAAACAAATACCGGACCGAATAAAATGTCGCCGAATATATTAACAGATATAACAATTAATTTAAATATTCTCGTCGCAAAAATAAACGTCAAACAGTAACTCGAAAATATTAATATAATATAATATTAAATAAAACGGGGCGTTACACTCCTTGTCTCCCTTTTGCCCTAGCTTTTCTTCTCTTCTCTTTTCTTCTCTTTTTTTCACGTAAAAACAATTCTTCCAATTCCTTCTACCACTCTCCCAATTATTCCTTATTATTTCCCAATAATAATAATAATAATAATAATAATAATAATAATAATAATAATAATAATAATAATAATAATAATAATAATAATAATAATAATAATAGTTATAATATTAATAATAATAATAATAATATCATTAGTGGAAAATACACCATTTAACAAAAAATAATATTTTTATTAATAATAATGATATATTTCATCCTTTACCAGAATTATCATTATTATAATATTATTCAAAGATTACTCCAATTATCGAATCATACTAAGTTTTCACACCCCTTAGTCAAGTCGACATAGTTCTACAAATCTAATCATCAAATGACTAAATATTTAAATGTGGCGTTACATTTAGCGCCAAAGTCACTGTTTCTTCTTTATTTCTTGATTTTATCCAAAAATGCCTACCCAGATCCGTGTCCTGACACCTTATTCCTTGATGCTCAAAATACACGATAAAACCTACAAAAAGACATTAAAACTATAAAAAAATACACAAATGAATCATTTATACAATTATACACTAAGTATACATATTTACAAACAAATTTGGGATATATTCAACGAATATTAACAAAATAATCGATAAGGGCCACAAATTATATACACAAAATATCGGCATTTTGGCACTTATCAATTAACTCACAAAATGTGTGTTAAGAGCAAGTCATCAGGATAAAGGTAACATCACGGAATTTAAATCGGAGATATCAAATACAAATGGATGTGTTGCCTTGATAGAAACAAGAGAAAGCTTCTCTGAACTGATGTTGAAGAGGTATGATGTTAAGAGAGATGTCACGACACTTTATACTGAAGATCTGAATTCTTTCAGATATCTTATTCAACATGACTGGTACAAGAATCTTGGTATTTGTAAGCAATTGATTAGGAATCTTGATGAAGGGAAGGATGATACTCTAGAGCATATGGACAATAAGGAATAACTAGCTTCTATAAAAATAGTGGGATTGGAACTTGTACTATTAAGGAGTTATAGCAATCATATAGATAGATGAGTGCATCAGTTACTACATATCCCCTCTATAATATGAGGCATGACATGCCTGAAGTAATTGCTACTGAGAAGGACTTGAAGGAATATGTTCTACAAGACAATGGGGCTGGATGCAACACCAAGGAATGCATAAGGTTCTCTGATAGTGTAGTGATAGAAATGTTGAGACTAAGTCATTAGATTGACTTAACTCGCACATATCAAATAAAAATCTCCACCGCACTTTATTTTTTCCAGAGAAAATGAGAAAAGAGAGAATAAACCCAAAAAGAGGGGGATAAAATCTAGGTACGGGGGTTGGTTATGCAAAGGGAAGGTATTATCACCCTAAACAAATACAGTACTCCGCAGGAACCTCTTTGAAAAATTTGTGTATTTTGGCTATAAAAGGTGTATAAAAAAATAGATGGTGGAGATGAGAAAATAAGTTTTTTTTTACAATCTTGCACATGCCGCGGTTGCAAACCTTTAGTGCCTACATACCACTCTCTGTACAATTGGGGATCAGGGTACTCGTAGTTCACCTCAAAAAATTTAAAACACATGTGTGTTGGTTAATTTTAAGAGAAGAGACATCATCATCATATCCGAGTGGAAAACATACTTACTATACACGATTATGAGAAAGAAGAATTTGCATCATCTCAAAGTGGAGGATATGGTTTGTATTTTAAAATCAACAAAGCCTCAGTTAACACCCAAGTGGAAAATATATCACATCACTATATATTGTAAAAGTATAGTAGCTCACATCAATACAAGAATCAACAAGAGTATAATCTTTTGAGAAAAAAATTTAAGGTAAAAAGCCAAATTGGAAAAATGGTTTGAATGAGTTAATTGACTTTTAGTCTTCTCATAAAAAAAGTTAAATTATGATTTAATTGATAAAATTTTGATTAAGAATTTAAAAAAATGCATGTACCTAAGTCCAAGTTTATTATGAAAGCAGTTCAAGTTAGAAAACAAGAAGAGTTTTGAAAAGGAGGGAGAAGATTTTGAAATTAAAGAATATAGGAGGATATGAAGGGACTATCCTAAAGTATACAGTAAAAGATAAGGAAGAGAACCATCTAACTAACAAGAACCTAACACTTAACATAAAGAAGTCAATGTAGAATTCTCATCCTTTGGATTGAAACCAAGAAAGCAAAGATACTAAACCTCTCAAGAATACCAAGATTAATATGCATTAAGTACTCACAAAAATTGGGCAGAGTAATGGCTATATACAGAGGAGTTCTCAATAAAAAAAACATATAATCATAATAACCTACACACAAAGAAAATCAACCAAATGTCTTGGGGTAAACCCCAAAAACTTCAGCAAAATCACAACAGAGTCATACGATCCCAAGGGTATCAAGGCTTCTAATCCCAAGTCCAAGAGGTCCACAACTCCATAATGCCAAGGATAGTAACCAAATATTCCAAGTAACCTTAAATTATTTTTTAATGTTCAAGTTGGTTATTAAGTGTCTTTAAAAGAAAATGAAAGTTTAACTGAGAAAAGATAAAATGGCATAAAGATAAATGCTCAAGTGACTAAAGATGAAAGTAATATGAAATGTAAATGCTAAAGTAAATGGTGCATAAAAGTAAAGGCATCAAATAAAAGGCATAAAGTAAAAGCACAAAGTAAAAGCACAAAGTAAAGTCAAATTTTAATGAATTAGAAGTTAGAGGTTAGTTGAATGACCATCTTGAAACTTTATTTTGAAAAACCATGAAGATTGATAAAATAAAAACTTCTCAACAACAAGTTTCATTTGCCTTTTGTGAAGTATATCGTTCATTTCAAGTACTTAAGGCAAACATATATGATCAATGATGTTTAAATGATTCACTTAGACTAAAATTCACGAAAGTTTATTAGAGGATTGATAAGACCAAAGCCTCCTAACAAAGAACCTCAAGTTTATTGGATCAAAGGTTTCAAATTAAACATACTTGGGATTGCAAACATAGGTTTGGGCCACAAATGATCATTTTTCGAATTGAGTTAAATTTAGCACTATGTTAAGCAATCGTAAGTGGACTTATGTAGAAGTCACACCTATTTTGAGGCTGGTCAATAATAATCTATGTACCACATGTTAGAGAAATAATATGTAGATAATTCTCCAACAACATATAGCACAAGTAAGAAAGGGATAAGATAAAGAGGGATGAGATATATCACATGAAATTAGGGTTTCAAATATTATCAACATCATTAATCCATTTTGGTGGATTTGTTTTTTCAAACTATCAACACCCAAGATCTAATGAGGTTGAGGAACTTGTCCCAAAATAATACCCAAATCAGGACCAATAAAAAATAATAAAATAATATTCAATAAAACAATATTTAAAAGATTAATAAAAGTTGAATAATTGGTAAAATACACAAAGTATTTTAAAACTCCAAATTAAAATCCTAAAAAAATAGTCAAAGGTCAAACATGAGTCAATAAGTGTTGAAATTTTTTTTTAGAATTTTTTAAAGTCAGAAACTATTTTTAAAAATTCAAAGAAATAAGCAAAATAAACCAAATTTTTTGAAAAATAGTAAAATAAAAAAATAAAATAAAATGAGGTCACCAATATTTGTCAAGAGGTTATTGGATCCTTCCTTATTTTTTTTAGAATTTAAAAATCAAGAAAAGTATTTTTAAATAATTAAAATAATTAAAATAAAATGAAAAATCATAAAAAAATACTAAATCATAAAATAAAATTATGAAAAAATAAGAATCAGAAAGAGAAAAATCAAAAGTATTTTTGTGAATTTTTCAAAATTTTAGAAGTTAAAATAAATTTTTGAAGTTTAAAACAAATAAAATATAAAAAAAAATTATAAAGCCAAAAAGATCTGGACCATCTGATCAATGTCAAACGCGTTAGTAAGCAGATCTGAGGGACCTGGCGCGCTGTGCATGTTATGGACCTTATTGAAAAACACACAAAATCAAACAAATCTGGGCCAATCAAAATAAAAAAAATTGTCACGCTATCATTGGTTGAAGAACAACATGTAGGTCATCTTCAACCTACAGACCTCTGCGCGTTGGGTTTTTATGAGATTCTTCAAACATAATCGTTAGAAGCTCAAACCAGTATCATTGGATCCTTCTCTTCTAGACGATCATAACCTTACCCTCGCGAAAAATTTCTTTAAACCACAACTCAGTCGATTTGAGAAAAACCAGAAGAAAAAAGATGGAAGAGGATTTGAAAATTCATGAGCAAAACTCACTTCTAGTTAAAAACTAATGATGAGATTAGTATCAGAATGATGAGAGCTATATTGTAGCAACAAGTTTATAGAGAATTGATGGAGGAATATACCTGTTGAAGTTCAAATTCAGAGCTCTGAAACTTAACTTGGCTAGCACGATTCAGGGCACTTCGAGGCTTGGTTCTTCTTCTGTTAGCTTCAATGAAGTTCAAGGATGAAGAATCAGCAAACAAATTGGATTGAAAGATTCTTTATATTTGAATTCGAAATTTCAGAATTATGAGTTATGGAGAGAGTTCAATAAAGGTTCTTTGGCTCTCTAAAGCTTGCCAAATGAGTGGGATATCACCCTGTATTTATAGGGAAGCAAGTGGAATGCTTGTTTCTGTGGTAAAGCGGCAAGCAAAATGTAAAGTATTATTTTACTGGGTGATATAGGTCATATCGTATCGTGTCGACAAAGATTGGTGAATTAAAATTTCGTTTGCAAAATCTCTTGTTAATGAGTTTGGGTATCAAAAGAAAATAAATGTATAAAAAGGAAAAAAGAATAACTTATCAAACATGCATATATACTAATTCTCACAAACTTAAACCTATAGACCTGTTATACTAAACTTATAATATTCATCAATGTCATCACATATCACTCACAACCTAAGTCATTTCTAACCCAAATTGAGAGGCCCGCTGCATCACCTCGATAGCGATCTCTCAACCACCTCAACAACACAAAAGTCAATTGTGCTCGCTTGTGTCGACAGTCTTTATAGAGACACAAACAACACAAAGGCCTTAATCATAGATACTCTAAGTGAATACCAACGCTAAATCTATTTCTAGAATTTATACACTAGTAGATGATCATCCTAAATAAGAATCTAAGTAGTATATGTTAATAACAACTTAAATCCATAGCACAGAGCAAAAATCAAGGATAACAATCGATAAATATTTGTAAAGTAAGTTTTATATACGTCAAGGGCGACAAATATACACCAGTTCCAATAAAATACATATACAAACCCAACCAATAGAGAATACACAAAGAAAGAGAGAAATGAACCGTAAACTACTGCTTTGTCACTGCCGATCGAAGAGAAATCCACCCCGGATGATGCGTATGACAGCTCCATTGTTGTTATCCAAGCTAATCCTAACCAAATTAAAGGTTGATGGAGTTGGGAGAAAAAACATCCCCAAAACCATAACCTAAAAAATGAATGAAATGAAGTTAGAAAACTAATCTCAGCAGATCGCGTTAAGCGGGCCTTGCGCGCTAAACGCGACTTCCTTATTTTACACATCAAACTGACCTAAACCGCGCTAAGTACGCTATCCGCTCTAAGCGGGCTTCAAAACAATGCTTCTACCAAAATAGTAGAAAACGCAAGCAACACGCTACAAAATAGGTTGAGCGCACCCGCGCTTTGTAGCCTTCTGTGCGCTTAGCAGGCTCTCCTCAATTCTCCAAAATGCAACAAATACCTACAAAATGAATGGAAAAACATCAAACGGTATACTATTTAAAGAAAAACATAAATAAACACAAATTAAAAAAATTTACCCAAAAGTCGGGTTTATTCAACGATATTAACAACAAAAAGTCGATAAGTGTAATAAAAAGTATATACAAAAATAGTTACAATTTTCACTTATCAAACTCTCCCCAATTTGAACTTGTTTGTCCTCAAACAAAGCCAAACAACTCAAAGAACCAAAAGTAATGAACCAAAATATCATGAATCAACAAGTTTTGAATAAGGAAAACAAATGAAATGGTTCAAATGGAAAACGATACACACGGAGAAACATGCTTACCAGTAAACTGCGATGATAACATAAACACAAAATGAATGCTAAATACAAAGAACATGCCAAACATTCTAAAACAACACTAGTTCATAAATGAATCACACCTAGCAAAAACAATCATCGATAGATGAAAAACACACAAAATAAGATATTTTCACTCATCCACAATCTTTCAAACAAAAGACTAAATTATGCATTCATCCAAAAACTCATATTGAAAATACAAAGGCATGAATCGCAAGGGATTTTGATGGCTGTAATGTGGCTTGGTTAACAAACAAGGGATAAATCTTGAAGATAATCGAAACAGAAACTTTCCTAAACCTAAGGGAGTGATCAACTCACAAAGTCTTAAGCAAAATAATTTCAATCAAACTTCTTCTTCATTCCAAATTTCAAACCAACACACATCACTTATTAACACAACATTATTCCATACTCTTTTTTTTTTCAAAGCTTTTTTCAATTTTTTCATTCTTTTTCTTTTCACTTTTTTTTCTTCACTTTTTTTTCTTTTATTTTTATTGTTTTTTATTCAACCTTATAGAAATACACACAAGTATATAAAAATTTCTCTCCCCAACATGAATTCAACCATACCATAATGTGATTACTCCCTACTTTCTAAGGCAAGGTAGAAATTCAAACTACAACTCATAGTTAAAGGTTCAAGAAAACAAAGAATCAATATCCATAAAAAAAGATGAACCAAACACTCATAGACAAGCATTTAGCAAAAATAACATGGATAACGACAAAAAGCTCAAAGGGGTTAACAAAAGTTCACCCACTCATAAGGTGAATAGACTATTTGGCCAAGGTAGTTGTGCTCAAAATGATACAACAAATATCTTGATCATGTTCATGCTTTTATAAAACCAATTCAAACAAAATATTAAGCATAATAAAATCCAGTTAAAACAAAAGTTGTGGTCTCCAGGATATGTGAACAATGGAAAGCTACCTCACAAAAAGGATATGAACTAAAGTAATTCATAAATGAGCAAGTATACAAAAAAATGAATGGCATAAAAATTGTAAAAAGTCTAAGTATCATGAATATGTAAAGTATAGAAAGCGATAAACACATACCTCAAACGTGTACAAATTTTTAACAAAATCATTACCACGCATTCGCAAGTTGAAACACTCAAACTTGGAAAATCAACAAAAGCGACTTCAAGCTATCTAATCAAAATTTGAGTCCAAACAACAAAATAAAGAATTAAAACTATTACTATTAAATACTATACTACAAAGCCATAGGTGAAGTGGAAAAAAGGAGAGCCAAGCGAAAAATTAAAAATAATTCACTGGCTCTGCACAACATGGCGCGTTAAGCGGCACAGAGCGCGCTAAGCGAGCTACACCAGTTGCATAAAAATAGGATAACAACTTGTGCAACTACTATGCAAGCTCCACTTAAACCTACACAACCTCAATGTATAAAATATTTACAACATACAATCTTCCTCAAGCTAAACACGACAAGCTTGCAGAAAAACACAAATTAACATAACGAAACAAACGGGTGAAAGTGAATTAACAAGTTGAAAAGTGAAGACTTGAAATTTAAAAACTAATCCGAGTTCAACTTGGTAAAACACAAGTCACCATACTACCTAAACCAACACAAATAAAAACTATACAACATGTTTGTTTTACATCGTAAGCTCGACACCTATATTATGCAAGCTAGTAACCTCTTCTCGTCATGCCATGGCATTGTCACACTGTGCAAACCTAAAGAAAGTGTCCTAACAACCACACAACAAACGTTACAGAAAGGAGACAATTCACAGCAATACGTGAAAACTTATATATGCACAAATATCATATACAAGTTAATGTATAATTTCTACACAACATATAGATTAATTACAAAACTTAAAAACAAAAGAATTATCGCAATGTGAAAACAATAGAACAAATCCCTAGCAACGACGCCATTTTGTTGTTGCGGTAAAGCGGCAAGCAAAAAGTAAAGTATTTTTACCGGGTGATGTAGGTTATATCATATCGCGTCTACAGAGATTGGTGAATTGAAATGTCGTTCGACAAATCTCTTGTTAATCAGTTTTGGGTTAAATGGGTTGAAAGTAAAGGTATCAACAGAAAATAAATGTATAAAAAGGAAAAAGAAATAACTTATCAAGCATGCATATATACTACTTCTCACAAACTTAAAACTATCGACCTGTTATACTAAAACTATAATATTCATCAATGTCATCACGTGTCACTCATAACCTAAGTCATTTCCAACCCAAATTGAGAGGCCCACTGCATCACCTCGGCAGCAATCTCTCAAACACCTCAACAACACAAAAGTCAATTGTGCTCGATTGCGCCGATGATCTCTCAGAGTGACACAAACAACACAATTGTATTAATCACAAACACCCTAAGTGAATAACAACGCTAAATCTATCTCTAGAATTCAGACACTATTAGATAATCATCCTAGATAAGAATCTAAGCAATATATGTTTATAGAAACTCAAATCCATAGCACAGAGCTAAAATTAAGGATAACAAATGACAAAGATTTATTAAGCAAGTTTTATATAAAGCCAAGGGATATAAATATACACGAGTTCAAAGAAAATACATATACAAACCCAACCAATAGAGAATACACAAAGAAAGAGAGAAATGAACCACAAATCTACCGGTTTGTCAGCACCGATCGAAGAGTAATCCACCCCGGATCATCCATATGCAAGCTCAATAGTGGTTATCTAAGTTAATTTTAACAAAATTAAAGGTTGATGAATTTGGGAGAAAAAACTTCCCTAAAACCATAACTTAAAAAATGAATGAAATGAAATTATAAAACAAATCTCAGCAGACTAGACGAAGTGGGCCTGGCGCGCTAAGCGTAACTTCCTTATTTTACACATCAAACCGACCTAAACCTTGCTAAGCGCGATATCCATGCTAAGAGGGCTTTTAAATAATGATTTTGCCAAAACTATAAAAAAACGCAAGCAACACGCTACAAAATGAGCTGAGCGCACTCACACTTAGCGGCCTTGTGCATGCTAAGCGGGCTCTCCTGGGAAGAACTAGTATTTTATTCAAAAACGTGCATCCGAAGTCATGCCTTCGACACTTTATTCCTCAATGCTCCAAAATGCAACAAATACCTACAAAATGAATGGAAAAACATTAAACGGTACATCATATACACAAAAACATAAATAAACACAAACTAAACGTATTTACATAAAAGTCGAGTTTATTCAACAATATTAGCAATAAAAAGTATATACAAAAATTGCTACAATTTGCACTTATCAATGCTCAAGCATTTGAAATAATGAGATTTTGAGAGAATTCGTGTGAAGTTGCAAGCATGAAAAGTGTGATTCATATTTACTCAAAACTCAGCCAAAACTTGCGTTTCAAGGTGCTAATCGCTTCTGAAAGGTTGTTAAGCATGATTAGAAGTAAAAAAGCGCAACGATTTTGTGATTAGAGGCCATATTAACCAATTTGCAATCTGACTGTTTTGACAAAATCAGTTTCAAGGTGTCAACTTTGAATCCATGGTGCACCTAACTCAAGAGGCTTCAACACATGATTCTTGGAGAATTTGAAAGACAAGGTGACAAACTTCACAATGTGTCAATAAAGAGATCATTTGGATACTTGAGCAAAAAGTTATGTCCAATTGAATTTGTGAAAAACACACAGATGTTTTGTACTTAGAAAAATTCTAAGTGTTGAACTTCAAAATGACTTATAATAATCTTCAAAATTAAATAACTTTCCACTCAAAATTTGGTCTTGATATCTGAAGATGGCATAAAGTAGACCTCTTGAATTGAAGTGTGGACCGGTGATCACTCAAAAATCATAAAAATTGAAAGAGTTATGGTATTTGGAAGATGATGAACAAATTTGGTGAAATTCACAAAAGACCTATAATCTTTTCAATTCTTCAACAACTTTCCAAGAACCTTTAAGTATTACACATAAAAATAAAGTTGTAGTAGACATAACAAATATTATTATGGAAAAAGAATGGGCTCAAGGTGATTAAAATTGACCAAGTTATGATCATTTGAACTCAACCCCTAGAACTCAAAGGCCTTTCAAGGAGACTTGTAATCTTTCTCAATCATTAGTGATATTGCATTTAAAATTAGCCATATATCTCAGAAGAGAGCTTGTTAAGGACCCTTTAAATAGAATCATGGATTTGGAGTTACTCAAAAATCTAAAAAAAGGAGCAAGATATGGCCCTTGGAAGTCAACAAACCCTAGCTCAGAGAGTGTCAAAATGACTTAAAACCCCTTTCAACTTTTTGATGATTTTTTTTGAACAATTGGATCTTGTCATGTGAAGTGAGGTTGTTGTAGATGATTATAAGATTTAACAGAAAAAAGAACCAACTCAAAATTTTGAAAATTGATAGAGTCGTACACTTTTGATCATTGAATCTAGTATTTGCTCAATTAGGTCAAACTTGTTGAGTCAACCTTGAATCTTTTTCAACTTTCTTGGTAAAATAACCATGGTGAATCATAAGATGCCTTAAAATGATGTTTTATTGAAGCACACTACAAGATGGAGCTTAAGTCTCAATGAAACTTGTTAAAGAAGGCATGGAAATAAACACATGAACCTAAGAATATTGATGAATGCCTCCACTAACTTTGAGGAGATATTGACCTAAATAAAATGAGAGAGTTCTTTGAACCAAAAATATTTGATACCATAGATACAACCTTAAAGCTTGAGCTCTTGCAATCCATTAGAGAGCCATTTGATTGAGAATCACCCCTCAAACCCTAGATTACATGATGAGATGAATGCAATTGTGATCACCTACAATTGTAGCATTCAAAGAAACATATATACACATATTGATGTTATTTAAAAGAAAATATGTACAAGATACATAATTCAAGGTGCTTCGTAATCCCTCAAGAGCAAACTTAAAGATAAGATAAAGAGAGAAACAACCCTCATGTGTGTGTCTTGATGTATTGTGACATGATATGATGAGAAATCTTAAGGGCAAAAATTGGGGTATAAAAACTTCCCTTATTTAAGTGTCTTCTATCCGGAGATACGAAGGTTAAAATCTTCATCTCGATGCAATTGAAGATACTTAAATACAAAACAAATTCTATTTTTGGCCCTACGATACCATGAAATGCTTATGACCGTGAATGCAAACAAACAACTACAAATGCGACACAGAACGCCACTGGGTAAGCATAAGATAAAACAACAGATCAAAAAGAGAGTCCAAAACACGAAAATTAATCACTGGGGAACATAAGACTCAACTCCATTGAGGTAAAGCCCAAAGAGGAGATAAGGCATCACTAACTCAAATAATGAGAAAAAATCAATGGATGACAACGATCGACAGATAACTGTGAACTACTCACTCCTAGAGGGGATAGCAAAAAGAGTGTAACATCGACTCACAGGGGATCGGAAATTAACGACCCAAAGGATGCAAATAGAAGTGTTAAGATAATATCGATAAATACTAATATTAGGGTTGGTAGCAAATGATTGACATCAGTACTTATGACTGGTACATATGAACTCTTTTTAAAAGCAAACTGAATCTCAACAATGCACTATCTCCCGAAACGAAGAGACTACAATCCATCAGAGTACAAATCTCAACAACGAACTATATCCCTTAAAGAAGAGACTACCATTCATCAGATTAAAACCTCAACAATGAACTATCTCCCTTAATAAAGAGACTGCCATCCATTGGAGTAAAATCTCAACAATAAACTATCTCCCATAAATACAAGACTACTATTATTCATCGAAGTAAAAATCTCAACAACGAACTATCTCCCTTAAATAATAGACTACCATCCATCGGAGTAAGATATCTCAACAACAAGTTATCTCCCATAATGACGAGACTACCATCCATCGGAGTAAACAAATCTCAACAATGAACTATTTCCCTTAAAGAAGAGACTACCATCCATCAGAGTACAAATCTCACCATTGAACTATCTCCCTTAAAGAAGAGACTACCATCCATCATAGTACAAATCTCAATAATTAACTATCTCCATTAAAGAAGACACTATCGGAGTAAAATCTCAACAATGAAATATCTCCCATAAAGACGAGACTACTATTCATCGAAGTACAAATCTCAACAACGAACTATCTCCATTAATATAGATACTACCATCCATCAGAGTAAAACATCTCAACAATAAGATATCTCCCATAAGGAAGAGACTACCATCCATTGGAGTAACCAAATATCAACAACGAACTATCTCCCTTAAAGAAGAGACTACCATCCATCAGAATACAAATCTCAACAACGAACTATCTCCCTTAAAAAGAGACTAGCATCCATCGGAGTATAAATCTCAATAACAAACTATCTCTCTTAAAGAAGAGACTACCATTCACCAGAGTAAAACCTCAATAACGAACTATCTCCCTTTATGAAGAGACTACCATCCATCAGAGTAAAAACCTCAACAACGAACTACCTCCCATAATGACAAGTCTACCATGCATCGAAGTAAAAATCTCAACAAAGAGATATCTCCCTTTATGAAGAGACTACCATCCATCGGAATAAAAACCTCAACAACAAATTATCTCCCTTAAAAAAGAGACTACCATTCATCGGAGTACAACGGAGTACAAACCTCAATAATGAACTATCTCCCTTAAAGAAGAGACAACCATCCATCCGAGTATAAATCTAAACAATGAAATATCTCCCTTAAAGAAGAGACTACCATTCATCGGAGTAAAACCTCAACACTAACTAACTCCCTTAAATAAGAGACTACCATCCATCGGAGTACAAACCTCAAAAACGAACTATCTCCCTTAAAGAAGAGACTACCATCTATCGGAGTAAAACCTTAAAAACGAACTATCTCCCATAATAACGAGACTACCATCCATCAGAGTAAAACCTCAACAACGAACTATCTCCCTTAAAGAAGAGACTACTATCCATCGGACTACACATCTTCTCAGGAATTAACAGACTTACTGGGGAAGAACATGTTACTCAAATATAGAGGCCTGCCACTTGCTATTTACAAAGAGGATTGGGATAACGTTGTGGGGAAATGAATCTTGGATTTTCGGGGAAGTGCCAATACATTCCCGTTGAGGAGATAAAGTCTTGACGTGCAAAATAAATGCACATTCTCAATACAGGGATCATAGTCTACAGGAATCAAAATAATATTACTCTCGGGGACCATAGATTCAAACCACGAAAAAACTAGAGTGAAATAATTAACTAAGACACCATCCAATGTGGAATAAGCTCAAATGGGGATCACATTCCATAAATATAATGATCATAATAGGAAGGCTAAAGCAAAATTCTTCCACGAGAGATAACTCAGTGGGGAAATTGAAAGGATATACACTTTCTGCTTAAGGTTGACAATCTATCGGAGATAGGGTAAAATAACTCTACATGTAGGGTAATATGGCAACAAAAACATCAATGAATGCAAATGAGCAATAAATTTTAATTCAAATATGCATGATGTATATATGAATGTATGATTGTTATCATGTATATGCTGACAAAATAGACATATATCACTGGAATAACAAGACAAAACCAAGTTGGGTAAAGACAACACTCGGCTAAATCACATCCAGGATGAAGACTCCATAAGAGAGTAAGCACTAATTGAGGAAACAAAGTCTTACTTCACGACTTAACTTCACTGGGAAGAAAAATGGCTTGAAAATAATCACAGCATAATCTAATAGCAATAAACCAATATAATTGCATGCATATAACCCCTTCCTTTGGGATTCACCGGGAAACATCATACAAACTTTGATAGGGAAGACAATGTCATATCGCCTAGACTTTAATTGGGGATTCAACACTGACTTCACTAGGGAAAACAACACCACATAGTCGAGGGGATCCCAAATACATTCTTCAATATCAAGAGTAATGGTTGTGCAAACTTCTCTGGGGAGAAACTGTGAAACTTCATGGGGATAACACTTTAAAGTGAAACATCATCCTCGATTCATTCAGAGAATTATGAAGTTAATATCACAACAAGAAGTCAAAATTATTGGGATTTTAAATCAAACACAACAATTGGTGAGAGAAAACCCAAAATTTTGACAGTTGTTCCAATGCCTAGTCTGGCTACCTGTAGAGTACACAACAACAATGTCATAACTGGAGAGAACAATATTCTGCCAGAGATTCTTCATCAGTTCTCAGCATATAAAAGGGATAAAGAGCTTCAACAAATGAGAAAAGGCTTCATAACCTTACAAAACTCTGCTTGATCATAAACCAACTTGGGAAAGAATCACACTCAGCTAGAGAAATCTGCATCAAGACCTGACTTGGGAATATGAGATAAAAGTATCAAACCACACAAACCCAACCCCATATAGCAACTTGGAGAAAATTTGAACCAAGATTTAACTGGGGAAAATGGGATCTCAAATCCAACACCACTCCATATATCAATTGGTACGAAACCCAACTATCCAAGGAATGAAACACAAGAGGATCATGCTCACATCAACAAGAGTAATCCCGGGATACCTCTTTGGGGATCTTTTCAAAACTTTGGAGTTCGTCCATCCTTGGAATCATTACTATTGTTCCACTTGAAACACAAAATCTGAAGTAAAAAGTAATTTGAAAATTCTTTTCAAAAACATGTTTTTATTATTAAGTCCTTTTGTTTTGAAAATTACTATCAATAATAAATGAAATTTTTATAAACATAATAAAATAACAACTACAAAGAATTGGATAAAGGCTCAAACTTTATTAATAGAATGGTAGCCCGCAAATGGCGGGACTCCATGGATGATTACAAAGTTTTGGAAAATGGTAAATACATGGAAAAGATACATTTAAATACAATGGGCAATATTCTCCCTAAAAAATTTAAATTCCTGAGCAGAGGCTTTAGTTGAAGTATGGTGAGAATCTAAGAAGATTGTTGCTTCAATGATCAAGTGTTGTCCGACGCAGTTACTTTCCAAGAAATCCCTATCTTTTCCCTAGGTTTCCCTTGTAGGTTTTCAACCTAGCAGGAAAATCTATTCTATTTATGTCTCTAAATTTTGCCTAGACTGGCCTTTTGGTTTTTCGGCCTTCCGAGATGCTCTTTTTTGCCAAAGCCTCCCTTTCAAATTTTCAACTTAGCGAGTTGTTCTTTTATTTATTTAGGCGAAGTATTTCTTGACTGTGTTAGCATTCATGGGACGTGGGAACTCCTCACCATCCATAGTTTCAAGAATCAATGCACTGCTAGAGAAGGCTTTCTTGACCATATATAGGCCTTCATAATTGGAAGTCCACTTGCCCCTAGAATCAACATTAAAAGACATGATCTTTCTGAGCACAATGTCACCTTCTCTAAATTCACGAGGCTTAACCTCCTTATCAAAATATTTTTCATTCTTTTCTAATATAACTGACTATGACACAAGGCCATCAATCTCTTTTCTTCAATTAAATTCAACTGGTCATACCTGTTCTAGACCCACTCAGCCTTTGACAACTTGGTTTCCATTATTACACGAAAAGAGGGAATCTCACCTCAACAGGGAGCACTGCCTCCATACCATACACAAGAGAGAACTAGATTTCCCCTGTTGAATTGCGGGCGGATGTACGATACCCATTAGGTGCGGCAAAGTGGGTGTCCTGCCCTGTTTAGGCCCGCCCCGTTTAAGCCCGTACAAAAGCGGGGTGGGGCAGACAAACTTAGGCATCCAAGCTCAAAAGTCAAGCCCGCCCCGTTTATTAAGGAGTTGGCGGGCCGCCCGCCAATTCTTTTTAGTTTTTTTTTTAATTTTAAAATTTAATTTATTACATGATTTATAAAAAATTTAATCATTACTAAAGAAGCCGACAAAAGATATTTTTTTAATAATGCATGATAAAACTTCAACACGTCTTAAGTCCAAACACTTAAAAAAATAGATAAAGACCAATTTCAAGAAAAACATGCCGAAATAGACTCTAGCACGACTAAAAATGTATCAAAATAAATGAATAAATAAAACATATCATCATAATCCTATTTAAAAACTAATTAATAAAAATACCCAATTAATAATTTGCACAAGACAAACAATGATAATAGTACAGTGCATAAAACATCACAGTGCATAAAACAATAGTGTATAAAACATTAACACTCGACTTTATAATTATTTACATCATACAAACTATTATATTGACTGATTCCGTAATGGTTATATCTCAAATTCGTCACACATATACTCTAATCGAATTCTTCCTTTTCTTAAAATTAACATTTGTTTCTAAAGAAAACATGAGAGCTAATATATTTATAACTTAATAATTATTCATGCCATACAATTGTTCTTGTATTTCAAGTTTTTCCAACCAATACATGTATTATAAAGTTATATAAATAACCTTACAATTATAATTAAATTTTTCAGTATAATAATTTAGAATGTAATTCAATCACCATAACCCAAAGAGAATACTATTTTTTTTGTAGATAAAGTTGTCTTAATTCTAAGTTTAAAGTAAAAAGTTGTAACAAAAAGCATGCGGGCAAAACCCACCCCGCCCTGCCTAAACCCGATTTTTAAAGTGGGTTGGCGGGGCGGACCAACTTAAGGTACCGAGCTGAAAATCTCAGCCCAGCCCGCCAAAAATGGTGGGTCAAACGGGCTGGCCCGACAGGCTCGACCCGTTTTGCCACCCCTAATACGCATGCAAAGAAAAATGGAGCATCCCATGCCAATCCTTATAGGTAACAACCATCTTCTGGATGATCTTCTTAATGTTTTTATTAGCAGCTTCAACAACCCATTCATCTTAGGCCTATAAAGAGACGAATTGTAATGGATAATCTTAAATTATTCATAAAGTTCTGTCATCATTTTGTTATTCAGATTTGAGCCATTGTCAGCGATAATCCTGCTTGGTTTCTGTTGTACCCCAAAATTTTCCCTCTCACTTATCAAATATTTTCTCACAAAGATCTCTCTTAGTTCAAGACTGCACTAGGTTTGATCAGCTCAAGACACCTCCTTAAGCACTGATGACCAAAATTAGGGTTTGAGATTGCACAAGGATAGTTGAACTTTCAATGCTTCATATGACTTTCATGGATAATTATGGACCCCCAATATTACTCATGTCAAGTTTCAAGCCTTGGATCACACTTTTGCTCAGTCAATTGAGCAATTGACCTAAAAATCAACTATATTGGGCAAAAAGTCAACTATGGCCAATTTACAGTCAAACTTCATAATTTTTTATCCACATCATCATTATAAACTCATATTTATCATTTGATCAAGTTTGGAACATAATTCCTCAAGAAATTTGATTAAATCATCAAAAGGGCAAAATAGTCAAAATTAGGGTTTTGACTAAGAAAGGACAATTTCTGATTTTTGACCTAGCAAATGATCATTTGGTTTGAAGCATGATCTCAAGATTTCAATTGCATAATTTTGACCTAATGGCATGACCGAAAACATTGCTCAAGATCAATTGGGTTGATAGTGAATTTTCAGTCAACTGATCAAAAGTCAATTGTACACTGAAAAGTTAAACTTTGACTTTTAGGTCAAAATCCAATTTCAAAGATCACAATTCATCAAAACATGTCAAAATATGAAACTTATTCATCAAGAAATCAAAAAGTCAAGATTTCATTTTGAAAAGTTAAAGTTTTCTAACTTAGAAATTTTTCTAAGTGTTTAAAACTTCATGTTTTTTCATAACTTTGAGCCAATTTTTCACCATGATGCAAGAGGTTTCAAAAGAAACTTTCATCATGAAAGTTGTAGATCTCCATGATATCTACAATATTTCTTTACACAGCTTCTTCTAAAAATTCTTGGATCTCAAGTTATTAATTCATAAAGTCATGGTCTTGAAATTGAACACTTAGTGAAATTTTGCCCTAGTTTTGGTCAGGATTTTGACCTAACTTCATGGCACTTTTTCATATAGTTCCAAGGGGAATTTTCAAATGTGATTCAAAGAGGGGTTGTAGAGCATATTGAAAGCTTTCCAAAATGTCCCATAATTCCTTGAGATCATTCTTGAGTAGGGAGAATCGAAGAGAGGAAGTTAGGGTTTTCAAGCTTGAATTACAAGTCATTTTTTATGAACACATGAACCAAATCCATGCTAGGCTGCATAATATTTGCTTTGCATGCCTCAAACTTGCTTGTCACTCCATAATTAAATGATTACACATCTGTTAGAGCTTTGATCCAAGCAATTGAGCTATTATCCAAGTTGCATTTCCATTAATGGCACAAAGTTAACATTGTCATTCTTGTAAAGCAAGCTTTTTGCATAAAGTCCATTCTTGACCCTCTAACTTGTTCCCTCTGATTACACGCCATCCACAACGCCATAAGCAAGTATTTTTAAAGCATAACCACTCTATCTTAGCAAGTACACAAGGCATGGAAACTTGAATTTCTCAAAAATCACATGTTATGCATAAACTTGTGATTTTGAATTCTGATCAACAACAAGTCTCCAAACTTGTTGCTTATAATAGAGTCACTATTTGTGAGCTGAGACACGAGTTCAAGGACCCTAAAAGACTCCCAAACTCCCTGAAAACTCAGATTGCATAAAACCTCCATTTTTGTGTCATTTTTGACTTTGAACTTCAATGTTCAAAACCACTCGTGCATTTCTTGGCCTTTTAGTTTCAAAAGCTTCCTCATATCAAAAACAAACCATCCCTATCCCTGTTTGCAGACTGTAATATCATCTTCATCAACTTCTATAGCCAAAACAAAGCATTGCAGTTGGACTTCTCCAGGCCATTTCAGCCATTCTCAACTCAAGTTAAGCATTGCATTAGCTTCCTAGAGGTCCAAGGAAGCTAACCTGATAATCACCACTACCTGAAACAAGCTCAAATCCATTTCACGATTTCCATTTTTGAGATATTTTTCTTGAACTTCTATATTCATATTTAGGCATTATTAGGCATGCATTTATGAAGATAAAGTGTAGATACCATTGCCACGAAGTTGTACATATCCATAGTTTGCATTTATATGGCCTGAGCTTAGAGAATTTTAGAGTTGAAGTTTTCTGAAATTTTTAGGTTTTGAATTTGGACCAGAAAAATTCTCATTCATCTTTGACTGTTAACTTAAGTTATTTACATGTTTGGATTCGTGGGAAGAAATGCCACAACTTTCATGTTTGAACTTTTCATTTTTATTGAGAGATGAAGAAGATACATATCCTTTGGCTGGAGGTTGAAGATGAAGTTTAATCAGGGTGCGTTTTGTATTATATATTTATTGTTTCAGTTATATTAACGGATGTACAACTACCCTAGTGGTAAGGCAGCGCGCTGGTAACCTCAAGGTCACTGGTTCAAGACCCAGCGCTGCCTTTTTCTTTTTCTTTTCATATTACACATTTTTTTGTTTGTTTGCAGCTTTGGGTTTCCCTTTTGCTGGGCCTATTCTTTTTTGCTTATTTTACTCCCTGTTTCATTTTCTAACTCCCCTGACTTTTCTTTATATTTTTATTTTTATTTTATTTTTATTTAGTATTATTATTATTATTATTATTATTATTATTATTATTATTATTATTAATATTATTATTATTATTATTATTATTATTATTATTTTCATAAATCATAAAAAACCCAAATTTATTTTTATTTATTATTTATAATTATGTATTTTATTTTCTTTCCACAAAACAAAAAGACTAAAAAAACATTTTCTTAAAATAAATAAATTTCTTTTCTTTTTCTTAAATAATTAATTTTTAGACTTAGGTTAATTTAATATATTATTTTATTTTCTTAGTTAAAATTAATTTAGAACTTAGGTTATTTTGATTAATTAATCCTCATTTTATTCTCATTAATTTAAAATCTTTTCATAAAAAACCCTAAAAATACTTTTTTAACTTAATTTCTTTCTTATTTAGTTTAAATTTAATTTTGTTTATTTTTAACTAATCATTTTCTTAATTAGGTCAAGATCTAACCCTTTCATAAAAAACCAAATAAAAAATCATTTCTTTTTCCATTTACATTCTTGCATTGTTTTCTTTTCAATTTTGTACAATATTAAATATGGTTGTAATAGATAATTAGGTTTAATTTTCTTGCAATCCCCATTTGTAAATTTGTACACCCCCTCCCCTAATGATGTACTAGCATAGTAATTTTACTTTTCGCAATTTATCGCTTTATATAAATGCTAGTAATTAGGGTTTGTATGGAAAGACTAAAACCAATCAATTAGCAAACCCTAATCAAAGACAAATCAAGCATGAAAAATCAATACACTTGCACACAAGCACCCCTAGGATAAATCCACTTGGTTGCCTTACAAGAATGGCCATATCACGCATGTGAGGTATCTTAGCAAAGACAAGCAAAATACAAGATCATAGTCCCTCGATGACGCTATCAAAAGTTGCCTTTGAAAATGATCTTAGTCCCTAAAGAAAGATGCTAAGATACCTTGCAACATTTCTAATCATGGCTATCTGATGACCCATGCCCATCCCACTTACATCCAAATATAAGGTTACTTACCAAACCAATGGTAAGATAACAATGTCAAAGGAAAGAGGAAATAAACATGAAAGACTTTTGAGTAGGTAGATTGTTCCTAGTTGCTTGCTCAATTTCAAATCAGACACTCTTGCTTATTTTCAAAACAAACACCAACACTTTCAAAAACCTCTTTCAAACTTGAAATTTTTTTCAAAAGATCAACACTTTGTATACATTCTTATGAACGAGAGTTATTATAAAGTTTGCCTAAACGATGGCGCCTTTTCAAAATACTTTCAAAAACCACACAAAAGCACATTTTCAAACAAAAGCAAGTGATCTAGGAAGTAACTAAGAGCCCATGGAAAACCATGGATGAAAAGAGTGTTAATACCTTCCCTTTTCATAATCTACCCCTCGAACTCAAGAAACAATCTCAAAGGTCTTTCATGTTCTTTTCAGCCTTTCCTTATTAGATAAAAGGAAAGTTGGTGGCGACTCTTGCTAACTGCAACATTTGTGATAAAACGCAAAACACCCAAGTCAGTTCTCCCACCATATCACAGAACTAGAGGGGCGGACCAACTTAAGGTACCGAGCTGAAAACCTCAGCCCAGCCCAGCCCACCAAAAATGGTGGGTCAAACGGGCTGGCACGATAGGCTCGACCCATTTTGCCACCTCTAATACGCATGCAAAGCAAAATGGAGCATCCCATACCAATCCTTATAGGTAACAACCATCTTCTGGATGATCTTCTTAATGTTTTTATTAGCAGCTTCAACTACCCTATTCCTTTTAGGCCTATAAAGAGACAAATTGTAATGGACAATCTTAAATTATTCACAAAGTTCTGTCACCATTTTGTTATTCAAATTTGAGCCGTTGTCGGCGATAATCCTGCTTGGTGTCGTACCCCAAATTTTCCCTACCTCGATAATTTTATTTTCAAGATTAAAAATGAAGAGAAATGTGTAATTAAGGACGATACAACAATATCTGATGGTCCATTCTTAAATTTAAGTCGACTATAGGGTGTATTTTAATTCAGGAGAGTGGGGCTTTCTAAATCAGAAATACTCATATATTCGTAGACCCATTCACGAAGCATGTTTGCCAATGGCCCATGCAATTCGAAAATGGAAAATTATTTCAAATAAGTATTAAAATTAATTGTAAAACCCATTTAGGGATCGTTATTGTTAGTAAAAATGGGATGCGACTTCAAATTAAAAAGCCCATTAGAAATCATTAGGCCCATTTTTTTGGGATCAAATAGCAAGGAGAGAGCGAGTATACTATCAATCTATAACCCCGTTATCAATTTTAGCCAATTGTGATTTTTTATTACTATTTTAGATAAAAAAACATTTAAACTCCTTGCTATTATTATTTTATTAAAATATATGTATCTCTTTATTAAGAAAAAACACGTTATAATCATTAATTATTATAATTCATTTAGTAAAAATTGTTGTCTAGAAGAGAATCTGATTGGATAATTTTTTAGAAAGGCTTAAGCCCAATTAACATTTTATTAAAGTCCAATGGCCTTGCTTTAAGGTATTGTTGCTGGACCAAAGAAATTTTTAATGCAAAAGCCCAATAATTAATCAGAGCTAGGCCCAGATGTTAAAAATGGATACTGTTCCAATTACCCCTAAATTCACGCACATTTTTGCACTAACAACTCACTGTAGAAATCAATTAAAAAACTGAATCAAATCTATTAACACCCAAATCAAATATCCAGAATCCAATTCATATTACAAGAATAAAAAACAAATCGAAAATCAGTACAATCAAATCCAAAATATGAAGTAGTGAAAAACACAAGAAGGGGGGGTTGAATTGTAAGACTGAAAATTAATGCAATGAACAAGATATTTTTATCCTGGTTCGTTTGATCTCAAACTACTCCAGTCCACCCGTCAAGGTGATTTCTCCTCTCTCCAACGAGGTCTTAATCCACTATATTCAACTGAATATTACAGACTGCTTTAACAACTGCTAAAGCCTTCTTGATGCAAACCACAACCCAGTTTGTCAAGGAAACACTTTCTTACAAAGAAGATAAATCTAAGTGTGTGAATGTTTTCTACAAAACTGTATCACAACTGTGATGTATACACAACTTAAAGCTTATAAACTAGATTGCTAAATAATGATTGAATATGAGAATGTGTAGTGTTTAGCAAAACTGAGAGAAAGAAGATTTTGATCAGCTTTTATGCGTGTAAAGATTTGGAGAGCATTAGCCAATTCAATCTTCAAAGTCTTGTTTATATAGCACTGAGATGTTGAACGTTGGAGCAATATTCTTGATTCAATGCTATTAACAAACTTTCCTTATCGAGCAGATCTTGTCTGGAATGAGGCCGTTGGTATTAATTTACTTTCAATGCACAGTACCGTTGCTTACTTAATGCAAGTTCTGGCTTGGCTCATTCTGACTCTGCTTAGCTGCTGTTGAACTGTTGTGTTTCTTTATCAGAGTGTTGAGCGCAGTTCTGTTCATCAGGCTTCAGCATATACGTGAGTTGATCATCTGATTCTGATATTTTGATATTCTGATATGGCAACTTCTGATGCTGATGTCAGAAACCAAATTTCTGATGCTGATTAGGTGTGATCTTGCTTATACCAATCAGAGTATCTGCAAATCAGAACGTAATAATTTAGGAAGCAGATAGTTCATACATGAATCATATAAATAATATATCTTTTCACTTTGTTATCATCAAAACTTAAACATAGGGTAGTAGATTCAAACTTTGTTCTAACAAAATATACTCAGTCGAATCCGGGAATTATAAAATATATACTAAAATATGGAATTTACAGTAAACGTAATCAATTACAAATCCCTAATTTTTCTACAATCCCTAATTCATTGTAATCTCTAACAAAACCCTAAAATTAGCCTATAAATAACTAAACTAAATTACGAGTAAAGGGGAGGAGATACAGAAAAGGGGGCTACGATACGAAGAAGGCCTTGATTACAGAAGAAAATTTGACAGAAGAATTGAGGAGATTACTGGGAAAATTCGCGAAGAACAAACCGATCACTGTTGAAGATTGAACGCAATTAGGGTTTCAATATCTGAAACCTAATTTCTTGGTCGTTTCTCCACCTCTTCCACTGTCATCTTCGCCCGCCACTGGAATCTGTGAAATCAAAGAAGAGGAAGGATTAGCAAGAATCAGACAAAAAGAACAGAGGATGATATCGCGAGAAGGGTAAAATAACTTAGCGTTTTTTGTGTTGTCGTTGCATTGGGGGTTGTTGGGTTTTAGTTTACAGTGAGATAGGATTAAGGGTTGATAGCGCCGCCGCGGTAACGGTTAAGGGTTGGAGAACATGATCGTTTGTGTGGATACGGGAGAGAGAGAGGAGATTAGAATCTGTAAAGACAAAAATGAACTAAAAAAATGTAAAAAACAGTGTTTATATTCTGTAGAAATCCCACACACGTGCATACATAATAGTATCATGCTCCCTCAATTCTATATCGTGCGATTTCCATCAGACGGCCATAGGCCAAGTCTCCATGATAACTAATGTACTCCCTCACCCACACAATCAGGCAGACTCCTTTCCCAAAAGTAGTGGGCTTAAACCTAATGCTTAATGCACCCCTATTCGCCTTAATTTCAAAACACCAAAGCAAATTGCACCCCCCTGCCAGCCTGCGTATTGGGCCTAATTCAAATTATTTTCAGCAATCCCTGTTTTACTTAGAAACTTAAAACAACACCCCCTGGTAATCATTTATTTTATGCATTTTTTTATAATAATTATATTTTAATTATGTTTTCTTATTATTGTTATTAGTATATTTTTATAATAATAATAATAATTATTATTATTAATTTTCATATTATTATTATAATATTATTATTTATTATATGTAAATATTATCATGTAAATAAATTATTTTTATTTAAAGTTCTTGAATATTATTTTCGTATATATTGCATTAAAAAATTTTAATCATGCATTAATCAAGAATTTTTGTAATTAACACAGTTAAAAAAACACTCAACAAATATCAAACTATTTTTTGCAATCAACTAAGCTAATCAACTGTTTTTGCAAAAGGGTTTCAAATAGATTTTGACTAACTGCGCATTTAGACAAAATATCCGCAATCACTACTCCCAGCCAAAATGTGAGGTGAATCATAGTACGTTTGCAACCCCTAAAAAACACGAACCCCATACGAACTACGAATTGGGACTCTGATTCCTCATAAGAGGATACGTAGGCATACGATCAAAAATCGTGGCGAGTTCCCCATATAAATATAAATCCTCTTTCCCCAACTCAAACCTAAAACCTAGTATCCTTGTGAACAAGGTAGATGAAAGGTTCCTAACACCTTCCTTTCGTCTAAAGAAGTCCGAAACCTGGAATCTCTGGCTGCAAATTAGGGTTCTGTTAGATTCCCTTCCCTAGGATAAAAACTAATAGTGGCGGCTCTGATTTAAAAACCAGTCGCAACAGCTGGCAACTTTTATGGGGAGTTCATCTTTAGGTTTTAGGGTTTCTGGCTTTGGGGTTTTTATTGCTTTATTTATTTCTTTCTTTCATTTATTCATTGCATTTATTTAATTATTGTCTATTATTTATCATCATATATATTGCGTGGCGGGATTTTTCAATTCTCAAAATATTTTCAATAACCCTTAGAAAGAAGGTTCGTCTATTAGCTTATGGGGTACATCATCCCTGCGAGTTTATGTGACGACTTCGCCTAGAGTCGGTGAACTTCTGAAAAAGGAATAATTATCGAGAGATATCCTCTTGATGAGTAGGACTTTGGAAGGTCACCTATGACTCTTTGTAACGACCTTAACCTAAAATCTCATGACGAGACCTTTCACGACTTTGAGATGGAAGTCTCGGTCCGTAAAGAGGCTCCACCTAAGGGAGGCCCTTGTGCTTTTTCCCTCTGGTGTTATTCATGATACCCGTAAGGAAACCACCTTCTGGTAGGGTAGATCAACCATAGGTCAAAATTAAGGAACCTACCTTCTAAGGATACTTATCACAAAAATCTCGTCACTCAACCCTACACCTATGCATTCATGCATTTCATATATTCGTCCTACATATTATATATTCGTCACCCGCTTCTTTTTATTTGTCTTATTCACAGGGGGTACAAAAAATAATGATAAAATCAAGATATCGGTGACTGTCTTTAAAAATGAATACCGAAGGAAACAACTTGTCCACGTCAATGCGCCAAACATGTCTAAAATCAAAGCCACAAAAGAAATAATATACTGAAGAATTTGTCAAGCTTTGTCCAGAAATGGGGGATGATTTCAAGAGCAGGCGTCCGCAAGCGCACCAAGAAGACTTATTTACCTTGGTTCAATTTCGTGCAAACAAGTTTTGGTTTAAGATTTTAATATTTTCCAATATCTGAATTATGTTACCTTCAATAAAGGCATTTTGTTTCCACATCTCGTTTGTGTAACTATTTTTAAGCTGGTCACCGAATAAAAATAAGCAAAAGACAAGCATGTACCCAAATAAATAAGACATTTAAAACAAGAAACCATTTCATGTTCATACACATCCGTTCGTGCGCATGCATTCACGAACACCTACATATCATATCAAAACTCATTTTAAGAAAAACAATCTCGTCGGTTAAACCATTGGTAGAAGAAGATCTCCACCTCTTTGGCCTCCATATCAAACAAGGGCCTATCAACAAAGAATCCTGGAACAGATCGAGGAAAACCAGGCTGCATTCAAGGAAGATCTAGACCAAGTCAAAGCTGATGTGAGTTCGATGAAAGGAGATCTGAGTCAAGTTCTCCTAGCCCTAAAGAACTTCATTGACAAACAAGACCAGATTCCCAGGGTAGCTTTCAAAAAAGTAACTCAAACGATTGGTGCATCAAGCGATAGCCGACTAAGAAAAGAGCTAGAAGCAGGACCCCACAATCCAAAAAGGACTGCTTTAAGCTTCCCCAAAGGAAAAGATGGAGACATTAATGTTGTAGCGTCACAACCAATGGTACCACAACCGTTAATGATCCCACAAGGACAGCAATAAGGCATAATGCCGCAAAGAAATTTTGATCCACTTCCATTGCCACCCAGTCAGTTATTACAACACCTAGTCAAGGAACCCTTGGTGGAACTCAAGCCTCTGTCTCCCCCATTTGGGCCGGTCCCGCGAAAGTACAATGCCAACGCCAGATGTGAGTATCATGCTAACTCTCAGGGGCACACCATAGAGAAATGTTGGGCATTCAAACATAAAGTCCAAGATTTGCTAGAATCTCAAGACATCACTTTCGAGAATCCCAACATCAAATTAAACCCTATGCGTCTACACGGTGGGCTAAAAAAAATGCAATCGAAGTAGTCACTGACTATGGGGAAAGCAGACGGGCAAAAACTCCCGATAAGCCTATTAAAAGAATATTTTTTGGGATGTGGATTCCTGCTAGAACATTATGAAGCTTTCGAGAGAACGCTACAAAAGCTAGTGGACTAGGGGATAGTCCAAATCGGACCATACCCTGAAGTAAAATATGTAGCTACCCTGAAGGGTAAATCATGGTTTCCTCCAACCCAAGAGACCTTCGTCCATAAGGGAATAGAGCATGGAAGACATGTGGCAATGATATCCAACAAAGTCAACACCAAAAATTCAACTGATTACACCCGAGAATGTGCCCCGAGAGCAAAACTCAAAAGATGGACTTCCATGGAGATTCCCGAGATCATTTTCTTCCCTAAGTAATTTTTCTTTGTTTTAAAAAGAACCTATGTCAAGCCCGAGGCATAGGGGTTGCTTGTAAGGGTTCCCTCGTTTTGTTTCGGATAATATTTGCAATTAATAAAAGTTATATTTTGTTTTCGATTAAGATCCTTGTCTTTCCTTTGCATTTATCTCTTAAATTTAAAAAATTGAAAGAATTTCTCTACATATGCCTTTTCAAAAGTTCATATACTGAAATCTGCACCAAAACATGATAACGGTGCAAATCCATGCCCAAAACCACTGATAATGGTACTGCTGCGATCCGATATAATTTTGATGCTCCTATCAACCAAGATAAAGAGGAAGATGATGAAAATCTTGAACTCTCTGAGGAGATGGAAAGGAAAGCAGAACGAAAGGCTACATACAACCATATCAAGAGGCTATTAAGACTATTAATCCGGGCACATGGGAAGATCCAAAAGAAATCAAGCTAAGGGGAGATGTTAAAGTAGAGCGTCAAAGAAAAACTGATCAAATTATTGGACATATCTGCTTGGTCCTTGTTGTACCCCAAACTTTGCCCTCCCATTTCTCATGGATTTCTCATCACAAAGCCCTTGGAGATCAAGGTCTAGTTAGGGTTTCATCTGCTCAAGACTTCTCCTTGCACTGTTGACCCAAATTAGGGTTTGTGTTTGCACAAAGATGTTTTGACCTAAAATGCCTAAGATGACTTTAATGCTTCATATTGGACTCCCAAGTTTATCCATACCAAGTTTCAAGCCTTGATTCCAAGTTTTGCCCAGTCAATTGGACATTTGACCTAGAAATCAGCTGTATTGGGGAAAAAGTCAACTGTGGCCAATTGACAGTCAAACCTCATGAAAATTGACCCCATCAACATTATAAACTCCTATGAACCATTTGATCAAGTTTGGACCACAATTTCACAAGAAATTTGATCAAATCACCAAAAGGGCAAAATGGTCATTTTTAGGGTTTTGACTGTACAAAGGCAATTTTTGACTGTTTGACCTAGCCAATGGCAAACCAAGCTCACATATGGACTCAAGGACCCCATGGAATTATCTTGACATGCTCAACAAACTCAAAAGATCCCAAGTACACAAAATTGACAGTTGAATTTCCCAGTCAATTGATCAATTTTGACTGTACACTGAAAAGTCAAACTTTGACTTTTTGGTCAAAATCAAGAGTCAAGATTCATTTTTCATCCAAACATGCCAAATCATGAAACTTGTTCATCAAGAAATCACAAAATGCAAATTAGGGTTAGAAATTAGAATTTTTCATAACTTAGAATTTTTCTAAGTTATGAAAAACCCTAATTTTTTCCCAACTTTGCCCCACTTTCTCACCAAGATCCATTTGGATTCAAACAAAAGTCAAAACATGAAAGTTGTAGCTTGTTGCATAATCTACAACTTTGATTCACAAAGTTTTCCCATTTGAGGCTTGTATCTCAAGTTACAAATTTTTGAATAAGGGCACTAAACCATTCTTAACTTAGTGAAATTTTAACCTATTTTGACAAGGTTTTCTACCCAACTTCAAGGCTATTTTCCATACACTTCCACTTGGAATTTTAATTTGCATTTCAAAGATGGATTGTAGTACACGTTCCAAGCTTTCCAAAATGTCCAAGAACTTCTCAAACAACCTCATAACTTGAGAGAATCGAATTTCACAATATGGGAAAAACTCACTTTTGAATTGATCATGAACATGTTCATAACTTAGGCCATTTTCAAGTCAGCATAGTTTGTGCTAAATTACAGGTCCTAAAACCCTTTGACACTCAATAATTCAATGCAAAACCTTTGTGCCAAGACCATGTTTTGTGTGTTCAAGCATTGCCTAGAGGATTAATCCCAAAATAGATAAAGCATTTCTTCCATTTTTGCAAAAGGTAGCTTTATGTCCAATTGAAAATCCAAGCAGTACAAATGAGATCTAATTGGCACAAGATTATGAGCAAAACACTCTGATCAAGGAGAGATTATGCATCTCATTAGGGGGCCTCTACTGACCTAGAACACAACTTGGGCATTTGTTGCTTAAAGTGTAAGTAACTTGGCATATTGTAACATAACTCTCATATCAGCTTACAAACACTTAAGCAAACTTGTAAAACACATCCAGGACATCATAACCAAGCTAGTACACGACCCTAACATCTCTCATACACTCCCAATCTCAGAATCACCTTCAAACTGCAAAAACAGGGTCAGGCCTGCAGTTTGGGTGCCATCTTCCATTTCCCTCAAGCTCTCTTGCCCAAACCAGTTCACACACATTCCCTAGCATCTATACAAGCTAACCATGACTTGAAACACGACCTGTAACTCCTCTAACAAGTTCCACCATTTTCATTTTTCCATTTTGCAGTTGAAGTTCTACAACTCAGTTCAAGGTGTCTAAAGGCAAAGTAAATATTGGAACAGCATCACCACACCTCAAGGAAGCTATACCAACCATTATCTTGCACTGAAAGCTCCCCCATTGCCAGATAGAACTTCAACTGAACAGGTATTTTGGTGAACTTCTATCTCTCTTATTAGGCATCATTAGCTCTAAGTTTGTGAATAAGCAATGTTCTACTCATGCCACTGAACCTGTACATACTTTCACTTTTCATTTCTTTTGCCTGAGCTGTGAGAATTTAAGGTTTGAAAATGGCAGAAAATCTAGGTTAGGATTTGGGGGAGAAGAAGTTCTCCCTCATCTTAGAGAGTTAAATCAAGTTCTGCATATGGTTGGATTCGTCTCTTGATGCTGAACATTTTTTATGTTATGAGTTTTCATTAATAAGCCAGGAATCAGGATGTGTGGATGGAAGAACAGGGCGCGCGTTTTTTTTGAATAACATGGTTCAGAGGATGAAGAAGGTGCCTCATGGGCTGGGCCAGCTTTTGTTTTGCTTCTTACACCATGCTTTTTGGTTCACCCCCCCCCCCCCCCCCCCTGAGCCCATTTGCTTTATTTTTAATGCTTTTGACTTTTTCTTTTTTTAGTTGACTCATTTATTTTTTCTCAGCATATTAAAAATATAAAAATATTTTTTCTCATCATTTTTTAATTTTATTAGGTATTTATTTGATTTTTTCTTTTAGTTTGTACATAAATAAATAAATATATACTTTTTTGTTTAAAATACTAAAATAGTACAAATATATTTTTTATACACTTTTATCTTATTTTTACCTCCTGAAAATATTTTATAGAAAAAATACTTTTTTTATTAAATATTAAATATTATTAATTAATATATATAATACATATTTTGTAGATAATATAAATAAATATGTATATATTAATACACTTAGGATAAAATACCAAAAAATGTATATATTTTTATTTTTATTAATAGTTAATACTAAAAAATACTTTTTTACAAATATACTTCATTTTTATTTTATTTTTTGTACATAAGTAGTAAATATTATATATATTAAATAATTAATCCCCTTTTGATTAAAATTAGGGTTTTGCCCTAAATATGAGAATACTCCAAGAATAATACCTTTTTTTTATCTCTTTTTATTTTTACATAAATAATACTTTTTTTTTCATACACATAAAATTTCTTTTTACATTTTGCATATTTATTTCATTTCCATTTAATTATGCAATTATTTGTATTGTAAATATTCAAAGAAAATGATGTAATAGCTAGGTTTAATTTCTTGTCTAAATATACCCCATTTGAAACATTGTACCCCCCTCCCCATATTATTGTGTTGTAATAGTGTAGGAATTTAAATTTCACATTTTAATGCTTTCTAAACATACCATGCTAGAATTAGGGTTTGTATGCGAATAAAACGAACAAAATAGTTTGACCTAATTTCAAGATAAATAAGTATGAAAATGGACAACACACTTCACACTTGCACCCCTAGGGTATTCCACTTTGTTGCCTTCAAATAATTGGGCCATATTGTATGTTAGGTTTCTTTGGGTAAAACAAACAAATCAAATGATCATAAGTCCCTCAAAATGTTGCCTAAACAAATGATCAAGTCCCTTTCAAAGAAAAATTGCCCAAAGACATTTAACACTATTGCAATTATGGTCTAAACGATGACCCGCGCCTGTCCCTTTCACCTCCTAATACAAGATTGTCCACCAAATGCAATGGTGGAACAAAATTGTCAAAAGGTTTAAAACATAACAAATCTTTGAGAAAACTTTAGGGTAGATAACTCTTAAGTACTTGTCAATTTGCAAAGAAAACACTTGCCTAATTTCAAACCCCACTTCACAAACACTTTCAAAAACCTTGAAACATATTTTTAAAAGACAAAACACCTTTTGTAAAACATTCGAGTAAAGAATTGTTACAAGGGTAGCCTATACAAGGCATCTTTTCAAAACATTTTCAAAACCACACACCAAGCACCATTTCAAACAATTGAAAACCAAGGCCAGTTGATCTAAGCAAAGTACCTAAGAGCCCATGGATAACCATGGATAGAAAGGGTGCTAATACCTTCCCTTTCTATAATCTACTCCCCGAACCCAAGAAAAATCTCAAAGGTTTTTGCTATGCTTTTTAAACCTTTCCTTAGGATAAAATAAAAAGTCGGTGGCGACTCTTGCTCAACCGAAACATTTGCGAAAATAAACGCAAAACCCTAGTCAGTTCTCCCACCGTATCACAGAACTGGCGACTTTGCTGGGGATATTTTAAAAGTGGAGTAACCTTAAGGCTTAGATCACCCTCTTGCATGACAAATTGTTTGAATTGATTGGTTTATATCTTGGCTCTATTGTTAGGATTTACAATCCTACACCCGGATTTTGGGAAACATTCATAGATAGCAATACATTGTGGAAACTGTGCGGGGTATACCGACACGGTCGAAGCAATAACTATATTAGTGCGACATATTTGTGAGTACCGGTAACCCTTGAGTTCAGTCAAGGAGAGTACGGGGCCGCTGAGTGATGTCACTAAGCACTAATGACCTAGAACCTTACTTGACCATCTTGGCCTTTTATTAGGGGTAGTGAGATGATCGGCTTTGGTGCAGTCCGAAGTTGGTAGATACTCGATACTACACTCATTGAGGGTTGTTTTCTTGGAATATTTTGGTCGCTAGTTAAGTGGCTAAACCAAAACAATGAACATTGAAAATAATCCAATGATATTGAGCTCCTTAGAACCCGGTTACTATTTATAGGACAGGTTTTTAAGCCAACTACACTCAAGAGGGTACTTACCTATGAAACCCCATGCAAGCCTAAAACCAGGGTTTGGTGTGATTTGCTTGTACATATGTTTTGTGCATACATCATAAACATCATAAACATCATAAAATATCATATGCATTCACTAACCATTTCAAGGGTTTGGATCTTCATCTTTGTTCCTGTTTTGTAGGTCATGGAAATTCCTCGCAGAAACACCATCCAAGTCAACCTTGTGAAAATCTCTCCTCAACTCAAGGAGCTCACCTCAAGAATTCCGGAAAATTCATCCTTCAGTGAAAGACATGGTAGACTGCTCAGCCTAGTCAACACCAATATTGAAGAAGACATGATGAAAGTGCTATTCCAGTTCTTTGACCCTCTTCACCACTGTTTCACTTTCCCTGATTATCAGTTGGTACCCACTTTGGAGGAGTTTTCTCAACTCCTGAGAATTCCTATCCTTAATCAACTACCCTTCAACGGTACGGAAAAGGAACCAAAGCCGGAAGATGTTGCTCGAGCATTACATCTACAACCATCCGACATCAAGGGGCATTGGGAAACCAGAAGCGGCGTCAAAGGATTCTTAGCAAAATTCTTGTTTGAGAAGGCACAAGAATGTTGGAATTCATTGGACCTACAAGCTTTCGAAGAGATTGTGGCACTCCTTATCTATGGGTTGGTCTTGTTCCCAAATCCTGACCAATTGGTAGATGTCAACGCCGTCAAAATCTTCTTGTCCAGAAATCCAATACCAACATTGCTTGGGGACATCCTTCACTCATTTTACACACGAACAATGAGAAAGAGGGGTGTTCTCATGTGCTGTACTCCTCTCCTAGCAAGGTGGTTTATTTCGCACCTTCCACAATCCGTCTTTAAGAATGACCAAGGTTCAAGGTGGTACCAACGGTTGATGACTCTTACTCATTCTGATGTGCATTGGTGTTCTCGGTCCAGAGAAAATGTCATCATCGTCGATCGTTGCGGAGAATTTCCTAATGTTCCTTTACTTGGAATTAGGGGAGGCATCACCTACAACCCTTGCCTAGCTTTGAGGCAATTTGGATATGCACGGAGGGATGGCCCTCATGACATGTTAATTCATAACCTAGTTTTTGACTTCGACAACGATGCGCAAGGACTTCGCCAAAGATTCATCAGGGCTTGGGGAAAACTCAACAAGGTTGATAGCAAGACTCTGGGACACAAGAACTCCATCCCTCTTGAGCCCTATCTCAAGTGGGTACGAGCCCGAGCCCAAAGTCTAATGATGCCTTATCCTCATGTACTCCCAATGATTAAATAGCCCGTCAATGAAGGAGAGGTCCCCTACACCATCCTACATCCAGACATGCCTACATCGTGGGAGGAAATGCAGAAAAGTTGGATTCAGCTCAAGGAGGAACGAAATACTTTTGAAGCTAGCTTCTACGCCAGTGAAAAGAAGGTTCTAGAGCTTACCCGCCGACTCCACGAGCAAGAGGCCCTCAACACCTACATCGCACCAAAGAGGATGCGCAATGTCTTTCTGCCTTAAGAAGTTTATTTTGTAATATTTGGCCCATGGGGCATTTATGTACTAACAAATTTCTTCTTATTAATATGACGTGCGTTCTTCTTTGTCTGAAACAATTTTGAATGTTCTAAATCCTTGAATGCATTGCATACATAAGCATATCATTCATCATGTGCATAAGCAGGTCTCACTCCAGGTTTCCTTATCTATCTGCTGTTTATTTCAGTAGGATGGATCTCGAGCAAACAGTCAAAGACCTACAAGCTCAGAATGCACAGTTCCAGCAACTCCTGATGACCTTGGCTAAGGGTCAGGAGGATATCAAGACTCAATTAGGGAATAAGGACCCAGTGAAAAAGAAGAAAAAGAGGATTGGGGTGGCTACTTTGGGGAGAAGATTTGACGGAGAAGCTCGGAGAGTGCTTGAATTTCCTCCTACTTCTGATGAAGGGACTAGTAAAAGAGATAGAGTTGCGGTGCCTTCCGAGTCTGATGCGGAGGAAGAAGAGGTTGAAGAGGATGAAGATTATTCTGACCAGCAATACCCTCCAGTTGATGATAAGTACAAGGGTTTAGAAGACAGATTGGCCGCCATGGAACTACAAAGAGTACCGGGTTTGGATTTTGAAGACTTGGGCTTGGTTGCCGGGATTGTGATTCCCCCAAAATTCAAAGTGCCAGTGTTTGTGAGGTATGATGGGCTGTCCTGCCCCAAAATGCATCTCAGGTCCTACGTGAGAAAGATTCAACCCTATACGGCAGATAAAAATCTCTGGATTCATTTCTTTCAAGACAGCCTTTCGGGAGCTCAGTTGGAGTGGTTTTATCAGCTAGAAGGAACCAGTGTCAGAAATTGGGAAGATTTGGCCACCGCTTTCTACAAACAATACCAGTATAATTTTGATCTTGCTCCTACTCGTACCCAACTTCAGGGTATGTCATTAGGAACAAGCGAAGGATTCAAAGAATATGTACAAAAATGGAGGGATTTGGCTGGCAGGGTGCAGCCTCCTTTAACCGACCGTGAACTCGTTGATATGTTTCTTGGGACCCTATCTGGGCCATTTTTCAACCATCTAATTGGTAACTCTTCCGCGGGGGTTTACCGATTTGATCTTAACAGGCGAAAGAATAGAAGCTGGCATCAAGTCAAGAAAGATTCAGAAGGGTGTTGCCGCAAGTGTTGAGAAGAAACCTTTTAAGAAGGAAACAACTGTGGTATATTCTCAGAGAAGAGTAGGGAAGACGGAGCGTCGGCCAACTGTGGGGGCCGTAATGATTCAAAACACTCCAAGCGAGAAGCCTTGCTATAACCAGTCCAGACCAAATCAACAACGAGTGGAACGACCACAACGGCAGTTCACCCGTATTAATATGACTCCAGCGCAAGTGCTTCCCCATCTGTTGAAGTTGAATCTTGCCACCATCAAGGAGGCACCAAAGAATGTGAATACGTCCTCTCCGCATTATCATGCCAATGCTAAATGCGCCTACCATTCAGACAGTGTTGGACACGACACCAATGATTGTTGGGCACTCAAGCACAAAATCCAAGACCTGATAGAGGCTAAGGAGGTAGAGTTTGGCGCTCCAGAGAAGCCTAATGTGATATCTGCACCCATGCCGAAGCACGGCCGAAATGTCAATGCCATTGAAGAAGATTTGTATGTTGCTGATGTCAGTGATCTGACTACTCCATTGCTAACCATTAAGTTGAATTTGTTAAGGGTCGGGATCTTCCCGGGATGTAAGAAAGACTGCTATTGTTGTTACTCTCTGCCGTTCAATTGTCCGTTACTGAAGAAAGGCATCCAAGGCCTTATGGATAGTCGACAAATTTTGTTTGAAAAAGTTTCTGCTGTTCCAGTTCATACTGAAGATGTCTCAATCATAACCATTCACGCCAATCTTTCCAAGGCCGTCAAAAAGCCTGTTAAGATTACACCAGCTACGAAATATGTCCCTTTGAAGATAACAATGCCAGGGCCTGTTCCCTATGTTTCTGAGAAGTCGATACCTTGGAACTATGGCGGTGACGTCTACTACCATGGTATCAAGCAAATCGAAATAATTGAAGAAAGTTTGGATGATGAAGAAGCCAGCATTAGTAACATTGCGGGCACTAGCAAAATCACCAGGAGCGGGAGAATATTTTCTCCAGAGATTGCCCCTCCAAGAGCAGTCTCTGGACCCTCATCAGCTGACAAGGTCGACCCTGCACCAATAAAACTTTCTGCTAGAACTCCTTTGATTGAAGAGGTTGTTGTTCCTAGTACTGTCTCTCCTACCGCTGCTGACAAAGGAAAGGGAATCCAAGATGAGCCCGTCGGGACGAAGGCTCAACCCTTGGTTATCCCGGAAACCTCCAAGAAGGAAATGGATGAGATTTTGAGGATAATAAAAAGAAGTGATTACGATGTAGTAGAGCAGCTGGGGCAAACCCCCTCCAAGATTTCCATGCTGGCACTACTACTTTGCTCGGAAGCGCACGCTAAAGCTTTGATAAAATTCCTGAAGGCAGCCCATGTGCCCCAGGAAACCTCTGCGGATCAATTTCAAAATTGCGTGGCTAGCCTGACTGCGGACAATGGATTAGGTTTTTCTGACGCCGACCTAACTCCTAAAGGAAGAAACCATAATGATGCTTTGCACATTTAAGTCGAGTGTCGCGGAACTACTCTCGCACACGTCTTGGTCGACACTGGTTCGTCGCTGAATGTTTTACCTAAGAAGGCCTTGGACCGACTAGATTGTGAAGGGTTGGAATTGAAGCCGAGCGATATTGTTGTCAGAGCTTTCGATGGTTCGAAGAGAATGGTCCATGGAGAGGTTGAAATTCCCATCAAGATAGGCACTGAGGTATTTAAATCCACTTTCTATGTGATGGACATCCGTCCGTCATACTCTTGCTTGCTGGGTAGGCCTTGGATACACTATGCTGGGGCAGTCACCTCCTCCTTACATCAGATGTTGAAGTATCCTGTCAAGGGAAAGATCATCACTGTCCATGGCGAAGAAGAGTACATGATTAGCCACTTAAATTCTTTCCGGTATGTGGAGGTTGAAGGAGAGTTCATTGAGACACCGTTTCAACATTTCGAAGAAGTCCTTCCTGAAATAGCAGTAGCAAAGTTGGCAGCTGAGACACCAAGGCAGGTGGCCAGGATGGCATCTCTGGAGGATGCAAGGGCCGCAATAAAAGAAGGGAAGAATTCAGCATGGGGACAGTTACCTGACATTCCACATAAGACAGACAAATTTGGATTAGGGTTCACAGCCGCTGGCCAAAGAGCTATGCGCCGTGCGAAGATTGAAAGGGCGCCAGTCAAGATTTCTCCCTACGGAATCAATGCTTTGGAGGATGAGGACAAAGAGAGCAACATTGAAGAGTGGATTTATCCAACTATCAAAGGAGGATTGAGCAACTGGGAGGCAAAAGACTTTGTCCCCATCACTTTTATTCATCAGTAATTTATCTGTTAAACATTTCCTATTTGGTCTGTAATATTTACTTTCAAACAATCCGTACACTATCTTTTCACCTCCTGCCTTGCCCGGGGCATGTAGGTCCACTTGTAAGGGTTTTGATTATTTCTCATATCCATATGCCATGTTTAATGATTCATTGGACGTTTTTCATGTGATAAACCGCTTGTGTTCATTTTCTTTCCTTTTGCATTTTTGTTTAAGGATGGCTATCCCTTACACACACCCACACTCACCAATGCAGGTACCCATCCACTCCGGATTCCATGGGTGACTATTCTGCTGTATCTTTCAATAACTCTGAAGATCTGGTCAATCTAGCCGAGTATGAAGATGACGAAGATTGTGAAGTACCCGGGGAACTAGCCAGACTTCTGCAACAAGAGGAAAGGGCCATCTTACCGCATGAAGAGTCACTGGAAACTGTCAACTTAGGGACCGAGGAAGACCGAAAGGAGGTGTAAGTGGGTACCAATCTGGAACCAAAAGTCAAGGAGCGCTTGGTACAGTTGTTGAGTGAGTATGTTGAAATCTTCGCTTGGTCCTATGAAGACATGCCAGGTTTAGACACAGACATCGTGGTTCACCGTCTCCCCACAAGAGAGGATTGTCCACCGATCAAGCAAAAAGTTCGCCGAATGAGGCCTGACATGTCTGAAAAGATCAAAGCAGAAGTAATGAAACAATTCGATGCTGGCTTTCTGGCTGTTACGTCCTATCCTCAATGGGTCGCTAACATTGTGCCAGTACCTAAGAAAGATGGCAAAGTCAGGATGTGTGTGGACTACCGGGATTTGAATAGGGCCAACCCTAAAGATGATTTCCCGCTACCTCATATTGACATCTTGATCGACAATACAGCTCAGCATAAAGTGTTTTCCTTCATGGATGGATTCTCGGGCTACAATCAAATCAAAATGGCTCCCGAGGATATGGAGAAAATGACTTTTGTCACACAGTGGGGCACTTTCTGTTATAAGGTGATGCCGTTCAGGTTGAAGAACGCAGGGGCAACTTATCAACGCGCCATGGTAGCTTTATTTCACGATATGATACATCATGAGATTGAAGTTTACGTAGACGATATGATAGCTCGGTCACAAACAGAGGAAGAGCACCTTGAACATCTGGAGAAGCTGTTTGCCAGGTTAAAAGAATACAAGCTCAGGCTGAATCCAAGTAAATGTACTTTTGGAGTTAGGTCTGGTAAACTCTTGGGATTCATTGTAAGCAACAAAGGCATTGAAGTCGATCCGACAAAAGTAAAAGCAATACAAGAGATGCCTGCTCCCCGTACTGAAAAGGAGGTTAGAGGATTCTTGGGGCGCTTAAACCATATTGCCAGATTCATCTCACATCTGACTTCTACCTGTGAGCCAATTTTCAAACTCTTGAAAAAAGATCAGGTAGTGGAGTGGAACGACGATTGTCAAGCTGCTTTTGATAGAATCAAGGAGTATTTGCTAGAACCTCCTATTCTAATGTCACCCGTCGAAGGAAGACCATTGATCATGTATTTGACCGTCTTGGATAACTCAATGGGGTGTGTTTTGGGCCAGCATGACGAGTCTGATCGAAAAGAGCATGCTATTTATTACCTTAGCAAAAATTTTACCGACTGTGAGACTCGCTACTCACTGCTCGAGAAAACTTGCTGCACTTTGGTATGGGCTGCTCGCCGACTAAGACAGTATATGTTGACTCATACTACCTTGTTGATTTCCAAAATGGATCCTATCAAGTATATCTTCGAAAAGCCCGCTTTATTTGGAAGGATAGCTAGATGGCAAATGATCTTAACTGAATATGACATCCAGTACACCACCCAAAAAGCTATAAAAGGGAGTGTACTAGCTGACCATCTGGCTCATCAGGCTATCGAAGATTATCAACCCATGAGATTTGATTTCCCGGACGAGGACATCATGAATTTGGACAATATTAAAGGTGACGGACCGTATGACGGACCCGAAAAGGGATCCCGATGGACCCTGTACTTTGATGGTGCTTCAAATGCACTTGGAAATGGTATCGGCGCAGTACTCATTTCTCTGGAAGGTTGTCACACACCTTTCACGGCCCGACTTTGCTTCAGCTGCACAAACAACATGGCTGAGTATGAAGCTTGCATCTTTGGTCTCAAGGCTGCTATAGACTTGGGGATCAAATCTTTGATCGTATTTGGGTATTCGGCTTTGGTTATCAGTCAGATCAAAGGAGAGTGGGATACCAAGCATCCTAATCTTATCCCATACAAAGAACATGTCTTGACATTGTTGCCTCATTTCGAGCAAATTACCTTCGAGCATTTCCCGCGAGAAGAGAATCAGCTAGCAGATGCTCTAGCCACAATGTCCTCCATGTTTAAACTCAACTGGGATAAAGAGGCTCCCCAAATCACCATCGAGCGAATGGATGAACCTGCACATTGTCACGAGATTAATACCGAAGAAATAGTGGAACAACCCTGGTTCCATGAAATCAAGAAGTATCTCGAGACCAGAGATTATCCTGAAGGAGCTTCCGTAAATGACAAGAAGTTCTTAAGGAAATTCGCTGCTAAGTTCTTCCTGAGCAACGACATCCTTTACAAACGAAGCCATGTATGTGTGTTACTCTGATGCGTAGATAAAGCTGAAGCAGAATTGATCATGACTGATATACACAGCGGCACATTTGGCACTCACTTGAGCGGGCATACAATGGCTAAGAAGATCCTGAGGGCAGGCTATTACTGGTCTACCATGGAAGCTGACTGCCATCAACATTCCCGTACTTGCCACAAGTGTCAAGTCTATGCTGACAAAGTTCATATCCCTTCGGTTCCTCTCAACGTCCTGACTGCTCCATGGCCCTTTGCAATGTGGGGCATTGATATGATTGGAGAGATCAAACCCACGGCTTCTAACGGACATCACTTCATCCTGGTTGCCATTGACTATTTCACCAAATGGGTCGAAGCAGCTTCCTTCGCCTCTGTACTAAAAATGTGGTTGCCCGCTTCATCAAGCAAAACCTTATATGTCGGTATGGTGTTCCAGACAGGATCATCACAGACAACGGTACAAATCTGAATAACACGATGATCACTGCATTGTGCGAACAGTTCAAGATTTATCATCACAATTCATCTCCCTATCGGCCAAAGATGAACGGTGTTGTTGAAGCTGCGAACAAAAACATTAAGAAGATCATTCAGAAAATGACAGTCACTTACAAAGACTGGCATGAGATGTTACCGTTTGCTCTACATGGATACCGCACGACGACACGTACTTCAACTGGGGCAACCCCATTTTCTTTGGTGTATGGCATGGAAGCTGTTTTGCCTATGGAAGTCCAGATCCCTTCTCTAAGGATTATGAAGGATGCAGGTTTGAACGAAGATGATTGGATGCAGACCCGACTTGATCAACTCAATCTGATCGACGAAAAGCGACTTGCTGCTATATGCCATGGTCACACGTATCAAAAGCGGATGATCAAGGCCTTCAATAAGAAAGTCAGACGTCAAGTGTATCAAGTCGGAGATCTCGTAATCAAGCGGATTATCTTGCCGCAAAGTGATCCCAGGGGCAAATGGACTCCTACATATGAAGGACCATTTGTGATCAAGAGCATATTTTCTGGTGGTGCAATGATCCTGACCACCATGGACGGCGACGATTTGCCGCACCCTGCGAACGCAGACATAGTCAAAAGATACTACGCATAAATAACCCGACAAGTCGAAAATCCGAAAGGGCGGCTTGGGCAAAAATGGGCATCCCGGTGAACCGAAAACCCGAAAGGGCGGTTCAGGCAAAAATTAGGGATAAAAATAAAAAAAATCTGTACACCCGGCAAGTTGAAAACCCGAAAGGGCGGCTTGGGCAAAAAGGGGTTTCCCGGTGGATCGAAAACCCGAAAGGGCGATTCAGGCAAAAATTAGGGAATTAAAGCGTATGACTATGTCTCGTCGGATCACTTCAAGGACAATCTCTTCATCAGTCGGTTCCAGGCTTCTGATCAATCCAGTTATCGTCAAGCGAAGCATTGAATGGACAAATATTCAGAGTTGTGAAAGCTATAGTGGAATGGAATCCCATGGAATTATTTCACATAGCCATCCTTATTTTGTATAAACCTTTCAAATATTTACGACAAAATCCTCTTACTAGGATGATTGTCTCCTTTGTACAAATATACTCATAGAAATTAAATACAAATACTTTTCCCAGAAATTTGTGTCATTTCCTTTCCTTTTCTCTTGCACTGTTTGTTTTATTTTGAGAAACGTCCAATGTTTTGTTAAATAGGCATATGCATTTGAACATAAGCATTTCCTTATGAACCAAGAAAGAGGATTAATGATGGGTCAAAGGAACAGTTGGATATCTTGATACCCTTCAAAAGAAACCCCCGGGAGATTTGGAATCCATATCCCTAGCAAGTCTTGAAGCTCATCCCCAGTAGATTCTAGAAGCTTATCCCCTACGGAGTGCGGACGTCTCTCCCGAGTTTTATTTAAAGTTATTCCTCACAAGGCCTTATAATTGGGTTATCCTCAGCTAACAACCACGGAAGATCGCACTCGCCAAAAATCTTCCTGTCCCCAGCGGAGTTCATCAGAGTTCCCCAGCAGTAATTTATCTCTACAATCCCCCAGCCAGAGGGTCCTCAGGAATTCAATTCCCCCCAGAGTTTAAGTTTCAGAATCCCCAGCGAAGCCAGGCTAATGAACCTTCTCCCTACAGAGTTTTAGGAGAGCAAATCTTGAGTTCCCCAGTAAGGTCACCAGAGATCCTTCCCTCCAAACTGAAGATTCTCAGTCTTGCGTCCCCGGTACGAGTCTACTAGATTAGTACTCCCCGATAGAAGCCATCCAGGATTCATCTATCCCCAGCAAGACAGCTCATCAGCTTGCATGCGCATTCATTACATTCATATCATAAACATTGATATAACATATATTGCATCATACATTTCATGCAACATAATTTTGTGTTTAGATGACATTTTTGTCCTTTTCAGGATAAGAATAAAAAGCTATCCTTAACAGTTTCAGATGCAGTTTTACACGGATTCATCATCAAGCAACCCTACACCGATTCTAATTCAAATCCCAGACCTTTGAAAACAGTTTACGGACGCTTCCCAACAACAGATGCTGCTCTATTGCTTATTCAAACTTCAAGACTTCTGAAAACAGTTTACGGGTTCTCCAAGTAACGGATGTTAACCTATCGCTTGTTCAGTTTCTTCTCTAGACTTCTGAAAACAGTCTATGGATTCTTCCCAACAACGGATGTTAATCTATCACTTGTTCAGACGCAACCTTTGAAAACAGTTTACGGACGCTTCCTAACAACGGATGCTGCTCTATTGCTTATTCAAACTTCAAGACTTCTGAAAACAGTTTACGGACGCTTCCTAACAACGGATGCTGCTCTATTGCTTATTCAAACTTCAAGACTTCTGAAAACAGTTTACGGGTTCTCCAAGTAACGGATGTTAACCTATCGCTTGTTCAGTTTCTTCTCCAGACTTCTGAAAACAGTCTATGGATTCTTCCCAACAACGGATGCTAATCTATCACTTGTTCAGACGCAACCTTTGAAAACAGTTTACGGACGCTTCCCAACAACGGATGCTGCTCCATTGCTTATTCAACTCCAAGACTTCTGAAAACAGTTCACAGGTTCTCCAAGTAACGGATGGTAACCTATCACTTGTTCATTTTCTTCTCAAGATTTTTGAAAACAGCTCACGGATTCCTCCCAACAACGGATGCCAATCTATTGCTTATTCATATCCCCAGTTCAGAGATGGTCCAAAGCATGGACACCTTTCTGATATTCATTCCAGATGGCATCTTTAAGCCCATCCCCGACAAGTTTCTATCACTCCTCCCGATGGCATCGTTAAGCCCATCTCCAAATGGCATCTCTAAGCCCATTCCCGCATCCCTTGCTTTGACGAGTGCAAATTTAAGGGCACTCTAGTGTCCAATCTCCTTTTACCCTCGAGTCACGAAAGGCAAACTTGCCAATCTAACTCTTCGGATTCAAGAAGATTGAACAGGGGCAACTGTTGTACCCCAAAATTTTCCCTCCCATTTCTCATGGATTTCTCATCACAAAGCCCTTGGAGATCAAGGTCCAGTTAGGGTTTCATCTGCTCAAGACTTCTCCTTGCACTGTTGACCCAAATTAGGGTTTGTGTTTGCACAAAGATGTTTTGACCTAAAACGCCTAAGATGACTTTCATGCTTCATATTGGACTCCCAAGTTTATCCATACCAAGTTTCAAGCCTTGATTCCAAGTTTTGCCCAGTCAATTGGACAGTTGACCTAGAAATCAGCTGTATTGGGGAAAAAGTCAACTGTGGCCAATTGACAGTCAAACCTCATGAAAATTGACCCCCATCAACATTATAAACTCCTATGAACCATTTGATCAAGTTTGGACCACAATTCCACAAGAAATTTGATCAAATCACCAAAAGGGCAAAATGGTCATTTTTAGGGTTTTGACTGCACAAAGGCAATTTTTGACTGTTTGACCTAGCCAATGGCAAACCAAGCTTACATATGGACTCAAGGACCCCATGAAATTATCTTGACATGCTCAACAAACTCAAAAGATCCCAAGTACACAAAATTGACAGTTGAATTTCCCAGTCAATTGATCAATTTTGACTGTACACTGAAAAGTCAAACTTTGACTTTTTGGTCAAAATCAAGAGTCAAGATTCATTTTTCATCCAAACATGCCAAATCATGAAACTTGTTCATCAAGAAATCACAAAATGCAAATTAGGGTTAGAAATTAGAATTTTTCATAACTTAGAATTTTTCTAAGTTATGAAAAACCCTAATTTTTTCCCAACTTTGCCCCACTTTCTCACCAAGATCCATTTGGATTCAAACAAAAGTCAAAACATGCAAGTTGTAGCTTGTTGCATAATCTACAACTTTGATTCACAAAGTTTTCCCATTTGAGGCTTGTATCTCAAGTTACAAATTTTTGAATAAGGGCACTAAACCATTCTTAACTTAGTGAAATTTTAACCTATTTTGACAAGGTTTTCTACCCAACTTCAAGGCCATTTTCCATACACTTCCACTTTGAATTTTAATTTGCATTTCAAAGATGGATTGTAGTACACATTCCAAGCTTTCCAAAATGTCCAAGAACTTCTCAAACAACCTCATAACTTGAGAGAATCGAATTTCACAATATGGCAAAAACTCACTTTTGAATTGATCATGAACATGTTCATAACTTAGGCCATTTTCAAGTCAGCATAGTTTGTGCTAAATTACAGGTCCTAAAACCCTTTGACACTCAATAATTCAATGCAAAACCTTTGTTCCAAGACCATGTTTTGTGTGTTCAAGCATTGCCTAGAGGATTAATCCCAAAATAGATAAAGCATTTCTTCCATTTTTGCAAAAGGTAACTTTATGTCCAATTGAAAATCCAAGCAGTACAAATGAGATCTAATTGGCACAAGATTATGAGCAAAACACTCTGATCAAGGAGAGATTATGCAGCTCATTAGGGGGCCTCTACTGACCTAGAACACAACTTGGGCATTTGTTGCTTAAAGTGTAAGTAACTTGGCATATTGTAACATAACTCTCATATCAGCTTACAAACACTTAAGCAAACTTGTAAAACACATCCAGGACATCATAACCAAGCTAGTACACGACCCTAACATCTCTCATACACTCCCAATCTCAGAATCACCTTCAAACTGCAAAAACAGGGTCAGGCCTGCAGTTTGGGTGCCATCTTCCATTTCCCTCAAGCTCTCTTGCCCAAACCAGTTCACACACATTCCCTAGCATCTATGCAAGCTAACCATGACTTGAAACACGACCTGTAACTCCTCTAACAAGTTCCACCATTTTCATTTTTCCATTTTGCAGTTGAAGTTCTACAGCTCAGTTCAAGGTGTCTCAAGGCAAAGTAAATATTGGAACAGCATCACCACACCTCAAGGAAGCTATACCAACCATTATCTTGCACTGAAAGCTCCCCCATTGCCAGATAGAACTTCAACTGAACAGGTATTTTAGTGAACTTCTATCTCTCTTATTAGGCATCATTAGCTCTAAGTTTGTGAATAAGCAATGTTCTACTCATGCCACTGAACCTGTACATACTTTCACTTTTCATTTCTTTTGCCTGAGCTGTGAGAATTTAAGGTTTGAAAATGACAGAAAATCTAGGTTAGGATTTGGGGGAGAAGAAATTCTCCCTCATCTTAGAGAGTTAGATCAAGTTCTGCATATGGTTGGATTCGTCTCTTGATGCTGAACATTTTTTATGTTATGAGTTTTCATTAATAAGCCAGGAATCAGGATGTGTGGATGGAAGAACAGGGCGCGATTTTTTTTGAATAACATGGTTCAGAGGTTGAAGAAGGTGCCTCATGGGCTGGGCCAGCTTTTGTTTTGCTTCTTACACCATGCTTTTTGGTTCACCCCCCCTGAGCCCATTTGCTTTATTTTTAATGCTTTTGACTTTTTCTTTTTTTAATTGACTCATTTATTTTTTCTCAGCATATTAAAAATATAAAAATATTTTTTCTCATCATTTTTGAATTTTATTAGGTATTTATTTGATTTTTTCTTTTAGTTTGTACATAAATAAATAAATATATACTTTTTTGTTTAAAATACTAAAATAGTACAAATATATTTTTTATACACTTTTATCTTATTTTTACCTCCTGAAAATATTTTATAGAAAAAATACTTTTTTTATTAAATATTAAATATTATTAATTAATATATATAATACATATTTTGTAGATAATATAAATAAATATGTATATATTAATACACTTAGGATAAAATACCAAAAAATGTATATATTTTTATTTTTATTAATAGTTAATACTAAAAAATACTTTTTTACAAATATACTTCATTTTTATTTTATTTTTTGTACATAAGTAGTAAATATTATATATATTAAATAATTAATCCCCTTTTGATTAAAATTAGGGTTTTGCCCTAAATATGAGAATACTCCAAGAATAATACCTTTTTTTTTTATCTCTTTTTATTTTTACATAAATAATACTTTTTTTTTCATACACATAAAATTTCTTTTTACATTTTGCATATTTATTTCATTTCCATTTAATTATGCAATTATTTGTATTGTAAATATTCAAAGAAAATGATGTAATAGCTAGGTTTAATTTCTTGTCTAAATATACCCCATTTGAAACATTGTACCCTCCTCCCCATATTATTGTGTTGTAATAGTGTAGGAATTTAAATTTCGCATTTTAATGCTTTCTAAACATACCATGCTAGAATTAGGGTTTGTATGCGAATAAAAAGAACAAAATAGTTTGACCTAATTTTAAGATAAATAAGTATGAAAATGGACAACACACTTCACACTTGCACCCCTAGGGTATTCCACTTTGTTGCCTTCAAATAATTGGGCCATGTTGTATGTTAGGTTTCTTTGGGTAAAACAAACAAATCAAATGATCATAAGTCCCTCAAAATGTTGCCTAAACAAATGATCAAGTCCCTTTCAAAGAAAAATTGCCCAAAGACATTTAACACTATTGCAATTATGGTCTAAACGATGACCCGCGCCTGTCCCTTTCACCTCCTAATACAAGATTGTCCACCAAATGCAATGGTGGAACAAAATTGTCAAAAGGTTTAAAACATAACAAATCTTTGAGAAAACTTTAGGATAGATAACTCTTAAGTACTTGTCAATTTGCAAAGAAAACACTTGCCTAATTTCAAACCCCACTTCACAAACACTTTCAAAACCAACTTTCAAAAACCTTGAAACATCTTTTTAAAAGACAAAACACCTTTTGTAAAACATTCGAGTAAAGAATTGTTACAAGGGTAGCCTATACAAGGCATCTTTTCAAAACATTTTCAAAACCACACACCAAGCACCATTTCAAACAATTGAAAACCAAGGCCAGTTGATCTAAGCAAAGTACCTAAGAGCCCATGGATAACCATGGATAGAAAGGGTGCTAATACCTTCCCTTTCTATAATCTACTCCCCGAACCTAAGAAAAATCTCAAAGGTTTTTGCTGTGCTTTTTAAACCTTTCCTTAGGATAAAATAAAAAGTCGGTGGCGACTCTAGCTCAACCGAAACATTTGCGAAAATAAACGCAAAACCCTAGTCAGTTCTCCCACCGTATCACAGTCCTACAAAAACAGGCCAAGGTTAGATACAAACATGATGGTGGACAGATCACCTCTTCAAAGAAGGCTGTTCGCCAGTTTGGAAAAAATAAGGGACTATGAAATTCCAAGACCTGACGAAGGATCCAAGCCAGGGGCATGTTGGACACTCACATTCGACGGGGATTAAAATGTGTTGTGGCACGGTATATGGGCAGTCTTGAATCCTCCAAAGAATTATCACAAGCCCTATACAACAAGATTGTGTTTGACTACACCAGCAATATCGCCGAGTACGAAGCTTGTATAACAGTACTGGAAGCTGCCATTAATCTCAAAATTAAACACCTCGAAGTACTTAGGAGGATCAACACTAGTCAACGGAAAATGGGATACAAAATGTAACACCCTAATTCTACCCCAAGCAATTATGCAAGATAAATCAGAGTTATAAAATTTCATTCATACAAACGAATCGGGACGTCATAAATTCTTCTAATAAATTCATTGCATTCATCATGGATATATAACACTTTTTCAGAACATCAGATGAACCAACAACATAACATCTTTCATAAAATATTCAACAACTATGCAGCGGAATTCTTCAATAACATCTTTAAATAAAACAGCAACTTCGAAACATCTCATATTTAGTAAATAAACAATTTAAAGTTAAACAACTAAAAATCAGCAATCAAAATCAGCAAACGTTCATCCCCCCAAGTGTTACATATCAGAGCAATGACACCGACTCGATCTATTGAAGGTATACGACCTTCACTCTCGATTACCTGCACGTTACCAACATAAGGGCAACATTCAAACAAAAGGGGTGAGATATATAACAATATAATAAAGCGCATGATAATCAATATATTAGATCAGATCAATAATATCACCACTTCTCATCTCATAATCAACAATAATTACAGCATATATACTCATTCATCAACATAAAATACACTTCATTATTCAACCATATAATGCGACTCAAAACTATGCAAATGCATGTGGTACCATTGGAGCAGAACTCCCATCTCAAAAATCTAATCTGCCAATTATTAGAGGCATCAATAAGGCATAGCCTTCATCTCAAAATTTTCCAATCCAGGCCATCTCAATGAGCATAAGCTCCATATCAAAAAATGAAATGTATACGACTTAACATGAATGTAATAACACACTCAGTTAACAACATCTCAAAACACATCTCAAAACAACAACATCTCAATCATCTCAAAACGACAACATTTCAGTCATCTCAAACAACAACATCTCAATCATCTCAAAATGACAACATTTCAGTCATCTCAAACAATAACATATCAATCATCTCAAAATGACAACATTTCAGTCTTCTCAAACAACAACATCTCATAAACATCTCAAAATAATTTATTAAACATTACTTATTTATCAAACATCATTTGTTCATCATAATTATCAAACACAACTCTAATAATCACATCTCACTAATAACTCAGTTGTATCTCAATAATACAGTAAGCCATACTGTTATTCTGCTACTGTACATCATTATTGCCACTAAATCCTACTGTCATAATTCTAACAGCAGCCTCTAACATCTCAACATTCATCATTCTGTCTAAAATCCAGCATAACGGTCATCTACGGGAATTAATCCTAAATCCTAAATTAGTTACTGGGAATACACCTCTTAATCATCATCTAAATCATCTAGAATAAAGTTCATCGGGTTAGCTAATCAACGCTTCGAACGACATCTCAAACAACATCCTAAAACTCAAGTTACAGCAATTTAAAAGTCAATTCTGTCAAAAATCCAGCATTATGTATCGACACAAAAATCCTTGGATCGACACATCCTGCTTCATCTACTCACTATGAGTCGACGCATCCTCCTTATGGATCGACTCATTCTGCTTCAAATCATAACATGTATCGATACATGCACTTACCGATCGACTCATCCTGACTTCAAAATGCATCATGTATCGACACATGCATCGCACCGGTCGACTCATCCTGAGTCTCACACACTCATGTATCAACACATCCTCTGCATGCATCGACTCATCCTGAGTCCAACAGCCTCCTTGCATCAACTCATCCAGTTTGAGGTCGATGCGTCCTGCGATTTTCTGCATAATTTTCTGTGTTTTCTACTGTATTTTGCTACGGGAATCTAATTACAGTCCTAAAAACCTTATTATGATCATGATAATTCATCACCTAATATTACACTCTATTACTCCATTGGTCAAACAACATAATAACATTCTTATTCATAAAAAAATCATTAAATCTTCATCATACATCATTCATAATGCAATTTATGCAAGAACAAACAACAATTACATCTAACCCCATATATCAAACATCATAAACCCAATTATAAAGTCAGAACTCCACCCTTACCTTAGATCGAAGGTCACTCTACAATTTTCGGGTTGAATCTCTGTTCTTGCCGTTTCCTTCTATTTTCCAGCAGCTTCACATTCTCCTCAAATCCTTATTTCTCTTCTTACTACTTCTTCCTTCTATTCTTTCAACAAATAATAAAATAACCTAATATTATTATATTTTTCCTTATTGGGCTCAAAACCTACACCCCCTTATTACTTCCACTCACACCATATAGGCCCACATTAAATAATATTAGCTTCTAACATTATTTCACATAATAATATAATACCTCAAATATATTATTATTTCTCCATTTAATAAAATAAATCCAATTTAATAAAACTTCTTCACAAATATTCTAAAAATAATTTAATTAAATAATTAATTAAATTACGGGCGTTAAAACTCTTCCCCAATTAGAATATTTTCGTCCTCGAAAATTTACCTCAATCAAACAATTCTGGATAGGAGTGTCGCATCTTGCTCTCCAATTCCCAAGTCATGCTTTCTCCTACAACTCCTAGCCAAACCACTTTAACCAAGGCAATCTCTTTGCCCCTCAGAGACTTCATTTCACGATCTGTGATCCGTACATGCATCGTCTCCACCGTAAGATTATCCCGTACTTGCACATCGTCCATATGAATCACATGAGATAGATCTGAAATATACTTCCGAAGTTGCGACACATGAAACACATCATGCAAATTCGAAAGATTAGGCGGTAAAGCCACTCTATAAGCAACATTCCCCACTCTCTCTGAAATCTGATACGGTCCAATAAAACGAGAAGTGAGCTTCTTAGACTTCAACGCTCGCCCAAAACCCATCACAGGTGTAACTCTCAAAAACACATGATCACCGACTTGAAATTCTAAATCTTTCCTTCGCTTGTCATGATAACTCTTCTGTCTACTCTGTGAAGCTTTCATCTTTTCTCGAATCAACTTCACCTTCTCAGTAGTCTTACGAATAAGTTCAGGTCCAAGCACTACACTTTCACCAGATTCATGCCAACATAATGGAGTTCTACATCTCCGACCATACAACGCTTCAAAAGGTCCCATCCCAATACTAGAATGGTAACTGTTAATATAAGTAAACTCTATCAACGGAAGATAAGTATCCCTCGAACCTCCCTACTGGAGAACACATGCCCTCAATAAGTCTTCTAATGATTGAATTGTCAGTTCATTTTGACCATCTGTCTGAGGATGATACGCTGAACTCAACCTCAACTTAGAACCCAACGCTTCTTGCAAACTCTTCCAAAAATCAGAAGTAAATTTTGGATCTCTATCTGACACAATGCACAAAGGAACACCATGCAGTTTCACAGTCACACTAACATAAATCTCAGCCAACTTCGACACTGGAAAACTGATGTTAATAGGAATAAAATGAGCTGACTTCGTAAGCCTATCAACAATCACCTAAATCGAATCATGTCCTCTTGTAGTACTCGGTAACCCCGTCACAAAGTCCATTGAAATGCTATCCCATTTCCATTCAGGAACTTCCAACGGTTGCATCAATCCTGCAGGCTTCTGATGTTCAACTTTTGACCTCTGACAAGTCAAACATGCATACACAAATCGAGCCACATCACTCTTCATCCCAGGCAACCAAAACAAACCTTTCAAATCTTGATACATCTTTGTAGCTCCTGGATGAATACTCAACTTACTTCTATGACTCTCTTCAAGTATCACTTTCTTCATATCAGCATCATCAGGAATACAAATCCGGTCACGAAATCTCAACACAGCTTGCGCATCTAGCTTAAAATCATTGTTCTCAGATTGATCGATCCCAACCATATAATCTAGCAATTTCACATCCAACTTCTGAGCTTCTCTGATACTGTCTAAAAATTCATTATTAATCTTCAACATATCCAACATAACACTCTGTGGAGTAACCTCGCAAACTAAGCTCATATCTCTGAACTTCTCAATCAATTCCAACTCTTTAATCATCATTGCTAACATATGTAAATTCTTTCGACTCAACACATCAGCTACCACATTCGCCTTTCCTGGATGATAATTCAAACCAAAATCATAATCCTTTAACAATTCCAACCATCTCCGTTGCCTCATATTCAACTCCTTCTGATCAAACAAATACTTTAAGCTCTTATGGTCACTAAACACTTCAAATCTAGAACCATAAAGTTAATGCCTCCAAATCTTCAATACAAAGACAACTGCAGCAAGCTCTAAATCATGCGTAGGATAGTTCTTCTCATGAGTCCTTAATTTCCTCAACGCATAAGCAACTACCTTACCATTCTGCATAAGCACACCTCCTAAACCCATCTTGGAAGCATCACAATACACCATAAAAGGATCTCCTGGATTAGGCAACGTCAAAATCGGAGCCGACGTCAACCTCTTCTTCAATTTAGTAAAACTTCCTTCGCAATGAACATCCCAAAAAAAAGCTCTACCTTTACAAGTCAACTTAGTCAACGGAAGTGACAACTTAGAAAACCCTTCAATAAACCTTCTATAATAACCAGCTATTCTGAAGAAGCTTCTAATCTCAGTAGCTGACTTTGGAGTTTCCCATTGCAACACAGCATCAACCTTCGATGGATCTATAGCAATGCCATTACCTGAAATCACATGACCAAGAAAACTAACCTCTTTCAGCCAGAATTCACACTTGGACAGCTTTGCATACAACTTCTTCTCTTTCAGAATCTGCAATACTACTCTTAAATGTTCAGCATGCTCTTCTTCTGACTTAGAGTAAATCAAAATATCATCAATGAACACCACTATAAACCGATCCAAATAAGCATGAAAGATACGATTCATATATTCCATGAATACTCCCGGTGCATTAGCAACACCAAAAGGCATCACCGAATACTCGTAATGTCCATAACGTGTTCTGAAAGCCGTCTTTTGAATATCTTCATCCTTCACTTTAATCTGATGATAACCCGACCTCAAATCAATCACGAGCATCCAATAATTGGTCCATCAAGTCATCTATTCTTGGAAGCGGATACTTGTTCTTAATCGTCACCTTGTTCAACTGTCTATAATCAACACAAAGCATCATACTTCCATCTTTCTTCTTCACTAACAACACTGGAGCTCCCCACAGTGATACACTTGGTCTACAAACCTCTTCTCAAGTAACTCTTCCAATTGTTCCTTCAACTCTGACAACTCATACGTAGACATCCTGTATGGTGCCATAGACACAGGTCTGGTACCAGGTACAAGATCAATTGCAAATTCAACTTCCCTCTCTGGAGGTACATTAGGAATCTCATCAGGGAAAACTTCAGGAAATTCACATACCACCGGCAATTCCTCAATTATAGCTTCAGTCTCTACAGATAGCGACGCCATCAACGAAAACATTTGTGCTTCTTCTTGCATCAACTTTATCAACTGTCTAGCAGACAACAAACCATCTTCCTCTTCTTCAGGAGTAGAAAACTTCACCGACTTGTCATAACAGTTAATATGAACGCAATTATGCTCTAACAAGTTCATACCAAGAATCACATCCAAACCTCTTAACGACAAACAAACAAAATCAACAACAAAGTCTCTGTCGAAGATCGACAAGGGACACTTAGCACACACAAAAGAAGTAGTCACCGATCTCTTGGCTGGAGTATCGACGACCATTTCCTCATTCAAAGAAGACAACACAAGACCCAATCTTTCAACACAATCAGCAGAAATAAAACAATGCGTAGCACCAGTATCAACAATAGTAATTAAAGGAGTACTATTAATGAAACATGTACCTCTAATAATATGTCTGTTCTTACACTCAGATACAATATGTCTGTTCTTACCACAACGGTGATATCTCTTCACTTCAACAGTGCACACATTACTCTTGTGTCCAGGTTTCCCACACTTAAAACACATCACACTAGTAGGAGCATCTCCCCCACTAGTTCTCTGACCATGAGCAACTCTCTGCTTACCCTTACCAGCTGGGGCATCATAAGGTTTACCACGACTCTGCGGGTGCTTACCCCTCTTCTCACTAATAATCTTGTAATGAGCATTATTATCTTCCTCAAAAATCCTGCAGCTATCAACCAAATCAGCAAAGACACGTATCTTCTGATATCCAACTGCCTTCTTAATTTCCGGGCGCAACCCATTCTCAAACTTAATACACTTTGAAAACTCAGCATTTTCCTCAGTGTAATGCGGATAAAACTTAGGCAACTCAGCAAACTTGGCAGCATACTCAACGACAAACAGATTCCCTTGCTTCAGCTCAAGGAAATCAATTTCCTTCTTTCCACGGACATCTTCAGGAAAATACTTTCTCAAAAACTCCCTACGAAACACAACCCAAGTGACATCCTCACCATAAGCTTACAACTTCTGGCAAGTATCTAGCCACCAGTCATCAGCCTCGACTTCTAGCATATGAGTCCCATAACGAACCTTCTGCACTAGAGTGCAGTCCATCACGCGAAAGATCCTCTCAATCTCTTTCAACCATTCCAATGCTCCGTCAGGATCATATTTTCCCTTGAACATAGGTGGATTCTCTCTCTGGAAAGTCTCCAAGCTATGAGATCCAGCATTCTCGTCAGCATTCGGCTGATTTTCCATCGTATGAGCCATTTCTTGCAGAGCAGCAGCAAAAGCAGCATCATTCCTTCCAGCCATCTCAACTTATCACTACAACACAAACAACTGTTTGAACTCAAAATAATAATACTCGATTCTTAGACAACTAAGACTCGACGACAAGGTCGGACCAACCTTTTGCTCTGATACCAACTTTGTAACACCCCAATTCTACCCCAAGAAATTATGCAAGATAAATCAGAGTTATAAAATTTCATTCATACAAACGAATCGGGACGTGACAAATTCTTCTAATTAATTCATTGCATTCATCATGGATATATAACACTTTTTCAAAACATCGAATGAACCAACAACATAACATCTTTCATAAAATATTCAACAACCATGCAGCGGAATTCTTCAATAACATCTTTAAATAAAACAACAACTTCGAAACATCTCATATTTAATAAATAAATAATTTAAAGTTCAACAACTAAAAATCAACAATCAAAATCAGCAAGCGTTCATCCCCCTGAGTGTTACATATCAGAGCAATGACACCGACTCAATCTATTGAAGGTATACGGCCTTCACTCTCGATTACCTGCACGTTACCAACATAAGGGCAACATTCAAACAAAAGGGGTGAGATATCTAACAATATAATAAAGCGCATGATAATCAATATATTAGATCAGGTCAATAATATCACCACTTCTAATCTCATAATCAACAATAATTACAGCATATATACTCATTCATCAACATCAAATACTGTTGTACCCCAAAATTTTCCCTCCCATTTCATCAACATTTCTCATCACAAGACTCTTGGAATTCAAGATCAAGCTAGGGTTTGCTCTGCTCAAGACACCTCCTTGCACGGTTGACCTAAATTAGGGTTTGAGTTTGCACATTGATGTTTTGACCTAAAATGCCCAAAGTGACTTTTATACTTCATGTTGGACTCACAAGTTTGTCCATACCAAGTTTCAAGCCTTGATTCAAATTTCTGCCCAATCAATTGGATAGTTGACCTAGAAATCAGCTGTATTGGGGAAAAAGTCAACTGTGGCCAATTGACAGTCAAACCTCATGAATTTTGACCCACATCAACATTATGAACTCATATGAACCATTTGATCAAGTTTGGATCATAATTCCACAAGAAATTTGATCAAATCACCAAAAGGGCAAAATGGTCATTTTTAGGGTTTTGACTGTACAAAGGAAATTTTTGACTGTTTGACCTAGCCAATGGCAAACCAAGCTCAACCATGGACTCAAAGACTCAATGAAATTATCTTGATCCATTCAACAAGTTCAAAAGATCTCAAGTGCATAGGATTGACAAATGAATTTTTCAGTCAACTGATCAAAATTTGACTGTATACTAAAAAGTCAAACTTTGACTTTTTGGTCAAAATCAAGTGCCAAGAGTCATTTTTCATCAAGACATGTCAAATTATGAAACTTGTTAATCAAGAAACCCAAAAATGCAAATTAGGGTTTAAAATGGAAAATTTTCATAACTTAGAAATTTTCTAAGTTATAAACTTTTCTTATTTTTTCCTAACTTTGTCCCATTTTTTCACCAAGATGCAAATGGATTCAAACAAAACTTGCAACATGAAGGTTGTAGTCCATCACAAATTCTACAACTTTGATGAACAAAGTTTTCTCAAAAGAGGCTTGTATCTCAAGTTATGATTTTTGGAACAAGGGTACCTAAAACTTTTAACTTAGAAAATTTTTGCCCTAGTTTAGGCAGGATTTTGACCCATCCTCTTGGCCATTTTTCACATGGTTCTACTTGGAGTTTCAAATTTAATTTCAAAGATGGATTATAGTACATGTTGCAAGCTTTCCAAATTGTCCAAGAACTCCTCAAACACCCTTGTGGTTAGGGAGAATCGAATGTTTGAAGTTGGAAAAAACTCACTTTGATCCATGGCCAATACATGTTCATACAACTTGCATTTTCAAATCAGCATGCTTTGTGCTAGCTTGCAGGCCTCTAAAACATTTTACACTCCTTAATTGAATGCAAATCCACCGAGCTAAGGCATTATCTTGGTCATTTGGACATTGCATGCAAAACTAATCCCTATTTGGAAAAAGGTATAATGCCATTTTTGTAAAGTTGCACTTTATGTCAAACCAAGATCTTTGAGGCATGGGGCTATATATCTGAGGCAAGATCAGATCCACAAATTGCAAGTATCAAGGGAAAAATATGCATCATACAAGATAGGCATTACAGGCCTGCATTGACAAGTTAGACATTTTTGCTTCACAAAGAAGAAATTGTTCAAAATCCTCCCAACTTCAAAACCAGTTATTGTTAGCTAAAACAAAGATCACAAACACATTTCACACAACCCTTTGAGTCATAAACAGAGCCTTGCACCACTCAAACTCCCTTGTACACAAAATCACTGTTTTTCTGCAAAACAGGGCAACTCCTGCAGAATCACTTTCATCTCCACTTTCCCTCGTGTGTTTTGCCTCAAACTTGTTCCAATACCTTCCACTCAACTCACCTGAACTATCCCAGACCTCCATTGCTAGCTGTAACACCATTAATACACATTGCCATTTTTGTTTCAAAGCTTTGCAGGTTGAGTTCTGTAGCACGATTCGAGCTACTTCAAAACAAACCAAGCATTGGGAAAGCTTCATTAGACATCAGGCAAGCTCAAAAGAACCTCAAGCACTCTTGGAAGTTGCTGCATTGTCCAACTCGAAGTCAACTGAAACAGGTATTTCATGAACTTCTATCTCTCTATTTAGGAATAGTTAGACTTAGGTATGTGAATGAAAGATGTTGTATTCATAGCCCTGAAGCCATACATATGTTTAGTTTTCATTTATATTAATCGTGCTAGGAGAATTTCATCCATGAACTTTCTGAAAAAACTAGGTTAGAAATTAGGGCCAGAGAAATTATCTCTAGTCTTTGAGAGTTAGCTTAAGTTTTTTATATGGTTGGATTCGTTGCTTGATGCTCTACAAGTTTCATGTTATGAGTTTTGTCAAAAAGTCAAGGAATCAGGAGATAGCAATTGATGTACAGAACACGAGTTTTTTGTGAACTGAGGAAGAAGATGAAGTCTGATTGGGCTGGGCCTGGTCATTTTTGCTTCTAACACCCTATTTTTCAGTTTACACCCCCCTGGCCCATTTATTTGTATATTTGTCATTTTGATATTTTTATTTTTTATTCTGACTTTATTATTTTATGTCCAAATATAAAAAATGCCAAAAAATTATTTTTATATTTTTTTATATTTATTTGATATTTATTTTCATTTTACTAGTATAAATATATAAATAATTTGTATTCTTTTTATTAAAACTTAAAGAATATTGTAAAAAATATGTTTATATTTATTTATTATTTTTATACACACCTTAAAAACATTTTCTTGAAATATACACATTTTTTGTAAATAATTAATTTTTATTTTTTATACATTTAATATGTTTAATATATATTTATATATATATATATATATATATATATATATATATATACTATTTTATTAAATAATTAGAACAAAAAATATTAAAATGATACATTTTTATTTTTTTAAATATTTTATACTAAAAATACTTTTTTTTAATATATACTTTTATTTTTGTAGAAATTAACACATTATTGTATATAAATAATAAATAATACCATTTATTTAAGAAATTAGGGTTTTGCCCTAAAAAACAAAAATAATTGAAATTAACCTTTTTTACATTTCATATTAAAAATACTTTTTCATACATAAAAAAACATTTTTTGCATAATACACTTTATTGAATATTTATTTATTGTATTTATTTAAATATTGTGTATTTAATATTGTATCCTATACATTCGATTTGGTTGTAATAATTTAGGATTTAATTTCTTACAAAATAATCCCCAATTCAAATTTCTACCCCGCTCCCTATATCATGTTGTAATAGTGTAGAATTTAAATTCTCGCACCTTTAGATGCTTTCAATTATGCCATGATTAGACCTAGGGTTTGTATGCAAAATAAAATCAACAAGTAGTTTGACCTAATCCAAAGATAACAATGCATGAAAAACAAACACAATGCACACTTGCACCCCTAGGGTTTCAATCCACTTGTTGCCTTCAAAAATGGGCCATGATATGCATGTCAAGTACTTTGGCAAAACAAAAACAAAACAAAAGATCATAGTCCCTCGATGACGCTATCTGAGTTGCCTAAACAAAATGATTAAGTCTCTCAAGAAAATTGCCAAAAATACTTGACACTATTGCTATCATGGTCTATACGATGACCCGCGCCTGTCCCGTTTAACATCCTAACACAAGGTTGTTCACCAAATACAATGGTGAAGCGACACTGTTAAAAGGGTTAAAAACATAAGAAAGATCTTTGAGTAAAATAGGGTAGACAACTCTTAGTTACTTGATAAAAGCTTGCAAAAACATCCTTGTTATCTTCAAAACACACTTCACAACACAATTTCAAAACCCTACTTTCAAACATTGAAAAAAGATTTTCAAAAGACAAAAACACCTTTGTATACATTCAAACAAGAATCATTACAAAGGTTGCCACAACGATGGCCTCTTTTCAAAACATCTTTCAAAACCACACACAAAGCACCATTTCAAACAATTGAAAAGTACCATTTCAAACAATTGAAGAGCACCATTTCAAACAATTGAAAAGTAAAGCAAGTGATCTAAGAAAGTAACTAAGAGCCCATGGATAACCATGGATAGAAAGGGTGCTAATACCTTCCCTTTCTATAATCTACTCCCCGAACCCAAGAAAAAATCTCAAAGGTCTTTCCTGTGTTTTTTGGCCTTTCCTTAGGATAAAATAAAAAGTCGGTGGCGACTCTTGCTAAACCGATACATTTGCAAACACAAAACGCAAAATCCCAAGTCAGTTCTCCCACCGTATCACAGAACTGGTGACTCTACTGGGGAGATTTGAAAGTGGAGTAACCTTAGGGCTTAGATCAACCTTTGCATGATTATATTGTTTGCTTTGATTGCTTTACATTTGGTTCTCTTGTTTGGGCTTGAAATCCTCCACCCGGATTTGGGAAACATTCATAGGTAAATAGCAATACGTTGTGGAAACTGTGCGGGGTATACCGACACGGTTGAAGCAATAGCTATATTAGGGCGACACATTTATGAGTACCGGTAGCCTTTGAGTCAATCAAAAAGAATACGGGGCCGCTGAGTGATGTCATAAAGCACTAATGGACTCTTAGAACCTTACTTGACCATCTTGGCCTTTTATTAGGGGTAGTGAGATGACCGGCTTTGGTGCAGTCCGAAGTTGGTAGATACTCGATACTACACTCATTGAGGGTTGTTTTCTTGGAATATTTTGGTCGCTAGTTAAGTGGCTAAACCAACACAATGAACATAGAAAATAATCCAGGGATATTGAGCTCCTTAGAACCCGGTTACTATTTATAGGACAGGTTTGAGCCAACTAAACTCAAGAGGGTATTTACCTATGAAACCTCATGCAAGCCTGAAACTAGGGTTTTGTGTGACTTGTTTGTACATGTGCTTGTGCATACATCATGAACATCATAAAGCATCATATGCATCCACTAACCATTTCAAGGGTTTGGATCTTCATCTTTGTTCTTGTTTTGTAGGTCATGGAATTTCTTCGCAGGAAAATAACTCAAGTCAACCTTGTGAGAATCCCTCCTCAACTCAAGGAGCTTACTTCTAGGATTCCAGAGAATTCTCTCTTCAGCTAAAGACATGGTAGACTCCTCAGCTTGGTCAACACCAACGTTGAAGAAGACATGGTGAAAGTTCTCTTCCAGTTCTTTGACCCCCTACACCACTGTTTCACATTCCCTGATTACCAGTTGGTGCCTACTTTGGAGGAATTTTCTCAACTCCTGAGAATTCCTATTCTTAATCAACTACCCTACAACGGTACAGAAAAAGAACCAAACCCTGAAGATGTTGCTCAAGCATTACACTTGCAACCATCTGACATCAAGGGGCATTGGGAAACCAGAAGTGGTGTCAAGGGCTTCTTGGCAAAGTTTCTGTTTGAGAAGGCACAAGACTGCTGGAGTTGTCTTGATCTAAAAGCCTTTGAAGAGATTATGGCACTCCTCATCTATGGGTTGGTCTTGTTCTCAAACCCTGATCAGCTTATAGATGTGAATGCTGTCAAGATTTTCATATCCAGGAATCCTATACCTACATTGCTTGGGGACATCCTACACTCATTTTACACACGAACAATGAGGAAAAAAGGTGTTCTCATGTGATGTACTCCTCTCCTAGCAAGGTGGTTTATTTCTCACCTTCCACAATCAGTTTTGAAGAATGAGCAGGGTTTAAGGTGGTCACAAGGATTGATGACCCTCACACATTCTGATGTACATTGGTGTTCTCGGTCCAGATAAAATGTCATCATCATTGATCATTGCGGGGAATTCCCTAATGTCCCACTACTTGGCATTAGGGGAGGCATCACCTACAACCCTTGTCTAGCTTTGAGACAATTTGGATATGCTCGGAGGGATGGCCCTCATGACATGCTGATTCCTGACTTAGTTTTTGACTTCGACAATGATGCACAAGGACTTCGACAAAGGTTTATCAGAGCTTGGAGAATGCCCAACAAGGTGGATAGTAAGACATTGGGGCACAAGAATTCCATCCCCCTTGAGTCTTATCTCAAGTAGGTATGAACCCTCTCCCAGAATCTTATGATGCCATACCCTCACATTCTCCCCTTGATCAAAGAGCCTGTTACGGAAGGAGAGGTTCCATACACCATCCTACATCCTGACATGCCAACATCATGGGAAGAAATGCAAAAGAGTTAGATCCAACTCAAAGACGAACGGGATACTTTTGAAGCCAGCTTCTATGCCAGTGAGAAGAAGGTTTTGGAGCTTACCCGCCGGCTTCATGAGGAGGAAACTCTCAACACTTACATCGCACCAAAGAGGATGCACAATGTCTTTTTACATTAAGAATTTTGTAATATTTTGCCCATGGGGCACTTATGTACTAACAATTTCTTCTTAATATGACGTGCGTTCCTTTTTGTTTGCAACAAATTTGAATTTCTAAATCCTTGAATGCATTACATGAATAACATACCATTCATCATATGCATAAACAAGTCTTCACACCAGGTTTCCTTATCTTTCTGCTGTTTATTTCAGTAAGATGGATTTGGAGCAGACGGTAAAGGATCTGCAGGCACAAAATTCACAGTTCCAACAACTCCTCATGACCTTGGCAAAGGGTCAAGAGGACCTCAAAGTTTTGTTGGAGAAGAATAAAGAGAAAAAGAAAAAGAGACCTGGGGTAGCCACTTTTGGAAGAAGGTTTGAGAGCAATGCTAGGAAGGTTCTTAAATTCCACTCAACGTTTGACGAAGGGGCCAGTAAAGGGAAAGGGGTTACTGTACCTTCTGAGTCTGAGGTAGAAGAGGAGGAAGATGAAGAAGACGAAGACTACTCCGAACAACAGTATCCTCCAGCGGATGATAAATATAAGAATCTCGAGGATAGACTGGCAGCTATGGAGTTGCAGAGGGTCCCTGGTTTGGATTTTGAAGAACTAGGGCTGGTAGCTGGGATTGTTATCCCTCCCAAGTTCAAGGTGCCAACATTTGCCAAGTACGACGGTCTGTCTTTCCCTAAGATGCACTTGAGGTCGTATGTCAGAAAGATCCAACCCCACTCATCCGATAAATACCTCTGGGTGCACTTTTTCCAAGATAGTTTGTCTGGCACGCAACTAGATTGGTTCTATCAACTCGAGAGATCAGAGGTTCACAATTAGGAAGACTTAGCAGCTACTTTTTACCGTCACTATCAATACAATTCTGATTTGGCGCCCACTCGTACTCAGTTACAAAGTATGGGGATGGCTTCCAATGAAGGGTTTAAAGAGTACGCCCAGAAGTGGCGTGATCTGGCTGGAAGGGTACAGCCACCGCTGTCAGATAGGGAGTTAGTTGACATGTTTCTGGGGACCCTGTCTGGCCCCTTCTTCAACCATCTAATCGGGAGTTCTTCCGCGGGATTTACTGAACTAATTTTGACCGGCGAGAGGGTCGAGGCCGGTATTAAGAGTGGGAAGATTTAAAAGGATGCTTCCGCATCCACAGCTGTTAAGAAACCCTTCCCAACTAAGAAGGAAGCATCTGCTGTGTATTCTAAGAAGGGTCAGGGAAGAATCGAGCGCCGGCCGACTGTAGGGGCTGTGATGATTCAAAACTCGTCAAATGATCAACCCCGTAACAATCAGTCATGACCTAATCAACAACGGGTAGAAAGGCCACAATGACAGTTCATCCGCATCAACACGATGCCTGCTCAGCTCCTCCCCCATTTGTTGAAGCTGAATCTTACCAGTTTGAAGGAAGCGCCAAAAAACCCTAACACCTCCTCTCCATACTACCACTCCAATGCCAAGTGTGCTTACCATTCCGACAGTGCTGGGCACGATACCAATAATTGTTGGGTGCTTAAGAACAAAATCCAGGACTTGATTGATGCCAAAGAGGTAGAATTCGATTCGCCTAAGAAGCCCAATGTTATATCTGCTCCGATGCCCAAGCACGGCCAAAATGTTCATGCCGTTTTAGAAGACCTCCATGTTACTGATGTTGCCAATCTTTTGACTCCGTTGTTAGTAATTAAAGAGAAGTTGATGAGAGCCGGGATCTTTCCTGGTTGTGGTAAAGACTGCTATTTTTGTTTGAACATACAAGGTGATTGCCCAATGTTGAAGTCAGGTGTCCAACGCCTGATGGATACCCAAGAGATACTTTTCCAGAAAACCCCTGTTGATACCTTCAATCCTGTTACTCCTGATACTTGTGCTACTTCAACCAACGATATTGCAATCATAACCATTTCCGACAATCCTCCCAAGGCTTGCAAAAGGCCTGTCAGGATTACACCCAACTCTGAATGTGTACCATTAAAGATCACCATGCCGGGACCTGTCCCGTACCAATCCAGCAAAACGATACCATGGAACTATGGGGGAGAAATCTTCTACCATGGTATCAAACAAATCGAAACAGTCCAAGATATTTCTGAAGAAGAAAGCCCTGATATAGGGAAAATTGCGGGTACAAGCAAGATAACCCGCAGCGGCTGGATCTTTTCTCCGGAGATTGCTCCCCCTCGAGATGTTTTTGGACCCTTGAAAGCTTCTGTACCTGTTGGACCATCTGTGCAAGGCCCAGTGATTGAAGAATTGGATACTCCTGAAGTAAGACAATTTGCTGATACTACCGACAAGGGTAAGGGGATATTGGAAGTGCCTGTCAGGACGAAGGCTCATGCTGTGGTTATCCCCGAAACCACTCAAAGAAATGGATGAAATCTTGAAAATAATCAGAAAAAGTGACTACGATGTTGTGGAACAATTAGGGCAGACCCCTTCTAAAATTTCAATGTTAGCTCTCCTACTCTGTTATGAGGCCCATGCTAAGGCCCTAATCAAATTCTTGAAGGCGGCACATGTACCCCAAGAGACTTCGACTGACCAGTTTCAGGAATGTGTGGCCAGTCTTACTGCTGATAATGGCCTGGGCTTTTCCGATGCTGATTTGACTCCCAAAGGAAGAAAACACAACGACGCGCTACATGTTTCAGTTGAATGCAGGGGAACCACCCTCGCCCATGTTTTAGTTGATACTGGTTCTTCCTTGAATATGCTGCCGAAGAAAGCTTTAGACCGTTTGAACTGCGAAAGATTGACCCTCAAACCTAGTAACATCGTTGTTAGGGCCTTTGATGGGTCCAAAAGAATGGTTCATGGAGAGGTTGATATTCCTATCAAAGTAGGCACAGAAGTTTTCAACTCCACCTTTTATGTGATGGACATCCGTCCGTTATATTCGTGTTTGTTAGGAAGACCGTGGATCCATTATGCCGGGGCAGTTACCTTCTCTTTGCACCAAATGCTGAAATATCCTGTTAAGGGTAAGATTATAACAGTGCACGGCGAGGAAGAGTACATGATAAGTCATCTCAATTCCTTCCGCTATGTGGAGTTGGATGGCGAGTTCATCGAAACACCTTTCCAACATTTTGAGGAAGTTTCTCCCGAGATAGCAGTTGCGAAGACAATGGTTGAGGTGCCTGCCGTTCCCAAGCATGTATCTAGGATGGCATCTCTGAAAGACGCAGAGGCTGTAATTAAAGAAGGGAAGAGTACAGTATAGGGGCAATTGCCTGATTTCCCCCATAATACGGACAAATTTGGGTTAGGGTTCACTGCTGAAGGACAAAAGGCTACGCGTCGCTCCAAGATTGGAAGACCACCCGTCAAGATCTCTCACCACAGAATCAACGCTTTAGAAGATGAAGATGAAGAGAACCACTTTGAAGATTGGATCTTCCCGACCGTCGAAGGGGATTTAAGCATCTGGGAAGCAAAGGATTTTGTTCCCATCACCTTTATCAACCAGTAATTTTATCTTTGAACAATTCCCATTTTTATGGTCTGTAATAACTAAACAATTTGCACACTATTTTACCTCATGCCTTTCCCGGGGCATGTAGGTCCATTTGTAAGGGCTTGATCTTCTTCATTATCATATGCCATGTTTTAATGAATCATTGGATGTTTTTCATCTATAAACAGCTGTGTTCATTTTCTTTCCTTTTGCATTTTGTTTGTTTAAGGATGGCTATCCCTTACACACACCCACACTCACAAATGCAGGTACCCATCCACTCCGGATTCCATGGGTGACTATTCTGCTTTAGCCTTCGATAACTCTAAAGATTTGGTCAATCATGCTGAGTACGAAGTTGACGAAGACTGTGAAGTGCCGGGAGAGTTACCCAGACTTTTGCAACAAGAGGAGAGGGCTATTCTGCCTCATGAAGAGTTGCTAGAAACCATCAACTTGGGGACAGAGGAAGACAGGAAAGAAGTGAAAGTGGGTGCCAACCTGGAACCAAGTGTCAAAGAGCGCTTAGTGCAGTTGTTGAACGAATATGTTGAAATCTTCGCCTGGTCTTATGAAGACATTCCAGGGTTAGACACAGATATCGTGGTCCACCGTTTCCCTACAAGAGAGGATTGTCCACCGATTAAGCAAAAGGTTCGCCGAATGAGGCCTGACATGTATGAGAAGATTAAAGCTGAGGTAATGAAGCAATTCAACGCTGGCTTTCTGGCTGTTACCTCCTATCCACAATGGGTGGCTAACTTTGTGCCTGTGCCTAAGAAGGATGGCAAAGTCAGAATGTGTGTGGACTATCGGGATTTGAACAGGGCTAGCCCTAAGTATAATTTTCTGCTGCCACATATCAACATCTTGGTTGACAACACAGCTCAGCACAAGGTTTTTTCCTTCATGGATGGATTCTCGGGATACAACCAGATCAAAATGGCCCCCGAGGATATGGAGAAAACTACTTTTATCACACAATGGGGTACCTTCTGCTACAAAGTGAGGCCATTCAGACTAAAGAATGCAGGGGCAACCTATCAACGCACCATGGTAGCTTTGTTTCATGATATGATACATCATGAGATCGAAGTCTATGTAGACGATATGATAGCTCGATCACAGATAGAAGAAGAACACCTTGATCATCTGCAAAAGCTGTTTGCCAGGTTGAAGGAGTATAAGCTCAGACTGAACCCAAGCAAGTGCACTTTTGGGGTTAGGTCTGGTAAACTTTTGGGATTTATTGTCAGCAACAAAGGCATTGAGGTTGATCCAGCTAAAGTAAAAGCTATACAAGAAATTCCCGCCCCCCGCACTGAAAAGGAGGTTAGAGGATTCTTGGGACGCTTAAACTATATTGCGAGGTTCATATCTCACCTAACATCTACCCGTGAGCCAATCTTCAAGCTGTTGAAGAAATATCAGGTGGTTGAATGGAACAAAGATTATAAAGTTGCTTTTGATAAGATCAAGGAGTATTTTCTAGAACCTCCTATTCTGATGCCACCCGTCGAAGGAAGGCCGTTAATCATGTATCTGACTGTTTTGGATAACTCAATGGGGTGCGTGCTGGGCCAACATGACGAGTCTGGCCGAAAAGAGCATGCCATTTATCACCTTAGCAAAAAGTTTGCCGACTGTGAGACCCGCTACTCACTGCTCGAGAAAACTTGCTGCGCTTTGGTATGGGCTGCTCACCGGCTAAGGCAGTATATGTTGACTCATACCACTTTGTTGATTTCCAAGATGGATCCGATCAAGTATATCTTCGAGAAGCCTGCTCTATCTGGAAGAATCGCTATATGGAAAATGATCCTGACTGAGTATGACATCCAGTACACTACCCAAAAAGCTATAAAAGGGAGTGTACTAGCTGACCATCTAGCTCATTAAGCCGTCAAAGATTACCAATATATGAGATTCGACTTCCCTGACGAGGACATCATGACATTGGACAACATTGAAGGTAACATACCGTATGACGGACCTGAACAAGGATCCCGATGGACCCTGTACTTTGATGGTGCTTCAAATGCACTTGGCAACGGTATCGATGCGGTACTCATTTCTCCGGAAGGTTGCCATACACCCTTCACTGCCCGACTTTGCTTCAGCTGTACCAACAACATGGCTGAATATGAAGCTTGCATCTTTGGTCTCAAGGCTGCTATAGACTTGGGAATCAAATCTTTGGTCGTATTTGGGGACTCGACTTTGGTTATCAGTCAAGTCAAAGGAGAGTGGGACACTAAACATCCTAATATTATCCCATACAAAGAACATGTCTTAACATTGTTGCCTCATTTCGAGCAGATCACCTTCGAGCATTTCCCGCAAGAAGAAAACCAGCTAGTAGATGCTCTGGCTACAATGTCTTCCATGTTTAAACTCAACTGGGATAACAAGGCTCCCCAAATTACAATCGAGCGAATGGACGAACCTGCGCACTTTCATGAGATTAATATCGAAGAAGTAGTGGAACAACCCTGGTTTCATGAAATCAAAAGGTATCTCCAGACTAGAGAATATCCTGAAGGAACTTCCGTCAATGACAAAAAGTTCTTAAGGAGATTTGCGGCCAAGTTCTTCCTAAGCAATGGCATCCTTTATAAGCGCAACCATGATTGTGTTCTACTTAGTTGTATGGATGAAGCTGAAGCGGAGTTGATCATGACTGAGATACACAGTGGCACATTCGGCACCCACTTGAGAGGACATACGATGGCTAAGAAGATTCTAAGGGCAGGCTACTACTGGTCTACCATGGAAGCTGATTGTCATCAATATTCCCGTACCTGCCATAAATGCCAAGTCTATGCTGATAAGGTACATATTCCTCCTGTTCCTCTCAACATTCTGACAGCTCCTTGGCCATTCGCAATGTGGGGCATTGACATGATTGGAGAGATCAAGCCTACGGCATCCAATGGCCATCACTTCATCTTGGTCGCTATTGACTATTTTACCAAGTGGGTCGAAGCAGCTTCCTTTGCCTCTGTTACAAAGAATGTGGTTGCCCGCTTCATCAAGTAGAACCTCATATGCCGGTATGGTGTCCCCGACAGGATTATCACAGACAACGGTACAAATTTGAACAATACCATAATCACCGCTCTATGCGAGCAGTTCAAGATTTATCATCACAATTCATCTCCCTATCGGCCGAAGATGAACGGTGCTGTTGAAGCCGCGAACAAAAATATCAAGAAGATCATTCAAAAGATGAAATTCACCTACATGGACTGGCATGAGATCTTACCGTTTGCTCTGCATGGGTATCGTACCACGGCACGTACTTCGACAGGGGCAACCCCATTTTCTTTTGTTTATGGAATGGAAGCTGTTCTACCCATGGAAGTTCAGATTCCTTCCTTAAGGATTATGAAGGACGCTGGTTTGAGTGAAGACGATTGGATTCAAACCCGGATTGATCAACTTAATTTGATCAACGAGAAGCAACTTACTACTGTTTGTCATGGTCAGACGTATCAAAAACGGATGATCAAGGCTTTCAACAAGAAAGTCAGACGTCAGGCATATCAAGTCAGAGATCTTGTAATCAAGCGGATCATCCTACCGTAAAGTGATCCCAGGGGCAAGTGGATTCCTACTTACGAAGGACCATTTGTGATCAAGAGCATCTTTTCTGGTGGGGCAATGATTCTGACCACCATGGACGGTGACGACTTGCCGCACCCTGCGAATGCAGACATAGTCAAAAGATACTACGCATAAAACGACCCGACAAGTTGAAAACCCGAAAGGGCGACTTGGGAAAAAATGGGCATCCCAGTGAATCGAAAACCCGAAAGGGCTGTTCAGGCAAAAATTAGGGATAAAACAAAAAAATCTGTACACCCGGCAAGTTGAAAACCCGAAAGGGCGACTTGGGAAAAAATGTGTTTCCCGGTGGATCGAAAACCCGAAAGGGCGGTCCAGGCAAAATTTAGGGAATTAAAGCGTATGACTATGTCTCGTCGGATCACTTTAAGAACAATCTCTTCACCAACAAGCTCCAAGATTCTGATCAATCCAGTCATCGGCGAACGAAGCAGCAAATGGACAAGATATTCAGAGTTGTGAAGGCTATAGCAGAATGGGAATCCCATGGAATTGTTACACATAGCCATCTTTCTTTTGTATAAATTTTTTCAATTTTTACGACAACATTCTCTTACTAGGATGTCTGTCTCCTTTGTACAAAGATACTCACAAAAGTTAAATACAAATATACTTCAAAGTGCAGAAATTTGTTTGCCTTTCTTTTCTTTTTACACTTATATTTTATTTGAAAACGTCCAATGTTTTGTTAAATAGGCATATGCATTTGAATATAATCACTGTTTACAAATAAAACGAAATTGAAAAAGGATAATTACTGATAGGTTGAAGGTGTAGGAAGATATTTTTATGCCATTCTAGAAGAAATCCCCTACAATACATCATTCAGATCTTCAACAAGGCTAAATTTGAGGTATATTTCCCCAGCGGAGTTATGCTTCAAGATCCTCAGCTGAGCCAGTGCATTCCAAAACTTGATTCCCCAACTGAGTTGAATTTCGAAATTCCCATCAGAGTTAAGCTTCAAGATCCCCAGTGGAGCTCGAAAACCCTGAGAATTCTATCCCCAGCGGAGCCAGAATAGTGAACATTTCCCCGCAGAGTTATCTCCCAGCAAGATCAAAGATTCTCGGTCTCAGTTCTCCAAGAAGAAGCCTCCTAGGTTTCAATTCCCCAGTAGAGATCGTCAGAGTTTTCCTTGTTCACCAGGAAAGTCATGAGGGATTCTCACATCCCCGCATATGCTGTCAAAGGCCTTATTAATCCCCACAAGTTGCCAAGGATTTTTCAATCTCCAGCAGTGGTCCAAGGATTTCCCCTTCTCAGCAATCAGAGATCTTTAATCCCCAAGCAGTCAGCAGACGACAAGGATTTCTCGTCTTCAATAATCAAAGATTTTTGGATTCCCCAGCATTGGTCAAGGATTTACTCTCCCCGACAACAATCAAATATTTCATTATCTCCAGTTATCAGGGATTTATTTTCCTCAGCAAGACAGCTACTCAGCTTACATGCACTTCCATTACATTCATATATAATAAACATTGATGAAACACCATCCATTGCATCATACATATCATGCAACATAACTTTGTGTTTTAGCTAACATTCTACCCTTTTCAGGATAAGATTAAAAGGCTATCGTTAACAATTATTCAGATATAATATGGATACACCCCAGACACGGCGGTCATTCTATTACTCATTCAGAATTTCAAGTCAAATACAGTACAGATACACCCTAGACACGGCGGTCATTCTAATACTCATTCAGACTTCAGCAATCCGATACAGACTAGATACGCTCCAGACACGGCATCCATTCTATCTCTCATTCAGATTCAACTATCAACCACAAGTTCAGATACGCTCCAGATACGGATGCCATTCTGGCTCTTACACCAGCAGTTTGATTCTCCCCAGTGCAATCGCCACGGAAGTCATTTTGTCACTTATTCAGATCCCAGTTACAATCTCATATACACTCCAAACACGAAAGTCATTCTGCTACTCATATAGATCTCAACTTCAGATACAGTCCAGATACGCTCCAGACACGGTTGCCTTTCTGTCACTCATTCAGAACTTACCTCCCAGCACACAGTTTCCCCATATACAGATGTTTCTCTGTTACCCATTCAGAATACAAATACACTCCAGACACGACAGTTATTCTGATATTCATTCAAAACTCAAATACAGTTACAGCTCAAATACGCCCCAGACGCGGACACCATTCTTTTGCTCATACAGACTCCGTCTCCAGATACAGTTCAAATGCATTCCAGACACGGATACCATTTTAATACTCATTCTTCTGACCTACCACGTTGCAATTCAACAAACATTATTGGATGGCATCTTTAAGCCCATCTCCAGCAAGATTCTACCATCTCTAAATGGCATCTTTAAGCCCATTTCCTCAGCTATATTTTGACGAGTGCAAATTTACGGGCACTCTAGTGTCCAATCCTCTTTTACCTTCGAGTCGCGAAAGGCAAACTTGCCAATCTAACTCTTCAGGTTCAAGAAGATTGAACAGGGGCAACTGTTGTACCCCAAAATTTTCCCTCCCATTTCATCAACATTTCTCATCACAAGACTCTTGGAATTCAAGATCAAGCTAGGGTTTGCTCTGCTCAAGACACCTCCTTGCACTGTTGACCTAAATTAGGGTTTGAGTTTGAACAATGATGTCTTGACCTACAATGCCCAAAGTGACTTTCATACTTCATGTTGGACTCACAAGTTTGTCCATACCAAGTTTCAAGCCTTGATTCCAATTTTTCCCCAGTCAATTGGACAATTGACCTAGAAATCAGCTGTATTGGGGAAAAAGTAAACTGTGGCCAATTGACAGTCAAACCTCATGAATTTTGACCCACATCAACATTATGAACTCATATGAACCATTTTATCAAGTTTGGATCACAATTCCACAAGAAATTTGATCAAATCACCAAAAGGGCAAAATGGTCATTTTTAGGGTTTTGACTGTACAAAGGAAATTTTTGACTGTTTGACCTAGCCAATGGCAAACCAAGCTCAACCATGGACTCAAAGACTCAATGACATTATCTTGATCCATTCAACAAGTTCAAAAGATCTCAAGTGCATAAGATTGACAGATGAATTTTTCAGTCAATTGATCAAAATTTGACTGTATACTAAAAAGTCAAACTTTGACTTTTTGGTCAAAATCAAGTGCCAAGAGTCATTTTTCATCAAAACATGTCAAATTATGAAACTTTTTCATCAAGAATACCAAAAATGCAAATTAGGGTTTAAAATGGAAAAATTTCATAACTTAGAAATTTTCCAAGTTATAAATTTTCTTATTTTTTCCTAACTTTGTCCCATTTTTTCACCAAGATGCAAATGGATTCAAACAAAACTTGAAACATGAAAGTTGTAGTCCATCACAAAGTCTACAACTTTGATGCACAAAGTTTTCTCAAAGGAGGCTTGTATCTCAAGTTATGATTTTTGGAACAAGGGTACCTAAAACTTTTAACTTAGAAAAATTTTGCCCTAGTTTTGGCAGAATTTTGACCCATCCTCTTGGACATTTTTCACATGGTTCCACTTTGAGTTTTAAATTGCATTTCAAAGATGGATTATAGTACATGTTTCAAGCTTTCCAAATTGTCCAGGAACTCATCAAACACCCTTGTGGTTGGGGAGAATCGAATGTTTGAAGTTGGCAAAAACTCACTTTGATCCATGGCCAATACATGTTCATACAACTTGCATTTTCAAATCAGCATGCTTTGTGCTAGCTTGCAGGCCTCTAAACAATTTTACACTCCTTAATTTAATGCAAATCCACTGAGCTAAGGCATTATCTTGGTCATTTGGACATTGCATGCAAAACTAATCCATATTTGGAAAAAGGTATAATGTCATTTTTGTAAAGTTGCACTTTATGTCAAACCAAGATCTTTGAGGCATGGGGCCATATCTCTGAGGCAAGATCAGATCCACAAATTGCAAGTATCAGGGGCAAAAGATGCAGCATACAAGATAGGAATTACAGGCCTGCATTGACAAGTTAGACATTTTTTCTTCACAAAGAAGAAATTGTTCAAAATCCTCCCAACTTCAAAACTAGTCATTGTTAGCTAAAAAAAAGATCACAAACACATTTCACACAACCCTTTGAGTCATAAACACGAGACTTGCACCACTCAAACTCCCTTGTACACAAAATCACTGTTTTTCTGCAAAACAGGGCAACCCCTGCAGAATCACTTCCATCTCCACTTTCCCCCGTGCGTTTTGCCTCAAACTTGTTCCAATACCTTCCACTCAACTCACCTGAACTATCCCAGACCTCCATTGCTAGCTGTAACACCATTAATACACATTGCCATTTTTGTTTCAAAGCTTTGCAGGTTGAGTTCTGTAGCACGATTCAGGCTAATTCAAAACAAGCCAAGCATTGGGAAAGCTTCATTGGACATCATGCAAGCTCAAAAGAACCTCAAGCACTCTTGGAAGTTGCTGCATTGTCCAGCTCGAAGTCAACTGAAACAGGTATTTCATGAACTTCTATCTCTCTATTTAGGAATAGTTAGAATTAGGTTTGTGAATGAAAGATGTTGTGTTCATAGCCCTGAAGCCATACATATGCTTAGTTTTCATTTATATTAATCGTGCTAGGAGAATTTCATCCATGAACTTTCTGAAAAAACTAGGTTAGAAATTAGGGCCAGAGAAATTCTCTCTGGTCTTTGAGAGTTAGCTTAAGTTTTTTATATGGTTGGATTCGTTGTTTGATGCTCTACAAGTTTCATGTTATGAGTTTTGTCAAAAAGTCAAGGAATCAGGAGATAGCAATTGATGTACATAACGCGTGTTTTTTGTGAACTGAGGAAGAAGATGAAGTCTGATTGGGCTGGGCCTGGTCATTTTTGCTTCTAACACCCTATTTTTCAGTTTACACCCCCCTGGTCCATTTATTTGTATATTTGTCATTTTGATATTTTTATTTTTTATTCTGACTTTATTATTTTATGTCCAAATATAAAAAATGCCAAAAAATTATTTTTATATTTTTATATTGATTTGATATTTATTTTCATTTTACTAGTATAAATATATAAATAATTTATATTCTTTTTATTAAAACTTAAAGAATAATGTAAAAAATATGTTTATATTTATTAATTATTTTTATACACACCTTAAAAACATTTTATTAAAATATACACATTTTTTGTAAATAATTAATTTTTATTTTTTATACATTTAATATGTTTAATATATATTTATATACATATATACTATTTTATTAAATAATTAGAATAAAAAATATTAAAATAATAAATTTTTATTTTTTTAAATATTTTATACTAAAAATACTTTTTTTAATATATACTTTTATTTTTGTACAAATTAACACATTATTGTATATAAATAATAAATAATACAATTTATTTAAGAAATTAGGTTTTTGCCCTAAAAAACAAAAATAATTGAAATTAACCTTTTTTACATTTCATATTAAAAATACTTTTTCATACATAAATTTTTTTTTGCATAATACACTTTATTGAATATTTATTTATTGTATTTATTTAAATATTGTGTATTTAATATTGTATCCTATACATTCGATTTGGTTGTAATAATTTAGGATTTAATTTCTTGCAAAATAATCCCCAATTCAAATTTGTACCCCCCTCCCTATATCGTGTTGTAATAGTGTAGAATTTAAATTCTCGCACCTTTAGATGCTTTCAATTATTCCATGATTAGACCTAGGGTTTGTATGCAAAATAAAATTAACAAGTAGTTTGACCTAATCCAAAGATAACAATGCATGAAAAACAAACACAGTGCACACTTGCACCCCTAGGGTTTCAATCCACTTGTTGCCTTTAAAAATGGGCCATGATATGCATGTCAAGTACTTTGGCAAAACAAAAACAAATCAAAAGATCATAGTCCCTCGATGACGCTATCTGAGTTGCCTAAACAAAATGATCAAGTCCCTCAAGAAAATTGCCAAAAATACTTGACACTATTGCTATCATGGTCTATACGATGACCCGCACCTGTCCCGTTTAACATCCTAACACAAGGTTGTTCACCAAATACAATGGTGAAGCAACACTGTTAAAAGGATTAAAAACATAAGAAAGATCTTTGAGTAAAATAGGGTAGACAACTCTTAGTAACTTGATCAAAGCTTGCAAAAACATCCTTGCTATCTTCAAAACACACTTCACAACACAATTTCAAAACCCTACTTCCAAACATTGAAAAAAACTTTTCAAAAGACAAAAACACCTTTGTATACATTCAAACAAGAATCATTACAAAGGTTGCCACAATGATGGCCTCTTTTCAAAACATCTTTCAAAACCACACACAAAGCACCATTTCAAACAATTAAAAAACACCATTTCAAACAATTGAAGAGCACCATTTCAAACAATTGAAAAGCAAAGCAAGTGATCTAAGCAAGTAACTAAGAGCCCATGGATAACCATGGATAGAAAGGGTACTAATACCTTCCCTTTCTATAATCTACTCCCCGAACCCAAGAAAACATCTCAAAGGTCTTTCCTGTGCTTTTTGGCCTTTCCTTAGGATAAAATAAAAAGTCGGTGGCGACTCTTGCTAAACCTAAAACATTTGCGAACACAAAACGCAAAATCCCAAGTCAGTTCTCCCACCGTATCACAAATACACTTCATTATTCAACCATATAATGCGACTCAAAACTATGCAAATGCATGTGGTACCATTGGAGCAGAACTCCCATCTCAAAAATCTAATCTGCCAATTATTAGAGGCATCAATAAGGCATAGCCTTCATCTCAAAATTTTCCAATCCAGGCCATCTCAACGAGGATAAGCTCCATCTCAAAAAATGCAATGTATGCGACTCAACATGAATGTAATAACACACTCAGTTAACAACATCTCAAAACACATCTCAAAACACCAACGCCTTAATCATCTCAAAACAACAACATTTCAGTTATATCAAACAACAACATCTCAATCATCTCAAAACGACAACATTTCAGTCATCTCAAACAACAACATCTCAATCATCTCAAAATGACAACATTTTAGTCATCTCAAAGAACAACATCTCATAAACATCTCAAAATAATTTATTAAACATTACTTATTTATCAAACATCATTTGTTCATCATAATTATCAAACACAACTCTAATAATCACATCTCACTGATAACTTAGTTGTATATCAATACTACAGTAAGCCATACTGTTATTCTTGTAGTGTACATCATTATTGCCACTAAATCCTACTGTCATAATTCTAACAACAGCCTCTAACAACTCAACATTCATCATTTTGTTCAAAATCTAACATAACGGTCATCTACGAGAATTAATCCTAAATCCTAAATTAGGTACTGGGAATAAACCTCGTAATCATCATATAAATCATCTAGAATAAAGTTCATCGCATTATCTAATCAACACTTTGAACGACATCTCAAACAGCATCCTAAAACTCAAGTTACAGCAATTTAAAAGTCAATTCTATCAAAAATCCAGCATTATGTATCGACACAAAACTCCTTGGATCGACACATCATTCTTCATCTATTCACTATGAGTCGACGCATCCTCCTTATGGATCGACTCATTCTGCTTCAAATCACAGCATGTATCGACACATGTACTTACCGATCGACTCATCCTGACTTCAAAATGCAGCATGTATCGACACATGCATCACACCGGTCGACTCATCCTGAGTGTCACACACTCATGTATCGACACATTCTCTACATGCATCGACTCATCCTGAGTCCAACAGCCTCCTTGCATCGACTCATCCAGTTTGAGGTCGACGCATCCTGCGATTTTCTGCATAATTTTCTGCATTTTCTACTGTATTTTGCTACGGGAATCTAATTACAGTCCTAAAAACCTTATTATGATCATGATAATTCATCACCTAATATTACACTCTATTATTCCATTGATCAAACAACATAATAACATTCTTATTCATCAAAAATTCATCAAATCTTCATCATACATCATTCATAATGCAATTTATGCAAGAACAAACAGCAATTACATCTAACCCCATATATCAAACATCATGAACCCAATTATAAAGCCAGAACCCCACCCTTACCTTGGATCGAAGGCCGCTCTACAATTTCCGGGTTGAATCTTCGTTCTTGCCGTTTCCTTCTATTTTCCAGCAGATTCACGTTCTCCTCAAATCCTTATTTCTCTTCTTACTACTTCTTCCTTCTATTCTTTCAACAAATAATAAAATAACCTAATATTATTATAATATTCCTTATTGGGCTCAAAACCTACACCCCCTTATTACTTCCACTCACACCATATAGGCCCACATTAAATAATATTAGCTTCTAACATTATTTCACATGATAATATAATACCTCAAATATATTATTATTTCTCCATTTAATAAAATAAATCCAATTTAATAACACTTCTTCACAAATATTCTAAAAATGATTTAATTAAATAATTAATTAAATTACAAGCGTTACAACTCTTCCCCACTTAGAATATTTTCGTCCTCGAAAATTTACCTCAATCAAACAATTCTGGATAGAAGTGTCGCATCTTTCTCTCCAATTCCCAAGTCATGCTTTCTCCTACAACTCCTAGCCAAACCACTTTAACCAAGGCAATCTCTTTGCCCCTCAGAGTCTTCATTTCACGACCTGTGATCCGTGCAGGCATCGTCTCCACCGTAAGATTATCCCGTACTTGCACATCATCCATATGAATCACATGAGATGGATCTGAAATATACTTCCGAAGTTGCGACACATGAAACACATCATGCAAATTCGAAAGATTAGGCGATAAAGCCACTCTATAAGCAACATTCCCCACTCTCTCTAAAATCTGATACGGTCCAATAAAACGAGAAGTGAGCTTCTTAGACTTCAACGCTCACCCAAAACCCATCACAGATGTAACTTTCAAAAACACATGATCACCGACTTGAAATTCTAAATCTTTCCTTCGCTTGTCATGATAACTCTTTTGTCTACTCTGTGAAGCTTTCATCTTTTCTCGAATCAACTTCACCTTCTCAGTAGTCTCACGAACAAGTTCAGGTCCAAGCACTACACTTTCACCAGATTCATGCCAACATAACGGAGTTCTACATCTCCGACCATACAACGCTTCAAAAGGTGCCATCCCAATACTAGAATGGTAACTATTATTATAAGTGAACTCTATCAACGGAAGATAAGTATTCCACGAACCTTCCTGCTCGAGAATACATGCCCTCAATAAGTCTTCTAACGATTGAATCGTTCGTTCAGTCTGACCATCTGTCTGAGGATGATACGCTGAACTCAACCTCAACTTAGAACCCAGCGCTTCTTGCAAACTCTTCCAAAAATCAGAATTAAATCTTGGATCTCTATCTGACACAATGAACCAAGGAACACCATGCAGTTTCACAATCACACTAACATAAATCTCAGCCATCTTCGACACTAGAAAGCTGATGTTAATAGGAATAAAATGAGCTGACTTCGTAAGCCTATCAACAATCACCCAAATCGAATCATGTCCTCTTGTAGTACTCGGTAACCCCGTCACAAAGTCCATTGAAATTCTATCCAATTTCCATTCAGGAACTTCCAATGGTTGCATCAATCCTGCAGGGTTCTGATGTTCAACTTTCGACTTCTGACAAGTCAAACTTGCATACACAAATCGAGCCACATCACTCTTCATCCCAGGCCACCAAAACACACCTTTCAAATCTTGATACATCTTTGTAGCCCCTGCATGAATACTCAACTTACTTCTATGACTCTTTTCAAGTATCACTTTCTTCATATCAGCATCATCAGGAATACAAATCTAGTCACGAAATCTCAACACACCTTGTGCATCTAGCTTAAAATCACTGTTCTCAGATTGATCGATCCCAACCATAGAATCTACCAATTTCACATCCAACTTCTGAGCTTCTCCGATACTGTCTAGAAATTCATTATTAATCTTCAACATACCCAACATAACACTCTGTGGAGTAACCTCGCAAACTAAGCTCATATCTCTGAACTACTCAATCAATTCCAACTCTTTAATCATCATTGCTGACATATGTAAAGTCTTTCGACTCAACGCATCAGCTACCACATTCGCCTTTCCTGGATGATAATTCGAACCAAAATCATAATCCTTTAACAATTCCAACCATCTTCGTTGCCTCATATTCAACTCCTTCTGATCAAACAAATACTTTAAGCTCTTATGGTCACTAAACAATTCAAATCTAGAACCATAAAGATAATGCCTCCAAATCTTCAATACAAAGACAACTGCAGCAAGCTCTAAATCATGTGTAGGATAGTTCTTCTCATGAGTCCTTAACTGCCTCGATGCATAAGCAACTACCTTACCATTCTGCATAAGCACACCTCCTAAACCCATCTTGGAAGCATCACAATATACCACAAAAGGCTCTCTTGGATTAGGCAACGTCAAAATCGGAGCCGACGTCAACCTCTTCTTCAATTCCGTAAAACTTCCTTCGCAATGAAAATCCCAAACAAAAGCTCTACCTTTACAAGTCAACTTAGTCAACGAAAGTTACAACTTAGAAAACCCTTCAATAAACCTTCTATAGTAACCAGCTAATCCCAAGAAGCTTCTAATCTCAGTAGTTGACTTTGGATTTTCCCATTGCAACACAACATCAACCTTCGATGGATCTACATCAATGCCACTACCTGAAATCACATGACTAAGAAAACTAACCTCTTTCATCCAGAATTCACACTTGGACAGCTTTGCATACAACTTCTTCTCTTTCAGAATCTGCAATACTACTCTTAAATGTTCAGCATGCTCTTCTTCTGACTTAGAGCAAATCAAAATATCATCAATGAACACCACTACAAACCGATCCAAATAAGCATGAAAGATACGATTCATATATTCCATGAATACTCCCGGTGCATTAGTAACACCGAAAGGCATCACCGAATATTCGTAATGTCCATAACGTGTTCTGAAAGCCGTCTTCTGAATATATTCATCCTTCACTTTAATCTGATGATAACCCGACCTCAAATCAATCTTACTAAACACACGAGCGTCCACCAATTGGTCCATCAAGTCATCTATTCTTTGAAGCGGATACTTGTTCTTAATCGTCACCTTGTTCAACTGTCTATAATCAACACAAAGCCTCATACTTCCATCTTTCTTCTTCACGAACAACACTGGAGCTCCCCACGGTGATACACTTGGTCTTACAAACCTCTTCTCAAGTAACTCTTCCAATTGCTCCTTCAACTCTTACAACTCAGACGCAGACATCCTGTATGGTGCCATAGACACAGGTCTGGTACCAGGTACAAGATCAATTGCAAATTCAACTTCCCTCTCTGGAGGTACATCAGGAATCTCATCAGGGAAAACTTCAGGAAATTCACATACCACCGGCAATTCCTCAATTATAGCTTGAGTCTCTACAAATAGAGACGCCATCAACGAAAACATTTGTGCTTCTTCTTGCATCAACTTTCTCAACTGTCTAGCAGACAACAAACCATCTTCCTCTTCTTCAGGAGTAGAAAACTTCACCGACTTGTCATAACAGTTAATATGAGCGTAGTTATGCTCTAACCAGCTCATACCAATAATCACATCCAAACCTCTTAACGGCAAACAAACCAAATCAACAACAAAGTCTCTGTCGAAGATCGACAAGGGACACTTAGCACACATAAAAGAAGTAGTCACCGATCCCTTGCCTGGAGTATTGACGACCATTTCCCCATTCAAAGAAGACAACACAAGACCCAATCTTTCAACACAATCAACATCAATAAAATAATGTGTAGCACCAGTATCAATAATAGTAATTAAAGGAGTACTATTAATGAAACATGTACCTCTAATAAGTCTGTCCTCGGAAGCTGTCTGATCATCCACCAAAGCAAACACTTTACCACTAGACCGAGCCTTCTTCGGTTTCGGACACTGACTACCAATGTGCCATTCTTCCTTACAATTGAAACAAACCACATTCTTGTGCTCACACTCAGATACAATATGTCTGTTCTTACCACAATGGTGACATCTCTTCACTTCAGCAGTGCACACATTACTCTTGTGTCCAGGTTTCCCACACTTCAAACAAATCACACCAGTAGGAGCATCTCCCCCACTAGTTCTCTGACCATGAGCAACTCTCTGCTTACCCTTACTATCTAGGGCACCATAAGGTTTACCACGACTCTGCGGGTGCTTACCCCTCTTCTCACTAATAATCTTGTAATGAGCATTATTATCTTCCTCAAAAATCCTGCAGCTATCAACCAAATCAGCAAAGACACGGATCTTCTGATATCCAACTGCCTTCTTAATTTCCGGGCGCAACCCATTCTCAAACTTAATACACTTTAAAAACTCATCATTTTCCTCAGCGTAATGCGGATAAAACTTAGACAACTCAGCAAACTTGGCAGCATACTCAACAACAGACATATTCCCTTGCTTCAGCTCAAGGAACTCAATTTCCTTCTTTCCACAGACATCTTCAGGAAAATACTTTCTCAAAAACTCCCTACGGAACACAACCCAAGTGACATCCTCACCTGCAGCTTCCAACTTCTGGAAAGTCTCTAGCCACCAGTCATCAGCCTCGACTGCTAGCATATGAGTCCCATAACGAACCTTCTGCGCTGGAGTGCAGTCCATCATGCGAAAGATCCTCTCAATCTCTTTCAACCATTCCAATGCTCCGTCAGGATCATATTTTCCCTTGAACATAGGTGGATTCTCTCTCTGGAAAGTCGCCAAGCTACGAGATCCAGCATTCCCGTCAGCATTCAGCTGATTTTCCATCGCATGAGCCATTGCTTGCAGAGCAGTAGCAAGAGCAGCATCATTCCTTCCAGCCATCTTAACTTATCACTACAAGACAAACAACTATATGAACTCAAAATAACAATACTCGATTGTTAGACAACTAAGAATCGACAACAAGGTCGGACCAACCTTTTGCTCTGATACCAACTTTGTAACACCCTAATTCTACCCCGAGAAATTATGCAAGATAAATTAGAGTTATAAAATTTCTTTCATACAAACGAATCGGGACGTCACAAATTCTTCTAATAAATTCATTGCATTCATCATGGATATATAACACTTTTTCAAAACATCGGATGAACCAACAACATAACATCTTTCATAAAATATTCAACAACTACGTAGCGGAATTCTTCAATAACATCTTTAAATAAAATAGCAACTTCAAAACATCTCATATTTAGTAAATAAACAATTCAAAGTTCAACAACTAAAAATCATCAATCAAAATCAGCAAGCGTTCATCCCCCCTAGTGTTACAGATCAGAGCAATGACACCGACTCGATCTATTGAAGGTATACGACCTTCACTCTCGATTACCTGCACATTACCAACATAAGGGCAACATTCAAACAGAAGGGGTGAGATATCTAACAATATAATAAAGCGCATGATAATCAATATATTAGATCAGATCAATAATATCACCACTTCTCATCTCATAATCAACAATAATTATAGCATATATACTCATTCATCAACATCAAATACACTTCATTATTCAACCATATAATGCGAGTCAAAACTATGCAAATGCATGTGGTACCATTGGAGCAGAACTCCCATCTCAAAAATCTAATCTGCCAATTATTAGAGGCATCAATAAGGCGTAGCCTTCATCTCAAAATTTTCCAATCCAGGCCATCTCAACGAGCATAAGCTCCATCTCAAAAAATGCAATGTATGCGACTCAACATGAATGTAATAACACACTCAGTTAACAACATCTCAAAACACATCTCAAAACAGCAACACCTCAATCATCTCAAAACGACAACATTTCAGTCATCTCAAACAACAATATCTCAATCATCTCAAAACGACAACATTTCAGTCATCTCAAACAACAACATCTCAATCATCTCAAAATGACAACATTTCAATCATCTCAGACCACAACATCTCATAAACATCTCAAAATAATTTATTAAACATTACTTATTTATCAAACATCATTTGTTCATCATAATTATCAAACACAACTATAATAATCACATCTCACTAATAACTCAGTTGTATATCAATACTACAGTAAGCCATACTGTTATTCTGCTACTGTACATCATTATTGCCACTAAATCCTACTGTCATAATTCCAACAGCAGCCTCTAACATCTCAACATTCATCATTCTGTCCAAAATCCAACATAACAGTCATCTACGGGAATTAATCCTAAATCCTAAATTAGTTATTTAGAATACACCTCATAATCATCATCTAAATCATCTAGAATAAAGTTCATCGCATTAACTAATCAACGCTTCGAACGGAATCTCAAACAACATCCTAAAACTCAAGTTACAGCAATTTAAAAGTTAATTCTATCAAAAATCCAGCATTATGTATCGACACAAAACTCCTTGGATCGACACATCCTGCTTCATCTACTCACTATGAGTCGATGCATCCTCCTTATGGATCGACTCACTCTGCTTCAAATCACAGCATGTATCGACACATGCACTTACCGATCGACTCATCCTGACTTCAAAATGTAGCATGTATCGACACATGCATCGCACCAGTCGACTCATCCCGAGTCTCACACACTCATGTATCGACACATCCTCTACATGAATCGACTCATCCTGAGTCCAACAGCCTCCTTGCATCGACTCATCTAGTTTGAGGTCGACGCATCCTGCGATTTTCTGCATAATTTTCTGCATTTTCTACTGTATTTTGCTACGGAAATCTAATTACAGTCCTAAAAACCTTATTATGATCATGATAATTCATCACCTAATATTACACTCTATTACTCCATTGATCAAACAACATAATAATATTCTTACAAAAATTCATCAAATCTTCATCATACATCATTCATAATGCAATTTATGCAAGAACAAACAACAATTACATCTAACCCCATATATCAAACATCATGAACCCAATTATAAAGCCAGAACCCCACCCTTACCTTGGATTGAAGGTCGCTCTACAATTTCCGGGTTGAATCTTCGTTCTTGTCGTTTCCTTCTATTTTCCAGCAGCTTCACGTTCTCCTCAAATCCTTATTTCTCTTCTTACCGCTTCTTCCTTCTATTCTTTCAACAAATAATAAAATAACATAATATTATTATATTATTACTTATTGGGCTCAAAACCTACACCCCCTTATTACTTCTACTCACACCATATAGGCCCACATTAAATAATATTAGCTTATAACATTATTTCACATAATAATATAATACCTCAAATATATTATTATTTCTCCATTTAATAAAATAAATCCAATTTAATAACACTTCTTCACAAATATTCTAAAAATAATTTAATTAAATAATTAATTTAATTACGGGCGTTACACAAAACATCCAAAATTGATTCCATATCGGGATCATGTTTTGAAAATTGACTGCAAAATTCACAAATACGGATTTCACAAAGACCACTTTCAGTCACATCCCACGAGAAGAAACTCAAATTGAAGACACTCTGGCAACTATATCAGCTATCTTCAAAGTAACTTGGTCAAACCACGAACCACGCATCACAATCAAGAGCCCACACATTGTCTTGCTATCAAAGAAAGACCGAACGATAAGCCTTGGTTTTATGACATTAAGAAGTACTTGGAAAAACAAGAACACCCAAAAAATTGACTCTAGCATCGACAAACGAACTCTATGGAAATTATCCTCGAAATTCTTTTATAGTAACGGTTACTGCACAAGATGAACCACAACATGGTCTAGTACTCAAGAAGATTCTTCTACCTTTCCTTGACTCACGTGGTAAATGGAGACCAAACTACGAAGGTCCATACGTACTGAAAACAGAATTCTCCGGTGGTAGTCTCATCCTCCCAATAATGGAGGGGGAAGAACTACCACATCCGGAAAATTCAGACGCAGTCAAAAATACTGTATAAAAAGCTCGCTAAGCTCGAACCCTAAACGGGCAACTTAGGAAAAAAGGAGCGTCCCGGTGGATCGAAAACCCAAAAGGGAGATCCAAGAAAAAATTTGAGGCATATAACAAAAAAAATTATCCCGATGGATCGAAAACCCTAAAGGGCGAAGCAGGCAAAAATTAGGGGCACATAACAAAAAATTTATCCCAGTGGTTTGAAAACCCGAACGGGAAATCCAGGGAAAAATTAGGGATCATTCAAAAAGAAATAAAGAACAAAAGTAATGCGGTCTAAGAACTGCGACTACAAACCACGAAGGGAGAGATGAATCTAAATCATACAACTCAGAAGCGATGGAGATAAGGGATATTAAAAGGATATTGGGGAACAACAACAGCAATTATCATTTTTCATTGCCATTTACAATTTTAAAACTTTCTGTAATTACCACTTTCTAGGAATTGCATGTTGTACTCTCGCCTATTCAGAGGCATATCAATAAAACATTTGCTTTCTTTACATCTTTCAAAGTACGTTTTTCTTTTCTCTGAATTGTTTACAAAATACTACGATTATTACATGTGAATATTGTCTTGAAATCATTTCTGGGAAATTAACAAAATAAAAGCATTTGACAAAACATCGAAAAAGCATTTTGGTTAGGAAAATATTGAAGGAAAATCCACTTATACACATGTTTACTCCTACGAAGTTTATACACATGTCTACTCCTACGTCTACGCCAACAACACAAAGTCTGTGTCCAATACATACGTCTACAGCTACACCTACACCTGGGCTTACAACATACAAACCTATGCATATGCCAATACCTACGTCTACGTCTACACCTGCACTTACAATATAGAAAATCAATATTCAAAATTTTGCTAACATTGTTCACTGCATTCAAATTCAACAAAGCTACGACGATATAACATACAATGCTAGGGAATTGGTAACTCCAGGCCAATGGTTTAAAGGAGAGGATGCCAGAAATAATCTTCATAACATTTCAAGGCATACACGTAATTTACACACATTTCATACATACATCTGGCATATCCAAAACATGCATACCCTATACTTTTTGCATACATACAAACATTCAATACGCATGCATACGCCTGTATCACATAGAAAACTAACAACCTAACCCTCAATTCAATCATCTAAGGGTCCATCAACGAAACACTTCTCCTCCGATCCAACCCGTCATCTAAGTCTCAATGCCGTGACGCGTTCATCCCATCACCTAAGTCTCCATGCAGTAATGAATGAAACTCGGTACATTGCCTCTAAGTCGTAATGTATTCTCAAAACTCGGTGCATTGCCTCTAAGCCGCAATGTATTCTCAAAACTCGGTGCATTGCCTCTAAGCCGCAATGTATTATGAAAACTATGTACATTGCCTCTAAGCCGCAATGTATTCATAAAACTTAGTACATTTCCTCTAAGCCACAATGTATTTGCAAAACTCAGTACATTGCCTCTAAGCTGCAATTTATTCTAAAAAATAAGTACATTTCCTCTAAGCTGCAATGTATTCTCAAAAATCAGTACATTGCCTCTAAGCCGCAATGTATTCACAAAACTCGGTACATTTCCTCTAAGCCGCAATGTATTCTCAAAACTCAGTACATAGCCTCTAAGCCACAATGTATTCTCAAAACTCAGTACATTGCCTCTAAGTCGCAACGTATTAGTAAAACTCAGTACATTTCCTATAAGCCACAATGTATTTTCAAAACTCAGTACATTGCCTCTAAGCCGCAATGTATTCTCAAAACTCAGTACATTGCCTCTAAGCCGCAATATATTCTCAAAACTCAGTACATTGCCTCTAAGCCGCAATGTATTCGCAAAACTCAGTACATTTCCTCTAAGCCGCAATGTATTCTCAAAACTCAGTACATAGCCTCTAAGCCGCAATGTATTCTTAAAACTCAGTACATTGCCTCTAAGCCGAAACGCATTTGCAAAAATTAGTACATTGCCTAAAGCCGCAATGTATTCTCAAAACTTAGTACGTTGCCTCTAAGCCGCAATGTATTCTCAAAACTCAGTACATTGCCTCTAAGCCGCAATGCATTCTCAAAAGTCAGTACATTGCCTCTAAGCTGCAATGTATTTGCAAAACTCAGTACATTGCCTCTAAGCCGCAATGTATTCTCAAAACTCGGTGCATTGCCTCTAAGCCACAATGTACACTCAAAACTCAGTGCATTGCCTCTAAGCCGCAATGTATTCTCAAAACTCAGTACGTTTCCTCTAAGCCGCAATGTATTCTCAAAACTCAGTACATTGCCTCTAAGCCGCAATGTATTATGAAAACTCAGTAAATTTCCTCTAAGCCGCTATGTATTCTCAAATATCAGTACATTGCCTCTAAGCAGAAATGTATTCTCAAAACTCACTACATTGCCTCTAAGCCGCAATGTATTCTCAAAACTTGGTACATTTCCTCTAAGCCGCAATGTATTCTCAAAACTCGATCCATTGCCTCTAAGCCGCAATGTATTTGAAAAATTGAGTACATTGCCTCTAAGCTGCAATGTATTCTCAAAACACAGTACATTGCCTCTAAGCCACAATGTATTCTCGAAAATTAGTACATTGCCTCTAAGCCGCAATGTATTCACAAAACTCACTACATTGCCTCTAAGCCGCAATGTATTCTCAAAACTCAACATATTGCCTTTAAGCCTCAATGTACTCTCCTAGCTCGGTACATTTCCTCTAAGCCTCAATATATTCAGAAAACTCAGTATATTTCCTTTAAGCCGCAATGTATTCGCGAAACTCGGTACATTACCTCTAAGCCTTAATGTACTTTCCTAGATCGGTACATTGCCTCTCCTAGCTCGGTACATTGCCTCTAAGTCTCAATATATTCACAAAACAGTACATTTCCTCTAAGACGCAATGAATTCTCCAGATTCCGTACATTGCCTCTAAGCCTCAAAGTACTCTCATCATTCAACCCATTGTCTAAGACATTGTGCAGCAATGCGGTTCCTTGTTCCATAATAAAGACCATTGCCTAAGATGTCGTGCATCAATGTGCTTCTTTATTCTGCAACACATACCATCGCCTCAGACTTCATGCAGCGATGCTCGAAAACAAAAATCCAGCCTATCGCCTCAGACTTCACGCAACGATCTATGAGCATGATCCATGGCCTCAGTCTTCAAGCAGCCATGCACCATCAATGTGTTGTTCATACCCCCAAATGGATGAACAAGTTAAAGCAAAACCAAGACATACAAGATTTCACTCTTAAGCTCAAGACTATCTGCCTCATCATCAGACCCTGGTAAGCGTACATCATCAGCTTTGCCTACTTCCTTGAGACTCGTAAGGGTATGCTATATCAGTGTAACCTTATGTTTATCGGACAAATTTTTGGGTATTCCAAGTATTCAATAAACTCCCAATTAGAATGCGCCAAACCTATGTCTTCTCGCACTATTTGATTGGAAGATAATTGAATAGGGGCAGCTGTCGTACCCAAAATTTGCCCTACCTCGATGGTTTTATTTTCAAGATTAAAAATGCAGAGAAATGTTTAATTAAGGATGGCACAGCAATATCTAATGGTCCATTCTTAAATTTAAGTCGACTAGCAGGTGTATTTTAATTCAGGAGAGTGAGGCTTTCTAAATCAGAAAGACCCATATATCTGTAGGCCCATTCACGAAGCATGTTGGCTAATGGCCCATGCGATTCGAACATGGAAATTTTTTTCCAATAAGTATTAAGCTTAATTATAAAACCCATTTAGGGATCGTTATTGTTAGTAAAAAGGGGATGCGACTTCAAATTAAAAAGCCCATTAAAAATCATTGAGCCCATTTCATTTAGGATCAAATAGCAAGGAGAGAGGGAGTATATTTTCAATCTATAACCCCATTAAGATTTTTAGCCAATTGTGATGTTTTATTACTATTTTAGGAAAAAAAACATTTGAACTCCTTGCTATTATTATTTTATTGAAATATATGTATCTCTTTATTAAGAAAAAACACGTTATAATCATTAATTGTTATAACTCATTTAGTAAAAATTGTTGTCTAGAAGAGAATCCGATTGGATCATTTTTTAGAAAGGCTTAAGCCCAATTTGTGAAATCAAGCTTTCCCAATGTTTTGATGAAGACAAGCTAGCATGCAAAAATGAATGGATCAAGATAGAAGATTTATCTCAAGCAAAGATTCATTGATCAAGATCAACATTTCAAGACTTATGGCTTAAGGTATATGAGATTTTTGATCTTATGCTCTTAGTGCTCAAAACTATTTTTAGTCATGCATTTACTTTATTAAAATAATATTTTGAGTATATACTAAGTATGATTAAAGAAGGATATTTTAAATTGTTTAAAATCTTTGAAAATAATGTTTTTTCAAGTTTTGTACACAAGCAATCGATTGTCATCAAATGACAATCGGTTGCATCCAAGAAACTTTTGCTTCTATTTGACATACAATCGGTTGTCGTCTAGCAGCAATCGATTGTCATGTGTTTTATTTTCAAATTTTTTGAATGTTGGCTTTAGAGCAACCGATTGCTCTTAAATGATAATCGGTTGTCCTAGTTATAATTTTCAATTTTTTAAAACGTTGTTGTGCTGCAATCGATTGCTGCTTTGGTGCAACCGGTTGTTGTGCCTTAAATTTTGGAAAAAAAAATTTCCAGTAACCTTTTGTAACACCTTTTCCTGGCAATCCTTGTATCTTTTCATATACATTGTTTTAGTAAAAATGGTTTAAACATTGCTATGTTTCATTGAAGAGGTATTACTACACTATAAATTATTTTCATTTAGAATTTTGAAAATCAATCAAAAAGAATCAAAAACAAAAATCAACAAAAATCACTAACAACTTTCTGTTCTTTTGATTATACTCATTATACTCTTTATACTCAAGATATTTTGTTCATCATTTTCATATGCATACTGAAAATTGTTCTTGAGCACTTAGAAGAGTATTCCATCTTAAAGTTAATATTGAATAGAAAAGATCAATCAAGTGATTGACATTGCTCTTCATTATTCAAACTCTTATACAAATCAAACAAACTATTGTACTTGTTTTCAGGATTGTTGGAAACAAGAAAGACACTTAGGGAGGATTGTTCTCTTTGTGGTCTTAGTGAAAATCCAAGAGGATTGTTCTTGGTCCAAGAGGATTGTTCTTGGTTGTTAGGTAGTCTTTGTACAAATTACCAACTATAAGGAAATCTCTTTCATGTTGAAAGGGGACTGGAGTACTCTCGGAATGTGAGGGGAACCAGGATACATCATTGTGTTCTTTACTTTCCGCATTTACTGCTTTCATCACTTATCAGAAAAAGAAAGAAAAGAAACTCTTGCAAAAATATTCATACAATTCAGAAAAAGTTTTAAAGAACCTAATTCACCCCCCTCTTAGGCGCATATGAACTTACAATTGGCATCATAGCAGGTTATAGGTAACCTATTTCTACTAGATCCAGAAAGGCTTCCGCAAACAACAATTATGTGTTCAGAGACGGTGGCATTATCAATAAGCCTCCTCTATTTTGTGGTGAATATTTTGATTTCTGGAAGATCCGTATGAAGGCTCATCTAGAAGCACAAGGAGAAGAAATATGGGATGCTGTCCAAAATGGCCGTTTTGTTCTGGTAACTGTAGTAAACAGAGTTGGTTCATCAAAGCCTAAAACTACATGGGATGATGATGATAAGAAAAAGGTCATGTATGACAAAAAGGTAATAAACCTCCTTCAAAGCGCACTTAGTATGGATGAATTCTTCCGTGTCTCAACATGCACAACGGTAAAAGAAATTTGGGATACACTGGTTGAAACACATGAAGGAACAACTGAAGTTAAGAGATCGAGACTTAATACGTTAAGTCAAGAATATGAATTGTTCTGCATGCAACCCGGAGAATCCATTCTTGATTTACAAAAGAGATTTGTGCATCTAACAAATCATTTAAGGGCACTTGGCAAAACATTGACCAATGATGAATTGAACCTAAAAGTGCTCAGATCCTTGACTAGAGAATGGCAACCAAAAGTAACGGCAATCTCAGAAAAGAAGAGTCTCGCTACTATGACATCCGCAACTTTGTTCGGGAAACTTCAAGAATACGAGACAGAACATGGTACATTGGAAAAGTGTGAAAATCAAGAAAAGAAGTCTAAGAACATTGCCTTGAAGATTGAATCCAAGGAAGATGAAAAGAAAGATAATCCTGATGAAGATGAAAACTTCATGCTTCTTGTTAGAATACTTGGAAAATTATTTGGTAAAAATGACAAAGCCTTATCGCACTCAAAGAAGAAGAAACACTTCAAGAAGAAGGAAGGATCCTCATCAACACAAGAAGTTACTTGTTATGAATATGGTAAACAAGGTCACATCAAACCGGACTGTCCAAAACTTTCAAAGAAAAGTGGCTACAAAGGCAAGAAGGATACAAAAGATAAGAAAGCATATGTTGCATGGGAAGATGTTGAACTAAGTTCGTCATCTGACTCCGATAGCGACGAAAGTGCAAATCTTGCGTTAATGACATCACACCACTACGAAAGCGAAGATGATAAGGTTAGTAACGTATTCTCTATTTTTGATAGTGATGCACAAGGTGCTATAAATGAACTGTTAAATGAATGCAAAATTCTGTACAAAACTATCTCATCACAAAAGAAACAAATTGCATTGTTGGAAGAAAAATGTGGATCTATTGAAAAAGATCTCAAAGACGAAAAACAAAAAGTTAGTGATGAAAAACAGAATTTTGTATGCACAAAGTGCGAATATCTCTCTTTCCAAATTGTACAATTGAAAATGGTTATTGAAAGGTATGAAAAATGACAAATTGGATTGGAAGGTGTTCTTAGCCAACAAAGATACTCAAATGACAAAAGTGGTCTTGGATACTCAAAATTTTCAAAACCAAGTACCAACAAGACCATCTTTGTCAAGGCTAGCGATCAACCAACCAAAGAGAAAGAAATCACTCCCAAAATAGTTCATCACTATCCTAAAATGAAAATACCCCATAAGAAGAAATCTTATCCTTCTAGATATAGAAGTAAATTTGAACCTACTTGTTTTTATTGTGGTATTCGAGGACACACACCTAATGCTTGTTATGTTAGAAACTTTGGCATGGCAAATGGGCATTATGTGTGGGTTAAGAAAGGAACTAATTATGAAGGACCCAAAGAAACTTGGGTACCTAACAAAACCTAATCTTGTTTTGTAGGTAAGCTTGACGACCACTTAAAATCTATGGTATCTCGATAGTGGTTATTCCAAGCATATGATGGGAGATATCGACAAAATTTCACATCTAACGCTTAAGGCCAAGGGTTATGTGACGTATGGAGATAACAACAAAGGAAAGATTCTTGGCATAGGAAAAGTTGGTGGTCCACCTTTCACATCAATTGGAGATGTTCTTTATGTCGAAGGACTAAAGCACAATCTTCTAAGTATTAGCCAACTATGTGACAAAGGCTTCAAGATCAAGTTCACTAAAGATGAATGTTTGATAGAAGACAAAGTCACACATGAGGCTAAACTTAAAGGTAAAAGAGTAAATAATATTTTTATGATTTCCCTTAACGATTTATCTTTGAAGGTTAAATGTCTTATGGCAAACAACAATGACTCATGGCTATGGCACAAAAGAATCGCTCATATTCACATGGAACATTTAAACAAATTGATTAAGCATGACCTTATTGTTGGGCTGCCTAAGATAAAGTTCATCAAAGATAGACTTTGCGATGCATGTCAAAAGGGAAAGCAAACAAAATCAACTTTTAAATCCAAGAATGTGGTGTCCACTACTAGGCCACTACAATTGCTTCATATGGACTTGTTTGGCCCTTCAAGAACAAGAAGCTTCGGAGGTAATGTATATGCTCTAGTTATTGTTGATGACTTTTCTAGATATACTTGGACACTCTTTTTAGTGCAGAAAAATGATGCATTCAAGGCGTTCAAGAAATATGCAAAGTAAATTGAAAATGAGAAGTCACTATCTATTGCCTCCATAAGAAGCGACCATGGTGGAGAATTCCAGAATTCCTCCTTTGAAGATTTCTGTGAAGAACATGGAATATCACATAATTTCTCAACACCAAGGACTCCTCAACAGAATGGATTTGTAGAAAGGAAGAATATGTCTCTTGTTGAACTTGCAAGGACAATTCTTAGTGATTCAAACCTTCCAAAATACTTTTGGGCGGATGTTGTAAGCACGACATGCTTTGTGAGCAATAGAGTTAATATTCGACCTATCTTGAAAAAGACTCCATATGAACTCTTTCGAGGAAGGAAACCAAATATTTCATTCTTTCATGTCTTTGGCTGCAAATGTTTTGTCCTTAACAACGACAAAGACAACCATGGTAAGTTTGATGAAAAATCAGATGAAGGTATTTTTCTTGGATACTCCTTATCTAGTAAAGCTTATCGTATTTACAGTAAAAGAACTTTAACTATTGAGGAATCTATGCATGTATCATTTGATGAATCTAACCCCTCTGAGGAGGATAATATTGTTTTAAATAATGATGATGAGATTTTAGATATTCCTCAAGAAGATGGCTCCAAGACTAACAATGAGAATCAATTGAAATAACAAGAAGAACAAATTCCGGATGAATCAAATGTAAATGATCTACCTAAGGAATGGAGAACCTATAGAGATCACCCTATTGATAAAATCATCGGTGACATAAGTCAAGGCGTTTCAACAAGATTGAATCTCAAAGATGCTTGCTTAAACATGGAGTTCGTTTCTCAAATCGAACCTTCCAAAGTCGATGATGCATTAGGAGACGACCAATGGATGATTTCTATGCAAGAAGAATTAAATCAGTTCGAGAGAAATCAAGTTTGGGAACTTGTTCCTAAACCAAGTGACAAACACATCATAGGTACAAGATGGGTGTTCAAAAACAAACTTGATGAGAACGGTATAATTGCCTGAAACAAAGCAAGATTGGTAGCCCAAGGATACAACCAAGAAGAGGGAATTGACTTTGAAGAAACTTTAGCTTTGGTTGCAAGGTTAGAAGCTATCCGTGTTTTACTTGCTTACGCTTGCTCATTGAATTTTCAGCTTTACCAAATGGACGTCAAAAGTGCATTCTTAAATGGCTACATCAATGAAGAATTCTATTTCAAACAACCCCCGGGCTTTGAAGACTTCAAGAATCCTTCACATGTCTTTAAGTTGAGAAAAGCTCTTTATGGCTTAAAACAAGCACCTAGAGCATGGTATCACAAACTCAGTACTTTCTTATGTGATAAAGGTTTCGAGAAAGGTAAAGTGGATAAGACCTTGTTCATAAAGAAGATCAAAGGTAACACTTTATTAGTACAAGTCTATGTCGATGATATTATATTTGGTTCAACTAACCAAGATTTGTGTGAAGAATTTCGTTGATGATGCAAGGAGAATTTGAGATGTCTATGATGGGAAAGATGAACTATTTCCTCGGATTGCAAATTAAGCAACTAAAAGATGGTATCTTCATCAATCAATCAAAATATTGCATGGAACTTTTGAAAAAGTTTGATATGGATAATTGCAAATCAATTCACACGCCAATAGGCTCTGGTACTTATGTTGATCAAGATGAATCCAGTATTTCCATTGATATTACTAAATATCGAGGCATGATTTGCTCACTGTTATACTTGACGGCAAGTCGTCCTGACATCATGTTCAGTGTATGTCTGTGTGCACGATTTCAAGCAAACCCGAAAGAATCTCACCTTATGGCGGTAAAAATAATCAAGAAATATCTCAAAGGAAGAACCAATGTCGGCCTCTGGTACCCAAAAGGTAATATATGCAATTTAATTGGTTATTCTGACGCTGATTATGCAGGATGTAAAACAGATAGAAAAAGCACAAGTGGCACTTGTCACATTTTGGGAAATGCATTAGTCTCTTGGGAATGCAAGAAACAAGCTTGTGTGGCTCTTAGTATGGCCGAGGCAGAATATATTGCAGCGGGTAGTTGCTGTGCGCAAATTCTATGACTCAAGCAACAACTCCGTGACTACGGACTCGACCTTGGATGCATTCCACTCCGATGCGACAACACAAGTGCAATCAACATTACAAAAAATCCTGTGATGCATTGTAGAACAAAGCATATTGACATTCGACATCCCTTTCGTCGTGATCATGTACTTCAAGGAGATGTCGAAGTCACCTTCGTGGATACGCATAATCAACTAGCAGATATTTTCACTAAACCGTTGGCAAGAGAACCATTTTTCAAGATCCGAAGAGAGCTAGGTATCTTGGACGAAAATGACATTATCTAATTAAGGTACATGGATATGATTTTAATCTTAACTTTATGGTAATATGTCTCAATCCATGTTTTTATTACTAAACTTATGATATATGACCATGAAATGCACAAAAATTAAGTATTTTTCACTTTTTCACTAATGACAACCGGTTGTCATAGAGTGACAATCGGTTGTATCTTAAAAATTTTAGATTCTGTCTTCATGACAATCAGTTGTCACTCCACGACAATCGGTTGCTTCTTCAATATTTTCGCCCCTGTCTGAATTTTACAAAGGATGCAATCGGTTGTCATCAAACGACAATCGATTGCACAGTTCAAATTTTTGAATTTTTTTTTCCAGTTACGCTCTTTTTATTCTTTCTCTTCCATTGCCATTACTAATATTTATTTTGTACAAAGATTCTTATTCTTTTTTTGAATGTTTTTAAGTATTTGGTCAACAACTTTCAAATGCATAGTCCTTTCCTATGACAATTTTTTTTGGATACTTACACACTCAAGATTTTCTATGGTATAAGTCTTTATTGTTTTGACTAAACCATTACATGCCTTACCTATCCATTTAATGCCTATCTCTCTATAAAAGCTCAACCAAAACCTAAGCCTCACATATCCTCTTTTATCTCAAGAAACCCTACAAACACCAAATACCCTTTCCCCTTCCAATTCTCTCATTTTTCACCATGTCAACATCAAAGAAAGGCAACGGAAAAGCTTCTTCCTCATCTCAAGGTGATGATATCTCAAGACTCATTCCATCAAGAAGCCAAAGTGCAAGATTTGTGACTCACTTTCAGAGGATGACGGTTCTTCTACCAAGGTTCGGTAATCTTGACAACTTTTATTCTGAATGCTTTAGTTTTCCAGCATTATTTAGATCTCAAGGGATATACAACTTGATTGGTGTTAATGGACCCATTTACCCCACTTTGGTAAGGATTTTCTACAGCAATCTAATCATTTCTAGAGGTTGCATGATTTCAAATGTCAAAGGGGTTCCTATAGAACTCACAGTGCAAAAATTTGGTGAAGCTTTGGGTATTCCAAATGATGGTGCTTGCATTAAACTTCTCTCAAATGCAAATCTGCCTGGCTACAACAAAAGAGACTTCTACTATGGAATTGCAAGAATTCCCGAGCGTGATTTTATTCAGAAAAGGCAAAGACTACTTGGTGGTACTCCGGAAAGGAACTCTTGGTCTGCAGGAATTCTCACTATTGATGATCGTTTGATCCACTACTTTTTGGCGTATGTGGTTATGCCAAAATTCTCAAATATTTCCAATGTCAATGATTGTGAGATGCAGATTTTGTATGCGATGAAGAACGGAATTCAAATCAACTGGTCTTATGTGATTCTACATCATATGGCACTACATAATGAAAATGCTTCTGCTTTGCCCTATGGCTCCTGGCTTACCCTTGTTTTTGATAAGTTCAATGTTCCTTTAACTGGTGAACACATGATGCCTATGTCTGACCCCAAACATGAAATCACTCTGAAGAAAGTATGTAATACCAAAACCGGCATCAAATTTGATCCAATTAATCGAACCATCACATACATTCATACTCCTCCATAAAACCAACCTCAACAAGAACAACAACCTCAAAACCAACCTCCACAACCAATGGAAAACAATCAAGTTTTTGACTACCTTCAATACATGAACAACAACATGAACAATCAATTTGCTCATCTCTATGCCCATACCAATGTCCCTCCTTATGAAGCTCAACCTTATCATTACCCTTTCATTCAACCTCAAACCAATGAAGGCAATGATGGTGAAGATCAAGATGATGAAGACCTTGTTGAAGGCATGGATGATTAGTTTTTAAGTTGTTATATTTCTTAGTACTTTATATTCTTATGTTTTACGTCGCTTTCTAGTTTCGTTTAAGACACTTCGTGTATTGTGATCCTTTTAGTTTTGTGCACTATGTTTTTGTTATATCTATGTATGCAAAATTTTATTTATGCTATGTTGTTTCTATGTGAAAAATTTTATGATCTTCTTTCCCATTCCTTTTTGCTAATGACAAAGGGGGAGAATCCTTTGTAGTTTCTTTTGTGTTTCTCTAACCCAAATTGCAGCAAGCAAGCAATCTTCAAAACCCTCATGCAATAGATCAAGGGGGAGTCTTTGATTTAGGGGGAGTTTTCAAACAACTTGATTAGAGAAAACCAAGATGCACTCCAAACTTCAAGCAATGGTTGTCATCATCAAAAATGGGGAGAATGTGAAATCAAGCTTTCCAAATGTTTTGATGAAGACAAGCTAGCATGCAAAAATGAATGGATCAAGATAGAAGATTTATCTCAAGCAAAGATTCATTGATCAAGATCAACATTTCAAGACTTATGGCTTAAGGTATATAAGATTTTTGATCTTATGCTCTTAGTGCTCAAAACTATTTTTAATCATGCATTTACTTTATTAAAATAATATTTTTAGTATATACTAAGTATGATTAAAGAAGGATATTTTAAATTGTATAAAATCTTTGAAAATAATGTTTTTTCAAGTTTTATACACAAGCAATCGATTGTCATCAAACGACAATCGGTTGCATCCAAGAAACTTTTGCTTCTGTTTGACATTCAATCGGTTGTCGTCTAGCAGCAATCGATTGTCATGTGTTTTATTTTCAAATTTTTTGAACGTTGGCTTTAGAGCAACTGATTGCTCCTAAATGACAATCGGTTGTCCTAGTTATAATTTTCAATTTTTTAAAACGTTGTTGTGCTGCAATCGATTGCTGCTTTGGTGAAACCGGTTGTTGTGCCTTAAATTTTGGGAAAAAAAATTTCCAGTAACCTTTTGTAACACCTTTTCCTGGCAATCCTTGTATCTTTTCATATACATTGTTTTAGTAAAAATGGTTTAAACATTGCTATGTTTCATTGAAGAGGTATTACTACACTATAAATTATTTTCATTTAGAATTTTGAAAATCAATCAAAAAGAATCAAAAACAAAAATCAACAAAAATCACTAACAACTTTCTATTCTTTTGATTATACTCATTATACTCTTTATACTCAAGATATTTTGTTCATCATTTTCATATGCATACTGAAAATTGTTCTTGAGCACTTAGAAGAGTATTCCATCTTAAAGTTAATATTGAATAGAAAAGATTAATCAAGTGATTGACATTGCTCTTCATTATTCAAACTATTATACAAATCAAACAAACTATTGTACTTGTTTTCAAGATTGTTGGAAACAAGAAAGACACTTAGGGAGGATTGTTCTCTTTGTGGTCTTAGTGAAAATCCAAGAGGATTGTTCTTGGTCCAAGAGGATTGTTCTTGGTTGTTAGGTAGTCTTTGTACAAATTACCAACTATAAGGAAATCTCTTTCATGTTGAAAGGGTACTGGAGTACTCTCGGAATGTGAGGGGAACCAGGATACATCATTGTGTTCTTTACTTTCCGCATTTATTGCTATCATAACTTATCAGAAAAAGAAAGAAAAGAAACTCTTGCAAAAATATTCATACAATTCAGAAAAAATTTTAAAGAACCTAATTCACCCACCTCTTAGGCGCATCTGAACTTACACAATTAACATTTTATTAAAGTCCAATGCCCTTGCTTTAAGGTATTGTTGCTGGACCAAAGAAAATTTTAATGCATAAGCCAAATAATTAATCAGCGCTAGGCCCATATGTTAAAAACAATTACTTTTCCAATAACCCCTAAATTCATGCACGTTTTTGCAATAACAGCTCACTGTAGAAATCAAATAAAAAACTGAATCAACGACGTCTTCTCTGAGGTCTAACCTTTCTTTCCTCAACGACATCATTTGCTTAACTTTCTTTCTTTCTAGAAAAACCATATGATGATCTCTTTGTTCAACTAGAACCTTCGTATTTTGTCAATCATCCTTCCCTGATAGCTTCTTCTAGATAAACACCCATACTTACCATCTTAGTGAAAGCACTCGGTGCACTTACAACCATCCTTTCATAATAAAATGAACCAAGGGTTTTTAGGAAGAACTTAGTCATTTCTTGTTCTCATATCGGGGGTACCTCTTGGGAAGCAACCTCGCAACAACGCTGCACATACTCTTTGAATGACTTCTTATCTTTTTGATCCATCACTCTCAATTGGTCATGGTCAGGTGCCATAAACATGTTGTACTTATATTTCTTGATAAAAGCTTCACCCAAATCATTGAAGGTGTAGATGTTTCTACTGTCTAATCCCGTATACCATTTCCATGCATCACCAGTTAAACTATCCTAGAAGAAATGAATAAGCAAGCATTGGTCATAAGTATGAGTGGACATTCTACTGATATACGTCACCAGTATGAGTTGCCCATGTACTTTTCAAATTCTGGCACCTTAAACTTTGTTGGCGCTTTCACATTAGGAACTAAGCATTGGTCACTAATATTTTGTCTAAAGAACTCTTTCCCTTAGAGAGCCTTCACTTCTTTCTGCATTTCATTGAATATGTCCTGAAAATCATCCAATCAGTCATGAAAACCAAAACTTTCACTTATTGGAGGAACAAGATGATAAATCTAATCATTAATAACATGGATATCATTCATTGTAGGAGGTGCAACATGATGAATCTCATTATTGGAAACAGGAGTAGCATGCACCATAGGAGGTGCATAAATAGCAGTAGTTTGAGCAAGTGGAGCAACTTGAGCAACATGGTTGTAACCTTCAGGCATGAAATTCAAAAGCATTTCACATGGATAACCGGGAGGCATACGGTATTAAGTAGAAGTAAACGGAGTAACAGAGATGGGAACTGACAGAACTTCTAAAGCAACAATCTTTTATTGTGGCTAAGTAGCATGAGGAGACGAAGGAGGAGGTGGTGGCTGATTCTTAGAAACCACTAATGATTCCACCAAAGCAATCAGATTGGCCATACCAACTCTCAAAGAAGTAACTTCTTTGCGCAACTCACGATTCTCTTATTCAAGGTTTTCCATCTTCTTCCTAGAATTAGCCCGAGTATTATAGTGATGAGATATCTTGTCGACTGTTGAAGTAGGGAAACATAGTAAGACACCTGGGTATGAACAGGAATGCAAACAAATATGTGCAAAATGATGCATGATATGCAATGCATATGATTTATTTTGTTTATTCAAGGAAATCAAAGAATTATCGACAATTGCAAATATTAAAGTACTAACACATTTGGAAATACTGAAAATTCTCATTTTAATAATAACTTTGGAATGGATTACAACTTTTAGTACAAGTTTCAACAATCTTAAGTACAAGAGAATAAAGATAGAATTTATAAAAAATACTAAGGAGCCAAAGCTGATGAAGATCTCTCCATACCCTGACGTTTTCCCTTGAGTCTTGCAATCTGAGACTTTAACTGCTTATTCTCTTCTGCATACTTGTAGGTGACTTCTTTCCAATTACCAGAGTTAGAAAATGAACGAATGCGACCTGGCTGAGCTCTAGAGGACAATAAGTCCTCTTGCTTCTCCATCATCTCCACAGCACAACTCTCAAGAACCTCGATCAAGGCATCCTTCTCTTTCAATTTTGTTGAGTAGGATACTTCAAAAGTCTGGTACTTACCCTTCCATGCTTCCTTCATTTGCTACATCCTAATTAAAGCAAGCTCAAGTTCTTCCACATCATCTAAGAAAGGAGGAGGATTCCTCATAAGCATACCAGGTATAGGTTCTTCACGAGAATAAAGCATCTTAAATTGAATTTCCATTACTTGTACCCAACAGAGATGAGGTTCTAAAGAAATATCTCCTCTTGGACCCAAATATTTTCTACCTTTTTTATAAATATGGCGCCAAGCATTCTCAATCTCTTTCTTAGCTTCCTTATGATATTCTCCTTCTTTGAGAAAGAAACCACTTAGATGAACGTTGTTTGGCTTTTCTCTCATGGAATATCCAAATTGACAACACGCAAGAATGAGATTGTAGTTAATTCGTCCCTTTGTACCAAGAAAACGCACATTGGGGAAATTACCACAACTATCAATAATCTCCAGATCATAATAAGCTTGATGATACCAGTCAATTTTAGAATGAGTGAGAGCCACAATCTTCGGTTCCCATAGTGGTTCCTTCTTGATATCCCAAAAAGCAAGACTCTGAGGTAAGTGAGAAATAAACCACTGATATAAAAATGGTGTGCAACAAATGATCATCCCTCCCTGATAAAAATTCTGAAGATAGATGGAATTAGAAGTATCTCCTTGCAGAGTAGGGACTGGATTCCCAATCAGAAAGATCCTAATGGCATTAACATCCACAAATTTGTTGGTGTTAGGAAACAAGAACAACCCATAGGCAAGCAAAGTAAAGATGGCTTCAAAAGCATATGTACTCTTCATTTTGGCAAAGTAACAAGCTTTATCCAATATAAGCTGAGCAGTTAAACCCCTGATTCCTTCTTTCGTAGTCATGTTATCCTCAATCCCAGACTTCTTCAAGTGAGACGTGGTAGCAATCTCACGAGACTTAGGCTTTCGCTCTAAACCGGTGAAAGGAACACGATCAATAATAGGTAAACCAAGTAAGTTAGCTTACTCCTTGTTGTACCCCAAAATTTTCCCTCCCATATTCCTCAAAGATTGGTCAAGAATGATCTTCAAATTTCTCAAGATTGCTCAAGAGTTAGACAGTCAAATCATCTCCTAAGGAAGTCAATTCAAAATTAGGGTTTTGGTTCTTTCAAGGAATTTGGGGTTTTGAATGGTTAAATCAAGTTTCATAGGCCTCTATACATTCTCAAGCACCTACATGCCAAGTTTCAAGACTCACAGTGCCAGTTTACACAATCAAAAGCTCTATTTGATCTACAGTCAACTACAAGGGCAAAATGGTCATTTTACAGTCAAAAGTCAGAATTTTTGGTCAACATCTTATTTTGAGTTCACAATCATCATTTGATCAAGTCTTGATCATGATTCCACAAGAATAGCTCAAAAGTCATCAAGATGCAAAAGTTACTATTTTTGGACAGTAGAAAAGTAAACTGTACCTTGACCAGGGCATAACTCTTTCATGGTTTGTCAGAAAAATTCCATCCAAAGCTCATTTTGAAGAGGATGCAATTTCATACAATCCATCTTCACACCCCAAGATTAAGAAATGCTCTCACAAGAAGTTACAAATTTTTACATTATAGGTCAATTTCAAAAGTCAACAAAAGTACACTTTGAGTCAAAGGCCATAACTTGAGATTGGTAAATCCAAATGACATGGGACCAAAAGCATTGGTTAGAGGACTTCAAGAGATTTCCAAAATGTCCAAGAACATGGTCATATGATCAAAATTGAGCAAGTTGTGCATTGGAGAAGTTGGGAAATTTTCATGAATTTGCAAAAGTCAACTTTGCTCAAAACACCTTCCTTTTGCTAATGGGCCTCAAATCTCTTTTTGAAACTTCACCCATGACCTATGCACGACCCACCAAGATAAATTGGATTTATTTTCTTAAAGTTATTGGTTAAATGGATTTTTAATATATATTAATTCATTTAATTAATTTAAATTATAAGAAAATAGAAGATTTGATTTTTAAATCATTTTGTGAACCAAATATGATCCAAATATGCTGACCAATTCGTGCACAATCAAAAAGATACAAAAATATCCAATTTTGGCAACTTGTTCAATCATGAAAAATCAAGAATATTGGATTTATCAATCAAGGATTTAATCTTCAATGCACATGGGTTGGATCCAAAATTTTAACCTAGACTGATTCCCTTATATGCAAGCAAGCCAACCATAACCTAATACACGACTGAAAGCTGCAGAAACGGCCATATCAAATTCAAGAATTTTCAAGAAAACTCAAAACTTGTTCTTGCATTCTAGGCCAATTCAAGGCGCCTTGTTCATCCAAACACATTGCAGGAGGTACCAGGATTGATTTGCAATCAAATTCAAGCATCAAAGCTCAAGGAATCGCGACATACCATCTCACGGTTTGCATTTCCAATTCAAAACTGTATATCTTATTTCATACGCATTTAACATGTTTTTGTGATTGATTTGCATTGCTAGAGACCATACAAAGCTAATGGAATGATTGAATTGAACCATAGTGCCCTGAATCGAGAGATGCCATGATTGAATTTCTAGGGTTTTCAAGCTTTCAAATAGGGCTTTTCAATCCAGGAAAAATTAGGACCAATGGGATGCATGGTTGAATTCGTGAGGCCAAGACGATTGGAACCCATACCTCACGAAATATTTATGTTTGTTGTGGTTCTATTCACTATTTTTCGTGCAGGGAGGTAGTGGAGGTTAAAAACCCCCGCTATCTGATTCTCTTTTACACAGAACCAAGGTTGAAGATGATGACGTGTTGTCATCTGGTTTGCCTGTTTGAATCTTAGCGCGTTTTTTTATAATTTCAGCATATTGATTTATTTTCACATATAATAATTGCCTCTTATTCCTATAACAATTGAAACAACTTGGTTGGGTGGTAAACGTGTTGGCCTGTGAGCATTGGGACCTGGGTTCGAGTCCCAGGTGCCCCAAAATTCTTGTTATTATTTTCTTGCATATGTTCCAATAGATTTCCAAGTATGAAGACCACCATACACCTCCAATTCCCAAGCGCCAGATGTCTCCAAACTTAAATCCAATGGCCAGAATGGAGCCCTCACCATAGTCTCCAGTCAACGCACATGCATGGGATGGTCACAGTCAAAGCAGGCCTGAGCATTGTTGGGCCTCAAATTTCCAGATTCACCTCCAAAGTTGGCCCAAACCCCCCTGAGTTTGCATTTTTTTTATTTTTCTTTCATTATTTATTTGCTTGATTTATTTTTATTATTTTTAATTAATTACTAACTAAAATAATTTATTTTTCCTAATAAAATCAGAAAACCTCAAAAAAACAATATTTTTACTAATTTCACTATTTCATTATTTTTGTAAATAAATAAATAATTAATTAATTTAGTTTTAATTAGGTTAATTTTAACTTTTTTTGCAACAAAATAAAATAAATATAGAATTAGGGTTTTTAATAACTTTTAATCATCTTATTTTTTTATTTATTTCCTTAAAATATTCAAAACCAAAAAAATATTTCTTTTTATTAATTAATTAGTTTAGGTTTAATTTAATTCATAGATAATAAAAATCTCCTTCTTTCTCAAAAAAGGGTCAAAACCCTAAAAAACTCTCCGATTCAATTTTTCTTGCGCGTGTGATTTTTGTTGATTCATATTTTTATTCTATATAATTGTATTTGCTCCGAGGATGTAATAGCTTTAATTAGGACCTTTTTACCGCTTTTATTTACTTTTTCGCACTTTACTTTTTCAAGGGTTTGTTTTTGGCGATGTAAATACCCGACGCCTTGTAATAGCTTAGTTTTATTTTTTCGCAACCATTAAACTGCTAGATGTATGCTAATAGGCTATGCATGACAAGATCTACCTTAATTTTAAATAAACCGTAGCTCACCATAACATGTACAAAGATAACATAACTGAAACTTGACACACTCACACATGCCACTCTTAGGGTACACCTCACTTGGTTGCCTCGACGTGGTCATTGAGTATAGGAAGTTTTAGAGGTCGCCCTCCTGTCTAAAGATCAAAGTTGCCTCAAAACGGTTGCCTTGATAAAAAAATGATCTAAGACATTAGGGTTACCGCTAAGGCATCCTACCATTGCTTTAGTGACCATATGTCCCTTAATCGAATTGACCTGAAAACTCAAACGACGGTGCTACCTACTTCTCAATAGTGGGATAGCACTGTCTAAAGGACATTTACACAGTTTAATTCCTTTTGAGTAGGTAGAGGTTCTCAGGTACTTGCTCTTTCAAAACAAAACAAACTTTTCACACTTACACTTTTCAAACAAATGTTTTTAACAACACTTCATACACTCTTGAGGACAGAAACAAGAGTTAAATCGAAGTTTTCAAACAAAACTCTTTCAAAACCCACAAACACAAGAAAAGCAAAACTTTTTGAAAACACAGTGAGCAAGTACCTAAGAGCCCGTGGATAACCACGGATAGAAAGGGTGCTAACACCTTCCCTTTCTATAATCTACCTCCCGAACCCGAGAAACATCTCGAAAAGGAATTTTGCTGTGCTTTTGTCCTTTTCTTGTTGGATAAAATAAAAGACGGTGGCGACTCTTGCTTACCGAGACATTTTGTGAAACGCGAACCAGCATTCCAAAACAGTCAGTTCTATTTCCACCGATCACAGAACTGGCGACTCTGTTGGGAGGTTCTTATAAGTGAGGTGTACCTTAGGATTAGATCACTTGTGTTTTCAATTGCTTGACTTGTATGCTTTAATTTTGTGGGCTTGTATCAGAGTTTTATAGATCCTAACTCGAATCTGGGGATACCCTTTAGGTAAGTAGAAACAAACTGTGAGGGATCTGTCCGACATAGACCGACACGGATGAAGCAGTAGCTACATTGGTGTGACACCTTGGTCTGTACCGATATCCCTTGTGTTGGAACGAGGAGAATATGGGTCTTCTAAGGAGTCATTAAGCACCAACCGACCTTAGAACCTTAAATTGGCCAACTTGGCCATAGAATAGTAGCAGTATGCTACACTCATTGAGACTAAACTCTCGCGATGGTTCCGGCCACAAGAAAAGGTTTCCAAACTGGAATTATGACCGATTGAGGGTAGTCAGTGATATTGAGATCCTCTAGAACCCGGTTACTATTTTTAGGACAGGTCTTAACCAACTGAAACTGAAAGAGGGTAGTACCTAAACTTCATGCCAGCCTGAAATCTAAGGGCTCTTTTGTGTGACTTGTGTGCCTTTACCATGTTTTCCTTTTGTGAATACTTGTGGTGTGCCTTTACCATGACATCATAACATCATAACATTGCATACATCCTACATAAGGACTAATCCATTTCAAAGACAAGAAGGTTTCATCTTTGCTCTGTTTTGTAGGACGTCATGATGCCCATGCGTAGGAATACTATCCGGCTCAACTTTGTTCAACTACCTACTTTGCTTAAAGAATTGGTTGACAGGATTCCAAACACTACTTCCTTCATCAAGAGGCATGGTTCTCTTCTCGGTTTAGTCACCTCAAAGTGGGACCAACAAATGATGAGTGTCCTAGTCCAGTTTTATGATCCGCTACACCATTGCTTCACCTTTCAAGACTTCCAGCTGGTCCCTACCCTGGAAGAATTCTCTGAGTTGCTTGGTATCTCTGTTTTGGAGTAGACTCCATTTACTGGTTGGGAAAAGACTCTCAGGCCTGAAGAGATTGCTGCAGCCCTTCACTTAACCAAAGAGGAGGTAATGGCTAACTGGGAGACTAGAAGTGGAGTTAAGGGTTTTTTGGCTAAGTTTCTGGTTGGCAAAGTTAATTGTTTCTGGAATGACTTAGACTTCAAAGCGTACGAAGACATTCTGGCTCTCTTAATCTATGGTCTGGTATTGTTTCCAAACCCTGACACCTTTGTTGATGTTAATGCCATAAGGATCTTCACCTCTCGGAACACTGTACCCACTCTCTTGGGTGATATCCTTTACCAGCTCTATACTCGTACTGCCCGAAAGCGAGGAACTTTGATGTGCTGTGCTCCTTTATTGGCGAGGTGGTTTATTTCGCACCTCCCTAAGTTCGTGCTGAAGAACAAAGAAGGAAGGGGCTGGGCTCATAGGATAATGTCTCTTACTAATAATGACATTATTTGGACTCTCAGAGGCTTAGATGAGGTGGCCGTCATTGATCATTATGGAGAGTATCCTAATGTTCCATTGATCGGAACCCGTGGAGGAATCTCTTATAACCCATGTTTAGCTCTCTGTCAGTTTGGAAGAGCCAGAAGAGAAGGGCCTCATGAGATGTTGATACCTCATATCGTCTTTGATTTTCAGGTAGATAGCGACGAGCTACGTCATAGATTCATCAGGGCTTGGGATAAAGTTCACAAAGCTGACCCATATGAGTTTGGACCAAAGACTTCTCTGTCAATGGAGTCATATTTCAGATGGGTCCGCATCCGTGCCTAGAAGTTAGGTATGCCATACGAAGCTGTCAGGCCTATTACTCTTGAAGTTGCTGACGGGGTTCCTCCAACTATTCTCCATCCTCATACACCCACTGATGTGGGCACACTAAAGAGGTATTGGGCGCAACTGCAGGAAGAACGGGATTCTTATCGGGAAAGGTTCAACGAACAAGAACAGAAAATCCAGAAGCTGACTAAGCAATTGGAGAACGAGCGGATCCTGAATGATTATATCCGCACTGAGAAGAAGAGGCCATGGTAACATTGATGACCTATTGATGATTTCTTTTACGGTTTTATTTACTTTTCAGTATTTCCATTTTTGTAATGCCTAAGGGCAATTTGTTGAACAGTTTAAATTCTGAAGTTAAATCTAATAAAGTGTGTTTCCTTTCTTGTCTACAAATTTGAACCCCTATTGTCTTTGAAAACATAAACCATACGCATTTCATCGCATGCACTGCATAAACAGGTACCCTTTTACAGGTCACTTATCTTCTTCGCTGTTTATTTCAGCAATCATCATGTCTACTGAACCTTCCGCTGAGCAAGCTATCAAGGCCATCCAGGCCCAGAATACCCAGTTCCAAGAGTTGGTTATGAGCCTAGCCCAGGGTCAACAGGATTTGAAGACTCTGATTCTGAAAGAGAGGAAGAAGAAGAAGAGGACCGTCTTGTTCAACACTAGACGCAGGTTTGGAAATGGACTGCAGAATGAGGTTGATCCGACCACCTCATCTGTAGGGAAAGACAGCCCACAAGAGAGAAGGGTTCCTAGCCCCGTGGTCTCCGACAACGAGACGGATCATGATGAACAACAGTATCCTCCTGCTGAGGATAGGTACAAATAGTTGGAAGACCGCTTGAGCGCTATGGAGATACAAAACGTGCCCGGGCTGGACTTTGGAGACCTAAGCTTATCCTCTGGGGTGGTGATTCCCCATAAATTCAAGGCACCTGCCTTTGCTAAGTATGACGAAGCTTCCTGTCCAAAGTTGCACCTCCGGTCATATGTAAGGAAGATCCAACCTTACACAGCTAATAAGAATTTGTGGATCCATTTCTTTCAGGACAATCTTTCAGGGACTCAGCTGGAGTGGTTCTATCAGCTGGATGGGGCCAGTATCTGTAACTGGGAAGATTTAGCTACTGCGTTCTATAAGCAGTATCAATATAATTCCGACCTTGCTCCTACGCGTACCCAACTCCAGGGTATGTCAATAGGGACGTGTGAAGGATTTGAAGAGTATGCTCAAAAATGGAGAGACCTTGTGGAAGGGTGCAGCCACCTTTAACTGATCGTGAACTGGTGGATATGTTTTTGGGGACCATGTCTGGTCCATTCTTTAACCATTTGATTGGAAACTCTTCAGCCGGGTTTACAGACCTTATCTTGACTGGTGAGAGGATCGAAGCTGGTATCGAGGCAGGGAAGATACAGAAGGGTGCCTCATCGAGCACCGAGAAGAAGCCGTTCAAGAAAGAATCTAGTGTCGTCTATGGTTCAAGGAGACCAAATAGATCTGAACACCGCCAAGCTATCAACGCGGTGGTCATTTCAAAACCTGTTGGTGCTCCTCAGCATCACAACCAACAAAGGGAAGAGAGACTTAGAAGGAAATTCACTCGTCTCAGCATGACCTTGTCCCAGATATTGCCACAGTTGCTGAAAACCAATTTGGTAACTTTAAGGGAAGCCCCAAAGAATCCAAATACTACATCACCAAAGTATAACCCCAACTCCCGCTGCACTTATCATTATGAGAGCCCGGGGCATAATACGGATGATTGTTGGACTTTGAAGAATAAGGTCCAAGACCTGATTGATGCAAAAGAGATTGAGTTTGAGGCGCCCGAAAGGCCTAACGTTGTGACTGCTCCCATGCCCAAACATGGAGTAAACGCTGTTGAGGAAGACTTGTTTATAGCCTCCGTGGATGATATTGTTACCCTGCTGATGACTGTCAAGAGGAACCTGTTTCTAGCCGATTTATTTCCGGGATGTAGTGAAGGTTTCCATCTGTGTTCTGTTTCACCTACTGGTTGCCCATCTTTGAAGTCAGGCATCCAAAACCTGATGGATAATAGGGAAATCCTGTTTGAGAAGATTGTTGTTCCTGCCACCCCTACTGAAGAAGTTTCCATTATTACCAATTTCAACAATTCTCCCAAGGCTCCCTCGAGGAAGCCTGTCAGAGTTACGCCTGTTCAGAAGATTGCACCCATAATCATCACTATTCCAGGGCCTATTCCCTACACCTATGACAAAGCTGTCCATTGGCACTATGGGGAAGATGTTTATGTGCTTGGAGTTAAGCAAGAGTTTGATACTAATACCAACGTCAGCAACATTACCGGGCCCGCTAAAGTCACCTGCAGCGGTAGACTTTTCTCACCTGATATTGCGCCACCAACCGTCCGAAGACCTATCATCATCACACCTGCAAGTGTGCCTAATGCCATCCCTAATCAAGTTCCTAGTTCTACCCCTGTCGCTGAGTCATCTGACGCTCGGGGCAAAGGGATCGCCACTGATATGCCTACCCAGACGGAGGCACCAAAGACCATCAATGTTGAAGCTTCCAAATAGGAGATGGAAGAGATTCTGAAGATCATCAAGAAGAGTGATTATAATGTAGTTGAGCAGATGGGGAAAACCCTCTCCAAGATTTCTATGTTATCACTGTTGTTGTGTTCAGAGGCCCATGCCAAGGCTCTGATTACCTTCTTGAAGACGACCCACGTGCCACCAGAGACATCAGCTGATCAGTTTACCGATTGTATGGCCAACTTAACTGCTGATAATGGTTTGGGTTTCTCCGATGCTGATCTGACTGCTAAAGGGAAGAACCATAACGATGCCCTGCATGTCTCCATTGAATGCAGGGGCACTACTCTTTCACATGTGTTGGTTGACACTGGTTCCTCATTGAACGTCTTAGCCAAGAAAGCTCTAGACAGGTTGGATTGCGAAGGTTTGGAGCTAAAGCCAAGTAACATTGTTGTCCGGGCCTTTGACGGGTCTAAAAGGATGGTGCATGGTGAAGTCGATATTCCAATAAGAGTTGGTTCTCAGGTCTTCGATTCTACATTCTACATGATGGATATTTGACCGTCCTACTCTTGTTTGCTGGGTCGTCTGTGGATCCATAAAGCTGGAGCTGTGACCTCCACCCTCCATCAGAAGCTGAAGTACCCGGTCAGAGGGAAGATCGTGACAGTACAGGGGGAGGAAGAGTACATGGTCATCCACCTCAACTCGTTCCGGTACATAGAGATGGATGGGGAGTTCATCGAGACCCCATTTCAACACTTTGAAGAGGTTCCTCAGACACTGGCATCAGCTGAAACTGTGATTGAAGATTCTCCTTTGAAGATGGCTTCCTTAAAGGATGCCCGGGCTGTTATTGAGAAGGGTGAGTGTGCAAACTGGGGCCGACTTCCTGATTTCATTCAGAAGACTAACAAGTTTGGTTTGGGTTTCACTGCAGAAGCTCAGAGGGTTGTTCGTAGTGCAAGAATTGGAAGACCTCTTGTGTTCATCAGCAACTCGGGAGTAAATGCCATCGAAGATTACGTGGAGGAATCTGAATTCGACAGCTGGATCTACCCTACGACCAACGGTGGACCAAACAACTGGACGGCAAAGGACTTCGTCCCTATTACTTTTGTTACTCAGTAATGAACTCTTTTGTTTTGAATTTGTAACAGACAATATTGTGAAACTTTATGGCCCGGTGTCTTACCCGGGGCACCGTGGCTTCATTTGTGAGGGCTTTTGTGTGCCATTTTCATATATCATTAATAAAAGCATTGGACGTTTTTGCATTTCAAATCTTGCGCTCCTTGTCTTTCTTTATTATATATTGCAAAACAGCTATTTACACACACTCACATATACAGGTCCCAATCCATTCTGGATCTCACTAGTAACGACTCTGCTTCTGCCAGTTATGACTTTGAAAATCTGATCAACTTAGCCGAAGACGAAGGTGAAGATGATTGTGAAGTGCCTGGCGAGCTTGCAAGACTGCTACTTCAGGAAGAGAGGGCCATTCAGCCACATGAAGAGCCAGTGGAAACGGTAAATCTGGGTACTGAGACAGACAAAAAGGAAGTCAAGATCGGTGCAAACCTGAAGCTTAGTGTGAAACAATGGTTGATTCATATGCTGCACGACTACGTGGAAATCTTTGCCTGGTCTTACAAAGATATGCCTGGGTTGGATACTGACATTGTGGTTCATCGCCTGCCTACCAAGGAAGAATGCCCTCCGATAAAACAGAAGGTTCGTCGTATGCGTCCAGAGATGTCCGAGAAAATCAAGGCCGAGGTTATGAAACAGTTTGATGCCGGTTTTCTAGCAGTGACTTCTTACCCTCAGTGGGTTGCCAATGTGGTTCCAGTACCGAAGAAAGATGGTAAGGTCCGAATGTGTGTTGACTATAGGGATTTGAACAGGGCAAGCCCTAAGGATGACTTCCCTCTGCCTCACATCGATGTTCTGGTTGACAACACTGCTCAGCATAAGGTATTCTCCTTCATGGACGGCTTCTCTGGTTATAATCAGATAAAGATGGCTCCCGAAGACATGGAGAAGACCACTTTTGTTACTCAGTGGGGTACCTTTTGCTACAAGGTCATGCCTTTTGGGTTTAAAAATGTTGGGGCAACGTATCAGCGTGCCATGGTTGCTCTGTTTTATGATATGATCCATCATGAGATTGAAGTATACGTCGATGATATGATTGTGAGGTCCCAAACGGAGGAGGAACACCTTGACCATTTACCGAAGCTGTTTGACCGGCTGAGGTTGTACAAGCTGAGATTAAACCCGAATAAGTGCACCTTCGGGGTGAGATCTGTAAAATTGCTAGGCTTCGTCGTGAGCGACAAAGGTATTCAAGTGGACCCTGCCAAAGTGAAAGCCATCCAAGAGATTCCAGCTCCCAAGACATAGAAAGAGGTCAGAGGCTTTCTAGGACGGTTGAACTACATTGCCTGATTCATCTCACATCTAACTGCTACTTGTGAGCCAATCTTCAAGCTACTGAAGAAAGATCAAGTGGTACGTTGGAACGATGAATTCCAGGCTTCTTTCGAAAGAATCAAGGAGTATCTCCAGGAGCCACCTATTCTAATGCCACCAGTTGAAGGGAGACCTCTAATCTTATACTTGACAGTACTTGACAACTCAATGGGATGTGTGCTAGGTCAGCATGACGAGTCTGGCCGAAAAGAGCATGCTATTTATTACCTTAGCAAAAAGTTTACCGACTGTGAGACCCGATACTCACTGCTCGAGAAAACTTGCTGCACTTTGGTATGGGCTGCTCGCCGGCTAAGACAATATATGCTGACTCACACTACTCTGTTGATTTCAAAGATGGATCCAACCAAGTATATCTTCGAAAAGCCTGCCTTGTCCGGAAGAATAGCAAGATGGAAGATGATCTTGACTGAATATGACATCCAGTACACGACTCAAAAAGCAATCAAGGGAAGTGTGTTGGCAGACCATTTGGCACATCAGGTAATGGATGATTACCAGTCTATGAACTTTGAATTTCCAGACGAGAATATCATGGTAGTGACTGATTGTGAAATACCTGGACCGGATGAAGGACCCGAGGAAGGATCCCGATGGTCTATGCACTTTGACGGAGCCTCAAACGCTTTAGGTAATGGCATTGGCGCTGTGATCATATCTCCTAAGGGATCTCATACCCCGCTCACCGCCCGACTATGTTTTAACTGCACCAATAATATGGCGGAGTATGAAGCATGCATCATGGGTCTTCGAGCTGCAATTGACCTAAGGATCAAGTTTCTGAGTGTCTTCGGAGATTCCGCTCTCGTGATCAGTCAGATCAAAGGCGAGTGGGATATGAAACACCCAAATCTTATTCCTTACAAGGAGTACGTACTGACGTTGCTTCCCCATTTTGAGGAAATAACCTTTGAACATTTCCCAAGAGAGGAGAATCAGTTGGCGGACGCGCTAGCTACGATGTCTTCTATGTTCAAAGTCAAGTGGGACAACGAGGCTCCCCGGATCATTATTTGGAAATTGGATGAACCTGCACATTGCTGTGATCTTGAGACCGAAGAGGTAACAAAAAAGCCTTGGTATCATGAAGTAAAGAGGTACCTTGAAGCTCAAGAATACCCCGAGGGTGCGTCTGTTAATGACAAGAAGTTTCTGAGAAGGTTCGCGGTAAAGTTCTTCATCAGCAATGGCATTCTTTACAAACGTAACCATGATTCAACCTTACTGCATTGTGTGGATAAGATTGAAGCAGAAAGGATTATGGCAGAGCTGCATGAAGGTACCTTCGGGACTCATTCCAGTGGACATACCATGGCAAAGAAAATCCTTCGGGCAGGATATTACTGGTCAACAATGGAAGCCGACTGTTATCAGCATTCTCGGACATGTCACAAGTGCCAGATCTATGCTGATAAGGTGCACATTCCTCCAGTTCCTCTGAATGTCTTGACAGCACCTTGGCCTTTTGCAATGTGGGGCATTGGTATGATCGGCGAGATCAGACCTACGGCATCCAATGGGCATCGCTTCATCCTGGTAGCGATTGATTACTTTACGAAGTGGGTTGAAGCAGCTTCCTTTGCTACCGTAACCAAGAATGTCGTGGCACGGTTAATTCGGCATAACCTGATCTGTCGATACGGTGTACCAGAGAGGATCATTACGGATAATGGTACCAATCTTAACAACAAGATGATCACTGAGCTCTGCGAGCAATTCAAGATACAGCACCACAACTCTTCTCCCTACCGACCGAAGATGAATGAGGCTGTAGAAGAGGCTAATAAGAACATTAAGAAGATTGTGCAGAAGATGACAGTGACCTACAAAGACTGGCACGAGATGTTACCATTTGCTCTTCATGGGTACCGTACCTCAGCACAGACGTCAACAGGGGAAACACCCTATTCCTTGGTATACGGCACGGAGGCAGTCCTACCCATTGAAGTTCAGATACCCTCTCTCCGGATCATGAAGGATGTGGGTTTAAGCAAAGACGACTGGATCCAGACCCGGCTTGATCAACTAAACCTAATCGACGAAAATAGACTCACTGCTATTTGTCATGGTCAGACGTACCAAAAACGGATGATCAAGGCATTTAACAAGAAAGTCAGACGACAAGAGTATCAAGTCGGGGACCTGGTAATCAAGCGCATTATTTTACCTCAAGGTGATCCCAGGGGCAAATGGACCCCTACGTACGAAGGGCCATTTGTGGTTAAGAACATCTTCTCAAGAGGAGCAATGATTCTAACCACCATGGATAGTGACGACCTTCCTCACCCTGTCAATGCAGACATAGTAAAAAGATACTACGCATGATTAAAGACCCGCTAGGTTGACTGGCCTAGGCAAAAATAAGGGCTTCCCGGCGAACCAAAAGGGTTCGGGCAAAAATAAGGGATGAAAATAAAAAAAATATGTACACCCGGCAAGTCGAAAACCTGAAAAGGTGGCTTGGGCAAAAATGGGTATCCCGGTGGACTGAAAACCCGAAAGGGCGGTCCAGGAAAAAGTTAGGGATAAGCGTAACACTATGTCTCATTGGATCACCCTGCATCCAGACTTTGGTATCAACCATCAGGCTCGGACGGCACCAATCAATCATATTCATCTTCAACTAAGCAGCAAAGCGATGAGATGCTTGAAGATATAAAGGCGATAGCAGAGTTGGAACCCAGTGGGATTATTCACATAGCTGTTTTGTTTTCTTTTTACAAATTGTATAAATCCTATTTGTTCGGCGACGTTCTCTTACTAGGACGTCAGCCTCTTGTACAAAAACGCATATTTTCAGGCAAACTTCAAAATCAATACAAGCTCATTTTTCAGACAAATTGCAAATTGTTTTTTTCTTTATCAGTTTTGTTTTGCAAAGAACGTCCAATGTTCATTTTTTATATATGCATTTGACATTAATTGCTGCTCATAAATCTTTGCATGCGAAACAAAGGACTAATTACGGGTGATATCAGAAGTAGGGGCAATAAGAATTGTCTAAAAGGTCTAGTTACTCTGTCCACCGAGGTACCAAGGTAGGTTCAGCTGAAGAATATGACCAAGATACCTTCACTCCCCGTAGAGTAAGACAACAATGGTAGCTCTCCCCACTGAGACTTGCAACTAGGAACAAATCAGCAATACTCTCCCCAAGCAGAGTTGGTCTACCATCAGCCCTAAAAAAAAGTTGGGTATCCCCAATAGGTCTTAATATTCCCCAGCGGAGTATACAGATATTCCTCAGCAAGCATCCCCGACAGTCTTAATATTCCTCAACAGAATATAAGAATGTTCCCCGGCGGAATTCAAGATACCCCCAGTGGAGCCATTTCCCAGCGCAGTCTAAAAAAGGCTTCCCCGCCAGAGTTGAATCATCTTCCCCAGTAGATTCTGGAAGCTTGTCCCCTGCAGAGTACAAATGCATCTCCCCAGCCATATTCAGAAGGTTATCCCCACGAGAGTCTAACTGGGTTATCCTCAGCAAGTTGCAACGGAAAGATCATCCCCAACGAAGTTCTTTCTATCCCCGGCGGAGTTCATCACCAAAATCCCCAACAGAGCTTATCAACGGAATCCCCAGCCGAGTTATCGTTAAAATCTCAGCAAAATATCTCTTCCCCACAGAGTAATTCCCCGCAGAGTAATCTCTTCATCAAGTTTATTCCCCAACGGAGTTCTTTTCTCCTGCAGGTTTATTCTCACAATCATCTTCATCATCCCCAGCGGAAACGAAGAATTCAATGTCATCCTTCAGCAACTACCCGAGATTTATTTTCCCCAGCTAAAATATCACATTTTCATACATCATGAGACATGCATATACGCATCATATCATACAATCTCATTTATGTTGAGAACATCATTGCTCGATCCATATCATGCATTGCATATGACTGACCTTTACCTTTCAGGAAAGATGCAGTTAGATTCTCAAATTATGTCAATGGAGGCAAAACCAGTTAAATCGATTCCTAAAGATTTTTCTGAAGCCAGTCAATGGAGACAAAACCAGTTAAATCGATTCCTAAAGATTTTTCTGAAGCCAAGTCAATCAATGGAGACAAAATCAGTTAAATCGATTCCTAAATATTTTTCTGAGGCAATCCAGTCAAAGAAGACAAACCCAGCTAAATCGGTTCCTAAAGATTTTTCTGACGCTAATCCAAAGAAGACAAGTCCAGTTAAATCGATTCCCAAAGATTTTTCTGATGATAACCCGTCAATGAAGGCAACCTGTCAATAGAGACAACCCGTCAATGAAGACAACCCGTCAATGAAGACAACCTGTCAACGAAGACAAAACTACCTACCAACAATCTCCAGGTGGCATCTATAAGCCTATCCTCCTATCCATCATCTCTCCAAATGGCATCTGTAAGCCCATTCCCGACATCACAATGTTGATACTACACTATGCGAGTGCAAATTTCTGGGCACTTTAATGTTCAATCATCTTCCACCTTCGGATCACGAAAGGCACACAAGCCAATCTACATCCTCAGGTTTAAGAAGATTGAACAGGGGCAACTGTTGTACCCCAAAATTTTCCCACCCATATTCCTCAAAGATTGGTCAAGAATGATCTTCAAATTGCTCAAGATTGCTCAAGAGTTAGACAGTCAAATCATCTCCTAAGGCAGTTAATTCAAAATTAGGGTTTTGGTTCTTTCAAGGAATTTTGGGTTTTCAATGGTTCAATCAAGTTTTATAGGCCTCTATATATTCTCAAGCACCTACATGCCAAGTTTCAAGACTCACAGTGCCAGTTTACACAGTCAAAAACTCCATTTGATCTACAGTCAACTGCAAGGGCAAAATGGTCATTTTACAGTCAAAAGTCAGAATTTTTGGTCAACATCTTATTTTGAGTTCACAATCATCATTTGATCAAGTCTTGATCATGATTCCACAAGAATAGCTCAAAAGTCATCAAGATGCAAAAGTTACTATTTTGGACAGTAGAAAAGTCATCTGTACCTTGACCAGGGCATAACTCTTTCATGGTTTGTCATAAAAATTCCATCCAAAGCTCATTTTGAAGAGGATGCAATTTCATACAATCCATCTTCACACCCCAAGATCAAGAAATTCTCTCACAAGAAGTTACAAATTTTTACATTATAGGTCAATTTCAAAAGTCAACAAAAGTACACTTTGAGTCAAAGGCCATAACTTGAGATTGGTAAATCAAAATGACATGGGACCAAAAGCATTGGTTAGAGGACTTCAAGAGATTTCCAAAATGTCCAAGAACATGGTCATATGATCAAAACTGAGCAAGTTGTGCATTGAAGAAGTTGGGAAATTTTCATGAATTTGCAAAAGTCAACTTTGCTCAAAACACCTTCCTTTTGCTAATGGGCCTTAAATCTCTTTTTGAAACTTCACCCATGACCTATGCACGACCCACCAAGATAAATTTGATTTATTTTCTTAAAGTTATTGATTAAATGGATTTTTAATATATATTAATTCATTTAATTAATTTAAATTATAAGAAAATAGAAGATTTGATTTTTAAATCAATTTGTGAACCAAATATGATCCAAATATGCTGACCAATTCGTGCACAATCAAAAAGATACAAAAATATCCAATTTTGGCAACTTGTTCAATCATGAAAAATCAAGAATATTGGATTTATCAATCAAGGATTTAATCTTCAATGCACATGGGTTGGATCCAAAATTTTAACCTAGACCGATTCCCTTATATGCAAGCAAGCCAACCATAACCTAATACACGACTGAAAGCTGCAGAAACGGCCATATCAAATTCAAGAATTTTCAAGAAAACTCAAAACTTGTTCTTGCATTCTAGGCCAATTCAAGGCGCATTGTTCATCCAAACACATTGCAGGAGGTACCAGGATTGATTTGCAATCAAATTCAAGCATCAAAGCTCAAGGAATCGCGACATACCATCTCACGGTTTGCACTTCCAATTCAAAACTGTATATCTTATTTCATACGCATTTAACATGTTTTTGTGATTGATTTACATTGCTAGAGACCATACAAAGCTAATGGAATGATTGAATTGAACCATAGTGCCCTGAATCGAGAGATGCCATGATTGAATTTCTAGGGTTTTCAAGCTTTCAAATAGGGCTTTTCAATCCAGGAAAAATTAGGACCAATGGGATGCATGGTTGAATTCGTGAGGCCAAGACGATTGGAACCCATACCTCGCGAAATATTTATGTTTGCTGTGGTTCTATTCGCTATTTTTCGTGCAGGGAGGTAGTGGAGGTTAAAAACCCCTGCTATCTGATTCTCTTTTACATAGAACCAAGGTTGAAGATGATGACGTGTTGTCATCTGGTTTGCCTGTTTGAATCTTAGCGCGTTTTTTTTTTATAATTTCAGCATATTGATTTATTTTCACATATAATAATTGCCTCTTATTCCTATAACAATTGAAACAACTTGGTTGGGTGGTAAACGTGTTGGCCTGTGAGCATTGGGACCTAGGTTCGAGTCCCAGGTCCCCCAAAATTCTTGTTATTATTTTCTTGCATATGTTCTAATAGATTTCCAGGTATGAAGACCACCATACACCTCCAATTCCCAAGCGCCAGATATCTCCAAACTTAAATCCAATGGCCAGAATAGAGCCCTCACCATAGTCTCCAGTCAACTCACATGCATGGGATGGTCACAGTCAAAGCAGGCCTGAGCATTGTTGGGCCACAAATTTCCAGATTCACCTCCAAAGATGGCCCAAACCCCTCTGAGTTTGCATTTTTTTTATTTTTCTTTCATTATTTATTTGCTTGATTTATTTTTATTATTTTTAATTAATTACTAACTAAAATAATTTATTTTTCCTAATAAAATCAGAAAACCTCAAAAAAACAATATTTTTACTAATTTCACTATTTCATTATTTTTGTAAATAAATAAATAATTAATTAATTTAGTTTTAATTAGGTTAATTTTAACTTTTTTTGCAACAAAATAAAATTAATATAGAATTAGGGTTTTTAATAACTTTTAATCATCTTATTTTTTTATTTATTTCCTTAAAACATTCAAAAAACCAAAAAAATATTTCTTTTTATTAATTAATTAGTTTAGGTTTAATTTAATTCATAGATAATAAAAATCTCCTTCTTTCTCAAAAAAGGGTCAAAACCCTAAAAAACTCTCTGATTCAATTTTTATCGCGCGTGTGATTTTTGTTGATTCATATTTTTATTCTATATAATTGTATTTGCTCCGAGGATGTAATAGCTTTAATTAGGACCTTTTTACCGCTTTTATTTACTTTTTCGCACTTTACTTTTTCAAGGGTTTGTTTTTGGCGATGTAAATACCCGACGCCTTGTAATAGCTTAGTTTTATTTTTTTGCAACCATTAAACTGCTAGATGTATGCTAATAGGCTATGCATGACAAGATCTACCTTAATTTAAAATCAACCGTAGCTCACCATAACATGTACAAAGATAACATAACTGAAACTTGACACACTCGCACATGCCACTCTTAGGGTACACCTCACTTGGTTGCCTCGACGTGGTCATTGAGTATAGGAAGTTTTAGAGGCCGCCCTCCTGTCTAAAGATCAAAGTTGCCTCAAAACGGTTGCCTCGATAAAAAAATGATCTAAGACATTAGGGTTACCGCTAAGGCGTCCTACCATTGCTTTAGTGACCATATGTCCCTTAATCGAATTGACCTGAAAACTCCAACGACGGTGCTACCTACTTCTCAATAGTGGGATATCACTGTCTACAGGACATTTACACAGTTTAATTCCTTTTGAGTAGATAGAGGTTCTCAGGTACTTGCTCTTTCAAAACAAAACAAACTTTTCGCACTTACACTTTTCAAACAAAAGTTTTTAACAACACTTCATACACTCTTGAGGACAGAAACAAGAGTTAAATCGAAGTTTTCAAACAAAACTCTTTCAAAACCCACAAACACAAGAAAAGCAAAACTTTTTGAAAACACAATGAGCAAGTACCTAAGAGCCCGTGGATAACCACGGATAGAAAGGGTGCTAACACCTTCCCTTTCTATAATCTACCTCTCGAACCCGAGAAACATCTCGAAAAGGAATTTTGCTGTGCTTTTGTCCTTTCCTTGTTGGATAAAATAAAAGACGGTGGCGACTCTTGCTTACCTCAACATTTTGCGAAACGCAAACGCGAACCAGCATTCCAAAACAGTCAGTTCTATTTCCACCGATCACACTCCTCCAATGTGGGAATCAACTGATAATAAAGGAAAGTAAAACACTGGCACAACGGATCATAGAATTGGACCAATGTAGAAAGAATACTTCTTCCGGAAATCTGTTGAGCTCTTAATCTCAGGAATCAAACTCACCAGTTCCTCTATCTTAGGATCCTTGAAACTGTACTTCTGAGCTTTCTTTTTCCAAAATCCATGGTCAAAAAGTACCTGAGATATTTGCAAATGTCAACCCTTAAGTTCCTTGAGTCAACTATTTTAAAGAATGCTCATGGGTGCATGAATGCATGATGCAACAATCACACGCAAGATCAAAAACATGGGGTTTCATAGGTTAGACATCACAAGAATGAAGACAAAGGTACTACCCACAAGGTACGAACTAATATTTTATCCCCTGCCAAACAAGGTTCTAAAAGGTTCCCAGAGTCTACATCCTTCCTTCAGATATTTCCAACATCCTAATTAACCCGGTAATCGATAATATTCTTGGGAAAAACTCGCCTAAGTGTAGCATCGCGTGGCAACAACTTCTGGATTGCTCCGTCATAGTTTTCGCACTTTACCTAAAAGGACAAGATGGGTTAAGGGGTTCTACATTCCTCAGCTTCAACAGGTCGAAAGCGGCACGTGTTCCCGATTGCTCGATAAATGAATACTAAAGTTAAAGGGGCTTCCACTGAGTGGGGGATCTCATGTATCCTTTTTTGGGATTCCTCCCTCAAATTTAACATGACTATACCACCCTTCCTATCTTAAGTTTACCCATGTCCGGGTATAGGGCTTATGAGAAATCATCAAGCACCCTGAAAACCAGGAAAATCCAGACAAACATATATGCAGCATATAATATACAACAAATAATAGCACATACACAATATAAACAAAGATAGACTCAACCCACTTAGAATGGACCAACATTTAGTTGATCGTTCCCCAGAGAAGTCGCCATTTCTTGTGGCGGTAGAAATATTGAGACTAAGCCATTAGATTGACTTAACTCGCACAAATGAAATAAAAATCTCCACCACACTTCATTGTTTCTATATTAAATGGGAAAAAACAAATAAACCCAAAAGAGAGGGGGGGGGGGGAATCTAGGTACGGGGGTTGGTTATATAAAGGGAAGGTATTAGAATGGCAGTCATCTACGGTACTCCGCAGGAACCTCTTCTCAAATTTGTGTATTTTTTATAATTTTGGACCCGTCGCGGTTGCGAACCTGTAGTGCCTACATACCACCTTTCGTGCAATATGGGATTAGGGTACTCGTATTCACTTAAAAAATTTAAAAACATATGTGTGTGGGTTAATTTTAAGAGAAGAGACATCATCGTCATATCCGAGTGGAAAACATACTTACTACCCACATGTTGTCTGGGATTTTTATAAAGAGAGAAATCCAAACCAAAAGTTAAAAAGGCTCTTTTAAGAGCATTAAAGAGCATTAAATTATGAGGAGTTGATTGCATAAGCATGTTGACCATGGTTGATGTCACAGGAGATTGACCAAGGTTTCGTAAGCGTAGTCGACCAGAGAAAAGTTCATGGTGAATGGGTTGGGCCCAGGGAGGTGAGAAACCCAAAATAGTTAAAAGGCTCATATGCACCTAGAACTGTAAAGGCGAAACATTATGGAGGGAGAACGCGGGTTCTACCATAATGGAGAACATGGATTCATAAAGAGAAGTTACAATAGAGAACGTGGGTTCATGAGGGGTAGTTACAAAGAACACGTGGCATGCAAGGAAATGAAGCCCACTTAGAAAGTAGTTATTTATGTGTACTATAAGTAAAGCACTTAGTGCAATTTTGTAGCGGTAAAATTTTTCACATTCCTGCACGCTAGTCACTCAAAGTAACCAAGCGAACGAGCAAAGTGAGTTAGGAAAAAGCAATGTATGTTTGAACCAACCTATTTTACAACTTTCTTTAATGTTATGTCGATATCTTTTCCAACTTAAAATGCTTTTTGTCTCCTTTACTTTGTCTTTTTGTCCTTATCTTTTTCAATTGAAAACGTTTTGCTCCATCCAAACGCACCCTTTTTGAAAATGCTTTGACTATGCGCGTGAACTGAGGCACTACTCTGAGATTCCCTGGTAGATTTTGCCCATAAACTTATTTTCAAGAGACCAACATTGTTTACCAAATCTAGAGGTAAACAAATTTGCACGCCCAGTGGGACAATGCTAATATTTTTGCGTGTAGTTTCACAAAGTTTCTTATAGTTAGTGTGTGTATGAATTTGAGAAGTTGTAAACTTTTGTCTAAGTCTAGAATGCCACACTCTAACACAAACACTGCACATACACACATTTCTACACAAAATGTGGTTGTTATACCACTAAGTACAACAATTCAAAGCGCGACCATTTTATCTCCCGTAAGATCGACCTCAGTTCATGGTTTAGTGACAACAGTCACAAGGATAAAACCTAGGCATGGGGTATCACCATTTGACTCAAATTGACCACTCTTTCTAGGGGGTCCAGGGTCATCATTTGTCCCTCACCAATATGGTATGACTTATTCCATGATGGTTGGGTTACAGCCGGATCCTGCCACAGATAGAGAAAATGAAGTTGCCACTGGAAACCAAGGAAGTTATGGCCCAAGTGGTCGACTAGGTGGTGTTAGTTATGTCCCACAATTGACAACATCTTTGAATACCACATCCGTTATGGCTTTAAGGCAACAAATGGATGAAAGTAATTTAGAGATAGAAAACATCTTAACCCAATAAATAGGAGTCACTGTAAACCTTGTAGTTGACCAAATGGGTAGATTGATCGACTCGTTAGGGGTCCAGCCAACTCAAACTCAAATGCGCCACAGGAAGTTGTGGATTGTTGAAGAACTAGAGGGGGGAAACAATGAGCATCCTTTTAGGCCTCAAAGAGTGGAAATACCCACTTATAAAGAGGAAGAATTTATTGAATAATATGAACCTAGGATGGTCGTTTTTAGGAGAAACTAAGATGATGATCAAGTGTTAAGAAATTTCACTATTGGATGTAACAACATAGTGAATGTGGTAGAAGAGTTATTAACATGATCTGTAGTAAATGTTGGCCTCCGGAGGCCCAATTACTCTTCACCCTTTCATAATTAGATTCGACAGGAAGAATTACCTACAGAATGTAAGGTGCCTAATTATACCAACTTTGGTGGTGAGGCTAATGAGTGAACCATTAAACACTTTTCTAGGTACGAAATAGAAGTTGGCAATATTGCCAACGATGAGGGCTTAAAGTTAAGATATTTTCCTAATTCTTTGACAAAAATGCTTTTACTTTATTTACAATGTTAACGCCAAACTCCATACGTACTTCGGAAAAACTTGAGGGGATATTTCATGAACAGTTTTATGCTAGTCAGCCTAAGATAATTTTGAAATAATTATCCTCCACCAAGAGAGGGTCTTTCGAGTCAATGAAAGGGCATTTGAATAGGTTTAGGATCCTAAAGTCTAGATGTTTTACTAGGGTTCCGGAACATGAGCTGGTCGAAATGGCCACCGGGAGGTTAGATTATTCTATTAGGAAAAAGTCTGATTCTCAATCTATTACAGATATGTCTGAACTAGCTGATAAGGTTCGATATGTCTAACGTTTAAAAACATAGAAAGCGGGAGTGTCAAAAGACCATAGAAAAGGCAAAATTGCCTATGTAGACATAAAGAATTATTCCATAGAGTCCGAGGAAGAATAAATGGAAGAATGAGAGGTTAATATGGCCAGATTGAAAGATGGGCCTCCATATGCATGTAAACCTATAAGATCGTCTAAGGGAAAGACGGTTGAAGGTCCAAAAAATGATAACAGTAATACTAAAACATATGTTTTTGATGTATCAAAATGTGATGAAATATTTGATATTTTAGTTTCAGATGGTCAGATTATAGTGCCCCAGGCACTAAGGATCCACCATTAGAGAAAAAGCAAAAAAGAGGTTTTTACAAATATCACAATGTTTTGGGTCATAATACTTCTCAATGTTTTCTTTTCAGGGATTTGATCCAAAAGGCTTTGAAATACAGACGAATGAAATTTGGTGAAAAACTAAAGACTATGAAGATAGACTCGGATCCCTTACATGTGGCTGATGCACACTATGTGGATCCATTTGAAGTACTGATGAAAATGGCTACTGAGGGCCTCATAGACGAACAGGTAGACACTATCAACTCGCTAGCAACATTGATGCTCAAGGCTACTGATGTTCTTGAAGATGAACCAGGTTTGGCTACAACAGTCGAGGCTACTGAGGGTCACAAAGGTAGCAACGACAATCTGTCTAAGCCACATGAAGTTATGATGGTTGATTTTGCTGAAAAGCTTTAATGTGATCAGGACATAAAAGCAAAATTGGACTGCAATGATGAAGAGTTATCCGAGGAAGTGGTGGTTAAAATAATGAAGGTCATGTCTCCTAAACCTGAAGAGGAGTTGGTATACTTTCTGAACATATGTAAGTTGAGTAACTCTAGATCTAGGTTTTGCCCAAACTGTAACGTGATCTATGACAAAGAAACTGCAAAGAACATTGAGGTGCTTAAGAAAAAGCACCATCAAAGAAACAATCCAAAAGTGGTGTTCGACCATGCTAAGGGGTCAAACAATGTTCAAGTGCCTCGAGAGAAACCCAAGTTTCCTTATTTGAGAACTTTTGTGCCACCAATTGATGTTCCTAACAATAACTGGGTTTGTCCCTTTTATCCTAGGGTGGAAAATCAAAACTAGAAGCCGGTAAAAAGGGGTTAGGTCCGACCCACAAATGGGAGATGATGGAAAAAGGATCTATTTTGACCCAACTTACTGAAACATGATCCATCCGAAATAAATACCATGTTCCTCCCACCTACAAAAGGATGAATCCTATGACAAGAACATACTAAAGAAGGTTTTAGAGGAACAAGAAAGCGACAAGAAAGGCTGCAATAAATATTGTTCCACAACAGAGGAATAAGAAACCTATGAGAGATGTTACAACTGAGGTTGTTCCACAAAAGGGAAAAATCTCCCAAAAGGAAGTACAACATCGACCGACCAAAGAAAGGTTGTTGATGCCAGTTGCGAATGAGTCACCAGAAAAGGTTGAAGATCTTGGGGATGACAACATGGATGATGAATTATTAGACGATTTCAAAGATAGATCAGAGGATAGTTTGATAATTCATTGCATCATTGTGTCAGTTTTGCCCAATGAATATGGGTTCGCCTCAGAGGCATCTAGGAATGAGGAATAAGACATGTGTGAAGAATCAGCAGGTCAAAAATCTCTATGTTATTATGTCATGAACAATGAGATGGTAGAAGAGAAACATGCAACATTTAAGAACAAGGTGTATCATCTCAAACCTCTATTTATAAGGGAAAAGGTTGATGGGTTCCTGGTGAACAAAGTGTTGGTTGATGGTGGCGTTGCTGTTAATTTGATACCATAGTCATTACTAATAAAAATTAGTAAGTTCGACACAGACCTTAAACCATATAACATGGTCATATTGAACTATGAAAGAAAGATAAGTCACATATTGGGTGTGATTCAAGTGAATTTGTCAGTCGGCTCGACTTCGAGGCCAACCTTATTTATGGTGATAGCGTCCAAGGAAAATTTCAACCTGTTGTTAGGGAGTGAATGGATACATGGAATAGGGGAGGTGCCATCGACCCTACATCAGCGTGTATCCATATGGAATTAGGATGGGATCATTGAAAACATAGAGGCGGATCATAGCTATTTTACTACTGATGCGAAGGTGGTGAATCGAAAGAATTTTGACAAAGCATTTGCAACTATACCATCGTGTGACCCAGAAGATGCAGTTTTCAAGTCGCATCCTAATGCCACAAATATTTTGACTTTACACCTCACTCATGGTTTAATTTGGGACCAAGAAAGGTTGGACACATCTAGCTGCAGAAGGGGAGTTTGAGCCCACTGTGTGGGAAGACAAACGAAATCATGATGATGCCTGAGGCGAATGCTCTGGCAAGGATTTTGGCCTATATTGCCTAAAGCAGAATAAGTCTAGCCTTAGAGGCTTAAGATGATGCAAATATGGCACCTGCGGCCATCATGGCGGAAGAGCTTGGAGAATTAAGCAAAAAAATAGTTTTAGAAAGCCAGAGGCTTGATTGTATATACAAAGAAAATCCTTTGGGGTTTAAGAAAGATCCAAGAGATAATATTTTAAAGATGCAAGCACAATATCCCTTGGAGGAAGTCGACCTGGGTGATTTTTTGATTAAGAGAATTACCTACATCAACATAAAGATCGACAACCAGATGAAGGATCAAGTGATCGAATTTCTCAACGAATACAAAGACTTCTTTTCATGAGATTACAATGAGATGCCTGGTTTGAGTAGAGAACTGGTGGAGATGAAGCTGCGTACAAATCCTGGAAAACGACCAATCAAGCAGATGCTAAGAAGGTTCACGCCAGAAGATTATCCAAAATCAAAATGGAGATCGAACGGTGTTCACGAGCAAGTTCATCAGAACAACCAGGTATGTTGAATCGTTAGCTAATATAGTCCTTGTAATAAATAAAAATGGAACTTTGAGAATTTGCATAGACTTTAGGGATTTAAATAAAGCCACCCCAAAGGACGAATATCCAATACTTTTGGCAGAAATGTTGGTCGATTCATCCGCAGGATATGAATATTTAAGTCTTTTAGATGGATATTCAGGTATAATAAAATTTTCATCGCTGAAGATGATACCCATAAAATTATGTTTCGATGCCCTGGGCATTAGGCACATATGAATGGGTTGTCATGCATTTTAGTTTGAAAAATTCAGGGGCGACTTATCAAAGAGAAATAAACTCAATGTTTCATGATTTAATAAACACCTTCATGTAGGTGTACATTGATGACATTGTAGTAAAATCACCCTCTAGAGCTGGTCATTTAGACCACCTAAGACAGTCTTTTATTAGAATGAGGGAATATGGATTAAAAATGAATCCATTAAAGTGTGCTTTTTATGTTTGTGCAGGAGATTTTATGGGTTTTGTAGTGCACAAGAAAGGAATAGAGATCAATCAAAACAAAACCAAGGCGATTTTGAATACTAAAGCGCCAACAACGAAGAAAGAACTACAATCTTTGTTGGGACAAATAAATTTCCTAAGGCGGTTCGTGTCAAACATGAGTGGCAAAACTTTGCCATTCTCTCCTTTGTTAAAATTGGGAAAAGGGTATGAATTCAAGAGGGAAAACGAACAACAAGAGGCATTAAATCGTATGAAAGATTATTTGATGAAGCCTCCAATGTTGGAACCTCCAAACAGAAACAAAGGCATGAAACTATATATTGAGCGTCAGAGTCAACACTAGGAAGCATGTTGGCCCAGGAGGACAAAAATGGGGTCAAAAGAGCCATTTATTACCTTAGTCGAGTACTAAATGACGTTGAAAATAGATATAATGAAATTTAAAAAATGTGTTTATGTTTGTATTTCTCATGTAGTAAACTCATGCATTATATAAAACTAGTTGAAGTTTCTATTTACTCATTTTGATGTCATCAAACATAAGCTATCTAAGCCTGTTTTGCACAGTCGAATAGGTAAATGGGCACTTGCATTAACTGATTACTCGTTAACATATGTTCCTTTAAAAGAAGTCAAGGGGCAAATCATTGTAGACTTTATAGTCTACCATTCAGTGGTCGACACTACTTAAGCTTATGTAAGCACTAAGTCTTGGAAATGTTATTTTGATGGCTCTAAAAACAAACAAGGAACTGGGGTAGGGATTTTTATCTTATCACCTGATGGCATTCCAACTAGGTTTCGTTATAAAATAAAAGGTGAATGGTCTAACAATAAGGCTGAGTATTAAGCATTAATAATTGGTCTTCAAATTAAGTTAGACGTTGGAATATGAGATGTTGATATTAAAGGAGATTCAGAGGTAGTGGTGAAACAGCTGACCAAAGAATACAACTACGTTAAAGATCATCTGGTAATGTATATGGCCAGAGCGTTGTCATTACTTCAAAAATTTACAACATGTCGATTAGACATGTAAAGCGCATTGATAACCAATAATCGAATGACATGGCCCAGTTGGAATCTGGATACAAAATACCCAAAGAAAGCATAAATTATTTCATCGAGGTAAAAGAAAAACTGGAATTTGAAACCACACCAATGAAAATAACTTGGGGGGCAACACCTGAAATAATCCCTGAACTCTTGAACTATGAACGTTTTAGAAATACTGAAATGGTATATGAGGTTTTTTCCATTGATGCGTTAGTTGAAGATGATTGGAGGAAACCCATAGTTGATTACTTAAAAAATCCAGTTGGGTCGACAGAGCACAAGGTTATGTACATGGTGTTAAATTATAGATTAATGGAGATGAACTGTTCAGAAAAACGCCTGAAGGAGTGTTGTTAAAATTCTTAGGAGAGAATGAAGCATATGTGGCAACATCTGAAGTACATAGTGGTGCCTGTGGAACGCATAAAGAAGGCCAGAAGATAAAATGGTTGTTGTAACGAATATGGGTATATTGGCCGACCATGTTAAAAAATTGCATTGATTATGCCAAAAGATGCCAAGAATGCCAAAAACATGTTGAAATTCAACATGTACCAGCTAGTGAGTTGCACTATGTTATCAAACCTTGGCCTTTCAGGGGGTGCGCTTTGGATATTATTAGAGATATTAAGCCTGCATCATCAAAAGGCCACAATTACATCTTGGTAGGTATTGATTATTTTTAAAAATGGGTAGAGGTGGTTGCTTTGGTTAAAGTAGATAAAGATGAAGTCATGGCCTTCATTTAAAACCAAATCATATACAGGTTTGGGATGCCAAAGACCATAACAACTGACCAAGGGACTGTGTTTGTATGGCGAGAGGTAAGCGAGTTTGCTACAGAGATGGGGTTCAAATTGTTAACGTCGACACCATATTATGCTCAGGAAAATGGGAAAGCCGAAGAAACAAATAAGAGCATTATAAGTTTAATCAAGAAATATGTTGGCCAAAATCCTAGAAGTTGGCATACAACTTTGGGCCAAGCATTGTGGGCATGTTGAAACTCACCAAAGGAGTCGACTAACACAATAACTTTCAATTTGGTTTATGGACACGAAGCAGTATTGCCCTTAGAAATCCATTTGCAATTAGTGAGAATACAGAGGAAATCAAATATTCCTATTGAGTATTATTGGGGAATGATGCATGATGCGCTGATAGATGTTGAAGAACATAGGCTAGTAGCTTTAGACAATTTTTTCAGGCAGAAAGAACAAGTAGCAAAGGCCTACAACATAAGGGTGACAACAAAAGCATTCGTCACTAGGGACTTGGTCTGGAAAGTGATCTTACCCATGGATCGAAGAGATAAAATTCTAGGAAAATGGTCACCAAATTGGGAAGGATCGTTTCGAGTGGTTCAAGTTTTTTGAAGCAATTCTTATAAAATCGAAGAGCTCACGTCAGAAGGTCGAATATTAAGAGTAAATGGAAAATACTTAAAGAAATATAGACCTATGTTGCAAGAAATTGTAATAAGCAAATAGTAGAAAACCATTCATTACATAGTAAAAATCCACTAAAGGGCCTGCAAAATACAATAGGCATTACAAAGTCGGCTAAAAGGGAACATTTTCCTTGAGGGTCAAATAAAGGTCTCGAGAGAGGGACAGACGAGCATTGGTCAATGAAAGAGAGGTATCCAGTTCAGCTAGCTCAATGTACAACGCCTCAACACGCTCCCAATGAAGAACCCCAATAAAATCTTTGTCATTTAGCGCATTTTTAGCCATCTCGAATCCAGCAGCTTGTGAGGTTTCAGCTTCACTAATCTTCTTTTCCAACTATTCAATCTGTTATTTCAAAACAACAATTTGTCACTGCCATAAAGAGATGTTATCAGCCCTCTTATTGAAGTCCTCTTTGGCTTTTTCAAGATCTTTCTTTAGCGCTTCACTAGAAATTATGAAGGACTCCACAAAGGCCAACTCGAGGTTATGTTCCTTCTCTTTTGGAAGACGTTTCCCTATAATCTTCTTGCGTTTGGCCAAGTCGACCAAAAACTGGTCAAGAAAAGTAGATACCTCAGCCACAAACGTGACGACCTAAGGAGAGGATATATGAACGTCAACCTTTTGAAATGCCTCTTAGACCTTAATGACATTAGCAAGAAATGCCTCCAAATGATTGATTAGATCGACATGAAATAGCTGCATTTTCAGGCGACTGAGAATTTGTCCCTGGGTTCCAAGAGAAGAAACTCCCCGAGAGACAGTTGAAGTGCTAAAGCCCCCATCAGTCGAGCGATTTCTAGAAACCATCAAGAATTTCAAGTATTCCAAAGGGCTACTTTGTTTTAAATCACAAATGGTTTGAGGCGACATGGAGGTGTTGGTAGGAACCACCTTGGGAGGAGTTGAGACAACGCCAAAGGGAGCATTTGTTTAAGGAGACTCTTCAGCTATTTGAGAAGGTTGTTGTATTATAGCCTCATCAATGTTGGAAGCTTACTCAGGACCCTTCGGTTCATCATCTCCAACATCTCCCTCTAAGTTGTTGTTATGGATGATATCTTCCACCCCCTGACCGATGGGAGAATACTCAAGGCCCCCCTGATCGATGAGATAATTGATATCGCTATCACTAGATTCACTATCTTAAAGAATGACAGACGTGTTCTTTTTTCCCTTTGAAGCTTGTAAAATGAGTTACGTGGGGCACAATTTGGATTTAAGAGCTGGTCGCTGAAACAAACAGAAACAAGTAAGGAAAAATCTAAAAAGGAGCAAGTAAGCTTGAAGAGGAAATGATTTTTGCGATAAGAAAAGATACCTGAGAGTCCCATTCAGATCTAGAATTGATGCTCTCTGGGCGAGTCGAAGCTGGTTGCACAACTAGTATTTTTTCTACCACTGGATTAGGCATAGTGGCAGAAGTAGTTTGTTTTGAAACGTCTTCAGATCGAGTCGACCAAGACTTTTTGGATTTGGAGGGGATAACAGACGAAGGCGTGTTATCCGTTTGCTTCTCTTCACGGGAATAATGTTTTCTCCTCTTTGGAGAGGGTCTAGAAGAGATAACAACATGGGGTTCAACAGCCTGCAAATGGGTCGACATAATCAACGTGTTAGACACGGGATGTAATCAATTAAGATAACACCAAAATTGACAGATTACCTAAGAGGAAGTTACAGGAGCTTCTTTAGAAGAAGTAGAAACAACTACACTACTAATAGCCCTCCTTAGCATGCTTCTACTGCTGAAGAAAACAAAAGCACAAGACAAAGTTTAAAATTTGAAGCATGAAGAAGAGAGAAGGCAAATAAAGTGAGTGACAATCACAATAGTAAGTCATACATTTCTTAAATTGCTTATTCATAACATCGAAAGCGCTGGCCAATCGATGCTTGAAATATTTGAGGTTCCCATTCTTCTGTAAGAACCTCACAGTCCACCAATCAAAGAACTCCTTTGTATAGAAGAGGAGTTCGAAGAAAACGAAGTTCAAGTTGGGGGAATCAACAACAAAATGTTGGAGACGTTGAGCGCACTCCACTTTGTTGTAAATTTGGGACAAATACACATCACGTCTGATGGCTTATAAAAGATGCGAGGAAAAGGTTGGCACAAACCAAATTTCCTAGCCACCAGATTGGGTTGGTAACACAGAAGTGTCACCCCATCTTTAGCACCCACCTTAGACGCTACAAGCCTAGGGGTCAGAAAATTTTGCCAAATGGCTTTGAATTCAAGGACCTGCATTGGCTCAGCAGGGGAAATGGTCGAGTAAATCATTCAAGACCACATGGTCTTTAAGAAAACGACACCATGCTAGGGGTGAAAAGAGGTGCAATTGAAGAAAAACTTCAAGTACGTTTCAAGTGCTTCCTCTCGAGTGAGGTCGTTGTTGGACGATGTCACTGCAGCATGACAGGGATCTTCAATGGCACGACTGGAAAATAATTCCTCACGTGCTTCTGAAAGCTTCAATTTAAGTTGATCCCCAAAGGTGGAATTTAGCCACAATTGCAGCAGCCAAAATGGCCCAATATGTAGATAGCTGGCAGTTGGTGCAAGGGAGGTCATCTGGTCGACCCACACACTGAGCGATTCATAAAGTAACCCCAGGAATAGTTTGCTCAAGCAGGTGTTTCTACCCATATGGAGGTGATACACCAATGCAATGAAACGTTTGGCCACCTTTAGAGACCTGCTATAGAAAATATATTTAGAGGGACACAAGGCTAGAAAGGCGATGTGCTCTTCATCAGACACCGTATCGACATACTTAACTTGAAAACACTCCATGTACTTGGTGAAACCAGTAACGTTCTTATCAAAAGAATAACATCTTCAGCAGCTACAATAGGGATGAAAGTTTCACCTATAGGACGAAGGCCAGTGATAGCCGCAACTTTGAACAGTGTGGGGCTTAGCATGCGAAATGCGAAATGGAAGGTGTTTGTGGAACTCTCCCAGAAGTAGAGGGCATATATCATCATATAGTTGCAATAACTAGGGCCAACTCTAGAAAGTTGAATCAAGTTAAAAATTCCTTGGGATGTCGAGACATCACCTTTAGCTTTCTCCACCTTATTTTACCATGCAATATATTCCTGGTTGATAGAAGGAGCATAGCGAAAAACTTTTGAGGTCCCATAGATGTGGGAGAAATCTAAAGGAAACTTTCAGGCGATAGGGGGCCTTGTGCTTCTATGAATAGGAAACCATTTTTTCATAGTTTTTGGTGCTCTAATCTCATCAGGAGTGGGTCCCATGAGAGCGTAAGCAGTGTTGTTTTGAACAAATGGAAGCAACAAATTAGAATGAAAAGTAGCAATGTTGCATGTTGGGTTTGGCTCCAGCGCAAAGGTTTGTTCATCAATAGCGAGGAACTTAGGCATGGCAGAAACTAGCTAAATCGCGCGAGGAGCGTTATTGTGTTCAACAATTTGCCTTGGAGATGCCATGGAAGATGATTGGAAGTTTTGAGTAAAACCGAAGGTGCTTTTGTTTGCTAAATTTGGAAGCTAAGAGATTAAGGATGCAAAGAAAGCGTAAAAATAAAATGAAGGATTGAAAGGGGTATTTATACCACCAAAGAAACAAACATTTGGGAAGAAAGTGGAAGAAAATTGTAGCCCACGTGTCAAAAAGATGGCAACCAAGGTGAGGTAGTTGGTAAGTTGGAGGCCACAATTATCCTAGGAAGTTGAAGCTAGAAAGTATGGGAGTGGTTGTGTGATCGTTGATATAACATTTGTAGTATAAAGTCATGATTACAATGATGTCACTTTGCACTAAGAAAAAAGGATTAAAATGTCAGTTTCTACCCTTTTAGTTGAAAAGGACATTTTGGGGGGAAATTTGTTGGCTGGGATTTTCATCAAGAGAGAAATCCAAACAAAAAGTCAAAAAGTATCTTTTAAGAGCGTTAAAGAGCAATAAATTATGAGGAGTCGACTACATAAGCATGTCGACCATGGTTGATGTCACAGGAGGTCGACTAAGGTTTTGTAAGTGCAATCAACCAAAGAAAAGTTCATGGTGAATGGATTGAGCTGAGGGATGTGAGAAGCCCAAAAGAGTTAAAACGCCCATAAGCACCTAAAACTTTAAAGCCGAAACATTATGGAGGGAGAACATTGGTTCGACCACAATGGAGAACATGGGTTCATAAAGAGAAGTTACAATAGAGGATGTGGTTTCGTGAGGGGAAGTTACGAAGAACACGTGGCATGCAAGGAAGCGAGGCCCACTTAGAAAGTAGTTATTTCTGTATACTATAAATAAAGTACATAGTGCACTTTTGTAGGGATCAAACTTTTCACATTCTGGCATGCTAGTCACTCAAAGTAACCAAGAGAATGAGCAAAATGAGTTAGTTGAAGGTAATGTATGCTTGAACCAACCTAATTTACAACTTTCTTTAATGTTATGTCATTATCTTTTACAACTTAAAACACTTTTCGTCTCCTTTACTTTGTATTTTTGTCCTTATCTTTTGCAATTTAAAATGTTTGGCTCCAGTAGAACGCACCCGTTGTACCCCAAAATTTTCCCTCTAATTTCTCAAGATATTTCCTACAAAGATCTTCAATGACTCAAGTTTGCACAAGTATCGACTAGGTCAAATAATCTCCTCAGCACTAACGCTTCAAATTAGGGTTTGAGTTTGTACAAAGGCAGTTGGATTTCTAATGTTTCAAATGACTTTCATGGATCATTATGGACCCTCAGGATTATTTTTGTCAAGTTTCAAGTCTTGGATCATAATTTTCAAAGAAAGTCATTCAAAATACCAAAAGGGCAAAATGGGAAAAATTAGGGTTTTGACTAAAAATGACCAAACTTTGATTTTTGACCTAATACCTGGCTTATTGGTTGGAAGCATGATCTCAAGGATCCGAGCGCGTCATTTTTACCTAATTGCATATTTCAATTCATCTCCTGAGATCAGTGGATTGATAGACAAAATACGGTCAACTAGTGGGAAAAGTCAACTGTACACTAAAAAGTCAAACTTTGACTTTTTGACCAAAGTTGAGTCCCAAAAATCATATTTCATCAAGACATTCAAAATATGGAATTTGATCATCAAAAAACAAGAAAGTAAAAAATCCAATTTTACAAGACTTGGAAATTTTTCTAAGTTAAGTTCATTGCTTCATGACATCTTGTCACTACAATTCAAAATGGTTCAAGATGTATAAATAATTCAAGTTATTACCAAGTGACATTTTTGCAAGTTTACAAATCCTAAACTTTGTATTGCTTGGACTTTTTCCTTTGACACAAAACCTTGCCACAATGCTTTGTCTTCGATATAATGTGCATAAATTTCTCCACAAACCAAACTTTTTTCATGCTGCAAACTATGTTGTCCAAGTTATTGCTAAACAAAAAATGACATGGTACTTCTATGCATTGCCACAACACTCCAAAAACATGCTCATTTGCTGTCCTACAAAACCTTGTGCTATGCTGCACCACAAACCTGTCACAAAACCTGTATATGGTGTCCTATACAGTCCAAAAAAACCAGTCCAAAACTGCTCTATGCAGTCTGCTCCAACCTGCATCATAACAGCCACAAAATTGCACCAAAATGGCAAAAGAAAGATGTGTGGAAAAAGGATCAAAGCAGTAGGAAAAAACAGTTCAAAATAACTTATTTTGTTTCCCTCCTAAACCTCAGTCAAGGATCTACAAAAGGGACTGTTTCATAAGACTCAAGAGGGATTTCTAGAGAGGAAAGAGAGAAGATAAAAAAGAACTTTTGCTAAACTCTACTCATTCATAAAACCCATCTCATTCATAAAACTCAGTTGATCCATAAAACTTTGCTCATCTTCAACCCTGTTTTCACTCAGAAAGCAGAAAAATCCTCAACCCATTGTTGTACAACCTTGCAAACTTTCCCCTAAACCAACTACCCAAACACCTCATACACATCACATAGAGATTGTTCTAATATAAGAACAATTTCTGTAACATCTTTATCATCGCCTTCCAAGAATAAACGGAAAAAAAACCAGTACTTTTCACCTTTGACTGGGTTGGAGCGATTCTGGAACTTTGTCACACAGAGAAAGGATTGGAGTAGCTCCAAAGAGGAGCTCAGTGGTTCATCACTTTGCATCCGGAGATATCCATACGTATTCCAAAGTTTCTCTTCAAGAGGTATACTTTTTTTTCAAAATTATAATATCCTTTTCCATACATCATTTTCTGTTTGTGTTCAAAAGATATGTAAAAGATAAATCAAAAAAAGGAAAACTCAGTAAAAGAGCCAAGACAGGGGTTGACACGGGTGCCTGTGTCAACTCATCAGTTTGAAAAATCTAATAAAAATGCAGGTCAGGGGCTCACACAAGTGCCCGTGTCATAGGACACGACCGTGTCAGACATACTGGAACTTTACCCTAACATAAATGCAGGTCAGGGGCTGACACGGGTGCCCGTGTCATTGGACATGGCCGGTGTCAGTTTAGCTGGTACAAAAAAGGAAAAAATGTGCATGGACCATTACAGAAGCTGACACGGGTGCCCGTGCCATAGGACACGGCCCGTGTCAGATCAGACAACATAAATTTTGATTTTCTTTTGACCTTTTGTTTTTATTTTCATTCAATTTGGTTGTAATAATTAGGACTTTTATTTTTTGCAACCCCCACTTGTACACTTGTATACCCCATCCCTCAAAAAGCATGTAATAGCGTAGGACCTTTATTTTACGCATTTTTATTGCTTTCATAAATGTTAGTAATTAGGGTGTATGGCAAGATAAAACCTACAAGTAGACCACCCTAATCAAAGACTAAATGCATGCAATCAAACACACCATTCACACATGCAGCTCTAGGGTAATCTCGCTTTTTTGCCTCAGAAAATAGTCATGTCCCTCGAATATGGGACGTTTTAGCAAAGACCCTTCAATAAAAAAGATCGTAGTCCCTCGATGTCCCTCGATGTTGCCTTAAGTAAAACGATTTAGTCCCTCATAAAAATTGCTAAAGCGTCTCACATGTTGCCTTCTATGACTGTACGGTTGACCCACGCTCGTCCCTTCACATCCAACGATGGGGCTTCTTACCAAATCAATAGTAAGATAGAAACATCTAAAGGAGGAGGAAAATAACATTTAAGACCTTTTAAGTAGGTAGATTTGCTCTTAGTTGCTCGCTTGCTCATAATAAAACATTTTTTACACCAACATTTTCATCTTAAAACATTTTCAAAAGACAAAAACTTTATACGCGTTCATATAGAAACGAGAGCCATTACAAAGAAGACACCTTTTCAAAATCACTTTCAAAAACAAAAACACCTCTTTGAACTATTTTTGAAACAAACACTTTGTACGCGTTCTTATAGAAACGAGAACCATTACAAAGACATTTTCAAAATACTTTCAAAACCCACACCACAAGCACATTCTCAAACAAAAGCAAGTGATCTAGCAAGCAACTAAGAGCCCGTAGATAACTACAGATGAAAAGGTTTCTAATAACTTCCTTTTTCATAATCTACCCCTTGAACTCAAAAAACATTTCTAAAGGTCTTTCCTATTCTTTTCAGCCTTTCCTTATTGGACAAAAGAAAAGTCGGCAGCGACTCTTGCTATCCACATAATTGTGATCAAATGCAAAACACCTAAGTCAGTTCTCCCACCGTGTTACAGAACTGGCGACTCTGCTGGGGACAAATTTAAAAGTGGGGTTACCATAGGGCTAAATCACCTTTACTTGCTTTCTTTGTTTGACTTGTATGCTTTACATTTTGGATCTTTGTTTGGGATTAAATCCTCTACCCGGATTCGGGATACCTTATAGGTAAGTAGCAATATATTATGGAAACTGTACGGGGTATACTGACATGGTCTAAGCAATAACTACGTTAGTGTTACATATTTGTGGGTACCGGTAGCCCTTGAGTAGTCAAGGAGAATACGTGGCCGCTGAGTGATGTCATGAAGTACTAACTGACTTTTAGAACCGTTACTTGACCAACTTTGCCATTAGGACATAGTGAGATGACCGACTTTGGTGCAGTCCGAAGTTGGTAGATACTCGATACTACACTCATTGAGGTTTGATTTTCGGGGTATTTCGGTCGCCGTGAAAGAGTCTTGCACTGAAACAATTCCCGAGAAGACAAATCAGTGATATTGAGATCCCTTAAAACTCGGTTACTATTGACTAGGACAGGTTGAGCCAACTAAACTTCAATATGGTACTTACCTACAAACTCCATGCAAGCCTAAACCTAAGGACTTGTCTGCTTTGTGTGTATATGATTATTTGTATATAAACTTGCTTACTTTGCATACTTGTACATAACATCATACCATAGCATTTTCAATAATCGTTTCAAGGATCTAAAGGGTCTATGATGCAGGGTCACATTGAACTAGACGTCTATCAAGGGACAAGAGGATTTATTTTCCTCTAACCAAAAGTCGTCAAAGATCAAGTACAACAACTTGAGTAAAAGACTATGACCCCCTCGACAAGGTGAGCTTAATTCTCGTGGAAGGACATCCACTAATACAAAGTTCTCCAATCAAAGCTGTTGATCAAAGTTCAACTTCTAACATTTTTTTGTGTTTACCCCGCGAGATCCTTGAAAACATGCATCCACATATCGTGCATCATATCATGACAGGTTTCTCCCACACAGGTTTCCTTATCTTCCTATTGTTTATTTCAATAGAGATGGCCCTAGAGCAGACCATCAAGAGCATCCAGATTCAGAATGCTCAACTTCAAGACATGTTCTTGAACCTATCCAAGGGACAAGAAGAGGTGAAAGCGCTCCTCACTAGGGGCATGATCACGGGAAATCCTGGGGACGACAGAGATGACAAGTTGGAGCGGCTACAAACTGAAATGGAAATAATGAAAGTACAAATGATGGGACAATTGGTGGCCCAGATGGCTCTTATCCAAAACCTGGCTCAAAGACAGGAAGAGCTGAGAGCCCTTGTCAACAGGCTTCATCAAGACAGATGCAACCAAATGGGCAAACGGCCAAAATTGGAGATCGAGTCATTGATCAACCTCCGATGAAGAGTGGACCTTTCCAAATTTCTTCCATGTCACGGGCCCAATAACAACCTCGCCAACAACAAAGAGGGAATCAGCACAAGGAGGCCGCACCTAAGAGGCAATTTACCAAGATTGGCATGTCGCTAGCTCAGGTGCTACAACACTTGTTCAAGGCGGAGCTAAATACATTAAAGGCTCCTCCCTTGAATCCTAACACTGCTGCTCCTAGTTACCATCCTAATGAGAGGTGTGCATACCATTCTGATGGTCCTGGGCATGATACGAACAATTGTTGGGCTCTGAAGAATAGGATTCAGGACCTAATTAACGAAGGAGTTTTGGAATTTACACAAGACAATCAACTGGAACTCTTCTATCACCCCTAAGGGCATCCACTTGAAGCAACGATCTGGGTGAGGAAATTTTCTATTTATTTGAATTTTAAATTGTAATATCATTTGTTATTCAAACAATTTGCATATGTTTGTCTTGAATTCATCCATTCGTTTTCACTATATTTAAACTATGCTTTCTACTTTCTTTATGACATTTAACTCTTGATAAAAGTTACAACCCTTTAGAGGGAGGATGACGTAAACAATAACATAATCTCATACAGTATGCTTTTGGACAGACCTTGTTGATGATGTACAAGCGTTCCTTCAAATCCTAAACATTGGAGTTATAAGGAAGATAATCCCTAGTTAACCCCTTCGAGCCAAAGACGTAGAAGTTTTTCTTTTTTACACAAATTGAAACCTTCAATCAAAACCTGGGGCAGGGTAGTCTCTCAGTTAATTCAAATGCGCATTCAAATCACAAACTCTCATCTCGTAATACAAAGAATGACGTCAAAAACATTCCTCCAGAATCAAAAGACAGTGATGGTTCCCTACCGAATAGGAAGTCATTGTCTCCCAAGAAAAAATCCCACTAAGTCAAAACCTACGAAGGAGACTTAAGAAAACTCGGGGTATCCCGTTGACTGTAATCTCAAAACAAGAACAGTCAGACAAAAAATAGGGATAATAAATCAAAAGAAAGAGGTCACTACAAATCCTCAACAACATGAAAAATGTTGCAGAAATGACTGCCTTCTGACAAGCTTAACTTGTCTGAACCATCACCAAAACGTCATTCCAGACACAATTAGAGTTCAAACGCGTAATTAACTGAGTTTAGGACTGAAGAACATCATGAAGAGAGGGTGGGTACAAATACACTTTGAGCCTTTATCCTTTGTTTCATAAATTTTGAACCAAGCCACGCTACAACCCTTCAAAAGTCCTAATTGAAGCATGGGTTAATTCAAAAACATACTGTTACAAAAGGTATCCTGACTCCTGTAAGGCTTTACTCAAAATCCTGAGTTGAATTTTTCTTACAAAATTTCTTGACTTGCTAAAATGCATTTTCAAAACTTCAAGACAAGCATAAACTTTGCATTATTTGAATATAGTTGTTTGCCTATGGCTATTTGTTTGACAGTAGAGAAATTCACACAACGAATATTCGATGAACGAAAGCTCTCTCGGTGAACAGAATCATTTCAAGTAAGATGACACTTCCAATGACAAATATCCTAAGCAAAAATACATGGCATGACATATCACTATCCAGCACACCTGGGGCAGTCCAGTCAAGATTCTAAGAAATCTCTCAAGAAATGTTGAATAACCAGGGGCAGGTCTCCATCTCCATCACATGGGGCATTGAATGCAAATCCCGACAGAGGGTTACTTACAATCAAACATTTCCTGGAAGTTCCACAAACACTTGCTACTAGGGGAAGTGACAAATCTCCCTAAAATCCTTCTCATAGGATGACTCCCAGCCAGAGTTTCAATCTCTGAAAACTTCTCACCAGCTGAGCCAACCTCAAGAATCCTCGAGGATTTTCCCCAATGAAGAAGACACCTCTCGAACAGATTAGCCACGGGGTTTATTTCCCCAACGAATGACAGGATTCCCCAGCTTTAGTTTTCCTCTACGACTACTACAAATCAAATGACCACAACTCCTCTTCCCTAGTAGACTACGCTACAATCCCCAACAAGTTACTATGAAGTCTGGACCCGACCAGATATCAGTTCAACTTCGACTCCCCAGTAGAGCAACGAACAACTGAGACTCCTGAACTCTTTTTCCCCAAGCAATAATTAACACTCTCTACAAAGTTTTCAACATTCCTCAGTGGAGCTCTCCTCAAACAATAAAACAGGAATCCTTTGTGGGAATATTCTAAACAATGTTTGAAGACTCACCTACTATTCGACAGCAGTCCTCAATTTAATGACTCCCTAGCATTTCTCAAGGATTTATTTTCCCAGACAAAGATACATTCAAATAACGTTTCACCCTTCACGCATCATATTACATACATGACAAGTGCATACGACACAATCTCATTTATTTTGAGAACATAATTGCACCATGCATTTCATACATCATGACATTGCATACAACTAACGTTTTACCTTTTTCAGGAAAAGGTTAATCAACAGATAGCTATTGTCAATAATCTTCAAAAGGTCAGAAATTAATACATGTAACAAGCCAGGGAAATTATCTACACGACCAGCTGAAGGAATCCTACACGGGCTCCTTCCCATAAACTCTTCTAGAGACAGTTCAGATGCAAACCAGATACGACTGACATTCTGACACTTATTCCAGATTCCTTCTAGAGACAGTTCAGATGCGATCCAGATACGGCTTAAATTATGACACTTATTCCAGATTTCTTCTAGAGACGGTTCAGATGCGATCTAGATACGACTGATATTCTGACACTTATTCCAGATTGCTTCTAGAGACAGTTCAGATGCGATCCAGATACAACTGACATTCTGACACTTACTCCAGATTCCTTCTAGAAACAGTTCAGATGCGATCCAGATACGGCTAACATTCTGATACTTATTCCAGATTCCTTCTAGAGACAGTTCAGATGCGATCCAGATACGAATGACATTCTGACACTTATTCCAGATTCCTTCTAGAGACAGTTCAGATGCGATCCAAATTTGGCTGACATTTTGATACTTATTCTAGATTCCTTATAGAGACAGTCCATATACAATCCAGATCCATATTTCATTCTGTCACTAAAATAAAGTCCAGATACGATTCAGATACGGATATCATTCTGATACTTCTTTCAACATACCTTTCCAATACAGTCCAGATACAATCCAGATACAAATGTCTTTCTGACACTCATTCAGTACATCTCTCAGATACGAGTCAGATACAATTCATTTATGAATATTATTCTGATGCTCATCCAAGACCCCTGCTGGTTCAGTTTAAATCTCTCAACGGTTTATCCTGATTCTTTTTGATAGACATGTTCTCTTTTGTCTGGTTCAGTTGAATCAATCCTAAGATTCTTCTGATTTCCTTTCCATTCAAAGTTAATCCAAGACCTTCTCTGGTTCAGTCAGATCAACACTAATATCTCTCTGATTTCTATTCTAGTTGAAGATATTCCAAGACTTTTGTCTAGTTCAGTTGAATCAATCATAAGATTCTTCTGATTTCCATTCCAGTCAAAGTTAATCCAAGACCTTCTTTGGTTCAGTCATATCGAAACTAAGATCTCTTTGATTTATATTTCAGTTGAAGATATTCCAAGACTTTTGTCTGGTTCAGTTGAATCAATCCTAAGATTCTTCTGATTTACATTCCAGTCAAAGCTAATCCAAGACCTTCTTTGGTTCACTGAGATCGACACTAAGATCTATCTAATTTATATTTCAGTTGAAGAAAATTCCAGACCACTGCTGGTTCAGTTTAAATCTCTCAACGGTTTATTCTGATTATTTCCTGCAGACATCTTTCTTTGGTTCAGATAAATCGCTCGAAGATTTATTCAGATTCTTTCCAGTTAAAGAAAATTCAAGACCTCTAGTGGTTCATTTTAAATCTCTCAACGGTTTATCATGATTCTTTCCCATAGACATTTTCTATGGTTCAGATAGATCGCTCTAATATTTATTCTGATTCTTTCCAGAACTCTGCTGGTTCGGTTTAAATCTCTCAACGGTTTATCATGATTCTTTCTCACAGACATCTTTTCTGGTTCAGATAAGTTTCTTCAAGATTTATTCTGATTCTTCTCCAAACACCTGTTGTTTCAGTTTAAATCTCTCAATGGTTTATCCTGATACTTTCCAAATAGACATTTTCTCTGGTTCAGATAAATCTCTCTAAGATTTATTCTGATTCTTTCCAGTCAAACAACATTCAAGACTTCTGCTAGTTTAAGTTAAAATCGACCAAAGGTTTACTCTGATTCTTTTCCAAGTTGAAGTCAAGTTCAGACTTAGTCTAATTTCTGTCAACAATCACCTTTTGGATGGCATCTATAAGCCCATCTTCAAAAACTCTCCATCATTTCTCCAAATGGCATCTTTAAGCCCATTCTCTACACAATCAACCACCATATCATCGAGTGCAAATTTCTGGGCACTCTAGTGTTCAATCATCTTCCACCTTCAAGTCACGAATGGAAGACTCGTCAATCTAACTCTTTAGGTTTAAGAAGATTGAACAGGGGAAGCTGTTGTACCCCAAAATTTTCCATCTCATTTCTCAAGATATTTCCTACAAAGATCTTCAATGCCTCAAGTTTGCGCAAGTATCGACTAGGTCAAATAATCTCCTCAGCACTAACGCCTCAAATTAGGGTTTGAGTTTGTAGAAAGGCATATGGATTTATAATGTTTCAAATGACTTTCATGGATCATTATGGACCCTCAGGATTATTTTTGTCAAGTTTCAAGTCTTAGATCACAATTTTCCAAGAAAGTCTTTCAAATTACCAAAAGGGAAAAATGGGCTAAATTAGGGTTATGACTAAAAATGACCGAACTTTGATTTTTGACCTAATACCTGGCTTATTGGTTGTAAGCATGATCTCAAGGATCCGAGCGCGTCATTTTTACCTAATTTAATATTTCAATTCATCTCTTGAGATCAGTGGATTGATAGATAAAATTCGGTCAACTGTACACAAAAAAGTCAAACTTTGACTTTTTGACCAAAGTTAGTCCCAAAAATCATATTTCATCAAGACATTCAAAATATGAAATTTGATCATCAAAAATAAAGAAAGTCAAAAATCCAACTTTTGTAAGACTTGGAAATTTTTCTAAATTAAGTTCATTGCTTCATGACATCTTGTCACTACAATTCAAAATGGTTCAAGATGTTATAAATAATTCAAGTCATTACAAAGTTACATTTTTGTAAGTTTACAAATCCTAAACTTTGTATTGCTTGGACTTTTTTCTTTGACACAAAACCTTGCCACAATGCTTTGTCTTTGATACAATATGCATAAATTGCTCCACAAACCAAACTTGTTTCATGCTGCAAACTATGTTGTCCAAGTTATTGCTGAACAAAAAATGATATGCTACTTCTATGCAATTCCACAACACTCCCAAAACCTACTCATTTGTTGTCCTACAAAACCTTGTGCTATCCTGAACCATAAACCTGTCACAAAACCTGTATATGGTGTCCTATACAGTCCAAAAAACCCGTCCAAAACTGCTATATGCAGTCTGCTCCAACCTGCATCATAACAGCCAAAAAATTACACCAAAATGGCAAAAGAAAATTGTGTGGAAAAAGTATGAAAGAAGTAGGAAAAAACAGTTCAAAACAACTTATTTTGTTTCCCTCCTAAACCTCAGTCAAGGATCTACAAAAGAGATTGTTTCATAAGACTCAAGGGGGATTTTTAGAGAGGAAAAAGATAAGATAAAAAAAGAACTTTTGCTAAACTCTACTCATTCATAAAACCCAGCTCATTCATAAAACTCAATTGATCCATAAAACTCTGCTCATCTTCAACTCTGTTTTCACTCACAAAGCAGAAAATCCTCAACCCATTGTTGTACAACCTTGCAAACTTTCCCGTAAACCAACTACCCAAACACCTCATATACATCACATAGAGATTTTTCTAACATAAGAACAGTTTCTGTAACATCTTTATCATCACCTTCCAAGCATAAACGAAAAAAAGTACTTTGCATCTTTAACTGGGTTGGAGCGATTCTGGAACTTTGTCACACAGAGCAAGGATTAGAGTAGCTCCAAAGAGGAGCTCGGTCATTCATCACTTTGCATTCGTACATATCCATACGTATTCCAAAGTTTCGCTTCAAGAAGTATACTTTTTTTCCAAATTATTATATTTTATTCCATACATCATTTTTTGTTTGTGTTCAAAAGATATGTAAAAGATAAATCAAAAAAAGGAAAACTCAGTAAAAAAGAACCAAGACAGGGGCTGACACGGGTGCCTGCGTCACATGACACGACCGTGTCAACTCATCTGTTTGAAAAATCTAATAAAAATGCAGGTCAGAGGCTGACACGGGTGCCTGTGTCACAGGACACGGCCGTGTCAGACATGTTGGAACTTTACGCTAACAAAAATGCAGGTCAGGGGCTGACACGGGTGCCCGTGTCACTGGACATGGCCAGTGTCAGTTTAGCTGGTACAGAAAGGGAAAAAATGTGCATGGACCATTACAGAAGCTGACACGGGTGCCCATGTCATAGGACACGGCCCGTGTCAGATCAGACAGCATAAATTTTGATTTTCTTTTGACCTTTTTCTTTTATTTTCATTCAATTTGGTTGTAATAATTAGGACTTTTATTTTCTACAACCCCCACTTGTACACTTGTATACGCCATCGCTCAAAAAGTATGTAATAGCGTAGGACCTTTATTTTCCGCATTTTTATTGCTTTCATAAATGTTAGTAATTAGGGTGTATGTAAAGATAAAAGCAACAAGTAGACCACCCTAATCAAAGACTAAATGCATGCAATTAAACACACCGTTCACACATGCACCTCTAGGGTAATCTCACTTTGTTGCCTCAGAAAACAGTCATGTCCCTCGAATATGGGACGCTTTAGCAAAGACCCTTCGATAAAAAAGATCGTAGTCCCTCGATGTGCCTTGATGTTGCCTTCAGTAAAACGATCTAGTCCCTCACAAAAATTGCTAAAGCGTCTCACAAGTTGCCTTCTATGAATGTATGGTTGACTCGAGCCCGTCCCTTCATATACAACGATGAGGCTTCTTGCCAAATCAATGGTAAGATAGAAACATCTCAAGGAGGAGGAAAAGAACATTTAAGACCTTTTGAGTAGGTAGATTTTCTCCTAGTTGCTCGCTTGCTCACAACAAAACATTTTTTACACCAACACTTTCATCTTAAAACATTTTCAAAAGATAAACACTTTGTACGCGTTCTTATAGAAACGAGATCCATTACAAAGAAGACACCTTTTCAAAATCACTTTCAAAAACACAAAAACCTCTTTGAACTATTATCGAAACAAACACTTTGTACGTGTTCTTATAGAAACGAGAACCATTATAAAGACATTTTCAAAATACTTTCAAAACCCACACCACAAGCACATCTTCAAACAAACGCAAGTGATCTAGCAAGCAACTAAGAGCCCGTAGATAACTACGGATGAAAAGGGTGATAATTCCTTCCCTTTTCATAATGTACCCCCCCCCCACTCAGAAAACATCTCTAAAGGTCTTTCCTGTTCTTTTCAGCCTTTCCTTATTGGATAAAAGAAAAGTCAGTGGTGACTCTTGCTATCTGCACAATTGTGATCAAACGCAAAACACCTAAGTCAGTTCTCCCACCGCGTTACAACACCCTTTTTGAAAACGCTTTAATTACATGCGTGAACCGAGGAACTTCTCTGAGATTCCCTGGTCGATATTTCCTGTAAACCTGTTTTCAAGAGACCAATGTTGTTTACCAAATACAGAGGTAAACACCACAATTATGAGAAAGGAGAATTTGCATTATCTCAATGTGGAGGATATGGCTTTGATTTTAAAATCAATAAAGCCTCACTCAAGACCCAAGTGGAAAATATCTCACTTCATTATATATTGTAAAAGTATAGTAGCTTGCGTCACTACTAGAATCGACAAGAGTCCAATATTTTGAGAACAAATTTTAAGGTAAAAAGCCAATGTGGCAAAATGGTTTGAATGAGGTTAATTAAATTTTATTCTTCTTACAAAAAAATGTCAAAGTATGATTTAATTGATTAAAGTTTGATTAAGAATTTAAAAAAAAATGCATGAACCTAAGTCCAAGTTTATTATGAAAACAGTTCAAGTTAGAAAACAAGAAGAGTATTGAAAAAGAGAGAGAAGATTTTGAAATTTAAGAATATAGGAGGAGATGAAGGGACTATCATAAAGCTTAAAGTAAAAGCTAAGAAAAAGAACCATCTAACCAATAAGAATCCAACACTTGTCATAAAGAAGTCAATGTAGAATTCTCATCCTTTGGAATAAGACCAAGCAAGCAAAGAGACTTAACCTCCCAAGAATACCAATCTTCAGATGCATTAAGTCTTCACAAAAATTGGGTAGATATACGGTTGTATACAGTGGAAATCTTAATCACAGACAAAGCATATAATCAGAATAGCCTGCACACAAAGAAAATCAACCAAATGTCTTTGGGTAAACCCCAAGAACTTCAGACAAAATCACAACAGAGCCATAAGATTCAAAGGGTATCAAGGCTTCTAATCCTATATACAAGAGATCCACAACTCCATAATGCCAAGGTTAGTAAGCAAATAGTCCAAGTAACCTTAAATTTTTTTAATGTTCAAGTAGGTTATTAAGTGTCTTTAAAAGAAAATGAAAGTTCAACTGGGGAAAGATAAAATGACATAAAGATAAATGCTCAAGTGAGCAAAGATGAAAATAACATGAAATGTAAATGCTAAAGTAAAGCATAAAATAAAGGGAATAAAGTAAAAGCACAAAATAAAGTTTAATGTTAATTAATTAGAAGTTAGAGGTTAATTGAATGACCATCTTGAAACTTGCATTTGAAAACCCATAAGAAGATTGATAAAATCAAGGCTTCTCAACAAAAAGTTTCATTTGATTTTTGTCAAGTATATCATTCCTTTCAAGTACAAAAGGCAAACATATATGACTAATGATGTTTAAATTGTTCACTTAGACCAAAATTCATGAAAGTTCATTAGAGGATTGATAAGATCAAAGTCTCCTAACAATGAACCTCAAGGTTACTAGATCAAAGATTTCAAATTAAACATACTTGGGATTGCAAACTTATGTTTGTGCCACGAATGATCATTTTCCGAATTGGGTCAAATTTAGCATTATGTTAAGCAATCGTAAGTGGACTTATGTAGAAGTCACGTCTATTTTCAGGCCGGTCAATAACAATCTATTTACCACATGTTATAGAAATGATATGTAAATCATTCTCCAACAACATGTAGCACAAGTAAGAATGGGATAAGATGAAGAGGGAGGGCATGTATCTGATGAAATTAGGGTTTCAAATATCATCAACATCATTCATCCATTTTGGTGGATTTGATTTTTCAATGTATCAACACACAAGATCCAATGAGGTTGAGGAACTTGTCCCAAAATAATACCCAAATCAGGACCAATAAAAAATAATAAAATAATATTCAATAAAACAATATTTAAATGATTAGTAAAAGGAAAATAATTGGTAAAATACACAAAGTATATTAGAACACCAAATAAAAATCCTTAAAAGAAAGAGTCAAAGGTCAAACATGAGTCAATAAATATTGACAAATTTTTTTAGAATTTTTTAAAGTCAGAAACAATTTTTTAAAATTCAAAGAAATAAGTTAAATAAACCAAAAGTTGTAAATAATAGTAAAATCAGAAATAAAAATAAAATAAGGTCACCAATATTTGTCAAGAGGTCATTGGATCCTTCCATACTTTTTTAGAATTTAAAAATCAAGAAAAGTATTTTTAAACAATTAAAACAATTCAAATAAATTGAAAAATCGTAAAAAATAGCAAATCATACAATAAAAGTGTGAAAAAATAAGAATCAGAAAGAGAAAAATCAAAAGTATATTTGAGAATTTTTTCATATTTTTAGAAGTTAAAATGAATTTTTTATGAATTTTTGAAGTTTAAAACAAATAAAATATAAAAATGAATAAAATAAAATAAATAGAAATAGATCTGGACCATCTGATTAATATCAAACGCGTTAGTAAGCAGATCTGAGGGACCTGACGCGTTGTGCATGTTATGGGCCTTATTAAAAAACACACAGAATCAAACAAATCCGGGACAATCAAAATAAAACAATGGTCACGCTATCATTGGTTAAAGAATGACACATAGGTCGTCTTCAACCTCTGGACCTTTGCGCGTTAGGTTTTTATGAGATTCTTCAAACGAAATCGTTAGAAGCTCAAACCGGTATCTTTGAATTCGTCTCTTCTGGATGATCCTAACCTTATCCTCGCGAAAAATTTCTTTAAATCACTGCTCAATAGATTTGAGAAAAACCAGAAGAAAAAAGTTGGAAGGGGATGTGAAAATTCATGAGCAAAACTCACTTCCAGTTAAAAACTAATGATGTGATCTGTATCAGAGTGATGAGAGCTACATTGTAGTAACAAGTTTGGAGAGAATTGATGGAGGAATCTACCTGTTGAAGTTCAAATTTTGAGCTCTCAAACTTGACTTGGCTAGCACGATTCAGGTCACCTCAAGGCCTGGTTCTTCTTTTCTTAGTTTCAGTGACGTTCAAGGATGAAGAATCAACAAAAAATTTGGATTGGAACATGCTTTAGAACTGAATTTGAAGTTGCAGAATTATGAGTAATGGAGAGAGTTCAATAGAAGTTCTTTGGCTCTCTAAAAATTGCCAAATGAGTGGTATATCATCATCTATTTATAGGGAAGCAAATGAGATGCTCAAGCGTGTGAAATGATGAGATTTTGAGAGAATTCGTGTGAAGTTGCAAGAATGAAAATTGTGACTCAGTTTTAATTAAAACTCAGCCAAAACTTGTGTTTCAAGGTGCTAATCACTTTTGGAAGGTTGTTAAGCATGCTTAGAAGTTAAAACACACAACAATTTTGTGATTAGAGGCCACATTAATTAATTTGCAATCTGACAGTTTTGACAAAATCATTTTCAAGGTGCCAACTTTAAATCCACGGTGCACCTAACTCAGGAGGCTTCATCACTTGATTCTTGGATACTTGAGAAACAATTTATGTCCAATTGAATTTTTGAAAAACACACAGATGTTTTGTACTTAGAAAAATTCTAAGTGTTGAGCTTCAAAATGATTTATAATGTTCTTCAAAATTAAATGACTTTCCACTCAAAATTTTGTCTTTATATCTGAAGTTGACATGAAGTAGACCTTTTTTATTGAAGTTTGGAATTCTGATCACCCAAAAATCATAAAAATTGAAAGAGTTATGTTCTTTGGAAGATGATGAACAAATTTGGGGAAATTCACAAAAGACCTATAATCTTTTCAATTCATAAACAAATTTCCAAGCACCTTTAAGTCTTGCACATAAAAACAAAGTTATATTAGACATCCCAATGATTATTTTGGAAGAAGAATGGGCTCAAGGTGATAAAAAGTGACCAAGTTATGATCATTTGAATTCAAACCCTAGAATTCAAAAGCCTTTCAAGGAGACTTGTAATCTTTCTCAATAATTATTGATCTTCCATTCAAAATTATCCTCAGATCTCTGAAGATAGCTTGTTAAGGACCATTTAAAGAGAATAATGGCTTTAGATTCACTCAAAAATTATAAAAAAAGAGCAAGATATGGCCCTAGGAAGTCAACAAACCCTAGCTCAGAGAGTGTCAAAATGACTTAAAACCCCTTTCAACTTTTTGATGATTTTTCTTTCATAATTGGATCTTGTCATGTGAAGAGAGGTTATTTTAGATGATGATAATAATTCATAGAAAAAATAACCAACTCAAAATGTTGAAATTGAGAGAGTTACGCACTTGTGATTACTGAATCTAGTATTCGCTTAATTAGGTCAAACTTGTTAGTTAACCTTGAATACTTTTGAACTTTCTTGGAAAAATAACCATGATGAATCATAATAGGCTTTGAAATGATATTTTCTTGAAGAACACTCAAATATGGAGCTTAATTCTCAAATAAACTTGTTGAAGAAGGCATTGAAATAAATACATGAACCTAAGAATATTGATGAATGCCTCCACTAACTTTGAGGAGATCTTGACCTAAATAAAATGAGAGAGTTACTTGAACCAAAAATATTTGATACCATAGATATAGCCTTGAAGCTTAAGCTCTTGCAATCCATTAGAGAACCATTTGATTTAGAATCACCCCTCAAACCCTATATTAGATGGTGAGATGAATGCAATTGTGATCACCTACAATTGTAGCATTCAAAGAAACATATATACACATATTGATGTTAGTTAAAAGAACACATGTACAAGATACACAATTCAATGTGCTTTGTAATCCCTCAAGATAAAACTTAAAGGTAATATAAAGAGAGAAACAACCCTCATGTGTGTGTCTTGATGCATTGTGATCAGTGGTTTTTCCCCCTTTATTTACAGTTGAATTTCGTTATAGTTTATTTAATTTGTCAAGTTTTTTATTTCATTTTTATATGTTTTATACATTGGTTGTGTATTTTGTTGCTTTCAGGTTCATAGGAATAAAACCGGGAAAATCAGTGCGAAATGTGCAAACATTTTTCTCTCCTGACCTGGACTGTAAGTAATGGGCCATGCAAAAATTAAAAGCCTTTTTTGTACAATCTCTCCTTTAGTTACTAAAACAAAAACAATTAAGTTTAAAAGTTTTAATAATTAATCAATAATAATTAATTAAAACAAGATAATAATAATGTTAATAATAATAATAATGATAATGTTATAATTAAAAACAAAAACAGTCAATCCAAAAACTGAATGGGCCACACTGTTTCAATTATTGGTCCTTGAAAAAAAAATTAGATTATTTCATACAGCCTCTCTAAAAAAAGAATGAAATCTTAATGGGCCTTAATAAAAATCGATTTGTTCACACCTCCTTGGTTAAAACAATACATCTCCCTCTTTAACATGAAATGGACTCCCTTTTTTAAAAAAAAACTAATGGGCCATCAGATATTGATGGTCCATTTTAAATCAACACACCCCTTTTCCATGTTTTACTCCCCCATAAAAATAAAAACTATATAATACGATGTATTTAAATAGAACCCGAAATAAAAAAAAGGTAGGGAAAATTCAGGGTATGATAGTGTGATGATCATTAATAATTATCATTGCCTTAATTTGACTATCTGAATGAAAAAGAAGGAAAATCGGAAAAATACTTAAGTATAAAGCATAGTTAGAGAGGTATCTGAAGAGGAAGCTCGGGATTAAAAGGTTCTTACACAAACTCTTCACGTCATGTGAACATCGAACAAACTGCTTTTTGATCAATTTGAACGGATGTCCCACATATGAGTACCGTGTTGCTGTGATTTGCACGAGTTCTTGTAATGGTCGCTTGAGGTCAAGAAACATTTTAAGTTTGGGGGAGTTTGATCAATGGTTTTTCCACCTTTATTTACATTTAAATTTAGTTATAGTTTCTTTATTTTGTCAAGTGTTTTATTTCATTTTTCTATTTTTTATGCGTTGGTTGTGTATTTTGTTGTTTTCAGGTTCAGAGGAATAAAACCAGGAAAATCAGTGCGAAAAATGCAAATTCGGAGTGTCGGAGGAAGTCTCAGAAACCAATATACAGGGTTCATAACTTTGGGAGAGGAGGCAGAGGCTGACACGGGTGCCCGTGTCATCTGACATGCCTCGTGTCAGAAGGTCTTGGAGAAAGCGTGATTAGAAGCGAGAAATAGAGTCTGACACGGGTGCACATGTCGTATGATATGGCCCGTGTCGGCCAAGGCGCTAGGAATTCTAATTTTTGGAGTTTTAAGTGTCTTGGATCATTAAGGATACTTTGGACATTTTTGCATTGATGAGGGATGACCTAATACTATTAAAACCTATTTGTGAGAAGGAGATGGGGACTTTTTGGGCCATAAGAAGAATGGATGACTAAAGATTGAAGACTACACCAGAGTTGGAGAACGAAGACCTTTCATAAGCGGAAGCGATTGAAGATAAAAGTTCACCATCTATGTGTAACGTTTAATTTTTATTTTTAATATACTTTGAATATTATGAGTAGCTTAACCCCCCAATGCTAGGAGGGTGTCCCTTATTTGACTCTGTAAAGATTTTGATTCCTAAATTTCTTTAATACAATAGTCTTCTCTATTTAATTTAATTGTACAATGTTTTTAATTCTTTCTTGATCGTACAAATTAGGATTGATCTATGGTTAACAACCAGTTGGACCGCGATTGTTAAGGTTTTTGTACGATTAAGCTATAGTAGATATCACCTAGGACTAGGGATACCATATAGTTCCCAGATTTAACCCTTGATGAAATAAAGGCTTTACTCCCTCAGAAATATCTAAGGACTTAGGATTTGGGATGGAGTTTAAAAGGATTTCTCACTAAGGACTTAGGGGAAGATAACCTAAAGAGTGGGTATATAAAGGATATGAACATGTTGAAGAGTTAAGGGTTCATGATAGTTACAGGGAAAATTATACACCTTACCCTAGCATGCTCCTCATATCTGTGAAAAAGCCATTTTATATTTCTGCTACTTGTTAAGTGACAATTCAAAAACCAAAACCCATATCTAGTTTTGTTTAATTGAACTACGAATTTAACTCAATAATTGCACGTAATACTTGAGAAGAACATTAGGGGAATTTCCATGTTATTGCAAGGGGAAAAAATAGTACACTTGCTATTTTTCCTATCACATTGTGACATGTGATGGTGATAAATCTTAGGGGGAAAATTTAGGGTATAATAGATCTGGAAGGAGGCTCTTTGATAGAGGCAAGATATGGAAGATGAAGCTACCAGCAAAAAACACAGAGCCGCCACCAAACTTTATTTATCTCGAAGAAAGGGGGAATATTGAGAAAACCACAAGAGGAAGGATAACATGGTCTTGCAACCAAGAGAAAGAGTAAGGGAGTCTATTATGCGAGGGGAAGGTATTATCACCTCTCACATCCTTTGTACTCAACGAGATCCATTTTGTTTGTTTGCTTCTAAGGGTGTGTTTATTTATAACTATACTTGCTTAAGGGGAAAGAAAAGGTTTTTTATTAGTGCATTCATGAGGGTCTCACAACCCTTTGCCTATGTATCCAGTGAAGGAATCAAATCACCGTAGTTCCTCTAGAAAATGTTGGTTTGTTGGTGTTTTTTAGTGGGCAAAGTTAATGCATGCATTTTAGAAATAGGCACGACCTGTATCACAGTAGAACGGAGATAACATTCCCTTGGAGGGTGTTTTGATTGGTTAATTATTTTGAGTTTTAAATGAGTTTGAATAATGATTGAATTTTTTGGATTTTTGATTGGTGAATGATAAGTTTTAATTACAAAAGAAGGAAAAGGTTAAGAGGGAGACTAAGAAATCCTAATGTTGTCATGCATGGGTTTGATCCTAAGGTCTAATTAGTCCGCATCTTAAAGAAGAGGAAACTATTATCCTAAGGGATCATGTTATAGGTGAAAGGAGACAATACTTGTGAAGAGTGATCGTGCATGGTGATCATAGAAAAAGTGACGACAAAATGAGTAGTATCATGAAAGTTGTGAATGGAATGCTTGGTGTATGGGAATTGAATCGGGTTATGATTAACCAAGGGGTGCACTTGATTAATCTCGTGAGAGTAGGTGCTCCTTGTTGTACCCCAAAATTTACCCTCTTAATTTAGGCTTACGTTTCATCATGAACATCATAGAGCATTGCATTCATAAATTGTGATAGGATCAAAGTACTTTAGTGACCAGGTTTTCCTCAAGCTTTGAAGTTTGATGGCATTAACAAATTGCTCAAGAAGAATCTTATCATCTAAACCTCTGAATCTTTCAAGCTTAAAAGTTTTTTGCATATCTCAAGATGCTTTATTCATCTCTTTGGACCGCCAGAAGATTAGAGCTTGTGTTTGATCACAAGTAAAATCACTCTTTGGATTCATCAGTCAAATTAGGGTTTTGTTTGAAGTAAGGCTATTGGTTCTTCCAATGTACAAGTCTTGATTTAGGGAGTTACTACATTTCTTTGATATTTGAAATATCTTTGTACAAGAAATTGGTCAAGATGCCCAGAGGATTTGAAGTTTTGAAGATAATTCATCAGTCTACTAGTGCGTTGAACACAACTAGGGTTTAGGTTTTCATCAAGATTTTTTGAGAATTTTGAAGTGAAACTTTGCACATGGCCTCTATATGATTAAGGTTTTGATCATCAATTTTGAAGGGAAGTGGATCAATTGATTCAGAGGGGCAAAATGGTCATTTTTGTTAAAATCAGTCAAAGTCAATGTTGACCAAGTGAATTTTTGGCCAACCATCAATTCAAGGATGTAATTTTCATATTTCAAGTCCATTTTGGTCATGGGATAAAATAGATTGAAGTTTGGGTTGAAACTTGTTCTTGGAAAAACCCTAAAAGTTACTAATTTTGGAAAATAAGGACTTAATTTCAAAAATTCATATTTTATTCACCCTTGATCAAGAAGATGCAAATGAAATATGCTTGAAAAGATAAGAGAATGATCTTTCACCTCCTTTTTGTTTCATGTCCAAATTGGCAAGGAATCCAGAGTTATGGACTTTTGAAGTTACAAAATTATAGGTCATTTTTCAAAATTAGTGAATTTCAAGCTAAATTTTGAGAGCCTTAATGAATTAATTTGCAAAAACTATAAACTAAGGGTTTGTGTATATTTTCAATACCTTTCCAAATTATGCTCATTTGTTTCAAAATTCAAAAGCATGAGAAAGTTATGAGTTTTGGAAATTTGAGGCATTTTATTGAAATTTGGCAAATATGCAAAATGGCCAATTCCTGAAAACTCAGGTTTCAACCATTCTCTTTGTTCCTAACCCATACCATGACCTATTTGTGATTTTCTAAGGCCCATAATATCATCCATTTCATGTTCTTTGGACCTTGGTGTTTGTTTGAATGGAAAATGCAAAAATGGTCCAAACTTGCAAAAACTACAACATTCTTTGATCATGTGGAATTAAGGGACAGGGTTTTAAGCATGATTTTCTAAAGTCATTTGGCCCACAAAATGCATAAGAAGCCAAAGAACGCACGAGTCAAATAGCTAGTTCCATGAACACTCCATTTTTGGCCAAAATTCCCAATCCTACCCTCCAACCGTTTTAAAGTCAGATTTGCACTTCTAACCTTCTCTACAAACTCTATATAAGAGGAAGCAAGCAAAGAGAGAGAAAGAGGATGCACCATTTGCAAGAATTCCAGATCTGAAATTTTCCTTCTTCTTCTGCAACTTGATTCGATTCTCTCAATTCCTTGGTGTTTTCTTCAAAATTCTTGTGGATTCTGCTTCAGCAAAGCAAGTAGATCAAGCTAGCACCATTTGTTTGCATCTAGAGTGAAGAAGACAGTAGATCACTTTTCTCCTTGAGGTAATTATTCCAAACTTCGATTTCTAAGATGCACTTGTTTTTTGAGATGTTTGAGCTTGGACTCATGTTCAATGATGTTAACGGAATGTTTCTGAAGCTTTATAGCGTTTAATTTGATGAATTATGCAGGATTGGATGCTCTGAAACTCGCGATTCAGAATGTTTTTGTTCATATTCATGACTTGATTGTGGACAATGTGGTTGATGATTTAATTTGATTCAAATTGCTATGGATTCCTTGCCATGCTAGCTTTGATTTGCCTTTGATTTCATAAAAAAATGATGCAAAATTGAGTATGTTATGTTGATCTGAAAGTGAGCCCTAAGTATGGATGTTGCGCGCGCTTTTGAGCTGTCCAGAGGTTGAAGATGATGTGGTGGCACACCATGATTGGTCTGTTTGAATTTTTTGGTTTATTTGAATTATTGTTTTATTTGACATTTTGTTTAATTTTGTTTTCAGATCAAAACACATTCAAAAAACAAAAAATATTACCATAGGTCAATATTATTTTCTAGTATTTGTCATTTTTTTTTTGGATTTTTTTTTAAAAATAATTTGATTGGTTTAAAAAATTCATAGGTTTAATTAATTAATTGTTCAAAGTTTATTTTTATTTTAATAGTCCTATTGATCTAAAAAATCCACAAAAATTATTTGAGACTCACAAAATAATGTAAAAGTTGATTCTGATTTTGGTTCATCATTTTTCTTATTTTTGATTTAAAATTTAATTTCAAAAGGTTACTTGTAATATTTGTTTGTTTATTTTTTTATTTTTAATACTTCTATTAATTCAAAAATTCCCTAAAAAATCATGTAATCTTGTTTTTAATCATAGAATCTGAATATATTTTTACTTTGACCTTTTTCATGATTTATGATTATGGTTTGTATTTTCTCGCCCTTAAATAATAATTCAATTATTAATTGTTTTTTTTTTTTTAATATTTTCCTTTTATCCAAAAATTCACAAAAAATATTTTCCTTTTAATATTTGAATATAATTTTGGTTGGCCATTTTCCTTACTTTTTGATTTAAATATCATTTTGATATGTGAATATTTGTTAATGGCATAATTGTTTGAATTTAATTCCATTTTTTGTATTTTCCTAATATAAAAAAATGTGAAAAATATATTTTCTGACATTTAGGGTTTCTTGATGTTTTGAATGGCCTTGGTTTAATTTGTTTGAGTTTTGATCCTATTTAATCAATATTTAGGATTTAAAGTTAAAATCTAGGGTTTTGTTGTTTATGGTGCAAGTTTCATATTCAAAACCCTTGTGCCTTGGACTTTTCTTGTAATTCAGGTCTTGATTATGGTTCATGAATGTGTTGGGGATTTGAAAACCATTTTTCTTGAATTATTTGACGTGGTTTAACATTTTTCAACAAATAATTTTGAAAACTTGTCTAGTTTGGTGGTTTTGCCAACTAGTTTTGAACTTTGGACTTCATTTGGTCTTCTCCTCAATCATTCATGAACTTAGGCCTTGCATTCTGACTTCTAAACACTTCCAAGATGTTAAGATTTTTTTTTGTTTGAATTATAGACCCTTATTCCCATTTTTTATGTAATTTTGAAGTGAAGGTACCCAATTATGTTTGCATGTCTTGTTGCAATTTGTTTGATGACCAATGAACTTGAGTGAGGCCTATAATTGGAAAACTAATGATCATGTGATTCTAATTGTCCATATTAGCTCCAGCCATTTCACTCATAAGCTTCATGTTTGAATATTTTGAACCATCTAATGCATTATGTAGGTTTCATTTCCTATTGTGTTCATGAAGTTGTGATTGAATTAGCTATGCATGATTAAATTATGTTTGCTACTGACCTTCATGGTTTTTGTTCATATTATTCTCAAGCTCTTATGATCCTTGATTGATACTCAATTTTCAATTCAACATGGTGATAGGAAGGAGCAACATTCCTCTGATTCTTTTGGCCTAATATGTGCATATGCTTGTCTCCTCTTGCTTATAATGTCTAATATTTGGTAATTGCCACCATGTTATTATCACTTCTTCACCTTTTGTAATACTAACTTGGTTGTTAAATATGAGAGGTACTTTGAGAAAGTTTCCACTTTTGGCTTGAGGCTTTTGTGTTCCACTTTATTTGTGGAACACAGTTTATTATATTGGTATTATTTTTGTGTTTGGCATGCTTGATGGTTTATGCAGGATACACATATCTATGATTGTGAATGCCATACATTGCCCATGGGATTTGCTCATATCTAATAAACTACTTGCATCCTGATGGTGTAATTTCTGACATGATTTGTCTACTGATGCCAGCTTGCTTGAAGTTTCTCTGGGTTTTTTTTATTCTTGCTTGATTGCTACAGATAGTTATCTGTTTGGTATTATACTACCTCCTTTCTCTCATTTTAATTTTGCATAATTCTCTGACTGCATGATGGGACCTCTGTTGTTGATATATGTCAGGAGGCCCTCTGGTTTTTGTCTGATTGCATGTGTTGTGTTTGTTTTTTGATCGATGAGTCACTCAATTTAGAAATTGAGATCACGACTTTGCTCTCATTGCATGTTCCCTATAGGATGTTTATTGCTTTTCTTCCTTAATTGTTGATCGATGAGTCACTCAATTTAGAATTTGAGATCACGACTTCGCTCTCATTGCATGTTCCCTATAGGATGTTTATTGCTTTTCTTCCTTAATTGTTGATCGATGAGTCACTCAATTTAGAAATTGAGATCACGACTTCGCTCTCATTGCATGTTCCCTATAGGATAGTTTTGTGGAACTTCCTTTGGCATGTTGATTAAGGTAGGGATCCATGTATGCTAACATAGGATAGGATTTTCCTTTAACCTCAACCTTAGGGTCAACCATTGTATGATAACATTAGGGATAGTGCTAGGCTAGTTTCCCTTAGTTGTTTTTCCTTTCTTTGCATTCCTCATTTTAAAACAAATTGTTTTCTTGGCAAATCATAAGACATTTCTAATAAACTCAAACCCTTCTTCAAGGTAAAAGATACAAACTAATCTTACTTTGTCTGTGTGCCTCTTGACTTTGCTTTTAAACCTAGTTTACCGATGTCTCGCCATCGCACATTTGTTTGAAGCCGATTTTTCGCCATTGCACATGTTTGTTATCCTACATTGATTCTCAATATCATTGTTAGGTGTCATGTTTCGTCATATGTTTCATTGATGTGTTTCCATCTCTGTCATGTTATCTCTTAGCCGATGTTTCGCCATTGCACATGTTTGTTATCCTACATTGATTCTCAATATCATTGTTAGGTGTGATGTTTCGTCATCTGTTTCATTGATATGTTTCCATCTCTGCCATGTTATCTCTTAGCCGATGTTTCGCCATCACACATTTTTTTAAAGTCGATGTTTTTCCATCGCACATGTTTGTTATCCTACTTTGATTCTCAATATCATTGACATGTGTGATGTTTTGTCATCCGTTTTATCATTTGATGTTTCGCCATCTTTGACATGTTACTTTGTTATTATTTAGTCGATGTTTGATCACCTCATTTGTTTGTTATTTCATTCGATGTTTTGCCATCTTGACTATCTTTGTTTGTCTTAAATTAAAAAACACAAACCAACCAAAACACATAAGCCGAACTACGGCTGCTCTGATTCCTTAAAAAGGAATACGTAGGCATTGGGGTAGGGCCCAACCGAGCATAACTTTTATTTTCCCTACATTGTTTTTTTTTCTTTCACATGCATTCCCTTTTCAGTGATAAACCATAAACATAGGATTTGACCACACCCATTAGATTAGACAACAAGAGTGGATATCATAGAGTACTACGGGCGTGTGGGGTGCTAACACCTTCCCCTCGCGTAACAGACTCCCTTACCCGATCTCTCGGTCGAAAGACCGTGATTTCTCCCTTTTCAGGTTTTCTCGATGTTTACCTTTCCCTCTCGGCGGGATAAAAGACGTTCTGTGGTGACTTCATAAATGTTTCATTAACATCCAGATGACAGGTTCTGGCCGCGTAGTTTCAGCTGGCGACTTCACTGGGGACAGATTGACCTTTTGTTGGTCCATCCTAGAGTCGATCCTAGCTCTTGTTTGTTTTCTTTTTGGGTGTTTATTTTACCGCTTTGCATGTTTATCTGTTTGCATTGCATCGTATGTGCGCTTTACTTTCTGCATACTGGATTTGACTGGACTGTTTGGTTTCTGGATTTTCTTGATGGCTGGGTTGTTCCATGAGGTAAAAGGCCTCATACCCAGGCTATGAGTGGATTCCATAGGAACTAGGAATAGAGTGGCCATGGCAGCTATGAGGCAGATGCTTTGTAGACCTGACCATGAGACCCATGACTTTGGAGGTAGTTCGGAGAGGTGTTATTGTATGATGATACCAAAATTCGAGCTCTCGTACTCTGATTTGGCTTTTAACCTTACCTTGACCTAGACTACACCCGTGAGAGGGGATGGAAAACTTTTCTTATAGGTACAGGTACTGTTGGTGACTTTGTGTTGCAAAGGTGACTCAGGTTCCCATGATAGTTTTGAAGCTTCGAGATTTTCTTTTGATCTTGAGTGGTGTTTTTCTGTAATGGTCCAGCCACGATCCAGTGTGAAACTTTGATCCTGTCATATTGCATCATAGCATATTTATTTCTAAAAAATGATGTAAAAAAATAACTAGCATGCGCATGTCATTTTCCAGGGACATTCAAGAGTCTTCTTTCCATCAGAAATGGCCAGTCTCCCTTCAGTTGAGTTTGATTCAGTTCATGTTAGAGAGCTTACCAGGCATACTTTCTCTTATCAGATTCCTCCTATTGATGTGTCCGAATTGAAGAAGTTGAGTTCTTATCTGAAGGGTGATGTTCTGAATAATTTCAACAAAAATTATGGCAACTTGTTGCTAGTCCTTAACACTCTAGTTGACCTGATGGCTTTGATTACTCTCCTCCAGTTCAATGACAAAGAATTATGGTGTTTTACTTTTCAAGATTACCAACTGGTCCCCACACTAGAAGAGTACGCGTACCTACTTAATATCATATTGACCGATGAAGTTCCTTTTGTCCAAGTACCGGAGAAGCCGAAGTTTGAAGTTATTGCTAAGATTCTTCATTTGAGTTGGAAAGAGGTGAAAGAAAATTGGAAGTCCAATGAGGGTACTACAGGATTTTATTTGGATTTCTTAGTGAAGAAAGTTGAAGACTGGGCAAAGAAAGATTATTGGAGTGACTTAAGTCCTCTGTTTGCTCTCATGATATATGGGATTGTTCTTTTCCCCTGCAAGAGAAATTTTGTGGATTTGGCGGCTATTTGTGTTTTTAGAAATAAGAACCCGATACCGACACTCTTGGCAAATACTCGTTACACCATTCATTCCAGGCATGGAAAAGGTGGTAATGTAAGTTTATGCCGTTCAATGTTGTATCAATAGATTAAGTTGCATCTACCAGTAAGTGGCCCTTTCGTGGATACCGAGAATTTTCTTCTATGGTCATCAAGGCTTGTCAACCTTACTTCATTTGATATCCGGTGGAATTATGACATGGGGGAAATACGAAGTGTTATCACTAGTTGTGGAGATTTCCCTAATGTTCCCCTCATAGGGACTAAGGGGTGAATCAACTATAATCCAGTGCTTGCTTATCGTCAATTGGGATATGCAATGGATGGACCGCCAAAGGTTAAGGATGTGTCTGAATCAGTGTATTTCACTAGAGGAAGTGATCCTATGATGTTAAAAAGAGTGACAAGTGCTTGGAAGAGAATTCACAAGAAGGATAGAACTACTTTGGGCAAAAAGGTTCCTATTGCTAGGGTTCCTTACTTGGAATGGGTTAAAGCCAGGGTTAAGATCTTACGATTACCATTTGCGAGGTCGGCTCCTTTATGCGAACAACCTCCTGCTGTTTCGAGTAACACAGTGCCTACCGAGATGTTCACCCAGATTCATGTTGAGAACATTCAGCTTCGTGCAAAAGACCGTGAGGCGGGGATGAAACTTTATTGGGCAGATCAAGAAAGGGCTGAGTTAGCTCGCAGACTCAAGGAAGCTCAAGGGGAAACTTCTGATGCAACCAGTTTTAGGAAGAGATCTCATGCTGAAATGGAAGAAGAATTGAGTAAGACTCAGCAAGAGTGTCAGAAGCTTCAGGTATCTGAAAACAGCTATAAGAAGAAAATTCAGAATCTAGAGAAACAACTCAAAAACAAAGATTCTCAGCTTGAGAAGGAAGTGGCCCAGAAGCGTGTCGCAGAAGATCGGTCCCAAGAAAGTAAAAGAGTCACATCTCAACTTTTGAAGGAGAAAGCCAGACTTGAAGAGTACCGTCAACATCTTGAAGCATGTCTAGTTCCAGAGATTTAGTTCTGTTATTTACTTTTGGTATATTTGGTCACCCCCAGAATTGTTGGAAGGGACCAATTGATTGTGGATATTATTCAGTTCTTTTTGCTTTATTGTTAAGACATGTATTTAGTTGTTTATCATTTTACTCTTAATTGTCCGAAGTCACTTGGATATCGTTTCTTTTGTTTGTAAATAATTTGAAGTGTTGATCCTATTATCTTTTCTCTTTTGATTGTATGGGAAGGACTCTTGGATACCTAGAAATGACAAACATATCATGCACATCATGCATTTCATAACATTACAGGTTATCTTAAGACGGTTTTCTTATTCTGCTGCTTTTCTTATTCAGAATAAGACGACTACTCATCAGTATTCCACCAGAAACAACTTGCCAAGACAGATGGAACAGGTTCAAGCTGAACTCGCTGAAATGAGGGCCCAGATGGCTTCTCAGATGACTCAGTTCATGGAGGTCATCACCAATGTGAATCGCCGACAGGAGGAACTAGCTTCCATTATCAACAATCAACGCCTCTATCCAGGGGATGTTGGAAATCAAGGGCTCTATCAGGACATTTCTGTAGGAATGGGGGATGTGCAAGATCAGCCTACTGTAAATCTTCACGGGATGCCGGGAAACCCTTTTGTGCGCAACGTAGGGTAATTTCCTCCGTCTCCTGGACCTCGTCTTGTGGGGAACAGAAGAGTTAATCAGGGCGGTGTAAGGAATTATCAGGAGCAGGATTTTGACTTTGACTAAGATGAAGATCAGTTTTCTGTTTGACGTTCAGAGCTGGGGGTTCATATTGAGGATATGAAGTATCGTTTATTGGAAGAGTGTCTGAAGGCTGTGGAAGGGAAAGGAGTCCTTGGTATGGATGCTAATGATCTCGGGTTGGTGTCTGGGGTGAAAGTTCCTCCCAAGTTCAAGCCTCCTACATTTGAGAAGTACAACGGAACGTCATGTCCTATTAATCATGCAACTGCTTATTTCCGGAAGATGTCAGTACATACTAAGGATCAAGGGCTTTTGATTCACTTTTTCCAGGATAGCCTATATGGGGCATCCCTTGAGTGGTACATGAAGTTGGATAAAACTCATATTCGTTGTTGGAATGATCTTGCTCGGGATTTTGTCAAACATTATCAGTACAATGTGGATATGGCGCCTAATCGCACTCAGTTGCAGAATATGTCACAAGGACCGAAAGAGTCTTTCAAGGAATACGCTCAGAAGTGGCGTGAGTTGGCTGCGAGGGTTCAACCTCTACTCATGGAGAGAGAACTCATTGATATGTTTATGAGTACCCTGCAAGGGCCATTCTATGAGCACATGATAAGAAGTACTTCGGCATGATTTGCAGACTTGGTTATGGCTGGTGAAAGAATTGAAGTGGGTTTGAAATTGGGAAAGATTCAGATTGGAGGTTATGGTGGCTCATCCGGGGGCAGTAAGAAACCATTCAACGCTTACCCTAAGAAAAGGGAAGGCGATGCAAGCGCAGTTTACTCCCATAGAGGACGAAGAGAGGATCGTCAGCACCAACAAATCAATGTTGTTTCTATTCCTGTTAATTCTCCTCTGCAGTAGAGACCGAATACAGTGCCTCAGCAACAAAGGCAGCAAGATGCTCCCCATCAGTATAACAACCAACAGTAGAGACAGCCCAGGAAATTTGATCCCTTGCCAGTAACTCTTACTGAAGCGCTCCACCATCTGCTTGATTTGAATTTGATCAGTCTGAGGATAATGCCGCCACCACCCGCAAGACTTCCTTCTAACTATGATGCTAACGCAAGATGTGAATTCCATGCAGGCGGAGTTAGTCATTCTACTGACAATTGTTTTGCATTGAAGTGCAAGGTATAAGACTTATTGGACGCTAAGGCAATTGAGTTTACTCCGGTAACTGGTCCGAATGTTACTCAGAACCCAATGCCTAGGCATGGAGGGGGCGTTTCTAACATGATTGATGATAATGGTTAAATGTTGAATTTAATCATGGATGTGGAACAAGTAACTACTCTATTGTGGTATGTTAAGAGGTATTTACTTGACAACTCTATTTTCCTGGGTTGTACTTCGGAGTGTGCCAAGTGTAGAGGGAAACCTAAGGGCTGTGATGATTTGAAAGCGAGTATCCAGTTGTTGATAAAAGAGGGTTCCCTACAGTTCGATAGAAAATTAAGATGCTGTAGGGTTACTGAAGAGGATGTTGTTGTAATATCTATTCCTTACACCCCTGCACGCATTCCTGTCCCATCAAGGGCACCCCCTCTGTTGATTACAGTACCTGGTCCCATGTCATACACCAGTGAGAGGGCTATACCATGGCATTACGGTGCCGATGTTTATTACCATGGGAAAAAGCAGGAGGTTAATGCTCGTTTGTCTGAGGAAGAACATGCTGAAGGTGATGAAGAGGAAGTCCATAACTTTTCTGGTGTGGGTCGAATGACTAGAAGTGGGAGAGTATTTGGTCCTTCCAATGTGCAAGATGCGGCTGATGCTTCTGCAAGAGAAAAAGGAAAACAACAGGTAATGATTGGTAATCCAAGGGTTACGCCAGCCAATGTGACTCAACCAATTCCTATACCAGAAGCGTCTTCAGTTCCCGATGAGGTTGAAGAGTTAATGCGGATTATTAGAAAGAGTGATTATAGCATAATTGATCATCTGAGCCATACTCCTTCTAAGATGTCTATCTTGTCTCTATTGATTTATTCAGAACCTCACAGAAATGCTTTGATGAAGTTGTTAAAGAATGCGTTCGTGCCACATGAAATAACAGTCAATCAGTTTGAAAATTTCTGTGCTAATATATCTGCCGGGAATGGTTTGGGTTTCACCGATTCTGATCTTCCTCCAGAGGGACTAGACCATAACAAAGCTTTGAATATTTCAATGGAGTGCAGAGGCTCTACTTTATCCCGGGTTTTGGTAGACACAGGATCGTCTTTAAATGTATTGCCCAAATCAGCATTGATGAAGATTGATTATTCTGGACTGGAGCTGCGCCCTTGTGACTTGATGGTGAAGGAGTTTGATGGGTCTCGAAGGTCAGTATTTGGGGAGGTGGAGTTACCAATCAAGGTCGGTCCTTACACCTTAACAACTACCTTTTTCGTGATGGATATACAGCCAGCGTATTGTTGTTTGTTGGGGAGGTCGTGGATTCATAAAGCAAGAGCGGTCACTTCTACTCTTCATCAGAAAATCAAGTATCCTGCTGAAGGAAAGGTGATAACGGTATGCGGAGAGGAAGAGTACATCGTAAGTCATTTGACATCATTCCACTATGTTGAAGTTGAAGGCGAGATTCATGAGACTCTGTTTCAGGCATTTGAGACAGTTCATGCTATCAATTTTCCTCCTCTAGAGCAGAAAAGGAAATCGGGAACCGTTATGTCTTCTCTCAAAGATGCAAAAGCTGTAGTGGAAGGTGGTGATCCTGAAGGTTGGGGTCAGGTGTTGGACGTTACTCCAAAGTTTGTTAAATTTGGTCTTGGTTTTAACCCGGGTCAGCAAAGTGCAGCTCCCAGAACGTCTAGTTTATCTACTCCTATGAAGTTTTCATGTCCTTGTGCTACTCAAGAAGGACACCTCAATGCAGTTGGCGATGATAGAATTGATGGTTACAATGTTGAAGATTGGATTCGTCCAAGTATTCCGGGCCAGACACTCAACAATTGTACTTCTGTGGATGTTATCCATGTTTCAAGCGTTGAGGAGTGATTTTCTTATTTCTTTTATTATCATATCATAATTCCTACGCTCTGCCCAAGGCGTAGTGGATCATTTGTGTAGGGCCACCATGTTTATTTTTCAAGTTTATCATGAAATAAAGGACGTTTTTGCATTCAAAATTTTGCTTCTTTTTTCTTTTTCTTTTTATTTTTAAACGACAATGTTTCTCTTTTCACACACCGTCACTAAAAAACGCAAAATGTCATCCATGCAGATGCATTTCCACCACCGATTCTATCGATAATGACTCTGCTATGGCTCATCATGACTTTGATACTCCTATTTATCAAGCTGAAGAAGAAGCATATGAGGAGTGCGATCTTCCTGAGGAATTAGAAAGATTGTTAAAACAAGAGGAGAAGGTTATCCAGCCGAATCAGGATTCGATTGAGGTGGTGAAAATTGGCACAGAAGAGGCAAGAAGAGAAGTCAAAATAGGGGCAGATCTCGAAGAAAGTATAAAGGTCAGATTAATTGAGCTACTCCGTGAGTATTCTGATATCTGCGCTTGGTCTCATGAGGATATGCCTGGGTTGGTTACATACATAGTGGTGCATTGACTACCGATCAAAGAAGGTTGTTCCCCTATCAAGCAAAAGCTCCGAAGAACTCATCCTGAGATGTCCAAGAAGATCAAGGAGGAGGTCCAGAAGCAGTTGGACGCAAATTTCTTAAAGGTTGTCAATTATTCGCCATGGATTGCAAATATTGTGCATGTGCCCAAGAAAGATGGTAAAGTCAGGATGTGCATGGATTATAGGGATTTGAATAGGGCTAGCCCCAAAGATGATTTCCCTCTTCCGCATATTGATGTGTTGGTCGATAATACTGCTCATTACAAGGTGTTCTCATTCATGGATGGCTTTTCAGGTTACAATCAGATTAAGATGGCTCCGGAAGATATGGAGAAAACTACATTTATCACGCCTTGGGGAACCTTTTGCTATAAAGTGATGCCGTTTAGTTTGAAAAATGTCGGGGCAACATATCAGCGTGCCATGTTCACTCTCTTTCATGATTTGATTCACAAGGAGATTGAGGTATACGTAGACGATATGATTGCTAAGTCTGACACGGAAGAGGAACACCTTGTTCATCTGGAAAAATTGTTCAGGAGACTGAGGCAGTTCTTGCTAAGGTTGAATCCGAATAAGTGCACCTTCGGGGTGAGTTCCGGCAAGCTGTTGGGTTTTATTGTAAGTGAAAAAGGTATCGAGGTGGACCCGGCCAAGGTAAAAGCGATACAGGAAATGCCTGAGCCAAGGAAAGAGAAGGAAGTATGTGGCTTCTTGGGAAGGTTAAACTATATTTCCAGATTTATTTCTCATCTCACAGCCACCTGTGAACCTATGTTCAAGTTGTTGAAGAAGAGTCAGACCGCGAAATGGAATGAGGATTGTCAGAAGGCCTTTGACAAAATAAAGGAGTATTTGCAAGAACCTCTGATACTCATGCCGCCAGTGGAAGGAAGGCCACTAATCATGTACCTAACTGTGTTGGAGACCTCAATGGGTTATGTCCTCGGTCAGCACGACGAGACATGGAAAAAAGAGAGGGTTATTTACTACTTGAGTAAGAAGTTTACGGAATGCGAGTCGAGATACTCATTGTTGGAAAAGACTTGTTGCGCGCTTGCTTGGGCCGCCAAACGTTTGAGGCAATACATGTTAACTCACATCACCTACTTGATATCCAAAATGGATCCAATCAAGTACATTTTTGAGAAGCCAGCTCTTACAGGCAGGGTAGCCCGTTGGCAGATGATACTCACCGAATATGATATCTAATACACTACTTAAAAGGCAATTAAGGGTAGTGTATTGGCCGACCATCTTGCTCATCAGCCCATGAATGATTATGAACCGATGAAGTTTGATTTTTCAGATGAGGAAAATGTGTATATTCGGGATTGCAATATACCCGACCCAGACAAAGGACCCGAGCCAGGATCACGTTGGACGCTCGTTTTTTATGGTGCCTCTAATGCCATGGGCAACGGTGTTGGAGCTATTATCACTTACCCTGAGGGATACCACATTCCTTTCACGGCTCGTATTTGTTTCGATTGCACTAACAACTTGGCCGAATATGAGGCTTGCATTTATGAAATTGAAACAGCGATCGACCTGCGCATCAAATTTTTGAATGTTTACGGGGATTCCAATCTTGTTATCAGCTAGATTAATGGAGATTGGGAGATTTTCCATCAGAACCTAATTCCCTATCATGAGCATGTCATGACGCTGATTCCGTACTTCGAAGAGATCACGTTCGAGCATATTCGCAGAGAATAAAATAATCTAGCTGATGCACTGGCAACTTTGTCCTCCTTGTTCAAGGTTAAGTGGGCTAATGAGGCACCTTCCATTACCATCATAAGTTTGAGTGAGCCAACTTTCTGTTTTGAGGCTAGTTTGGAATCAGATGGTAATCCTTGGTTTTATGATGTTAAACGATATCTCGAAACACAAGAGTACCCGGAAGGGGCATCCGTCACGGATAAGAAGTTCTTGAGAAGATTTTCATCCAAGTTCTTTCTCAGTGGTGGTGTGTTGTATAGAAGGCATCATGACGGTTTACTGCTCAGATGTGTTGACAAGAAAGAAGCAGCTAGAATCATTGAGGAGATACATGAAGGTGATTTCGGGACCCATTCTAACGAGCATACCATGGCTAAAAAGATCTTGCGAGCAGGTTATTATTGGTCCACCATGGAGACTGACTGTTACAATCATGCGCGGGTTTGCCACAAATGTCAAGTCTATGCTGACAAGGTGCATGTGCCACCAGTACATTTGAATGTCTTGACCTCCCCTTGGCCGTTTGCGATGTGGGGAATTGATATGATCGACAAGATTGAACCGACTGTGTCCAATGGGAACCGTTTTATTCTGGTTGCCATCGATTATTTTACAAAATGGGTCGAGGCTGCATCCTATGCCAATGTCACCAAACAGGTGGTAACTCGGTTCATTAAGCACAACATTATCTGTCGCTACGGAGTGCCTGAGAAGATCATTACCGATAATGGGTCTAATCATGACAGATGTTGAGTTGGATGAAAGTGAATGGGTACAGAATCGGCTGAATCAGTTGGAAATTATTGATGAAAATAGATTGACGGTTGTATGTCATGGTCAGGTATATCAGCAAAGGATGAGAAAAGCTTCTGATAAGAGGGTACGACTTCAGTATTACAAGCTAGGTGACCTTGTGCTCAAAAGGATAATTCTTCCCCAGGGAGATCCCAGAGGCAAGTGGGTTCCAACTTATGAAGGTCCTTTTATGGTCAGAAAAGTTTTCTCTGGAGGGGCGATGATGCTCACGACTATGGACGGAGAGTACTTCCCTCTCCCTGTAAATGCTGACGTAGTTAAAAAATACTTTGCATAAAAAAAATAAAAACCCACTAAACCAAAAACCCGAAAGGGCAGTTTAGGCAAAAAGAGGGTGTCCTGGTGAATCGAAAACCCGAAAGGGCGATTCATGCAAAAGTTAGGGACTTAAAGTGAATGACTGCGTTCAGCATGAGATCCTTTGTTTCTTTCCTTCGTTCTGTCACTCGGCATAAGCTCGAGGCTAATCCAAGAATGATCTGTCTGAAAGCAGGAAGATGAGAGTCATCAGAGTCATAGTAGAGTCAAGACTTGATGGATATTCACATTTACATTGCCATTTGTAAACACTTATTTGCTTTGATTTTGTAATTTCTTGCTTCCAAATGTAAATGCCTTTTTCAGAGGCTGATTTCTCAAAAACAATAAAATATCTTCTTTCAAGTATGAGCATATAAACTTTGTGGACCTTACATGGATATGGTAATCTAAGTCACGATTGGTTGATCGCTTGAAATGCAGATAACAAACACAACCACTATTGCGCAAGGGGCATGTTTGTTTCTCTATTTGATGGATTTCTCTTTCACTCTATTGGCATTTTGCCTTGCCGTTTTGTTTCACAGCTCCGGGTTGTTGGTAATGGTCAGCGAACATAATAACGTCAAAATTATGGCAGGTCAGCGAGAACGGTGAACCTGGTTGGGGATACTTATTCCCCATAATGGCTTTTATTACGTTTCTTTGCTGCACTTTCGTGTTTTATCCTGATTGATTGTTTTAGCATTGTCTGCATATAGGATTTTGTTTATAGCTGAATGTCAGTCTTGATGCGTTGAATTTTTTTGCCTTGAAAAAAATTTTGTTTCATTTTTTGTTCTATCCAGTATCACTCTTTAATCAGTTTTTCATACCAACTGTGCCAATTCGTTTGCACGGCCAAGAATTTGGAAGAAGGAGTTTGGCTAAAAAATAGTGACTGTAGTGGTATGCTGTCGAGTAGAACCCTGTTGACGATGTACAGGCATTGTTTCAATCCCCAAACACTGGAGATATAAGGGAGTTAGACCAACGTTAACCCCTCTGAGCCTTCGAAGTAGGAGTTTTCTTTCTGTTCGAAAAATTAAAATAAACCTTTTGTAACCCGGGGCAGGGTAGATGTTCAGTTAATTTTCCCAAGCATTCAAATTTCAGAAGGAGTGTCCCCTCTGAGGATCACTGTATTTTATCTTTCGTATCATGAGAACAAGAAAAATATCTAAGCCATGATTTTCATGTCCTCATACAATCCTGAGGTCGAGATCGAATCGATACAATAATGGTTATCCCTCGCCGACCAAGGAATGAGGCATTTGTTTTCTTAAAAAAAACAGAGAAAGAAAGAAAAAGTTCAAAGACCTAAAGTCACATTGACTTGCTCAAAGTGGGAAACATGAATAAGAAAGAAACAAAAAGCCCCGCTAAGTCGAAACTTGAAAACAAGTCGCTTAGGCAAAAGTTAGGGCATCCCGCTGGACTCCCAAAAATGGAAATTCAAGAGATTCTGTCCAGGAAAAAGTTAGGGAAAAGAGAGCCTAAAATCCCAAAGAAAAAAGAGAAGAAGATAGAAAGATTATTCAATAAAATTTTCATCAAAAGAAGAGGAATAATAATAGAAAAAGAAGCAAAAATTTCGACGATCATGTTGGAGGATTTGTCGTTATCACTAAACAATTATAAATCCTTTTGAAAGATGAACGCTTGTGAAAAGTCAATTGAACTTAGGACAGGAGAATATCACGAAGGGGGTGGGCACCAAATAACTTGAGCCTTGAAAACTTTTTTCAAAAGAACCTCGAACCAGGCCACATTACAACCTCTAAAAGTCCTAACTGAAACAAGAGTTTAACTCGAAAGCATACTACAACAGGATAACAGTTCCCAAACTCACCAAATATGTGTCGCATAGCTGTGTTGGTATCTTATCACCCGCATCTTGACTCGTTTTTCAAAAAGGGGAAAGAAAAATTTTAAAACCTTTTTGCACTCTAGCCAGTGATTCGTTCACAACAGAGATGCGACATTTTGTTAAAGTTTTCAACTTCAAGGCTAAAATAACTATCGCATCAGGTCTGTTATTCCCAAAATAAACATCTTTTCTGTATGCAAAACATCTGTTTGACATCAAAAAGGAATTTACACATTTAACACATGTAAAAAGCTTAATGATGGTCAAGAGGGGAATGTTTGGTTTTCTTCTATTTTGACAGAGTCCATGTATGTTTAGGACTTTTCTTATCCCCAGTGAAGTTTCTCTTCCGCAGCAAATATTTGTTGCTCCAGGGATTTTCTTTCAAAAAGCTTCATTCTAGGACTTCAAGTTTAAATATGTCGCCCATCCCCGATGGAGTAGATAAGTAGGAATTCACATTCTGAAGAAGTTTCAACTCCCCAACAAATTGCAAATAGAGATCCCTCGTTTTGACCTCTCATTCCCCAATTGATCTGTTGACCGGGGCATCCTTATGTTAAGGATCTTCTCTTATTCCCCAATAAGGTTTTGTTACTGTGTGACTATCTGCATGATTCATCCAATGGTTGCGTTCCAAGAGTATGTCTCTCCATCAAGATAATCTTCAGCAGAGTTCTATATCCCCGGTGAAACCCCACCTCCTTAACAGAGCTTTGTTCCCCCAACAAAGGTTTTCGTCCCTTTCCGAAAGCTGTAGTGTCGACCTGATCTTCGCTAGGAATTTGCAATTTATTTTTGCAGCTCCTCTCAAGTGTTCGTGGCCCGTTTCTAATGGTTGCCCTTCTATCATTCTCCGCAAAACTTTAACTCTTCAAGGTTCCCTCTCTAGTGGTTTCCCGTATTTTCTCCTCTCCATTGGATTTCGCAATTTATTTTTGCAAGTCATGTCAGATCCTGACTCTTTGGTTATTGACTTCTCAATTGGCCATTCCCTAGTGAAACTTTTAAACATGCATCATTACATTGTATCAACCTAAACGCGTAGCATTTCCATTATATGGAGCATTGCGCTATATAATAATAATTCAAACATGTATCGAAACATAAGCCATTATTATTTCCGTCATCCCCAGTGATTTGCTAATACTTCAGATTTAATCCCCAGCAAGTTCTTCATCCTCATTATCCACCCCGTACCAATATCCTTTTGACGCCAATTCTTTTGTTTGTTTGAGTGTCTACTATTGACTATAGTTCAGTTTCGCCCTGGCTCGGTCTTCTCGGGTTTAGTATTTACTACCATCTCCAGTTCATTCCAATGTCTATTGATGCACCTTTCAAATACCAGTTTCGTCCTGATATTCGATTTCAGAAGGTTTTTAGGTGTACGCCCTAATCTCCTCGCTTTGGGTTGAGCTCAGAGTTTCGTCTCCTCACCTTGTGCATGAAATCCGGTTTCGTCCCGGTACTCATCTAGTTTAGTTTCGCCTAACTAGTTATTTGAGTCGAGTTCGTCTCGTTTTTTCTTTCCTACCTTGGACTCTTTGACGGTGTTCCTTTACCGAGTTCAGTGTTCGTACTGTGTCCCAGGTTTGAGATCAGTCTCTTTTTTTCCTTGGATTCTTCTATCTGTTTTCGTCACTGTTTATCCATTAATATGAGACTAGCAGGTGCTTTGAGAAACATGCGCTCTCATCACTTTTTTTTGGGCCGAGTTTCGCCTTGTTACCCGTGCGTGAAATCCGGTTTCGTCCTGGTACTCATCTAGTCTAGTTTCGCCTAACTAGTTATTGAGTCGAGTTTCGTCTCGCTTTTGTTCCTCATTTCCGGGATTCTTTCAGTTCCTTCATATTGTCTGTCCTAGTTGAGATTGGCAAGTGTTCCTAGAATCACGCACTCTAGTCACTTTGCTTTGGGTCGAGCTCAGAGTTTCGTCTTCTCACCCGCGTATGTTTTCTTTTCCATAGTTTATTTTCGCCCACTCTATAGCTCGAGTTTTATCTCACCTTTTCTGAAGCCCAGTTTTGCCCTGGCACATTTGTCCGGATGTTTAGTTGCACATGCTCTTCTTTTGTTTTCACTCGGTCTCTACCTGCGTTACATGCGTCATTCTGACGCATGTCTTGGGAGTTTTGTTTCCATTTCTTTTAAGAGTGTAAATTTTCGGGTTCTTTCGTATTCAAACATCTTCAACCCTGAACGCTCGAAAGTTATCACTTTTCTCACTTATCATGATGAAGATATTTGAATAGGTGCAGCTGTTGTACCCTAAAATTTACCCTCTTAATTTAGGCTTATGTTTCATCATGAACATCATAGTGCATTGCATTCATACATTAGGATAGGATCAAAGTACTTTGGTGACCAGGTTTTCCTCAAGCTTTGAAGTTTGATGGCACTAACAAATTTCTCAAGAAGAATCTTATCATCTAAACCTATGAATCTTTCAAGCTTAAAAGTTTTTTGCATATCTCAAGATGCTTTATTCATCTCTTTGGACCCCCCAGAAGATTGGAGCTTGTGTTTGATCACAAGTGAAATCACTCTTTGGATTCATCAGTAAAATTAGGGTTTTGTTTTAAGTAAGGCTATTGGTCCTTCCAATGTACAAGTCTTGATTTAGGTAGTTACTACATTTCTTTGATATTTGAAAGATCTTTGTACAAGAAATTGGTCAAGATGCCCAGAGGATTTGAAGTTTTGAAGATAATTCACCAGTCTCCTAGTGTGTTGAACACAACTAGGGTTTGGGTTTTCATCAAGCTTTTTTGAGAATTTTGAAGTGAAACTTTGCACATGGCCTCTATATGTTTGGAAGATCATATGTTTAAGGTTTTGATCATCAATTTTGAAGGGAAGTGGATCAATTGATTCAGAGGGGCAAATGGTCATTTTGGTCAAAATCAGTCAAAGTCAAGGTTGACCAAGTGAATTTTTGGCCAAACATCAATTCAAGGATGTACTTTTCATATTTCAAGTCCATTTTGGTCATGGGATCAAAGAGATAGAAGTTTGGATTGAAACTTGTTCTTGAAGAAACCCTAAAAGTTACTGATTTTGGAAACTAAGGACTTAATTTCAAAAATTCATATTTTATTCACCCTTGATCAAGAAGATGCAAATGAAATATTCTTGGAAAGCTAAGAGAATGATCTTTCACCTCCTTTTTGTTTCATGTCCAAATTGGAAAGGAATCAAGAGTTATGGACTTTTGAAGTTACAAAATTATAGGACATTTTTCAAAATTAGTGAATTTCAAGCTAAATTTTGAGAGCCTTAATGGATTAATTTGCAAAAACTATAAACTAAGGGTTTGTAGATCTTTTCAATACCTTTCCAAATTGTGCTCATTTGTGTCAAAATTCAAAAGCATGAGCAAGTTATGAGTTTTGGAAATTTGAGGCATTTTATTGAAATTTGGCTAATATGCAAAATGGCCAATTCATGAAAACTCAGGTTTCAACCATTATCTTTGTTCCTAACCCATCCCATGACCTATTTGTGATTTGCTAAGGCCCATAATATCAGCCATTTCATGTTCTATGGACCTTGGTGTTTGTTTGAATGGAAAATGCAAAAATGGTTCAAACTTGCAAAAACTCCAACATTCTTTGATCATGTGGAATTAAGGGCCAGGGTTTTAAGCATGATTTTCTGAAGTCATTTGGCCCACAAAATGCATAAGAAGCCAAAGAACGCACGAGTCAAATAGCTAGTTCCATGCATACTCCATTTTTGGCCAAAATTCCCAATCCTACCCTCCAACGGTTTTAAAGTCAGATTTCCACTTCTAACCTTCTCTACAAACTCTATATAAGAGGAAGCGGGCAAAGAGAGAGAAAGAGGACGCGCCATTTGCAAGAATTCCAGATCTAAAATTTTCCTTCTTCTTCTGCAACTTGATTCGATTATCTCAATTCCTTGGTGTTTTCTTTAAAATTCTTGTGGATTCTGCTTCATTAAAGCAAGTAGATCAAGCTAGCACCATTTGTTTGCATCTGGAGTGAAGGAGACAGTATATCACTTTTCCCCTTGAGGTAATGATTCCAAACTTTGATTTCTGAGATGCACTTGTTTTTTGAGATGTTTGAGCTTGGATTCATGTTCAATGATGTTAATGGAATGTTTCTGAAGCTTTATAGCGTTTAATTTGATGAATTATGCATGATTGGATGCTCTGAAACTCGCGATTCAGAATGTTTTTGTTCATATTCATGACTTGATTATGGACAATGTGGTTGATGATTTGATTTGATTCGAATTGCTATGGATTCCTTGCCATGCTAGCTTTGATTTGCCTTTGATTTCATAAAAAATGATGCAAAATTGAGTATGTTATGTTGATCTGAAAGTGAACCCTAAGTATGGATGTTGCGCGTGCTTTTAAGTTGTCCAGAGGTTGAAGATGATGTGGTGGCACACCATGATTGGTCTGTTTGAATTTTTTGGTTTATTTGAAATTTTGTTTTATTTGACATTTTGTTTAATTTTGTTTTCTGATCAAAACACATTCAAAAATCACAAAAAAATTACCATAGGTCAATATTATTTTCTAGTATTTGTCATATTTTTTTTGGATTTTTTTTAAAAATAATTTGATTGGTTTAAAAAATTCATAGGTTTAATTAATTAATTGTTCAAAGTTTATTTTTATTTTAATAGTCCTATTGATCTAAAAAATCCACAAATATTATTTGAGACTCACAAAATAATGTAAAAGTTGATTCTGATTTTGGTTCATCATTTTTCTTATTTTTGATTTAAAATTTAATTTCAAAAGGTTATTTGTAATATTTGTTTGTTTTATTTTTTATTTTTAATACTTCTATTAATTCAAAAATTCCCAAAAAAATCATGTAATCTTGTTTTTAATCATAGAATCTGAATATATTTTTACTTTGACCTTCTTCATGATTTTTGGTTATGGTTTGTATTTTCTTTCCCTTAAATAATAATTCAATTAATAATTGTTTGTTTTCTTTTTTTTTTTAATATTTTCCTTTTATCCAAAAAATTCACAAAAATTCAGGGGTGTGTGTTTTTGGCTCTAATATTTGAATATAATTTTGGTTGGCAATTTTCCTGACCTTTTGATTTAAATATCATTTTGATATGTGAATATTTGTTAATGGCATAATTGTTTGAATTTAATTCCATTTTTTATATTTTCCTAATATAAAAAAATGTGAAAAATATATTTTTTGACATTTAGGGTTTCTTGATGTTTTGCATGGCCTTGGTTTAATTTGTTTGAGTTTTGATCCTATTTAATCAATATTTAGGATTTAAAGTCAAAATCTAGGGTTTTGTTGTTTATGGTGCAAGTTTCATATTCAAAACCCTTGTGCCTTGGACTTTTCTTGGAATTCAGGTCTTGATTATGGTTCATGAATGTGTTGGGGATTTGAAAAACATTTTTCTTGAATTATTTGACTTGGTTTGACATTTTTCCACAAATAATTTTGAAAACTTGTCTAGTTTGGTAGTTTTGCCGACTAGTTTTGAACTTTGGATTTCATTTGGTCTCCTCCTCAATCATTCATGAACTTAGGGCTTGCATTCTTACTTCTAAACACTTCCAAGATGTTAATATATATTTGTTTTGGTTTGAATTAGAGAACCTTATTCCCATTTTTAATGTAATTTTGAAGTGAAGGTACCCAATTATGTTTGCATGTCTTGTTGCAATTTGTTTGATGGCCAATGAACTTGAGTGAGGCCTATATTTGGGAACCTAATGATCATGTGATTCTTATTGTCCATATTAGCTCAAGCCATTTCAGTCATAAGCTTCATGTTTGAATATTTTGAACCATCTAATGCATTATGTATGTTTCATTTCCTATTGTGTTCATGAAGTTGTGATTGAATTAGCTATGCATGATTAAATATGTTTGCTACTGACCTTCATGGTTTTTGTTCATATTATTCTCAAGCTCTTATGATACTTGATTGATACTCAATTGTCAATTCAACATGGTGATAGGAAGGAGCAACATTCCTCTGATTCTTTTGACCTAATCTGTGCATATGCTTGTCTCCTCTTGCTTGTAATGTCTAATATTTGGTAATTGCCACCATGTTATTCTCACTTCTTCACCTTTTGGAATACTAACTTGGTTGTTAAATATGCGAGGTACTCTGAGAAAGTTGCCACTTTTGGCTTGAGGCTTTTGTGTTCCACTTTATTTGTGGAACACAGTTTATTATATTGGCATTATTTTTATGTTTGGCATGCTTGATGGTTTATGCAGGATACACATATCTATGATTGTGAATGCCATACATTGCCCATGGGATTTGATCATATCTGATAAACTACTTGCATCATGATGGTGTAATTTCTGAGTTGATTTGTCTAATGATGCCAGCTTGCTTGAAGTTTCTCTGGGTTTCTTTTATTCTTGCTTGATTTCTACAGATAGTTATCTGTTTGGTATTATACTACCTCATTTCTCTCATTTTCATTTTGCATAATTCTCTGACTGCATGATGGGACCTCTGTTGCTAATATATGTCAGGAGGCCCTCTGTTTTTTGTCTAATTGCATGTGTTGTGTTTGTTTTTTGATCGATGAGTCACTCAATTTAGAAATTGAGATCACGACTTCGCTCTCATTGCATGTTCCCTATAGGATGTTTATTGCTTTTATTATTTAATTGTTGATCGATGAGTCACTCAATTTAGAAATTGAGATCACGACTTCGCTCTCATTGCATGTTCCCTATAGGATGTTTATTTCTTTTCTTCCTTAATTTTTAATCGATGAGTCACTTAATTTAGAAATTGAGATCACGGCTTCGCTCTCATTGCATGTTCCCTGTAGGATGTTTATTTCTTTTTTCCTTAATTGTTGATCGATGAGTCACTCAATTTAGAAATTGAGATCACGACTTCGCTCTCATTGCATGTTCCCTATAGGATAGTTTTGTGGAACTTCCTTTGGCATGTTGATTAAGGTAGGAATCCATGTATGCTAACATAGGATAGGATTTTCCTGTAACCTCAACCTTAGGGTCAACCATTGTATGATAACATTAGGGATAGTGCTAGGCTAGTTTCCCTTAGTTGTTTTTCCTTTCTTTGCATTCCGCATTTTAAAACAAATTGTTTTCTTGGCAAATCATAAGACATTTCTAATAAACTCAAACCCTTCTTTAAGGTAAAAGATACAAACCAATCTTATTTTTGGTGTGTGCCTCTTGGCTTTGCTTTTAAACCTGGTTTACCGATGTCTCGCCATCGCACATTTGTTTGAAGCCGATGTTTCGCCATCACACATGTTTGTTATCCTACATTGATTCTCAATATCATTGTTATGTGTCATGTCTCATCATCTGTCTCATTGATGTGTTGCCATATCTGCCATGTTATCTCTTAGCCGATGTTTCGCCATTGCACATTTGTTTAAAGCTGATGTTTCGCCATCGCACATGTTTGTTATCCTACTTTGATTCTCAATATCATTGATAGGTGTGATTTTTTGTCATCCGTTTTATCATTTTATGTTTCGCCATCTTTGACATGTTACTTTGTTATTATTTAGTCGATGTTTGATCACCTCATTTATTTGTTGTTTCATTCGATGTTTTGCCATCTTGACTATCTTTGTTTGTCTTAAATTAAAAAACACAAACCAACCAAAACATATAAGCCAAACTACGGCTGCTCTGATTCCTTAAAAGGGATACGTAGGCATTGGGGTAGGGCCCAACCGAGCATAACTTTTATTTTCCCTACATTGTTTTTTTCTTCTTTCGCATGCATTCCCTTTTCAGTGATAAACCATAGACGTAGGATTTGACCACACCCATTATATTAGACAACAATAGTGGATATCATAGAGTAATACGGGCGTGTGGGGTGCTACCACCTTCCCCTAGAGTAACAGACTCCCTTACCCGATTTCTCGGTCGAAAGACCGTGATTTCTCCCTTTTCAGGTTTTCTCGATGTTTACCTTTCCCTCTCGGTGGGATAAAAGACGTTTGGTGGAGACTTTATTGATGTTTCATTAACATCCAGATGACAGGTTCCGACCGCATAGTTTCACTCCTACCCTCAACCATGATACTCTTTTCTGCATGGAAACACTTGGCATATGGACCAAAGTGGTTGATTTGGGTTATGGTTAACCAAGGGCAAGACTTGATTAACCTTGTGAGAATGGCCATGCCCAAACTCAACTATGAGACCCTTTAAGAAGATTCTTGGTATGTGAACCAAGGGGAGAGAAGTTGCTTCAATGTACAAGATGAAAATTAAAATCCCATACAAGGTGGCTACATGCATGCTCCTAGAAAGTGGGACTAGCGTGGCACTAGTATTTTAAACGATCAATTGAAACAATCGATCAAATAGTTGTCACGTATGAAAGCCCAAGACCATTCTATTAAATGTCTACAAGTGTGCATTTGTAAGTGTATACCTTTTCATTGAGGATGAGCCTAAGAAGAGGCCATGTGTTCTAATTGAATGACATATGCATAATTAAGCAACAATTAAAACATACAAAAATAAATCCTAAGCTATTACAATCATACGGGGGTTGGGGGAACAAGTTTACAAATTGGGATGAAATAAAAAAACCTAATTAAATTATTACAACCATATTGAATAAATGAATAGTAATGAAAGAAACATATAACAAATATAAAGATAGTGTAAGAAGAAAGAAAATTTGTTTTTTTTGCCTATTATGTATCGACACATGCATTTATGCATCGATACATAACAATTCTTGTTTCTGGAAATCAAAAATAACACAGTAATGAGTCAATAGATAATGGTATGTGTCGACTCATTTCTTGTTTGTGTCGACACATTCGTGCTTTGTGTTGACTCATACAACTTCCTTGCCCTTGGAAATCAAAAATAACACGGTATGAGTTGACACATAAAGGGTTGTATTGACTCATACCCCTCTTGTATCGACACATACGCACTTTGTTTCGACACATAACTTGTTTTGTGCCTGATAGGCGTCGACTCATAGAGACATGTGTCGACTCATACTGTTGTTTTATGGTTCTAACATTGCTCTGCTACATGTAGAAGTCAGTTCTTAATATATAATTGATAAAAATGAAAAGCAAACATGTGGTTAGCTTCAAGAGTATGGTATCTACATTTATCTTCAAAACTGAATCATTAATGATACTTGAAATGAAAAACTCAAAGTCAAGAAGGCTTACCTTGAAACTGAAATTTGTGTTATGAGTTTGAACACCTTTCAAGAGGTTGTGGTGACCATAATGGCTTCAGTGAACCTCTAGGAAGTTGCTCCAATACTTTCTTTTTATTGAGAGCTGCAAGGTGGTACAGGGGGTTGAAGGTTTTTTGTGTTTGGAAGGTGGTGAGGATGGTATCACAAAAGCTGTTTTTGTATTTGAACAATCTCTCTGTGATGTATATGAAATGTTTGTATAGTTGGTTTAAGAAAAAGCTAGCAAGGTTGAACAGTGGGTTGAGGTTTAATTTTTGTGAATGAAGATCCTTTTGGTTGCTACTATTTTTTTGTTGCTGCTGTTTTTCTCTCTTTCTCAAAGTTTTTTTCTCTCTTTCTTTTCACAAAACTCTATTTTCTCCATATGGCTCTTATCTTCTTTCAATATCACTCTGGTATCTCTCCCCCTTTTTCTATGATATATCTTGTTTGTATATAACCTAAGAGGTGGAAATTGGGGGGAAAGGTTGGTGAAATTTCAAACAATTTTGACATGCTGTTTCACTCCTTTTCCATTACAGATTTGGGTAAGTTCTATTTTGTGTAATGTTTGGCCTTTGTTGGCAGCATCTTTGACAGTTTTAACAGACTATCTTTGTAGGTTTTTGGACTGTTTGCTTGGACTGTTTTGTTTGTTTTTAAATGTGATGTAGGTTTATGGAGTTGTATTGCATAATGGACATCATGGTTGGGTTTTTGCAGCAGAATGGACAACATTATTTTGGATAGTTTTATGGGGCTGGTTGGTGCAAACTTTGGGCTTGTAATGAGAAATCCCTTTGTATGGTTTAAAATGGTTATGGCATGAATCCTAAAAATAATTGAAAGATAAGAAATAGTGACTTGAATCTTGCATATAGTAACTTGTGATACAGAGAATTGGTGATTGGTGAACCAAAGATATTCTATGAAATACCAATTTCCATTATTTCCAATTTGCAATCCCAATCCAAGTTTTCTTTATCTTTCAATTTTGAATCTTCTTGACAAATTTAACCCACTTTGAAAATGATAGATGGCATCTTAGTTCAAAATTTAGTCCCTGAAGAAACTCCTCAAATAAATTTAATCCATATGAGAAGAAATCCTTGGTTTCACCCCTTAAACCTCTTGATAAGCAAATGACTTGTAGAGGGAGATAAAGCCCAACGTTACCTTGAAGCAAAAATCCTTATATCCTGAAAACACTATGAAACTTTAATATTGCACAACCACTGAACTCTTGGATCTCAGGTATCTTTATTATATGAAATGCATGATATGCAAATGAACTAGTGAAGATGATGTAGATGAAATATGAAGCCTAATCCAAACAAAAGTAAAACAGGTAGGAAAAATTTGGGGTATGACAACTGCCCCTATTTAATCATCTTACACATGAACGTGAGATTGGCGTCAGCCTTTCAATCATTCGAGATAAAAGATGATTAAATACTAAAACCTGAAATTTGTCCTTGAGAGATGGTGTGAGTGTTATTATTTGAGATGTCTACTGGGGATGAAAAATGAACTTTTAGGTGAACTGGTCATGATGGATGAATATGGTTGAATAACGATAGCTTGTGCTGGGTAATGGTGCCAATACAAGGTTCTCGTGGAAGTGGGCGTTAAAGTGACTGAAAAGATATGGTTGATGATGTCGTGGTGACAGAAAGTAGGATTAAAGACAACATGATAACTTAAAGACAATGGGTAAACTCGAAGACAACAGAGAATCCATCATGTGGGATTCACGACCCAAAAAGAAAAGTAAAGATAACGGGTAAAGATCGATGTATGATCTATGACCCCAGAGAAAGGTAAAGACAATGGGTAATGATCAGCATATGATTTATGACCCAAGAAAAGATAACATGAGGGTAAGACTTGCTAGCGACCTATGACCCTAAAAAAGATAACATGAGGGTAAGACATACACACAACCTACAACCTTATGAAAGATAACGTGAGGGTAAGACCTACGAGCAACCTACAATCCTACAAAATATAACACGAGGGTAAGACCTACGGGCGACCTACAACCTTAAAAATGATAACATAAGGGTAAGACCTACGAGCGACCTACGACCCTAGAAAAGATAACGTGAGGGTAAGACCTAAGAACAACATACGACCCTAAAAATGATAACGTGAGGGTAAGACCGACTGGCGACCTATGACGCTAGAAAAGATAACATGAGGGTAAGACCTATGAGTGACCTATGACCCTATAAAAGAAAACATGAGGGTAAGACCTGTAAGCAACCTACAACCCTAGAAAAGATAACATGAGGGTAAGACCTGTGAGCGACCTACGACCCTAGAAAAGATGTCGTGAGGGTAAGACCTGCGAGCGACCTACGACCCTAAAAAATATAATTTGAGGGTAAGACCTACGAACGACCTACGACCCTAGAAAAGATAACATGAGGGTAAGACCTACGAATGACCTACACTCTTAAAAAATATAACGTGAGGGTAAGACCTACGAGCGACCTACGACCCTAGAAAAGATAACATGAGGTTAAGATCTATGAACGAACTATGACCCTATAAAAGATAGCGCAAGGGTAAGATCTATGAAAGGCCTACAAACCTAGAAAATATAGCACGAGGGTAAGATCTACGGATGACCTACGACCCTAGAAAAATAACGCGAAGGAAAGATCTACGAACGACCTATGACCCATGAGAAGATAAAGTGAAGGTAAGATCTACGAGCGACCTCAGAAAAGATAAAAGTAAGTGTTGAGAGTTGGGGAGTATAATGTATTGGCACCACAAATTATTTTTGTTGGTAGTGTAATGATAGATGTTAACTGGGAATTATAAGGATGATATTCTTTGTGGGGATGTTTTGTTGATTTGAGGGTTGATTTGGGGCTTTCAGACAAGGTACCAAATATGGATCATGCTTCATATGCATTTTAAAGTGTGGCATGATGATTCACGGATATGCTACGCGTTAAAAATGCAATGTAATATGGAGTGATGATTACTATATGAAGAGTACTAGTGATTGGACTCATTGGGGTCCGTTGCCTGTTGTCTTGAGATACCAATACATATTGGTGCTTGAAAACTTTGAGAATTGAGTTATAGCCTTGTGGAGTTCACTGGGGATTAAATCTTGTTGAGGAGGAGTAGCTTGATCTGACTTGCTGGACTTCTTGTGGATGACTGAGTAGACATATGGATCTCATCAAATTCCCCAAGTTTCTCGGTGTTGGAGAATCGGGTGCTCAGCCATCTGTAAGGAGGTGACGAGGATGAAAGCTTGGTCGAGGTGACAATTATGGCTTGTTATCTGCTTAAAAAAACAAACAATTGAATGTCATGGCATTCCCTTGGGATGCCTTCATATCCATGTAATGTCATGTTTCACATATTAGCCTGTAATTATCATTGCCTTATTGTTTTTAATGCAATGCTTAACAAAGAATTTAAATCACAATTCGCATACGAAAATAAAGTAAAAGGACATAACAAAGACTTTTTGGTGGAAGGGCAAATTTTTATTAATGAGTTTGGCCTATGAGTGGGTATTCGTACATGGAGACAACTCCTAAATGAGGAATTTGAGAAGAAAAGATAAAATACAACAAGTAAAATGGCAATAAGAAAATCTCGAACTTCCATTAAAACTGATATTACTATAGTTCCCGTATCGTGGACCGTCCTAGTGTTGTGCTTTCGAAGGATAATAGTTGAATTGATCCATCCCATGGGAGGAGGGTGTACTTGTTATTCGTGAAGAGTCTTCAGACTGCAGTCTCTCGCTTTTTGTCCCTAATTTTTTCCTGGATCACCCTTTCTGGTTTTCAATCCACTAGGATACCCATTTTTTCCTAAGCCGCCCTTTCGGGTTTTCAACTTAGCGGGTTATTCTTTTTTTCTTTTTTTGAGCCCTAACTTTTTCCTAAGCCGCCCTTTCGGGTTTTCGACTTAGCGGGTCTTTTTATGCGTAGTATTTTTTGACCGAGTCTGAATTGACTGGAAGTGGAACGTCTTCCCCATCCATGTTTGTCAGGATTATAGTACCTCATGAAAAAGATTTTTTCACAATGTACGACCCCTCATAGTTGGGATTCCACTTGCCTCTTGGATCAGACTGAATTGGGAGAATCTTCCTTAAGACCAAGTCACCTGTATGGAACTCTCGAGGTCGAATATTTTTGTCAAATGCTCTCTTGAGATGTTGTTGATATAGCTGAATGTGATACGGTGGCAAAACCGACTGTTATACTGGTTTTGCGTTTGTGTTTGCAAATGTTGCGGTAAGCAAGAGTCGCCACCGACTTTTCTTTTATCCAACAAAGGAAAGGGTGAAAAGAACATAAAAATACCTTTCGAGAGTTTTCTAAGTAAGGGGTTAGATTATGGAAAGGGAAGGTGTTAGCATCCTTTCCATCCATAGGTTTCTACGGGCTCTTAATTGCTTAGCTCATTTTGAAATACCTTGTACTTTGTGTGTTTTGAAAAGTATTTTTGAAAGCGCCTTATTGCGGCGAACTATGTAATATTTCTCGGAATGGTAGAGAACGTATACAAAGTGTTTGAAAATGTTTTTGAAAAAGTTTTGTGTAAAAGTTTATTTTGAGCATCGCATCTAATAACTATCTACTTTTACTCGAAAGGGTGTTCTTTTCCTCTTTTCCTTTAGATAGTGCTATCCCACTATTAGCGAGTAGGTAGCCCTAGTCGTTGGATTTTTGAGGGACATTTATAGTAACAAAGGAAACTGGGCAAGAAACCTTAGTAACTACCATAGTGTTTTAAGATCATACCGAGGCAACATCGAGAGGGTTATTTTTTATCTTTTAAACAAGAGGGTAGCCACTAAAGTCTCTCACGTTTTGAGAGTTGTGACTGTTTTCCCGAAGACAACCGAAGTGAGGATACCCTAGAGGTGCGCTTGTGCAATTGTGTTATTTTCAGTTATTTTTGTCATTGGATTAAGTTTGCTATCATTTTGTTTTATTTTTTCCATACAATCTTATTAGGCATACATCTAACAGTTAATAGTTTAAAAAATTAAAAGTGCGCAAATATAAAATCCTAACTATTACAAGGCTTCGGGGAGGAGGCTTAATTACATGTCCAAAACTAGGAGGGAAATAAAGCGGTAAATGTAAAAGCCTACTTTAAACTATTACAACCACGAAGCAGGTACAATAATATGAAAAAAGTTTGAAAGGAAATAACACGCACGAAATGAAAATAACGTCTAAAACTTAAAAGGAAAAATCTTTTTGTTTGTTTTGGATCATAGAAAGAAATTTAATTTAAAATCCTAAGTCTATTTTGTTTTAAATTAAAAAAAAGGTTAAATTAATTAATCAATTAACTTACAAAATTAATTTATTTGAGAAAATGCTAACCTAATATTTTTGTGATTTTTATCTGATTTTATAATTAAATAATATAAAAAAGCTTGGAATTAATAAACTAAAAGAAAAAAAAAACAAATAAATGGGTCAGGTTGACTAGTAAACAGGGGGTGTAATTTGCGGACTGCACGCTCGGATCGAGAACGCACGGCGGACTGCACGTCGAAGGCACTGGATCAGGATTGGCCAGCATCTGGCGGAAAGGGAATGATGGTGTATGGTGTACTCCTTCAATCTACAAGCATGGGATCTAGAATACATTTGTTAGAAAAACAAAATGCATGACCTGGGTGTCTAACCCAGGTCCTGCCCCTTAATTATATCTCCCCATAATTTGAACACCCTGAGTCTGAATTTGGGTTTAAAATCGAAAAGGTCCATGTATCACAATTTAACCACCATTTCCAAATCGTGCCATAACAATGGCACCTTATGCTTTCTGCGCTGAAACTAAAAAGAACAGATCTTAAACCATCCCAAACATTAGTATGAGTATATATGGAAGCTTAGAAATAATTTACAACGTGAGAAATTAGAGATCCAAGATAAAAATTCTGTACCTAACCGGAGAAACGTGATCCACGGGTTCTTAGGCTTTTCACGTGTGGAGTAGGCTTGGATGAATCCTAGGAATCTCAGGAACACAAATCTAGTGTTTGTTTGGACTGAGGGAGCTTGTCAGACTAGTTTCAAATTTGACAGCTCTTGTAAAGATTTTGTAATTTTTGTGAATTTTGATATGGTTTTTCTAAGGCAGTGTGTGGTGATTTGAAGTACTGTCTGTCTATCTCTTTGAGGAAATATTTATGTGTCTTTTACAATTTTGTAGAGCTTCGATAGGCCATCTCCCCTTTCTTTCAATTCCACCAATCTAAGTATCACCTCTTCAACTTTACTTGTTGAAGCTTCGTTCTGTTCTTTTTGATCTTCGAACAAAGTTGTGACAGTTGTGATAGTGTCGAATCATTGTTCTGTTCATCTTCTTGTCAAACTGAACTTCAACTCCAACCACACCCTTTGCTTTCGTCTATAAGAGAATCTTTACTGATCACTAGTTTGTCTTTGATTTGTGAATACAACTTGTATGCACCAATCGAATGATAACCTATGAGCACCAAGACTTCACTACGATCACCCAACTCCTTCCTCTCCTGTTCAGGTATATGCCTGAAACACATTGATCCAAAAACTCTAAGATGACTTATATTTGGATGATTCGACCCTAATTCCTTCTATGAAATCACGCCACGTTCGAAGGTTGCATGTCCTTCGAACCATTAGACTTCCACGTGTTTCTTCAAAGCTTTTGAATTTAAAATCTTCTTCTTTTCTAAGCCCCAATTCAATCAACATGACAATCGAAATCTCTTTCCTTGTAATGCTTCGAATAGATTATATTTCAGTAGTTCGAAAACAAGCCCTTCGATAACGGTTCAATGCAGTGAAGCTCTTTACTATCTATTCATCAATGGAAGACTTCATAAAAGCTTCCTCACACTTTATTTTGAACTATTAGTTCTTTGATCATAGTGTCAATTATTCAAAACTTGTGTAATCGAAATTTCCAGCTAACACTGCTTCGTTGGGCATCTAATTAGATTGCATACTGCTGTCGAAGCGGCTTCAGCCCAAAATATCTTAGACATATTCTTAGCTTTCGACATACACCTCGTCATGTTTGGTATACTTCTTTTCTTTCTTTCATCTATGCCATTATGCTGAGGCATATAGGGTGCAATAACCTCCTATAATGTATGAGCTTGTACCTTCCAAATGATGCATTTCTTGAGCTTGAGGATAAGAAAGTTGTAGGGCATGAAACTTGACATGGATAAACTTTAAGACATATTAGGACCATGAAAAACATTTGAGACCTTTGGAGCTCTCACATCTTGGTGAAAAGTGAAACTAGTTGAAAGGCGATTTCTTAGGAGGAGAATTTGTCTGATCAATTCTTGGTCAAACTTAAGCAATTGAGGACCTTAGTAAGAATGCCTTGAATAAAATGGGAGGGCATATTTTGGGGTGCAACATCTGCCTCTGTTCAATCTTCTTAAACCTGAAGATTTTGATTGGCTTGTCTGCCTTTCGTGATCTGAAGGTGGAAGATGATTGAACACTAGAGTGCCAAGAAATTTGCACTCACGTGAAGTAACGCTGTTGGTTGAAGATACCAGGAATGGGCTTACATATGCTATTTGGAGAAGATGACTGAGAGTTTTTGGAGATGGGCTTAAAGATTCCATCCAAAGTAGATGTTGAATTCATAGAAGGTCTCTTTGTGGGGATTCATGTTCCTGTTGTTTGAGGAGGACTCCACTAGGGAATGTTGATTTTTGTTCTTTTTATTGAGGAAAACTATGTGGGGAATAGATTCTAGGAGCTTTAGTTTTCCATGGCTCTACTGAGGAGTTATCTCTGGACTGGAGAGATGAAAGTTAGTTGTTTTCTGGTCGAAATCCAGGCTTCACCGTAACTTGCTAAGGGTAATAAAGTTGACTATCATCTGGTCGTATTCTAGGCTTCAAAGCGACTTACTGGGGAAAATGAGATTAACTATTATCTGGTCAGTTTCCAGGATTTGTAGTAATTGAAGAGGTTGAACTGTTATCTAGATGGGTCCAGGCTTCAGAAATTAAGTTGTTATATAGTCGGGTTCAAGCTTCAACTTGAACCTGAGGTATACTGTCATCTCGTCAGGTCCAGGCTTTGCAATAGTTGTAAACGGTTATCTGGTCGGGTCCATGTTTTTGTGTTTTGAAGAAATTAAGTTGTTATCTAGTCGGGTCCAGGCTTCAACTTGAACTTGAGGTTAACTATTATCTGGTTGTGTCCAGGTTTCATAGTGTTTTATGAGCTATTACTTCAGATAGTTGCCCCGTCTTGTATCCGGAATTAATCTAGAACCTAGTTTTGTTGAGATATTTGCCATGTCTGGCTTCAGGAATTACTCTCTAACCTGGTCTTGTAGTTAGTTTCCTTGTGTTATTTCGGGAATTCATCCATGGTCTGTTGTTCACGGATAGTTTCCTTGTCTGGTTTCAGGAATTAATCTGGAACTGGCCTTTGTTGGTCGTTGAGATAGTTGCCCTGTCTGGTGTCAGGAATTACTCTCTAACCTGGTCTTATAGATAGTCACCCCGTCTTATTTCGGGAATTGATCTACAATCAGTTGTTCACAAATAGCTGCCCTGTCTGGTTTCAGGAATTACTTTAGAACTTGTTTTTGTTGGTCGTTGAGATAGTTGCCCTGTCTGGTTTCAGGAATTAATCTCTAACCTGGTCTTGTAGATAGTTTCCCTGTCTTGTTTCAGGAATTTATCCACAGTCAGTCATTCACAGATAGTTGCTCTATCTGGTTTTAGGAATTAATCTGGAACTTTCATTTATTGGTCATTTAGACAATTTCCCTATCTGGTTTAAGGAATTAATCTCTAAACTGGTCTTGTAGATAGTCGCTCTATCTTGTTTCGGGAATTGATCTATAATCATTCGTTCACAGATAGTTGTCCTGTCTGGTTTCAGGAATTAATCTGGAACTTTCTTTTTTTGGTTGTTGAGATAGTTGCCCTGTTTGGTTTCAGGAATTAATCTCTAATCTGGTCTTGTAGATAGTCGCCCCGTCTTGTTTCGGGAATTAATCTACAATCAGCTGTTCACAGATAGTTGCCCTGTCTGGTTTCAGGAATTAATCTGGAACTTTTGAAATTTGTTGATGATATTCATCTGTTGATCTTTCCTGAAAAGGTAAAGAATTAGTTGTATGCAATATCATGATGCATGAAGTGCATTAGGTAATGATGTTCTAAAAATATATGAGATTGTGATATATGCATTTGTGCTGCATATGCTAAGACGTTTCTAAAATGATGTATGAATGCAATGTATGAACGTATCAGTTGTTCTATTGCAGTGTTGTTGAACTGGGGAAAATAAATCCCTGATTGTTGATGGGGATGAAGAATGTAAGTTTTCATTATTTGTTGAAGTTGAACTGTTGGGGGAAGAACTTCCGTGGCAAGAGAAATAAACTCTACTTGGGAAAGAAAACTCCGTAAACTGTTCAGGGATTTTTATAAATCCCTGTTGGGGAACCCAAAAAGTTTATGAACCAAGTCGAAGAAATCTCCAAGATGTTGGGGAGATGATTGAATATTTTGATCTATTAAGAAGATGCCAGAATGTTTGAAATTGTTAGGTTATATACAGAAGACATAACAGTGACTTTCCAGGAGGACATATCTATCTTCATACCTACTGGGGAACATATCCTTACTGATGATGAACTCTTTGAAGATAGTCCCCTAGGGGTGGTTACTCCGTGGGGATTTTGCAGATGATTTGAATGTTATCCCAACTCCTGGAGTATTGAGTAAATGTTGAGTTGGGTGATAAGCTTTTTACTAATAGAAAAGTGACGAGATGACAGGACATAGTCATACGATTTAATCCCTAACTTTTTCCTGGACTGTTGTAGCGGTAGAAATGTTTAAGACTAAACCATTGGATTGACTAGACTTATACAGATCAAAATAAAAATCGCCATCATGCTTTATTATTTCCAAAGGAATGGGAAAAGAGCGAGTAACCCAAAAAGAGTGGGAAAGATTCAAGGTAAGGGGATTGGTTATGCAAAGGGAAGGTATTAGCACCCTAAACATCTACGGTATTGTGTAGGAACCTCTTTGTAAAATCTGTATATTTTGGCTATAAAATGTTGTATAAAAAATAGATGGTGGAGGTAAGAAAAGAAGTACTTTTTATGATTTTTGCACCCATCGCAGTTGCAAACCTTTAGTTCCTACATACCACCTTTCGTGCAATAGGGTATCAGGGTACACATAGTTCACCTTTTAAAACAATTTATGAGATAAGACATCATCGTCATTGTCCGCGTGGAAAACATACTTACTGCCCACAATCATGAGAAAGGAGAATTTTCATCATCTCAAAGTGGAGGATATGGCTTGGATTTTTAAATCAACAATGCCTCACTCAACACCCAAGTGGAAAATATCTCTCTTCACTACATATTGTAGAAGTATAGTTGTTTTCATCACTACAAGGATCGACAAGAGTCCAATCTTTTGAGAAAGGTTTTAAAATAAAAAGCCAAAGTAGAAAAATGGTTTGAAATGAGATTGATTGACTTTTATTCTTCTTACAAAAAATGTTAACGTATTAATAAGTTGATTGAATTTTATTTATGAAAATATTTTGAAAATGCGTGGACATAAGTCCAAGTTTATTATGAAAGTGGTTCAAGTTTAAAAACAAGAAGAATTTTCAAAAGGAGGAAGAATATTTTTGAAATTAAAGAAGATGGGAGGAGAAGAAGAGGCTATCCTAAAGCATAAGGTAAAAGCTAGGGATAAGAACCATCTAACAAATAAGAAGCCAATACTTGACATTATGAGTCAAGATAGAATTCACATTCCTTGGATTGAAACCAAACAAGCAAAGGTATTAGACCTCTTGAGAGAAGCAAACATCAACTGTATTAAGTCTTTACAAAAATTAGGCAGAGTAACGGTTGTATACGGGTAAATTCCAGATTACAAACAAAGGATGTAATCACATTAACCTGCACACAAAACAAACAAATAACCCAATGTCTTAAGGTAAACCTCAAGAACTCCAGACAAAATATGAATTAAGGTCACAAGGTTCTCCAACATAGGCCAAGGTTTCTAATCCTAAGTCCAAGAAGTCCAATACTCCATAATGCCAATGATATTATCCAAATAGTCCAAGTATCATTAAAGGTTTTTATGGTTCATGTTGATTATTAGGTGTCTTAGAAGAGAAAAGAAAAGCTCAAGTGAGCAAAATAAAAATGACATGAAATGTAATGTAATGCTTAAAGTAAATGGTACCTAAAACATAAAAAATAAAAGCATAAAGTAAAAACAATTTAATAATTAGTGGTTAGTTGGATGACCATATTGAAACTTGCATTTGGAACCCATTAGAGGATTGGTAGAACCAAAGCCTCCACACAACAAGTTACATTTGCTTTTTTGTCAAGTATATCATCCATTTGGAATCCTCAAAAAGTACCATTTAATGATCAACGATGTTTAAGTGAGCCGCGTTGACCAAAAGTGTTGTAGATCCATTATACGATTGGTAGAACCAAAGCCTCCACACAATGAATCTCAAGGTTATTCGATCAAAGAGATCAAATTAACATACTTGGGCTTGCAAACATAGGTTTGGTCCACGAATGATCATTTATTCGAATAGGGACAAAATTTAGCGCTATGTTAAGCAATCGTAAGTGGACTTATGTAGAAGTCGCACCTATTTTGAGGTCGATTAATAGCAATCTATGCACCATTTATTTTGAGACATGATATAGAGATCATGCTCCAATAACACTTAGTACAATAAGAAAGGGATAAGATGAAGAGGGGTGGAAAAGAACATACAAACCACATTTGAATTAAATTTCAATTAAACTATTATTAAAATCATTCATCCATTTTTATGGAGATAAACTCAACACCATGGATCCAATGATGTTAACAAAATTCATAATAAAAAATTCAACCCAAGATCAGCCAGAAAATAATCACAAAATAATATTGCATTTAATATATACATTAAAAAATATTTTAAAATGTTTTAAAATAGAAATAAAAGAGAAAAATATCAAATACGTTCAAATTAATCAAGAAATAAAAAGTAAGACCATAGAAAAATCAGAAAAGGACTCAAATATTTTTATAAAATTTTTGGTAATTTTTTAAAGTCATATAAAAAATAAATAAGGTCGTCAATATTTGTCACAATATCATTGGATCATTCTATATTTTTTTTCAGAATTTTAAAATGCATAAAATTATTTTTAAACATTTAAAACAATTCAAATAAAGTGAAAACTTATAAAAAATATCAAAACACGCAATAAAATTGGGAAAAAATAAAAATCAGAATGAGAAAAATCAAAAATATTTTTCATAATTTTTTCAGATTTTTTGGACTAAAAAATAATTTTCTATGTTATTTTTTAAAAATTTAAAACAATTAAATATAAAAATCAGAAAAGAAAAATAAAGTCAAAAATATGTGGACAATTGTATGGGAATCAAACACGTTAGTAATCAAATCCAAGGGATCTGGCGCGTTGTGCATATCATGTCATTAGTGAATAAAGCATAGAATCATTAATTAAATCAGATTTTCAAAAAAAACAGATGGCATGGCTTCATTTGTTAGAAGATGACACATTGGTCATCTTCAACTTCCTGCCAACGTGAATTGCAGGTCTCTCAAACTGTAAAATCAGAAGCTCAGACCTATGCCATTCGCTTCGTCTCTTCAAGACGAAGACAACCACACCTTCCCGACAAATTTATATAAGTTGTAGCTCAAGCAATTTGGAAGGAAAGTTTTGAAAAGGGATTTGAAATTTCATGGTCAAAATATGTTTCCAGATAAAAGTAAGTGTTTCGACTAGAACCAGGGCAATGAGAGCATCACAATGATATCAAAGTTTTGAAGAATTGATGGAGAAATCTACCTATTGAAGTTGAGTTGCAGAGCTTTAAAATTGGACTTCTATGGAGCAATATATGGCACGATTCTTGAAAGTAATTATATGGTTAACTTCAGGGAAGATCAAGGAAGGTAAATTGATAGAAAAATTGGATTCAAAAAGGCTTGAACACAGATTTTGAAGTTGCAGAAATTTGAGTTATGGAACAATTTTGGCAGGGTGATTCTGGCTATCCAAGCTTTAGAAAATGAATGAGGGATGACCCTCTATTTATAGAGAATCAAATGAAATGTCCAAGCATGTGAAATGATGAAGTTTGGAGGGAAATCGTGTGAAGTTGCAAACAAGAAAAGTGTGACTTCTAATTTAATCAAAACTCATCCAAAACGTGTGTTTTTCTATGCTAATCACTTCTGGAAGTTCACTAAACATGTTTAGAGGAAAAAATGCGCTGAAACAACATGCTTAGAAGCTAAACCAATGATTTCAAATTCTGACTTTTAAAGAAACTTCAGTTTCAAGTTACCAAGTTCAAATCAATAGCATTCTCAGCTCAAGGGGTCTTAGGGTATGATTATTGATGCTTTAGAAAGATGATGGTATAAGCTTTGAAATGAAAAAATAATGAAATCAAATGGATGCTTGAGCTGAAAGTTGCATTGAGTAAAAGTTGGAGAAAAAGGATTGACTTTTCGTACGTAGAAATATTTCTAATTTTTCTTCAAAAGTGACCTATAATGTTTTGCATCCAAACATGGCCTTCCACTTCGAATTTTCTCTTGACCAAAAAAGATGGTATAAAATATACCTCTTAAATGACACTTTGAAACTTGAACCATTCAAAATATCCAAAAATTGAGTGAGTTATGAATTGTTGAAGTTGGCCAAAAATCATGGAATGACCTATAATCTTTTGTATCCTTATGGGATCTTCCATCCATTTTCTCCCTTTGCATATAAAATAAGGAATAAAGTTAATATCATCAAGATCATTATGGAAAAAGAGTGGGCTTAAGGAGATAAAAATTGACCAAGTTATGATCATTTGAAGTCACGCATGAGAAATTGGGGGTTCATCTGGAGGGCTTGTAATCTTTCTTCATCATAAAGTTTCTTCCACATGAAAACTCCTTGAAAATTTTGAAGTGATTTGTTAATAACCATTTTGAAAAAAAGGATGTCTTTGGAATCACTCAAAAATACCAAAACATGAGCAAGATATACTTCTTTAAAGTTCAAAACCCTAGCTCCTAGATCAAGAAAATGCTTTGAGGAACCTTGACAATTTTGAACCACCTTCTTGTACCAACACTCTTGCTTTGTAAATAGATGTTATTGAGGATGAAAATTAGAATTCATAGCCACCAAAACCACTTCCATATCTTGAGAATTTAGAGAAATATGCACTTATGACCGATGGGAGCAAGGCCTTGTCCAACCATGACAACTTCTTCAATCAACCCCTTACACTTTTAAATCAATAACTTGGAAATGTAGTGAACCAAAATAATTTTTTTGTTCCATCCCTTCCAAAACAACTTCAATGGTGAGGTTTGGAATCCTCAAGCTTTATTGACTAGGTCATGGAAATAAACTCATGAACCCATGGAGCAACTTGCTAAGCCTCATTCCCTTTATCTACATTATTAACAAGTAAGACAAATCAACATTGAATTTTATTAATCAAGGCAAAATATTTATGATCATAAAAGAAAACAAGTCAAGGTGCTTGGTGATTCCTCAAATAAAAAATCTAAATATAGGGAGGAGAACCAAAAGCCCTAATGTGCTCTTGTTGTGATTGAATCAACATGGTATGATGAAGCGATCTTAGGGGAAAAAATTGGGGTACAAAAACTTCCCTTATTTAAGTTTCTTCTATCTGGAGATATGAAGGTTAAAAGTCTCTGTGTCGACGCGATCTAAGATACTTAAATATAAAATAAATCCTATTTTTGGCCCTAAGATTCCATGCAATGCTTATGAGCATGAATTCATATGAACAAAATCAAAGAGACACAAAAAACCACTGGGGATGTAACAAAGGAAATAAAGAAACAAAAGAGAAACCCGACCAGTAAAATAAATCACTGGTGGATCAAAAGACCTGAATCATAGAAGATGATAAAAAGTCAAAGGATACACCTGCTTATACTGAAGGCGAAACTACCAACGTTCACTGAAGGTAAAAAGGAGAAAATATCAACGTTCTCTAATGAGGAGCTACCAACGTTTACTGAAGGTAGAGAGAAGAAATCATGGACGTTCACTGACGATGAAATACCATCTTTCACTGAAGGTAGAGAGAAAATAAAATATCATAATATTGTCGTTCACTAGCAATGAATTTCCAATGTTTATTGAAGGTATAAAAAAGATAACAATCACCAACTTTCACTAAAGGTGACCTACCAACTTTCACTGAAGGTAGAAAGAGAATATCATAACACTACCGTTCAGTGATGATGAAATACCAACGTTCACTGAAGGTAGCAAAAAGATAACAATCACCAACTTTCACTGAAGGTGACCTACCAACTTTCACTGAAGGTAGAAAGAGAATATCATAGCATCTCCGTTCACTGACGATGAACTACCAACGATCACTAAAGGTAGCAAAAAGATTACAATAACCAACTTTCACTGAAAGTGACCTACCAACTTTCACTGAAGGTAGAAAGAGAATATCATAGCATCGCCATCCACTGACGATGAACTACCAACGTTCACTAAAGGTAGCAAAAAGATAACAATCACCAACTTTCACTGAAGGTGACCCACCAACTTTCACTGAAAGTAGAAAGAGAATATCATAACATCGCTGTTAAATGACGATGAACTACCAACATTCACTGAAGGTAGAAAAAAGATAACAAGCACCAACTTTCACTGAAGGTGACCTACCAACTATCTCTGAAGGTAGAAAGAGAATATCATAGCACCGCCGTTCACTGACGATGAACTACCAACATTCACTGAAGGTAGCAAAAAGATAATAATCACCAACTTTCACTGAAGGTGACCTACCAACTCTCATTGAAGGTAGAAAGAGAATATCATAGCACCGTTGTTCACTGACGATGAACTACCAACGTTCACTGAAGGTAGAAAAAATATAACAATCAACAACTTTCACTGAAGGTGACCTACCAACTTTCACTGAAGGTAGAAAGATAATATCATAGAACCTCCGTTCACTGTCGATGAACTACCAATATTCAATGAAGGTAGCAAAAAGATAACAAGTCTTTTCCCAAAATTTCGGCGTTTCTCCTAGAACGGGTCTCAATTTCTTCTTTAACCAAGACACTCCTCCTGGAAAGGGTAATATATAAGATATCTCAAATAAAGAGACTACCACTTGCAAAGATAGGAAGGATTGTAAAAATGACTTTCTGGGGAAAGCAATATGGCTTCTTGGGGAATGAATCATGACTTCTTGGGGAAATTCCAACATATTCTTGCTGAGGAGATAAAAGTCTTCTCGTGAAAAATAAATGCACATTCTCAAACCAAACCTCGAAGCTTCCAGACATCCAAAGTAATAAAAATTATGGGAAACAAATATTCAATCCAAAAATAAACTGGAGTAAAATGGTCTACCAAAAATACATCCTTTGAGAAATAAACTCAAGAGGGAAACCTAATCTATCCAGACAAAGAGCTGTGTAGGAAGGCTAAAGCAAAAATCTTCCACGAGGGATAACTGAGTGGGGAAATTGAAAGAATATACCCTTTCTGCTTATGAATGACACTCTATTGGAGAGAGGACAACACAACTCTGCAAAACAGGGCAATATGTCCACAAAACATTAATGAGTGTGAATGAACAATGATTTGATAAATTTAAATATGGATGACGTATGTATGAATATATGAGTGTTATCATGTATATGCTGACAAAACAAATATATAACACTGGAAATACACAAACAAAACCGACTCGAGCGCCCACCATACTCGGCCAAATCACATCCAAGACGATCATCCCAAAAGAAGAAATAAGCACCAACTGAGGAAACAAAGTCCTACTACATGGCTTAACTTTACTGGGGAGAAACATAGTATAGTAACGAAACAATAAAGATACAGGGATATAAAATTCTTCTCCAGGCTTCACCAAGGAGTAGCACTCAGACTTCAACGGGGAAATAAATGTTTTCAAATGTAACTCTTCTACTGGGGATTGCAAAACTAATTTCAAGTAAAGCAGATGTACACCAAATCATCAAAACATTCACTGGGGAATTCAAACCCATTTTGAAGGAGGAAAAATATACAAACTTCACTAAGGCATATAATTCCCCATCATCGAGACATTAACTGGGGATTTCATGTTGACTTCATTGGGGAGGTCAACACCACATTCTCAGTGGGAAACCAATATACGTTCTTCACTGGAGAAACCGAAGACACGTGTTCTTCGAGAGTAATTATTGTACCAACTTCTCTGGGAAGAAAGAACTTCTATCAAACAAGCAAAACCTTCACTGGAGAAATCTTGGATTGAGTCTTCATATCATGCAAACTTAGAAAAGAAGAAAAATGAACCAAGACTTGACTGGGGACACTGGAGTCACAAACCCAATACAGCGAAAACATCCCGAGTAAACCTTCTCGAGGGGGAAAAAACTTCTCAAAACAACAATAGTTTGTCCATTCCTGGGATCACCACTTTTGTTTTTCTCTTGCATCACAAAATCTAAAGTAAAAGCAAATTGTAAATTCTTTTTGAAGATCAATTTTGTTATTTAATCTTTTCGCTTTGAAAATCATCATCAATAATAAATGGAGTCTTTGTAAGCTAAATAAAATAATAAATATAAATAATTGGGTAAAAGCTCAAATTTCATTAATAGAATGGTAGTCTGCGAATGGCGAGACTCCATGGATGATTACAAAGTTCAGAAAATGGTAATATATAATAGAAAATATACATTGAGATACAATGACCACTATCCCCTCTAACAACTTTTGAAATCCTGAGCAGCAACTTCCATTGAAGTATGATGAGGATCCGAGAAGATTGTTGCTTCAATGATCAAGTCTTGTATGATATAGTTACTTGCCAAGAAAGACCCTAACTTTTTCATAAGCTGCCACTGCGGGTTTTCAACTTAAGGGAAAATTTATTCTGTTTATGTCTCTAATTTTTGCGTAGACCTCCCTTTCGGGTTTTCGGCCTACCAAGACGCTCTTTTTTTCCTAAGTCGAACTTTCAGGTTTGCAACTTAGCGAGCTGTTCTTTTTATTTCTTTAAGAGAAGTATTTATTGACTGCATCAGCATTCATGGGTCGTGGGAACTCCTCTCCATCCATAGTTTCAAGAATTAATGCACCGCTAGAGAAGGCTTTCTTGAAAACATATGGGCCTTCAAAATTGGGATTCCACTTGCCCCTAGAATCAATGTTAAAAGGCATGATATTCCTTAGCACAAGGTCGCCTTCACTGAATTCACGAGGCTTGACCTTCTTATAAAAAGCTTTCTTCATTATCTTTTAATATAACTGTCCATGACACAAAGTTTTCATTCTCTTATCTTCGATCAAATTCAATTGGTCAAACCTATTCTGAACCCATTCAGCCTCTGACAACTTAGTTTCCATTATCACTCGTAAAGAGGGAATCTCAACCTCGATTGGGAGTATCGCTTCCATTCCGTACACAAGGGAGAACGGGGTTGCTCCCATTGAAGTGCGGATAGATTTCTGATATCCATGCAAAGCAAAAGGGAGAATTTCATGACAATCCTTATAAGTAACAACCATATTCTTGATAATCTTCTTGATAGTCTTATTAGCAGCTTCAACAACCTCGTTCATCTTTGGTCTGTACGGAGATGAATTATGATGGAAAATCTTGAATTCCTCACAAAGTTCTGTCATCATCTTACTGTTCAGATTCGAGCCATTGTCAGTGATAATTCTGCTCGGTACACCATACCGACATATAAGATTATTCTTAATGAAGCGCACTACCACCTGCTTGGTAACATTAGCATATGAAGCTGCTTCCACCCATTTGGTGAAGTAACCAATTTCTACCAAGATAAAATGGTGTCCATTCGAAGCTTTGGGTTCTATCATCCCAATAATGTCAATACCGCACATAGAGAAAGGCCATGGGGAAGAGATCACATTGAGAAGTGTCAGAAGCACATGAACCTTGTCGGCATAGATCTGGCATTTATGACACTTCTTTGCAAATTTGTAACAATCAGATTCCATTATCAACCGATAGTAACCTGCCCTTAGCATCTTTTTAGCCATCGAATGTCCATTGGCATGAGTGCCAAATGAACCTTCATGAATCTCATGCATCAACATGTCTTCTTTGTGTCTATCTACACATCTGAGCAAGACCATGTCGTAATGTCTCTTGTACAACACATGTTCACTGAGGAAGAAACTGCCAGCTAATCTTCTCAATGTCTTTCTATATTTATTCAAAGCACCAATCGGGTATTCCTGAGTCTGAAGAAAATTCTTGATATCCTAATACCAAGGTTTTTCATCTTCTACCTCCTCTGTTGTAAACACATGAGCGGGCCTATCCAGTCGATGAACTAAAATTTGAGGTATATCATTCCAAGCATTTACTTGATACATAGAAGCCAGAGTTTCCAGAGCATCCACCATTTGATTTTCATCTCTAGGAATGTGATGGAATTCAACTTTATTAAAGAATGGTAACAATCTTCTAGCATAATATTTGTAAGGGATCAAGTTTGGGTAACGAGTATCCCATTATCCTTTAATCTGATTTATTACCAAAGTTGAGTCGCCATACACATCTAAAATTTTAATTTTGAGATCAATAGCTTCCTCGAGACCCATGATGCAAGCCTCATATTCTGCCATATTATTAGTACAATCAAATGTCAACCTTGCAGTAAAAGGAATGTGTGATCCATGTGGAGTGACAATCACAACACAAATTCTTTTACCATAAGCATTCATAGCTCCATTAAATATCATACTCCAGCGAGATTCAGGGTCAGGACCTTTCTCAGGCAATGGTTCATCACAATCTTTCACTTTCAGAAACATCACATCCTCATCGAGAAAATCATACTTCACAGACTGATAATCATCAACTGGTTGGTGAGCAAGATAATCTGCCAACACGCTACTCTTAATATCTTTTTGAGTGCGGTATTCGATATCATATTTAGATAACAGCATCTGCCAGCGGGCAATTCTCCCAGTAAGAGTAGGCTTTTCAAAAATGTACTTGATTGGATCCATTTTAGAGATCAACCAAGTAGTGTGATTCAACATATACTGCCGCAAACATTTTTCCGTCCAGGCCAGAGCACAACATGTCTTTTCCAGGATGGAATACCTTGACTCACAATCAGTAAAAAATTTACTGAGATAATAAATGGAATACTCTTTCTTCCCCGTTTCATCTTGTTGTCCCAGAATACAACCCATGGAATTATCTAACACTATCAGATACATAATCAACGGTCTTCCTTCAACAGTAGGAAGCAAGATAGGAGGTTCAAGCAGATATTATTTAATACTTTCAAATGCCCTTTGGCAGTCATCCGTCCACACACAACCTTGATCTTTCTTTAACAACTTAAAGATCGGTTCACACGTTGCAGTCATGTGAGAAATGAATATGGAAATATAATTTAAACGCCGGAGGAACCCTCTGACTTGCTTTTTAGTTCTTGGCGTTGGCATCTCTTGAATTGCTTTGACTTTGTCAGGGTCAACTTCAATTCCTTTCCGGCTAACAATGAAACCCAACAATTTCCCTGATCGAACACCGAAGGTACATTTATTTGGATTCAAGCGGAGACGATACTTCTTCAAACGTTGAAATAACTTCAACAAATATTCTACATTCCCTTCTTCAGTCTGGGATTTAGCAATCAATCATCAACATATACCTCGATTTCCTTGTGCATCGCATCATGGAATAGGGTTTTAATAGCCATCTACTACGTCGCACCAGCGTTCTTCAACCCGAAGGGCATCACTCTATAACATAATGTTCCCCAGGGTGTGATAAATGTTGTTTTTTCCATGTCCTCATGAGCCATTATTATTTGATTATACCCGAAAAATCCATCCATGAACGAGAAAACTTTGAATTTTGCTGTACTATCCACTAACATATCAATGTGTGGCAATGGAAAACCATCTTTTGTACTAGCTTTATTTAGATCTTTGTAATCTACGCACATGCAAACTTTTCCATCTTTCTTCGATACTGGGACAATATTGGAAATCCATTGGGGGTACACCGATGTCACAAGAAAACTGGCATTAATCTGCTTTAGAACTTCCTCTTTGATCTTCACTGCCTTATCTGGGTGAGTTCTTTGCAACTTCTGTTTGATTGGCAGGCACTCTGGCTTCAGCAGAAAATGGTGCTCTACAATATATGTATCTAAACAAGGCATATCTTGGTAAGACCAAGCAAAAATGTCCACATACCCCTTCAACATCTTAATCAACCTGCTCTTCACATCAGAATACATTAATGCTCCAATCTTGACTTCTTTCAGATCTTCTTCTAAGACTAAATTGATTACTTCCAATGGCTCTTTATATGGATGAATGTTGTTCTCCTCGCGCTTAAGCAACCATGAGACCTCTTCTGGAATATCATCATAGTCTTCTTCTTCGGCGTCATACACATGACATTCAAAGTTGGGAGAGGATGCAAGGTCATTGTATTCAACATGTTTTTTAATTAATCTGCACATATGATTTATGATTGTTTTTAGAAACTGACACATATAACAAATGATCATGCAAATTGAATTTCAGTTATTATTTATTTTGAAAGGTTTTTTTTTTATTACCATTTTCCAAGAAATATCAGTAGATAAAGACACAATTTGGGGAAACAAAGACAACTTTTATTATTGATTTTAAAAGTCACAGTAAACAGATAAGCCCATACAATATTAATACTTCCACCTTGGGAAAAGTGAAATCTTTTCAAAAATATTAACAAGACAAGTTACTTTGAAACATGTATGCAAGAGGGAACGTCAATGGTGATCCAGTTCTGAACCCTAACTCTGTACGTCATGTAATTCGGCATTTCTGGCTCTGCTTTATCTTCCACATTAGCGTTAATCTCGGAAACAGTTGGATGAAGATAACCCCCGCTAGAGAAGATGTCTTGATACTTGCCTGCAACAGACTTCGACTTCATGCTCTTACCTTTGTCATTCTTCAAAGAGAACCCCAAGCCAGCTCTGTTCTTATTTACAGGTGGATCCATAATCTGTCCCCATACATTACTAGGACCATTACGCACAACTTATTGTGCATCCTTAAGTGAAACCATGGAATTCTCATTTCCTCTTATGTTGTCAACGGATAAAGCTTGGAACTAGGTTTCAACAACAGATTCGTCTGCCTCCACAATGCTGAAAGAGGACAAATGTGATATCAATAATGCATGTTCTCCATTTATAATCACCACTTTTCCTTCACGTACAAACTTTATATTTTGGTGTAAAGTTGAAGTGACAGCCCCTGCCTCATGTACCCATGGCCATCCCAGCAAGCAGCTATAAGCGGATACAATATCCATGACCTGGAAAGTAATCTGAAACAAATGCGGGCCTATATGAATAGGCAAGTACACTTCACCAATAACAAATTTCCTTGATCCATCAAACGCTTTCACAATGATGCCACTTGGGAGCATGGGTGTTCCTTGATATTTCAACTTCACAAGTGTACTCCTTGGTATAACGTTCAAAGTGGATCCATTATCAATCAACACATTGGATAGTTAATCATTCGTGCAGTTCATAGAGATGTGGAGGGACAAGTTATGATTCCTTCCTTCATCTTGCAATTCATCATCGTAGAAACTCAGGTTATTACATGACATAATGTTCCCTACTACACTGTTGAATTGATCTATAGGCATGTCACTTTGCACAAAAGCTTGGTCCAATACACTCATCAGAGATTCTATGTGAGCAGAGGAGTTCATCAATAATACCAAGATAGATATTTTTGAAGGAGTCTGCAGTAGATGATCTACAATTTGGTAGTCGCTCATCTTGATTATCTTTAAAATATCATCCACTTCTTTCTCTAGTGTAGTTCCACTATATTCACCCGTAACCTTCTTGGGTTTAACATTCTCAATAATTTTCTTCCCAGCATTAACATCTCCACAAACAACTGGTGCAAATACACGACCGCCACGGGTCACTCTGCTAGTCTCAGCAATATTTCCAACATCACGCATTGGCTGGATGGGAACTTCCATGCCATTCTCTAAGATTGTAGTGTTATATTTGTAGATTACATCCTCATCTGACTTGTATGGAACAAGACCCGACAAACTAATCACCAATGGAGTAATAGTCGGCTTGCTATGATACTCAACTTTAAAATGGGAGGGTGCACCAAAATAAGGCACAATGACGTTTACCCCTTCTTCAACATAATCAGTCATTATGGAGTCATCTGTGGAAAACAATTCTTCATCTGAGGAAAAGAACTCATCTGCAGAGGCATACTCATCATCTGACTCCTCTTCAGCCAAACAAACCTCAATCATATCAACTTCATGGTAATCATCCCTTTGGCCTCTAACTTTGATAGTTCCATTATCCAACAATAACTGAACACATTTCCTCATGATTTAACATCCTCGGGAGTCCAGGCAGCAAATTCGGCAATATCCATACTGATGTTCCACCTGACCAGCCATGTGGCAGAAAAGTAGCATGCATTTGTACAAGATTCTCATTCATATACTCCAAATCAAAAATTCTGAACTCTCCAGGACATCCAGAAACCATATTTACTTCCTCTTCATACTCTGCCCTAGGCTTGATTATATGGATGAGGCCCTCATCCATCATCTCCCGCAAATCAGCTTTTACCTTATAGAAACCATGTATGTATGTACTGCAAATAGCACAACCGGAATGGTCATGCGTATAGTAGATAAATTCATAGGTCTGCATGCATTTTCACCAAATCTCCTCTAACCAGATGAATATCAAAAATTCGAAAGTCGCCTGGACAACTGGCCACCATGTTCACAGTATTTTCTCCTCCATGCTTGGGTAGAGGATTGTCTTTCACATTAGGGCCCACATCCTTGAAAGATAGAAAACCAGACTTCACCAATTTTTGCACCTCAGTCTTCAAAGGATAGCAATTCTCAACATTATGCCCTGGTGCTCCCTGATGAAAAGCACATGTTTGGTCTACTTTGTAGTACCAAGGCAACGGTGATGGTACAGCGGGAGGTGGTCGGGTCTGAACCAACTTCTTCTGAATTAACATCGGGACTAACTCAGTATAACTCATAAGGATAGGGTTATAACTCTCCCTTATCTGATTATACCCTTGATGCCCCTACTGGGATGGTCTCTGATAAGCAACGGTGGTTGGAGCTACACCAACAACTGGAGTAAATGAAGCGACTTGCTGATGAAGTTGATAATTTCTTCTAGGAGGATTAACTCTTCTTTATTGTATTATAGCATTTGTATCTCCTTCCTTCTTCTTGGTAAACCCATAAGATGGCTTTTTCGCCCTTCCAGAACCTTCACTCATCGTTAAACGACCCTCTCTTACAGCCTCTTCTAAACGGATACCCATGCCTACGATTTCAGTAAAGTCACTTGGCGCACGTGCTACTATCCTTTCATAGTAGAAAGCACGTAGAGTCTTCAAGAAAATATTAGTCATCTCCTTATCTTCCATGGGAGGAATCACTTGGGAGGCTAACTCATGCCATCTCTGTACATATTCTTTGAATGATTCCCTGTTTTTCTGAACCATTTCCCTGAGTTGATCATGGTCAGGCGCCATGTCCATGTTGTATTTGTATTTTCTAATAAATGCTTCTCCCAAGTCATTGAAAGTATGGATATTGACTCTATCCAAACTCATATACCACTTCAGCGCCGCACCGGTCAAACTATCCTGAAAAAATTGAATCACCAGACGCTGATCATCAGTATGGGTAGACATTCTTCTTACATACATCACCAGATGAGCACGAGGAAAAGTGTTTCCCTTGTACTTCTCAAATTCCGGGACTTTAAACTTTGTAGGTATCTTAACATTCGGGACCAAGCATAAATCATTCACACTCTGCCCGAATAACTCTTTTCCCATGAGGGCCTTCATCTCCCTCTGCATCTTGTCAAACTGCTCTTGAAAATCATTCATTCTGTAATAAAGGCCCAAGTCTTCACTTGGTGGAGGAAAAGGACGACACACATCATCATTAACAAATGGAACCAAATTCACCGAGGGAGGTGCAACAGGAGCAGCATGCACCACAGGAGGTTCAGGAGTAAGAGTAGTCTGGACAAATGGAGCTTCTTGAGGAACAAGATTGAAACCTTCCGGTGCAAAATTCTCTGGCGTTCCCCATGGATAACCTTGAGGCATGCGATTATGAATAACAGTTGGGGTAGTAGACACACGAACAATCAAAGCTTTAGCAGTAGCCCTTGTTGGTTGAGGTTGAACACTCGGTGGCTGATTCTGAGAAGCCACTAGAGATTCCATCAGAGCAGTAAGATTGGCCATGCCGACCTTCAAAGCAGATTCTTCCTCGCGTAGCTCGCGATTCTCTTGTTCTAAGTTGTACATCTTCCTTATGAAATTATCCTGAGTGTTGTAGTGGTGAGTCAGCTTGGTGAACGAAGTAAAGAAGCTCGGTAAGACACCTGGATATGCATAATAAATGAAAGAAATATGTGAAATATGATGCATGATATGTGGTGCACATGATTTATTTTTATTATTAATATTTCAAGGGACTTTAATAATTTATAGACACATTGCAAATATCAAAGTAATAACACATTTGAAATACTGAAATTTTTTATTATAATAACTTCAAAATAGGTACAAGTCTCAACAATCCCAAGTACGAGATGAAAATAAAGTCTAAAATCCTAAGAAGTAAAGTTGTCGGAGATCACTCTCTACGCTGGCACTTCCTTGTGAGCCTGGTAATCTGAGCCTTCAACCTCTGGTTTTCTTCAGCATAATTAATGGCCACCTCCTTCCAATCACCTGAATCGGGGAGGGAGAAACTAACATCTGACTGAGGCTTAGGAGAAAATAAATCTCCTTGTCTCTCCATGGTCTCTACCGCTCCACTCTACATGATCTCAATCAAGTCGTCTTTCTCCTTCAAGTTTGTTCTATAGGAAACCTCTAAAGATTGGCACTTATTCTTCTAAGCATCCTTTTCATGCTGCATCCTGACCAAAGTAAGTTGTAACTCTTCTATATCATCCAATATGGGAGGAGTGGTCTTCGCAAACAAATCAGGCATAGGTGTTTCCCGAGAATATGGCATCTTCAACTGAATAGCTCTCGTTTGGACCCACTGAAGATAAGGTTCTAAAGAAACAACCCCTCTTGGTCCCAAATCTTTCCTACTCTTCTTATAAATGTGACGCCAGGCCTTCATAGTCTGCTTCCTAGATTCCTTATGGTCTCCTCCCTTATTCAGAAAGAAACTACTCAAATGAATACTATTTGGTTTATCCCTCATCAGATAAGCAAGTTGTCGTCGTACAAGAACAAGGTTATAGTTAATTCCTCCCTTTGTACCAAGAAGAGGTACATTAGGGAAACTACCACAACTGTCAACAATATCCACATCCTGGTAAGCTCGATGATACCAATAAATATCCGAGTGAGTAAGTTCCATGATCTTAGGAGCCCATCAGGGTTCCTTCCTGACATCCCAAAAAGCATCAGACTGAGGCATATGAAAGATAAACCACCGGTACAACAAAGGCGTGCAACAGATAATCATCCCCTCATGATAAGAATTATAAAGATGAATAGAGTAATAAGAATCACCCAACAACGTAGGAACTGGGTTTCCAATCATGAAGATCCTGATAGCATTAACGTCAACAAACATGTCCACATTAGGAAATAAGAACAACTCGTAAGCAAGTAGAGCAAAGATGGCCTCAAAAGCGACTATACTCTTCATCCTGGCAAAGTAACGATATTTCTCCAATAAGAACTGGGCTGGTAGTCCTCTAATCCCTCCTTTAGTAGTCATATGGGCTTCCACCTCAGACTTACCCAGATGGATCAAAGAAGAAATCTCGTGCGGTTTTGGCTCACCCTCCAAACCAGAAAAAGGAACACGATCGGTAATAGGTAAATCCAATAGATAAGAATACTTCTCTAGTGTAGGCATCAACTGATAGTCATAGAAAGTAAAGCAATGATAAATACGATTATAGAACTTGCCCAAGGTCGAGAGAGTACCCTCTTTCATCCTAAGCTTCATTAGAGGAATGATGGATCCATACATCTTCCGAAAATCTACAGAACACTCAATCTTGGGAATTAGACTGACCAACTCATCTATCTTGGGATCCTTGAAACTGTATTTTCCGGTCATTCTTTTTCATGAATCCATGGTCAAAAAGTACTTGAGATATTAACAAATTGTCAACTTTTAAGTCCCTCGAAATAAAATTTCTTAAAAAGATGCTTATGAGTGCATGGATGCATGATGCAAAAATCACACACAAGATCACACATATAGGGTTCATAGGTTCAATGTCACGAGCATGAGGTTGAAGGTACTACCCATAAGGTGTTGGTCTAAAAGTTATCACCTGCCAAACAAGGTTCTAGAGGTTCCCAGAGTCTACTTCCTTCCTTCAGATATTACCAACTTCCCGATTAACTTGGTAATTAGTAATATTCTCAAGAAAAACTCGTCCGAGCGTAGTATCACATGAAAACTATTTCCGGATTACTCCGTCATAGCTTTCGCACTACACCTAAAAGGCCAAGATGGGTTAGGTATTCTACGGTCCTCGGCTTCAGCAGGCTCCCAAGTCGAAAGCATTACGTCTTCCCGATTACTAGGTAAACGACACTATAGTCAGAGGGGCCTCCACTGAGTGGGGGATCTCATGCCTCCTTTTATGGGATTACTCCCTCAAAGTTAACATGACTATACCGCCCGTCCTATCTTAAAGTTTTCCCAGGTACGGGTATAAGACTTATAAGTAATCACCAAGCACCCTAAAAACCAGGAAAATCCAGATAAACATATATACAACATATAACATATAAACAACAATAGCACATATACAAATATAAACAAAGATAGGCTCAACCCACTTAAGGATGGACCAATAAGAGGTCAATATGTCCCCAGTGAAGTCGCCATTTTTCTGTAGAGGTAGAAATGTTTAAGACTAAGCCATTGGATTGACTAGACTTATACCGATCAAAATAAAAATCGCCACTGCACTTTATTGTTTCCAAAGGAATGGGAAAAGAGCGAGTAACCCAAAAAGTGGGGGAAAGATTCAAGGTAAGGGGGTTGGTTATGCAAAGGGAAGGTATTAGCACCCTAAACATCTACGGTACTCCGTAGGAACCTCTTTGTAAAATCTGTATATTTTGGCTATAAAATGTTGTATAAAAAATAGATGGTGGAGGTAAGAAAAGAAGTAATTTTTATGATTTTTCACCTGCCGCGGTTGCAAACCTTTAGTGCCTATGTACCACCTTTTGTGCAATACGGGATCACGGTACACGTAGTTCACCTTTTGAAAAAATTTAAAACACAAGTTTGTTGGTTAATTTTATGAGATAAGACATCATCGTCATTGTCCGCGTGGAAAACATACGTACTACCCAAAATCATGAGAAAGGAGAATTTGCATCATCTCAAAGAGGAGAATATGGCTTGGATTTTAAAATCAATAATGTCTCACTCAACACCCAAGTGGAAAATATCTCTCTTCACTATATATTATAGAAGTATAGTTGTTTGCATCACTACAAGGATCGACAAGAGTCCAATATTTTGAGAAAGGTTTTAAAATAAAAATCCAAAGTAGAAAAATGGTTTGAAATGAGATTGATTGACTTTTAGTCTTCTCACAAAAAATTTCAAGGTATTATTAAGTTGATTGAAGTTTATTTATGAATTTTTTTTGAAAATGCATGGACATAAGTCCAAGTTTATTATGAAAGTTGTTCAAGTTTAAAAACAAGAAGAATTTTCAAACGGAGGAAGAAGATTTTTGAAATTAAAGAAGATGGGAGGAGAAGAAGAGGATATCCTAAAGCATAAGGTAAAAGCTAGGGATAAGAACCATCTAACCAACAACAATCCAATACTTGACATTATGATTCAAGATAGAATTCTAATTCCTTAGATTGAAACCAAACAAGCAAAGGTATTAGACCTCTTGAGAGAACCAAACTTCAAGTGTATTAAGTCTTCACAAAAATTGGGCAGAATAACGGCTGTATACGGGTGAATTCTAGATTACAAATAAAGGATGTAATCACAGTAACCTGCACACAAAACAAACAAATAACCCAATGTCTTAAGGTAAACCTCAAGAACTCCAGACAAAATATGAATTAAGGTCACAAGGTTCTCCAACATAGGCCAATGTTTCTAATCCTAAGTCCAAGAAGTCCAATGCTCCATAATGCCAAGGATAGTATCCAAATAGTCCAAGTATCATTAAAGGTTTTTATGGTTCATGTTGATTTTTAGATGTCTTAGAAGAGAAAAGAAAAGCTCAAGTGAGCAAAATAAAAATGACATGAAATATAATGCTTAAAGTAAACGGTACATAAAGCATAAAGTAAAAACAATTTAATAATTAGTGGTTAGTCGGATGACCATCTTGAAACTTGCATTTAGAACTCATTAGAGGATTGGTAGAACTAAAGCCTCCACACAACAAGTTACATTTGCTTTTTGTTAAGTATACCATCCATTTGGAATCCTCAAAAGTACTATTTAATGATCAACGATGTTTAAGTGATCCGCGTTGACCAAAAGTGTTATAGATCCATTAGAGGATTGGTAGAACCAAAGCCTCCACACAATGAATCTCAAGGGTATTGGATCAATGAGATCAAATTAACATACTTGTGCTTGCAAACATAGGTTTGGGTCACGAATGATCATTTATTCGAATCAGGATAAAACTTAGCACTATGTTAAGCAATCGTAAGTGGACTTATGTAGAAGTCGCACCTATTTTGAGGTCGGTCAATAGCAATCTATGTACCATTTGTTTTGAGACATGATATAGAGATCAATAGCAATAAGAAAGGGATAAGATTAAGAGGGGTGGGAAAGAACATACAAACCACATTTGAATTAAATTTCAATTAAACTATTAATAAAATCATTCATCCATTTTTATGGAGTTAACCTCAACACCATAGATCCAATGATGTTAACAAAGTTCATAATAAAAAATTCAACCCAAGATCAGTCAGAAAATAATCACAAAATAATCACAAAGACCATAGAAAAACCAAAAAAGGACTCAAATATTTTTTTAAAATTTTTGGTAATTTTTTAAAGTCAGAAACTATTTTTAAAATTAAAAGAAATGAGTAAAATAAACCGAAAATGATAAAAAAAATAACAAAGTCAAAAATAAAAAATAAACGAGGTCACCAATATTTGTCACAATATCATTTGATCATTCCATATTTTTTTCAGAATTTAAAAATGCATAAAAGTATTTTTAAACATTTAAAGCAATTCAAATAAAGTGAAAATTTATCAAAAATATCAAATCACAAAATAAAATTGTGAAAAAATAAAAATCAGAATGAGAAAAATCAAAAATATTTTTCTTAATTTTTTTAGATTTTTGGACTAAAAATGAATTTTCTATGATTTTTTTGAAATTTAAAACAATTAAATATAAAAATCAGAAAATAAAAATAAAGTAAAAAATATGTGGACCATTGAATGAGAGTCGAAACGCCTTAGTGATCAAATCCAAGGGATCTGACGCATTGTGCATATCATGGTCATTAGCGAATAAAGCATATAATCATTAATTAAATCAGATTTAAAAAAAAACAGATGGAGCGCCTTCATTGGTTGGAAGATGACACGTTGGTCATCTTCAATCTCCAGCCAACGTGAATTACAGGTCTCTCAAACTGTAAAATCAAAAGCTCAGACCTATGCCATTCGCTTCGTCTCTTGAAGACAAAGACAACCACACCTTCGCGACAAATTTATATAAATTGTAGCTCAAGCAATTTGGAAGGAAAGTTTTGAAAAGGGATTTGAAATTTCATGGTCTAAACATGTTTCCAGATAAAAGTAAGTGTTGCAACTAGAACTAGGGAAATGAGAGCATCACAATGATATCAAAGTTTTGAAGAATTGATGGAGAAATCTACCTATTGAAGTTGAGTTGCAGAGCTCTGAAACTGGACTTCTATGGATCAATATAGGGCATGATTCTTGAAGGTAATTGTATGGTTAGCTTCAGATAAGATCAAGGAAGGTAAATTGATAGAAAAATTGGATTGAAAAAGGCTTGAACACAGATTTCGAAGTTGCAGAAATTTGAGTTATGAAACAAGTTTAGCAGGGTGATTCTGGCTATCCAAGCTTTAGAAAATGAATGAGGGATGACCTCCTCCTCAACATGTATTACAATGCTTGATACAACGACATGTTGATTTTAGTAAATTGTCTCTTGGGCTTGTCTTCCCTTCATTGATTACCCCGTTGTTGTTGCACCGGTGTTGGATTAGAGATCCGTACTGCCCCCACAGATTGGTTGAGATTACTCTTATCGCGACCCTTCTGGTCGTACACAACATTGGACTCCTTCTTTCCATGGTATGGTCTCTTCTGAGTACTTGTTGATGCAGCCCCCTGAACTTTACGGCTCCTGAGTTTTTTTGCAACATGCTCCTGCATGAACATGTCACTCAATTCCTTGTCTGGCAAGAGAGATTGATCATTGACTAGGCCCCAAGCTCTAGTAGTTTTCCCCAGATGGTCGTTTCTGTCCTGATGAAGCTTACTGATGAGAATCCTTAACTTTTCTTGTCCCCAAGCTAAATTTTGGATAAGAGCCATCTGACTATTCATCTGGATTCTCATCCTTTCCATCTCAACTTACAGTTGTTCCAACTGGTCATCCTTTTTGTCGTTAGGATTTTTCTTGGTCAAGTTCCCAGTGAGGAGTGCTTTCAATTCTTCTTGCCCATTGGATACATTCAGGAACATTTCCTTGAATTGAGCATCTTGAGCTTGGAGATCTTGGACAGTCTGCTCGAGAGCCCTTTTTACAGAAATAAACAGCAAGCAGATGAGAAAACCTACATGGGGGAAACCTATCATGATATGATGCATGATGTGTAGATGCAATGTTTTCAAGGATCTCACGGGGTAAACACAAGAAAATGTTAGCAACTGAATCTGACTGCTGCTTTGATTGAAGAACCTCGTATCGTTGAAGGTCATTCTATGAGAATCAATCTCACCATGTCGAGTGGGTCATAGCCTCTGACTCAAGTTGTTGTACTTTGGTATTTTGACAAAATTGGCTAGAGGAAAATAAATCCCCTTTCCCCTTTCTAGATGTTTGGTTCATCATATCCTGCATCACAGGCCCTAGAGATCCTTGAAATGGTTAAAGAAATGCTATGGCATGATGTCATGATATTTATGTTATGCACCAAGCAAAAGTTTAAGGTGATGAAGACGAGTGAGTCTTGCAAGAAGTCTAGGTTATTGGATAATGACTACAAACAAATCCTGCAAGGAACTCACATTGTTAGATAATGAATACAAACAAAACCCTGCAAAGAGTTCAAATTGTTAGATAATGAAAGCAGACAAGTCACACAAGTATCCTTAGGTTCAGGCTTGCATGGAATTTGTAGGTAAGTACCTCTTGAAGTTTTAGTTGGCTCAACCTATCCTATTAATAGTAACTTGGTTTTAAGGAGTTTCATATCATTGACCTTTCCGTCAGGCATTATTTCAGCTCAAGCACCAAAGAATTGCGGCCAAAATATTCCGAAGTCTAGTCTCCATGAGTGTAACATCGAGTATCAACCAGTCTTCGGTCGGAACAAAGTCGACTATCTCACTACTTCATAATGGCTAGGGTGAGTCAATTAAAGGTTCTAAAGGTCAGTTAGAGCTTAGTGACACTATGAAGAAGCCTAATGTTATCCCTGACTTACTCAAGGAACATTAGTACAATCCAGATTATCGCGCTAACGTAGCCACCACTTCGTCCATATCAGTCTACACCGTAGAGCCTCCATAATTTATTGCTACTTACTTAATAAGGTGCCCTAGATCCGGGTGTAGGATCTTTAGTAACAACCCAAACAAGCCATCAAAAGTAAAGCATACAAAACACACAATGAAAGCAATTTAAAATGAACTAAGCTCTAAGGTAACCCCACTTTTATATTTCTTTCCCTAGCAGAGTCGCCAGTTCTGTGATACGGTGGCAGAACCGACTATTATACTAGTTTTGCGTTTGTGTTTGCAAATGTTGCGGTAAGCAAGAGTCGCCACCAAATTTTCTTTTATCCAATAAAGGAAAGGGTGAAAAGAACAGAAAAAGACCTTTCAAGAGTTTTCTGAGTAAGGGGGTAGATTATGGAAAGGGAAGGTGTTAGTACCCTTTCCATCTGTAGTTTTCTACGGGCTCTTAGATACTTAACTCATTTTGAAATACCTTGTGATTTGTGTGTTTTGAAAAGTATTTTTGAAAGCGCCTTAGTGCGGAGAACTTTCTAATATTTCTCGGAATGGTAGGGAATTTTTACAAAGTGTTTGAAAATGTTTTTGAAAAAGTTGTGTAAGTGTAAAATTTAGTTTTGAGCATAGCATCTAATAACTATCTACTTTTACTCAAAAGGGTGTTATTTTCCTCTTTTCCTTTAGACAATGTTATCCTACTATTAGCGAGTAGGTAGCCCTAGTCGTTGGATGTTTGAGGGACATTCGAATGGACGTTTATAGTCAAAAAGGAAACTGGGCAAGAAACCTTCGTAACTACCCTAGGGTTTTAAGATCATATCGAGGTAACATCGAGAGGGTCATTTTGATATTTTAAACCAGAGGGTAGCCACTAAAGTCTCTCACGTTTCAAGAGTTGTGATTATTTTTCCGATGGCAACCGAAGTGAGGATTCCCTAGAGGTGCGCATTGTGTTGTTTTTAGTTATTTTTGTCTTTGCATTAGGTTTGCTAGCGTTTTGTTTTATTCTTGCCACAATCCTATTCGGCATACATCTAACTGTTAATAGTTTACAGAAATTAAAAGTGCGGAAATATAAAATCTTAACTATTACATGACTTCGGGGAGGAGCATTAATTACATGTCCAAAACTAGGAGGGAAATAAAGCAGTAAATGTAAAAAGCCTACTTTAAACTATTACAATTAGGAAGCAGGTACAATAATATGAAAAAGTGTGAAAGGAAATAACGTGCGCGAAAAGAAATTAATGTCTAAAAATTAAAAGAAAAAATATTTTTGTTTGTTTTTGATCATTGAAAGAAATTTAATTTAAAATCCTAAGTCTATTTAGTTTTAAATTAAAAAAAGGGTTAAAATAATTAATCAATTAATTTACAAAATTAATTTATTAGATAAAATGCTAACTTTATATTTTTATGATTTTTATCTGATATTATAATTAAATAATAGAAAAAAGCTTGGAATTAATAAATTAAAAGAAAATAAAAAACAAATAAATGGGTCAGGCTGACTGGTAAACATGGGGTGTAATTTGCGGAGCGCATGCCCGGATCGAAAAGAGGCCCTGACTGCCTTTTGATCTAATGAGGGAGTTTATCGAAAACGCATGACGGACTGCACGTAGAAGGCACTGGATCAGGATTGGCCAGCATTTGGCAGAAAGGGAATGATGGTGTATGGTGTACTCCTTCGACCTGCAAGCATGGGATCTGGAATAGAATTGTTAGAAAAACAAAATTCATGACCTGGGTGTCAAACCCAGGTCCTTCCCTTTAATTTGATATCCCCCTAATTCGAACACCCTGAGTATGAATCTGGGTTTAAAGTCGAAAAGGTCCCTGTATCACAATTTAACCACCATTTCCAAACCGTGCCATAACATTGGCACCTTATGCTTCCTGCACTGAAACTCAAAAGAATAGATCTTAAACCATCCCAATCATTAGTATGAGTATATATGGAAGCTTATAAACAATTTACAACGTGAGAAATTAAAGATCTAAGATCAAAGTTCGGTACCTGGCCGGAGTAACGTGATCCACGGATTCTTGGGCTTTTCGCGTGTGGAGAAGGCCTGGGCTGAATCCTTGGAATCTCGAGAACACGAATCTAGTGTTTGTTTGGACTGAGGGAGCTTGCCAAGTTGGTTTCGAATTTGACAACTCTTGTGAAGATTTTGCAATTTTTGTGAATTTTGATATGGTTTTTGAGGCAGTGTGTGGTGTTGAGGTACTCTCTGCCTGTCTCTTCGAGGAAATTTTTGTGTGTCTTTTACAATTTTGGGGAGCTTCGATAGGCCATCTCCCCTTTCTTTCAATTCAACCAATTGAAGTATTACCTCTTCACCTTGACTTGTTGAAGCTTCATTTTGTTCTATTCGATCTTCGAACAAAGTTGTGACAGTTGTCACTCTGTTAAATCTTCATTTTGTTCATCTTCTTATCAAACTGAATTTCGACTCCAACCCCACCCTTTTCTTTTGTCTACAAGGCCATATTTACTGATCACTAGTTTATCTTTGATTTGTGAATATATCTTGTATGCACCAATCGAATGATAACCTATGAGCACCAAGACTTCACTTCGATCACCCAACTCCTTCCTCACCTGTTCAGATACATGCCTGAAACACATTGATCTAAAAACTCTAAGATGACTTATATTTGGCTGATTCAACCCTAAGTCCTTCGATGAAATCATGCCATGTTCGAAGGTTGCATGTCCTTTGAACCATTAGATGTCCACATGTTTCTTCAAAGCTTTTGAATTTAAAATCTTCTTCTTTTCGAAGCGCCAATTCAATCAACATGACAGTCGAAATGTATTTCCTTGTAATGCTTAGAATAACTTATATTTCAATAGTTTGAAAACGAACCCTTCGATAACGGTTCAACATGGTGAAGCTCTTTACTAGCTCTTCATCAATCGAAGACTTCATAAAACCCTCCTCACACTTTATTTTGAACTATTATTTCTTTGATCATAGTGTCAATTACTCAAAACTTGTTTAATCAAAATTCCCAGCTAACACTGCTTCGTTGGGCACCTAATTAGAATGCATACTGTTGTCGAAGCTGCTTCAACCTAAAATATCTTAGACATATTCTTAGCTTTAGACATACACCTCTTCATGTTCCGTATACTTCTTTTCTTTTTTTCAGCTATGCCATTATGCTGAGGCGTATAGGGTGCAATAACCTCTTGTAATTTATGAGCTTGTACCTTCCAAATGATGCATTTCTTGAGCTTAAGGATTAGAGAAGTTGTAGGGCACGAAACTTGACATGGACAAACTTGAAGACATATTAGGACCACGGAAAACATTTGAGACCTTTGGAGCTCACACATCTTGGTGAAAAGTGAAACTAGTTGAAAGGCCATTGCTTAAGAGGAGAATTTGTCTGATCAATTCTTGGTTAACCTTGAGCAATTGAGGACCTTAATGAGCATGCCTTGAATAAAATGGGAGGTAAAATTTTGGGGTGCAACACTGACTGTGATAAATGGCTTCTAGGAGCTTCTCTTCGATGATATTGAGTTGGTCGAGCCTTGTTTCAATCCATTCAGCTTCATCAAGTTTAGTATCCATCAGGACCCTGAATGAAGGAATCTCCACTTTGATTGGGAGAACTACATCCATACAATACATCAATGAAAAAGGAGTTTCCCTAGTGGAAGTACGCACCGAAGTTTGACAGCTGTGCAAAGCAAAGGGAAACATCTCATGCCAATCTTTGTATGTTCTAACCATTTTCTGGACAATCTTCTTTATGTTCTTGTTAGATGCTTCGACTGCCCCATTCATCTTTGGCCGATATGGTGATGAATTACGGTGCTCAATTTTGAATTCTTCACACATTTCCTTCATCATTTTGTTGTTAAGATTCGACCCGTTATCAGTGATGATCTTGTTAGGAGTTCCATACCGGCATATGGTTTCCTTCTTGATGAAACGGGTAACAACTTGCATAGTCACATTCTTGTACGAAGCTGCTGCCACCCACTTAGTAAAGTAGTTAATAGAAACGAGAACGAACCTATGTCCATTTGAAGCACTCAACTCGATCCGTTCAATCATATCAATGCCCGACATTGCAAAGGGCCATGGTGAAGTCATCACATTCAAAGGGGTGGGAGGAACATGTATCCTGTTTGCGTAAACGTGACATTTGTGGCACATATTCGCATATACACAATAGTCACTTTCTATCATCATACATAAATAACCTGCTCTTAGGATTTTCTTGGCCATGGAATATCCACTGGCATGAGTCCCAAAAGAGCCCTCGTGAATTTCTCGTATGATGGATTCTGCTTCGTGTTTATCCACACATCTGAGCAGAACCGAATCATAGTTTCTTTTGTACAAAATGTCTCCTGACAGTAGAAACTTGGATTCAAACCGTGCAAGAGTCCACTTATCGCAAATTGTAGCACCCTCGGGGTATTCTTGCTTCTCCAGATATCTCTTAATGTCGAAATACCATGGCTTTTCACCTGACACATCTTTAGTTGTGAGATAATGATAAGGGAAAATGTGTGCTGGCTCCTTGTAACGAAGGATTCTTATGTTGGGTGCATGGTTCAGATAACTGGCTTTGAACATTTCTGCTAAAGTGGCCAGAGCATCTGCCAGTTGATTTACTTCTCTAGGAATGTGCTCAAAGGTGATCTCATCAAAAGCGGGAAACAACTCTAATATGTAATCCTAGTATGGAACTAAATCAGGGTGTCGTGTATCCCAATCACCTCGTACTTGATGTATTACTAAGGCAGAGTCCCCATAAACTTCAAGAATCTTGATCTTCAAATCAATGGCTGCTTCAAGACCCATTACAGAAGCTTTGTATTCTGCGACATTATTCGTACAATCAAAACATAGTCTGGCTATGAAAGGTATGTGAGTATTGCATTGAGAAGTCACAACTGCCCCAATACCATGGCCCATGGCATTGGATTCACCATCGAATATGAGAGTCCATCGCTCCCCTGGTTCGGGTCCTTCTTTATCATCAAGTTTCATAACATCCTCGTTTGGAAAATCGAACTTCATTGACTGATACTCTTCCAATGGTTGGTGGGCGAGATGATCTACAAGATTGCTACCTTTGATAGCCTTTTGTGTGACGTACTGGATATCATACTCAGATATAAGCATTTTCCAGCGAGCTAATCTTCCTGTAAGTGTTGGTTTCTCGAAGATGTACTTTATCGGATCCATCTTAGATATCAAAAGTTTAGAATGCGTCAACATGTACTTCCTCAAATGTCGATCTGCCCAGGTAAGAGTGCAACAATTTTTCTCAAGTAATGAATACCTTGATTCACAATCAGTAAACTTCTTGCTCAGGTAATAGATGGCGTGTTCTTTTCATCCAGTATCATCATGTTGGCCGAGCACACAACCCATAAATCCTTCAAGCATAATCAAATACATAATGAGAGGTCTCCCTGGAACTGGAGGTATGAGTATTGGTGGTTCTTGAAGGTACTTCTTAATCTTTTCGAAGGCCTCTTGACAACTTTCATCCTAATGAGCATCTTGATTCTTGCGTAACAATTTAAAGATGGGTTCACAGGTAGCAGTAATATGAGAAATGAACCTATCTATGTAATTCAACCTTCTAAGAAAACCTCGTACTTCCTTTTCATTTTTCGGTGACGACATATCCTGTATCGCTCTTACTTTGTCAGGATCTACTTCAATTCCTCGTTAACTTATGATAAAACCAAGTAACTTGCCCAATCGAACCCCAAAGGTGCACTTGTTGGGATTAAGCCTTAACCTGAATTTCCGTAGACGATCAAACAACTTCTGTAAATGGACCAGATTTTCTTCCTCAGTTTGTTATTTTGTGATCATATCGTCCACATGCACCTCGATCTCTTTATTAATCATGTTGTGAAAGAGAGTCACCATAGAACGCAGATATGTCGCACCCGCATTTTTGAGACCAAAAGGTATGACCCTATAGCAAAAGGTACCCCAAGGAGTTGTGAAAGCTGTTTTATCCATGTCTTCAGGAGCCATCTTTATCTGATTGTAAGAATCTATCCATGAAGGAGAACAATGAAGACTGAGCAATATTATCAACCAATACATCAATATCAGGCAACGGGAAATCATACTTTGGGCTCTCTCTATTCAAGTTTCGGTAGTCGACACACATATGTACCTTACCATCTTTCTTAGGTATAGGCACAATGTTAGAAATCCAAGGCGGATAATTTATCACGGATAGGAAGCCTGCATCATGCTATTTATGAACTTCTTCTTTGATCTTCAAATCCATGCCGGGTCTAGTCCTTCTCGGCTTCTACTTTACGGGAGGACATTCTGGCTTGAGTGGAAATTTGTGCATCACTATATCAGTATCTAAACTGGGAATGTCTTCATACGACCAAGAGAAGATGTCAGCATACTCTCGAAGCAACTCAATCAACCCCTTCTTTTCTTCACTTTGCAAGGCAGAACCTATCTTGACTTCTCTCTTTACCTCTTGAGTTTCGAGATTGATAACTTCTATTTCTTCTTTATATGGCTGGATAACTTTCTCTTCCTGCCTCAAGAGTCTGACTAGCTCTTCGGGGACTTCACAATCTTCCCCACTATCTTCGTCAGCGGTCAACTTAATTCTCAAGGATATAAAGAACCATAGCACTATCATTTCCAATGTAATTCGTGACAGATCTGCATGATTGATGATTTTATGTTTTATTTTAGAAAGTGCAAGAAAGGTATTTAAAATATGAAAAGAAAAGCATTGCCATTTTATTTTGAAAAGTAAAAGTAAAAGAAAAGACATGGAACAAAAATGTATGCAAAAGTGCGATTTTTCATTCAATTTTAAACGGAGATTGAAACATAAGGGGGCCCTTCTACAAGCTGTCACTATGCCTTGAGCAGGACATATGACCTAATGGAAACAAAAAATTACACATCAAGGAAAACAACTTCAAGGATGTCCACGACAGTCTAATTGTCGAGCTCCTGGTCCGGTGCAACTTGATAGATAAATCTAGAACATCTTCATCGTCACCTTCATCATTTGTCGAGAGCACTTGTCCTTCTTTTCTTATACCAACACTGATGAACACTTCAGAAATTAAGGGAACCTGCTTTCTTTTGAGAGGAACCAAACCAGCTTGCACGGAGGATGATGGATGATACCCAAGACCATAGCGATCTTTCTTCTCCGATACTTCAATCAATTTGCCCCAACCATCATGGGGAGATCTAGCTTCTACGAGGGCTTTGGCATCCTTCAAAGAGGTCATGGGTGCTTTAGACTTCTTACCTTCCATGACAGAGAACTTGTCAACAGTAACAATCTCTAGAGCTTGAAAGGGAAACTTCTGCACCTCGCCTTCTACTTCCACATAACGGTAGGTTGTCATATTGTTAATCACTACATATTCTTCTCCATAAACAACGATAATTTTGTCATTCACAATGAACTTCAAGCATTGATGGAGAGTAGATGTCACCGCTCCTACTACATGGATCCATGGGAAATCTAAAAGGCAAGTATAAGATGGACAAATGTCCATAACATAGAATGACAAGTAGAAGGTGTGGGGACCAATATTGACATGCAAGTCCACTTCTCCCTCCACAGATCTCCTTGAACCATCAAATTATCGAAAACTTAGGGTGGAAGGCCTCATCATTACCCCATCCATATTCAGCTTGAATAGAGTAGCCTTAGGCATCACATTGAGTGAAGAACCTGTACCTACCAAAACTCGAGATAAAACTGTATCCAAACATTTCATGGAAACGTGCAACACTTTGTTGTTGGCTCTTCCTTCAACTGGGAGCTCATCATCCCAGACACCTAAACAATTTCCTACAACAATATTGGTTATGATCCCTTTAAACGGGGCCACAGAAATGTCTTGAGTAACATGGGCGGAACACAAGATCTTCAATAAAGCATTGTGATGGGTCTCCTAACACAAGAGGAGAGACAATATGGAGATCTTGGATGGCATCTGTTTGAGTTGATCCACCACCTTATAATCATTTCGCTTAAGAATCCTCAAAAGCTGCTCCACTTCTTGTCCTACAGAAGGTTCAGGCTGACTATCAATCACTTGCTTGCCCCTAGCCTTAGCAAGAACATCACTATTAGTTTCTTTGGGAGGCGGTGGTGGGGGAGAAATGATCCTTCCACTACGAGTCATGTTATTGGTTCCTGCAATGTTAGTAATACTCTTGTCATCCATTGAAGGACACTCATATTTCTTCCCAAGAATATAAACCACATTATACTCCCACAGAACTGCCTTCGAGTTGTCACATAGAGGAGGACTAGGAGCTTGAGTTGTTGCAGGGGTAGCGGGAGCTTGAATCGTTAATGGGGTAGTAGGAGCCTGAGTTGTCAATGGGATGCCTGGTGCCACTGAGATGCTTCTCGGATAATAAGGAATTTCCAAAACATTAATCTCTTCTTCTCTAAGTATCTTATCTACTTATAGGACACCTTCATCCATCAGTTGTTGAATACCCGTCTTCAAACTAGTACACTCTTCAGACTTAGAGGAACATGTCAAGCAAAAATCATGGAGTTCCTGCAGCACCTCGTGCTCCAACAAATGTTCTCTAACAGTTCCTAATGACATCTCGATCTCGTCAACCTTGGTTACCAGAGTCTGTTCACTACTTTCTTCAATAGCATTGACCGCTGCCCCTAGGTGAGGAGGCATGGGATTATTCTGAGTATTGGGACCAATAGGTTTGAAATTTATGGCCTTTGCATCGAGGAGGTCTTGAACTTTACATTTGAATGCTCTAAAATTCTTAATCGTGTGGCCTGGGGCTCCAGAATGAAAATCACAATGAGCATTAATGTCATATCCCCTGGGGAGAGGATTAGGTGGTGGACCAAGTTCAGGTAGTTGAACCGACGGATTGGCAAGTAACTGAGGGAGAAGGTGAGTATAGGTCATAGAAACAAGATCGAATCTTCTTTTAGGTGCTCTTTGTCTTTGTGGAGCTCTCGGACCTTGAGGTTGTTGATTATGTTGTTGATAAGTTGGAGGTGGTGCAAATTGTTATTGTGGAAGATACTGTGGTTGAGGAGTGAAAGGTCGTTGTTAGGCCATCCAGGGTGCTGGAGTTGTAGCAGCATACACTTGAGGAACAAATTGGTTAGGAACAACAGCAGATGTTGGAAAATACGAAAATCGAACTTGAGGATATGCAAGAGCTTTTCCTTGATTGATGGTGATAACACTAGTCTCACCCTCTTTCTTCTTGACGAAACCAGAAAACGGCTTTCTACCAATTCCAGTATTGTTGTTGGTATTGTTAGGGATACCTTGGAGCGTTCAAGCCTTAATACAAGTTTCAACATTTTCTCCAATAATGACCATAAAAAAGAAAGAAGTAAATTTACTGCTAAGCATGCGTTGGAGATAAGGACCTCGTAGAGTACCCATAAAAAATTAATCAGTTCACGATCCAAGAGAGGAAGTTGGACCCTTGCAGCCAGTTCACGCCACCTTTTAGCGTACTCCTTGAATGACTCTTCAGATTTCTGTATCATCCCTTGAAGCTGAGTACGGCTAGGAGCCATGGAAGTATTATAATGACAATGTTTCAAAAAGGCGTCAGCAAGCTCTCCCCAAGTACTGACATGAGTTATTTCTAGTTGTATATACCAGTCCAACGGTGCCCCGATCAAGCTATCTTAGAAGAAGTGCATGAGTAACAGTTCATTTTCAGCATAGGCCTCCATCTTGCGACAATAGGAACAAAGATGAGTCTCTGGGCTGGAAGTGCCTTTGTATTTGTCAAAATCAGGAACCTTGAACTTGGGAGGGATAATTACCCCAGGAACGAGACACATTGCAGCAGTTTCAAACACTCTTCAAGAGCATTGTACATTTTTGAAGTTTCAGCAACTCCAACAGCAAGATTCACGTGGGGTTCATCAAGATCAATGAAGTTGTGATGATCATCAACATCATTCCGAGGGGCTCCAGTAGGGGTCTCAACATTTGCATTATCATTCCTCCCATTTGCAGAAGTTGAGCGGGCAACAGTGGCAAGCTTGGAAAAACTTTGATGTAACTCTTCTTGACCTTGGATAGCAGCATGAAGGGTTTCCATAATCTGATCCATGCTAGTTCCCATGGTGTCCATATCTCAGCGAAGAGCATTCTGATTCCCTTTAAAAATATCCATAAGTCTTCGATGGTTGCATATTGTACGGTAGGGATGTGGAGAAGTTGTATTTGTTGTTCACTTAAGTCTAATGGAAAAGGGACCCCAATAAGTTTTTGTTGTGAATAATGAATGCATGATAGTATGAATGTATGTTTTATCTTCATTTCTGAGGAAATCCAAAGACTCGTCTGTCCCTTTTTAAAACATTTGTTTTCATTTTTGAAGAGCTCGACAAACGAGACTTGTCTTTGGAATTCCTTAGATATGAGATATATATACATGATGGTATGATGTTGTGGTATTCTATGGGATGAAATTTCAGTTCCACATATTCTAGATAACCACTATGTAGTCATTTGCATAAACTAAAAGTAACAGGATCAAAGATCTGACGTCACGGGCATGGAGTTAAAGTAACCACCCATAAGGTATGTACTAGAGGTTCATCACCTACCGAACAAGGTTCTAAGGAAACTTCAGAGTCTACGCTCTTCCTTTGGATATTACCGACGTCCCAATTACTCGATAATCAGTAATATTCACAAGAAAAACTCGTCTGAGTGCAGCATCGCGTGATAACTACTTCCGGATTACTCTGTTATACTCTCCGCACTACACCTAAAATGGCCAAGATGGGTTGATGGTTCTACGACTCTCAACTTCTCGAGTTCTCATCTCAAAAGCAATAATGTCTTCCCAATTACTTGGTAAACATCGTTACTATCAAGGGGACCTCCACTAAGTAGGGGATTTTCATGCCTCCTTCTTCGGGATTACTCCCTCAAAGTTAGCATGACTATACCGCCCATCTTAATGCTAAGTGTAACCCAAGTCTGGGTATAGGACTTATCAAATGTAATCACCAAACACAATATCACAACATATCCAGAATATGTGAGTAGCAACAATATAATGCAATATATACAAAAGAATACAATAAATCAATAAAGAAATAAAACAATAAAGCAAAATAAAGCAAATAAATAAACACCCAAAGAGACAAATAAATAAAACTAGGATAGACTCACAAAAGGTCTCCAACAGAGTCGCCAACTGAAGCTTCCGGCAAAAAACACAGAGCCGCCATCGAACTTTATTTATCCCGAAGGAAGGGGAAATATCGAGAAAACCACAAGAGGATGGATAAGATGGTCTTGCGATCAAGAGAAAGGATAAGGGAGTCGGTTATGCGAGGGGAAGGTATTAGCACCCCTCACATACGTTGTACTCAATGGGATCCATTTTGTTTGTTTTCTTCTAAGTGTGTGTTTATCTATAATTATACTTGCTTAAGGGGCAAGAAAAGGTTTTTTATTAGTGCGTTCATGAGGGTCTCGCAACCCTTTGCCTACGTATCCAGTGAAGGAATCAAAACATCATAGTTCCTCTAGAAAATATTAGTTTGTTGGTCTTTTTAGTTGGCGATGTTAACGCATGCATTCTAGCAATAGGCACGGCCTGTATTGCGGTAGAACGAAGATAACATGCCCTAGGGGGAGTTTTGATTGGTTTAGTGTTTTACGAGTTTTAAATGAGTTTGAATAATGATTAAATGTTTTTGGATTTTTTATTGGTGAATGATAAGTTTTAATTACAAAAGAAGGAAAAGGTTAAGAGGGAGACTAAGAAATCCTAATGTTGCCATGCATGGGTTCGATCCTAAGGTCTAATTAGTCTGCATCTTAAAGAAGAGGAAACTATCATCCTAAGGGAGCATGTTATAAGTGAAAGGAGACAGTATTTGTGAAGAGTGATCGTGCATGGCGATCATAGCAAAAGTGATGACAAAATGAGTAGTATCATGAAAGGTGTGAAGTGAATGCTTGGTGTATCGAAATTGAATCGGGTTATGATTAACCAAGGGGTGCACTTGATTAATCTCGTGAGAGTAGGTGCTCCTACCCTCAACCATGAGACCCTTTTCTGCATGGAAATACTTGGTATATGGACCAAAGTGGTTGATTCGGGTTATGGTTAACCAAGGGCAAGACTTGATTATCCTCGTGAGAATGGCCATGCCCAAACTTAACTATGATACCCTTTAAGAAGATGCTTGGTATGTGAACCAAGGGTAGAGAAGTTACTTCAATATGCAAGATGAAAATCAAAATCCCATACAAAGTGGCTACATGCATGCTCTTAGAAAGTGGGACTAGTGTGTCACTAGTATTCTAAACGATCAATCGAAACAATCGGTTGAATAGTTGTCACCGTAAGAAAACCCAGGACTAAGCTATGAAATGTGTGCAAGTGTGAATTTGAAAGTGTATACCTTTTCTTTAAGGATGAGCTCAAGAGGAGGCCATGTGTTCTAATTGAATGACATATGCATAATTAAGCAACAATTAAAACATACAAAAATAAATCCTGAGCTATTACAATTATACAGGGGTGGGGGGTACAAGTTTATAAATGGGGATGAAATATAAAAAAACTAATTAAATTATTAAAACAATATTGAATAAATGAACATCAATGAAAGAAACATAGAAAAAATATAAAGATAGTGTAAAAAGAAAGAAAAATAATTTTTTGCCTATTATGTATCGACACATGCATTTATGCATCGATACATAACAATTCTTGTTTCTAGAAATAAAAAATAACACAGTATGAGTCGATACATAATGGTATGCATCGACTCATTTCTTATTTGTGTAGACACATTCGTGCTTTATGTCGACTCATACAGCTTCCCTGCCCCTGGAAATAAAAAATAACACAGTATGAGTTGATACATAAAGGGTTGTACCGACTCATACCCCTCTTTTATCGACACATACACACTTTGTGTCGAAACATTACATGTTTTTTCACTGATAGGGGTCGACTCATAGAGACATGTGTCGACTCATACTACTGTTTTATGGTTCTAACATTGCTCTGCTACATGTAGAAGTCAGTTCTCAACATATAATTGGTAAAAATGAAAATAAAACATGTGGTTATCTTCAAGAGTATGGTATCTACATTTATCTTTAAAAATGAATCAACAATTATGCTTGAAATGAAAAGCTCAAAGTCAAGAAGACTTACCTTGAAACTGAAATTTTTGTTATGAGTTTTAACACCTTTCAAGAGGATGTGGTGATCAGAATGGCTTCAGTGAACCTCCAGGAAGTTGCTTCGATACATGCTTTGTATTGAGAGCTGCAAGGTGGTACAGGGGGTTAATGGTTTTTTGTGATTGGAAGGTGGTGAGGATGGTATCACAAAAGTTGTTTTTGTATTTGAACAATCTATATGTGATGTATATGAAATGTTTCTATAGTTGGTTTAAGAAAAAGCTTGCAAGGTTGATCAGTGGATTGAGGTTTTATTTTTGTGAATGAAGATCCTTTTGGTTGCTACTATATTTTTGTTGCTGTTATTTTTCTCTCTTTCTCACAATGTTTTTCTCTCTTTCTTTTCACAAAAACTCTCTTCCCTCCAAATGGCTCTTATCTTTTTTCAAAATCACTCTGGTATCTCTCCCCCTTTTTCTTTGTTGTCTCTTGTTTGTATATCAGTGAGAGGTGGAAATTTGGGGGAAAGGATGGTGATATTTTAAACAATTTTGACATGCTGTTTCACTCCTTTTCCATTACAGATTTTGGTGACTTCTATTTTGTGTAATGTTTAGCCTTTGTTGGCAGCACCTTTGACAGTTTTAGCAGACTGTCTTTGTAGGTTTTTAGATTGTTTGCTTGGACTGTTTTGTTTGTTTTGAAATGTGATGCAGGTTTATGGAGTTGTATTGCATAATGGACAACATGGTTGGGATTTTGTAGCAGAATGGACAACATTATTTTAGACAATTTTATGGGGCTGGTTGGTGCAAACTTTGGGCCTGTTTTTGGGGATGGTTGGTGCAAACTTTGGGATTGTAATGAGAAATTCCTTTGTATGGTTTCAAATGGTTATGGCAAGAATCCCAAAAATAATTTCAAGATAAGAAATAGTGACTTGAATCTTGCATATAGTAACTTGTGATATCGAGAATTGGTGATTTGTGAACCAAATACATTGTATGAAATACCAATTTCCATTATTTCCAATTTGCAATCCCAATCCAAGTTTCATTTATCTTTCAATTTTGAATCTTCTTGACAAATTTAACCCACTTTGAAAATGATAGATGCCATCTTAGTTCAAAATTTAGTCCCTCAAGAAACTCCTCAAATAAAATTTAATTTGTATGAGAAGAAATCCTTGGTTTCACCCCTTAAACCTCTTGATAAGCAATTGACTTTTAGAGGGAGATAAAGCTCAATGTGACCTTGAAGAAAAAATCCTAGTTTCCTGAAACACTTAAACTTTAATATTGCACAACCACTAAACTCTTGGACCTCAGGTGTCTTTATTCAATGAAATGCATGATATGCAAATGAACTCGTGAAGATGATGTAGATGAAATGTGAAGCCTAAGCCAAACAAAAGTAAAACAGGTAGGAAAAATTCGAGGTATGACAGAATACTACCTGAAGTTGGCTAAGAAGTTGTGCTTCCATATGTGGTTCCATCTGTGTATATGCATATGTGCATGTATGACTGCTATATGTTGTTGCTTGTGTGCAACATTTTTCCATCTGTGTGTTTCCATTGTGTACATTTACTTTAAGTTCTTTTCATCAATATTTTGGCTAAGAAGGGGAAATAAAGTGTTGTGTCCTAATGTTACATCACATGTCTTGACATGTTGATTTAACAATGTGATAGGACTTTGTGCCACTGCTTGTGGGAGATTAGTTGTTTGTGGTTGCTCATATAACTATTTAGGGGGAACATGAGTTTTCTTGCTTGCTTGTGCTGAAGCTATTGTTGCTGCTTCTGCTGTGTGTTACACTGTAGGTGCTTTGGTGTGGGTTTACACTGGAAGGGGTTAACTGATTATGTGTGACAAGGGGAGTACTGGACATGTCTGATTGTACAAGCTTCTAAGTTGTGTTGTTTTACAAAGTTTACATGATCATCATGTATCTTGTGTTGTGGTTTTATTCCTCTCTCTAGGATAATTGGGTTTTGGTCGTTCTAGCCAAAATTTTACAAAGGGGGAGATTGTTAGTTCCCTGTTTTAATGGTTGGCTAAATTTTGGCTAAGCATGATTCTAAACATGGTTCTATGTTGATTTTGAGTAAGATGTTGGAGTATCTTTATCAACCGTCATAACAGTTTTGTTGTTATGAGTTTTTTTTCTTCCAGATGTCCCAGAAGATGTTGTGACATCTCGAGTACGATGTAGACGGTGCTACTTTTGGATATCCTTGAAGATTTAATTTGAAGATACGAGTATATGGAATATTCTATACTCATTATAGGTGCAAGGTAATCAAGGATTTTGTTAGATATGAGTATTGTTCTTGAAGGAAGCTTTTAAGCAACTCCGAGTATTGTTCATGACAAATTTCATGCCTTGCTCAAATGCCTGAAAATCAACTATACTAGGTCAAAAGTCAACTATGGCCTATATACAGTCAAATTTCAATATTTTTGGTCAACATCAACATTTTGAAGTAATATCCATCATTTGGTCAAGGGTTTATCATGATTCCTCAAGAAATGCCCCTAATTCATCAAAATTCAAAAATTGTTAATTAGGGTTTCTATAGGAAAAGTATACCAAACTTTGACCTGACATAACTTTCTCATACTTTATCAGAAATTTTTCCACCTTATAAGTCCTTACATGAAAGTCAACAAAAACACCTTTTAGGTCAAAGCTCCTTACATGAACATGGAAATACAATTGAGATGAAACCAAATGGGTAGTTTAGAGGACATCCTAAGCTCTCTAAAAGGTCCTATAACACCCTCTTAAATTTAAAATTGAGAGAGATATGCATTGCTAAAGTTGACCAATTTTTGGAAAAGTGCATGAAGCCAATATTGACTAAAATTGAATTTTTTCCAAATGGAACTACCTTTTTATGTTTGAAACTTGTTTCTAACATGGTCCGCAACCTCTAAGCCCACCCATGCATTATTATATTATTATGCTATTTATTTTGATATTTTATTCATTAAAATTCAAAATTAAATAAATAAATAATTGAGTTAACATAACATTTGATTGGAAATCTTTTTCCTATAAAATAATAGACAAGATATGCTGATTATATCAAGGGAATTTCGTGGAGGGAGGAAAAGATTTGATTTAGTCCAAAAAAAAGTCAAAAATCACATAATTAGAAGGAAAATATTTTCTCATGAAAGCATGGATATTTCTCCAGATTTGTTGATCTAATATTGTCTCATATATATGCACGAGCATTCCAGACCAAAAGCATATGCAGCTGCCTCTAATAAACCCTAAAATTTCTCCATTTTTCTTAAAGCTAGGGCAATCAGAAAACTTATTCTCCAACAACTTTCAACAAGTTCCAGGCGTCCATTCTCCTTCCTGACCCTCTCAGGAAAAAGTCCAGACCAATTCCACTTCCTGTCATGCCCAGATGGAGCCAAACCCTCACTCTCCGATTGGTAAAATTTCTTACTTTCAAAACCTTAAATTGATGCATTTTTTATTGATGTTTTGTGTTTAGATGTGATCAAGGTGATGATTAGGTTGAAAAGGAACCTTATACGCTAGCTTGGATGTCTGCATGACCACTTGGCATTTCTAAACCGTATTCCTCTTGTTTGTTCCATAACTCCATTTGTAGCTCGTTTCATGCCAATCTAAGGCCACCATTGAACTCAGGGCCATCAATTTAGGGGGATAGGGTCCCTACCACCCATTAATGTTTGCATTTTTTGCAGACGAAGATTTGGGGTCATCGGAGAAGATGACCAGAGTTAACTCCGACATCTTTGACTTTAGCTGACTCCGGCAGGGTCTGACATGTTGAAGCCTTGATCGTTGTTTCGTCCATAAAAAATACAGGGACCCACACTGAAGGGCGTGTGTTAACAACTCGGCATTTTCTTTGTTTTCACATTATATAGTTTTGTTTTATTTATATACACGAATTAACAATTGGCTCAGATGGCAAAGGCATAAGCGTACGAAGGGGAAGACATGGGTTTGATACTCAGGTCGTGTGTTTTGAATTTTTTTCTAACCATTTAACTGTAGATCTAGTATGCTAAGGATAAAGGAGTGTATCCCGGGTTATCATCTCATCACCATTTGATCTATCATGAGCATCAGATCATAGATCCAGATCTAGGAACCAACGATGAACCCTCAAGGGCTGGCTGTAGAGGATCTCACGCAGGCATTGGGCTTGTACAATCTGGGCTTAGCAAATTGCAGCGCCACACCCCTCAATTGCTTTCTACTATCAGGCCCATTCTTTTATCTTGTTTCCAATTTATTTCTTTTAATTATTTTAATTGTTTCAAAAAATCACTTTTTAATTTAAATCACAAAGTCAATAAAATCACAAAAAATAGAATTAGGTTTTTTTATAATTAAAATTAATTTTGTAAATTAATCAAGTTTAATTACATTAATCTTTTTTCTTTAAATTAAAATTAACTAGAAATTAGAATTAAACTTTAAATCTTTTTTCATTAAAAATACCAAAAAAATATTAGTTTCCTTAGAATTAATTGTAATTAATATTTTTTTCTTTCCTTTTTTAATTTAGGTAATTAGGATATTATTACAATTTAATATTTTCATAAATAAATAAATACAAAAAATATTTTCTTTTAAACATTTTTTAGGGTGTAGACGCTCTTCCCACTCTTCGCGCGTTTATCTTTTTCATGAGTACTTTTCCCCATTATGTAATTGTTTCCTGGTTTGTAATAGCTTTAATTAGGTCTTTCCGCACTCTTAACTATTATGTAACTTCCCTAAAGCTCTGTAATAGCCTAGGTTTACATTTCCGCCTTTACCTTCAACTACTATATTTTATGCAATGCTTAGATTAATAGGATTGTATGGAAAGATAAAAATGAACGGTAGAAAACCCAATTTTTAAGATATATGAACCGAATCAACACACTTGCACATGCTCACCCCTAGGGTATCTTCCACTTCGGTTGCCTTTGAAAACGGTAACAATACTTGAAACGTGAGAATTTTTAGTGACTGTCCTTGAGTTCAAGAGATCACAAGTCCCTCGATGACCCTTTCGACTGTTTTCTCGGCTAAAAAAATGATCTTAGAACTTTAGGATAATTACTAAGAGTTCTTGCTCAGTTGCCTTAGTGACCATAAACGTCCCTTTGATAGTCCCTCAACATCCAATGATAGGGCTACCTACTCACCAATAATAGGATAACATTGTCTAAAGGAAAGGAGGAAAAGAACACCTTTTTCGAGTAGGTAGATAGTTGTTAAGTACTTGCTCAAAAATAATCTCTTTCACACCACACTTTCAAATATTTTCAAAAAAGTTTTATCAACACTCTTGAGGACTAATACAAGAGTTATCATAAAGCAAACAAACTTTCCAAAACACACAAACACAAAAGAAATTTTAAAAAATGAGAAAGTACCTAAGAGCCCGTGGAAAACCACAGATGGAAAGGGTGCTAACACCTTCCCTTTCCATAATCTACCCCTCTTACTCAGAAAATCTAGAAAAAGGTCTTTTTTCTGTTCTTTTCACCCTTTCCTTTGTTGGATAAAAGGAAGGTTGGTGGCGACTCTTGCTTACTGCAACATTTACGAATACAAAATGCAAACCAGTATAATAGTCGGTTCTGCCACCGTATCACAGAACTGGCGACTTTGTTGGGGAAATTTTAAAAATTGGGGTTTACCTTAGGGTCTAGTTCATTTCTAAATTGCTTTCCTTGTTTGTTTTGATTGCTTTACTTTTAAAGGTTTACTTGGGATACTATAGATACTATACCCGAATCTGGGGAATCTTCTTAGGTAAACAACAATAGATCGTAGAGACTGTACGGCGTAGACTGATATGGTTGAAGTGATAGTTGTGTTAGTGTGATACTTTGGTTGGTACCGATATCCCTTATGTTAAATCGAGGAGAATACGGGGCCGCCGCATGGTGTCTTGAAGCACTAACGAACCTTAGAACCTTATTTGAACAAACTTGGCCATTAGAGAGTAGTGAGATAGCCAGCCTCGGTGTAAAGCTGGGAATCAGTTTATACTCGATGCTACACTCATTGAGATCGGGCTTTCGGGATGTTTCGACCGCAAGAAAATATTACTAAGCTGAAGTAATACCAGTGAGGAAAGATCAGTGATATTGAGATTCCTTAGAACCCGGTTACTATTTCTAAGACAGGTTGAGCCAACTAAACTTCAAGAGGGTATTTACCTATAAACCCCGTGCAAGCCTGAACCTAAGGTCTTGTGTGCTTTGCTTGTGCATGATTAATTTTCCTAAAAATGACATCATGCATCATAAACATTCATTCTTCATTACCCTAAAAATTTCAAGGATTAGGGGAATTTATCTTTGTTTTGTTTTGCAGATCATGGCTTCCGCTCGTAGAAATACCATTTGAATCAACTTTGTGAGAATACCTCTTCAACTCAAAGAGCTAGCATCAAGGGTTCCTGAGACTTCTTTGTTCACCAAGAATTATGGTCGACTTCTCAATATGGTTACCTCAGGTTTTGATGATAAAATGATGAGTGTGTTATTTCAATTCTTTGACCCTAAGCACCATTGCTTCACCTTTCCTGACTATCAGTTGGTGCCCACCATGGAAGATTTCTCTTAAATATTGGGTATACCTATTCTTGATCGGGTACCTTTCACCGGTTTAGAAGAAGTTTCCAAGCCAGAAGTCATTTCCTCAGCATTAAATTTGAAACGGCCCGACATTGTGTCCAACTGGGAAACAAGAAGCAGAGTTAAGGGTTTTCTAGCCAAGTTCCTAATAGAGAAGCCTCAGTTGTTTTGGGATGATTTGGGATTCTAGGATTTTGAAGAGGTATTGGCCCTTCTAATCTATGGGTTAGTAATGTTCCCTAATCAATACTTACTCATAGATGTGAATGCTATCAAGGTCTTCCTCTCTCACAACCATGTGCCCACTTTACTTGGAGACATTTTGCATACCCTCCATACTCGTACCACGAAGAAAAGAGGGATTCTTATGTGCTGTGATCCAATTCGGTCAAGGTGGTTTATTTCTCACCTCCCTAAATCAGTGTTGAAGAATGAAGAAAGTTTAGGTTGGTCGCAAAGGATAATGTCACTTTCTCACTCAATTATTATCTAGTATTCCCGATCCATGGGAGATATTTCTGTTATTGACCGCTGTGGGGAATTCCCTAATGTCCCACTACTTGACATTAGGGGAGGCATAACTTATAATCCTTCTCTGGCTCTTCCAAAATTTTGCTATGCTGGAAGGATGGTCCTCACAAGATGCTTATACAGGGCATTATGTTCAACTATGAGGATGATGTTCAAGGGTATCGTCAGAGGTTCATACGAGCTTGGGGCATGGTAAACAAATTTAATACCAAGACTTTGGGGACAAAGACTTCCATCCCTATGAAACCTTATCTCCAATGGGTACGAGCTCGCGCTCAGAACCTTGTAATGCCATATATAGCCATCTTAATAGTGATTGTGGAGCCCATTACCAAAGGAGATGTTCCTTATACAGTTCTCCATCCTGACATGACCACTGATCTTGAAGAGATGCAGAGATCTTGGATTCAGTTGAAATAAGAGCATGACACCTATAGAGATCATTTCTATGCCCATAAGAGGAAAGTGTTGGAGCTCACGGAGCAACTTCACGAAGAAAGAAGTCTTAATGTCTATCTCGGCACGAAGAGGAAGCGTCCATGGGAAACCTGATTTCTTAGTTTTTAGAATTTTTAATTGTACGCCTAAAAGGAAATTGTATTTTGAATTCTACTAATAAAATCTTTGTTTCATTTTGGTTCACAAATTTAAATTTCGGGAAATCCTTGAAAACATTGCATACATATATCATACATATCATTGCATAAACAGGTTTTAAAGCAGGTTTCTTATCTTCTTCGCTGTTTATTTTAGCAGTAAAGAAATGGCTCTTGAACAAACAGTGAAGGATCTCCAAACTCAAAATGCTAAGTTTCAACAAATGATCATGGCTCTGGCCAAGGGGGAAGAAGAACTGAAAGCCCTGATTGTCAAAGAAAATACTAAGAAGCCAAAAAAGTTAGCTGGTGTGGTGAATTTGGGAAGGAGGTTTAGAGGATTGTTAAGGCAAGTTGCAAAACTAGCATCTTCGTCAAAATAAGGAGACAATCAAGAAGGGGAAAAGAGAGGAATACCCTAATCCAAGGGAACTGATAATGAGTCTGACTATAATGAGGAGCAGTGTCCTCCGGCCGATGATAAATACAAACAAATGGAAGATCGTTTCAATTCTATGGAGATTCAGCAAATACCTGGTTTGGACTTTGAAGAATTAGGGCTAGTTTTGGTGTGATCATCTCTCCAAAAATCATGGTTCCCATGTTCACCAAATATGAAGGGGTTTCCTCTCCTAAAATTCACTTGAGATCATATGTCAGAAAGATCCATCCTCACACTGTGACCAAAAGTTATGGGTCCATTTCTTCTAAGAAAGTTTAGTTGGCCCGCAACTGGAATGGTTCTATCAGCTAGAAAGAACCAACATTCGTACTTGGGAAGACTTGGTTGTTGCTTTATACAAGCAGTACCAATACAATGTTGACCTCATTCCAACTCGTACATAACTTCAAAGTGTGTTTATGGGTTCTAGTGAAGGCTTCAAAGAATATGCCCAGAAATGGTGGGACTTAGCTGGAAGGGTACAACCTCCTCTGAATGATCGGGAAATGGTAGACATGTTCATGGGCACTCTAACAGGCCCGTTCTTTAATCAGCTGATTGGGAGTTCCTCATGCGGGTTCACAAAGATGGTTCTGACTGGAGAAAGGATCAAAAGTGGTATCAAGAGTGGGAAGATCCCGATGGCTGCATCTTGTAATGCTGAGAAGAAGCCATTTGCTGGTAAGAGGGAAGCTAATAATGTGTCTGGCCAGAACGGTTGTAATAAGGCAGACGACCATAATCAATATGTGGGGGCAATACTGGTCTATAATCCTAAGCCTATGCAACGACACCAACAGGGAAATCAGCGTAAAGAGGTCACACCTAAGAGACAATTAACCACAATCCACATGTCACTAGCTTAAGCGTTACAACACGTGTTGAAGGAATAATTTATTATGTTAAAGGCTCCTCTGCGAAATATCAATAATTCTATTCCTAGTTACCACCCCGACAAAAGGTGTGCATACCATTCTGATAGTCCTGGACAAGATACAAATAGCTGTTGGGCTCTAGAAAACTAAATTCAGGATATTATTGACGCCAAAGAGATTGAATTTGATCGTCCAAAGACTCACAAAGTGATCACTGCTCCTAGGCCAAATCATTGAGAACGTCTAGTTCAGTTTTATTTTTCATTTGTAATTTCATTTGTTGTTCAAACAATTACTGTTATGCCAAACTTTGGTTTTCCCATTAATGCATCGCATATGTTTGTCTTGAATTATTTCATTGTCATTTTATTTAAATTGTTTTCTTGCTTCCTTTACGTGATATTCGACTCTCGATTAAAAAGCTATAAGCCTTTTGAGGGAGGATGACGAAAACGATACCACAATCTCACACAATGTGCTTTTGAACAGACCTTGCTGACGATGTACAGGCGTTGTGTCAAATCCCAAATAGTGGAGTTATAAGGAAGATAATCCCTAGTCAACCCCTTTGATCCTAAGAAGTAGGAGTTTTTCTTTTCACACAAATTAAAACCCTTAATCATAACCTGGGGTAGGGTAGTTTCTCAGTCAATTCAGACGCGCATTAAACCATAATCTTCTGCTTCGTACACAATGAATAGCATCGAATACGTCCTTCCAAATCAAAAGACGATGATAGGTTCCACGTAATCATCAAAATAGGCAGTCATTATCACTCAAATAAAAGCTCATTAAGTCAAAACCTGTGAAGGAGACTTAAGAAAAACCAGGGCATCCCGTTGACTGCAATGGCAAAAGAAACAGTCCAGGAAAAAGAAGGGATAACAAAATCAAAAAAAAGAGGTCCTACAAATCCTAAACAAAAAATAAAAGTCACAAAAATGAATGCCTTCTTAAACAAACATTCAATTTCTAAACCATCAACGGAATATTGGGGCCAACATTCCAAAACTCAACTGGGATTCGAAATGCACAATTAATTGAGCATAGGACTGAAGAACATCATGATGAACGGGTGGGTACAAAAATATTTTGAGCATTTATCCTTTTTTCTTAAAACGTGAACCAGGCCACGCTACAACCCTTAAAAGTCCTAACTGAAGCATATGTTAGTTCAGAAGAATACTTTTACAAAAGGTATCCTGACTCCTATAGGACTTGCTATAAATACTGAGTTGATATTATATTCTTGCAAATTTTGTTTTACTGAAAAAATGAATTTTCAAAAACTTCAAGACAAGCATAAACTTTGCATTATTTGAATATCGTTGTCTGCCTATAATTATCTGTTCGACAAAAGAGAAATTCACATGATGAATATCTAGTGAACAAAAACCTTCTCAATGAAAAATTTCACCTCAAGTGGAAAAACACTTCAAACCAAAGGGCATGGCATGATCATTGTCCATAATCTGGGGCAATCAAGTCAAGATTCAAGGAATCTCTCAAAAATGACAAATAGCCAAGGGAAGATCTCTATCTGAATCACCTGGGGCGTTAGACATGAATTCCAGCAACAAATCACATACAATCAAGCAAAATCAATGTTCCCCAGTGGATTTCTTCTCAAAAACAATTAAACAGGAATTCCCAACGGAAACATTCTAAATTAAAAAAGTCCTCTTCTAGAAACAGTTCAGGTACGATCCAGAGACGGATATCATCCTGGTACTTAGTAAAGATTATCCCCTAGAAACAGTTCAGGTACAATCTAGAGATGGATGTTATCCTGATACTTATTCAGATTCCCTTCTAGAAATAGTTCAAGTACAATCCAGAGACGGATATCATCCTTGTACTTACTCCATATTATCCCATAGAAACGGTTCAGTTACGATCCAGAGACAGATGTTATCCTGATACTTATTCATATTCTCTTCTAGAAATAGTTTAGGTACGATCCAGAGACGGATATCATCCTTGTTCTTACTCTAGATTATCCCCTAGAAACGGTTCAGGTACGATCCAGAGACGGATGTTATCCTGATACTTATTCTGATTCTCTTCTAGAAACAGTTCAAATACGATCCAGGGAAGATGTCATTCTGACACTCATTCAACACATGTTTCAAGTACAGTTCAAATAAGATCCAGAGACAGATGTCATTCTGACACTCATTCAACGCATGTTTCAACTACAGTTCAAATACAATCCAGAGACATATGTCATTCTGACACGCATTCAACACATGTTCCAAATACATTTCAGGTACGATCCAGACACGGATGTCATTCTGACACTCATTCAACATATGTTTCAAGTACAATTCAGATATGATCCAGAGACGGATGCCATTCTGACACTCATTCAAGACATGTTTCAAGTACAGTTCATATACGATTTAGAGACAGATGTCATTCTGACACTCATTCAACACATGTTTCAAAAACAGTTCAGATACGATCCAGAGACGGATGTCATTCTGACACTCATTCAATACATTTTCCAAATACCATTTAGATACGATCTAGAGACGAATGTCATTCTGACACTCATTCAACACATGTTTCAAATACAGTTCAGATACGATCCAGAGACGGATGTCATTCTGACACTCAATCAACACATGTTTCAAATACAGTTCAGATATGATCTAGAGACGGATGTCATTCTGACACTCATTCAATACATGTTCCAAATATAATTCACATACGACCTAGAGACATATGTCATTCCAACACTCATTCAACACATGTTTCAAGTATAGTTCAAATACGATCTAGAGACGGATGTAATTCTGACACTTATTTCAACATATAGATCCATCCACAAAATCTCCGCAGGTACTTTCTCTAGTAGGTATAGGGAAGAAATTTCCTGATGCAAAGTCACCGCTACATCCTCAGCATACTTCCTAGTGATGACTATGTCCCTGCAAAGTGAAAACAACCAAAATTCTGACATCTTCTTCCCCAGGAAGGAATTACCTCCTCCAGCCAAGTTCCCTCAGAGAGATGAAATCCATGTTGCCCAGCTAAGTTTTTATAATATCGAACAGTTTATAAAGACTTATCCCCCGTATTTATTTCTCTAGCTGTGGAATTTTATCCCCCAACAAAGTTTATTTCTCTAGATTGGTAAAATCTTCGAACATAGCATCTTTTTCCCCATAAAGTCATTCTCAAGCAGAGTCAAAGATCCCCGGTAGAATATCCTCAAACGGAAAGAGGAAATCCACAGCAAATTATCTCCATTCATCGTCCCCAGCGAAAATGAAAGAATCACATTCCTCATCTACCAAACAGTAGTCTGGGATTCAGCTTCCCAGTACTCTCTAGCAGCAGTCAACGATTCATTTTCCCAACTAGGAAATATCACAACAACATTCCATATTCATACAGCATGGCATTCACATACATATTGCATACATCATAATCTCATTTATTTTGAGAACATCATTACATAATGAATTTCATACATCATGATATTGCATGCGACTAACTCTTTACCTTTTCAAGAAAGACCAAATCAATAAACATCACTGACTACTTATATGAACTGACTGTCTTCTCAAAGGCTACGTCTAACGAAGGGTTGTTTCAGCATTTTTCTCAGAAAGATCATTCTCAAAAGACCTCTACTGGTTTAGTTTAAATCGACCAATCATTTACTCTGATTATTTTCTGGTAGATACCTCTAATGGTTCAGTTTAAATCGACCAATGATTTATTCTGATTCATTTCTGGTGGATACTTTCTCTGGTTTAGTTAAATCGACCCTAAGATTTTTCTGATTCTTATCCAGTTGAAGACAATTCAAGACCTCTACTGGTTCAGTTTAAATCGACCAATGATTTATTATGATTCTTTTCCGGTAGATACTTTCTCTAGTTCAGTTAAATCGACACTAAGATTTTATGATTCTTATCCAGTCAAAGATAACTCAAGACCTCTGTTGGTTCAGTTTAAATCGACCAATGATTTATTCTGATTCTTTTCCGATAGATACTTTCTCTGGTTCAGTTAAATGACCCTAGATTTTCTGATTCTTACCCAGTTAAAGAAATTTTAAATACTGGAGTCCGACCAGATAAGATTTTAATATCCACAATTACTACAAAGCCTGGAACCGACCAGATAACAGTTCAATGTCCATAATTACTGCAAATCCTAGAACCGACCAGATAGCAGTTGATTTCATATTCCCTAGTAAGTCGTTGTGAATCCTGGAATGTGACGGATAATAGTCAGCCTTATTATCCTCAACAAGTCACTATGAAGCCTGGATCCTGACCAGATATAGCTCGCTTTCATCTCTCCAGTCAAGAGATAACTCCCTGGTAGAGTAACGGACAACTGAAGCTCCTAGAATCTATTTCCCAAAACTGATACCAAGATTCTGCAGCGGAGTCCTCCTCAACGGCAGGAACAGGAATCCCCACAATGGAATATCTCGTGAAATTATCATGTTCTCTAGATGGCATCTTTAAGCCCATCTCCGATGACTCTTCGTCATTTTATCTAGATGGAATCTTTAATCCCATCTCCGACAATATTCTGTCATCTTTTCCAAATGGCATCTATAAGCCCATTCTCGATATTATCAACCAACAATGCTACTTCAGACGAGTGCAAATTCTGGGCGCTCTAGTGTTCAATCATCTTCCACCTTCAGATCACGAAAGACAGACAAGCAAATCTACATCCTCAGGTTTAAGAAGATTGAACAGGGGAAGCTATTTTACACAAAAATTTTCCCTCTCATTTTACTCAAGACATGCCCATTAAGGTCCCCAACTTGCGCAAGGATGACCAAGAATTAACCAGACAAATTCTCCTCCTAAGGTAATAAACCTCTAACTAGGGTTTTAGTTTCCATCAAGATGTATGAGCTCCAAGGGTCCCAAATGTTTTCCATGGCCCTATTATATCCTCAAGATCATCCATGACAAATTTCATGCCTTGCAAAACAAGTTTGCTTAGTAACTACTCAAATGCCTGAAAATCAACTATACTAGGTCAAAAGTCAATTGTGGCCTATATATAGTCAAATTTCAAGATTTTTGTTCAACATCAACATTTTGAAGTATTATCCATCATTTTATCAAGGGTTGATCATGATTCATCAAGAAATGCCCTTAATTCATCAAAAGTCAAAAATTGCTAATTAGGGTTTCTATAGGAAAAGTCAACCAAACTTTGACCAAGCATAACTTTCTCATGCTTTATCAGAAATTTTTCCACCAAGGCTCATTTTGAATAAAATCCAATTTTCTATAACTTCTCTTCAACCCTCAAGTTTAAGAAATTCCCCAATTAAAAGATACAATATCAGAAATTATAGGTCCTTTCAAAAAGTTAACAAAAACACCTTTTAGGTCAAAGCTCCTTACATGAACATGTAAAATCCAATTGATATGAAACCAAAAAGGGTAGTTTAGAGGACATCCTAAGCTCTCTAAAAAGTCCTAGAACACCCTCATAAGGTTAAAATTGAGAGAGATATGCATTACTAAAGTTGATCAATTTTTGGAAAAGTGCATGAAGCAAATATTGACCAAACTTGAATTTTTCCCAAATGGGCCTACTTTTTTTGTTTGAAACTTGTTTCTAACATGGTCCACGACCTCTAAGCCACCCATGTATTATTATATTATTTATGATATTTATTTTGATATTTTATTCATTAAAATTCAAAATTAATTAAATAAATAATGGAGGTAACATAAGATTTTATTTGAAATCTTTTTCCTATCAAATAATGGACAAGATAGGCTGATTATATCAAGGGAATTTCGTGGATGGAGGAAAAGATTTGATTTAGAGCAAAAAAAGTCAAAAAATCACATAATTAGAAGGAAAATATTTTCTCATGAAAGCATGGATATTCCTCCACATTTGTTGACCTAATATTGTCTCAAATATATGCACGAGCATTCCAGACCAAAAGCATACGCAACTGCCTCAAATAAACCCTAGAAATTCACTATTTTTCTCAAAGTTAGGGCAATCATAAAAATTGTCCTCAAGCCACTTTTGACAAGTTTCAGGCGTCCATTCTCCTTCCTGACCCTCTCAAGAACAGGTCCATACCAATTCCACTCCCTGTCGTGCTCAGAAGGAGCCAAACCCTCACTCTCTGATTGGTAAAAGTTCTTAGTTTCGAAACCTTAAATTCATGCATTTTTATTGATATTTTGTGTTTAGATGTGATCAAGGTGATGATTAGGTCTGAAAAGGAACCTTATACGCTAACTTGGACGTGTGCATGACCACTTGCCATTTTTAAACTGTGTTCCTCATTTTTGTGCCATAACTCCATTTGTAGATTGTTTCAGGCCAATCTAAGGCCACCATTGAACGCAGGGCCATCAATTTAGGGGGGTAGGGTCCCAACCACCCATTAATGTTTGTGTTTTATGCATATCAAGATTTTGGGTTGTCGGAGAAGACGACCAGAGTTAACTCTGGCGTCTTTGACTTCAGCTGACTCTGCCAGGGGCTGACATGTCCAAGCTTTGATCGCAGATTCGTCCATTTAAAATGCATGGACTCACACTGAAGGGCGCGTGTTGACAACTCAGTATTTGCTTTGTTTTCACATTATATAGTTTTGTTTTATTTATATACACGACTTAACAATTGGCTTAGATGGCAAAGGCATAAGCGTATGAAGGGGAGGACTTGGGTTTGATACCCAGGTCGTCTGTTTTGAATTTTTTTCTAACCATTTAACTGTAGATCTAGTACGCTAAGGATAAAGGAGTGTATCATGGGTTATCATCTCATCACCATTGGATCTATCACGAGCATTAGATCATAGATCCAGATCTAGGCACCCACGGTGAAACCTCAGGGGCTGGCCACATAGGATCTCACGCAGGCCTTGGGCTTGTACAAATGGGCCTAGCGAATTGCAGCGCCATACCCCCTAATTGCTTCCTACTACCAGGCCCATTCTTTTATCTTGTTTTTAATTTATTTCTTTTAATTATTTTAATTGTTTCAAAAAATCATTTTTTAAATTTAAATCATAAAAGAAATAAAATCACAAAAAATAGAATTAGGTTTTTTTTAATTAAAATTTATTTTGTAAATTAATCTAGTTTAATTACTTTAACCTTTTTTTTCTTTAAATTAAAATTAACTAGAAATTCGGAATAAATTTTAAATCTTTTTTCCTTAAAAATACCAAAAAAATATTAGTTTCCTTAGAATTAATTGTAATTAATATTTTTTCTTTCCTTTTTTAATTTAGTTAATTAGGATATTATTACAATTTAATATTTTCATAAATAAATAAAAACAAAAAAGATTTTCTTTTAAACGTTTTTTAGGGTGTAGACGCTCTTCCTATTCTTCATGCGTTTATCTTTTTCATGAGTTCTTTTTCCCATTATGTAACTGTTTCGCGGTTTGTAATAGCTTTAATTAGATCTTTTCCGCACTCTTAACCATTATGTAACTGCCCCAAAGCTCTGTAACATCCTAGGTTTATATTTCCGCCTTTACCTTCAGCTACTATATTTTATGCAATGCTTAGATTAATAGGATTGAATGGAAAGATAAAAATGAACGATAGAAAACTCTAATTTCAAGATAAATGAACCGAATCAACACACTTGCACATGCTAACCCCTAAGGTATCTCCCATCTTGGTTGACTTCGAAAACGACCACAATTCTCGAAATGTGAGAATATTTAGTGATTTTCCTTGAGTTCAAGAGATCACAAGTCCCTCTATGACCCTTTCGATTGTTGCCTCGGTTAAAAAAAATGATCTTAGAACTTTAGGAAAAATACTAAGTGTTCCTGCCTAGTTGCCTTAGTGACCGTAAACGTCCCTTTGGTAGTCCCTCAACATCCAACGATAGGGCTACCTACTCACTAATACTAGGATATCACTGTCTAAAAGAAAGGAGGAAAAGAACACCTTTTTCGAGTAGGTACATAGTTGTTAAGTACTTGCTCAAAAATAATCTCTTTCACACCACACTTTCAAACATTTTCAAAAACGCTTTATCAACACTCTTGAGGACTGATACAAGAGTTATCATAAAGCAAACAAACTTTTCAAAACACACAAACACGAAAGCAATTTTCAAAAATGAGCAAGTACCTAAGAGCCCGTGGAAAATCACAGATGGAAAGGGTGCTAACACCTTCCCTTTCCATAATCTACCCCCCTTACTCAGAAAATCTCGAAAAAAGGTATTTTATGTTCTTTTCACCCTTTCTTTTGTTGGATAAAAGAAAAGTCTGGCGACTATTGCTTATCGCAACATTTACAAATACAAAATGCAAACCAGTATAACAGTCGGCTCTGCCACCATATCACACATATCATTTGACATATAACTCAATTTGTTATGTATCAGGTCATGGAATAGGGTGGTCATAGCCCTCTAGTACGTTGCACCAGCGTTCTTCAATCCGAAGGGAATCACTCTGTAATAGAATGTTCCCTAGGGTGTGATAAACTTTGTTATTTCTATGTCCTCGTGAGCCATCTTAATCTAATTATAACCGGAAAATTCTTCAATGAAGGAGAGAACATTGAATTTTGTTGTATTATCTACCAACATATCAATATGTGGCAGAGGGAAATCATATTTTGGATTGGCCTTGTTCAGGTCTCTGTAATCATTTCACATACGAACTTTTCTGTCTTTCTTCAGAACAGGAACAATATTGGTGACCCATTGAGGATAAACTGATGTCACAAGGAAATCAAAGTTGATCTGCGTCAAAACTTCTTCTTTGATTTTGACTGTCATATCATGTTGAGTCTTCCTCAACTTCTGTTTTATAGGTGGGCATTCTTGCTTTAATGTCAAACAATGCTCCACAATGTTAGTATTTAAACCAGACATGTCCTAATAGGACCAAGCGAAGATATCAACATATTCCTTCAAAAGATCAATCAACATGCTCTTTACATTTGGGCGAATCATTGCCCCAGTCTTGATTTCTTTCGGATCTTCTTCGGAACCCAAGTTAACTCTCTCCAATGGCTCTTTCTATGGCTGAATGGTCTTCTCCTCGTGCTTAAGAAACCGAGAAACCTCTTCCTAAATTTCAATTAACTCCTCTTCTTCAGCTTCATACACATGATATTCAAAGTTAGGAGAGGACGTAGGATAATTGTTTTAAACGATTTTATTAATTAATATGCACATATGATTATGCTTGATTTTAGAAATAGATAAATGCAACAAGTGATTATGTAGATTTATTGACAATTTATTATTATAGGGTTTTTTCAGAATTACCACTTCCCAAGAAAAAATAGGAAATAAAAACACAATTAGATAACGAAAATAACTTTTATTAATGATTTTAAAATTTGAAACAAAGACAAGCCTGAACATCATCCCTTTCACTTTGGGTAGAGTGAAAGGAGTCTTTTTCAAAAAAAGAAAAACAAATTACTTTGAGATGTGAGCACAACTAGGAACATCAACAAAGGTCCAATTTTGAACTCTTCTTCTGAGTGTCACATAGCTTGGTCTTTCCGGCTCTGACTCATATTCAAGAATAGCATCAACTTCTTGAGGAGTCGGATTGACAAAGCCTTCACTATGGAATATATCTGAATACCAACGAAAAGAAAACTTCGGCCTTGCAGCTTCAGCTTTCTGAGGAGATAAACCCAAACCAGTCATGTTCTTCTTCTCTGGTAGATTAATGACCTGCCCCAAAACACTACTAGGAACCTTCTGCACAACTTCATAAGCATTCTTAAACGAGGTGATAAAATCTCCACTCTTTTAAACATCCTCAATGGATAAACCTTAGAACAAAGTTCCAACAACGACTTTAGCTACTTCAACATAGGTGAAAGAAGATAGATGTGATACCAACATGTGCTTCTTGCCTTTAACAATCACTACTTTCCCCTTCTTGACAAATTTTAGCTTTTGGTGCAGAGTAGAGGTAACAAAACCTGCCTCATGGATCCAAGGACGACCAAACATACAATTATAGGCGGGAAATATATCCATAACTTGAAATGTAATCTGAAACATATGTGGTCCTATCTACATAGGTAAATCCACCTCTCCAATAATAGATATTCTGGAACCATAAAAAGTCTTCATCATAACACCGCTGTATCCAAAAGGGGTCCCATGATAGGCGAGCTTTGATAGAGTATATTTTGTAATAACATTTAAAGTTGAGCCATTGTCAATCAACAAATTGGACAAGGCATCTTATTTACAATTCAAAGAGATATGTAACGCTAGATTGTGGTTCCTTCCTTCTTTTAGTAATTTACATCACGAAAGCTAAGGTTATTCCAAATTGTAATATTACCTACAACACTTGTAAACTGAACAATTGTCACATCTTGTTCAAAAAAAGCTTAATCCAAGACTCTCATAAGGAAATCTCTATGAGCAGCGGAGTTCATCAACAAAGCCAAGATAGAAATCTTTGATGGAGTTTGTAAAAACTGATCAAAAATTATGTAATCGCTCATTTTTTTAATCTTCAGCAAATCATCAACATCACCACTAGTTTGGCTATCCACCATTTTAGGTTCACCAAAAATTTCAATAGATTACTTACCAAGATCAGTAACTTTCTGAGGTGCCGGAGCAAACACTCGACCATTACGGGTCACCTGACTAGCTTCAGCAATGTTCTCAATAGACAACAAAGTTTTAATTTCCACCTCTCTACCATCCTCTAACATTGTTGCATTATATTTATAAGGCAAAATTTATCTGACTCATAAGGAACGGGTCTAGGTAAGGGTTATACCCTAATTTTGAACCCTAAGATCCCTCATCATTTTATCTTATGCATCACATCAAGATCACAACCTTAGGTTGTCAATCACCTTTACTCTCTCAATTCTTTAAGTTTGCCTTTGAGGGATCACCAAGCACCCTATTGTGAATCTTCTATATTTGTTTATATATGATATATGTTTTACTAACATCTAATCAAATTAAAAAATATTTTCTTTATATCTCCTTTTATGTGTTAAACATTGTAGGTGTTGAGCCAAGTCCATCCATCTCACCTCCTAAGATAGGGTTTTGAGAATTAACCCTAGTCAATTGATCATTCATTGAACCATAAAAGCTTGAACTTCAAATCTATGCCTCTATCATCAAAGTTTTATAACTTGATAATCTCTCGACTTCAAGTGGTCAATTTTATCTCAATGTTTTATGGTTTTATTCATCAAGAAACTTCATAGGTTCATATGGTTGTTTCCATGCATTATTCAACAAGTTTAACCAAACTATGAGCCTCGCCATCAAGTGGGCTTCAATTTAACATCATTTCAAGGTCCTATGTGCTTTATCATGCCTTATATTACATGCAAAGTTCAAAATATTCAAAGTTGATTCAAGTTGTTTGACGGAATTTGGCAAGTTCTTGATTCTATGGTCACAAGTTCATAACTCTCTCAATTTTCATCATTTTGAAGTGATTCTTTTTTATATGGAATCTTCTCATCTTCCCCAACAACTTCTCTTTACATGACAAGAGCCAAGTATACTTGGAGGATCACAAAAAGTTTGATTACATTATATGTGTTACTTTGAAATTCATCTGATGCAAGAATAATTCATCTGAGACACCAAGTTCATCTGATACATGCCAAGTCATCTATACCTTTTTGGATTCATTTGATGCAAGCTTGCGCATGAGGAATTATTATTCATCTGATCTTTATTACCTCTGTGTGTGGCTTTAATCCAGAGGATGAGAATGCTATATTGACTTTATCATGTCAAGTGTTGGATTCTTATTTGGTTAGATCTTTCTTTACTTTATCTTTTACTTTGTGCTTTAGGATAGTCCCTTCAACTCTTTCACATCTTCTTTAATTTTCAAAATCTTCACCCTCTTATTCAAAACCTTATTTATTTTCAAACTTAAACCACTTTCAATAAAAACCTTGACTTTGTCAAGTGCATTTTCAAAACCTTTTTCTTAATCAAACCTTAATCCATGTAATACAAGTTGAACCTTTTTCTTCTAAGAGTAAAAAAATACAAAACCGCATTTTAAACTTTTTTCCACTTTTGGCTTTTGTTTTAAAACTTTTCTTAAAGACTAGATATGAGTCATCTCTATGGTTGAGATATAATTCTCCCATGTTCAAAACCTGGATTGATATGAATTTGAATCTTTTCCACTTGAAGAGGTTAGTGGTATACCAATGAGTTATCCAAGTTGGAGCCCTCCATTCACTTGTGATGCAAAGGTCCGTCATTCACATGTTTATGGATATTTGGTTGAGTATTATCCCTAAGATGACAAAATGTCTCTCAAAATTAACCAACAAAAAATTTTGTTTTCTTTTTTAGAAGAACCACGCCGTTCTTATTTCATAATTTCACATTGGTGGTATGTAGGCACGAGGCTCTTGAAGTCTTTCCAGATCAAAAACCTTAAAAACACTTATTTCCTCACCTCCACAAACTTTTTGCAAAAAACTATTTTTATCTAGAGTACCATAGATGTTTATGGTTCTAACACCTTCCCTTTGCATGACCAACCCCCTTACCTAGATCTTTGTTTTTATTAGTTTGTGTTTTAAAAACTTCTTTGGGTTTTATTCGATCTCTTACCATTCCTTTGGAAACAATAAAGTGCGGTGGCGACTTTCACTTTGCGAGTTAAGTTAATAAATAACTTGATCTAAACTTTTCACTGCTACAGTAAGCAAATAACAAGAGTTATAGCAGGCTTATTATGATACACAACTTCTACGGGTTTAGGAATATCAAAGTGAGGCACTATGACATTCACATCACGGTCTTCATAATTCATTTTTAGTCTAGTAACACAAAGATATTCTGCATTCAGCTTATCCTTGAGATCATTTCTGATAACATCACAACCTCTAGGATTCTTAGAACAAAGTTGACACAAAGAATGATCGTGCTCAAAGCATTTCAACACACACACAATTCATCATGAGGTTCTACCAACAATCGCTTTATAAAATTCACATTTGTAACCTGACTATTTCTAGGACTATCATCTATCATCTGCACTTCACGGTCTTCATCTCTCTATCTTCATACTTGAATAAGGCCCCTATCAAACATATCCTAGATGTTTCTCTTTATCACATCACACCCTCGATGATTTCTCAAACAAATTCTGTAAGCCACATGATTATAGTCATAATGACTAAGTTCACCAAGAGTAGCATTCATTTTTACCATATTCCCTCTTATCAGATTCACATCAAAGATCTGAAACTCACCGAGACAACCATAAACCATATTGACAGCAATTCCCCCATGATTAGGCCAAGGGTTTACTTTTACATTCGATCCCATGTCTTTGAAAGACAAAATACCATCCCTTATTAAATCCTAAACCTTAACCTTTAATGGATAACGGTTCTCTATGTCATGCCTTGGAGTTCCTTGATGAAAAGTACAAGTAACATCAGCTTTGTAATACCAGGGACGTTTTTCAGGAACAACAAGAGGAGACCTAGTCCGAACCAGGTTTTTTCGAATCACTACAGGAAATAAGTTAACATAACTCAGAGGAATAAGATCAAAGGAGTTTCTCTTTTTATTTTTCCCTTAATTACTCTGTTGGTAAGGTTGTTGATGCATTCTTTGGGGAGGCTCATAAGTTGCTGCTTCAAGAGTTATGTTAACAATTGGAGTAACCAAAGCAACGCGTTACTTATGATAATGATTTCTTCCACAGGATGTACCATGTCTTTCCTAAGAAATGGAATTAAAATCTCATTCTTCATTTTTAGAAAACCCATACGCGTGCTACTTGGCAGAACTTCCAGAACTCTCTTCTTTTGACAAACGACCTTCACAGACAGCTTCTTCTAAACATATACCCGTTCTTACCATCTCTGTATAATCACTTGGTGCATGAGCCAGCTCCGTGCATACTTCTTAAGTGACTCTTTATCTTTATGAGCCATAACCCTGAGTTGGTCACGATCAGACATCGTGTTTATGTTTTATTTGTACTGCCTAACAAATGCTTCACCAAGGTTATTAAAAGTACGGATGTTGGTATTATCCAAGCCGATATACCATTTCAATGCAGCTCCAGTTGTACTATCCTGGAAATAATGGATCAACAGATGCTGGTCGTCGGTGTGGGTAGGCATCTTCCTGACATACAACACAAGGTGACTCTGTAGACAAGAGTTTCCCTTGTATTTCTCGAACTTAGGAACTTTGAACATAGTTGGTACCTTGACATTAGGGATAAGGCAAAGATCAATGGAATTCTTACCAAATAACTTTTTACCCCTGAGATCTTTTATTTCCTTCGTCATTTTCAGGAACTGATCCTGAATATCATTCATACGGTCATAAATACCCAAGCTCTAACTTGGTGCAACAACAACATGGTAAATCTGATCATCAAGAATAGGCGTAGTATTCACAATAGGAGCTAAAGTAACCATAATAGGTTTAACATGGTTAGGAACTTCAACAATTGGATTATAACCTTCGAGAACAAAATTCTCAAGCATACCCCAAGGAAATCCACGAGGCATCTGATGTTGAGCAGCAACACTGATAGGAGAAACATGAACTAGAGTAGAAATAACTTCAAAGATAACAGTGACTTAGGTTGAGTATGAGTTTAAGACCGGACTGAAGGAGGATCTTGATTCATATCTTAAGCAGAAATTAAAGATTCAACTAGAGCAATTAGATGGGTCATCCCGGTTCTCAGAGTGGTGACTTCTTCCCCTAATTCCCTGCTTTCTTGCTCGATGTTTTCCATATTTCTCTTATGATTAACACTAGTGTTGTATGGATTTGAAAACCTGAGTGATCTAATACCAAGAGAAATGAAAAAGACCCCTAAAAAACTTACGGGATGCAAAAATCAAGTGTGGGATGATGTATGATATGCAATGCAAATGATTTATTTATTCAGTTTTCATGGAACTCATGAAGTTATAATGATTGCAAGCATCAAAAGGAAATAACACAATTTGAAATATTGAAAATCATATTTTATTAATGATTTGGAAGGATTAGAATCCGAAATTAAAAAGTTTCAAAAGATCCTTAAAGGAGAAAAGAGAAAGCTAGAATCTAAGGATCCTAAGGAACTATTCCATGTTGGCATTTCCTCTTGAGCTTCCTAACCTGAATCTCATTAAAAGACCTCAATTGAGTATTCTCTATCACAAGCTTATCAACAACACCTTTATAAGCACCATAGGTAGGAAGAATGTCTGAATAATCCTAAATACCAGGAACCTGCTGAATGCTAGAGGAAAATAAATCCTCTTGCTCCTCCATCCTTTCTACAACATGCTGCTCAAGAATCTCAATCTAATCATCCTTCTCCTATAATTACTTATGAAGTGATTTATATCCCATATCAATAATTTGATACTTGTTCTTCCAAGAATCTTTCTCTTGTTGCATCTTGATCAAAGCAAATTGAATATCTTTAACATCAGTCAAAAGAAGAGGAGTGGGCTCTACAACAATTTCAGGTAAAGGTTCCTGAAGAGAATAAGGCATCTTCAATTGAATTTCCCTAGCTTGTACCCACTGAAGATAAGGATATAAATAGACACAACCTCTATTTCCTAATGCTTCTCTTCCCTTTTTATGGATATGATGCCAGGCTTGATTAATACTCTCTTTAGTTCCTTGTTATCTTCACCCTCTCTAAGAAATAAACCACTCAAAATAAATTTTTTTGGTTTGAATCTCATTGAATATCCAAGTTGACGACATGTTAAAATTGTGTTGTAGTTAATGCTTCCTTTTGTACAAAGAAGATGTTCATTAGGGAAACTTCCACAATTATCAATGATTGTCACTCCATAATAAACTTGATTAAACCAGAAAATATCAGAATGAGTAGAAGACATGATCTTGAGATCCAAAAAATCAACATACCGGGGCAACTGAGAAATAAACCAATTGTATAAAAAAGGTGCAAGACAGATAATCATCCCCTCCTTATAAAATTCCTAAGGTGAATGGAGTAATAATATCAACAAAATTTTCGATATTAGGGAACAAGAACAATTGATATATGAGTAGAGCGATAATAGCTTCAACAACATACACACTCTTCATACTAGCAACATAATAATCTCTCTCCATTAAGAACTTAGCTGGTAACCAAAGAATACCTCCCTTGGAGATCATATGAGCTTTTATCTAAGACTTCTTCAAGTGAAAGACTGGTGCAATAACTTGAGGCTTAGGATCTTCTTCCAAACCAGAGAACAAAACTTGATTAGAAATAGGTAGACCAAGAAGATAAGAATACTCCTAGATAAAGTGAAACACTGATACAACAAATCATATATTAGGACCAAAGTAGTGAGAATTCCTTCTTTCATGTTGGTACCTAAAAGAGATAGAAGCCTTTCATATCTACCCTGGAAAGCCTCAGGATTAGCAACCAAACATCCAAACTTTCTCAATTCTTCTACCTTAGGAATCTTAAAACTGTACTTCTAAGTCTTTCTACTTCCAAACTCCATGGTCAAAGATACCTCTGATATTTGCATAGAGAATCTTAAGTTCATTAAAAACTTGGTCAAAGAATGTTCATGGAAGCATGAATGCATGATTATGCAACAATCACACACAAGATCACAAACACGGGGGTTCATAGGTTCGATGTCACGAGCATGAAGTCAAAGGAACTACCTAGAAGATATGGACTAAGGGTTTCAATCACTTGTACATAAAGGTTCTAAAAAGTTCCCAGAGTCATCAGTCCTCTTTCGGATATTACCAACACTCTAATTACTCGAGAATCAGGAATATTCTTTAGAGAAACTCGTCTGAGTGTAGTATCGTGTGTCAAATATTTCATGGCTACTCCTTTCTATGCACCGCACTACATCATAAAAAGGCCAAGATGGGTTAAGGGTTCTAAGGTCCTCAGCTTCGCAGGCTCCCAATAATAATATCTTCTTGATTACTCGGTAGACAAATACTACAGTCAAAGGGGCCTCCACTGAGTGGGGGATCTGAAGTCAACTTTTTCGGGACTACTCCTTCAAAGTCAACATGACTATACCACCCTCCTAAACTTAATTTTTCCCAAGTTCAGGTATATGAATTTCAAGAGATCACCAAGCATCATGAAAACCAGAAAAGTCCAGACAAACAAGCAAACGACAATAATAATAGCACAAACACAAATAAACAAAGATAAGCCCAATCCACTTAGAGATGTTATTCCCCATTGAAGTCGCCAAATTTCTATAGCGGTAAAAAGTTGAGATTAAGCTATTGATTAACTTAAATCACAAAGTGAAAGTAGCCACTGCACTTTATTATTTCCAAAGGAATGGGAAAAGAGTGGATAAAACTCAAAGATGTTTTTAAAGAAAAACTAATAAAACTGGGATCTAGGTAAGGGGTTGGTTATGCAAAGGGAAGGTGTTAGATACCTAAACATCTATGGTACATCGCAAGAACCTCTTTTAAAATCTGTGTATTTGGCTAAAAAGAGTTGTTTGCAAAAAGTTTATGGAGATGAGAAAAGAAATGGTTTTTACAATTTTGATCCGGACAGACTTCAATGAGCTCATGCCTATGTACCACCAATGTGCAATGATGAAATCAGAAACACATAGTTCTTCTAAAAATAGAACAAATTTGTTTGTTGGTTAATTTTAAGAGAAGAGATATTTTGTCATCTTAGGGATACTCAACCAAATATTCAAAAACATGAGAACGATGGACCTTTGCATCACAAGTGAAAGGATGGCTCCAACCTTGATAACTCAACAGGTATGCTACTAAACCCTTCAAGTGGAAAAGATTAAACTTCATATCAATCAAGTTTATGGATATGGGAGAATTATATCTCAACCATAGAGATGACTAACATCTAATATTTAAGAAAAGTTTTAAAACAAAATCTAAAAGTGGCAAAAAGTTTGAAGTGGGGTTTTGTGTTTTTTAGTCTTAGAATAAAAGGTTTAACTTCTAGTAAATGAACTAAAATTTGATTAAGAAAAAGATTTTGAAAATGCACTTGAAAAATTCAAGGTTTTTATTGAAAGTAGTTTAAATTTAAAAACAAGAAGGTTCTCAAAAGGAGGGAGAAGATTTGAAAATTGAAGATGGGCAAGAGATGAACAAACTATCCTAAAGAATAAAGTAAAAGCTAAGATAGGAAAGGCATAACCAAACAAGATCAACCATCTTGACACAAGTCAAATAATACATCGCATTACTTTGGATTAAAGCCACACAATGAAATAATAAGTATCAAATGAATTTTCTGCCTAAGGTGCAAGCCTTGCATCAAATAAATTAAAAAAGGTACATATGACTTGGCATGTATCAAATGAACTTGATGTCTTTGATGAATTGCTCTTGCATCAGATGAAGTTTTAAAGTAACACATGCACACAGAAAATTTCCCAATACACAAACAAAATAACCAGAAGATCTTAAGTTCCAAAGGTCTCAAAGTATAAAGGTCCTATCCTAAGGTCCAAAAAGTCTAAATACTCCAAGATGCAAAGGGATATTGACCATAGTCCAAAGATAGCCTTAAGTCTTTTAATGTTCAAGTTGATTATTAATGTCTTTAAAAGAAAAAGAAAGCTCAAGTGAGCAAAAGGAGAATGTTATAAAGATAAAATGCTCAAGTGAGAAATAGGAAAATGACATAAAGATAAAATTCTCAAGTGAACAAAGGGAAAATGACATAAAATAAAGAGAAAAACGATAAATAACATGAATGATAAAGATGTTAAATTTAAATGACATAAAGTAAATTGCAGGAAATTTAAATTGCATTAAAGTAAAATTTAGTACAATAAATGTTAGAGTTAGTATGTTAGTTTTCCGATTTGGGAAAATTTTAGCTCTATATTAAGCAATTGCATACATACTTGTGTAAAAGTCAATACTATACGAGGTCAGTCAATAACAATGTATGTACTATACATGTTAGAGATATGGTAGAAATCATACTCCTAAAACATGTAGCACAAGTAAAAATATAGGTGATCAAGACCTAAGTCGAGGAGATGAGATTATTACAGCAGTCAAACCCTTCAAGATACCTTAGGACTAACTTTCCCTAATCCAAAGTACCTTGAGTGATCAATTGGTCACTTAGAGGTAGATTTGAAATGATGAAAGTTTGTTAGGTACCAATCTATATTCAATTGAACAAGATGAATCATCAATAGTGGATCAAGACAAAATAGAAATCCACAGTGGATCAAGGACTTCATCAAGTTATCATCAATAACATTCATCCATTTTGGTGGATTATGGTTTTCACCCCATCAACACCCAAGACCTAATGAGGTTGAGGAAACTTGTAAGTATGAACCAATATCAACCAGTCAACAAAGTCAAACAATATTAAAATACAGTTAAGTAGTTAATAAATGAATTTTAAAATGTATTTTAAATGGAAATAAAAGAGAAAATATCAAAGCTTAATCAAACCATTAAATAAAAATGAATTGAGGCTATAAACAAATAAGAGGAAGCCTATAATATATTTAGAAAATAATTTCATTATTTTGAAAATCAGAAACTAATTTTAAACCATTAGAAATCAAGAAAATAAATATAAAAAAGGTAAAAAAGAAAAGTTAAACTAAAAATAAAAGTCGACTAAAATCACCATAGATAACAGACCATCATAGGATCATATAATAATTTTTCCAGTATTTAAAAAGTATGACAAACAATATTATACAAATTAAAATTAAGTAAACAAGTTAAAAATTATAAAAAATAGCAAACATTACAATAAAAATATGAAAAAACATCCATAAAACCAGAAATGATTCAAAGTATGTTTGTGTAATTTTTCATAATTTTTGGATATAAAATAAAAGAGTATAAACTTTTAAAGAAAAAATAATATTTAAAATAAAATTTTGAAAAAAATAAATAAATAAAAATATGAGAAGCTTTGGATCCAGTTCACTTAACCAGTGTGGCAGATCCAAAGGACAAAAGGCTAGAGATCACGATGATCATCATTGAAACGCATCACATCATGTTTAAAATATGGAAACCAATCAAAATAAAACAAATGATGTAACATCCTTCTTATCCCTGCATAATTATAATTAAAAAATCAGGATAAATTAAAACAATTTAAACATTTAGGATGTCATCTTCTTTCACCAACATACTCATGTAATAAGATACGTAACACATTAAAACATAAACCACATATTTTCCAAGTATGAACTTCAATGCCTTTATTAGCAGTTAAAAACATCAACAACAATTAGTTTTAACTCTTCGACATGTGTTATAATCATAATAATCCAAAATTAACATAAATCACCAAATAAATCTAACAAATGGAGTTATACATAAGTCTAATCCCCACATTAACAAAATAAACGCAATTCCACCAGTGTTACATATCAGAGCATACACTGACTCAATCTACACAATAAGAGACAATCGCCCTGACTAACCTTAATCCCGAGCTACTCCTGAGTATCTACACGTTACTCACGTAGAGGCAACATTAAAATATTAAGGGTGATATATTATAAATATATAATGGAATGTATAATAATAAGTGAACAACAAATTATTACAAGCACAACATACATTCCAAAAACATATCACACCCATATAATACAACAACACTACACCAATGCAATGCAATGAGACTCAAACAACATTGACTCAATGCATGTGGTATCAAGATGTGAACTCTCAGGTTCAACGGTCTGATCCCCACCTAGGATCATATCTCTCCAAACATACTTTTTTCCAAAATTGTTTCCAATGCAACGCTTCACTAATTCCTCACCATAGAAATTAGCTACTCGCACCTAACCCGCATAATGGGATTGAGGCTCACCAAATACGGACTTCTGCCTAACACCATGAATGCATACAACATCCTAAATGCAACAACAATAATACTCACATTAACCTTCACTATAGTAAGTTCACTTCTCCGATATCGACCACCACACACCAAACACCTGCCAAAACATGCAGCAACAACCACATATCGATAACGCAATAAATAACCATGCGTTTGAACACATTAAACTAAAAAACATATTGTTGTACCCAAAAAATTTCCCTCTCTTTTCTCAAGGCATTTCTCACAAAAAAATCTCAAATGCTCAAGGATTCTCAAGAGTGGATCAAAGAAGCTCACCTCCTAAGCATTAAGTCCAAATTAGGGTTTTGGTTTTCTCAAAGACAATTGGACTTTCGATGCCTCAAAAGACTTTTGTAGTTCATTATAGGTCTCCAAGAATGCTCATACCAAGTTTCAGGCCTTGCATCACAAATTTGCTAAGTCAATTGCTCAAATGACTGAAAATCAGTTGTATATGGTAAAAAGTCAATTATGGTGAACATACAGTTAAACTTCAAGATTTTTTACCAATATCAACATTTGAAGTCATGTTCATCAATTAATCAAGGGTTGATCATAATTCCTCAAAGAAATCACTCAAATCATTAAAGGGGCAATATTGTCAAAATTAGGGTTTGGACTGAGAATGACTAATCATTGACTTTTGACCTAGTACATGACCTAATGGATTGAAGCCTGATATTAAGGACTCAAACAAAACATCTTGACCTAATTTCATGGCTCAAATCATTTCACAAGATCAAGGGATTGGTAGTTGATGTTTGGATTAACTTATGAAAAGTCAACTAACACACAAAAAGTCAAACTTTGACTTTTGGTCAACATTAAATTTCAAAGATCAAGAATCGTCAAGACATTAAAAAATGTCAAGCATGATCATCAAGAATCAAGAAAGTCAACAAAAAGTCAAGATTTCCAATACTTAGAAAAATTCTAAGTGTTTTTTACCTTGATAATTTCACTACTTCATGAACATTGTTCACCAATATGCAAGATGATTCAAAGGAAACTTTCAACATGAATATTGTAGATCTTGATGAATTCTAAAACTTTGTCCTTGATGGTTATTATATAAAAATGATTCGATTTGGAGATATAGGCCCATGAAGTTATGACATTTTTAACAAAATACTTAGTGAAAAATTCAACAAGTTTGGTCAGATTTTTGTTACATCTTCTTGGCAATCTTTCACTAAGTTCCAAGTTAATTTAACCAAAGTGGTCAACATGAAGGTTGTAGACAATGTTTCAAGTTTTCATGAAGAACACATGATCAAATCTCAAACCTATGCTCCATAATTTTTCTTTTCAGGCTTCCAACTAGCAAATCACTCCATAATTAAATGTTTACACAACTGATTGAGCCATTGTTCAAAGCAATTATCCATTTTTGGCACAAAGTTACCACTTCCATTCCTGTAAAGTGGCTTTAAAAAAAATGTCAACTTCTTGAGCCTCTCACTTGCTCCCTCTGCACACACTCAACATGTATGCTCAGAAGCAACATATTTACAGCTCCTAACCACCATATAAGCCCTTGTACCATAACATTGGAACAATGTATTTCAAGCTTGCTTTAAACCCAAGTTTCATAACCATAACATGTGATATTTCAATTATGGTTACTTGAGCCTTCCAAACCTTTTCTCTATAAATAAAGAGGTTGCTTGCAAGCCATAGCAGAAATTCAATAGCCCTCTAACCCCCTCAAACTCCCTGAAATCAGAATTGGCATCCAAAACCTCCATTGTTGCACATTCTGACCTTGAACCTCAAACATTTAATTGCTTCGTGCGTTTTCACTTTTAATCAATCACAAAGCTTCCATAACTCATTTAGAACCTATCCAAGGCCCTGTTCCATGACTATAACACCATTTGCACTATCCTCCATTTCCAAAAATAGCAACCTACAACTTGACTTCTCCAGAATGTTTCAGACACTTTAGCTCAAAGTATGCCTTGCAATAACTTCCTAGGAGTTTAGTGAAGTTATCCAGATCATCAAAACATCTCCAGGAGTGCTCCAGCTTCAAACACGATTTCCAATTTTGAGGTATGTTTTCTCAACTTTGAACTCCTTATACAAGCATCATTAATGGTTACTTTGTGAATAAAAAATGTAGACATCATTGCTCTGAAGATAACCATGCCTTTAGTTTTCATTTATGTTAATTGTACGTGGAGAAATTTGAAGTTGAAGTTTCAGAAAAATTAGGTATTAATTTGGTACCAACAAAAATCCATGCTCATCTTTGATTTATAGCTTAAATTATTTACATGTTTGAATTCATGGTGAAAAACCAAAAACCTTTCATGTTTACATTTTTAAAAATAGTCGAGAAATGATCAAGTTTGAAAATTAAAAAACAATGGTGTTGTTGTTCTGGCGCGAGGTAGGGGATGAAGAAGCAATTAGGAACGAGTTTATTTTAAATTTAGCGCAAGTTGTATTATGAACAAATGAAATAACCACCCCAGTGTTAAAGAAGCGCGCACTAAGTCACTTGTCTATAGGGACCTGAGTTCGAGCCCCAGTGGTACCCTTTTGTTTTTTCACATTATTTCCTTGCAGATTCAGTACATCAAGCATAGCGCGCATGCTATACATTCTCGTGACTGGACCATCAGATCTGCCAGCCACCAAATCCAATGCCTCAAGCGTGCTTGTCCACCATGAGCCATCAAGAGCCAACCTCACTGAATCATCCAGCGCCTGGGCTTGGTGTTTCTGGGCCTTTTTGCTTTTACTTGTTGACACCCCTCCATTTTCTTTTTCAAACGCTGGCCCATTACAATTGCTTTTATTTTTATTTTTTTTGTTTAAAACGAAAACTGGTTTGGGCCTAGTATTTTTCTCTTCTTTTCACCCCCTAGATTGCCTTTATACTCAAGCCCATTAACTTTCTTTTTATTGTTTTATTTTTAATTAATCCATTTTATTTTCTTTTAAATAATTGTATTAAAAGTAATAAAATCATTAAAAAAAACTTAAGTTTATGTTTTCATAAATTAACTTAATTTTTCTAATTACATGTTAATTTAATTTAATCATTTTTTTGCTTTATTTTGTTAATAATTTTGAAGAATAATTAGAATTAGGTTTTCTTTTATTATTATATCACAATTTTCTCTAAAACCTTAATATCTAAATTATTTGCTAAACAAATCATTAAACTTAGGTTTTATTTTCTTAAATTCCAATTAATTTAGATTTCTAGCTTTTGTTAAATAATTAGCTAACTTCTCTTGTAATTAAAATTAATTAGTTTGATTAGGTTAATTATAAAACTTTTTACATAAAAAAAACCATAAAAAACAATTTCTTTTCTCTTATTCATCTTTATATTTGTGCATTTTATTATTATTCATATTCAATGGTTTGAAAGAGATAATTAGGCTTTATTGTTTTCCTCCCCTTGTTCATAAATTTGTATCCCCCATTCCCAAAGCATTGTAATAACGTAGGGTATTTAATTTCCGTAATTTACCATTTTCCTTATTATTGTTAGTAATTAAGGTTTGCATGACAAGTGAAGCGGTAGAAATGTTGATACGGGCCATTGGATTAACTTAACTCGTACAGTTTAATTAAAAAATCGCCACCGCGTTTTATTGTTTCTAAAGGAATGGGAAAAGAGTGAATAACCCAAAAAGAGGGGTAGCGAATCTAAGTTCGAGGGTTTGTTATGCAAAGGGAAGGTATTAGCACCCTAAACATTTATGGTACTCCGCAGGAACCACTTTGAAAATTTGTGTATTTTTGGCTATAACTGTTGTATAAAAATAGATTATGGGGATGAGAAAAGAAGTATTTTTTTTACAATTTTTGCATCCTCTGCAGTTGGGAACCTCTAGTGCCTACATACCACCTTCTGTGCAATAGGGGATCAGGGTACTCATAGTTCAACTTTAAAATTTTTAAAACACAAGTGTGTTGGTTAATTTTAAGAGACGAGATGAAAATAACATGAAATGTAAATGCTAAAATAAATGTGCTTAAAGTAAAAGCATAAAGTAAAAGCACAAAATAAAGTCAGTTGATAGAAATTAGAGGTTAGATGAAAGACCATCTTGAAACTTGCATTTGAAACTCATTAGAGGATTGATAAAACCAAAGCCTCTCAACAACAAGTTTCATTTGCTTTTTGTTAAGTATATCATTCATTTAAAATTATCAAGGCAACCATAAATAATCAACGATGTTTAAGTGATTCACTTTGACCAAAGCTTATGAAGATACATTAGAGGATTGATAAGACCAAAACCTCCTAATAATGAATCTCAAGATTATTGGTTCAAGGATTCAAATTAACATACTTGGGCTTACAAACATAGGTTTAGTCCACGAATGATCATTTCTCGAATCAGGACAAAAATTAGCGCTATGTTAAGCAATCGTAAGTGGACTTATATAAAAGTCGCACCTTTTTTGAGGTCGTTCAATAGAAATTTATGTGTCATATGTTTGGAGGAATGATATGTAGATCATCCTATAACAACATTTAGCACAAAAAAGAAGAGGATGAGATGAAGAGGGAAGGGATATATTTGAAATAAAAAATTAATCAAACTATCATTAAAATCATTCATCCATTTTGGTGGAGTTAAACTCAACACCCAAGATCCAATGATGTTAATGAAGTCCATGATCAAAAGTTAAATAGTCAGAATATGTACAAAAATTAAAATGCATTTAATGAATAGAAAAACGAGAAAAATGATTTTTAACATGTTTTTAAAATGAAAATAAAAGGGAAAATAGCTAACTATATTCAAAATATCAAATAAAAATTAAAAGAGACCATATAAAAATCAGAGATGATCTCAAATATTTTTATAAATTTTTTGGTAATTTTCTAAAGTCATAAACTATTTTTAAACTAATTTAAATTGCTCTAATAAGTGAAAAAAAGATCAAAAATAGTAAAAGTCAGAATAAAATTCTAAAAAAATTTCAGAAGGTTAGAAACAAGGAAAATAATTTTTAAAAAAAGTTTTAGAATTTAAAAATGTCAGAAAATATTTTTTAAACAATTAAAATAAAGAAAACAAAGCAAAAATTATGAAAAATATAAAATTAAAAATTAAAAATATGAAAAAATATTAAGAAAGTTAGAAAAAGAATTCAAAGTATTTTCGTATATTTTTTTAAATAATTTTTGGATAAAAATAAAAGAGTTATGAATTTTTTAAATTTAAACAAATTTTATAAAAATAAATAAATCAGAAATAATGTGAGGCATTGGATCCAATTCACTAAAACATGTTGGCACATCAAGTGGCTCAGAAATGAAGATGTATGTGATCCCTGGTCAACAAACGCCCACTGAAGTCACGAAAGTCAGGCCAATCACAACAGTTTAATTGTAACGCTTTCATTGGTTAAAGAGGCCACGTAGGTCATCTTCAACCTCCAGCTACCTTGCAACTAGGGCGAAATCATAATCCTTAAATCTGTGAATTTAGAATCTCATAGTGGTATCATTAGACGCGTTTCTTCAAGATGATCATAACCATATCCTCGCGCCAAATTTATATAAAGCACAACTTACTCAATTTGAAAAAAATCAGAGATGTTTTAAAAAAATTTAAATAAAAAATAGAAGTATCAAACGCATTGATTCGCCAAAATTGAGTTAATAGCAAGCATTAGTGAACATCATAGACCATTCAAGTAATTTGAGTTAGAAGATTTGGTGCCTTAAACTACCTGAATGAAGTCAGATGAAGTTGCTCTGTAAATGAACTTGGATAATACGATTATGGACACCTCAAGGCTTGATTCTTCTTCTGTCAGCTTCAGGAAAGTTCAAGGATGAAAGATCAATGAATAAATTGAATTGAAAAGTGGAGAAAATAGGAATTCGAAATCTCAGAAAAGGGTGTTATAGAGGGAGTTTGACAGAGTGATCTTGGCTCTTCAAAATTGAGAAAATGAATAAGGTATGATCCTATATTTATAGGGAAACAAGTGGGATGCTCAAGCGTGTGGAATGATGAAATTTGGAGGGAATTCGTGTGAACCTGATACATGAGGAGTGTGTGACTTGTTTAGCATAAAAAATTACTCAATCCTTGAGTTTTAAGGCTCTAACCCACTTTGGAAAGTTGGTTAAACATGTTTAGACCAAAAACGCGTGCTAATTTGATGTTTAGAAGCCACAACATGAATATCAAATTCTGACTTGAAGTGAAACTTCAGTTTCAAGGTACCATTTTTGAATCAATGGCATTTATGGCTCAAGGAGTCTTAGGGCATGATTCTTGAAGTTTTAGAAAGATGATATCACAAGCTTTACAATGTGAAAAGAATGGGAGTTAATGGATGTTTGAGCTAATAGTTCTGATGAGTCAATGTTGTGAAAAAGATGTTAACTTTTTGTACTTAGAAAAATTCTAAGTTTTACCTTCAGAAATTACTTGTAATGTTTTGAGCTCAAACAAGACTTTCCTCCAAAATTGAGCTTTGATCATTGATGCTATCTTGGACTTCATAAAGATCATTTTGAAACTTTAATCACTCAAAAACACCAAGTATTAAAAAATTTATGGTCTTGCAAAATTGGTGAAAATCATGAGATGTCCTATAATCTTTTGCATCCTTAGGACATCTTCCATCCATTTTCAAGCTTTGAACATAAAAGAAGAGTTGAAGTTCACATCCTTAGGATTATTGTGGAAAACGAATGGGCTTATGGAGATACAAATTGACCAAGTTATGATCTTTTGAAGTCACATAAGGGAATTTGATGGCCTATCTAGAGGACTTGTAATCTTTCTTCATCATTAAGTATCTTCCACACAAAATTTTATTGAAACTTTTGAATTGATTTATTGATAACCCTTTGAAGAGAATCATGTTTTTGGAATCACTCAAAAATACCAAAATATGAGTAAGATATAGCTCTTAGAAGTTCAAAAGCCTAGCTCCTAAAGCAACAAAATTCCTTGGAAAACATTTTCAATTTTAACAAACCTCCTTGCACAAATACTTTTGTCATGTAAATAGAAGTTGTTGAGGATGATAATGAGAAACCATGACAACCATAACCGCTTCCAAATATTGAGAATTGAGGGAGATATGCACTTGTGATCAAGAAATCAAAGAATTGTCCAATTAGGTCAAACTTCTCCAATCAACCCTTGCATCTTTGGACTATCTTTGACAACTTGAGGAATGACGGATCATAATAGACTTTTTCATGATATTAATCCAAAACATCTTCAATCATGAAGCTTAAATCTCAATGAATCTTTGATGAAGAAGACATGGGAATAAACTCATGAGCGTATAGTCAACTTGATGGAATGTGTTGTGCTTTCACCTATAATATCATCAATTAGGGAAAACATTCTTCGTATTTATTAGTTAAAAGTTAATCAATACAAAATATAGATGATCATAAAATATAAGTCAAGGTGCTTGGTGATTCCCCATGAGTAAATCTAAATATAAGGAGAAGAACAAAACCCTATTGTGATCTTGTTGTGATTGAGTTGATATGATAGGATAGAGGAATCTTAGGGGAAAAATTGGGGGTACAACAACAATTATTTTCACAAAGAAAAACCTTGATTCCATGAGCATAGACCCAATGACATGTATGTATGCATATAAAGATGAGGTATATGCCATTAGGGTTAAAATGAAGAGGGGAAATTTTGGGGTACAATAACTTCCCCTATTCAATCTTCTTTAACCAGAGGGTGAGACTTATGGTATCCTTTCGAACAATCAAGGTGAAAGAGGATTGAATACTTAATAGAACCGTAAAATTTTCATTCTGAATATTATTGGGTATTATATATTTTTTGGGGGGTTTTTTGTACTTTCTATTTTTTTCTTTTTGGGAATAAGGGTTATCAGGGGATAGAATTCTCTGAGAAATGTATGTCAGGTCAAGATTAGACATACAATAGAGAGATTAGATATACACGTCCGGAGTTGGTAGAGGACATATAACAAGAAAGAGACCATAGGAAAGGATTCTATCAAGGACATCAAATATACACATCCGAAGTTTGTAGCTGACACATAACACGAAAGAGACCAGAGGAAAGGAATCGATCGCAGATGTTGAATAAACATGCCCGGAGTTGGTAGCGGACATAAGAAACAGGCTGGAGGAAAGGACTCTAAATAAGGATATAAAAAATATATGTTCGGAGGAAAGGACATGTACGGAAGAGACCGGAAGAAAGGAGTCTTAAAAAAGACATCACAAATATATGTTCGGAGTTGGTAGCGAACATATAAGAAAGAGACTAACCAAAGAAAGCTATATCAAAGATATTAACAATACATTTCCTGATGAAAGGACATATACGAAAGAGGCCATAAGAAAGGGCTTTATCGAAGATATCACAAATATATGTCTAAAGTTGGTAGCGAATATATAAGAAGAAAGAGGCTGGGGGAAAGGACTCTTATGAAAGATATCACAAAAATATTTTCGGAGGAAAGGACATATACGTAAGAGGCCAGAAGAAAGGACTCTAACGAGGATATCAAAAATACATGTCCGGAGTTGGTAGAGGACACATAACAAGAAAGAGACCGGAGAAAAGGACTATTATCAAAGATATCACAAATATATGTTCGGAGAAAGGACATATACGAAAGAGGCCGGAAGAAAGGAATCTATCGAGGATATGAAGAATACATGTCTGGAGTTAGTAACGGATGCATAACAAGAAAGAGATAGGAGGAAAGGACTCTTATCAAAGATATCACAAATATATGTCTCAAGGAAATGACATATAGGAAATAGGCCGAAAGAAAGGACTCTATAGAGGATATCAAGAATACATGTCTGGAGTTGGTAGCAGATACATAACAAGAAAGATATCGGGTATATACCAGTTAAAATTAGACATATATGAACAAGGAAGAGACCAACCGAAGAAGGCTCTAATAAGGAATGCTAACCAAAGATATAATCATATGGAAATAACACCGATTAAAGGAAAACTTACTAGGGATAAGATATACATGTCTTGTCAGAGTTAGACAAATATAAGTAAGAGACCAACCAAAGCAGACTCTAACAAAGGACGCCTAAACCAAGATGAACCTGAAATTACAAGAAGACTAGCCGAGGATAGACTCTTGAGAAAAGAATGTTGATCAGAAGCGAACTTACTGAGAATTTACATATATATTGAACCTGAATAGAACACCGATCGAAGGCAAACTTGGAAATGGAAAACACACCAACTGAAAGTACTCTAGACAAGGATTGCCAAAACAAGTTGAACTTTTAAGAGGTTGAAAATTTGCAAGAACTACAATATCCCTCAGGAAAAAGGCGAAGTGTAATTCTTCAAAAGTGGCAATTATATGAATCATCATACACCAAGTATGGATACTCAATTACTTGAGACACAAGAAAGGTTATACACTGGATTTTACTCGCATTATATAAGCAAACCGAACACTGGTAGAATAACTGAAAACATCCATGGGCAAGGGAAATTCACGATTCACTAGGGAAAAAGGGAAATACCAAAAACCTGACTGGTGGTATACCAAAACAGACTCAGCTGGGGAAACAGGGTAGAATCACCTTTGGGACATGTTATAGATCTAATTCAAATCTGAGCATATAACAACTCTGGTTATTGCGAGCGCTCAACATAATTGGCTTATACCCTAATGCATGTTTGAACTTCCTTTTTTATAGTGTAATTCTCCATATGATTGAAATGCTATGCGTTTTGAAGATGCAATGTAATGATGCGTGTTTAATGATGCATGTTTAATGATGCATGTTTAATGTTTCACTAGGGAAAACACGGAAATAATCGACTGTCGAGAAGATAAGAAACTTTTGAACAATTATATTTGCACATCAGATCTTCGGTAGAGAATAATCAATCTGAACTTCATTGGGAGATTGCAAATCTGAAAAATAAACTTCCAAGGGTTAATATCACTAGAGAAATAAATTCTTGGGAGGAATACTGCAAAAATAAATTGCAGTCGAGAGAAAATCTTGAACTCTTATCAAACTCTTAATTTCCTAGGGAACATATACCTTGTCTCCTATCAAGATGAGAAAAAATTTGTTGGGAATGGAAACTTTCTCTCATAGAGTTTCTTGATGAAGATAACTTCTATTGGGGATAACGAGAATTCTTTAATCAAAATACCAATATCATACCACACTGGAGACTTTACCATTGGGGGTATAAATCTGCAATTGGGGAAGAGGAAAGAATCTTTGAACCGGAAACTCGATGTTCCAAAAATCCACTAGGGGTATCTAAACAATCTTCTATCACTAAGGATAAAAAGAGTTATGACCAACACTCCCATGTACCCACCATACTTGGGAAACATTATTTTTTGTACGATCACCACCAGGATTTACTAGGGAGGAGAAACTTTCTCCGCTGAGGATAAGTGGAAAGTTATTCAAGAAAATCCTCAAAACTTGGCTCCAACTGGGGAAAATTCCACATCTTCCACTGGGGAAATGAAAAGCTCTTAATAGCAATATCATTGGTACCAACTGCACTAGGGAAGCTATCCTTGTAGGATATACGTCAACACAGGACTTGACGGGGAAAAGAGATTGCTCCATTGGGAATAACAACCTCTATTATAGGGATACAAACCATAATCTCCCACAAATAAATAGAATTCTCTTCAAGAAACCTTGATACTAGCAGACCACACTAGGGAAGAAAGATGCAAACTTCATAAGGAAGACAATTTCCAACCTCACTAGGGAAGTATATTTCAACTTCACGGGGATATATCAAGAATCTCTGGACGGTAAATAAAGTGATTCTTCCAATAAGCCTTAAAAGGAGAAGACTACGCTGGGGAGAAGGATTATTCATAATCCTGCAGGAATGCATTTCTCTGGAGATAATTCCTCTAAAAAGAGACTAACTCTTAATCAAACTCTTAATAAGAGTGCAGACTATACCGAGGATCAGTGCTCCATCTCAATAGGAGCACGCCTTTGTGGAGATAAAGGATTCTGTATGCAGAAAGCCTTAACCTTTAAGACCCTCATGTTAGTAACGAATCAAACTTGCCTTACTCTCATGCCAAAATTGGACAAACGTACCTGAAACAATATAAGCACGACAACATGTTCCATGTATGGAATGGAAACCTTCGTCGTCATCCTAGACACCCTAAACTTCAAGAAAATTCAGATATTTATATCATGTGTTGTAAGGCTTTAATGTTTTTAAATGAAAAGTTTATAAAAAATGTTGGACGTCTTTTGCAAACAAAATAGTAAAAATAAAAACCAAGAGGCATAATTTGGATACAAAGAATTTTATTGATTGATTGATTGGCTTGTAAGTAGGCATTTACATCAAGAAGCAATTCCTAAAAAGAGGTAATTGTGTATAACGCATACAAAGGAGAATACAAAGATGGTAATGTGAAGGAAGATTCGTCGAGTTCCGACTCTGCTATGACTCTTATAACCTTAAATCTCCTTAGCATCTTGCTTTCTAAAAAAGTTGATTGGTCTGATTCCTTTTCCTTCCCAGTTCACTACCAACAGTAAAACAAAGATAACACAGATGCAACACAAAGCGTAGTCATTCTCTTTAAATCCCTAACTTTTGTATGGACCATCCTTTCAGGTTTTTAATCCACCAGGATACACATTTTTGCCTAAGCTACCTTTTTCAGGTTTTCAACTTAGCGGGTGTACACAATTCTTTTTTATTATTGTAACTTCTTCTTTTTTGTCCTTAATTTTTGGCCAAACCTTTTTATTCATTTCTATTGTTAGTCGGGATGCCCTTTTTTACCTAAGCGGTCGACTTAGTGGGTCATTTCATGTGAAGTATTTTTTAAATACGTCTGTATTAACAGGGTGAGGGAAATCCTCTCTGCCCATAGTTGTAAGCATCATGGATCCTCATGAGAAAACTTTCTTTACAACATATGGTCCTTCATAACTCGGAGCCCATTTTACCCTAGCATTTGTATTGTTGGGAGGCAGAATCCTCTTCAGCATAAGATCACCAGCTTAGAAATTTCGAGGATGCACCTTCTTGACAAAAGCTTTCTTCATCCTCTTCTGGTATAACTTCCCGTGACAAATAAATGTCAATCTCTTATCGTCAATAAGATTCAACTAATCAATTCTATTTTGAACCCATTAGACTTTATCAAGCAATACATCTGTCATAATCCTTAAAGAAGGAATCTTTAGTTCAACAGGAAGGACTGCTTCCATTCTATATACCAGAGAGAATAGGGTTTCCCCAGTCGAAGTACGCACCAAAATACGATAGCCATGCAATGTGAACGATAATATCTCATGCCAATCCTTGTAGGTCACAACCATTTTCTGCATAATCTTCTTAATGTTCTTATTTGCTGCCTCAGTAACACCATTCAACTTTGGACGATATGGGGAAGAATTGTGATGCTTTATCTTGAAATTGTCACACAGCTCTTTCATCATCTTATTTTTGAGATTCGACCTATTATCAGTAATGATCTTCTCGGGAATCCCATAACGAAAAAATATTATTCTGCTTGATGAAACGAGTAACCATCTTCTTTGTGACATTGGTATACGAGGATGCTTCGACCCACTTGGTAAAGTAATTAAGGGCAACCAGAATAAAACAATACTCGTTGGAAGTAGTCAGCTCGATGCATCCAATCATGTCAATGTTCCACTTTGAAAAGGGCCAAGGAGAAGTCAAAACATTTAGTGAATTGGGCGACACGTGCATTTTTTCGGCATAAATCTGACATTTGTAACAGATTCTGGAGTGCTTGTAACAATTATTTTCCATTGTAGACCAATAATAACCAGCTCTCAAGATCTTCTTGGCCATGGTGTATCCACTAGAATGTGTCCCAAAGGAACCTTCATATATCTCTTCTATGATCTTATTTGCTTCATGTTTATCCACGCATCTGAGAAAAACAGAGTCATAGTTCCTCTTACACAAAATTCCACCATTGAGGAAAAACTTAGTTGAGTACTTTTGCATAGTCTTCTTATCGGTGATAGAAGAATCTCTGGATATTCTTTTGTTTCAAGATACCTTTGATATCATAAAATCATGTCTTCTCGCCATCCCCTTCTTCTATCTCATAAGAAAACGCTAGCTCATCCAACCTCAAGATAGTGATAGAAGGAGCCTCATTTGCCCATATGAATTTAAACATGGATGACATAGTAGCCAAAGCGTCTGCCAATTTATTTTCTTCTCTTGGGATATGATTGAAAGTAATCTCATCAAAGTATGGGATCAGCTTCATAAAATGCTTTTGATACGAAATCAAATTAGGGTGAAGAGTCTCCCAATCTCCGTTGATCTAACTGATTATTAAAGAAGAATCCCCATAGACTTCTAAGATCATGATTCGCAAATCAATTGCAGCTTCAATACCAAAAATATAAGCTTCATACTCAACCATATTATTGGTACAATCAAAGTAGATTCTGGAAATGAAAGGAGTATGAAAATCTTCAGGAGAAGTAATAACAACACCAAAACCATTACCCAAAGCATTTGAGGCACCATCGAAACCCATCGTCCATCGTGATCCTAGTTCAGATCCTTCATTTGAGTCAAGAATATTACAATCCTGTATGTATACAATGTCCTCATCTGAAATCTCAAACTTCATTGGCTGATAGTCATCTTCTATAGGCTAGTGAGCAAGATAACCTGCCCATACAATACCTTTAATGATTTTTGGGTAGTATATTGGATATCATATTCGGTCAAAATCATCTGCCAATGGGATACTCTTCCCGTGAGAGCCGGCTTTTCAAAAATGTACCTGATTGGATCCATCTTAGATATCAAGAGAGTAGTGTGAGTTAGCATATATTGTTTGAGATGCTTTGCTGCCCACGTGGGTTCACAACAAGTCTTTTCCATCAATGTGTACCTCGTGTAGTAGTAGAAATGTTTAGACTAAGCCATTGGATTGACTTAACTCGTACAGATCAAATAAAAATCGCCACTGCACTTTATTGTTTCCATAGGAAAGGGAAAAGAGTGCATAAACCCAAAAAGAATGGGGAGAGAATCTATGTACATGGGTTGGTGATGCAAAGGCAAGGTATTAGCACCATAAATATCTATGGTACTTCACAAGAACCTCTTTGAAAATTTGTGTATTTTGGCCATAAATGTTGTATACAAAAATAGATGGTGGAGATGAGAAAAAAAGTGTTTTTTTTTTACAAATTTTCCACTCGCCGCGGTTGCGAGTCTTAAGTGCCTACGTACCACCTTCCGTGAAATAGGGGATCCAGGTACTCATAGTTCTCTTCAAAAAATTTAAAACACAAGTGTGCTGGTTAATTTTAATAGAAGAGACATCATTCTCATATCCGAGTGGAAAACATATTTACTACCCACGATTATGAAAAAGGATAATTTGCACCATCTCAAATTGGAGGATATAGCTTAGATTTTAAAATCAACAAAGCCTCACTCAACACCCAAGTGGAAAATATCTCACTTTACTACATATTCTAGAAGTATAGTAGCTCGCATCACTGCAAGGATCGACAAGAGTATAACCTTTTGGGAAAAGTTTTAAAGTAAAAAGCCAAAGTGGAAAAATGGTTTGAATGAGGTTATTTGACTTTTAGTCTTCTCACAAAAAATGTCAAAGTATGATTAAATTGATTGAAATTTGATTAAAAAAATATTTTTTTTAAAATGCATGTACCTAAGTCCAAGTTTATTATGAAAGTGATTCAAGTTAGAAAACAAGAAGAGTTTTTGAAAAGGAGGGATAAGATTTTTTGAAATTAAAGAAGATGGGAAGAGATGAGTGGACTATCCTAAAGCATAAGGTAAAAGTTAAGTAAAAGAACCATCTAACTAACAAGAATCAAACACTTGACATAAAGAAGTCAATGTAGAATTCTCATCCTTTGGATTGAAACTAAGCAAGCAAAGATACCAAATCTATTAGAAATACCATGCTTCATATGAATTTAGTCTTAACAAAAATTGGACAGAGTAACGGCTGTATACAGAGGAATTCTCAATCACAAACAAATCACATAATCAGAATAACATGCACACAAAGAAAATAAACCCAATGGCTTGGGGTAAGACCCAAGAACTCTAGATAAAGTAACAACAGAATCACAAGGTCCCAAGTGTAATCAAGGTTTCTAATCCTAAGTCCAAGAGGTCCACAACTTCATAATGCCAAGGATAGTAACCAAAGAGTCCAAATAACCTTAAGGATTTTAATGTTCAAGTAGATTATTAAGTGTCCTCAAAAAAGAAAATAAAATCTCAAGTGAGCAAAATAAAGAAGACATAAAAATAAATGCTCAAGTGAGAAAAGATGAAAAATAGCATGAAATGTAAATGCTAAAGTAAAGGCATAAAATAAAAGGGCATAAAGTAAAAGTAGAAAGCAAAGTAAATTGTTAGTGAGTTAGAAGTTAAAGGTTAGTTGTATGACCATCTTGAAACTTGCATTTGAAAACTCATTAGAAGATTGATAAAATTAAAGCTTCTCAATAACAAGTCTCATTTTCTTTTTGTCAAGTATATCATTCATTTCAAATGTTCAAGGCAACCTCTTATGATCAAAGATGTTTAAATGATTTTCTTAGACCAAACTTCATGGAGGTTCATTAGAGGATTGATAAGATCAAAGCCTCCTAACAATGAACTCCATGGTTATTGGATCAAAGGTTTCAAATTAAACATACTTGGGCTTGTAAACATAGGTTTGGGCCACGAATGATCATTTTCGAATTGGGACAAATTTAGTGCTATATTAAGCAATCGTAAGTGGACTTTTGTAGAAGTCACACCTATTTTGAGGTCGGTCAATAGAAATCTATGTACCATATGTTAGAGAAATAATATGTAGATTATTCTCCAACAACATGTAGCACAAAAAAGGAATAAGATGAAGAGGAGAGAGATGTATCAGATGAAAATAGGATTTCAAATATCATGAACATCCTTAATCCATTTTGGTATATTTAGTTTTTCAACCTATCAACACCCAAAATCTAATGAGGTTGAGGAACTTGTCCCAAAATAACACTTAAATCAGGATCAAACAAAAATAATAAAATAATACTTAAGAAAATAATATTTAAATGATTAATAAAAGGGAAATAATTGGTAAAATACACAAGGTATATTAAAAAACCAAATAAAAAGCCTAAAAAAATTTCATAGGACTAACAAAATTCAATAAGTGTTGAAAAATATTTTTGGAATTTTCTAAAGTTAGAAACTATTTTATAAAATTTAAAGAAATAACCAAAATAAACAAAAAATTGTGAAAAATAGAAAAGTACAAAATAAAAATGAGATCTGGTCACCAATATTTTTCAAAGGGTCATTGGATTCTTCCATAATTTTTCCAGAATTTTAAAATTAAGAAAAATATTTTTAAAACAATTAAAATAAGGAAAACAATACAAAATTATAAAAAAAATATCAAACATTAAAATAAAAATATGAATAAATATTTACAAAGTCGGAAATAATTCAAAGTATTTTTGTATATTTTTTTCCTAAATTTTGAATAAAAAATAAGAAAGTTATGAACTTTTTAAATTAAAATTAGTTTTATAAAAACAAAATAAATCAAAAATAATATGAGGCATTGGATTTGGCTCATTAAAACACGTTGGCACATCAAATGGTTCAGGAATGATGATGTATGGTGATCTATGGTCAACAAGTGCGCACTAAAATCACAAAAGTTAGATCAATCACAACATTTCAATTGTCACGCTTTCATTGGTTGAGGAAGACACGTAGGTCATGTTCAACCTCCAGCAATCCTGCAACTAAGGCAAGATCAAGATCCTTAAATATGTAAATTTAGATGCTCATAGTGGTATCATTGGATGCATATGTTGAAACGACCACAACCATATCCTTGTGTCAAATTTATATAAAGCACAACTTACTCGATTTGGAAAAAACTAGAGAGTTTTGAAAATTTTGAAATAAAAAAACAGAGGCATCAAATGCATTGATTCACCAAAATTAAGTTAATAGCAAGCATTAATAAACAAGATAGGTCACTCTAGTAATTTGAGTTAGAAGAATCGGTGACTTAATCTGAATGAACAAAGTCCACTGAAATTATTGTGAAACTTGACTTTGCTTGAACATAATAGGGCATGATTTGGCTTGCTTTTTATTTGAGAAGCTCACAAGTTTACTAAATAAGAATAGCACAAGTAACTAAATTGAAAAAAAAATAATGAGTGAATTCGAAAACTCAAAAAAGTGAGTTATGAAGAGAAAGTGGCAGGGTAATTTTGGCTATCTAAGCTATAGGAAATGAGTGCAATATGTCCCTCTATTTATAGGAGAGTGAATGGTGAAACGAATTGGAATAAATAGTGAGGTTTGGAGTGAAATGAGTGAAGCCGGAAAATGAGAAAATTGTGACTTGAACTTGCTTAAAACTCATCTAATTCTTGTGTTTCAATGCTCTAATCATGCTTTGGAACTTTGTTAAACATGTTTAAATAAAAAAACATGCAGAAAAATGGTCATTAAAAGCCACAATATGGAAATTGCAAACTGACTGCAAGCAAAAATTCAATTTCATCGAAGCAACTTCAAGAGCAAGGGGCGCACAATAAAATAGACATTATGATCTCATTCTTTTTTCAACAGAAAGATCTCACAACAAAATTCACAATGTGCCAAAAAAGACATCATTTGGATGTTTAAGCAAAATTTTATGTCCATTTGAATTTGTGAAAAACACACGGATATTTTGTACTAAGAAAAATTCTAAGTGTTGAACTTCAAAATGACCTATAATATGTTAGAACATAGTTTGATTCTACAACCCTTGATTAGAGTTTTGATGATAACAAAATAAAAAGAATAAATTATTTCAAACATATATACAAAGAACAATTATGCTCCTTAAAATTATGTTTTGTACATGCAGAAGTTCTGATGGAATCAGCATCAAAAGATCAGCAATCTGTGCTACACGCTGAAGCTACCAGATTATACGCTGAAGCTTGATGACCAGAATCTGCGCCTAAACAAATACACTCTGACTCTGATCAAAGACATCTTTACCAAGTCATCAACACTCTGAAGCGTTATCAGCAGATACAACAAATAAGTCTATGAAGCGTTACTGGTTATTCAAGACAGAATTAAATGCTAACGACTTTCTCCAGACAAAGATCTTCTACAAAAGGAAAGTGCATTATTATCATTAAAACCTGCTTTATGGACAACGTATCCTTGCTTGCCTATATAAACAAGTCTGCTTGTGAAAAGAAGCACGCACTCAAAATTTGCCAAGCTATCCAAACCATGCATATTCAAAGCTTTAGCAAATTCATTTTATTCCAAGCTTATTTTGTGTAATTATCACAGTTGTGATATACAATTTTGTAAGAAAACAACAACACACACTTGTTCAATTCATTTGTAAAAGAAGTTCCTTGAGATTAATCGGATTGTGGTTGTACTCAAGAAGACTTTAACAGTTGTTAAAGTAGCTGTTGTAATCCTTTGAGAATAGTGAATTAAGACCTCGTTGGAGAGAGGCGAAATCACCTTGACGGGTGGACTGGAGTAGTTTGAGATCAAACGAACCATGATAAAAATAATGTGTTGTTAAGCCTTTTGATTTAAGTTTTACAATTCAACCCCCCCCCCCCCCTTTATTGTGTTTTTCACATCTTCAATTGGCATAAGAGCGCCTGGTTCTGAGCTTTAACACTTAACCGTGTCAGTACAAGATCTAGCGTCAGAAAAACACAATGGCAGGACCAAGTCAAAACATCAGCAATGACAACAATGAAGAAAGGGACAAATTTAGTGGCAAACCTCTAGTATTTGATGGAGAAAACTTTGACTACTGGAAAGACAGAATTGAGAGTTTCTTTCTGGCCCAAGATGCTGATCTATGGGACATGGTGACTGATGGATACACGCACCCAGTGGATGGACGTTGTCAGAAGATTGACAGGAAAATGATGTCTGATCAGCAAAAGCGTGAGTTCATAAATCATGACAAGGCCAGAACAATACTTCTCAGCGCCATCTCATATTCAGAATATGAGAAAATATCAAACAGAGAAACTGCCAAGAATATGTTTGATTCTCTAAGAATGACGCATGAAGGCAACATTCAAGTCAAAGAAACAAAAGCCCTTGCGCTCATTCAGAAGTATGAGGCATTCAAGATGGAAGATAGTGAATCAATAGAAGATATGTCTTCAAGATTCCAAATTCTTGTTGTTGTTCTAAAAGTTCTTGACAAAGGATATTCTACTTCTGATCACGTTAAGAAGATCATCAGAAGCTTTCCAAAACAGGGGAGGCCAATGGTCACAGCGCTTAAGCTAGCCAAGGATCTCAACAAAATCTCTCTGGAGGAACTTGCCAGCTCCCTCAGAAGTCACGAGATAGAGCTAGAAGCAGATGAACCTCAAAAGCAAGGTAAGCCATTAGCTTTAAAATCTAACAGAAAATCTGACTCCAAAGTTTTGCAGGTTGTGGAAGAAACCTCTGATGGATCCTCATCAGAAGAAGATGAACTGTCTCTTCTCTCCAGAAGGGTGAACCAACTGTGGAAGCAGAGGCAAAGGAAGTTCAGAAATCCCAGAAGATCAGAAAATCAGAATGAATCTTCCTCCAGATACAGAAGGTCAGAATCCTCCTCTGGACATAAAAGATCTGAAGGCTCTTCAGGATACAGAAAGCCAAACAACAAAGACATCATCTGTTATGAGTGTTACGAGCAAGGGCACTACAAAAGTGATTACCCAAAGCTTCAGAAGGAGAAGCCCAAAAAGAAGTTTGGAAAGGAAAAGAAGAAAAGTCTCATGGCTACATGGGATGATTCAGATACATCTGAAGCTGACTCAGAATCAGATGATGAAAGAGCAAACATAGCTCTCATGGCAAACGTCTCTGAAGACAGTGAAGCTTCTGGTTCAGACTCAGAATCAGATACATAAGAGGTATTCCCTGACTTTACTATCAACTTTACTAAGGCTGAATTAGCTGAAAGCCTTAATGAAATTTTGGAAAGGTATCAGCAGATCATAATCAAATTCAGAAACCTGAAAAGGAATCTTGCTTCTGACTCTGATAAAACTGAGAGTCTCAAATTGGAGAATTCTGAGTTAAAAGATAAAATTTCAAAACTAGAAAACCAATTGCAAAACTCTTAGAAGGAAACAATCCCTGAAAATCCCAGCAATGCTGATGAGATCATCAAAGAGTATGACCACAGCTTTCAAAAGTTGCTGGCTAAAAACATAGACATAAGCAAAATGGCTTCAATGATCTATGGGGTTAGCAGAAATGGCAGAAAAGGGATAGGATATCAAGGTAAGGTTCCTACACCAAAAAATGCCATGGATTTAGTTATAAAACGTACTCCACTTGATTCACACTTTATATATGGACACACACATGACATAAAATATAAAAGTAGTGATTATTCTGGCAAACCAAAATTCAACCAGAGTTTTGGTAAAACTAACAAATCAGGATCCAAGAAAATGTGGGTACCTAAGGATAAAATAATACATGTGGTAGATATCTTTAGCAGCAAAGAAAAGACACCAGTCATGGTACCTGGACTCTGGCTGCTCACGACACATGATGGGAAGAAGGCATATGTTCCAAAGTCTAGAACTTAAGCCTGGAGGCCACGTAGGCTTTGGAGGCAATCAGAGGGGAAAGATTATTGGCTCTGGAACAGTAGGTAATGGAAATATTCCCTCTATTAGTAATGATTTATTAGTTGATGGATTAATGTATAACCTGTTATCCATAAGTCAATTAAGTGATAACGGTTATGATATAATCTTCAATCAAAATTCATGCAAAGCTGTTAGTCAGAAAGATGGGACTATCTTATTTAATGGAAAGAGGAAAAACAACATTTATAAAATCAAAATTTCTGAACTGAAAAGTCAGAATGTAAAATGTCTTCTGTCTGTTAACAACGAGCAATGGATCTGGCACAGAAGATTGAGACATGTTAGTATGAGAAGAATATCTCAGATCATCAAACTCAATCTGGTCAGAGGACTTCCTAACTTGAAGTTCAATTCAGATGCTCTGTGTGAAGCATGTCAGAAAGGCAAGTTTGCAAAACCTACTTTCAAATCCAAAAACGTTGTTTCCACCTCTAAGCCATTAGAACTTATGCACATTGACTTATTTGGACCAGTAAAAACTGCTTCAGTCAGTGGTAAGAAGTATGGGTTAGTAATCGTAGATGACTATAGCAGATGGACATGGGTAAAGTTCTTAAGGCACAAGGACGAGTCACACTCTGTGTTTGTTACCTTCTGCAACCAAGTTCAGAATGAAAAGGATCTCAGAATCGTTAAAGTCAGAAGTGATCATGGTGGAGAATTTGAAAATAAATATTTTCAATTATTCCTTAATGAAAAAGGAATTCTGCATGATTTCTCTTGTCCTAGAACTCCCCAGCAAAATGGAGTTGTAGAACGAAAGAACAGAACATTGCAAGAAATGGCCAGAACCATGATCAACGAGACTAACGTTGCTAAGATATTTTGGACAGAAGCAATAAACACAACGTGTTACATTCAGAATAGAATCTCCATAAGACCTATTATGGAAAAGACTCCATATGAATTGTGGAAGAACAGAAAACCCAACATTTCTTATTTTCACCCATTTGGATGTACATGTTTTATTTTGAATACAAAAAATTATTTGAACAAGTTTGACTCTAAAGCACAAAAGTGTATTATATTAGGATACTTTGAACGCTCAAGAGGGTACAGAGTATACAATACAGAAACGCAGATTGTTAAAGAGTCAATTGGTGTTCGGTTTGATGATAAGCTTGACTCTCAAAAGTCAAAGCAGGATGAATTCCTTGCAGGTATGGAAGTTGAACTCACAGGTACTGAAGACAATTCAGAGGCTCTCAATAGAGACACTCCCTCAACATCAGTAAAAGTCACTGCAAGCAACCCAACACCTTTTGTTGATCAACTCCAGAAAAGACCATCCAGAAGCAGCATTGATCACCCAAAAGAAACAATCTTAGGAAGGAAGGAAGATCCAATCAGAACAAGATCTACCTTCAGAAACTCTGAAGAATCCCTCATGGGACTGGTTTCTCTTATTGAACCAACAATAATTGATGAAGCAGTTCTGGACAATGACTCGATTCTGGGAATGAAGGAGGAGCTAAATCAGTTCACAAGAAATGACGTATGGGATCTGGTTCCCAAACCAAAAGGATTCAACGTCATAGGTACAAAATTGGTGTTCAGAAACAAACTGAACGAACAAGGTGAAGTCATCAGAAACAAAGCACGGCTGGTAGCACAAGGTTATAGTCAGCAAGAAGGGATAGACTATACAGAAATCTTTGCTCCAATCGCCAGGTTAGAATCTATTAGACTTTTAATTTCATTTTCTGTTAATAAAGGCATCACTCTATATCATATGGATATCAAGAGTGCATTCTTAAATGGCTATATAGAAGAAGAGGTTTATGTGCACCAACCCCCTGGTTTTGAAAGTTCCAAAAATCCAGAATATGTTTTCAAACTAAAGAAGTCACTCTATGGTCTGAAACAAGCTCCCGAAGCTTGGTATGAAAGACTAAGTAACTTCATGTTAGAAAAGGAATTCACCAGAGGGAAAGTGGACACAAGCTTGTTCAGTAAGACAATTAAGAATGGCATCTTAGTATGTCAGATTTATGTTGATGACATTATATTTGGATCCACTAAACCCTCTCTGGGAAGAGAGTTTGCTAAATGTATGCAGGCAGAATTTGAGATGAGCCTAATGGGGGAACTAAAGTTCTTTCTAGGCATTTAAATTAATCAAACTCCTGAAGGAACTTACATTCATCAGAGCAAATATGTCAGAGAACTTCTGAAGAAATTTGATCTCTCAGAATGTAAGCCCTCAAGGATTCCAATGCATCCCACGTGCATTCTGGAAAAAGAAGAGGTAAGTAAAAAGGTAGAACAGAAGGTCTACAGAGGTATGATTGGTTCTCTTCTCTATCTAACGGCTTCAAGGCCTGACATTCTATTCAGTGTTTGCTTTTGTGCTAGATTTCAATCAGATCCTAGAGAATCTCACTTAATAGCAGTTAAGCGAATTTTCAAGTATCTAAAAGGTACTGCTAATCTGGGTTTGTTTTATAGAAAATCAAGTGATTACAGCTTAGTAGGATACTGTGATGCTGATTTTGCTGGAGACAGAATAGAACGTAAAAGCACTTCTGGAAGCTGCCAGTTTCTGGGAGAAAATCTGATCTCATAGTCCAGCAAAAGACAATCCACAATAACTCTATCAACAGCAGAAGCTGAATACATAGCAGCAGCTGGATGTAGCACGCAAATGCTCTGGATGAAAAGTCAACTTGAGGACTTCAATATATTTGAGAGTAACATCCTTATCCTCTGTGAAAACACTTCTGCTATTTGTCTCAGTAAAAATCCTATTTTGCAATCTAGGGCTAAGCATATAGAAATAAAACATCATTTTATTAGGGACTATATTCATAAAGGGATTCTCAAGGGTGCATCTTCAAGTTCTGAGAAGAAGCCCTTTAAGAAGGAGGCCAGTGCTGTGTATGGGCCTAGGAGGCATGATAAACCAGAGCGCCGCCAATCTGTTAACGCGGTAATGATTGCTAAACCTGCTTCCGCTCCTCGGCAAACCAATCCATAAAGGGCTGAAAGACCCAGAAGAGAGTTTACCCGGCTGAGTATGACCCTATCACAAATCTTGCCGCATTTGCTATCCACCAACTTGGTGACTGTCAGAGAGGCCCCAAAGGTTGTGAATACTTCCTCTCCCAAGTACAATCCAAATGCCCGTTGTGCTTATCACTCCGATAGCCCGGGGCATTCCACTGATGACTGATGGGCCTTAAGGAATAAGGTGCAAGACCTTATTGATGCAAAAGAGATACAATTTGAGGCGCCTGAGAGGCCAAATGTGGTGACTGCTCCTATGCCCCAGCATGGAGTGAATGCCATTGATGAAGATATGTATGCCGTTTCTGTGAATGATGTAGCTACTCCTCTGATGACCGTTAAGAGGAACCTACTGCTGGCCGGTTTATTTCTGGGTTGTAGCGAAGGTTGCCTTTTTTGTGCTGTTTCCTTTTCTGGTTGTCCTTTGCTGAAGTTAGGCATCCAAGGCCTGATGGACAGCAAGGAGATTCTGTTCAAGAAGACCGCTGTTCCGTTTGTTCCTGTGGAAGATGTATCTGTTGTTACAATTTTCAATAATCCAATCAAGGCTCCCCCGAGGAAGCCAGTTAAAATCATGACTGTTGCACCCATTGTGATTACTGTTCCGGGGCCCCTCCCCTATGAATCTGATAAGGCTGTCCCATGGCACTATGGGGCAGATGTATATGTACATGGTATAAAGCAAGAGTTCAACACTGGTACCAGCATCAGCAATATCACTGGTCCAGCCAAAGTTACCCGCAGTGGCAGGCTCTTCTCGCATGACATTGCACCACCAGCTATTCGAAGACCTCTCGTTATAACACCTGCAAGTGCACCTGTTCCCATTTCTGATCAAGTTGCTTCCCCTGCTGCCGAATCATCTAATGCTCGGGGCAAAGGGATTGAAGATGAGCCTGCCCGGATGGAGGCACCAAAATCTGTGAATGCTGAGGCCTCCCAACAAGAGATGGAGGAAATTCTGAAGATAATCAAGAAGAGCGATTTTAATGTTGTTGAACAGCTGGGGCATACCCCCTCCAAGATCTCTATGCTCTCCTTGCTGCTGTGCTCAGAGGCCCATGCTAAGGCCTTGATTTCATTTCTAAAGACGGCCCATGTGCCACAGGAGACATCTGTAGTCCAGTTTACTGATTGCGTAGCCAATTTGACAGCCGACAATGGTTTGGGTTTCTCGGATGCTGACCTTACTGCTAAGGGAAAGAACCACAATGATGCCCTACATGTCTCTATTGAATGCAGGGGCACTACTCTTGCGCACGTGTTGGTGGACACCGGTTCTTCCCTGAATGTGCTACCCAAAAAGGCCTTAGACCGGTTGGATTGTGAGGGCCTGGAGCTGAAACCTAGCAACATCATTGTCAGAGCCTTTGACGGTTATAAGAGGATGGTTCATGGAGAGGTAGACATTCCTATTCGTGTAGGTTCTCAAGTATTCGACTCGACTTTCTATGTGATGGATATCCGTCCATCCTATTCCTGTTTACTGGGTTGACCTTGGATTCACAAAGCTGGGGCAGTGACCTCTACCCTACACCAGAAGCTCAAGTACCCGGTCAGAGGGAAGATTGTCACTGTACAGGGAGAGGAGGAGTATATGGTTAGTCACTTGAATTCCTTCCGATATATTGAGATGGACGGGGAGTTTATTGAAACCCCCTTTCAGCATTTTGAAGAGGTACCTCCAACATTGGCAGCAGCAAAAACAGTGGTTAAAGAGGATGTTCCCTTGAAGATGGCTTCCTTGAAGGACGCCCGGGCTGTAATCAAGAAAGGTGAATGTGCTAACTGGGGCAGGCTCCCTGACTTTACACAAAAAACTGACAAGTTTGGACTGGGTTTTACTGCAGAGGCTCAGAAGGCTGTACGCAAAGCTAGAACCAGAAGACCTCCTGTGCTCATCACCAATCCAGGAGTGAATGCCATTGGGGATGAAGATGAAGTGGAAGAGACAGAGTTCGATAGCTGGATTTACCCGACGACTGATGGCGGATTGACCAATTGGACTGCTAAGGATCATACTCCTGTTACTTTTGTTACGCAGTAATAAACTCCTTTGTTTTGTTATTTGTAATAAACAATGAATTAAAACTCTATGGCCCGGTGTCTTACCCGGGGCACCGTGGCTTCATTTGTGAGGGCATATTGATTGTCATTTCATATATCATGAATAAAGACCTTGGACGTTTTCTCGCACTTCAAATCTTATGCTCCTTTTCTTTCTTTCCTTTCTTTATATATTGCAAAACAGCTGTATTTACATACACTCACTCATACAGGTTTCAATCCACTCTGGATCTCACTGGTAACGACTCCGCTACTGCCAGTTATGACTTCGAAAATCCGATCAACTTAGCCGAAGACGAAGGTGAAGATGATTGCGAAGTGCCTGGCGAACTTGCAAGACTGTTACTCCAGGAAGAGAGGGCAATTCAACCACACGAAGAGCCAGTGGAAAAAATAAATTTGGGTACTGAGACGGACAGGAAGGAGGTTAAGATTGGTGCCAACCTAGAGCTCAGCGCGAAGCAACAGTTGACTCAGATGTTACATGATTATGTGGAAATCTTTGCCTGGTCCTACGAAGACATGCCTGGTTTAGATACTGACATTGTGGTCCATCATTTGCCTACCAAGAAAGACTGCCCTCCGGTCAAGCAAAAGGTCCGCCGTATGCGTCCAGAGATGTCTGAGAAGATCAAAGCCGAGGTTATGAAGCAGTTTGATGCCGGGTTTCTTGAAGTGACTTCTTATCCTCAGTGGGTTGCTAATGTGGTTCAAGTACCAAAGAAAGATGGAAAGGTCAGAATGTGTGTCGATTACAGGGATCTGAATAGGGCCAGCCCCAAGGATGACTTCCCCCTACCTCACATTGATGTCCTTGTCGACAATACTGCTCAGCACAAGGTGTTCTCTTTCATGGATGGTTTTTCAGGCTATAATCAGATCAAGATGGCACCTGAAGACATGGAGAAGACTACCTTTGTTACTCAGTGGGGCACCTTCTGCTACAAGGTCATGCCATTCGGGTTGAAGAATGCTGGGGCAACCTACCAACGTGCCATGGTTGCTTTATTTCATGACATGATCCATCATGAGATAGAAGTGTATGTTGACGACATGATTGCAAGGTCCCAAACTGAGGAGGAACACCTTGACCATCTGCAGAAATTGTTTGACCGTCTGAAGTTGTACAAGCTAAGGTTGAACCCGAACAAGTGCACCTTCGGGGTAAGATCTGGAAAGTTACTAGGCTTCGTCGTAAGTGATAAGGGTATTCAAGTGGATCCTGCCAAGGTTAAGGCCATTCAAGAGATGCCAGTTCCTAAGACAGAGAAAGAGGTCAGAGGCTTTTTAGGACGCCTGAATTACATTGCTCGATTCATCTCGCACCTAACTGCTACTTGTGAACCAATCTTCAAGCTGTTGAAGAAAGATCAGGTAGTACGTTGGAATGATGAATGTCAGGCCGCTTTTGACAGAATCAAAGAGTATCTTCAAGAACCACCCATCCTTATGCCACCGGTTGAAGGGAGACCTCTGATACTATACCTGACAGTACTTGACAACTCAATGGGGTGTGTGCTGAGGCAGCATGACGAGTCGGGCCGAAAAGAGCATGCCATTTATTACCTTAGCAAAAAGTTTACCGACTGTGAGACCCGATACTCACTGCTTGAGAAAACTTGCTGCGCTTTGGTATGGGCTGCTCGCCTGCTGAGACAGTATATGCTGACTCACACTACCTTGTTGATCTCAAAGATGGATCCTATAAAGTACATATTTGAAAAGCCTGCTCTGTCTGGGAGAATAGCAAGATGGCAAATGATCTTGACAGAATACGACATCCAGTACACGACTCAAAAAGCCATTAAAGGAAGTGTATTGGCAGACCACTTGGCACATCAGGCAGTAGACGACTATCAGTCAATGAACTTCGAGTTTCCAGACGAGAGTATCATGATAGTGACTGATTGTGAAGTACCTGGACCGGATGAAGGACCTGAGGAAGGATCCCGATGGTCTATGCACTTTGACGGAGCCTCCAATGCTTTGGGTAACGGTATCGGCGCTGTGATAATATCCCCCCAAGGCACTCATACTCCACTCACTGCCCGGCTATGTTTCAACTGCACCAACAACATGGCGGAGTATGAGGCGTGCATCATGGGTCTCCAAGCTGCGATCGACTTAAGGATCAAGTTTCTGAGTGTCTTCGGAGATTCCGCTCTCGTGATCAATCAGATCAAATGGGAGTGGGATACGAAACATCCGAATCTTATTCCTTACAGAGAATGTGTATTGACATTGATCCCCCACTTCACAAAGATAACCTTTGAACACTTTCCGAGAGAGGAGAATCAGCTGGCAGACGCGTTAGCTACGATGTCTTCTATGTTCAAAGTCAAATGGGACAATGAGGCTCCCCGGATCATTATCTGGAAACTGGACAAACCGGCATACTATTGTGATCTTGAGACTGAATTAGTGACTGAGAAACCTTGGTACCATGAGGTGAAGAGATACTTGGAAGCTCAGGAGTATCCTGAAGGTGCATCTGTCAACGATAAGAAGTTTCTGAGAAGGTTCGCAGCAAAGTTCTTCCTTAGCAACGGCATCCTGTACAAGCGAAACCATGATTCGACCTTACTGCGTTGTGTGGATAAGACTGAAGCAGAAAGGATCATGGAGGAGCTACATGAGGGGACCTTCGGAACATATTCCAGTGGACACACTATGGCAAAGAAGATCCTTTGGGCAGGGTATTTCTGGTCCACAATGGAAGCCAACTGCTACCAACATTCTCGGACATGTCACAAATGCCAGATTTATGCAGACAAGGTGCATGTTCCTCCAGTTCCTCTGAATGTCTTGACAGAACCTTGGCCGTTTGCAATGTGGGGCATAAATATGATCGGTGAGATTAAACCTACGGCATCCAACAGGCATCACTTCATCCTGGTAGCGATTGATTACTTCACGAAGTGGGTTGAAGCAGCTTCCTACGCTACAATAACCAAGAACGTTGTGGCACAGTTCATTCGGCACAATCTGATTTGTCGATACGGCGTCCCAGAGAGAATCATTATAGACAACGATACCAATCTCAATAACAAGATGATCACTGAGCTCTGCGGACAATTTAAGATACAACACCACAACTCTTCTCCTTACAGACCGAAGATGAATGGGGCTGTAGAAGCAGCAAATAAGAACATTAAGAAAATTGTGCAGAAGATGACAGTGACTTATAAAGATTGGCACGAGATGTTACCGTTCGCTCTACATGGGTACCGTACCTCAGCAAGGACGTCAACCGAGGCAACTCCTTTCTCCTTGGTCTATGGTATGGAGGCAGTATTACCGATCGAAGTGCAGATACCCTCCCTCCGGATAATGAAGGATGCAGATCTGAGCGAAGACGATTGGATCCAGACACGACTTGATCAATTAAACCTAATTGACGAAAAGAGACTTGCTGCTATTTGTCATGGTCAGACATATCAAAAACGGATGATCAGGGCATTTAACAAAAAGGTCAGACCACAAGAATATCATGTTGGGGATCTGGTAATCAAGCGCATTATCCTTCCTCTGAGTGATCCAAGGGGAAAATGGACCCCTACGTACGAAGGGCCATTTGTGGTTAAACATGTGTTCTCAGGAGGAGCCATGATTCTAACCAACATGGATGGTGACGACCTTCCTCACCCCGCCAATGTAGACATAGTTAAAAGATACTACGCATAATAAAGACCCGCTAGGTTGACATACGTAGGCAAAAATTAGGGCTTCCCGGCGAACCAAAAGGGTTCGGGCAAAATGAAGGGATGAAAGGAAAAAATCTGTACACCCGGCAAGTCGAAAACCTGAAAAGGCGGCTTGGGCAAAAATGGGTATCCTGATGGACTGAAAACCCGAAAGGGCGGTCCAGGCAAAAGTTAGGGATAAAGCGTAACACTATGTCTCATTGGATCACCTTGCATCCAGAATCCGGTATCAACCTCAAGTTCAGACGACATCGATCAATCAGCCTCATCTTCAGTTAGGTCATCAAGTGATGAGACGCTCGAAGATATAAAGGCGATAGCAGAGTTGGAACCCAGTGGGATTATTCTTTTCACACAGCTGTTTTATTTTCCTTTGTACAAATTGTATAAACTCTTTTGTTTGGCGGCGTTCTCCTACGAGGACGTCAGCCTCTTGTACATAAACGCCTATTTACAGGCAATTCAAAAATCAATACAAAAAATCACTTTTCAGCTCAAATTGCCATTTGTTTTTCCTTTTCTGTTTTGTTTTGCGAAGAACGACCAAGGTTCAATTTGTGATATATGCATTGACACTAATTGCTAACTCATAAATATTTGCATACGAAACAAAGGATTAATTACAGGTAACATTAGAGACAGGGGCAATAATGAGTTGTCTAAGCGATCTAATTGCTCTTTCCATCAGGGTATCAAGGTAGGTTCAGCTGAAGAACACAACCAGTATATCTCAATTCCCCAGAGAGTGAGTCAGCAAATCAATGCACTCTCCCTAAGCAAAGTTATACAATCAGCCTTAAGGAAGTTGGGTATCCCCGCAGATCTCAACATTCCCCAGCACAATATACAGATATTCTTAAACAAGCATCCCCGGCAGTCTTGACCTAAAGATTGTTCCCCGGCGGTATATCAAACATTCAATGGAGTCACTTCCCCAATATAGTTCAAAATTTCCCCAAAAGAGTCCAATCAAGATTTCCCCAGGAGAGTCCAATCAAGATTTCCCCAGGAAAGTTTGAATCCATCTCCCCAGCAGGAAGCTTATCCCCCAGTAGATTCTGGAAGCTTATTCCCTACAGAGCACGAACGCGTCCCCCGACTTTATTCAAAGGTTATTTCCCTACCAGGATATAACTGGGTTATCCTCAGCCAAAAGCCACGAAAATATCGTCCTCGACGAAGTCTTCCTATCCCCAGCGGAGTCTATCAACACTTCCAACATAACAACGGTATCCCCAGCGAAGTTACCATCAACATTCCAGCAAAGTATCTCGCTCCCCACAGAGTATTGTTCCCCAGCAAGGTCGCTAGAGTAGTTATTCCCCGCAGAGTAATCTCTTCATCAAGTTTATCCCCCAACGGAGTTATCTTCTCCTACCGGTATTCTTGCAATCACTCCCCAGTGGAAACAGAAGCTCTACATCAGCCCAGGATTTAACTTCCCGGCACCCGTCAAGGATTTACTTTCCTAGACGAAAAACATACATTCATAAACATCGCATTTCCATACATTATAGCATACATATAAGCATCGTAAACATACAATCTCACTTATGTTGAGGACATCATTGCTTGATCCATATCATGCATTGCATATGACTGACCTTTACCTTTCAGGAAAGATCCAGTTAAGTTCTCAGCTACGTCCAAGACTTTAGCCTGGTTCAGTTAAATCGACCCTAAGATTTTCTTGATTCTTATCCAGTCAAAGGCCTTCTCTGGTTCAGTCAGATCGACCCTAAGATCTCCCTGATTCTTATCCAGTTGAAGATATTCCAAGACCTAGTCTGGTTCAGTCAGATCGACCCTAAGATTTTCCTGATTCTTATCCAGTCAATGGCCTTCTCTGGTTCAGTCAGATCGACCCTAAGATCTCCCTGATTCTTATCCAGTTGAAGATATTCCAAGACCTTGTCCGGTTCAGTTAAATCGACCCTAAGATTTTCCTGATTCTTATCCAGTCAAAGGCCTTCTCTGGTTCAGTCAGATCGACCCTAAGATCTCCCTGATTCTTATCCAATTGAAGATATTCCAAGACCTTCTCTGGTTCAGTCAGATTGACCCTAAGATCTCCCTGATTCTTATCCAGTTGAAGATATTCCAAGACCTTCTCCGGTTCAGTCAGATGGACCCTAAGATCTCCCTGATTCTTGTCCCAGGAGAAGACATCCAAGATTCTCTCAGCGTTCCTGTTGAGGTAGTAATCGCCCTAGATTCTCTCATCGTTACTGTTGAGGTAGAAATCGCCCCAGGTTCTCTCATCTTTCTGTTGAGGTAGTAACCATCCCTAATTCATTCATCACCGTTTGAAGCTCCATACCTGATTCCTGTAACCAACCAGGATGCATCTATACAAAGAGTTTAAAGACCAGCTCCTGTAACAGGCCAGGTAATCATCTTTCTTTTTCAGGTACGCAAGTTCTCGCTAAGGAATCTCTTACGCGATCGACACCCAGATGGCATCTATAAGCCCATCCACCTTCCATCACCTCTTAACATGGAATCTATAAGCCCATCCTCCTATCCACTAATCTCCAAATGGCATCTGTAAGCCCATTCCCACCATCACATTACTATGTGAGCGCAAATTTCTGGGCACTCTAGTGTTCAATCATCTTTCACCTTCAGATTACGTAAGGCACGTCAGCCAATCTACATCCTCAGGTTTAAGAAGATTGAACAGGGGCAACTGTTGTACCCCAAAATTTTCCCTCCCATATCCTTCAAGATTTACAAAAAGCATGCTTCAAAATATCCCAAGGGTTGCACAGTTCAATGGCCTCCTAACAGTAAAAAATTAGGGTTTTGATTCTAGCAAAGAAATTGAAGTTTCCAAGGGTCCAATCAAGTCCCACATGCCTACAAACATGGTCAAGCATCCATATGCCAAGTTTCAAGACTTACAGCACAAAATTGCACAGTCAAAAACCCTAATTGCTCAACAGTCAACTGCAGGGGCAAAATGGTCATTTGACAGTCAAAAGTCCAAATTTTTGGTCAACATCTTATTTTGAAGCCACAAACATCATTTGATCAATTCTTGATCATGATTTTCAAGGCATGGCTCAAAAAGTCTCAAGATGCAAAAGTTTCCATTTTTGGACAGTTGAAAAAGTCAACTGTAACTTGACCAAGGCATAACTTCCACATGGTTTATCAGAAAAATTCCATCCAAAGCTAATTTTGAATAGAAAGACATTTCCTACAACTCCTCTTCACACTTCAAGTCCAAGAAATTCTCTCACAAAAAGTTATCAATCTCAACATTATAGGTCATTTTCAAAAGTCAACAAAAAGGCACTTTAAGTCAAAGACCATAACATGAGATTGGTAAATCAAAATGACCTGGGACCAAAGGCATTGGTTAGAGGACTTCAATACCTTTCCAAAATGTCCAAGAACATGATCAAAGCTTAAAAATTGAGCAAGATATGCCTTGTGGAAGTTGGGAAATTTTTGGGAATTTTGAAAAGTCAACTTTGCTTCAAATGCCTCAAAATTGCTAATGGGACTCAATTTCTTCCAAGAATCATCACCCAAAAGCTATGCACGACCCATTGACTTTAAAGGGAGTTATTTTATCATTTTTTATTAATTATTTGAATTATTATTATTATTAGTTCATTTAATTAAAATAAAATATGACAAAAATAGAAAATCATGTTTTCCAATCCTTTTTTGCAGCATATTCTCTCCATGAAGCCTAAATATTTCGTGCACACTCAATATGGAAAGAATTGGCAATGATTGGTATCAAAAGGGCATTAAAAAGATTGAAAAAGATTACATTGAAAACCAAATATTTGATTCATGAATGCAGAGGTTTTTGACTTGGATTTCGACCCTAATTCAGTCACACATATAAACACAATGCAAACCTAATAAAAGGAACCAAGAAGCTGCGCCCAAGAAGAATATACACTTTGCACTTTTCTCTAAAAATTTTCAAAACTGAAAACACAGTTAGAGTTTGTTCCAAGGCAAAATAACCATTCCATAAGCTTGCTTACATTGCCAGGGATCTTTCCCAATCAAAATCAAGTCTTCATACATCCAGAAACGGTAGAATCACGTGGCCCTGTTCCCAATTTTTTTCATAATCGTATTTGCATTTGCACCTCTTTTCCATATGTTTTAAGCATTGATTTATACTAACATGGTTGTTCTAAAGCTATTGGCATCATTTAATTGAGTTTTTAAGCCCTATACACGAATCCACCATGGGAGCTCGTTAGGGTTTCAAAGATGTGAAATTGGGGTTTCTCGCCTGGGGAAAAATTAGACCATGAGACCAACACCATTGGATTCGTGACATTCCAACGATTCAAAACCATACCTCGCGCTCAATTTATATGAGCCCAGAGCCTAATCGCTATTTTTGTGTTCTTCATTTAGTGGGGGTTTAAAACCCCCGCTATCTATCTCATATTTTCAGGTAAAATGAAGCAGCCATGAAGAAGATGCTGAGTTGTCTCAACCAGACTGGACTATTCAAACGTTCGCGCTTAATTTTTGTTCTAACCCAATAGCATTTATTCTCTCTCATATGAATCAGGTTCCACTAATCTAAGAAACGAACGCGCTTGGCTGGTTAGTAAGTGAGGTGTCTTTCAAACACTGGGACCTGGGTTCGATTCCCAGGTCCCCTTATACTCTTGATATTTTTTCTTGCAATATGTTCAGGTACACTGGCCGTCCTACAGTTCACCATACGCCCCAACGCATATGCTTGCCATGTGTCCCTGAGACCAATCCAAGAGCCAGGATGTGAGTTCCTTCATGCACTTTAGTCAAGGGGTCTACATGTGACCATCAAAAGTCAAACAAGGCCTGGGATTGAGTGGGCCTGATTGCTTGCATACACCTCCTACTGGGTCAGAAAACCCCCCCTGTTTGTATATTTATTTTCCTTCTAATTTTCCTCTTTAATTTTAATTCTTTTAATTTGTTTTAAATTCACAAAAATAATTCTTTATAACATAAAAAAAATAGAAAATCATAAAACAATAAAAAATATGCTTTGTTAATATTAATTAATATTATTTTGTAAATAGATTTAATAATTAACGTAGTTTTAATTTTAGGTTTAATTCTAATTTTTTTTAAATAAACTAAAAAGTTTAGAGATTAGGGTTTTAATATTTCTTCTTTTTCTTAATAAATTATTTATTTCCTTATCATCATTATTATTATTCGTAATTATTTTATAAATAACTTGTAATTAAATAATTAGGTTAAAACTAGGTCAAACTTAAACATTTTTTTAACAAATTAAAAATAGTTTAGAATTAGGGTTTTAATTCCATTTAATTTTCTCATTAAATTCCATAAATACAAAAACTCCAAAAAATAAGTTCTTGCTTTTATTTAATTCAATTAATTTACGATTTCGATGTAATTTCTTTAAAAGGGTCCAACGCCCTCGCATTCTCGATCTTATATCTTTTCGCACATTTGCTTTTATTTCCCTTTTTTTAAATTTCATGTACTTGCCCCAAAGCCTTGTAATAGATTAATTAGGGTATTTACTTTCCGCATTTTTATTTATTCAAATCGGGTCTTGGTTTAATTTGGCGATGTAGACCCGCGCCTTTGTAATAGCGTAGGACTTTTATCTTCCCGCACCTTTTAACTGCTAATAATTTGCATGAAAGAATGAATGGCCAAAAATAAAATCAAAGCGTAGAACACTCAATGCATGGCAAGACAAATATAACTGAAAATGACACACAAATCACACACCACTCCTAGGGTACGTTTCACTGTTGCCTTGCCCCTCGAAACGTGGTCGTCGAGTAGAGGATGTTTTAGTAAGTCCTCATGTCCATGAACATGGCATGGGGGTAGCTTCTAAGGTGTCTTCCTATTGCTCTTGTGACCACACTGTCCCTAAACTCGAATTGACCCGAACACCTCCAACGGTGGTGCTACCTACCTCTCAATGGTGGGATGGCACTACCTTAAGGACATTTACACAGACGAATTCCATAGGATAGGTAGATGACTCGTAGATACTTGCTCTAATCCAAAACAAATCAAAACTCTTTTCACACCGACACTTTTCAAAAAGCTTTCAAAAACAACTTTTCAAACACTCTTGAGGACTGATACAAGAGTCGAACTGAAATTTTAAAACGAAACTTTTTTTAAACCCACAGTTGAAAAGCAAACAAACATTTTGAAAACACAAATGAGCAAGTATCTAAGAGCCCATGGATAACCATGGATAGAAAGGGTGCTAACACCTTCCCTTTCTATAAATCTACCTCCCGAACCGAGAAACTATCTCATAAGGAATTTTGCTGTGCTTTTGTCCTGTCCATGTTAGAGAAAATAAAAGACGGTGGCGACTCTTGCTTCCGTGACATTTCGCGAACCAGCGTTAAACAGTCAGTTCCAGATCAACCGATCACAGATTTGTTAAAGGATTATGATTTCGTTTTGAATTATTATCCAGGAAAAGCGAATGTGGTAGTGATGCATTGAGTTGAAAGACTTTACATATGTCGGCAATGATGGTTAAAGAGTTGGAATTAATTGAACAGTTCAGAGATATGAGCTTAGTTTACGAAGTGACACCGCGGAGTGTTATGTTGGGTATGTTGAAGGTTAATAATGAATTTCTAGACAGCATCAGAGAAGCTCAGATGTTAGATGTGAAACTTATAGATTCGATGGTTGGGATTGATCAGTCTGAGAATAGTGATTTTAAGTTAGATGCGCAAGGTGTGTTGAGATTTCATAATCGAATATGTATTCCTGATGATGCAGAGAAGAGGAAAGTGATTCTTAAAGAGAGCCATAGAAGCAAGTTAAGTATTCATGCCGGATGTATAAAGATGTATCAGGATTTGAAGAATTTGTTTTGGTGGCCTGTAATGAAGAGTGATGTGGCTCGGTTTGTGTATGCATGTTTAACTTTTCAGAAGTCGAAAGTTGAACATCATAAGCCTGCAGGGTTGATGCAACTGTTAAAAGTTCCGGAATGGAAATGGGATAGCATTTTGATGGACTTTGTGACAGGGTTACCTAATACTTTAAGAGGACATGATTCGATTTGACTGATTGTTGATAGGCTTATGAAGTCGGCTCATTTTATTCCTATTAACATCAGTTTTCCAGTGTCGAAGTTGGCTGAGATTTACACTAGTGTAATTGTGAAGCTGCATGGTGTTCCTTTGTCCATTGTGTCAGATAGAGATCTGAGGTTTACTTCTGATTTTTAGAAGAGTTTGCAAGAAGCGTTGGGTTCTAAGTTGAGGTTGAGTTCGGCGTGTCATCCTCAGACGGATGGTCAGACTGAACGGACTATTCAATCATTGGAAGATTTGTTGAGGGCATGTGTTCTTGAGCAGGGAGGTTCATGGGAAACTTACCTTATGTTGATAGAGTTCCCTTATAATAACAGTTACAATTCTAGTATTGGGATGGAACCTTTCAAAGCATTGTATGGTCAGAGATGTAGAACTCCTTTATGTTGGCATGAATCTGGAGAAAGTGTAGTACTTAGACATGACCTTGTTTGTGAGACTACTGAGAAGGTGAAGATGATTCAAGAAAAGATGAAAGCTTCCTAAAGTAGACAGAAGAGTTATCATGATAAGCGAAGGAAGGATTTAGAATTTCAAGCTGGTGACCATGTGTTTTTGAGAGTTACACTTGTTACTGGTGTTGGGTGAGCGTTGAAGTTTAAGAAGCTCACTTCTCATTTTATCGGTCCTTATCAGATTTCAGAAAGAATTGGAAATGTTGCTTATAGATTGGCTTTACCGCCTAATCTGTCGAATTTGCATGATGTGTTTCATGTGTCACAACTCCGGAAGTATATTTCAGATCTATCTCATGCGATTCATATGGATGATGTGCAAGTACGGGATAATTTTACTGTGGAGATGATGCCTGTATAAATCGCGGATCGTGAAATGAAGATTCTGAGAGGTAAAGAGATTGCTTTGGTGAAAGTAGTCTGGTTAGGAGCTGCTAGAGAAAGCATGACTTGGGAGTTGGAAATCAAGATGCGGGACTCCTATCCTGAGTTATTTGATTAAGGTAAATTTTTGAGGACGAAAATATTCTTAGTGAGGGAGAGTTGTAACGCCCGTAATTTAATTAATTATTTAATTAAATTATTATTTTTGGAGTATTTGTGAAGTTGCGAGATGTTGAGAATTATTGATATAAGTTGTTAGATTATTATTAATTAATTAATTAGTGATTAATAATAATTATAATATGAAATTAAAGGGATTATATGAAATATGTGTTGGACATATATTATTGGATGGAAGTAGTAAAGTGGGGGTGTAGGTTAGGCCCATTAAGAACTGATATATAAGGAGAAGCGAACACAAGGATTTATTTTATTTGCAGAATAAGGATTCTGTACGCTGACCGGTAGAGCTGCACGGGCGAGGAGCAAGCTACCCAGTGTCGAGCAAGAGAAAATCAAGGATTACGGCTGAAGCTTTGGTTGAGCGACTTTCAATCCAGGTAAGGGTGGGGTTCTGACCTTATAATGGGACTTATGATGCGTATTATGTGGGAATTGGCCGTTTGTAAACATGATGTGCATTGATGTTTCTGAATTGCTATCGAAGTTGCCCATTTCATTCATGTTGTGGTTGTTGGGAAGAATATTGTATGACTAGTTAATGGAGATGTTGCAGGGAGTTTCCCGATTGTGTGTTGTAGATGTATGGTGTATTTGTGTGACTGCCCGGTTAATCGATATATAGGTTAGGATAGTTGATTTCTGGTCATTAGGACGTTAGGTTATTTCGAGCGATTGGCAGGAAAAGTTGGTAGTTGTTGAAGTTGTCATTTTAGAGAGGCTAGGTGTGACTGTCTTGTATGTTGATAAATCTGTCGATAGTAATATAGTTGCACGTTGCTGCGTTATTCCGAGAGGTTGGCTGGAATGTTAGGAATTATAGTTGTGTGGTCGTTAAGACGTTGTGTTGTGTATGTGATGTTGGCTAAACTAGTGGTTGAGGACGATACTGATGGTGTTATGTACCGAGCGGCATATTAGACTGTGAGGCGTGTCGGGGAGGGTATGTGCTGCATTGTCGAGAAGTATTAGGTTGCAGAACATGTCGAGGAGCGTAAGTTGGTCGTTACCTATTTTCCCTGTGCGTGTCGAGGAGTATGATTTAGTAGCCATGTTGTCCTAGTTGTTGTGCATGTCGAGGGGCACATAGTTCCCTATCCCTTTTGCCCGTACATGCTGTGTTTTGGTCGTTACCAATGATGTGTGAAATTATTGTTAAGTTGTTGTTTGATGATGTTACTGACTAAATCATTGATTAATGTTGATTTATGTTGAGTTGTTGTGATGTTATGATTTCTTTTGTGGAATCTTGGTGATAATGTGAAGTTGTAGGGATTTTAGATGATGATGAATTACCTCTATTTATTGGTAATAATGGTGATGTAGGCTTAGGCCTTTGTGATGAATGATGATTGTTGTGAGTATATGATAGTGCATTCATAAACATTTGCAGACTCTGTGATGGCCTGGATTGGAAAACTACGAAGAAGGCTTATGCCTTGTTAATGCCTCTATTAATTGACAATTATTAAGATGGGAGTTCTGCTCTGTTTTTAAGATGGGAGTTCTGCTCCAATGTTACCACATGCATTTGCATAGTATTGAGTCACATTCCAAGTAGTATGATTGAGTTGTTGTGTTGATGAATTAATTGTTGTATTTTGTTGATATCCTGTTGTGATGGTTATTATGAAGTGTTGATATTTGTATTAACTGATTATAATATAATATTTATCATACGTTCTATTATAGTGTTCGATATCTTACCCCTTTTGTTTGAATGTTCCTCTTATGTTGGTAACGTGCAGGTAATCCAGAATGAAGGAGGTTAACCTTCAGTAGTTCGAGTCAGTGTCATTGCTCTGATACGTAACACTCGGGGGGATGAGCACTCGATGTTTAGTTGTTGATTATTTCAATTGTTGAACTTTAAGATGATTGTGGTTAAGTACTTGTCATTTAGAAGTTTCTTAATGTTGGATAAAGATGTCATTATGTTTCCGCAGTGTAGTTATTCAAGTTGTTGATTTAAGAGATTAATTTTTTTTTGTTAGATCGTCGAAGTTTTAAAGTGTTATGTATCCATGTTAAATGTAATGTTTTTTTTGTTGAATTTTTGGCATCCTGATTCGGTTGCATAACTTTTATAACTCTGATTTACATTATATTGACGGGTAAAATTGGGGTGTTACATTGAAAACTTGGTTTCCATTATTACACGTAAATAGGGAATTTCAACCTCGATAGGGAGAACTACTTCTATACCATACACAAGAGAGAATGGGGTTACCCCTGTTAAAGTGCGCATAGAGGTATGATACCTATACAAAGAAAAAGGTAGCATCTCATGCTAATCCTTATAGGTTATGACCATCTTCTGGATAATCTTCTTAATGTTTTTATTAGCAGTGATAATCCTGCTTAGCACACCATGCCGACATATAAGATTCTTATTGATAAAGCATACTACCACCTACTTGGTGACATTAGCATAAGAAGGTGCTTCGACCCACTTGGTGAAGTAGTCAATTGCGACTAGGATGAAATGATTTCCATTCGACGCCTTGGGTTTAATCATTCTAATCATATCAATACCCCACATAGAAAAAGTCCATGGGGAAGAAATAACATAGAGAAGCGTTGGAGGCACATAAATCGTGTCAGTACAAATCTTACATTTGTGGCACTTCTTTGCAAATTTGTAACAATCAGATTCCATTATCATCCAATAGAACCTGACCTAAGTATCTTCTTCGCCATTGAATGTCCATTGGCATAGGTACCAAAGGAACCTTCATGAATCTCTTGCATCAACATGTCTTCTTCATGTCTATCCACGCAGATGAGCAAAACCATGTCATAATTTCTCTTGTATAACACATCTTCATTGAGGAAAAAGATGCATGTCAACCTTATCAATGTCTTTCTATCTTTATACAAAGCACCAATCGGGTAATCTTGAGTCTGGATAAAGTACTTGATGTCATAATACCAAGGTTTTTAATCTGACGTCCCATCTATAGTAAACACATGAGCTGGTCTATCAAGACATTAAACTGTAATCTCAGGTACATCATTCAAAGCACTTACTTGGTACATGGAAGCCAAAGTGCCTAAAGTATCCTCCATCTGATTCTCATCTTTGGGAATATGATGGAATTCAACTTTATTGAAGAAAGGTAATAATCTTCTGACATAATCCTTGTAGGGAATCAAGCCAATGTGACGAGTCTCCCATTCTCCTTTGATCTGATTTATTACCAAAGTTGAATCACCATATACATTAAGAATTTTGATTCTGAGATCTATATACTCTTTAAGACCCATAATACAAGCTCCAGACTCCTCGACATTATTGGTACAATCAAATTTCAACCTTGCAGTAAATGGGATATGTGACCCACGGGGAGTGATAATCATAACACCAATTCCTTTTCCATAAGAATTTACAGCTCCATCAAACACCATACCCCACCGGGATTCAGGATCCGAACCTTTCTCAGGCAAAGGTTCATCACAATCTTTAACTTTCAAATACATCACATCCTCATCAGAGAAATCATATTTAACAGACTTATAATTGTCAACTGGTTGGTAAGCAAGCTACTCGGCCAACACACTACCTTTTATAGCCTTCTGAGTACGGTACTCAATATCATATTCAGACAACAGCATCTTCCAATAGGAAATTCTTCCAGTAAGAGCATTCTTTCAACAAATATACTTTTGGGTCCATTTTGGAAATTAACCAAGTAATGTGATTTAACATATATTATCGTAACCGCTTTTCCGCCTAGGCCAAAGCACAAAATGTTTTTCTAGCATAGAATATTGTGACTCGCAGTAAGTACACTTCTTGCTGAGATAATAAATGGCATATTCTTCTCTTCACATTTCATCTTTTTGTCCCAAAATACAGCCCACTGAATTATCCAACACATTCAGATACATAATCAATGGTCTTCCTTCAACAGGAGGGTGCAAGATAGGAGGCTCAAGAAGATACTCTTTAATACTTTCAAATACCTTTGGCAATCATCCATCCACACAAAACCTTGGTCTTTATTCAACAACTTAAATATTGGTTCACATGTTGCATTCATATAGGAAATAAATCTGGAAATGTAATTCAAACGTCCAAGGAAGCCTCTAACTTATTTTTCAGTTCTCGTTGAAGGCATTTCTTGAATTTCCTTAACTTTATCAGGATAAACTTCAATTCCTTTCTAGATGACAATGAAACCTAGCAACTTTCCCGAACGAACACCAAAAGTACATTTATTTGGGTTCAAGCAGATGCAATACTTCCTCAAATGTCGAAACAACTTCAACAAATCTTTTGTGTGTCCTTCCTCAGTATGAGATTTTGTGATCATATCATCAACATATACCTTAATTTCCTTATGCATTAGATCATGGAATAGGGTTGTTATAGCCCTCTGTAACAAAATGTTCCCTAGGGTGTGATAAACGTTGTTTTTTCCCATGTCCTCAAGAGCCATCCTAATTTGATTGTATCTGGAAAATCCATCGATGGACGAGAACACTTTGAATTTTGTTGTACTATCGACCAACATATCAATATGTGGCAATGAAAAGTCATCTTTTGGACTGGCTTTGTTTAAATCTCTATAATCAACGTACATGTAGACTTTTCCGTCTTTCTTTGGTACTAGAACAATATTGGCAATCCACTGAGGGTATATTGATATCACAAGAAAACCAGCATCAATTTGTTTCAAAGCCTCTTCTTTAATATTCATTGCCATGTTAGGATGAGTTCTCCACAACTTCTGCTTGATAGGTGGACATTCTGGCTTAAGTGGAAAATAATATTCCACGATATCAGTATCCAAACCAAGAATGTCTTGATAAGACCAAGAAAAGATATCCACATACTCTTTCAGCAACTCAATCAGCTTGTTCTTCACCTCGGTTTGAAGCAGTGCCCCAATATTGACTTCTTTTAGATCTTCTTCTGAACCCAAGTTAATCGTCTCCAACGACTCTTTAAACAGATGAATAGTATTTTCCTCCTTCTCAAGCAACCGTGAAACCTATTTTAGGATTTCATCATATTCTTCTTCTTCTTCCATATACACAGGGTATTCAAAGTTGGGAGAGGGTGCAGGGTCATTCCACTCAACGGGTTTTTAAATTAATCTGTACATATGATTTATGATTGATTTTAGAAACTGACACATGTAACAAGTGAATATGCAGATTTATTTACATTTATTATTTATTTTGAAAGATTTTTCTGATTACCATTTTCCAAGAAAAACCATAAAATAAAGACATAATTGAGATATCAAAAACAACTATTATTAATTATTTTAAAGATCAAAACAATAGACATGCCCATACAATCATTACTTCCACCTTGGGCAAAGTGAAAGACTTTTGAAAAGACCAAAAATAACAAATTACTTTGAAATGTGAATGCAAGAAGGAACATTAACAATGATCCAATTCTGGACTCTGACTCCATGTGTCACAAAGTTTGGCATCTCTTGCTCTGACTCATCTTCGAGAATAGCGTTGATCTTTGGAGTAGTCGGATGAAGATATCATGCATGGTGAAAGATGTCTTAATATTTACTCAAAGCAGACTTCGACTTCACAAATTCCTTTTTCACCGAGAAACCCAAACCAGTCTCATTCCTGTTCAAAGGTAGATTAATAACCTGCCCCCACACCTTGATAGGGTCTTTTTGCACAACTTGTTGCGCATCCTTAAATGAGGTGATAGAATCTTCATTCTTCCTTATATTATTAATGGACAAAGCTTGGAACCAATTTCCAATAGTGGCTTCATTAGCTTCTACAATTCTAAAGGAAGATAAATGAGATATTAACAGAGCTTTCTCACCATTCATAGTGACTACCTTTCCTTCACGGACATATTTCAGCTTTTGATGCAAGGTTGAAGTAACAACTCCTGCTTCGTGGATCCATGGTCGTCCCAATAAACAACTATAGGCGGGGACAATATCCATAACCTAAAAGGTAATTTGGAATAGGTGAGGGCCTATGTGAATAGGTAAATCCAATTATCTGATGACAAACTTTCTCGAACCATCAAAATATTTCACTATAATGCCACTAGGGTGCATAGGAATTCCCTGGTACTTAAGCTTCATGATAGTACTTCTCGGTATGACATTCAAAGTAGATCAATTGTCAATCATCACATTGGACAAATAGTCATTCATACAATTCATGGAAATATGGAGAGCTAGATTAGGGTTTCTTGCTTCATCAGGAAACTCCTCATCACAAAAGCTCAAATTGTTACAAGATGTAATATTCCTCACAACATCGTTGAACTAATCCAGAGACTTATCACTTTCAAAAAAATCCTGATCCAACACCCTCATCAGAGATTCCCGATGAGAAGAATAATTCATCAACAAGTCTATAATGGAAATCTTAGATGGAGTTTGCAACAATTGATCCACAATCTTGTAACCGCTCATCTTAATGATTTTCAAAAGATCATCAACATCCTTTTCCAAGGCAGCACCAGTAGATTCTCTCACCACTTTCTCAGGCTTAGCATAAGTCTCAACAATCTTTTTGCCAAGATTAACATCTCCTCAAAAGGTAGGGGCGAACACACGACCACTGCGAGTTACCCGACTAGCTTCAGCAATATTCTCAACATGGGACAAAGTTTAGATAGGAATTTCCACACCATCTTCCAGGATAGTTACATTGTAATTATAAGGCATAACTTTATTTGGTTCATATGGGATAGGACCAGGAAGACAAATAACCACGGGAGCAACACCAAGCTTGCTATGGTACTCAATCTCTAAAGGAGCAGGATCACCAAAACATGGTACAATAACATTCACCCCTAATTCTTCAGAATACTCAGTCATTGCATAATCATTATTAGAAAACATACCTTCATCAAAAGAAAAGAACTCATCAGCAGAAATGTACTCATTATTTGAAATAGCCTCAACTGAGTAATCTTCAATCACATTAACTCCATTATAATCACCTTTGTTGCATGTGACTCTAATAGTACCATTATCTAACAACAATTGAACACCTCTTCTTACAACAAAACAACCACGAGAATCCCTACAGTAGATTTGACAAGACCCATAATGATGTTCCTCCTGGCCATCCACGTGACTAATGTGGCATGCAACTGCACCAGATCATCCTTCATCTAATTCACATAAAAAATCTGGAATTCACCAGGACATCCATAAACAATATGCACATCTTCTTCATATTCAGCCCTTGGTCTGATTATATGGATGATACCTTCATCCATCATCTCTTGAAGATCAGCTCTCACTTTATCACATTCATGGATATCTGAACTACAAATACTAAAACCCGCATGATCATGTGTATAATAGTTGAATTCACAAAGATCAGCATGCATCTTCACTAAATCACCTCTAACCAGTTTGATATAAAAAATATGGAAATCTCCAGGATAATCAGCAACCATATTTACAGCATTTCCACCTTCATGTTTGAGTAGTGGATTATCCTTCACATTGGGACCAACATCTTTAAAAGACATGAGACCAGATCTTACAATCTTCTGCACCTCATACTTTAGTGGATAACAATTTTAAATGTTGTGTCCACGGGCTTCTTGATGAAAAGCACAAGTCTAATCCGCCTTATAATACCATGGTAAAGTTGAAGTTATAGAAGGGGAAGGCCTAGTCTGCACCAATTTCTTTTGAATTAAATCTGGAAACAACTCTACATAACTCATAGTAATAAGATCAAAAGCTTCTCTCTTCTGACCTTGCCCTTGATCACCTTGAGGTGGTGCTCTCTGATAGGCCACGACAGTAGGAGCTACATTAACGACTAGAGTCACAGAAGCAACTTGTTATTGGTACTGATGACGTCTTCTCTGATGTATAACCTTTATTTCATCAACAACATTTGTTTCACTTTCTTTCTAGAAAACCTATATGGTGATTTATTCGTTCCACTAGAAGCTTCATCTCTTGTCAATCTTCATTCCTTAACAGCTTCTTCTAGACGAACACCTATACTTACCATCTTAGTGAAATTACTCGGTGCACTTGCAACCATCCTTTCATAGTAAAATGAACCAAGGCTTTTTAGGAAGACCTTAGTCATTTCTTGCTCTCCCATCGGTGGTACTACTTGGGCAGCAACTTCACGCAAACACTGTGCATACTCTTTAAACAAATCTTTATCCTTTTGAGATATTGCTCTTAGCTGGTCATGGCCATATGAAATAAACATGTTGTAATTTTATTGTTTCACGAAAGCTTCACCCAAACCATTGAATGTGTGAATGTTGTTACTGTCCAATCCCATATACCATTTCAAAGCAGCACCAGTTAAACTATCCTAGAAGAAATGAATAAGTAAATGTTGGTCATCAGTATGAGTGGACATCCTTCTGATATACATCACCAGGTGATCATGGGGGCAAGAGTTTCCCTTGTACTTCTTAAATTCTGGTACTTTAAACTTTACTGGCAGTTTCACATTAGGAATTAGGCAGAGGTCACTGACATTCTGTCTGAATAACTCTTTCCTTATAGGAGTCTTTACTTCTTTCTACATTTCATTAAATTGATCTTGAAAATCATCCAATTGGTCATAGAAGCCCAAACTTTTACTTGGTGGGGGAGCAGGATGATAAACTTCATCATTAACAACAGGAATATCATTCACCATAGGAGGCACAACATAACGAATCTTATTATTAGCAACAGGAGTAGCATGCACCATAAAAGGTGTAGAAGCAACAGTAGTTTGAGAAAATGGAGCAACTTGAGCAGCATGATTGTAGCCTTCTGGCATGAAGTTTTTAGGCATTCCCCATGGATAATCGTGAGGCATACGATATTAAATAGTGGTAACTAGAGCAGCAGAAATACGAACCGATGAAAACTCGGAAATAACACTCGTCTGTTGTAGTTGATTAGCATGAGGAGACGGGGGAGGATATGGTGGCTGATTTTGAGCAACTACCAATCATTTCACCAAAGCAGACAGATTGGCCATACCAGACCTCAAAGCAATAACTTCTTCGTGCAGATCGCGATTCTCTTATTCAAGATTTTCCATCTTCTTCCTAGAATTAGCTCGAGTATTGTAGTGATGAGATAACTTACCGCCTGTTGAAGTAGAGAAACATAGTAAGACACCTGGGTATGAACAGGAATGCAAAAAAAATGTGCAAAATAATGCATGATATGAAATGCATATGATTTATTATTACTATTTTTCAAGGAACTCAAAGAATTATAGACAATGGCAAATATTAAAGCACTAACACATTTTGAAATACTGAAAATTTAATAATAATAATAATAACTTAGGAATGGATTTCAACTTTTAGTACAAGTTTCAATAATACTAAGTACAAGAGAATAAAGATAGAGTCTACAAATTTTATGGAGCCAAAACTGATGAAGATCTCTCCACACACTGATGCTTTCCCCTGAGTGTTGCTATCTGAGCCTTCAATTGCTTGTTTTTTTTTCTGCATATCTATTAGTGACTTCTTTCCAATCACCGGAATCAGAAAATGAGTAACCAGGACCTGGCTGAGCTTTAGATGAAAATAAATCCTCTTTCTTCTCCATCATCTCCAAAGCACGACTCTCAAGAATCACGATCAAATCGTACTTCTCTTTTAATTTTGTTGAGTAGGATACCTCCAAATTCTGGTACTTGTTATTCCATGCTTCCGTCTCTTGCTGCATCCTAACAAGGGGAAGCTGAAGTTCTTCCACATCATCTAAGAGAGGAGGAGTAGTCCTTATAAACATATCAGGTAAAGGTTCTTCACAAGAATAAGGCATCTTCAACTGAATTTCCCTTGCTCGTACATAACGTAGATGAGGTTCTAAGGAAACATCTCCTCTTGTTCCTAAATCCTTTCTACATTTCCTATGAATGTGGCGACAGGCATTTTCAATATCTTTCTTAGCCTCCTCGTGATCTTCTCCCTCTTTGAGAAATAAACCACTCATATGAATTCTATTTGGCTTGTATCTCATTGGATATCCAAGTTGACGACTCGCAAGAACGAGATTGTAGTTAATTCCTCCATTTGTAGCAAGAAGAGGGACATTGGGAAAACTACCACAACTATCAATAATATCGACATCATAATAAGCTTGACGATACCAATCAATGTTAGAATGAGTGAGAGCCAAAATCTTTGGGGCCCAACGAGGTTCCTTCTTGATATTGCAAAAAGCAACAATCCGATGTAAGTGAGAAATAAACCACTGGTATAACAACGATATGCAACAAATGATCATCTCTCCCTGATAAAAATTCAGAAGATGGATAGAATAATAAGTATCTTTTAGTAATGTAGGGAGTGGATTCCCAATCAGAAAGATCCTAATGGCATTAACATCCATAAATTTGTCGATGTTGGAACACAGGAACAAACCATAGGCAAGCAAAGCAAAGATAGCCTCGAAAGTAGCTGTAGTCTTCATTTTGGCCAAATAACGAGTTTTCTCCAATAAAAATTGAACGGATAAACCGATGATTCCTCCTCTAGTGGTCATGTTAGTCTCAATCTCAGTCTTCTTCAAATGAGTCATGGTGGAAATCTCATGAGACTTGGGCTTTCCTTCTAAGCCGGTGAAAGGAACATGATTAGTAATAGGTAAATAAAGTAAGTAAGAATACTCCTCCAATGTGGGAATGAGCTGATAATCAGGGAATGAAAAACAATAGCACAACAGATCATAGAACTGGACCAATGTAGAAAGAATAACCTCCTTCACCTTGAACTTCATAAGAGGCGTGAAAGATCCACACTTCTTCCGAAAATCTATAGATCTCTCAATCTCAGGAATCAAACTCATCAGTTTCTCTATTGTAGGATCATTGAAATTGTACTTCTGGGTCTTTCTTTTTCCAAAATCCATGGTCAAGAGTATCTGAGATATTTATAAAAATCAACTTTAAGTCCCTTGAAACAATTGTTTAAAATAATGCTCTTAGGTGCATAGATGCATGATGCAACAATCACAAACAATATCACAAACATGGGGGTTCATAGGTTCGACTTCACGAGCATGAAGTCAAAGGTACTACCCACAAGGTATGGACTAATGGTTTATCACATGCCAAACAAGGTTCTAAAAGGTTTCCAGAGTCTACATCCTTCCTTCAGATAATGCCAACGTCCCGATTAACCCAGTAATCTGCAATATTCTCAGGAAAAACTCATTTGAGTGTAGCATCGCATGACAACCACTTATGGATTTCTCTGTCATAGTTTACGCACTACACATAAAAGGACAAGATGGGTTAGGGATTCTACAGTCCTTATCTTCTCAGGCTTCCAGTTCAAAAGCATCTCGTCGTCCCGATTACTCGGTAAACAAATACTATAGTCAAAGGGGTCTCTACTGAGTGAGAGATCTCTTGTCTCCTTTTTTAGGATTTCTCCCTCAAAGTTAACATGACTATACCTCCTGTCCTTTCTTAAGTTTTCCCAAGCCCGGGTAGAGGACTTATGAGAAATCACCTAGCACCCTGAAAATTAGGAAAATTCAATCAAACACATATACAACTCATAATATACAACAAATAATAGCACATTCAAAATAAACAAAGATGGGCTTAAACCACTTAGAGATGGACCAACATTTGGTCGATCATTCCCCAGTGAAGTCGCCAATTTTCTGTAGCAGTAGAAATGTTGAGACTAAGCCATTGGATTGACTTAACTCGCACATATCAAATAAAAATTGTCACCATGCTTTATTGTTTCCAGAGGAATGGGAAAAGATCGAATAAACCCAAAAATAAGGGAGAGAGAATCTAGGTACGGAGATTGGTTATGCAAAGAGAAGGTATTAGCATCCTAAACATCTATGGTACTCTATAGGAACCTCTTTGATAATTTGTGTATTTTGGCTATAAATAATGTATACAAAAATAGATGGTGGAGATGAGAAAAGAAGTATTTTTTTAACAATTTTTGCACTCGTCGCGGTTATGAACCTTAAGTTCCTACGTACCACCTTCCGTGCAATAGGGGATCAGAGACATCATCGTCATATCCGAATGGAAAACATACTTACTATCCACGATTATGAGAAAGGAGAATTTACATCATCTCAAAGTAGAGGATATATATTGGATTTTAAAATCAACAAAGCCTCACTCAATACCTAATTGAAAAATTTCTCACTTTACTACATATCGTAGAAGTATAGTAGCTTGCATCACTGCAAGGATCGACAAGAGTCTAATCTTTTGGGAAAAGTTTTAAAGTAAAAAGCCAAAGTGGAAAAATGATTTGAGATACGTTATTTGACTTTTAGTCTTCTCATAAAAAATGTCACAGTATGATAAAATTGATAAATTTTGATTAAGAAAAGATTTTTTTAAAAATGAATGGACCTAAGTCCAAGTTTATTATGAAAGCGATTCAAGTTAGAAAACAAGAAAAGTTTTTGAAAAGGAGGGAGAAGATTTTTTGAAATTAAAGAAGATGGGAGGAGATGAGAGGACTATCCTAAAGCATAAGGTAAAAGTTAAGGAAAAGAACCATCTAACCAACAAGAAGCCAAAACTTGACATAAAGAAGTCAATGTAGATTTCCCATCATTTGGATTGAAACCGAGCAAGCAAAGATACCAAATCTCTTAGAAATACCATGCTTTAGAATAATTAATTCTTCATAAAAATTGGGAAGAGTAACGACTATATACAGAGGAATTCTCAATCAGAGATAAAACATATAATCATAATAACATGCACACAAAGAAAATGAATCCAATGTCTTGGGGTACACTCCAAAAACTACAAAAGAAAAAAAACAACAGAATCACAAGGTCCCAAGGGTAATCAAGGTTTCTAATAAGTCCAAGAGTTCCATAACTCCATAATGCCAAGGATATCATTCATTTCAAATGCTCAAGACAAACTCATATGATCAACGATGTTTAAATGATTTGCTTAGACAAAAATTCATGGAGGTTCATTAGAGGATTGATAAGATCAAAGCCTCCTAAGAATGAACTCTAATATTATTGGATCAAAGGTTTCACATTAAACATACTTGGGCTTGCAAACATAGGTTTAGACCACAGATGATCATTTTTGAATCGGGACAAATTTAACACTATGCTAAGAAATCATAAGTGGACATATGTAAAAGTCACACCTATTTTGAGGCCGGTCAATAGCAATATCTGTACCACATGTTAGAGAAATTATATGTAGATGATTCTCCAACAACATGTAGCACAAGTAAGAAAGGGATAAGATGAAGAGCGGAGGGATGCATCAGATGAAATTAGGTTTCAAATATCATTTACATCATTTATCCATTTTGGTGGATTTGGTTTTTCAACTTATCAACACACAAGATTCAATGAGGTTGAGAAACGTGTCCCAAAATAACACCCAAATCAGGATCAAACAAAAATAATAAAATAATACTTAATAAAACAATATTTAAATGATTAATAAAAGGGAAATAATTGGTAAAATACCCAAAGTATATTAAAACACCAAATAAAAATCCTTAAAAAATGTTAGAGGTTAAACAAAAGTCAATAATTGTTGAAAAATATTTTTAGAATTTTTTAAAGTCTGAAACTATTTTTTAAAATTTAAAGAAATAAGAAAAATAAACCAAAAAATTATGAAAAATATCAAAATCATAAATAAAAATGAGATGAGGTCACCAATATTTTTCAAGAGGTCATTGAATCCTTCCATGATTTTTCCAAAATTTTTAAATGAAGAAAAGTATTTTTAAAACAATTAAAATAAGGCAAAAAATACAAAATTGTAAAAAATATAAAACTTCAAAATAAAAAATCGAAAAAATATTCGCAAATTCAGAAATAATTCAAAGTAGTTTTGTATATTTTTTCCTAATTTTTGAATAAAAAATAAGAGAGTTATGAATTTTTGAAATTAAAACAAATTTTGTAAAATAAAATAAATCAGAACTAATATAAGGCATTGAATCTAGCTCATTAAAACACGCCGGCACATCTAATGGCTCAAGACTGATGATGTATGGTGATCTATGATCAACAAGCGCGCACTAAAGTCATAAAAGTCAGACCAATTACAACATTATAATTGTCACACTCTCATTGGTCGAAGAAGACACGTAGGTCATCTTCAACCTATAGCTACCCTGCAACTAGGGAAAGATCAAGATTCTTAAATCTATAAATTTAGATGCTCATAGTGTTAGAATTTGATGTGTATCTTCAAGACGATCACAATCATGTTCTCGCTCCAAATTTATATAAGGCACAGCTTACTCGATTTGGAAAAAATCAGAGAGTTTTGAAAATTTTGAAATAAAAAACAGAAGCATCAAATGTATTGATTCAGCAAAATTAAGTTAATAGAAATAATTAAAGAACAACATAGATCACTCCAGTAATTTGAGTTAGAAGAATAGGTGCCTTAATCTACCTGAACGAAGTCCACTGAAATTGCTCTGAAACATGACTTTGCTTGAACACAATAAGGTATAATTTGGCTTGCTTATTGTTTGAGAAACTCCACACAAGTTCACTAAAGAAGAATAGCACAAGAAATTAAATTGAAAAACAAAGAAAGAGTGAATTCGAAAACTCAAAAAAGTGAGTTGTAGGGAGAAAGTGGCAGGGTAATTTTGGCTATCCAAGGTGGAGGAATGAGTGCAATATGTCCCTCAATTTATAGGAGAGTGAATTGTGAAAAGAATTGGAAGAAATAGTGAGGTTTTAAGTGAAATTGAGTAAAGCCCAAAATATGAGAAAAGTGTGACTTGAACTTGCTCAAAACTAAGCTAATTCTTGTGTCTCAATGCTATAATCATGCTTTGGAACTTTGTTAAACATATTTAATTAAAAAAGGCGCAGAAACATGGTCATTAGAAGCCACAATATGGAAATTGCAAACTGACAGCAAGCAAAAATTAAGTTTCGTGGATGCAACTACAAGGGCATGGGGCACATAATGTTGGAGGCTTTATGATCTCATTCTTTTTGCAATGGAAATATCTCACAAAAAACTTCACAATGTGACAAAAAAGACATCATTTGGATGTTTGAGCAAAAAGTTATGTCCATTTGAATTTGTGAAAAACACACATATATTTTGTACTTAGAAAAATTTTAAGTGTTGAACTTCAAAATGACCTATAATATTCTTCAAAATTTCATGACATTCCACTAAATATTTGGTCTTGATATCTCAATATGACATAAGTAGACATCTTGAATTGAAGTTTGGAATTGAGATCAGTTAAAAATAATAAAAATTGAAATATTTATGGTCTTTGGAAGATGATGAACAAATTTGGGGAAATTCACAAAAGACCTTTAATCTTTTCCATTCTTCAACACCTTTCCAAGAATCTTCAAGTCTTTCACATAAAAAAAAGTTGTATTAGACATACCATATGTTATTATGGAAAAAGAACAGGCTCGAGTTGATAAAAATTTACCAAGTTATGATCATTTGAAGTCAAACCCTAAAATTCAAAGGCCTTTCAAGGAGAGTTGTAATCTTTCTCAATCATTAGTAATCTTCCATTCAAAATTAGCCTTATATCTTTGAAGAGATCATATTAAGGACCCTTTAAAGAGAATTATGGAATTTAATTTACCCAAAAATCTCAAAACATGATCAAGATATGTCCCTTGGAAGTCAACAAACCCTAGCTCAGAGAGTGTCAAAATGACTTAAAACCCCTTTCAACTTTTGATGATTTTTTTTTGCACAATTGGATCTTGTCATGAGAATACAGGTTGTTGAAGATGATTATAAGAATCCATATAAAAAAGAACCAACTTAAAATGTTGAAAATTGAGAGAGTTATGCACTTGTCATCACTGAATCTAGTATTTGCCCCATTAGGTCAATTGTTGAGCCAACCTTGAATATTTTGATCTTTCTTGGAAAAATAAGGCATGATGAATCATAAGAGGCCTTTAAATTATGTTGTGTTGAATCACACTCAAATATGGAGCTTAAGTCTCAATGAAGCTGTTAAAGAAGGCATGGAAATAAACACATGAACATATCTTCTTGATGAATGCTTCCACTAAGTTTGAGGAGATCTTAACCTAAATGAACTGAGGGAACCGCTTGAACCACAAACTTTGATATCATAGGCATATCCTTGAAGCTTGAGCTCTTGTCATCCCTTGAAAACCATTTGACTGAGAACTAACCCCCAAACCCTAGGTTAGATGGTGAGATGAATGTTTTGTTTGTACATTCAAAGTGTTAGTGTTTTTTGGTAGCAATTTTGGTAAAACATTGTTTTGGTAATATTTTGCTTAATGTTTTGAAATTTGCAGTAAAACATCTCAACTATTTTTGAATGATGTCAAAGCATATTTCTTGACATCTGCCTACTGATCTGAACGTGTTTTCAGACTTTCTGTTTCCTGTTTTTAAGCATGGCTTATTCAGGTTTTATGGTTTATACCTTGCGAAAAATATGGAGGAATATTTTTTGATCTGTCTCATCTTTATGGATTATATCTTGTCCTACTTTCATGGAGATATTCAAGGGTTTCAATTTTGTAATATTTCTTTTTTAACCCAAGCCCATAAAGAAGTTGTTGCACCTATCTAAGGACTTGGATCCTTATTCCTTCAACTACAACAATTGAGTAAAAAATATACTTTGTGTGTTTTAGAAGTCTGAATCTTTTAATTGTAATACAATCTAGTATTATTTCAATACTTGAGTTGTAATTTGAGTTGTAAGTTATGGATCATTCATAAGCTTTTAAGTATTGAATGATTAAGGTTTTTCAAACTTGATAAATGTGTTGTTTTTCACTCTTAGTGATAGAAGGGATTTGAGGAGGGCCTTATACCTAGGTGTGTCTTAGGTAGAAGTATAGAACGGGTAGTTATTAAGTGATTAGATCGTAAACTGGTTATTTATTGAGGGTCTATGAATTAATACTATTTAGTGGACTTGTCCCTGGGTTGGTAGCCCCCAGAGTATGTGTTGTTGTACACCGAACTGGGTTAACAATCCCTTGTGTTTTTACTACTTTTAATATCGTTTCATTTTATATTGTCCTCAGATATTTGTGTCGTGACATATCCTTCGACATCACATATCTGATACCAGAATTTCAATTGGTATCAGAGCAGGCATCCTGCTCTATATTTGGGTGAGATCTAGGAAATATACTTTCTGGTACTATGGACAAGGAAGGGGGATTTGTGAACAGACCATCCATTCTATATGGAAGAAATTATAACTATTGGAAACCATGTATAGTTTCGTTTCTACAATCTATGGACAACAGGGCTTGGAAAGTTGTCTTAAAAGGATGGAAATACCCTATAAAATTGGGAGAAGATGGAGAACCTACTTCTGTGTTAAAGCCAGAAGAAGATTGGTCTAAAGAAGAAGATGAAATTGCACTTGGAAATTCTAAAGCCTTGAATTCTATATTCAATGGAACTGACAAAAATATTTTCATATTCGTAAACACATGTGAAGTTGTTAAGGATTCCTGGAGGATTCTTCAATCTACCCATGAAGGCACATCCAAAGTTAAGATGTCATGACTTCAGTTGCTCACCACCATATTTGAAAATATGAGAATGAAAGATGATGAAAGTATTAATGACTTCCATATGAAAATTCTTGAGATTGCTAATGCATCCAGTGCTTTAGGAGAAAAAAATACCTATAGACAAATTGGTGAGAAAGATGCTTAGGTCTCTACCCAAGATATTTTATATGAAAGTGACTGTCATTGAAGAAGCACAGGACATTGACAAGATGAGAGTGGATGAACCTGTTGGATCCCTTCAGACATTTGAATTAAGCATCAATGAAATATCTAAGAAGAAAAAGAAAAGCATAGATTTTGTAACCAATACTGAAGATAAAGAGGAGGACAATGATCTGGATACAAATGAAGGAATATCTAATGCCTTAGCTCTTCTTGGAAGACAATTCAACAGAGTGATAAAGGAGATGGATAGGAACCCAAGATCAAATGTCAAGAACATCTCATCTGACATCCATAAGTCAAATGAGTTTGGAAGAAAAGGGGTTGAAGAAAAATCCACTCAAGGGATGGGGATACAATGTCATGGATGTGAAGGTTTTGGAAAAATTAGAGCTGAATGTCCTACATATCTTAAGAAACAGAAGAAGAATCTATCTGTTACTTGGTCTGAAGAAGACTCTGAGAGTGATCTTGAAGAGGAATCTGCCAAGCATGTTAAAGCATTAACAGGAAAATATGTTTCTGATGAAGAATCAAGTGATGGTGAACTAACCTTTGACGAGTTAGTTGCCTCGTACAAAGAACCGTGTCTCAGAAGCGCATAAGTTTGCCAAGAAGGGGAGAAACAGAAAGCCCTCATAACTCATCTAAAGGAAGAAAGGAAATAGCATCTGAAAACTATCTATAGTCTGTAAAGTGATGTGACTTCCCTGAATTCTAATATTGGCAGAATGGTCAAATCACTCAAGATGCTGAATAATGGGTCTGACACATTAAATGAAATTCTTCAAGTGGGAAAATGACAGGAGACAAGAGTGGTATGGGCTTTAAGGAACCTTATTCTGAAGAACATTCATCAGATTCCACTCATGACAAGTCTAAACCAAAGATGTCGAATCAAATGTCTCAACATCATGACAAACATCATGGTAAGAAAAGACATCAGAGAAAACATTATGGCCAGAAAAAATTTAATCACACCAGAGAGAAATTCCAGCCCTGCAGGTGTCACCACTGTGGAAGGTTTGGTTGCATAAGACCTTTCCGTTTCAAGTTATATGGGTACCCAAAACTGCTCATCTTCCCAAGATTAATCAGATCTCTCAAAATAGAAAAAAGAAGTAACAGTGGGTTCCCAAAACTACTGTTGCTGGTCTCATATATCATACCTCTCTGAGTCTCAACCAAATATGACTAGTACTTTGATAGTGGCTGTTCTAGACACATGACAGGTGTCCAGAATTTGTTGGTAGATGCTAAATCTCACACCACCAGTTATGTGACTTTTGGTGATGGAGTCAAAGGTGAAATTAAAGGAGTTGGAAAGCTGGAATGTTCAGGAGTCTCAAAACATGACAATGTGTTACTTGTTAAAGGGTTAATAGCTAACTTGATAAGTATAAGTCAACTGTGTGATCAAGTGTTCAAAGTAAACTTTACCAAGACAAAATGTCTTGTTTGCAATGAGAAGAATTAAGTTATTATGAAAGAAATCAGATCTAAAGACAACTGTTATTTATGGGTTCCCCAAGAGTTGAACTTCTCCTCAATATGTTCTCTAGCCAAAGAAAATAATGTTAAATTGTGGCATCAAAAACTGGGACATTGCATCTGAAAGGAATGAAGAGAATCATATATATAAAAGATGTGAGATGGATTCCTAAGAGAAAGATACAATAAGGGAGAGTATATGGTGAATTCTAGATTGGAAAGCAAACTAAGATGTCACATCAGAAGATCCAACATCTCACCATAATAAAAGTTTTGGAACTTCTTCACATGGACTTGATGGGACCTATGCAGGTTTAATATTTTGGTGGAAAGAAGTATGCATATGTTGTTGTAGATGACTTCTCTAGGTGCACATGGATAAGTTTTATCAGAGAAAAATCAGAAAATTTTGAAGTCTTTAAAGATCTCTATCAAAAACTTCAAAGAGAAAATAATAGCCATGTCATCAGAATCAGAAGTGATCATGGAAAGGAATTTGAGAATAGTAAATTTGCTAATTTTTGTCCTTCTGAAGGAATAAGTAATGAATTTTTCTCTTCCATTACTCCTCATGCAAAGAAGTTACCCTACCACTTTTGGGTTGAAGCTATGAATACTGCATGTTATATCCATACAGAGTCACTCTAAGAAAAGGTACCTCAACCACTTTGTATCAAATATGGAAGGGAAGAAAACCTACTGTCAAATACTTTCATGTTTTTGAAAGAAAATGTTACATCTTAGCAGACTGTGAACAGAGAAGGAAGATGGATCCCAAGAGTGATGAGGGAATATTCCTGGGTTATTCTACAAATAGAAGAGCTTACAGAGTATTTAACTCCAGAACTAACGTTATGATGGAAACCGTAAATGTTATTATTGATGATAAAGGATGGAATGAAGAAGAAAATGTCTTATGAGATGTTGGAACATATTTGTCAGACACTCCAACAGAATCCAATGACAAAAGTACTAATTATAATCCAACTCAAGAAGATCCTGAGCCTAGTCAACTCAACATAGGGCCTTCAATCAGAATTCAGAAAGATCATCCTAAGGATCTTATTATAGGAGATATTAATAAAGGAGTTACTACTAGATCAAGAGAAGGGATGTATAACTCTTGTTTTGTTTTAAAAATCGAGCCTGAGAATGTCAAATAAGCCTTAATTGACGAGTTATGGATTAGTGCTATGCAAGAAGAGCTAGAACAATTTAGAAGAAATAAAGTTTGTGATATGGTTCCAAGACCTGAAGGGACAAATGTGATTGGCCTTAAATGGGTGTACAAGAATAAATCCGATGAAAAAGGGGTGGTTATTAGAAATAAATCAATATTAGTTGCACAAGGATACACTCAAATTTAAGGAGTTGATTTTGATGAAACATTTGCCCCTATGGCCAGGCTTGAATCAATCAGACTTCTCTTAGGAGATTTAGGTTATTTCAAATGGATGTAAAGAGTGCATTCTTAAATGTATATATAAATGAGGAAGTTTATGTAGAACAACCTAAGGTATTTGTTGATACAAGCTTTCCTAACCATGTGTACAAACTGAAGAAAGCATTATATGGATTAAAGCAGGCTCCAAGAGCTTGGTATGAGAGATTAACAAAATTTATTGGTGAGAATGGATATAGGAAAGGTGGCATAGACAAAACTCTTTTTGTCAAAGAAGAAGAAGGTAAGATCATGTTTGCACAAATTTATGTTGATGATATTATGATGGTGGGATGTCAAATGAGATGGTTCAACATTTTCTCAAGCAAATGCTGTCAGAATTTGAGATGAGCCTTGTTGGTGAGTTAACCTACTTTCTTGGTCTGCAAGTTAAACAAATGGAAGATTCCATATTCTTATCTCAGAGAAAATATGTGAATAATATAGTAAATAAATTTGGGATGGAAAATGCCAGTCACAAAAGAACAACTGCTCTGACACATCTAAAGTTGTCTAAAGATGAAAAAGGATTAAGTGTGAATCAAAGTATTTACAGAAGTATGATAGGCAGTCTTCTATACCTCACAGCTAGCAGACATCACATTGCCTTTGTTGTAGGGGTGTGTATTAGATATCAAGTTGATCCTAAAGTTAGCCATGCCAACCATGTGAAGAGAATTCTTAAATAAGTGAATGGGATAAGTGACTATGGTATGTTATATTCTCATGGATATAGCTCTACTTTAAGTGGTTATTGTGATGCTGATTGGGCAGGAAGTTCTGATGATCGAAAAAGTACATCAGGAGGATGTTTCTTTCTGGTAAATAATCTCATATCTTAGTTCAGTAAGAAGCAAAATTGTGTGTCTTTGTCAACTGTTGAGGCTGAGTATATTGCTACAGGAAGTAGTTGTACTCAGTTGGCTTGGATGAAACAAATGCTGACAAAATATAATGACAAATAGGATGTCATGACATTATTCTGTGACAATCTAAGTGCCATAAATATATCAAAAAATCCTATTCAACACAACAGGACCAAACACATTGATATTCGTCATCACTTTATAAGAGAGCTTGTTTAAGATAAGATTGTTTCCTTAGAACATGTAGCTACTGAATTACAACTAGCTGAAATTTTCACTAAGGCTTTGGGTGCAAACCAGTTTGAGAAATTAAGAGGAAAACTATGGATTTGCATAAATGAGGGTTTGTAGCAATTAAGGGCGTGTGGAAATACCATTAAAGTGATATTATATTATTAGTGTTTCCAACAAATGAAATATCTTAAGAAATCATTTCAAGACTATCTCAAATACTCTCCCACACGCTACGATATTACCTCATTCTATTTTCCCAACATCTTCATTCTCCTTTACAGAAAAATAACCCTTTCTATTTTCCATCTCACTATTCAAAAAATTTCAAAGATGTTGCAACATCATGCTTTGTCTCCCTCAAAGTGCTCTTCCGATGAAGCCAAGGCTTTTAGGTCAAAGACTGTCAACCATCCTGAGGACCTCTACCTTGATAAAGTCCTAGTCGCCGCTGCTCTGACAATTATTCTACCTCTTGAGAAGAAGGTCAAGAAACCTAGATCGCCCCATACAAAGAAATTTAAAGACGAGTTTGATACCTCTAAAGGTAATGCTTCTAATACTACTGATGATAGGTCAGAAGAAGACATTGTTAATGTTGATAGGAGTATTAGAAGGCTATTATATAGGGTGTTAAATGAGGGTTTGTTGTGCCATGGATTTCTACTCCTCTTGCCCAAATGCCTGCTCAGGCTGACAAAGGTACTAATCCTCAAAATGTTGTTGAATCATCTACCTTAAAGAAAGATGTTGCTGAAAGTAAACTTGGAAATTTTTCTACCTCCATTCTAAAAGAAGTGGAAGTTGATGTTGAAAAAGATGTTGAGACATCATCTGCTGAGAAGGACTCTTATGCTAAGGAACCTACAAAGAATACAAATGCTGAGAATGTGGTGAATGTTGATGAGCTGTCTAACAATGACCTTATTACTAATGTGGCGTGTGGGATTGCTAAAAGGCTAAAATATAGAAAAGTGAAGGTTGTGGATGTCACGCCCCCTGCCAAGAGTATCAAGAAGAAGACTATGTATGGTCCCCTAAATCTCTAGAGTAAATTGGTTCCTCCCTCCATCAAAAGAAAAGTTAGACCTGATAGCTCCTCAGATGATGATGAGGATGATATCCAGGACATCTCTCATGTGAAGAAGTCTGCAAGCAGGAAGCTTTCTGTCGGGGTGCCTGATGCTCCTCTTGACAACATTTCATTCCATTCTATTAGCAATGCTGAAAAATGGAAAAATGTTTTCCAAAGAAGGATTGCTCTTGAGAGAGAGGTGGGAGCATATGCACTAGAGTGCAAAGAGATTATGGAGCTGATTTCTTTTGCTGGCTTGATGAAGACTGTCACCAAGTTTGAAAAATGTTATGATACTCTTTTTAAGAAATTTATTGTTAACATTCCTATAGATTGTGCTGATCACAGAAGTAAGGAATATATGAAGGTGTTTGTTAGAGGCAGATGTTTTGAATTTTCCCCTATTGTCATCTATAGATATCTAGGTAGGTCCGAAGATGATTACTGTGAATTGGAAGTGACTGATAATCAGGTGTGTAAAGCCATCACTGCAAACCAAGTGAGTGATTATCCCTTGAAGAATAAGCTTCATGTTAGTAAATTAAGTGTGAAATATGTTATCAATCATAGAATTAGAGCTGCTAATTGTGTCCCTACCAATCATACCTCAACCATTACAGCTGGTTTAAGAAAATTTATCTATGTTGTTGGAAATAAGAAATTGTTTGATTAAGGTGCTCACATTTTTGAACAGACTGTAAAGCATGCAGGAACCTATGCTATCAAGATGCCTATTGCCTTTCCATCTCTTATTTGTGGAATTATTCTAAATAAACATCCTAGAATTCTATCTGGCACTGATGTATTTTGCAAAAGAGAGTCTACCATGTCCCTTCACTTCAAGTTGTTTTAAGGTAAACATGTCCCAAACATTGTTTTGACATCTGCATCCTCTGAAAATAATACCTCGAGCAAGGATGATATGATTACTAAGTTAACGTAATCCTGCAAAGAACTTAATGAGGCAATCAGAGTTAGCTCAGCAAGAAAGCTAAAATTTGAAAAGCTGATTAAGGAGCTGCGGAAGGACAACAGCCTTGATGATAGTGTGGGTACTGAAGAAGGAAATTCTAATAGTGAAGGAAGCTTTGAAGTTGTCAAGTCTACTGGCCCTGAAGACTGTTAGACTTTGTGTTGGTGCCTTCTTTTTGTTTGTCTTTTGTATTTTGATACCTATGTTCGTTTTGGAACTTGTATGTTCTTGACATTTGGATATTCTGGTATGAACCACTTTTACTACTACTATCATGAATGGAATTTATTTGGCATATTATGTCTAAAAATGGGGAGAGAAACTGACTACAGACAGACTGACTATTAAGTTTAAGGGGGAGCTTCATTGTTTAAGGATGAGCCTCATGTCTCAAAAGATGTCCTGACATCTTCCACTGCTAACTTCTAACTGAGTTTTTTTTGTTGCTCTGATAATGTGCTCAAATAATGTTTTAGCCAAAATTTGCCAAAGGGGGAGTTTGTTAGTGTTTGTTGGCAGCAATTTTGGTAAAACACTGCTTTGGTAATGTTTTACACAATGTCTGGACATTTGAAGTAAAACATCTCAACTATGTTTGAATGATGTCAAAGCAGATGTCTTGACATCTGCCTACTAATCTGAACGTGTTTTCAGATTTTCTGTTTCCTATTTTTAAGCTTGGCTTATTCAGGTTGTATGGCTTATAGCTTGTGAAAAATATGGAAGAATATTTTGATATCAGTCTTATATTTATGGATTATATCTTGGCCTTCTTTCATGGAGATTTTCAAGGGATTGGATTTTTCAATATTTGTTTTTCAGCCCAAGCCCATAAAGAAGTTATTGCGCCTTTATAAGGACTTGCATCCTTATTCGCACAACTACAACTATTGAGTAAAAAATATACTTTGTGTTTTAGATGTCTGAATATTTTAATTGTAATACACTCTAGTATTGTTTCAATACTTGAGTTGTAATTTGAGTTGTAAGTTATGGATCATTCATAAGCTTTTAAGTATTGAATGATTAAGGTTTTTCAAACTTGGTAAATGTGTTGTTTTTCACTATTAGTGATTGAAGGGATTTGAGGAGGACCTCATACCTAGGTATGTCTTAGGAAGAAGTATAGAATTGGTAGTGATTAAGTGATTAGATCGTAAACTGGTTGTTTACTAAGGGTCTATGAATTGCTACTATTTAGTGGACTTGTCCGTGGCTTGGTAGCCCCCGCAGTAGGTGTTATTGTACACCGAACTGGGTTAACAATCCCTTGCGTTTTTACTGCTTTTAATATTGTTGCATTTTATATTGTCCTCAGATATTTATGTCGTGAAATCTCCTTTGACATCACATATCTGATACCATAATTTCACAAAGAAACACTCACACACACACACACACACACACACACACACACACACACACACACACACACACACACACACACACACACACACACACACACACACACACACACACACACACACACACACACACACACACACACACACACACACACACACACACACACACACACACACACACACACACACACACACACACACACACATATATATATATATATATATATATATATATATATATATATATATATATATATATATATATATATATATATATATATATATATATATATATATATATATATATATATATATATATATATATATATATATATATATATATATATATATATATATATATTTATATTGTTGTTGTTAATCTAAGAAAACATGTACAAGATACACATTTTAAGGTGCTTGGTGATCTCTCAAGAGTAAACTTAAAGATAGGATGAAGAAAGGGAGAACCAACCCTAATGTGTGATCTTGATGTATTGATAAAAGTGATATGATGAAAAATATTAGGGGAGAAAATTAGGGTATACAACCTTGACTCGCAATTAGTAAATTTCGTGCTCAGGTAGTTAATAACATGTTCTTTTCTATCCGTCTCGTCGTGTTGACCAGGTATGCAACCCATAAAATTTTCCAGTACTATTAGATACATTATCAAAGGCCTACCTTCCACAGGAGGAAAAAGAATTGGAGGTTCCTACAAATACCCTTTTATCTTATCAAATTCTACTTGGCAACTGTCATTCCACCCGACAACTTGATCTTATTTCAATAGATTGAATATTGGTTCACACGTGGTTGTAAGATGAGAGATGAATTTAGCCATGTAGTTCAACCTCTCGAGAAAACCACTGACCTTTTTTTTTGTTCTTGGCTCATGCACTTCTTGAATTGATTTTATTTTAGCATGTTCAACCTTAATTCCTCTTTTTCTTACAACAAAGCCCAATAACTTCCCTGATCTCCCCCCGGAGGTGCACTTGTTAGGGTTTAGCCTCAGTCTGAATTTCCTTAATCTTTCAAACAATTTCAGCAAATGAACAAGATGTTCTTCTTTCATCTGGGAGTTGGCAATCATATCATCAACATAGACTTCAATCTCTTTATGGATCATGTCATGAAAGAGAGTGACCATTGCATGCTAATACGTTTCCCCTGCATTTTCCAAACCAAAGAGAATCACTTTGTAACAAAATGTTTCCCAAGGTGTAATAAAAGTAGTATTCACCATGTCTTCCGGTGCTATCTTGATCTGATTGTAGCCAGAAAAACTATCCATAAAGGAAGACACTTTTGACTGAGTAGTATTATCAAACAAAACATCAATATAAGAGAGCGGAAAATCATCTTTAAAGCTTGCTCTGATCGAGTCCCTATAATCCATACAAATTATCACTTTGCCATCTTTCTTTGGCATTGGCATAATGTTTGCAATCCACGGCGGGTAAGAGATGACTTTCAAGAAACCCATATAAATTTTTTTTTGAACCTCCTATTTGATCTTCTTAGAAATCATGGGATGAGTTCTTCCAAGCTTTTGTTTAACTCGAGGACAATATTCTTTAAGAGGCAGCTTGTGCATGATAATAACTGTATCCAGCCCAGGCATGTCTTCGTAAGACCAAGCAAAGATATCAACATACTTTTGAAGCATTTCAATCAATCTTAATTTTACACAATCTTCTAATGTTTCCCCAATTTTTACTTTTTTTTTTAAACTCCTCGGTACCCAAGTTGAGCACTTCTAGAGTCTCTTGGTGAGGTTGAATAGCCTTTTCCTCTTGCCTCAACAATCTGGATAACTCTTCAGGAAGTTCATAATCTTTTTCAGCTTCTTCCCCATCTTGATAGATTAGATTTTCAAATTCATAATGAGAAATAGAAAAATCGTTTTGGACAAAATCCCCAATAAAGTCACCAGTAGAAACAACCGGTGGATTAATCATCGAGAGAAAATCAATGAAGTCGCCATCGAACATTTTTTATCCCACGGGAAGAGAAAGGTAAACATCGACTAAACCTGATAAGGGTGAAATCAAGGTCACATGACCGTGAGATAAGGGTAATGGAGTCGATTACATAAGAAGAAGGTATAAGCACCCCTCACGTCTGTGGTACTCCATGGGATCCACTCTTGTTGTTCTAATCAAAGGGTGTGTTCTAATCTAAAGCTTACGAGCTAAGGAGAAAATAAAAAGAGATAATGCATGCAAAAGAAAACACGGGGAAAAGAAGGAATATTTACAAAGTTTCACTCGCCTGGGTCTTGCAACCAAAAGCCTATGTATCCCTTTTAAAGAATCAGAGCAGTTTAGTTCGGCTCAAAAGTTTCCATTTGTTTTGTGTTTTTTATGAATAATATTAATTTCGCTTCCTACCGTTGCTCGACCTTTGGAGACTCAAGCGTTGGCATATGAAGGAATTAATATGTTCTACTTGAAGAGGTATTTCCAAAAGAAAAAGTGCCTGAAGGCGAATAATGCTACATTTGTTCTCTAACAAGTAGACATGGTGTCACCCGACCTTTGGGGATTTAGGTATCGTATTTCACGAAGTAGAATTAACACATCATTTCGAGAGTTTCCTCTTGGTGAGCACATCCCGAAGGCAGAAAAATTTGAATTGGTTGATGCTTTTTACCTCTAAAAAGGATTTAAGAAACATTAGAGTTTTTTATGCATTTTCCAAGAAAATAGTTTTAGTCTTAATCATGCAAAAGAGAAATAAAAACATCTAAGGGAAACTATCTATCTATATCCCTAATGTTATCATACAATGATTGATCCTATGGTCGAATTTGAAAGGGGAGCACTACCTATGTTTGCATGCATTGATTACGATCGTAATGTCTAACTTGCATCGAAAACAAAACAAGTAAATCGTAAGGGAACATACAAAGGTGTAAAGAAAAGCACAAGCTCACGTGCAATGAAACAAAGTCGAACCAAAACCAAAACAAAATCGAGTGCGAGCTAACAACAAATAAACGAGTCCAAAGGATCTCAAAGTGGAAGTAAGGAACTCTTTCCACTTGATTTGCTTTAGCACCAACATCGAGTAATAAATCTGAGCTTCAAAATTTAAGGAAATGTGAGCTAACTTCGTCGAAACTAATGGAAAAGTTTAGGGGTTAGTTACGAACCCTTTTCCACTTTATTTGACTCAATGGACAAGAATGGGCATGGTTCAAAGCATCAACGTATAACACGAGTTAGGAACGACACGGACTAGAAAGTGCGGGGGCCGATTGCGGACCCTTTGTTCTAATTATTGACTCGATAGCAAGCACAAAGTAAAATGAAATTGGAGGGGAGTGGGATTTTCCTTCATCGAGGACTTTTGCACACAAGCAAACACAAACATTGCCTCATTTTGAGGTCTTTGTAAAACAAATAACGCCTCCTTTGAGGATTTTAAATAGATTTTCCCACCTAAGGTAGAGACTCCCAGTCATGCATCTCTATTCCCACTTCTCATGGCAAGGAAAGCGGTAAATGATGTAGAAAATAAACCAGAATTAGTATAATACCACATGAACAAGATGCCATAGCAAGCAAGCAAAAGTAGAGAAACCCGTAAAACTTTGTGCAAGCTAGCATCAACAACAAAATAGTTAGAATATGCATCGAAGCATCCATAAAGCACAAGGAGGATGTGTGTCAAACACATCATAATATCAATTAATGAACCTGCATGAAATACAAATCCAAAAAAATAAAAAGGTATATGTGTAGAGGTATAAATGTTGAGACTAAGCTATTGGATTTACTTGACTCGCACAGATCAAGAATAAAAATTGCCACCACACTTTATTGTTTCCAAAGGAATGGGAAAAGAGCGAATAACCCAAAAGAGGTGGAGAGAATCTAGGTAAGGGGGTTGTTTATGCAAAGGGAAGGTATTAGCACCCTAAACATCTACGGTACTCTGCAGGAACCTCTTTGAAAATTTGTGTATTTTGGCTATAAATGTTGTGTACAAAAATACATGGTGGGGATAAGAAAAGAAGTATTTTTACAATTTTTGCATCCATCGCGGTTGCGAACCTTTAGTGCCTACGCACCTGTTGTACCCTAATTTTTCCCCTATGGTCCCTTCATCATACCATATTATTTCAATCACCAAAAAATCACATTAGGGCTTTTTGGTTCTTCTCCCTATCTTTAGCTTTGCTCTTTGAGGGGTTACCAAGCACCTTGACTTGTTTTCTTTGGTGATCATGGATATTTTTCTTTGATTTTCTCTCTAAATTAACAAATACAATATTGGTTTGTCTTACTTGTTAATAATGTAGGTAAAGGCAATGAGGTTTAGCAAGTTGCATCATGGGTTCATGAGTTTATTTCCATGCCCTACTCAAAGTCTTGAGAGATTCAAACCTCACCATTGAAGATGTTTTAAAGTTGGTATGGAAGTGGTTTTGGTGTCCATGAGTCATCATCATCATCCTCAACAAATTCTATTAAAAAAGGAAGAATATTGGCACAAAAAGTTTGTTCAAACTTGGCAAAGTTCCACCAAGCATTCTCTTGATCTAGAGGTTAGGGTTTTGGACTTCAGAGGGCCATATCTTTCTCATATTTTGGTGTTTTTGAGCGATTCCAAAATAATTCTTATCTTAAAAGAGTTACCAACAAATTACTTCAAAAGTCCCAAGGAGTTTTCATGTGGAAGAAACTTCGTGAAGAAGAAAGGTTACAAGTCATCCAGATGAATCTCTCATTTTCCATATGTGACTTCAAATGGTCATAACTTGGTCAACTTTTATCACCTTGAGCCCATTCTTTTTTCATGATGATCCTAAGGATGTGTACTGCATGCCTTCTTTTATGTGCAAAGTAAGAAAATGGATGGAAGTTGCCTTAAGAATGCAAAATATTATAGGTCATTTCATGATTTTTGGCCAACTTCAACAAGTCATAACTTGTTCAATTTTTGGAGATTTTGAGTGATTAAAATTGAAAAATGTCATTCAAGATATCTACTTCATTCCATCTTTTTTGTTCAAGAGCAAATTCCAAGTGGAAGGCCATGTTTGGATACAAAAGATTATAGGTCATTTTTAAAGAAGAATTTGAGATATTTCTAAGTATGGAAAGTCAACTCTTTTTCATCAACTTTGACTCCATGTAACTTTCAGCTCAAGCATCCATTTGATTCCATTATTTTTCCATTGAAAAGCTTGTAACCTCATCTTTCCAAAGCATCAAGAATCTTTCCCTAAGACCCCTTGAGGAGAAAATGCCATTGGATTGAACTTGGTAACTTGGAATTGAAGTTTCTCCATAAGTCAAAATTTGAAATTCATGTTTTGGCCTTTAAACATCAAATTAGCACGCGTTTGTGGTCTAAACATGTTTAACCAAGTTGCCAAAGTGGATTAGAGCCTTGAAACGCAAGGATTTGATGAGTTTTGATGCAAATCAGATCACACTTTGCTCGTGCATCAGGTTCACACGATTTCCCTCCAATTTGCATCATTCCACACGCTTGAGCATTCCATTTGATTCCTTATAAATAGAGGGTCATCCTCCATTCAATTTCCCAAGCTTAGATAGCCAGAATAACCCTATCAAACTTGCTTCACAACTCAGAATTCAGCTACTTCGAATCCTATTCTCAAGCCTTTTTCAATCCATTTTTTTATCAATTCACCTTCCTTGATCTTCCCTGAAGCTAACCATATAATTACATTGAAGAATCGTGCCCTACATTGCTCCATAGAAGTCAAGTTTCAGAGCTCTGCAACTCAACTTCAATAGGTAGATTCCTTCATCAATTCTTCAAAGCTTTGGTATCATTACGTTGCTCTCATTTCCCTGGTTCTAGTCGCAACACTTACTTTTATTTGGAAGCACGTTTTGACCATGAATTTTCAAATCCTTTTTCAAAACTTTCTTTCCAAATTGCTTGAGTTACAATTTATATAAATTGGGCGCGAAGGTGTGGTTGTCTTCGTCTTGAAGAGACGAAGCGAATGGCATAGGTCTGAGCTTCTAATTTTACAGTTTGAGAGACCTTCAATTCGTGAGGCTGGAGGTTGAAGATGACCAACGTGTCACCTTCTAACCAATGAAAGTGTGGCATTTGTATTTTTTAAATTTCTGATTTTACATTTGATTCAGTGCTTTATTCAGTAAAGACCATGTATGCAGTGTGCCAGATCCTTTGGATTTGATTACTAGCGTGTTTTGACTCTCATCCATTGGTCCACATATTTTTCTTTTATTTTCTTTTTCTGATTTTTATATTTTAATTGTTTTAAATTTCAAAAAATCATAAAAAATTCATTTTTAGTCCAAAAAATCTGAAAACATTATGAAAAATATTTTTGATTATTCTCTTTCTGATTTTCATTTTTTCAAAATTTAATTTTGTGTTTTGATATTTTTATGAATTTTACACTTCTTTGATTTGTTTAAAATGTTTAAAAATACTTTTATATATTTTTAAATTCTGGAAAAATTATGGATTGATCCAATGATATTGTGAAAAATATTGGTGACCTTACTTTATTTTTGTTTATGACTTTGCTATTTTTTTACTATTTTTGTTCATTTTACCCATTTATTTTAATTTTTAAAAATAGTTTCTGACTTTTAAAAATTCCCAAAATTTTTGTAAAATTACTTGGCCTCTTTTCTGATTTTTCTATGGCCTTGTTTTTCATTTCTTGATTAATTTGAATATAATTGGCATTTTCTTCATTATTTTCCATTTTTAAAAAAACATTTTTAAACCCTTTAATGAACATATTAATTATATTATTATTTTGTGAATATTTTCTGGTTGTCTTGGGTTGATTTTTAGGTCATGGCTTTATTAACATCATTGGATCCATGGTGTTGAGTTTAACTCCACAAAAATGGATGAATGATTTTAATAATAGTTTGATTAAATATTAATTTAAATGTGGTTTTTCTTTTTACCCTAATTCCTCTTCATCTCATCCCCTTCTAATTGCACTAAATGTTGTCAGAGCATGATCTCTATATGATATCTCAAAACAAATGGTGCATAGATTTCTATTGACCGGCCTCAAAATAGGTGCAACTTCTATATAAGTCTACTTACGATTGCTTAACATAGCGCTAAATTTTGTCTCGATTCGAATAGATGATCATTCGTGGCCCAAACTTATGATTGCAAGCCCAAGTATGTTAATTTAATCTCTTTGATCCAATAACCTTGAGATTCATTGTGTGGAGGCTTTGGTTCTACCAATCCTCTAATGGATCTACAACACCTTTGATCAACGCGGATCACTTAAACATCGCTGATCAATAAATGATATTTGTGAGAATTCCAAATGGATGATATAATTGACAAAAAGTAAATGCAACTTGTTGTGTGGAGTCTTTGGTTCTACCAATCCTCTAATGAGTTCCAAATGCAAGTTTCAAGATGGTCATCTAACTAACCACTAATTATTGACTTGTTTTATTTTATGCTTTTACTCTTTTATACTCTATGCACTATTTATTTTTTAGCATTTTACATTTCATTCCATTTTCATCTTTGATCATTTGAGCATTTATTTTCTTGTCATTTTTACTTTGCTCACTTGAGCTTTTCTTTTTCCTTTTTCTAAGACACTTAATAACCAACTTAAACCCTAAAAAACTCTTAATGGTACTTGGACTATTTGGTTACTATCCTTGGCATGATGGAGCAGTGGACTTTTTCTTGGACTTAGGATTAGAAACCTTGGCCTATCTTGGATACCTCGTGATCTTATCTGATTATTTTGTCTGGAGCTCTTGAGGTTTACCTCAAGACATTGGGTTGTTTTTTGTTTTGTGTGCAGGTTTTTGGTGATTACATCCTTTATTTTTAATTTGGAATTCACCCGCATACAGTCGTTACTCTACCCAATTTTTGTGAAGACTTAATACATTTTAAGAGGTCTAATATATTTGCTTGCTTGCTTTCAATCCATAGAATGGGAATTCTATCTTGACTCATAATGTCAAGTTTTGGCTTCTTGTTGGTTAGATGGTCCTTATCCTTATCTTTTACCTTATGCTTTAGGATAGTCTCTTCTTCTCCTCCCATCTTCTTTAATTTCAAAAATCTCCTCCCTCCTTTTGAAAATTCTTCTTATTTCTAAACTTTAAACACTTTCATAATAAACTTGGACTTAGGTCCATGCATTTTCAAAAACATTTTCATAAATAAAATTCAATCAGTTTAATAATACTTTGACACATTTTTTTTGTGAGAAGACTAAAAGTCAATCAATCTCATTTTAAATCATTTTGCCACTTTGGCTTTTACCTTTAAACTTTTCTTAAAAGATTAGGCTCTTGCCAATCCTTGTAGTGATGCAAACAACTATACTTCTACAATATGTAGTGAAGTGAGATATTTTCCACTTGGGTGTTGAGTGAGGCATTGTTGATTTTAAAATCCAAGCCATATCCTCCAATTTGAGATGACGCAAATTCTCCTTTCTCATGATTGTGGGTAGTAAGTATGTTTTCCACACGGACAATGACGATGACGTCTTATCTCTTAAAATCAACCAACACACTTGTGTTGTAAATTTTTAAAAGAGGAACTACGTGTACCCTGATCCCCTATTGCACGAAAGGTGGTACGTAGGCACTAAAGGTTCGCAACCGCGGCGGGTGCAAAAATCATAAAAATATATTTCTCTTCTCACCTCCACTATCTATTTTACATACAACACATTTTTATAGCCAAAATATACAGATTTTACAAAGAGGTTCCTGCAGAGTACCGTAGACGTTTAGGGTGCTAATACCTTCCCTTTGCATAACCAACCCCCTTACCTTGAATCTTTCCTTCTTTTTTGGGTTATTCGCTCTTTTCCCATTCCTTTGGAAACAATAAATCGCGATGGCGATTTTGATTTTGATTTGTATAAAGTCTAGTCAATCCAATGACTTAGTCTTGAACATTTCTACCGCTACAGAAAAATGGCGACTTCACTGGGGACAGATTGACCTTTTGCTGGTCCATTCCTAAGTGGGTTAAGCCTATCTTTGCTTATATTTGTATATGTGCTATTTTTATTTGTGTTATATTTTGTGTATATGTTTGTCTGGATTTTCCTGGTTTTTTGGGTGCTTGGTGATTACTCATAAGTCCTATACCCGGACTTGGGCAAACTTTAAGATAGGACGGGCGGTATAGTCATGTTAACTTTGAGGGAGTAATCCCAAAAAAGGAGGCATGAGATCCCCTACTCAGTGGAGGCCCCTTGGACTGTAGTGTCGTTTACCGAGTAATCGGGAAGATGTACTGCTTTCGACCTGGGAGCCTGCTGAAACTGAGGACCGTAGAATACCAAACCCATCTTGGCCTTTTAGGGGTAGTGCAGAAGCTATGACGGAGTAATCTGGAAATAGTTGTTACGCGATACTACACTCGGACGAGTCTTTCTTGATAATATTACAAATTACCGAGTTAATCGGGAAGTTGGTAATATTTGAAGGAAGGATGTAGGCTCTGGGAACCTCTAGAACCTTGTTCGGCAGGTGATAACTTTTTAGACCAACACCTTATGGGTAGTACCTTCGACCTCATGCTCTTGACATTGAACCTATGAACCCTATATGTGTGATCTTGTGTGTGATTGTTGCATCATGCATCCATGCACTCATAAGCATCTTTTGAAGAAAATGATATCTCAAGGGATTTAAAGGTTTATGAATATATCAGGTACTTTTAACCATAGATTCTGGAAAAAGAAAGACCGGGAAATACAGTTTCAAGGATCCCAAGATAGATGAGTTGGTCAGTCTAATTCCAGAGATTGAGTGTCCTGCAGACTTTCGGAAGAAGTATGGATCCATCATTCCTCTCATGAAGCTGAAGATGAAGGAGGGTATTCTCTCGACCTTGGTCCAGTTCTATGATATATCACAGCTTTACTTTTCTCGATTATCAGTTGATGCCTACACTTGAGGAGTATTCTTATCTATTGGATTTACCTACTACCGATCGTGTTCCTTTTACTGGTTTGAAGGGCGGGCCAAAACCACATGAGATAGCTGCTTTGGTTCATCTGGGGAAGTCTGAGGTGGAAGCCCATATGACTACCAAAGGAGGGATTAAAGGATTACCAGCTCAATTCTTATTGGAGAAAGCTCGTTACTTTGCCAGAATGAAGAGTACAATTGCTTTTGAGGCCATCTTTGCTTTACTTGCTTATGTGTTATTCTTATTTCCTAATGTGGACAAATTTGTCGACATTAACACTATCAAGATTTTCATGATTGGAAACCCGATTCCTACACTGTTGGGTGATGCTTATTGCTTTGTTCATCTCCGAAGTTCTTATCATGGGGGAATGATTATCTGTTGCACGCCTTTGTTGTACCGGTGGTTCATCTCTCATATGCCTCAGTCTGATGCTTTTTGGGATGTCAAGAAGGAACCTCGTTGGGCTCCTAAGATCATGGCACTTACTCAATCGGATATTGATTGGTATCATCGAGCTTATCAGGATGTAGAGATTATTGACAGTTTTGGTAGTTTCCCCAATGTACCTCTTCTTGGTACTAAGGGAGGAATTAACTATAACCCTGTTCTAGCATGGCGACAGCTTGGTTATCCGATGAGGGATAAACCAAACATTATTCATTTGAGTAGTTTCTTTGTGAAGGAAGGAGAAGACCACAGGGAAGCTAGGGAGCAGATTGCGAAGGCCTGGCATCACATTCATAAGAAAAGTAGGAAAGATTTGGGACCTAGGGGTGCTGTTTCTTTGGAGCCATATCTTCAGTGGATCTGATCGAGAGCCGTCCAGTTGAAGATGTTGTATACTCAGGAGACACCCATGCCTGATTTGTTTGTGAAGACCACTCCTACTTTATTAGATGATCTAGAAGAGTTGAAGCTTGCTTTATTTAGGATGCAACAGGAAAGAGATGCTTGGAAGAACAAGTTCCAGACTTTAGAGAGTTCCTACAAAACATACTTCAAGGAGAAAGAAGATTTGATCGAGATCCTTGAGTCAAGCAGTAGAGTCTATGGAGAGGAAAGGGGATTTATTTTCTCCTAAGCTTCAAACAGGTGTTGATTTCTCACTTCCTGCTTCAGATGATTGGAAAGAGGTTGCCATCAGACATGTGGAAGAAAACCAGAGGTTGAGAGCTCAGATTGCCAGGCTCACAGGGAAGCGCCAGCGTACAGATTGTTCTCTATCAGTTTCTTTCTATCAGGATTTTTAGATTATATTTTCATCTTGTACTTGGGATCGTTGAAACTTGTAACCCATTTTGAAGTTATTATAATAAAAGTTTTCAGTATTTCAAATGCGTTATTATTTTGATGTTTACAATATGTCTATAAACGTTAAATTCCTTGAAATATTAAAAGATAAAGTAAAAATAATCATATGCATTGCATATCATGCATCATATTGCACATATTTATGGCATTTATTATGCATATCCAGGTGCCTTACCCAACTTTTTGCTTCGTTCAACAAGCTGACTCATCACTACAACACTCGGGCTAACTTCAAAAAGAAGATGGACAACTTAGAACAGGAGAATCACGGGCTACGCAAAGAAGTTTCTGCTTTGAAGGATGGCTTGGCCAATTTGATTACTCTGATGGAAGCTCTGGTGGTTGCTCAGAATCATCCACCGAGTGTTCAACCTTAACCAACAAGGGAAAATGTTGAAGTTCTTACTGTTCCTGTATCCGCTACTCCGACCGTTGTTCAAAACCGCATGCCTCAGGGTTATCCGTGGGGAATGCTGGAGAATTTTGCACCTGAAGGTTTCAATTTGGGCCCCCAAGATACTCCAGTGGTTGCAAATGTTGTTACTCCAGTACCTCATGTGGTGCATGCTGTTCCTGCTGCACCTCCTTCGGTGAATTTGGTTCTGTTTGTTAATGAAGATTTATGTCGTCCTTTCCCTACGCCAAGTGAAGACATGGGTCTTTATGACATAATGGATGATTTCCAAGAGCAGTTTGATAGAATGAAAAGAGAGATGAAGGCTCTTAGGGGGAAAGAGTTATTTGGGCAGAATGTGAATGAGTTGTGTTTGGTCCCGAATGTCAAAGTGCCTGCTAAATTCAAGGTCCCAGAGTTTGAGAAGTACAAAGGCAACACTTGCCCTCGTGCTCACTTGGTGATGTATGTAAGCAGAATTTCTACCCACACCGATGATCAGCGTGTGCTGATTCACTTTTTCCAGGATAGTTTGACCGGCGCAGCGTTGAAATGGTACATGAGTATAGACAGTTCCAACATTCATACCTTTAATGATTTGGGAGAGGCATTCATAAAACAATACAAGTACAATGTGGACATGGCGCCCGATTGTGACCAGCTTAGAGCCATGGTTCAGAAAGATAGAGAATCGTTAAAAGAGTACGCGAAGTGGCTCCACAAGTGATTCCTCCCATGGAGGAGAAGGAAATGACTAAAAAATTTCTGAAGACACTAGGTGCTTTCTACTACGAAATAATGGTAGCAAGTGCCCCGAGTGATTTTACAGATATGGTAGGAATGGGTGTCCGCCTAGAAGAGGCAGTAAGAGAAGGTCGTTTGACAAAGGGTGAAGGATCCGAAAGTGTGAAAAAGCCAACTTATGGGTTCATAAAGAAGAAAGAGGGGGATACAAATGCTGTTATGCAAGAGAGAAGAATAAATGCTCCTAGAAGGAATTATCAGCGTCACCAGCAAGTTGCTTCAGTGACTCCTGTTATGAATGTCGCTCCAACTACCGTTGCTTATCAAAGACAGTCCCAGCAAGGGAACCAAGGGAATAATCAGAGAAGGGAGAACTATGACCATATTCCCATAAGTTATGCAGAGCTACTACCAGCATTGATCCAGAAGAAGTTGGTCCAGACACGACCACCTCCAGCAATACCATCACCATTGCCTTGGTATTACAAAGCAGGCCAGACGTGTGTCTTTCATCATGGAGCACTAGGACATAGTGTTGAAAATTGTTATCCTTTGAGGACTGAAGTGCAAAGTTTGGTGAAGTCCGAAATTTTATCTTTCAAAGACATTGGACCTAATGTGAAAGAAAATCCTCTACCCAAGCACGGGGAAGTGAATGTTGTGAATATGGTGGCCGGTTGTCCAGGCGACTTCCGGATTTTTGACATTAATTTGGTTAGAGGGGATTTGGTAAAGATGCATGTAGACCTCTGTGAATTCAGTTATTACACACATGACCACACCGGTTGTGCTATTTTCAGTACAAACATACAGGGTTGTGAGAAGATATAGGTTGATTTATAGGAGATGATGGATGAAGGTCTAATTCATATAATCAGGCCTAGGGAAGAATATCAAGAGGAAGCTAATATGGTTTCTAAATGTCTGGGAGAATTCAGAATTTTCGAAGTAGAGCATTTGAATGAAGATCTCGTACAGTTGCATGCTACCTTCTGCTGTACCGCTGGTCAGGTGGAACACCAATATGGATCTTGCATAGTTTACTGTCGAGATCCCCGAGGATGTTCTATTATGAGAGAGGGTGTTCAATTGCTATTAGACAATGGAACTATCAAGATCACACGCCAGAGAGATGATTATCACGAGATGGATATGGTTGAAGTTTGTTTGATGGGAGAAGAGTCAGAAGAAGAATATGCTTCCGCAGATGAGTATTTCTCTTCAGACAAAGATTTGTTTGCCGGAAATGGTCTTTTGAGAGCTGATTATGTCGAGGAAGGTATAAATGTCATTGTACCTTGTTTTGGTACCTTGTTTTGGTGCACCCGCTCCCCTTGAGGTGGAGTACCATAGCAAACCAGTTGTTACCCCATTGGTAATTAGTCTGCCAGGACCTATTCCCTATAAATCGGATAAGGATGTGCCTTACAAATACAACGCTATAATCTTGGAAGATGGGGTGGAAGTTCCAATACAGCCAATGCCAGATGTTGGAAATATAGCTAATAATAGCAGGGTAACCCGTAATGGTCGTGTGTTTGCGCCGGTTATTTGAAGAGACGTTATTGCTGGAAAGAAAATTGTTGAGAATGATGAGTCTAAGAAGGCTGTAGGAGAGACTAGTGGAGCTACATTGGAGAAAGAAGTGGATGATATCTTGAAGATAATTAAAATGAGCGACTACAAAATTGTGGACCAACTATTGCAGACTCCTCAAAGATATCCATCTTAGCTTTATTGATGAATTCCTCCGCTCATAGAGAATCACTTATGAGAGTACTAGACCAAGCTTTTGTAGAGAATGACATGCCGTTAGATTAATTCAGCAGCGTAATTGGAAACATTGCATCATGTAACAACTTAAGTTTCTGCGATGATGTGTTACCAGATGAAGGGAGGAATCACAACCTGGCCCTCCACATATCCATGAACTGCAAGAATGATTTGCTATCCAATGTGCTAATTGGTAATGGATCCGCATTGAATGTTATACTGAGAAGTACTCTCATGAAGTTAAATTATCTGGGAACACCTATGCGCCCGAGTGGCATCATTGTGAAGGCTTTTGATGGGTCGAGGAAATCTGTCATCGGTGAGGTGGACTTACCCATCCACATAGGACCACATTTGTTCTTGATAACTTTCTAGGTAATGGACATTATTCCCGCGTATAGCTGTTTGCTAGGATAGACATGGATACACGAAGCAGGGGTTGTCACTTCAGCTCTGCATCAGAAGTTAAAATTTGTGCGTGAAGGGAAGGTAGTGATCATAAATGGGGAGCAGGCGTTGTTGATATCCCATCTATCCTCTTTCAGTATTGTAGAAGCGGATGAGGATGCTGTTGGAACCCAGTTCCAAGCCCTATCCGTTAACAACATAAGGAAGAATGAGAATTCTGTGGTTTCGCTGAAGGATGTGCAGCAGGTGGTGCGCAATGGTCATAATGCAGTTTCGGGACGACTTGTGGATCCACCCATAAACAAGAACAGAGCTGGTTTGGGTTTCTCTTCGAGTAATGGCGAAGGCAGAAGTTTGAAGTTAAAGTCTTCTGTGAACAGTTATCATGATGTTTTCTGCAGTGGAGGCTACCTCCATCCGATTGGTTCTGGAATTAATGTTATTAAAGAGGATAAAGCAGAGCAGGAAGTGCCGAATTATGTGACGCATGGAGTCCGAGTTCAGAACTGGGTCACCATTGATATTCCTTCTTGCACACATATTTCAAAGTAATTTATCTTGTTAATCTGCTTCTTTCTTTTGAAAAGCTTTCACTCTGCCCAAGGTGGAAGTATTAATGTTGTAGGGCTTATCTGTTTGCTATAATTGTTAAGATCATTAATAAAAGTTGTCTTTGCTTCCAAAATATGTCTTTTATTTTCTGCCTTCTTCTTGGGAAATGGTAATAATCAAAACAAAAAAAAACCATTTCAAAATAAATAATAACTGAAAATTAATCTTCATGATAACTTGTTATATGTGCCAGTTTCTAAAAATAGTCATTAATCATATGTGCACATTAATTAAAAAAACCTGTTGAATACAATGACCCTGCACCCTCTCCTCACTTAGATTGTCATGTGTTTGGGGCTGAAGAAGAAGATTATGATGAGATTCCAGAAGAGGTCTCACGGTTGCTCGAACACGAGGAAAATACCATTCAGCCATATAAGGAGCCTTTGGAAGTGGTTAATTTGGGTTCAGAAGAAGATCTGAAGGAGGTCAAGATTGGAGCATTGTTGCATCCTGATGTAAAGAGTGGGTTGATTGAGCTGTTGAAAGTATATGTGGATATTTTTGCTTGGTCTTATCAAGATATGCATGGTCTAGATACAGACATTATCGAGCATCGCTTGCGGTTGAAGCTAGAGTGTCCGCCAGTTAAACAAAGGTTGAGAAGAACCCACCCAGATATGGAAATAAAGATCAAAGAGAAGGTCCTAAAACAGATTAATGCTGATTTTCTTGTGACATCAGTGTATCCTCAATGGATCGCCAACATTGTCCCAGTATCGTAAAAAGACGGAAAAGTCTGCATGTGCGTAGATTACAGAGATCTAAATAAAGCTAGTCAAAAAGATGATTTTCCATTGCCTCACATTGACATGTTAGTGGATAACACAGCAAAATTCAAGGTATTCTCATTCATGGACGGATTTTCAGGGTATAATCAAATAAGAATGGCTCTAGAGGACATGGAAAAAACAACGTTTATCACACCCTGGGGAACATTCTGTTACAGAGTCATGCCCTTCGGGTTATAGAACGCTGGTGCATCGTACCAGAGGGCTATGACAACCATATTCCATGATCTGATGCACAATGAAATCGAAGTGTATGTTGATGATATGATTTCCAAATCCCAAACTGAAGAAGGGCATATAGAAGATCTGTTGAAGTTTTTTTGGCATTTGAGGAAGTATCATCTCTGCCTGAATCCAAATAAATGCACCTTCGGAGTTAGATCAAGGAAATTGTTGGGTTTTATTGTTAGCCAGAAAGGAATTGAAGTTGACCCTGATAAAGTCAACGCAATTCAAGAAATGCCAGCACCAAGAACTGAAAAGCAAGTCAGGGGTTTCCTCGGGCGTTTGAATTATATATCCAGATTTATTTCCCACATGACTGCAACGTGTAAACCGATCTTTAAGTTGTTAAAGAAAGATCAAGGTTGTGTGTGGACAGATGACTGCCAAAGGGCATTTGAGAGTATTAAAGAATATTTGCTTGAAACTCCTATCTTGCTCCCTCACGTAGAAGGAAGACCGTTGATTATGTATCTAACAGTGTTAGATAAATCCATGGGTTATATTCTGGGACAACAGGATGAAATGGGAAAGAAAGAGTTCGCCATTTATTATCTCAGCAAAAAGTTCACTGATTGCGAGTCACGGTATTTTGGGACAACAGGATGAAACAGGAAAGAAAGAGTTCGCCATTTATTATCTCATCAAAAAGTCCACTGATTGCGAGTCACGGTATTCTATGCTAGAAAAAACATGTTGTGCTTTGGCCTGGGTGGCAAAGTGTTTTCGGAAGTATATGTTAAATCATCCTACTTGGTTGATCTCCAAAATGGATCCAATCAAGTATATCTTTGAAAAGCCTGCTCTTACTGGGAGAATTTCCCACTGGAAGATGTTATTATCTGAATATGATATCGAGTACCGCACTCAAAAGGCTATTAAAAGTAGTGTGTTGGCAGATTACCTTGCTCACCAGCCGGTGGAGGATCACCAGTCTGCAGAATATGAATTCCCCGATGAAGATGTGATGTTCTTGAAATTGAAAGATTGTGATGAACCATTGCCTGAGGAGGGCCCCGACCTTGAATCTCATTGGAGTATGGAATTTGATAGAGCTCTGAATGCTTATGGTAAAGGAATTGGTGTTGTGATTGTTACTCCTCATGGATCACATATTCCTTTTACTACAAGGTTAACATTTGATTGCACTAATAATATGGAAGAATATGAGGCTTGTATCATGGGTCTTGAGGAAGCTATTGATCTCAGAATCAAGATTCTAGATGTTTATGGTGATTTGGCCTTGGTAATAAATCAGATTAAAGGAGAATGGGACACTCGTCACCCCGGCCTGATCCCTTACAAAGATTATGCTAGAAGATTATTATGCTTCTTCAATAAAGTTGAATTCCATCACATTCCTAGGGATGAAAATCAAATGGGAGATGCTCTGGCAACTCTGGCTTCCATGTACCAAGTGAATGCATGGAATGATATACCCCGAATTACAGTTCAACGGATAGATAGGCCCACTCATGTGTTTGCGAAAGAGGAGGTAGCAGATGAAAAACCTTGGTATTATGATATCAAGCATTTCTTCAGACTCAGGAATACTCGATTGGTGCGTCAAAGAAAGATAGAAAGACACTGAGAAGATTGGCAGACAGTTTCTTCCTCAGTGAAAATGTATTATACAAGAGGAATTTTGACATGGTCTTGCTCAGATTCGTGGATAGACACGAAGCAGACATGTTGATGCATGAGATCCATGAAGGTTCATTCGGCACTCATGCTAATGGACATTCAATGGCTAAAAGGATGCTAAGGGCGGGTTATTATTCGTTGACAATGGAATCTGATTGTTACAAATTTGCAAAGAAGTGCCATAAATGCAAGATTTACGCAGATAAGATCCATGTACCTCCGACACTTCTCAATGTGATTTCCTCCCCGTGGCCTTTCTCTATGTGGGGTATTGATATGATCAAGACGATAGAACCCAAAGCTTCGAATGGACACCATTTCATCTTGGTAGCAATTGACTACTTTACCAAATCGGTAGAGGCCGCTTCGTACGCCAATGTTACCAAGCAGGTGGTGGTGCGTTTCATCAAAAACAATCTTATATGCCGGTATGGTGTGCCAAGCAGAATCATCACTGATAATGGCTCGAATTTGAACAACAAGATGATGAATGAACTACACGAAGAATTCAAGATTGTCCATCACAATTCATCTCCATACAGGCCTATGATGAATGGGGTTGTTGAAGCTGCTAATAAGAATATCAAGAGAATTATCCAGAAAATGGTTGTTACTTATAAGGATTGGCATGAAATGCTCCCTTTTGCTCTACATGGATATCGAACATATGTCCGCACTTTAACAGGAGCAACCCCATTTTCTCTAGTGTATGGAATGGAAGTTGTACTCCCTGTCGAGGTAGAGATTCCCTCGTTCATTGTGATAATGGAAGCCGAATTGACAGAGGCTGAATGGGTTTAGAACATGTTTGACCAGTTGAATTTGATTGAAGAGAAGAGAATGGCAGCTTTGTGTCATGGGCATTTATATCAGAAAAGAATGAAGAAAGCATTTGACAAAAAGGTCAAACCTCGTGAATTCAGAGAAGGTGACCTCGTGCTCAGGAAGATCATGTCCTTCAACATTGATTCGAAGGGCAAGTGGACTCCCAATTTTGAAGGCCTGTATGTTGTCAAGAAAGCCTTCTCTGGTGGTGCATTAATTCTTGAAACTATGGATGGCGAGGAGTTACCACGTTCCATGAATGCTGATGCAGTCAAGAAATTCTTCGCCTAAAGAAATAAAAGAACAGCTCGCTATGTTGAAACCCCGAAAGGGAGGCTTAGGCAAAAAAGAGCATCTCGGTAGGCCGAAAACCCGAAAGGGCGGTCTAGGAAAAAATTAGAGACGTAAACAGAATAAATTTCCCGCTAAGTTGAAAACCCGCAAGGGCAGCTTAGGCAAAAGTTAGGGACTTTCTTGGCAAGTAACTACGTCAGGAGAGACTTGATCGTTGAAGCAACAATCTTCTCGAACTATCACCATACTTCAATAAAAGCTGCTGCTCAGGATTTCAAAATTTGTTAGGGGGGATAGTGGTCATTGTATCTCAATGTATCTTTTCCATTATGTATTACCATTTCCCAAACTTCATAATCATCCATGGAGTCTCTCCATTCGCAGACTACCATTCTATTAATGAAATTCGAGCTTTTGCCAAACTCTTTGTGTTCTTATTTTTATTTAGCTTGCAGAGACTTCATTTATTACTGATGATAACTGTTAAAGCAAAAAGATTAAAAAAAAAGAGCAAAATTTACTTTTCAAAAAGAAGAGAGATCTTTACAAATTCAATTTACTTTGGTATTTGTGATGAAACAATGACAACAAGAATGGTGGTCCCAAGAATGAACAAACTCCGGTTGTGTTAAGAAGATTTACTCCCTTCATGAAGGTTTTCTCAGGTCATTTTGCTGGTAGGTGCGCAATCTTTGTGTGTTTCTCAGATAGTTAAATACGATATCAGTGGGTGCAAGGTACAACATTGGGTTTGTGATCTTATTATCCCCAGTCAAGTCTTGGTTCGCTTTTGATTTCGAATTGGCATGGTCAGAAGCCTCCGTCTCAGATTTCCCAGCGAAGTTTTCCCTTATATGATGAAAGGTTTTATTCCCTTGGTGTGCTGAGATGTCGCTCTTTTTGAAGTATTGGCATGAATGTTGATCTCTTGATTTCCCCGGGAAGGTTATCCCAGAGCATCTCTTGTTGGAATGAGTATTCATGATGAAACGTTTTCTCCATGGAGGTAGGCTTGAATCCCCAATAAGGTTCGGTTGTGTCGGTGTTGGTCTATTTTATTTGAGGTTGGTCTCGCAATCTCCAGTAGGCATGTCACTTTTGGAAAACTGTTTTCTCCGGTGAAACCGAAAGAAGATTGTTCTATCCCGATATCTGTTTGATTTGGCTACGTCCAGATTATGTTTCTCCTCAGTAAAGTTAAAGAAGGCAATATGTTTGGTTTCTGCAGTTGCTTTTACCTTTCTTGGATTGGTCTTTCTGTTTAAAGTTTAGCTCAATGTTCTTAGTACTTGAGGCGGTTTTGTTTATTTGTACTGATCATGTATCCTTTTACCAGCATATGCACTATATCACTCATACATTCATACATACATCATGCAGTGCTAAAAATCATCGTTCGTTGATATAGTGTTCTGACTTTTCCTGCAGCGCTCTTTTCTTAGTTGAATTTGGTTTTCTCTCTTGAGTTTATTTCTCAAAGGGTGAATCTGCATTGGCCGTCTTGCTCCAGTTTAGTTCTGAATTGGGTTTGTGGTTCTCTGAAAAATTTGGGTTTTGGTTTGTGCATTTATTTTGCACAGGAAAACTTTATCTCCTCAGCAGGAATATCGTGGCATGTCCCCGGGAAGTCTTATTGCCATCCCCAGAAAGTCATTTCTCTTTGCAATTCCCTTAAACAATAAGTGGAAGTCTCTTTATTTGAGACAGATTACGTATTACCCTTTCCAGGCAGATTTCCTTGGTTGAAGAAGAAGTTGAGGCCCGTTCTTAGGAAAACACCAGAATCTTGGGGGAACATGATATATTTTCTCTTTCTACCTTCAGTGAACATTGGTGGTACATCGGCAATGAATGTCGGTGTTTGTTATCTTTTTGCTATCTTCAGTGAATGTTGATAGTTCATCGTCAGTGAACAGTGGTGATATGATATATTTTCTCTTTCTACCTTCAGTGAACGTTGGTAGTACCTTGGCAGTGAATGTCGGTGTTTGTTATCTTTTTGCTATCTTTAGTGAACGTTGATAGTTCATCGTTAGTGAACGGCGGTGATATGATATATTTTCTCTTCCTACCTTCAGTGAATGTTGGTAGTACATCGGCAGTGAATGTTGGTGTTTGTTATCTTTTTGCTATCTTCAGTGAACATTGATAGTTCATCGTGAGTGAGGCGGTGGTATGATATATTTTCTCTTTCTACCTTCAGTGAACGTTGGTAGTACATCGATAATGAATGTAGGTGTTTGTTATCTTTTTGCTATCTTTAGTGAACGTTGATAGTTCATCGTCAGTGAATGACGGTGATATGATATATTTTTTATTTCTACCTTCAGTGAACGTTGGTAGTACATCGGCAGTGAACGTCGGTGTTTGTTATCTTTTTGCTATCTTCAGTGAATGTTGATAGTTCATCGTCAGTGAACGGAGGTGATATGATATATGTTCTCTTTCTACCTTTAGTGAACGTTGGTAGTACATCGGTAGTGAACGTCGGTGTTTGTTATCTTTTTGCTATCTTCAGTGAACATTGATAGTTCATCGTCAGTGAACGACGGTGATATGATATATTTTCTCTGTCTACCTTCAGTGAATGTTGGTAGTACATCGGTAGTGAATGTCGATGCTTGTTATCCTCCTCTCTGATTCTTTTCTTGTGGTTTACCAGTGATTCATTTTCCTCGTGGGATTGTTCTTTTGTTTCTACATTTCATGTTGCATCCCCAATGCTACTTTGCGTCTTTTTTATTCCATTCATATGAATTCATATGCATAAATGTTTGCATGGCATCTTAGGGCCAAAAACAGGTTTTGTTTTATATTTAAGTGTCTTCGATTACGTCGACACGAAGACTTTTAACCTTGCTATCTCTAGAAGAAACTTAAATAAGGGCAGCTGTTGTACCCCAATTTTTCCCCCTAATATCCCTTCATCATACCATATTGTTTCAATCACCAAAAAATCACATTAGGGATTTTTGGTTCTTCTCCCTATCTTTAGCTTTGCTCTTTGAGGGGTTACCAAGCACCTTGACTTGTTTTCTTTGGTGATCATGGATATTTTGATTTGATTTTCTCTCTAAATTATCAAATACAATATTGGTTTGTCTTACTTGTTAATAATGTAGGTAAAGGCAATGAGGTTCATCAAGTTGCATCATGGGTTCATGAGTTTATTTCCATGCCCTAGTCAAAGTCTTGAGAGATTCAAACCTCACCATCGAAGATGTTTTGAAGTTGGTATGGAAGTGGTTTTGGTGGCCATGAGTCCTCATCATCATCCTCAACAAATTCTATTCATAAAGGAAGAATATTGGCACAAAAAGTTTGTTCAAACTTGGCAAAGTTCCACCAAGCATTCTCTTGATCTAGAGGCTAGGGTTTTGGACTTCAGAGGGGCATATCTTGATCATCTTTTGGTTTTTTTGAGTGATTCCAAAAACATTCTTCTCTTTAAATAGTTACTAACAAATCACTTCAAAAGTCCCAAGGAGTTTTCATGTGGAAGAAACTTGGTGAAGAAGAAAGGTTACAAGTCATCCAGATGAATCCCTCATTTTCCATATGTGACTTCAAATGGTCATAACTTGGTTAATTTTTATCACCTTGAGCCTATTATTATTTCATGATTATCCTAAGGATGTGTACTTCATGCCTTCTTTTCTGTGCAAAGTAAGAAAATGGATGGAAGTTGCCTTAAGAATGCAAAAGATTATAGGTCATTTCATGATTTTTGGCCAACTTCAACAATTCATAACTTGTTCAATTTTTGGAGATTTTGAGTGGTTCAAATTGAAAAATGTCATTCAATAGGTCTAATTCATTCCATCTTTTTTGGTCAAGAGCAAATTCCAAGTGGAAGGCCATGTTTGGATACAAAAGATTATAGGTCATTTTTAAAGAAGAATTTGAGATATTTCTAAGTATGGAAAGTCAACTTTTTTTCTTAAACTTTGACTCCATGTAACTTTTATCTCAATCATCCATTTGATTCCATTCTTTTTCCATTGCAAATCTTGTAACCTAATCTTTCTAAAGCATGAAGAATCTTGCCCTAAGACCCCTTGAGGAGATAATGCCATTAGATTGAACTTGGAAACTTGGAATTGAAGTTTCTCCATAAGTCAGAATTTGAAATTCATGTTTTGGCCTTTAAACATCAAATTAGAATGTGTTTGTGGTCTAAACATGTTTAACCAAGTTTCCAATGTGGATTAGAGCCTTTAAACGCAAGGATTTGATGAGTTTTGATGCAAATCAGATCACACTTTGCTCGTGCATCAGGTTCACACGATTTTCCTCCAATTTGCATCATTCCACACGCTTGAGCATTCTATTTGATTCCCTATAAATAGAGGGTCATCCCCCATTCAATTTCCCAAGCTTAGATAGCCAGAATCACCCTGCCAGACTTGCTTCACAACTCAGAATTCAGCTACTTCGAATCCTATTCTACAGCCTTTTTCAATCCATTTTTCATCAATTCACCTTCCTTGATCTTCCCTGAAGCTAACCGTAAAATAACATTCAAGAATCGTGCCCTATATTGCTCCATAGAAGTCCAGTTTCAGAGCTTTGCAACTCAACTTCAATAGGTAGATTCCTTTATCAATTCTTCAAAGCTTTGGTATCATTGTGTTGCTCTCATTGCCCTGGTTCTAGTTGCAACACTTACTTTTATCTAGAAGCACGTTTTGTCCATGAATTTTCAAATCCCCTTTCAAAAATTTCTTTCCAAATTGCTTGAGTTACAGTTTATATAAATTGGGCGTGAAGGTGTGGTTATCTTCATCTTGAAGAGATGAAGCGGATGGCATAGGTCTGAGCTTCTGATTTTATAGTTTGAGAGACCTACAATTCGTGAGGCTGGAGGTTGAAGATGACCAATGTGTCACCTTCTAACCAATGACAACGTGCCATTTGTATTTTTTGAATTTCTGATTTTACATTTGATTCAGTGCTTTATTCAGTAAAGACCATGATATGCACAGCGCGCCAGATCCTTTGGATTTGATTACTAACGTGTTTTGACTCTCATCCAATGGTCCACATCTTTTTCTTTTATTTTCTTTTTCTGATTTTTATATTTTAATTGTTTTAAATTTCAAAAAATCATAGAAAATTCATTTTTAGTCCAAAAAATCTGAAAAAATTATGAAAAATATTTTTGATTATTCTCTTTCTGGATTCATTTTTTCACAATTTAATTTGTGTTTTGATATTTTTTATGAATTTTACACTTATTTGATTTGTTTAAAATGTTTAAAAATACTTTTATACATTTTTAAATTCTGAAAAAAATTATAGAATGATCCAATGATATTGTGACAAATATTGGTGACCTTATTTTATTTTTGTTTCAGACTTTGGTATTTTTTTACTATTTTTGTTTATTTTACCCATTTATTTTAATTTTTTAAAATAGTTTCTGACTTTTTAAAATTCCCAAATATTTTGTAAAATTACTTGGCCTCTTTTCTGATTTTTTTATGGTCTTGTTTTTCATTTCTTGATTAATTTGAATATAATTGGCATTTTCTTCATTATTTTCCATTTTTAAAAAAACATTTTTAAACCCTTTAATGAACATATTAATTATATTATTATTTTGTGAATATTTTCTGGTTGTCTTGGGTTGATTTTTAGGTCATGGCTTTATTAACATCATTGGATCCATGGTGTATAGTTTAACTCCACAAAAATGGATGAATGATTTTAATAATAGTTTGATTAAATATTAATTCAAATGTGGTTTTTCTTTTTACCCTAATTCCTCTTCATCTCATTCCCTTCTAATTGCACTAAATGTTGTTAGAGCATGATCTCTATATCATTTCTCAAAACAAATGGTGCATAGATTGCTATTGACCGGCCTTAAAATAGATGCGACTTCTATATAAGTCCACTTACGATTGCTTAACATAGTGCTACATTTTGTCCCGATTTGAATAGATGATCATTCGTGGCCCAAACTTATGATTGTAAGCCCAAGTATGTTAATTTGATCTCTTTGATCCAATAACCTTGAAATTTATTGTGTGGAGGCTTTGGTTCTACCAATCCTCTAATGGATCTACAACACCTTTGGTCAACGCGGATCACTTAAACATCGTTGATCAATAAATGATATTTGTCAGAATTCCAAATGGATGATATACTTGACAAAAAGCAAATACAACTTGTTGTATGGAGGATTTGGTTCTATCAATCCTCTAATGAGTTCCAAATGCAAGTTTCAAGATGGTCATCCAACTAACCACTAATTATTGACTTGTTTTATTTTATGCTTTTACTCTTTTATACTTTATGCACTATTTATTTTTTAGCATTTTACATTTAATGCCATTTTCATCTTTTCTCATTTGAGCATTTATTTTCTTGTCATTTTTACTTTGCTCACTTGAGCTTTTCTTTTTACTTTTTCTAAGACACTTAATAACCAACTTAAACCCTAAAAAACTCTTAATGGTACCTGGACTATTTGGTTACTATCCTTGGCATGATGGAGTAGTGGACTTTTTCTTGGACTTAGGATTAGAAACCTTGGCCTATCTTGGATACCTCGTGATCATATCTGATTATTTTGTCTGGAGCTCTTGAGGTTTACCTCAAGACATTGGGTTGCTTGTTTGTTTTGTGTGCAGGTTTTTGGTGATTACATCCTTTATTTGTAATTTGGAATTCACCCGCATACAGCCGTTACTCTGCCTAATTTTTATGAAGACTTAATACATTTGAAGAGGTCTAGTATCTTTGCTTGCTTGGTTTCAATCCAAAGAATGGGAATTCTATCTTGACTCATAATGTCAAGTTTTGGCTTCTTGTTGGTTAGATGGTCCTTATCCTTAGCTTTTACCTTATGCTTTAGGATATTATCTTCTTCTCCTCCCATCTTCTTTAATTTCAAAAATCTTCTCCCTCCTTTTAAAAACTCTTATTGTTTTCAAACATAATCCAATTTCATAATAAACTTGGACTTAGGTCAATGCAATTTCAAAATATTTTTATAAATAAACTTTAATCTATTTAATTATACCTTGACGTTTTTGTGAGAAGACTAAAAGTCAACCAATCTCATTTTAAACCATTTTGCCACTTTGGATTTTACCTTTAAACTTTTCTTAAAAGATTAGACTCTTGTCAATCCTAGTGGTGATGCAAATAACTATACTTCTACAATATGTAGTGAAGAGAGATATTTTCCACTTGGGTATTGAGTGAGGCATTGTTGATTTTAAAATCCAAGCTATATCCTCCACTTTGAGATGATGCAAATTCTCCTTTCTCGTGATTGTGGGTAGTAAGTATGTTTTCCACACGGACAATGACTATGATGTCTTATCTCTTAAAATTAACCAACACACTTTGTGTTTCAAACTTTTAAAAGAGAAACTGCGTGTACCCTGATCCCCTATTGCATGAAAGGTGTTACGTAGGCACTAAAGGTTCGCAACCATGGCGGGTGCAAAAATCATAAAAAAATATATTTCTTTTCTCACCTCCATCAACCATTTTATATATAACACCTTTTTTATAGCTAAAATATACAAATTTTACAAAGAGGTTCCTGCAGAGTACCGTAGATGTTTAGGGTGCTAATACCTTCCCTTTGCATAACCTACCCCCTTACCTTGAATCTTTCCCCCATTTTGGGTTATTCGCTCTTTTCCCATTCCTTTTGGAAACAATAAAGCACGGTGGCGATTTTTATTTTTGATTTGTATAAAGTCTAGTCAATCCAATGGCTTAGTCTTGAACATTTCTACAGCTACAGAAAAATGGAGACTTCACTGGGGATAGATTGACCTCTTGCTGGTCCAGCCCTAAGTGGGTTGAGCTTATCTTTTTACTTTATATATGTATATGTGCTATTGTTTTTTATGTGTTATATTTTGTATATATGTTTGTTTGGATTTTCCTGGTTTTCAGGGTGCTTGGTGATTACTCATAGGTCCTATACCCGGACTTGGGCAAACTTTAAGATAGGACGGGCGGTATAGTCATGTTAACTTTGAGGGAGTAATCCCAAAAAAGGAGGCATGAGATCCCCCACTCAGTGGAGGCCCCTTTGAATATAGTGTCGTTTACCGAGTAATCGGGAAGACGTACTGCTTTCGACCTGGGAGCCTACTGAAACTGAGGACCGTAGAATACCAAACCCATCTTGGCCTTTTAGGTGTAGTGCGGAAGCTATGACGGAGTAATCTGAAAATAGTGGTCACGTGATACTACGCCCGGACGAGTCTTTCTTGAGAATATTACTAATTACCGCGTTAATCGGGAAGTTGGTAATATCCGAAGGAAGGATGTAGACTCTGGGAACCTCTACAACCTTGTTCGGCAGGTGATAACTCTTAGACCAACACCTTATGGGTAGTACCGTCAACCTTATGCTCGTGACATTGAACCTATGAACCCTATATGTGTAATCTTGTGTGTGATTGTTGCATCATGCATCCATGCACTCATAAGCATATTTTGAAGAAAACAATATTTCAAGGGATTTAAAGGTTGACTATTTGTGAATATCTCAGGTACTTTTAACCATGGATTAGGGAAAGAGAAAGACCAGGAAATACAGTTTCAAGGACCCTAAGATAGATGAGTTGGTCAGTCTAATTCCAGAGATCGAGTGTCCTACAGACTTACAGAAGAAGTATGGATCCATCATTCCTATCATGAAGCTGAAGATGAAGGAGGGTATTCTCTTGACCTTGGTCCAGTTCTATGATCCGATATATCACTACTTTACTTTTCCCGATTATCAGTTGATGCCTACACTGGAGGAGTATTCTTATCTATTGGATTTACCTGTTACCGATCGTGTTCCTTTTATTGGTTTGGAGGGTGAGCCAAAACCAAATTAGATTGCTGCTTTGATTCATCTGGGGAAGTCTAAGGTGGAAGCCCATATGACTACTAAAGGATGGATTAGAGGATTACCAGCTTAGTTCTTATTGGAGAAAGCTCGTTACTTTTCCAGAATGAAGAGTACGGTTGCTTTTGAGGCCATCTTTGCTTTACTTGCTTATGGATTATTCTTATTTCCTAATGTGGCAAGTTTGTCGACATTAACGCTATCAGGATTTTCATGATTGGAAACCTGGTTCCTACACTGTTGGGTGATGCTTATTACTCTGTTCATCTTTGGAGTTCCTATCATGGGGGAATGATTATCTGTTGCACGCCTCTGTTGTACCGGTGGTTCATCTGTCATATGCCTCAGTCTGATTCTTTTTAGGATGTCAAGAAGGAACCCCGTTGGGCTCCTAAGATCATGGCACTTACTCACTCGGATATTTATTGGTATCATCGAGCTTATCAGGATGTGGAGATTATTGACAGTTGTGGTAGTTTCCCCAATGTGCCTCTTCTTGGTACAAAGGGAGGAATTAACTATAACATTGTTCTTGCACGGTGACATCTTGGTTATCCGATGAGGGATAAACCGAGCAGTATTTATTTGAGTAGTTTCTTTCTGAAGGAAGGATAAGACCACAAGGAAGCTAGAGAGAAGATTGCGAAGGCCTGGCGTCACATTCATAAGAAGAGTAGGAAGGATTTGGGACCTAGGGGTGCTGTTTCTCTGGAGCCATATCTTCATTGTGTCTGATCGAGAGCCATCCAGTTGAAGATGTCGTATACTCGAGAGACACCCATGCCTGATCTATTTGTGAAGACAACTCCTCCTTTGTTAGATGATCAAGAGGAGCTGCATCTTGCTTTGGTTAGGATGCAACAGGAAAGGGATGCTTGGAAGAACAAGTTCCAGACTTTAGAGAATTCCCACAGAGCCTACCTGAAGGAGAAAGATGATTTGATCGAGATCCTTGAGAGTTGAGCAGTAGAATCTATGGAGAGGCAAGGGGATTTATTTTCTCCTAAGCCTCAAACAAGTGTTGATTACTCAGTTTCTACTTCAGAGGATTGGAAGAAAGTTTCTATCAGGCACATGGAAGAAAACCAGAGGTTGAGGGCTCAGATTGCCAGGCTCACAGGGAAGCGCCAACGTACAGATTGATCTCTATCAGTTTCTTTTTCTAATGATTTTTAGATTGTATTTTCATCTTGCACTTGGGATCATTGAAACTTGTAACCCATTTTGAAGCTATTATAATAAAAAAAAATATTCAGTATTTCAAATGTGTTATTATTTTGATGTTTGCAATATGTCTATAAACCGTAAATCCCTTGAAATATCAAATAATAAAGTAAAAACAATCATATGCATTGCATGTCATGCATCATATTTCACATATTTATTGCATTTATTATGGATATCCAGGTGCCTTACCCAGATTTTTACTTCGTTCAGCAAGCTGACTCATCACTACAACACTCGGGCTAATTTCAAAAAAAAAAAGATGGACAACTTAGAACAGGAAAATCGCGAGCTACGCGAAGAAGTTTCTGCTTTGAAAGATGGCTTGGCCAACATGACTACTTTGATGGAAGTTCTGGTGGTTGCTTAGAATCAGCCACCGAGTGTTCAACCTCAACCAACAAGGGCAAATGCTGAAGTTCCATTTGTTCCTATATCTGCTACTCTGGTTATTGTTCAAAAACGTATGCCTCAGGGTTATCCTTGGGGAATGCCAGAGAATTTTGCACCTGAAGGTTTCAATTTGGGTCCCCAAGATGCTCCAGTGGTTCAAAATGTTGTTACTCCAGCACCTCTTGTGGTGCATATTGTTCCTGTTGCACCTCCTTCGGTGATTTGGTCCCGTTTGCTAATGAAGATGTGTGTCGTCCTTTCCCTCCGCCGAGTGAAGACTTGGGTTTTTATGACATAATGGATGATTTCAAGGAGCAGTTTGATAGAATGCAAAGAGAGATGAAGGCTCTTAGGGTAAAAGAGCTATTTGGGCAGAATGTGAATGAGCTGTGTTTGGTCCCGAATGTTAAAGTGCCTGCTAAGTTCAAGGTCCAGTAGTTTGAGAAGTACCAGGGAAACACTCGCCCTCGTGCTCACTTGGTGATGTACGTAAGGAGGATGTCTACCCATACTGATGATCAGCATCTTCTGATTCACTTTTTCCAGGATAGTCTGACCAGCGCAGCGTTGAAATGGTATATGAGCTTGGGCAGCGCCAACATCCATATTTTTAATGATTTGGGAGAAGCATTCATTAAATAATACAAGTACAATGTGGACATGGCGCCCGATCGTGACCAGCTTAGGGCTATGGTTCAGAAAGACATAGAATCGTTCAAAGAGTATGCGCAGAGATAGTGCGAAGTAGCTACACAGGTGATTCCTCCCATGGAGGAGAAGGAAATGACTAAAATTGTTCTGAAGACGCTAGGCGCTTTCTACTACGAAAGAATGGTAGCAAGTTCCCCAAGTGATTTTACAGAGATGATAGGAATGGGTGTCTGCCTAGAAGAGGCTGTAAGAGAAGGCCGTTTGATGAAGAGTGAAGGATCCGGAGGTGTGAAAAAGCCAGCTTATGGGTTTACAAAGAAGAAAGAGGGGGATACAAATGCTATCATACAAGAGAGGAGAGTGAACGCTCCTAGAAGGAATTATCAACGTCACCAGCAAGTTGCCTCAATTACTCCTGTTATGAATGCCGCTCCGACTACCGTTGCTTATCAAAGACAGTCCCAGTAGGGGATCCAAGGGAATAATTAGAGAAGGGAGAACTACGACCCTATTCCCATGAGTTATGCAGAGCTACTACCAGCATTGGTTCAGAAGAAGTTGGTCCATACACGACCACCTCCAGCTGTACCATCACCATTGCCTTGGTATTATAAAGCAGACCAGACGTGTGCCTTTCATCAGGGAGCACCAGGGCATATTGTTGAAAAATGTTACCCTTTAAGAACTGAACTGCAAAGGTTGGTGAAGTCTGGAATTCTATCTTTCAAAGACATGGGACCTAATGTGAAAGACAATCCTCTACCCAAGCACGGGGGAGTGAATGTTGTGAATATGGTGGCCGGTTGACCATGTGACTTCTGGATTTTTGACATTAATCTGGTAAGAGGGGATTTGGTTAAGATGCACACAAACCTCTGTGAATTCAGTTATTATACGCATGACAACGTGAGTTGTGCTATTTGCAGTACAAACATACCGGGTTGTGAGAAGATAAAGGCTGATTTACAGGAGATGATGGATGAAGGTTTAATCCATATAATCAGGCCTAGGGCAGAATATGAAGAGGAAGTGAATATGGTTTCTGGATGTCCGGGTGAATTCAGAGTTTTTGATGTGGAGCATTTGAATGGGGATCTCGTGCAGTTGCATGCTACCTTCTGCCGTACTGCTGGTCAGGTGGAACACCAATATGGATCTTGCATAGTTTGTTGTCGAGACCCCCGAGGATGTTCTATTGTGAGAGAGGGTGTTCAATTGCTGTTAGACAATGGAACTATCAAGATCATAGGTTAGAGATATGTTTATCATGAGATTGATATGGTTGAAGTTTGTTTGATGGAAGAAGAATCAGAGGAAGAGTATGCCTCCACGAATGAGAATTACTCTTCAGATGAAGATTTGTTTGCCGAAAATGACCTTTTGATGGTTGATTGTGTTGAGAAAGGGGTAAACATCACTGTACCTTATTTTGGTGCACCCGCTCATCTTGAGGTGGAGTACCATAGCAAACCAGTTGTTACCCCATTGGTAATTAGTCTGCTAGGTCCCGTTGCCTATAAATCAGATAAGGTTGTGCCTTACAAATACAACTCTACAATCTTAGAAGATGGGGTGGAAATTCCCATCCAGCCAATACCAGACGTTGAAAATATAGTTGATAATAGCAGGGTGATCTGTAGTGGTCTTGTGTTTGCACCGGTTATTCGAAGAGATGTTGTTACTGGAAAGAAAATTGCTGAGAACGATGAGCCTAAGAAGACTGCAGGAGAGACTAGTGGAGCTACATTAGAGAAATAAGTGGATGATATCTTGAAGATAATTAAGATGAGCGACTACAAATTGTAGATTAGCTATTGCAGACTCCTTCAAAGATATCCATCCTAGCTTTGTTGATGAATTCTTCCACTCATAGAGAATCACTGATGAGAGTACTAGACCAAGATTTTATGGAGAATTACATGCCGATAGATTAATTCAGCAGCGTAATTGGAAACATTACATCGTGTAACAACTTGAGTTTCTGCGATAATGAGTTACCAGATGAAGGGAGGAATCACAATCTGGCCCTCCACATATCCATGAACTGCAAGAATGACTCGCTATCCAATATGCTAATTGATAACGGATCCGCGTTGAATGTTATACCGAGAAGTACCCTCATGAAGTTAAAGTATCAGGGAACACCTATGCGCCCGAGTGGCATCATTGTGAAGGCTTTTAATGGGTCGAGGAAATCTGTCATCGGTGAAGTGGACTTACCCATCCATATAGGACCACATTTCTTCTTGATAACCTTCCAGGCCATGGACATTATTCCCGCATATAGTTGTTTGCTAGGACGACCATGGATACACGAAGTAGGGGCTATCACTTCAACTCTGCATCAGAAGCTAAAATTTGTGCGTGAAGGGAAGGTAGTGATCATAAATGGGGAGCATGCGTTGTTGATATCCCATTATCCTCTTTCAGTATTGTAGAAGCGGATGACGCTGCTATTGGAACCCAGTTCCAAGCTCTATCCATTGACAACATAAGGAGGAATGATAATTATGTGGTTTCCTTGAAGGACGTGCAACAGGTTGTGTGCAATGGTAATAATGCAGTTTGGGGACGACTTATGGATCCACCCGTGAACAAAAATAGAGCTGGTTTGGGTTTCTCTACAAGGAATGGCAAAGGCGAAAGTTTGAAGTCAAAGTCTTATTTGAACACTTATCATGATGTTTTCTGCAGCAGAGGCTACCTCCATCCGATTGGTTCTGGAATTAATGATGTCGAAGAGGATGAAGCAGAGCAGGAAGTACCGAATTATGTGACGCATGTAGTCCGAGTTCAGAAATGGGTCACCATTAATGTTCCTTCTTGCATACATGTTTCAAAGTTATTTGTTTTGTTAATCTGTTTCTTTCTTTTAAAAAGCTTTCACTCTGCCCAAGGTGGAAGTATTAATGTTGTAGGGCTTATCTGTTTGCTATAACTGTTAAGATCATTAATAGAAGTTGTCTTTGCTTCCAAATTATGTCTTTTATTTTCTGCTTTTTTCCTGGGAAATGGTAATAAGAAAAAAACTTTCAAAATAAACAATAACTGAAAATTAATCTGCATGATCACTTGTTATATGTGTCAGTCTCTAAAAACAATCATAAATCATATGTGCAGATTAATTAAAAAACCTATTGAGTACAATGACCCTGCACCCTCTCCCAACTTTGATTGTCCTGTGTTTGGGGCTGAAGAAGAAGATTATGATGAGATTCCATAAGAGGTCTCACGGTTGCTTGAGCACGAGGAAAATACCATTCAGCCATAAAAGGAGCCTTTGGAAGTGAATAATTTGGGTTCTGAAGAGGATCTGAAGGAAGTCAAGATTGGAGCATTGTTGCATCCTGATGTAAAGAACGGGTTGAGTGAGCTATTGAAAAGGTATGTGGATATTTTTTCTTAGTCTTATCAAGATATGCCTGGTCTAGATACAGACATTGTCGAGCATCGTTTACCGTTGAATCCAGAGTGTCCGCCAGTTAAACAAAAGTTGAGAAGATCCCTTTCGGATATGGCAGTAAAGATGAATGAGGAGGTCCTAAAGAATATTAATGTCGGTTTTATTGTGACATCAGTGTATCCTCAATGATCTGCCAATATTGTCCCAGTACCGAAAAAAGACGGAAAAGTCTGCATGTGCATAGATTATAGAGATCTAAATAAAGCTAGTCCAAAAGATGATTTTCCATTGCCTCACATTGACATGTTAATGGACAGCACAGCAAAATTCAAATTATTCTCGTTCATGGACGGATTTTCCGGGTATAATCAAATAAGAATGGCTCCAGTTGACATGGAAAAAAAAACATTTATCACACCCTGGGGAACATTTTGTTACAGAGTGATGCCCTTCGGGTTGAAGAACGCTGGTGCAACGTACCAGAGGGCTATGACAACCCTATTCCATGATCTGATGCACAAAGAAATCAAAGTATATGTTGATGATATGATTGCCAAAATCCCAAATTGAAGAAGGGCATATAGAAGATTTGTTGAAGTGGTTTCAACGTTTGAGGAAATATCGTCTCCGCTTGAATCCAAATAAATGCACCTTCGGAGTTAGATTGGGGAAATTATTGGATTTTATTGTTAGCCAGAAAGGAATTGAATTTGACCCTGACAAAGTCAAAGCAATTCAAGAAATGCCAGCACCAAGAACTGAAAAATAAGTCAGGGGTTTCCTCGGGTGTTTAAATTATATCTCCAGATTTATTTCCCACATGACTTCAACGTGTGAAACGATCTTTAAGTTGTTAAAGAAAGATCAAGCTTGTGTATGGACGGATGACTGCCAAAGGGCATTTTAAACTATTAAACAGTATTTTCTTGAACCTCTTATCTTGCTCCCTCCCATAGAAGGAAGACCGTTGATTATGTATCTAACAGTGTTAGATAAATCCTTGGGTTGTATTCTGAGACAACAGGATAAAACAGGAAAGAAAGAGTTCTCCATTTATTATCTCAGCAAAAAGTTCACTGATTGTGAGTCGTGGTATTCTATGCTAGAAAAAACATGTTGTGCTGTGGCCTGGGCGGCAAAGCGTCTGCGGCAGTATATGTTAAATCATACTACTTGGTTGATCTCCAAAATTGATCCAATCAAGTATATTTTTGAAAATCCTGCTCTTACTGGGAGAATTGCCTGCTGGCAGATGATGTTATCTGAATATGATATCGAGTACTGCACTCAAAAGGCTATTAAAAGTAGTGTGTTGGCATATTACCTTGCTCACCAACCGGTGGAAGATCATCAGTCTGCAGAATATGAATTCCCCGATGAGGATGTAATGTTTTTGGAAGTGAAAGATTGTGATGAACCATTTCCTGAGGAGGGCCCCGACCCTGAATCTCGTTGGAGTATGATATTTGATGGAGTTGTGAATGCTTATGGTAAAGGAATTGGTGTTGTGATTGTCACTCCTCATGGATCTCATATTCCTTTTACTGCAAGGTTAACATTTGATTGCACTAATAATATGGCCGAATGTGAGGCTTGCATCATGGGTCTTGAGGAAGCTATTGATCTCAGAATCAAAATTTTAGATGTGTATGGCGATTCATCTTTGGTAATAAATAAGATTAAATCAGAATGGGACACTCGTCACCCTGGCTTGATCCTTTACACAGATTATGCTAGAAGATTATTACCCTTCTTCAATAAAATTGAATTCCATCACATCCCTAGAGATGAAAATCAAATGGCGGATGCTCTGGAAATTCTGGCTTCCATGTACCAAGTGAATACTTGGAATGATATACCCCGAATTACAATTCGACAACTTGATAGGCCCGCTCATGTGTTTGCGACAGAGGAGGTAGCTGATGAAAAACCTTGGTACTATGATATCAAGCATTTTCTTCAGACTCAGGAATACCAGATTGGTGCGTCGAGGAAAGATAGAAAGACACTGAGAAGATTGGCCGACAGTTTCTTCCTCAGTGAAAATGTGTTATACAAGAGAAATTATGACATGGTCTTGCTCAGATGCGTGGATAGACACGAAGCAGACATGTTGATGCATGAGATCCATGAAGGTTCTTTGGCACTCATGCTAATGGACATTCGATGGCTAAAAAGATGTTAAGGGCAGGTTATTATTGGTTGACAATGGAATCAGACTGTTACAAATTTGCAAAGAAGTGCCATAAATGCCAGATTTATGCAGATAAGATCCATGTGCCTCCGACACTTCTCAATGTGATTTCCTCCCCATGGCCTTTCTCTATGTGGGGTATTGACATGATTGGGATGATAAAACCAAAAGCTTTGAATGGACACTGTTTCATCTTGGTAGCAATTGACTACTTTACCAAATGGGTAGAAGCTGCTTCATATGCCAATGTTACCAAACAGGTGGTTGTGTGTTTCATCAAAAATAATCTTATATGCCGGTATGCTGTGCCGAGCAGAATCATCACTGACAATGGCTCGAATTTGAACAACAGAATGATGACAGAATTGTGCGAAGAATTCAAGATTGTCCATCACAATTCCTCTTCGTGCAGGCCAAAGATGAATGGGGTTGTTGAAGCTTCTAATAAGAACATCAACAGAATTATCCATAAAATGGTTGTTACTTATAAGGATTGGCATGAAATTCTCCCTTTTGCTCTGCACAGATATCGAACATCTGTTCGCACTTTAACAAGATCAACCATGTTCTCCCTAGTGTATGGAATGGAAGTTGTACTCCTTGTCTAGGTAGAGATTACCTCGTTGCGTGTGATAATGGAAACCAAGTTAACAGAGGCTTAATGGGTCCAGAACAGGTTTGACCAATTGAATTTGATTGAAGAGAAGAGGATGACAGCATTATGTCATGGGCAGTTATATCAGAAAAGAATGAAGAAAGCATTTGATAAAAAGGTCAAACCTCATGAATTCAGAGAAGGCGACCTCGTGCTCAGGAAGATCATGTCTTTCATCCTTGATTCTAGAGTCAAGTGGACTCCCAATTTTGAAGGCCCGTATCTTGTCAAGAAAGCCTTCTCTGGTGGTGCATTAATTCTTGAAACTATGGATGGCGAGGAGTTCCCACATCCCATGAATGCTGACGCAGTCAAGAAATACTTCGCCTAAAGAAATAAAAGAGCAGCTCGCTAAGTTGAAAACACGAAAGGGCGGCTTAGGAAAAAAGGAGCATCTCGGTAGGTCAAAAACCTGAAAGGGCGGTCTAGGAAAAAATTAGAGACATAAACAAAATAAATTTCCCGCTAAGTTGAAAACCCGCAAGGGCAGCTTAGGCAAAAGTTAGGGATTTTTCTTGATAAGTAACTACGTCATACGAGACTTGATCGTTAAAGCAACAATCTTCTCAGATCCTCACCATACTTCAACAAAAGTTGTTGCTTAGGATTTCAAAAGTTGTTAGGGGGAATAGTGGTCATTGTATCTCGATGTATCTTTTCCATTATGTATTACCATTTCCAAAACTTTGTAATCATCCATGGAGTCTCGCCATTCGCAGACTACCATTCTATTAATGAAATTCGAGCTTTTACCCAATTCTTTGTGTTCTTATTTTTTATTTAGCTTGCAAAGACATCATTTATTACTGATAATAACTGTTAAACCAAAAAGATTAAAAAATCAAAATTAACTTTTCAAAAAAAGAGAAGAGATCTCTACAATTCAATTTACTTTGGAATTTGTCATGAAACAATGACAACAAGAATGGTGATCCCAAGAATGAATAAACTCCGATTGTTTTAAGAGGATTTACTCCCTTCATGAAGGTTTTCTCAGGTCATTTTGCTGGTGTGCGCAATCTTTGTGTGTTTCTCAAATAGTTAAAGACGATATCGTTGGGTGCAAGGTACAATTTTGGGTTTGTGATCCCATTATCCCCAGTCAAGTCTTGATTCGCTTTTTGGGTTTGCATGATCAGAAGCCTTTGTCCCAGATTCCCCAGCGAAGTCTTTCCTTATATAATAAAAGGTTTTATTCCATTGGTGTGCTGAGATGTCGCTCGTTTTACAATATTGGCATTAATGTTGACTTCTTGATTTCCAGGGAAGACTATCCCAGGGCATCTCTTGTTGGAATCAGTATTCATGATGAAAGTTTCAATCCGAAGTTTTTTCTCCTGGAAGGTGGGCTTGAATCCCCCAGTGAGGTTTGGTTGTTTCGGCGTTAGTCTGCTTTATTTGAGGTTGGTCTTGCAATCTCCAGTAGGCATGTTGCTTTTGGAAAACTGTTTTCTTCTATGAAACCAGAAGAAAGATGTTCTATCCCGGTATCTGTTTGATTTGGCTACATCCGGATTATGTTTCTCCTCAGTGAAGTTAGGACATGCAATAGCTCTCTTTGCTTAATTGAATTTGGTTTTCCCTCTTGAGTTTATTTCTCAAAGGATGTATCTTCATTGGCCGTTTTGCTCCAGTTTATTTCTGAATTGGATTTGTGGTTGCATGACAATATTATTTACGTTGGATTTCCGAGAACTTTGAGTTTTGGTTTGTGCATTTATTTTGCAGGGGAAAACTTTATCTCCTCAGCAGGAATATCGTGGCATTTCCACGGGAAGTCATATTTCTATCCCCAGAAAGTCATTTCTCTTTGTAATTCCCCTTGGAAATGAGTGGAAGTCTCTTTATTTGAGACAGCTTACATATTACCCTTTCCAGGAAGAGTGCCTTGGTTAAAGAAGAAGTTGAGACCCGTTCTAGGCAAAACACCAGAATCTTGGGGAAACTTGATATTTTCTCTTTCTACCTTCAGTGAACGTTGGTACTACATCGGCAGTGAAAGTCGGTGTTTGTTATCTTTTTGCTATCTCCAGTGAATGTTGATATTTCATCGTCAGTGAACGGCGGTGGTATGATATTTTCTCTTTCTACCTTCAGTGAATGTTGGTAGTACATCGACAGTGAACGTTGGTGTTTGTTATCTTTTTTCTATCTTCAGTGAATGTTGATAGTTCATCGTTAGTGAAAGGCGGTGGTATGATATTTTCTCTTTCTACCTTTAGTGAATGTTGGTAGTACATTGGAAGTGAACTCCGGTGTTTGTTATCTTTTTTCTATCTTCAGTGAATGTTGATAGTTCATCGTCAGTGAACGACGGTGATATGATATGCTTTCTCTTTCTACCTTCAGTGAATGTTGGTAGTACATCGGCAGTGAACGTCGATGTTTGTTATCTTTTTGCTATCTTCAATGAACATTGCTAGTTCATCATCAATGAACGGTTGTGGTATGATATATTTTCTCTTTCTACATTCAGTGAACGTTGGTAGTATATCAGCAGTGAATGTCGGTGTTTGTTATCTTTTTTCTATCTTCAATGAACGTTGATAGTTCATCTTCAGTGAACGGCGGTGGTATGATATATTTTCTCTTTCTACCTTCAGTGAATGTTCGTAGTACATCGGCAGTGAACGTCGGTGTTGTACCCCAAAATTTTCCCTCCCATATTCTTCAAAATTTGCAAAGAGCATGCTTCAAAATCTCCCCAAGGGTTGCACAGTTCAAGGGCCTCCTAACAGTCAAAAACTAGGGTTTTGGTTCTGGCAAAGAAATTGAAGTTTTCAAGGGTCCAATCAAGTCCCACATGCCTACAAACATGATCAAGCATCTTCATGCCAGGTTTCAAGACTTACAGCACAAAATTGCACAGTCAAATGCCCTAATTGCTCAGCAGTCAACTGTAGGGGTAAAATGGTCATTTGACAGTCAAAAGTTCAAATTTTTGGTCAACATCTTATTTTTGAAGCCACAAACATCATTGGATCAATTCTTGATTATGATTCTCAAGGCATGGCTCAAAAAGTCTCAAGATGCAAAAGTTTCCATATTTGGACAGTTGAAAAAGTCAACTGTAACTTGACCAAGGCATAACTTCCACATGGTTTATCAGAAAAATTCCATCCAAAGCTCATTTTGAAGAGAATGACATTTCCTACAACTCCTCTTCACACTTCAAGTCCAAGAAATGCTCTCACAAAAAGTTATCAATTTCAACATTATAGGTCATATTCAAAAGTCAACAAAAAGGGACTTTAAGTCAAAGGCCATAACTTGATATTGGTAAATCAAAATGACATGGTACCAAAGGCATTGGTTAGAGGACTTCAAGAACTTTCCAAAATGTCCAAGAACATGATCAAAGCTTAAAAATTGAGCAAGATATGACTTGTGGAAGTTGGGAAATTTTTGGGAATTTTGAAAAGTCAACTTTACTTCAAATGCCTCAAAATTGCTAATGGGCCACAAATTCTTCCAAGAATCATCATCCAAAGGTTATGCACGACCATTTGGCCCAAAGGGGAATTATTTCATCATTTTTTATTATTTATTTGAATTTTTAATCACTATTAATTCATTTAATGAAATAAAATATGACAAAAATAGAAAACCATGTTTTTTAATCCCTTTTTGCAGCATATTCTCTCCAATAAAACCTCAAGATTCGTGCACACCCAATTTGGAAAGGTTTGGCCATGATTGGTATCAAAAGCACATGGAAAAGATTTGAAAGGATTTGATTAAAAATCAAATATTTGATTTATCAAAACATGGATCTTTTGGCTTGAATTCTTACCCTAATTCGTCCCATACATAAGCCAGAACCTAAACCTAATGCTAACAACCCTGAAAGCTGCGCCTAAGAACCAAAACCAACTTTGCTTTTTTCATCAAATTTTTCAAAACTGAAAACGATATTGCAGGGAGTTTCAAGGCGAAAGAACTATTCCAAAAGCTTTCCAAGGTTGCCAGGAATCATTTCCAATCAGAATCACACTTCCATACTCAAAGAATTGGTAGATGGAAACTTGACTTTCTTCTAAAAATTGCATATTCGTGTTTGAATTTATACATACTTTTCATGCATTTTAATGTTTGAACTATACTAATGTGATGATTCTAAAGCTAATGATGTGATTCAATTGGAGAATGGTGGTCTGAATAGGAAGTTGCCATGGAAGCTCTTTAGGGTTTCAGAGGTCAAAAATTAGGGCTTTGCGCTTGGGGAAAAATTGGCCAACAAGACCTGGACCACTGAACTCACGACCTTCATACGAATTCATTACACATATCGCGCTCAATTTATGAGCGACGGTGGCCTAAATCGCTATTTTCACATATGTTATTTAGTGGGGGTTTAAAACCCCCGCTATCTCCTTTTATTTTGCAGGCAGCATGAAGAAGATGGAGGACGTGTCAGTTGCTCACAGGCGCGTTTGAATTTCGCGCGAAGGACACCACTCATCATTGTTTTACATTATATTCTTTATTTTCTATATTATACACAAAACGCGCTAATGGCTCAGTTGGCAGGCATATGGATTGGTAAACAATGGGACCTGGGTTCGATTCCCAGGTCCCCCATATTTCCTAATGAATTTTGTTTTAACATGATTCCATGCAGTACGTACTCCCAGGGCCTACCATGCAGCTTCAAGTTTGTGCTTGCCACATGGCCACTGAGATCAATCCAAGAGCCAAGGCATGAGTTCCATGGTGCACCTCAGTCCAGGGATCCACACGTGACCACCAAAAGTCAACCCGGCCTCCAATAAATGGGCCAAATTGCTAGCAATTTACCTCCAAAATTGGGGTCAACACCCCCCATTGGTTTGCATTCTATTTTCCATTCTTTTTATTTTTTTTGTTTATTTAGTTTTATTTTAATTCTTTAAATTAATTTTTCATAACATAAAAAAATACCAAAAAATCAGAAAGTCAAAAAATATAAATATATTTTATTTAAATGTTTTTTTTGTGAATAAATTTTATTAATTAATTTAGTTCTAATTCTAGGTTTTAATTTTAATATTTTTGTAATAAACTAAAAAATGTAGAATTAGGGTTTTATACTTTTATCCTTTTTTCCTTTTCTTTTACCATTATTAATAATTAATTATTTATTTTGTAAATAAATTTGCCATTAAATAATTAGGTTAAAACTAGGTTAAATTTAAACTTTTTTTTTAATATATAAAAATAGTTTAGAATTAGGGTTTTAATTTCGTTTAATTTTCTTACTAAATTCCATAAATACAAAAAACTCAAAAATAATTTCCTTTTCTCATTTAACTTAATTAATTTATTAATTGTAATTTAATTTCCTTAAAAGGGTCCAACGCCCTCGCATTCAATCATAATTCTATTTCGCGCGCTTATTTTATTTCCTTTTTATAAATTTCATGTAATTATCCCAAAGCCATGTAATAGATTAATTAGACATTTATCTTTCCGCATTTTATTTTATTTCAAATCGGGTCTTGGATTAATTTGGCGATGTAGACTCGCGCCTTTGTAATAGCGTAGGACTTTTTTAATTCCGCATCTTTTAACTGTTAATAATTTGCATGAAAGAATGAATGCCAAAATAAAAGCAACGCGTAGATCACCAATGCATGAACAAGATAAACATAAATGAACATGACACACAAATCACACACCACCCCTAGGGTACGTCTCACTGTCGCCTTGCCCCTCGAAAGGTGGTCGTCGAGTAGAGGATGTTTTAGTAAGTCCTCATATGGCATGAGGGTAGCTTCTAAGGTGTCTTCCTATTGCTCCGGTGACCACAACGTCCCGAACCCTCGAATTGACCCGAACACCTCCAACGGTGGTGATACCTACCTCTCAATGGTGGGATGGCACTACTTTAAGGACATTTACACAGACGAATTCCTTAGGGTAGGTAGAGAACTCGTAGATACTTGCTCTAATTTCAAAACAAAAATCAAAAACTCTTTTCACACCGACACTTTTCAAAAAGCTTTCGAAAGCAACTTTTCAAACACTCTTGAGGACTGATACAAGAGTCGAACTGAAATTTTCAAAGAAACTTTTTTTAAACCCACAGTTGAAAAGCAAACAAACAATTTTGAAAACACAAATGAGCAAGTATCTAAGAGCCCATGGATAACCATGGATAGAAAGGGTGCTAACACCTTCCCTTTCTATAAATCTACCTCCCGAACCGAGAACTAATCTCAATAAGGAATTTTTCTGTGCTTTTGTCCTTTCCATGTTGGAGAAAATAAAAGACGGTGGCGACTCTTGCTTACCGCGACATTTCGCGAACCAGCGTTAAACAGTCAGTTCCAGATCCACCGATCACAGAACTAGCGACTCTGCTGGGGATTATTACTCTGTAAAGTGAGGTGTACCTTAGGATAGTTCATAACTGTGTTTTCAATTGTATTTATTTGCTTGCTTTAAATTGTGGGTTGCATGGGAGTTACATAGATCCTAACCCGGATCTGGGGATACCCTGTTTAGATAGCATAAGCTGTGAGGGACCTGTCCGGCGTAGCCCGACACGGGTGAAGCAGTGGCTACATTGGTGTGGCACCTTGGTCTGTACCGATATCCCTTGTGTTGCAACGAGGAGAATATGGGTCTTCTGAGGAGTCATTAAGCACCAACAGACCTTAGAACCTTAAATGACACAACTTGGCCATTAGAACAGTAGCAGTATGCTACGCCCATTGAGGCTAAACTCTCGTGATGGTTCTGGCCGCAAGAAAAGATTGTGATGCTGGAGTTATGACCGATTGAGGGTAGTCAATGATATTGGGATCCTCTAAGAACCCGGTTACTTTTGATAGGACAGGTATGAACCAACAAACTGAAAGAGGGTAATACCTAGACCTCATGCTGGCCTAAACTTTAAGGGCTTGTCTTGTGTGACTTGTGTGCCTTTACATGTGTGCCTTTGTAAATATTTGTGGTGTGCTTTATCATAACATCATAACATCATGAGCATTGCATGCATCCTGCATAAGGACTGACCGTTTCAAAGACAAGAGGGTTTCACCTTTGCTCTGTTTTGTAGGACATCATGATGCCTGTGCGAAGGAATACTATCCGGTTCAACTTTGTTCACCCACCTGAGTTGCTTGAAGAGTTGGTTAGCAGAATTCCAAATACCACTTCCTTCATCTAGAGGCATGGTTCTCTTCTCAGTTTAGTCACTGCAAAGCGGGATCAACAGTTGATGAGTGTCCTGACCCAGTTCTATGACCCTCTGTACAAGTGCTTCACCTTTCAAGACTTCCAGCTGGTCCCTACCCTGGAAGAGTTCTCTGATTTGCTTGGCATCCCTATCTTGGATCAGACTCCCTACACTGGTTGGGAAAAGACCCTCAGGCTTGAGGAGGTTGCTGCAGCTCTCCCCTTGACCCACCAAGAAGTAATGGACAACTGGGTGACTAGAAGCGGAGTTAAGGGTTTCTTGGCCAAGTTTCTAGTTGGTAAAGCTAACAGTTTCTGGAATGACTTGGACTTTAGGGCATATGAAGACATCCTAGCTCTCTTAACCTATGGGCTAGTCTTGTTTCCTAATCCTGACAACTTCATCAATGTCACTTCCATAAGGATCTTTATTTCTCAGAATCCTGTGCCCACTCTCTTGGGTGATATCCTGCAACAACTTTATGCTCGTACTGCCCGAAGACGAGGAACTCTGTGGTGTTGTATCCCTTTGTTGGTGAGGTGGTTTATTTCGCACCTCCCTAAGTTCGTGCTGAAGAACCAAGAAGGAAGAGGTTGGGCTCACAAGTTAATGTCTCTCACTGATAAGGACATCCTTTGGACTTTCAGAGGTTTGGACGAGATAGCTGTTATTGATCGTTGCGGAGAATACCCTAATGTTCCTTTGATTGGTACTCAAGGAGGAATCTCTTATAATCCATGTCTGGCTCTCCATCAGTTTGGAAGAGCCAGAAGAGCAGGACCTCATGAGATGTTGGTGCCTCACATCAGTTTTGAGTTTCAGGTGGATAGTGACGAGCTGCGGCGTAGGTTCATCAAGGCTTGGGACAGAGTCCATAAAGCTGATCCACAAGAGTTGGGGCCAAAGACTTCTTTACCTATGGAAGCCTACTACAAATGGGTTCGCGTCCGTGCTCAGAAGTTAGGTATGCCGTACGAAGCTGTCAGACCCGTCATTCTTGAGTATCCTGACAAAGATGGGGCTCCTCCAACTGTCCTCCCTCCTCAGATACCTACGGATTATGAGACATTAAAGAGGTCTTGGTCGCAACTGCGAGAAGAACGGGATTCTTATCGGGAAAAGTTCAACGAGCAGGAATTGAAGATCCAGAAGCTGACAAAGCAGTTGGAGAATGAGCGAACTCTGAATGACTACATCCGTACTGAGAAGAGGAGACCATGGGATCAATAAGGAGCTCTGGATGTTCTTTTACAGTTTTATTTCCCTTTTCAGTATTTCCCTTTTATGTAATGCCTAAGGGAAACCTGTTGAACAATTTAAATTTCAAAGTTGAATCTAATGAAGTGTGTGCCTTTTGTCTACAAAGTTGATTCCCGATTGTCTTTGAAAACATAAATCATACGCATTCCATTCATCATGTGCATAGCAGGTATTCTTCTTTTCAGGTTGCTTATTGTTCTTCGCTGTTTATTTCAGCATCATGAACCCTGACTCATCATCAACCGAGATGTCTATCAAGGCTCTTCAGGCGCAGAACGCGCAATTTCAGGAACTGATCATGGGTTTGGCTCAAGGCCAAGAAGAGCTGAAGGCTTTACTCCTGAAGAAGGAGAAGAAGAAGAAGAAGAAGAGAACTGTTCTTTTCAACTCGGGCCAAAGGTTTGGCAACACTCTGCAGAATGAAGAGGCTGGTTCTTCTATAGGCAAGAGCAGTCCCCAAGGGGGAAAAGGTCCTAGTCCGGTAGTCTCTGACAACGAGACTGACTTTAATGAGGAACAATATCCTCCTGCTGATGACCGATATAAGCAGTTGGAGGACAGACTGAATGCAATGGAGATCCAACAAGTGCCTGGGCTGGATTTCGGAGACTTGGGCTTATCTACTGGTGTGATCATTCCTCACAAGTTTAAGGCACCATCTTTCACCAAGTATGACGGGGCGTCTTGTCCCAAGCTACACCTCAGATCTTACGTGCGGAAGATTCAACCGTACACTGTGGATAAGAACTTGTGGATCCACTTCTTCCAGGAGAGTCTTTCAGGGACTCATCTCGAATGGTTCTATCAGCTGGATGGGACCAAAGTTCGTAACTGGGAGGAGTTGGCTACTGCTTTTTATAACCAGTATCAATATAATGCCGACCTTGCCCCTACACGTACCCAACTCCAGGGTATGTCGCTAGGATCAAGCGAAGGTTTCAAAGAGTATGCACAGAAGTGGAGGGATCTGGATGGCAGGGTGCAGCCTCCGTTAACTGACCGTGAGCTGGTGGATATGTTCTTGGGGACCCTATCTGTTCCATTTTTCAATCATCTTATCGGTAACTCATCTGCAGGGTTTACTGATCTTATTCTGACTGGAGAGAGAATAGAGGCTGGAATGAAGTCTGGCAAAATTCAGAAGGGTACATTGTCAAATTCAGAGAAGAAGCCCTTTATGAAGGAGGCCAGTGCTGTGTTTGGGTCTAGAAGACAAGAGAAACCTGAGCGTCGCCAGTTTGTCAACGCGGTGATGATTGCCAAGCCTGTTGCCGCTCCTCGTCAAACCAATCCACAAAGAGCTGAAAGACCCAGGAGAGAGTTTACCAGGCTGAGCATGACCTTATCGCAAATCTTGCTGCAGTTGCTATCCACCAACCTAGTGACTGTCAGGGAGGCCCCGAAGGTTGTGAATACTGCCTCTCCCAAATACAATCCAAATGCCCGCTGTGCTTATCACTCCGATAGCCCGGGGCATTCCACTGATGACTGTTGGGCCTTAAGGAATAAAGTGAAGGATCTTATTGACGCCAAGGAGGTACAGTTTGAGGCACCTGAGAAGCCCAATGTGGTGACTGCTCCCATGCCTAACCATGGAGTAAATGCTATCAGGGAGGATGATGAAGTGGATGAAGCTGAGTTCGACAGCTGGATTTACCCGGCAACCGACAGTGAACCTAGCAATTGGATTGCAAAGGACAACCTACTTGTTTCTCTTGTTACGGAGTAATGAATTCTTTTGTTTTTGTTATTTGTAATAAACAATGAATTAAAACTCTATGGCCCGGTGTCTTACCCGGGGCACCGTGGTTTCATTTGTGAGGGTATATTAATTGTCATTTCATATATCATGAATAAAGATCTTGGAAGTTTCCTTGCATTTCAAATCTTATGCTCCTTTTCTTTCTTTGCTTTCTTTATATATTGCAAAACAACTGTATTTACACACACTCACTCATACAAGTTTCAATCCACTCTGGATCTCACTGGTAACGACTCTGCTACTGCCAGTTATGACTTCGAAAATCCGATCAACTTAGCCGAAGACGAAGGTGAAGATGATTGCGAAGTGCCTGGCGAGCTTGCAAGACTGTTACTTCAGGAAGAGAGGGCAATTCAACCACATGAAAAGCCGGTGGAAACAATAAATCTGGGTACTGAGACGGACAGGAAGGAGGTAAAGATTGGTGCCAACCTAGAGCTCAGCGTGAAGCAACGGTTGAATCAGATGCTACATGATTATATGGAGATCTTTGCCTGGTCCTACGAAGACATGCCTGGGTTGGATACCGACATTGTGGTCCATCACTTGCCTACCAAGGAAGACTGCCCTCCGGTCAAGCAAAAGGTCCGCCGTATGCGTCCAGAGATGTCTGAGAAGATCAAAGCCGAGGTTATGAAACAGTTTGACGCCGGGTTTCTTGCAGTGACTTCTTACCCTCAGTGGGTTGCTAATGTGGTGCCGGTACCTAAGAAAGATGGAAAGGTCAGAATGTGTGTCGATTACAGGGATCTGAATAGGGCCAGCCCCAAGGATGACTTCCCTCTACCTCACATTGATGTCCTGGTTGACAATACTGCTCAGCATAAGGTGTTCTCTTTCATGGATGGTTTTTCAGGTTACAATCAGATCAAGATGGCACCTGAAGACATGGAAAAAACTACCTTTGTTACTCAGTGGGGCACCTTCTGCTACAAGGTCATGCCTTTTGGACTGAAAAATGCTGGGGCAACCTACCAACGTGCCATGGTTGCTTTATTTCATGACATGATCCATCATGAGATAGAAGTGTATGTTGACGACATGATCGCAAGGTCCCAGACTGAGGAAGAACACCTAGATCATCTGCAGAAATTGTTTGACCGACTGAAGTTGTACAAGCTGAGGTTGAACCCGAACAAGTGCACCTTCGGGGTAAGATCTGGAAAGTTGCTAGGCTTCGTTGTAAGTGATAAGGGTATTCAAGTGGACCCTGCCAAGGTTAAAGCTATTCAAGAGATGCCAGTTCCTAAGACAGAGAAAGAGGTCAGAGGCTTTTTAGGACGCCTAAATTACATTGCTCGATTCATCTCGCACCTAACTGCTACCTGTGAGCCAATCTTCAAACTGCTGAAGAAAGATCAGGTAGTACGTTGGAATGATGAATGTCAGGCCGCTTTTGATAAAATCAAAGAGTATCTCCAAGAACCACCCATCCTTATGCCACCGGTTGAAGGGAGACCTCTAATACTATATCTGACAGTACTTGACAACTCAATGGGGTGTGTGTTGGGGCAGCATGACGAGTCTGGCCGAAAAGAGCATTCCATTTATTACCTTAGCAAAAAGTTTACCGACTGTGAGACCCGATACTCACTGCTCGAGAAAACTTGCTGCGCTTTGGTATGGGCTGCTCGCCGGCTGAGACAGTATATGCTGACTCACACTACCTTGTTGATCTCAAAGATGGATCCAATAAAGTACGTATTTGAAAAGCCTGCTCTATCTGGGAGAATAGCAAGATGGCAAATGATCTTGACAGAATACGACATCCAGTACACGACCCAGAAAGCCATCAAAGGAAGTGTATTGGCAGACCACTTGGCACATCAGGCAGTAGACGACTATCAGTCAATGAACTTCGAGTTTCCAGATGAGAGTATCATGATAGTGACTGATTGTGAAGTACCTGGACCAGATGAAGGACCTGAGGAAGGATCCCGATGGTCTATGCACTTTGACGGAGCCTCCAACGCTTTGGGTAACGGCATCGGCGCTATGATAATATCCCCCCAAGGCACTCATACTCCACTCACTGCCCGGCTATGTTTCAACTACACCAACAACATGGCGGAGTATGAGGCATGCATCATGGGTCTCCAAGCTGTGATCGACTTAAGGATCAAGTTTATGAGTGTCTTCGGAGATTCCGCTCTCGTGATCAATCAGATCAAAGGGGAGTGGGATACGAAACATCCGAATCTTATTCCTTACAGAGAATGTGTGTTGACATTGATCCCCCACTTCACAGAGATAACCTTTGAACATTTCCCGAGAGAGGAGAATCAGTTGGCGGACGCGTTAGCTACGATGTCTTCCATGTTCAAGGTCAAATGGAATAATGAGACTCCCCAGGTCACTATCTGGAAACTGGATGAACCAGCATACTGTTGTGATCTTGAAACTGAGTTGGTGACCGAGAAGCCTTGGTACCATGGGGTGAAGAGATACTTAGAAGCTCAGGAATACCCTGAAGATGCATCTGTCAATGATAAGAAGTTTCTGAGAAGGTTCGCAGCGAAGTTCTTCCTTAGCAACGACATCCTGTATAAGCAAAACCATGATTCGACCTTACTGCGTTGTGTGGATAAGACTGAAGTAGAGAGGATTATGGAAGAGCTACATGAAGGGACCTTCGGAACACATTCCAGTGGACACACTATGGCGAAGAAAATCCTTCGGGCAGGGTATTTCTGGTCCACAATGGAAGTCGACTGTTACCAACACTCTCGAACATGCCACAAATGACAGATATATGCACACAAGGTGCATGTTCCTCCAGTTCCTCTAAATGTTCTGACTGTGCCTTGGTCGTTTGCAATGTGGGGCATAGATATGATCGGCGAGATTAAACCTACAACATCCAATGGGCATCGATTCATCCTGGTAGCGATTGATTACTTCACAAAGTGGGTTGAGGCAGCTTCCTACGCTACAGTAACCAAGAATGTTGTAGCACGGTTCATTCGGCATAACCCGATCTGTCGATACGGCGTCCCTGAAAGAATCATTACAGACAACGGTACCAATCTCAATAACAAGATGATCACTGAGCTCTGCGAGCAGTTTAAGATACAGCACCACAACTCTTCTCCTTATCGGCCGAAGATGAATGGGGCTGTAGAAGCAGCGAATAAGAACATCAAGAAAATTGTGCAGAAGATGACAGTGACTTATAAAGATTGGCACGAGATGTTACCGTTCGCTCTACATGGTTACCGTACCTCAGCAAGGACGTCAACCGGGGCAACTCCTTTCTCCTTGGTCTACGGTATGGAGGCAGTCTTACCGATCGAAGTGCAGATACCCTCTCTCCGGATAATGAAGGATGCAGATCTGAGTGAAGATGATTGGATCCAGACACGACTTGATCAACTAAACCTTATTGACGAAAAGAGACTTGCTGCTATTTGTCATGGTCAAACGTACCAAAAACGGATGATCAGGGCATTTAACAAAAAGGTCAGACCACAAGAATATCAAGTTGGGGATCTGGTAATCAAGCGCATCATCCTTCCTCAGAGTGATCCAAGGGGAAAATGGACCCCTACGTACGAAGGGCCATTTGTGGTTAAACATGCGTTCTCAGGAGGAGCCATGATTCTAACCAATATGGATGGTGACGAACTTCCTCACCCCGCCAATGCAGACATAGTAAAAAGATACTACGCATGAAAAAAAGACCCGCTAGGTTGACATACCTAGGCAAAAATTAGGGCTTCCCGGCGAACCAAAAGGGTTCGGGAAAAATGAAGGGATGAAATAAAAAAAATCTGTACACCCGGCAAGTCGAAAACCTGAAAAGGCGGCTTGGGCAAAAATGGGTATCCCGGTGGACTGAAAACCCGAAAGGGCGGTCCAGGCAAAAGTTAGGGATAAAGCGTAATACTATGTCTCATTGGATCACTTTGCATCCAGAATCCGATATCTACATCAAGTTCAGACGGCATCGATCAATCAGCTTCATCTTCAACTAAGGTCATCAAGTGATGAGACGCTCGAAGATATAAAGGCAATAGCAGAGTTGGAACCCAGTGGGATCGTTCTTTTCACACAACTGTTTTATTTTCTTTTGTACAAATTTGTATAAACTCTTTTGTTCGGTGGCATTCTCTTACTAGGACGTCAGCCTCTTGTACATAAACGCCTATTTACAGGCAAATTCAAAAAATCAATACAAATATACTTTTCAGCTAAAATTGCCAAGTGTTTTTTCCTTTTTCTGTTTTGTTTTGCGAAGAACGTCCAAGGTTCAATTTGTGATATACGCATTGACAATAATTTGCTAACTCATGAATATTTGCATACGAAACAAAGGATTAATTACAGGTAACATTAGAAACAGGGGCAATAAAGAGTTGTCTAGGTGATCTAATTGTTCCGTCCACCAAGGTATCAAGGTAGGTTCGGTTGAAGAACATAGCCAGTACATCTTAATTCCCCAGAGAGTGAACCAGAAAGTCAATACACTCTCCCCAAGCAAAGTTACCGTCAACCTTAAGGAAGTTGGGTATCCTCCGGAAGATCTCAACGTTCCCCAGCAGTATACATGTATTTCTTAACAAGTATCCCCGGCAGTCTTGGTCTAAAAGACTGTTCCCCGGCGGTATATCAAACATTCAATGGAGTCACTTCCCCGATACAGTTCAAAACCTCCCCAGGAGAGTCCAATCCAGTTTCCCCAGGAAAGTTGGAATCCATCTCCCCAAGCAGTAAGCTTATCCCCAGTAGATTCTGGAAGCTTCTTCCCCGCAAAGCACGAATGCGTCTCCCGGCTTTATTCAAAGGTTATTTCCCTACCAGGATATAATTGGGTTATCCTCAGCCAAAAGCCACGGAAAGATCGTTCTCGGCAAAGTCTTCCTATCCCCAGCGAAGTCTATTAGCACTTCCAACATAACAATGGTATCCTCAGCGAAGTTACCATCAACATTCCAGCAAAGTACCTCTCTCCCCACAGAGTTTTGTTTCCCAGCAAGATCGCTAGAATAATTTTCTCCCCGCAGAGTGCCCTATTCGCCAAGTTTATTCCCCAACAGAGTTATCTTCTCCTACCGGTATTCTTGCAACTATCATCCCCAGCGGAAGCAAAGATCTATTCTTCAACATCAGCCCAGGAGTGACTTCCCGGCACCCGTCAAGGATTTATTTTCCTAAGACGAAAATATATGTTCATAAACATCGCATTTCCATACATTATAGCATGCATATATGCATCATGAACGTACAAAGCTCATTCATGTTGAGAACATCATCATTTGATTCATATCATGCCTTGCATATGACTGACCTTTACCTTGCAGGAAAGATCCAGTTAAGCTCTCAGCTATTTCAAGACTTTAGTCTGGTTCAGTTAAATCGGCCCTAAGATTTTCCTGATTCTTATCCAGTCAAAGGCCTTCTCTGGTTCAGTCAGATCGACCCGAAGATCTCCCTGATTCTTATCCAGTTGAAGATATTCCAAGACCTTCTCTGGTTCAGTCAGATCGACCCTAAGATCTCCCTGATTCTTATCCAGTTGAAGATTTCAAGACCTTGTTCGGTTCAGTTAAATCGACCCTAAGATTTTCCTGATTCTTATCCAGTCAAAGGCCTTCTCTGGTTCAGTCGGATCGACCCTAAGATCTCCCTGATTCTTATCCAGTTGAAGATATTCCAAGACCTTCTCTGGTTCAGTCAGATCGACCCTAAGATCTCCCTGATTCTTATCCAGTTGAAGATTTCAAGACCTTGTCCGGTTCAGTTAAATCGACCCTAAGATTTTCCTGATTCTTATCCAGTCAAAGGCCTTCTCTGGTTCAGTCAGATCGACCCTAAGATCTCCCTGATTCTTATCCAGTTGAAGATATTCCAAGACCTTGTCCGGTTCAGTTAAATCGACCCTAAGATTTTCCTGATTCTTATCCAGTCAAAGGCCTTCTCTGGTTCAGTCAGATCGACCCTAAGATCTCCCTGATTCTTATCCAGTTGAAGATATTCCAAGACCTTGTCCGGTTCAGTTAAATCGACCCTAAGATTTTCCTGATTCTTATCCAGTCAAAGGCCTTCTCTGGTTTAGTCAGATCGACCCTAAGATCTCCCTGATTCTTATCCAGTTGAAGATATTCCAAGACCTTGCCCGGTTCAGTTAAATCGACCCTAAGATTTTCCTGATTCTTATCCAGTCAAAGGCCTTCTCTAGTCCAGTTAAATCGATTCTTAAAGATTTTCCCAATGAAGACTCAGTAGAAGACATCCAAGATTCTCTCAGCGTTCCTGTTGAGGTAGTAATCGCCCCAAGATTCTCTCAGCGCTCCTGTTGAGGTAGTAATCGCCCCAAGATTCTCTCAGCGTTCCTGTTGAGGTAGTAATCGCCCCAAGGTTCTCTCAGCGTTCCTGTTGAGGTAGTAATCACCCAAGATTCTCTCAGCGTTCCTGTTGAGGTAGTAATCGCCCAAGGTTCTCTCACAGTCCCGTTGAGTTAGTAACCATCCCTGGTTCATTCATCACCTTTTGAAGCTCCAGATTCAATTCCCGTAACCAGTCAGGGCACGTCTATACAAAGAGTTTGAAGACCAGCTCCTGTAACAGGCCAGGCAATCATCTTTTCTTTTTCAGGTATGCAAGTTCTCGCTAAGGAATCTCTTACGCGATCGACATCCAGATGGCATCTATAAGCCCATCATCCTATCCATCAATCTCCAAATGGCCTCTATAAGCCCATTCCTACCATCACACTGCCAACATGTGAGCGCAAATTTTTGGGCACTCTAGTGTTCAATCATCTTCCACCTTCGGATTACGAAAGGCACGTCAACCAATCTACATCCTCAGGTCTAAGAAGATTGAATAGGGGTAAAATGGTCATTTGACAGTCAAAAGTTCAAATTTTTGCTCAACATATTATTTTTGAAGCCACAAACATCATTGGATCAATTCTTGATCATGATTCTCAAGGCATGGCTCAAAAAGTCTCAAGATGCAAAAGTTTCCATATTTGGACAGTTGAAAAAGTCAACTGTAACTTGACCAAGGCATAACTTCCACATGGTTTATCAAAAAAATTCCATCCAAAGCTCATTTTGAAGAGAATGACATTTCCTGCAACTCCTCTTCACACTTCAAGTCCAAGAAATGCTCTCACAAAAAGTTATCAATTTCAACATTATAGGTCATATTCAAAAGTCAACAAAAAGGGACTTTAAGTCAAAGGCCATAACTTGAGATTGGTAAATCAAAATGACATGGTACAAAAGGCATTGGTTAGAGGACTTCAAGACCTTTCCAAAATGTCCATGAACATGATCAAAGCTTAAAAATTGAGCAAGATATGCCTTGTGGAAGTTGGGAAATTTTTGGGAATTTTGAAAAGTCAACTTTACTTCAAATGCCTCAAAATTGCTAATGGGCCACAAATTCTTCGAAGAATCATCATCCAATGGTTATGCACGACCATTTGGCCCAAAGGGGAATTATTTCATCATTTTTTATTATTTATTTGAATTTTTAATCACTATTAATTCATTTAATGAAATAAAATATGACAAAAATAGAAAACCATGTTTTTTAATCCCTTTTTGCAGCATATTCTCTCCAATAAAACCTCAAGATTCGTGCACACCCAATTTGAAAAGGTTTGGCCATGATTGGTATCAAAAGCACATGGAAAAGATTTGAAAGGATTTGATTAAAAATCAAATATTTGATTTATCAAAACATGGATCTTTTGGCTTGAATTCTTACCCTAATTCGTCCCATACATAAGCCAGAACCTAAACCTAATGCTAACAACCCTGAAAGCTGCGCCTAAGAACCAAAACCAACTTTACTTTTTTCATCAAATTTTTCAAAACTGAAAACGATGTTGCAGGGAGTTTCAAGGCGAAAGAACTATTCCAAAAGCTTTCCAAGGTTGCTAGGAATCGTTTCCAATCAGAATCACACTTCCATACTCAAAGAATTGGTAGATGGGAACTTGACTTTCTTCTAGAAATTTCATATTCGTGTTTGAATTTATACATACTTTTCATGCATTTTAATGTTTGAACTATACTAATGTGATGATTCTAAAGCTAATGATATGGTTCAATTGGAGAATGGTGGTCTGAATAGGAAGTTGCCATGGAAGCTCTTTAGGGTTTCAGAGGTCAAAAATTAGGGCTTTGCGCTTGGGGAAAAATTGGCCAACAAGACCTGGACCACTGAACTCACGACCTTCATACGAATTCATTACACATATCGCGCTCAATTTATGAGCGACGGTGGCCTAAATTGCTATTTTCACATATGTTATTTAGTGGGGGTTTAAAACCCCCGCTATCTCCTTTTATTTTGCAGGCAGCATGAAGAAGATGGAGGACGTGTCCGTTGCTCACAGGCGCGTTTGAATTTCGCGCGAAGGACACCACTCATCATTGTTTTACATTATATTCTTTATTTTCTATATTATACACAAAACGCGCTAATGGCTCAGTTGGCAGGCATATGGATTGGTAAACAATGGGACCTGGGTTCGATTCCCAGGTCCCCCATATTTCTCAATGAATTTTGTTTTAACATGATTCCATGCAGTACGTACCCCCAGGGCCTACCATGCAGCTTCAAGTTTGTGCTTGCCACATGGCCACTGAGATCAATCCAAGATCCAAGGCATGAGTTCCATGGTGCACCTCAGTCCAGGGATCCACACGTGACCACCAAAAGTCAACCCGGCCTCCAATAAATGGGCCAAATTGCTAGCAACTTACCTCCAAAATTGGGGTCAACACCCCCCATTGGTTTGCATTCTATTTTCCATTCTTTTTAATTTTTTTGTTTATTTAGTTTTATTTTAATACTTTAAATTAATTTTTCATAACATAAAAAAATACCAAAAAATCAGAAAGTCAAAAAATATAAATATATTTTATTTAAATGTTTTTTTTGTGAATAAATTTTATTAATTAATTTAGTTCTAATTCTAGGTTTTAATTTTAATATTTTTGTAATAAACTAAAAAATGTAGAATTAGGGTTTTATACGTTTATCCTTTTTTCCTTTTCTTTTACCATTATTAATAATTAATTATTTATTTTGTAAATAAATTTGCCATTAAATAATTAGGTTAAAACTAGGTTAAATTTAAACATTTTTTTAATAAATAAAAATAGTTTAGAATTAGGGTTTTAATTTCGTTTAATTTTCTTACTAAATTCCATAAATACAAAAAACTCAAAAATAATTTCCTTTTCTCATTTAACTTAATTAATTTATTAATTGTAATTTAATTTCCTTAAAAGGGTCCAACGCCCTCGCATTCGATCATAATTCTATTTCGCGCGCTTATTTTATTTCCTTTTTATAAATTTCATGTAATTATCCCAAAGCCATGTAATAGATTAATTAGACATTTATCTTTCCGCATTTTATTTTATTTCAAATCGGGTCTTGGATTAATTTGGCGATGTAGACCCGCGCCTTTGTAATAGCGTAGGACTTTTTTAATTCCGCATCTTTTAACTATTAATAATTTGCATGAAAGAATGAATGCCAAAATAAAAGCAACGCATAGATCACCAATGCATGAACAAGATAAACATAAATGAACATGACACACAAATCACACACCACCCCTAGGGTACGTCTCACTGTCGCCTTGCCCCTCGAAAGGTGGTCGTCGAGTAGAGGATGTTTTAGTAAGTCCTCATGTCCATGAACATGGCATGAGGGTAGCTTCTAAGGTGTCTTCCTATTGCTCCGGTGACCACAACGTCCCGAACCCTCGAATTGACCCGAACACCTCCAACGGTGGTGCTACTTACCTCTCAATGGTGGGATGGCACTACTTTAAGGACATTTACACAGACGAATTCCTTAGGGTAGGTAGAGAACTCGTAGATACTTGCTCTAATTTCAAAACAAAAATCAAAAACTCTTTTCACACCGACACTTTTCAAAAAGCTTTCGAAAGTAACTTTTCAAACACTCTTGAGGACTGATACAAGAGTCGAACTGAAATTTTCAAAGAAACTTTTTATAAACCCACAGTTGAAAAGCAAACAAACAATTTTGAAAACACAAATGAGCAAGTATCTAAGAGCCCATGGATAACCATGAATAGAAAGGGTGCTAACACCTTCCCTTTCTATAAATCTACCTCCCGAACCGAGAACTAATCTCAATAAGGAATTTTTCTGTGCTTTTGTCCTTTCCATGTTGGAGAAAATAAAAGATGGTGGCGACTCTTACTTACCGCGACATTTTGCGAACCAGCATTAAACAGTCAGTTCCAGATCCACCGATCACAGTCGGTGTTTGTTATCTTTTTGCTATCTTCAGTGAACTTTGATAGTTCATCGTTAGTGAATGGCGGTGGTATGATATATTTTCTCTTTCTACCTTCAGTGAACGTTGGTAGTACATTGGCAGTGAACGTTGGTGTTTGTTATCTTTTTGCTATCTTCAGTGAACGTTGATATTTCATCGTCAGTGAACGGCAGTGGTATGATATATTTTCTCTTTCTACCTTCAGTGAATGTTGGTAGTACATCGGCAATGAACATAGGTATTTTTTATCTTTTTGCTATCTTCAGTGAACGTTGATAGTTCATCGTCAGTGAACGGCGGTGGTATGATATATTTTCTATTTCTACCTTCAGTGAACGTTGGTAGTACATCGGCAGTGAACGTCGGTGATTGTTATCTTTTTGCTATATTTAGTGAACGTTGATAATTCATCATCAGTGAACGACGTTGATATGATATGCTTTCTCTTTCTACCTTTAGTGAACGTTGGTAGTACATCGGCAGTAAACGTCGATGCTTGTTATTCTCCTCTCTGATTCTGTTCTTGTGGTTCACCAGTGATTTATTTTCCTAGTGGAGTTGCTCCTTTGTTTCTTCATTTTTGTTGTATCCCCAATGTTACTTTGCGTCTCTTTTGTTCTATTCATATGCATTCATATGCATAAGCATTTGCATGGCATCTTAGGGCCAAAAATAGGGTTTGTTTTGTATTTAAGTATCTTCGATCACGTCGACACGAAGATTTTTTTTTTACCTTTGTATCTCCGGATAGAAGAAACTTAAATAAGGGCATCTGTTGTACCCCAATTTTTTTCCCTAAGATCCCTTCATCATACCATTTTGTTTCAATCACAACAATATCACATTAGGGCTTTTGGCTCTTCTACCTATCTTTAGATTTGCTCTTTGAGGAGTTACCAAGCACCTTAACTTGTTTCATTTTGTGATCATGAATATTTTGCTTTGATTTTCTATCTGATTAACAAAATGCAATATTGGTTTGTCTTACTTGTTAATAATGTAGGTAAAGGCAATGAGGTCTAGCAAGTTGCATCATGGGTTCATGAGTTTATTTCCATGCCCTAGTCAATAGCTTGAGAAATTTAAACCTCACCATTGAAGTTATTTTGGAAGGATTAGTATGGAAGTGGTTTTGGTGGCCATGAATCCTCATCATCATCCTCAACAATTTCTATTCATAAAGGAAGAATATTAGCACAAAAAGTTTGTTCAAACTTGGCAAAGTTCCACAAAGCAATCTCTTGATCTAGAGGCTAGGGTTTTGGATTTCAAAGGAGCATATCTTGCTCATATTTTGGTATTTTTGGGGTATTCCAAAAACATCCTTCTCTTCAAAGAGTTACCAACAAATCAATTCAAAATTTCCAAGGAGTTTTCATGTGGAAGAAACTTGGTGAAGAAGAAAGATTACAAGTCACCCAGATGAATCCCCAATTTCCCATATGTGACTTCAAATGGTCATAACTTGGTCAATTTTTATCACCTTGACCCCATTACTTTTTCATGATTATCCTAAGGATGTGTAATTCATGCCTTCTTTTATATTCAAAGTGAGAAAATGGATGGAACTTTCCTTAAGAATGCAAAAGATTATAGGTCATTTCATGATTTTTGGATAACTTCAACAAGTCATAACTTGCTCAATTTTTGGGGATTTTGAATGATTCAAATTTCAAAATGTCATTCAAGGGGTCTACTTCATTCCATATTCTTTGGTCAAGAGCAATTTCTAAGTGGAAGACCAAGTTTGGATGCAAAGGATTATAGGTCATTTTTAAAGAAGAATTTGAAATATTTCTAAGTATGGAAAGTCAACCCTTTTTCTCCAACTTTGACTCAACACAACTTTCAGCTCAAGCATCCATTTGATTCCATCCTTTTTCCATTGCAAATCTTGTAACCTCATCTTTCCAAAGCATCAAGAATTATGCCCTAAGACCCCTTGAGATGGAAATGCCATTGGATTGAACTTGGTAACTTGGAACTAAAGTCTCTCCATAAGTCAGAGTTTGAAATTCATGTTTTGGTCTCTAAACATTAAATTAGCACGTGTTTGTGATCTAAACATGTTTAACCAAGTTGCCAAAGTGGATTAGAGCCTTGAAACGCAAGGAATGGATGAGTTTTGATGCAAATCAGATCACACTTTGCTCGTGCATCAGGTTCACACGATTTCCCTCCAAACTTCATCATTTCACACGCTTGAACATTCCATTTGATTCCATATAAATAGAGGGCCATCCCCTATTCAATTTCCCAAGCTTAGATAGCCAGAATCACCCTGCCAAACTTGCTTCACAACCCAGAATTCAGCTACTTCGAATTCTATTCTCAAGCCTTTTTCAATCCAATTTTTCCATCAATTCACCTTCCTTGATTTTCCCTGAAGCTAACCATATAATTACATTCAAGAATCGTGCCCTATATTGCTCCATAGAAGTCCAGTTTCAGAGCTCTGCAACTCAACTTCAATAGGTAGATTCCTTCATCAATTCTTCAAAACTCTGATATCATTGTGTTGCTCTCATTGCCCTGGTTCTAGTCGCAGCACTTACTTCTTACTGGAAACACGTTTTGACCATGAAATTTCAAATCCCTTTTCAAATATTTCTTTCCAAATTGCTTGAGCTACAGTTTATATAAATTTGGTGCGAGGGTGTGGTTGTCTTTTACTTGAAGAGACGAAGCGAATGGCGTAGGTCTGAGCTTCTGATTTTACAGTTTGAAAGACCTGCAATTCGTGATGGCTGGAGGTTGAAGATGAACAATGTGTCATCTTCTGACCAATGAAGGCGTGTCATCTGTTATTTTCAAATTCTGATTTTATTAATGATTATGTACATTATTCATTAAAGACCATGATATGCACAGTGCGCCAGATCCCTTGGATTTGATTACTAACGCGTTTTGACTCTCATCCAATGGTCCACATCTTTTTCTTTTTTTTTCTTTTTCTTTCTTTTTCTGGTTTTTATATTTTAAATGTTTTAAACTTCAAAAAATCATAGAAAATTCATTTTTAGTCCAAAAAATCTGAAAAAATTATAAAAAAATATTTTTGATTATTCTCTTTCTGATTTTTATTTTTTCATAATTTAATTTTGTGTTTTGGTATTTTTTATGAATTTTGTACTTATTTGATTTGTTTAAAATGTTTAAAAATACTTTTACAGATTTTTAAATTCTGAAAAAAATTATGGAATGATCCAATGATATTGTGACAAATATTGGTGACCTTATGTTTTTTTTCTTTTCTGACTTTACTATTTTTTACTATTTTTGTTTTTTTACCCATTTATTTTAATTTTTAAAAATAGTTTCTGACTTTTAAAAATTCCCAAAAATTTTATAAAATCACTTGGCCTCTTTTCTGATTTTTCTATGGTCTTATTTTTCATTTCTTGATTAATTTGAATATTATTGACATTTTCCTCATTATTTTCCATTTTTTAAAACATTTTTAAACCCTTTAATGTATATATTAATTATATTATTATTTTGTGATTATTTTTCTGGCTGTCTTAGGTTAATTTTTTTATCATGGCTTTATTAATATCATTGGATCCATGGTGTTGAGTTTAACTCCACAAAAAATGTATGAATGATTTTAATAATAGTTTGATTAAATATTAATTCAAATGTGGTATATCTTTTTACCCTAAATCCCTTTCATCTCATCCCCTTCTCATTGCACTAAATGTTGTTGGAGCATGATCTCTATATCATGTCTCAAAATAAATGGTGCATAGATTGCTTTTGACCGGCCTCAAAATAGGTGCGACTTCTATATAAGTTCACTTACGATTGCTTAACATAACGCTAAATTTTGTCCCGATTCGAATAAATGATCATTCGTAGCCCAAACTTATGATTGTAAGCCCAAGTGTGCTAATTTGATCTTTTTGATCCAATAAGCTTGAGATTCATTGTGTGGAGGCCTTGGTTCTACCAATCCTCTAATGGATCTACAACACCTTTGGTAAACGTGGATCACTTAAACATCGTTGATCATTAAATGGTACTTGTGAGAATTCTAAATGGATGATATACTTGACAAAAAGCAAATGCAACTTGTTGTGTGGAGGCTTTGGTTCTACCAATTCTCTAATGAGTTCCAAATGCAAGTTTAAAGATGGTCATCCAACTAACCACTAATTATTGACTTGTTTTATCTTATAATTTTATTCTTTTTTTATGCTTTATGCACTATTTATTTTTAGCATTTACATTTTATGCCATTTTCATCTTTTCTCATTTAAGCATTTATGTTCTTGCCTTTTTTTATTTTGCTCACTTGAGCTTTTCTTTTTCTTTTCTTAAGATACTTAATAATCAACTTAAACCCTAAAAAACTCTTAATGGTACTTGGACTATTTGGTTACTATCCTTGACATTATGGAGCAGTGGACTCTTTCTTGAACTTAGGATTAGAAACCTTGGCCTATCTTGGAGACCTTGTGATCTTATCTAATTATTTTGTCTGGATTTCTTGAGGTTTACCTCAAGACATTGGGTTTCTTGTTTGTTTTTGTGTGCAGGTTTTTGTGATTACATCCTTTGTTTATAATATGGAATTCACCCGTGTACAACCGTTACTCTGCCGAATTTTTATGAAGACTTAATGCATTTAAAGAGGTCTAGTATCTTTGCTTGCTTGGATTCAATCCAAATAATGGGAATTCTATCTTGACTCATAAGGTCAAGCATTTGCTTCTTGTTGCTTAGATGATTCATATCCTTAGCTTTTACCTTATGCTTTAGGATAGTCTCTTCTTCTCCTCCCATCTTCTTTAATTTCAAAAACTTTCTCCCTCCTTTTGAATACTCTTCTTATTTTGAAACTTAATCCAATTTAATAATAAACATGGAATTAGGTCCATGCAATTTCAAAATATTTTTATAAATAAACTTCAATCTATTTAATAATACCTTAACGTTTTTGTGAGAAGACTAAAAGTCAAACAATCTCATTTCAAACCATTTTTCCACTTTGGCTTTTACCTTTAAACATTTCTTAAAAGATTAGACTCTTTTCAATCCTTGTAGTGATGCAAACAACTATACTTCTACAATATGTAGTGAATATAGATATTTTCCACTTGGGTGTTGAGTGAGGCATTGTTGATTTTAAAATCTAAGTCATATCCTCCACTTTGAGATGATGCAAATTTTCCTTTCTCATGATTGTGGGTAGTAAGTATGTTTTCTACACGGACAATGACTATGATGTCTCATCTCTTAAAATTAACCAACACACTTTGTGTTTCAAACTTTTAAAAGTGGAACTACGTGTACCCTGATCCCCTATTGCACAAAAGGTGGTATGTAGGCACTAAAGGTTCGCAACCGCGGCGGGTGCAAAAATAATTAAAAAAATATATTTCTTTTCTCACCTCCACCATCCATTTTATATATAACACCTTTTTTATAGCCAAAATATACAAATTTTACAAAGAGGTTCCTGCGGAGTACCGTAGATGTTTAGGGTGCTAACACCTTCCCTTTGCATAACCAACCCCCTTACCTTGAATATTTCCCCCATTTTGGGTTATTCCCTCTTTTCCCGTTCCTTTTGAAAACAATAAAGCGCGGTGGCGATTTTTATTTTTGATTTGTATAAAGTCTAGTCAATCCAATGGCTTAGTCTTGAACATTTCTACCGCTACAGAAAAATGGCTACTTCACCGGGGACAGATTAACCTCTTGCTGGTCCATCCCTAAGTGGGTTGAGCCTAACTTTGTTTATATATGTATATGTGCTATTGTTGTTTATGTTTTATATTTTGTATATATGTTTAATTTGAATTTCCTGGTTTTCAGGGTGCTTGGTGATTACTCATAGGTCCTATACCCGGACTTGGGCAAACTTTAAGATAGGACGGGCGGTATAGTCATGTTAACTTTGAGGGAGTAATCCCAAAAAAGGAGGCATGAGATCCCCCACTCAATGGAGGCCCCTTTGACTGTAGTGTCGTTTACCGAGTAATCGGGAAGACGTACTGCTTTCAACCTAGGAGCCTGCTGAAACTGAGGATCGTAGAATACCAAACCCATCTTGGCATTTTAGGTGTAGTGCGGAAGCTATGACGGAGTAATCCGGAAAAAGTTGTCACGCGATACTACGCTCGGACGAGTCTTTCTTGAGAATCTTACTAATTACCGAGTTAATCGGGAAGTTGGTAATATCCGAAGGAAGGATGTAGACTCTGGGAACCTCTAGAGCCTTGTTCAGAAGGTGATAACTCTTAGACCAACACCTTATGGGTAGTACCTTCGACCTCATGCTCGTGACGTTGAACCTATGAACCCTATATGTGTGATCTTGTGTGATTTTTGCATCATGCATCCATGCACTCATAAGCATATTTTGAAGAAAACAATATTTCAAGGGATTTAAAGGTTGACTATTTATGAATATCTCAGGTACTTTTAACCATGGATTCTGGAAAGAGAAAGACCGGGAAATACAGTTTCAAGGATCCCAAGATAGATGAGTTGGTCAGTCTAATTCCATAGATCGAGTGTCCTGCAGACTTTTGGAATAAGTATGGATCCATTATTCCTCTCATGAAGCTGAAGATGAAGGAGGGTATTCTCTCGACCTTGGTCCAGTTATATGATCGGATGTATCACTGCTTTACTTTTCCTAATTATCATTTGATGCCTACACTGGAGGAGTATTCTTATCTATTGGAATTACTTGTTACCGATCATGTTTCTTTTACTGGTTTGTAGGGTGAGCCAAAACCACATGAGATTGCTGCTTTGATTCATCTGGGGAAGTCTGAGGTGGAAGCCCATATGACTACTAAAGGAGGGATTAGAGGATTACCAGCTTAGTTCTTATTGGAGAAAGCTCGTTACTTTGCCAGAATGAAGAGTACAGTTGCTTTTGAGGCCATATTTGCTTTATTTGCTTATGGATTATTCTTATTTTCTAATGTGGCAAGTTTGTCGACATTAACGCTATCAGGATTTTCATGATTGGAAACCTGGTTACTACACTGTTGGGTGATTCTTATTACTCTGTTCATCTTCGGAGTTCCTATCATGGTGGAATGATTATCTGTTGCACACCTCTGTTGTATCGGTGGTTCATCTCTCATATGCCTCAGTCTGATGCTTTTTGGGATGTCAAGAAGGAACCCCGTTGGGCTCCTAAGATCATGGCACTTACTCACTCAGATATTGATTGGTATCATCGAGCTTATTAGGATGTGGAGATTATTGACAGTTGTGGTAGTTTCCCCAATGCGCCTCTTCTTGGTACAAAAGGAGGAATTAACTATAACCCTGTTCTTGCACGGCGACATCTTGGTTATCCGTTGAGGGATAAACCGAACAGTATTCATTTGAGTAGTTTCTTTCTGAAGGAAGGAGAAGACTACAAGGAAGCTAGAGAACAGATTGCGAAGGCCTGGCGTCTCATTCATAAGATAAGTAGGAAGGATTTGGGACCTAGGGGTGTTGTTTCTCTGGAGCCATATCTTCAGTGGGTCCGATCGAGAGCCATCCAGTTGAAGATGTGGTATACTCGAGAGACACCCATGTCTGATCTATTTGTGAAGACATCTCCTCATTTGTTATATGATTTAGAGGAGCTGCAGCTTGCTTTGGTTAGGATGCAACAGGAAAGGGGTGCTTGGAAGAACAAGTTCCAGACTTTAGAGAATTCCCACAGAGCAGACTTGAAGGAGAAAGATGATTTGATTGAGATCCTTGAGAGTCGAGCAGTAGAATTTATGGAGAGGCAAGGGGATTTATTTTCTCCTAAGCCTCAAACAGGTGCTGATTACTCACTTCCTGCTTCAGAGGATTGGAAGGAAGTTGCTATCAGGCACGTGGAAGAAAACCAGAGGTTGAGGTCTCAGATTGTCAGGCTCACAGGGAAGAGCCAGCGTACAGATTGATCTCTATCAGTTTCTTTTTCTCATGATTTTTAGATTGTATTTTCATCTTGCACTTGGGATCATTGAAACTTGTAACCCATTTTGAAGCTATTATAATAAATAAAAAATTCAGTATTTCAAATGTGTTAATATTTTGATGTTTGCAATATGTCTATAAACCGTAAATCCCTTGAAATATCAAATAATAAAGTAAAAACAATCATATGCATTGCATGTCATGCATCATATTGCACATATTTCTTGCATTTATTATGCATATCCAGGTGCCTTACCCAGCTTTTTACTTCGTTAAGCAAGCTGACTCATCACTACAACACTCGGGCTAATTTCAAAAAAAAGATGGACAACTTAGAACAGGAAAATCGCGAGCTACGCGAAGAAGTTTCTGCTTTGAAGGCTGGCTTGGCCAACTTGACTACTTTGATGGAAGCTCTGGTGGTTGCTCAGAATCAGCCACCGAGTGTTCAACCTCAACCAACAAGGGCAAATGCTAAAGTTCTAACTGTTCCTGTATCCGCTACTCCGGCTGTTGTTCAAAACCGTATGCCTCAGGGTTATCCGTGGGGAATGCCAAAGAATTTTGCACCTGAAGGTTTCAATTTGGGTCCCCAAGATGCTCCAGTGGTTCAAAATTTTGTTACTCTAGCACCTCCTGTGGTGCATATTGTTCCTGCTGCACCTCCTTCGGTGAATTTGGTCCTGTTTGCTAATGAAGATGTGTGTCGTCCTTTCCCTCCGCCGAGTGAAGACTTCGGTTTTTATGACAGATTGGATGATTTCCAAGAGCAGTTTGATAGAATGCAAAGAGAGATGAAGGCTCTTAGGGGAAAAGAGCTATTTGGGCAGAATGTGAATGAGCTGTGTTTGGTCCCGAATGTTAAAGTGCCTGCTAAGTTCAAGGTCCCGTAGTTTGAGAAGCACAAGGGAAACACTTGCCCTCATGCTCACTTGGTGATGTACATAAGGAGGATATCTACCCATACTGATGATCAGCATCTGCTGATTCACTTTTTCTAGGATAGTCTGACCGGCGTAGCGTTGAAATGGTATATGAGCTTGGGCAACACCAACATCCATACTTTTAATGATTTGGGAGAAGCATTCATTAAACAATACAAGTACAATGTGGACATGGCGCCCGACCGTGACCAACTTAGGGCCTTGGTTCATAAAGACATAGAATTGTTCAAAGAGTATGCGCAGAGATGGCGCGAAGTAGCTGCACATGTGATTCCTCCCATGGAGGAGAAGGAAATGACTAAAAATTTTCTGAAGACGCTAGACGCTTTCTACTACGAAAGAATGGTAGCAAGTGCCCCAAGTGATTTTACAGAGATGCTATGAATGGGTGTCTGCCTAGAAGAGGTTGTAAGAGAAGGCCGTTTGATGAAGAGTGAAGGATCCGGAGGTGTGAAAAAGCCAGCTTATGGGTTTACAAAGAAGAAAGAGGGGGATACAAATGCTATCATACAAGAGAGGAGAGTGAAAGGTCCTAGAAGGAATTATCAGCGTCACCAGCAAGTTTCCTCAGTTACTCCTGTTATGAATGCCGCTCCGACTATCGTTGCTTATCAAAGATAGTCCCAGTAGGGGAACCAAGGGAATAATTAGAGAAGGGAGAACTACGACCCTATTCCCATGAGTTATGCAGAGCTACTACCAGCATTGGTTTAGAAGAAGTTGGTCCAGACACGACCACCTCCAGTTGTACCATCACCATTACCTTGGTATTACAAAGCAGACCAGACGTGTGCCTTTCATCAGGGAGCACCAGGGCATAGTGTTGAAAATTGTTATCCTTTAAGGACTGAAGTGCAAAGGTTGGTGAAGTTTGGAATTATATCTTTCAAAGACATGGGACCTAATGTGAAAGACAATCCTCTACCCAAGCACGGGGGAGTGAATGCTGTGAATATGGTGGCCGGTTGTCCGTGTGACTTCTGGATTTTTGACATTAATCGTGTTAGAGGGGAATTGGTGAAGATGCACGCAGACCTCTGTGAATTCAGTTATTATACGCATGACCACTCCGTTGTGCTATTTGCAGTACAAACATACCGGGTTGTGAGAAGGTAAAGGCTGATTTACATGAGATGATGGATGAAGGTTTAATCCATATAATCAGGCCTAGGGCAGAATATGGAGAGGAAGTGAATATGGTTTCTGGATGTGCGGGTGAATTCAAAATTTTTTATGTGGAGCATTTGAATGGGGATCTCGTGTAGTTGCATGCTACCTTCTGTCGTACTGCTGGTCAGGTTGAACACCAATATGGATCTTGCATAGTTTGCTGTCGAGACCCCCGAGGATGTTCTATTGTGAGAGAGGGTGTTCAATTGCTGTTAGACAATGGAACTATCAAGATCACAGGTTAGAGAGATGTTTATCATGAGATTGATATGGTTGAAGTTTGTTTGATGGAAGAAGAAGCAGAGGAAGAGTATGCCTCCACGGATGAGTATTTCTCTTCAGACGAAGATTTGTTTGCCGGAAATGACCTTTTGATGGCTGATTGTGTTGAGAAAGGGGTAAACATCATTGTACCTTGTTTTTGTGCACCCGCTCATCTTGAGGTGGAGTACCATAGAAAACAAGCTATTACCCCATTGGTAATTAGTCTGCTAGGTCTTGTTCCCTATAAATCAGATAAGGCTGTGCCTTACAAATACAACTCTACAATCTTAGAAGATGGGGTGGAAATTCCCATCCAGCCAATACCAGACGTTGGAAATTAAGCTGATAATAGCAGGGTGACCCATGGTGGTCTTGTGTTTGCGCCGGTTATTCGAAGAGATGTTGTTACTGGAAAGAAAATTGCTGAGAACGATGAGCCTAAGAAGACTGCAGGAGAGACTAGTGGAGCTACATTAGAGAAATAAGTGGATGATATCTTGAAGATAATTAAGATGAGCGACTAAAAAATTGTAGATTAGCTATTGCAGACTGCTTCAAAGATATCCATCCTAGCTTTGTTGATGAATTCTTCCGCTCATAGAGAATCACTGATGAGAGTATTGGACCAAGCTTTTATGGAGAATGACATGCCGATAGATCAATTCAGCAGCGTAATTGGAAACATTACATCGTGTAATAACTTGAGTTTTTGCGATGATGAGTTACCAGATGAAGGGAGGAATCATAACCTGGCCCTCCACATGTCCATGAACTGCAAGAATGACTCGCTATCTAATGTGCTAATTAATAACGGATCCGCGTTGAATGTTATACCGAGAAGTACCCTCATGAAGTTAAAGTATCAGGGAACACCTATGCGCCCGAGTGGCATTATTGTGAAGTCTTTTGATGGGTCGAAGAAATCTATCATCCGTGAAGTGGATTACCCATCCATATAGGACCACATTTGTTCTTGATAACCTTCCAGGTCATGGACATTATTCCCACATATAGTTGTTTGCTAGGACGAACATGGATACACGAAGCAGGGGCTGTCACTTCAACTCTGCATCAGAAGCTAAAATTTGTGCGTGAAGGGAAGGTAGTTATCATAAATGGGGAGCAGGCATTGTTGATATCCCATCTATCCTCTTTCAGTATTGTAGAAGCGGACGAGGCTGCTGTTGGAACCTAGTTCCAAGCTCTATCCATTGACAACATAAGGAGGAATGATAATTTTGTGGTTTCCTTGAAGGACGCGTAGCAGGTTGTGTGCAATGGTAATAATGCAGTTTGGGGACAACTTGTGGATCCACCCGTGAACAAAAACAGAGCTGGTTTGGGTTTCTCTTCGAGGAATGGCAAAGGCGAAAGTTTAAAGTCAAAGTCTTATGTGAACAGTTATCATGATGTTTTCCGCAGCGGAGGCTACCTCCATCCGATGGGTTCTGGAATTAATGTTGTCGAAGAGGATGAAGTAGAGTAGCAAGTACCGAATTATGTGACGCATGGAGTCCGAGTTCAGAACTGGGTCACCATTGATGTTCCTTCTTGCATACATGTTTCAAAGTAATTTGTTTTGTTAATCTGTTTCTTTCTTTTAAAAAGCTTTCACTCTGCCTAAGGTGGAAGTATTAATGTTGTAGGGCTTATCTATTTTCTATAACTATTAAGATCATTAATAGAAGTTGTCTTTGCTTCCAAATTATGTCTTTTATTTTCTGCTTTTTTCTTGGGAAATGGTAATAATAAAAAAAAAACCTTTCAAAATAAACAATAACTGAAAATTAATTTGCATGATCACTTGTTATATGTATCAGTCTCTAAAAACAATCATAAATCATATGTGCAGATTAATTAAAAAACCCGTTGAGTACAATGACTCTGCACCCTCTCCCAACTTTGATTGTCCTGTGTTTGGGGCTGAAGAAGAAGATTATGATGAGATTCCAGAAGAGGTCTCACGATTGCTTGAGCACGAGGAAAATACCATTCAGCCATATAAGGAGCCTTTAGAAGTGAATAATTTGGGTTCAGAAGAGGATCCGAAGGAAGTCAAGATTGGAGCATCGTTGCATCCTGATGTAAAGAACGGGTTGAGTGAGCTATTGAAAGGGTATGTGGATATTTTTTCTTGGTCTTATCAAGATATGCCTGGTCTAGATACAAACATTGTCGAGCATCGTTTACCGTTGAAGCCAGAGTGTCCGCCAGTTAAACAAAAGTTGAGAAGAACCCATCCGGATATGGCAGTAAAGATCAAAGAGGAGGTCCTAAAGCAGATTAATGCCGGTTTTCTTGTGACATCAATGAATCCTCAATGGATTTCCAATATTGTCCCAGTACTAAAAAAAGACGGAAAAGTCTGCATGTGCGTAGATTACAGAGATCTAAATAAAGCTAGTCCAAAAGATGATTTTCCATTGCCTCACATTGACATGTTAGTGGACAGCATAGCAAAATTCAAAGTATTCTCGTTCATGAACGGATTTTCCGGGTATAATCAAATAAGAATGGCTCCAGTGGACATGGAAAAAACAACGTTTATCACACCCTAGGGAACATTCTGTTACAGAGTGATGCCCTTCGGGTTGAAGAACGTTGGTGCAACGTACCAGAGGGCTATGACAACCCTATTCCATGATCTGATGCACAAAGAAATCGAAGTATATGTTGATGATATGATTTCCAAAATCCAAAACTGAAGAAGGGCGTATAGAAGATTTGTTGAAGTTGTTTCAGCGTTTGAGGAAATATTGTCTCCGCTTGAATCCAAATAAATGCACCTTCGGAGTTAGATCGGGGAAATTATTGGGTTTTATTGTTAGCCAGAAAGGAATTGAAGTTGACCCTGACAAAGTCAAAGCAATTCAAGAAATGCCAGCACCAAGAACTGAAAAATAAGTCAGGGGTTTCCTCGGGCGTTAAAATTATATCTCCAAATTTATTTCCCACATGACTGCAACGTGTGAACCGATCTTTAAGTTGTTAAAGAAAGATCAAGGTTGTGTATGGACAGATGACTGCCAAAGGGCATTTTAAAGTATTAAAGAGTATTTGCTTGAACCTCCTATCTTGCTCCCTCCCGTAGAAGGAAGACCGTTGATTATGTATCTAACAGTGTTAGATAAATCCACGGGTTGTATTCTGGGACAATAGGATGAAACAGGAAAGAAAGAGTTCTCCATTTATTATCTCAGCAAAAATTTACTGATTGTGAGTCGCGGTATTCTATGCTAGAAAAAAGATATTGTGCTTTGGCCTGGGAGGCAAAGCGTCTGCGACAGTATATGTTAAATCATACTACTTGGTTGATCTCCAAAATGGATCCAATCAAGTATATTTTTGAAAAGCCTGCTCTTACTGGGAGAATTGCCTGCTGGCAGATGTTGTTATCTGAATATGATATTGAGTACTGCACTCAAAAGGCTATTAAAAGTAGTGTATTGGTAGATCACCTTGCTCACCAACCGATGGAAGATCATCAGTCTGCAGAATATGAATTCCCCGATGAGGATGTGATGTTCCTGAAAGTGAAAGATTGTGATGAACCATTGCCTGAGGAGGGTCCCGACTCTGAATCTCGTTGGAGTATGATATTTGATGGAGCTGTGAATGCTTATGGTAAAGGAATTGGTGTTGTGATTGTCACTCCTCATGGATTGCACATTCCTTTTACTGCAAGGTTAACATTTGATTGCACTAATAATATGGAAGAATGTGAGGCTTGCATCATGGATCTTGAGGAAGCTATTGATCTCAGAATCAAAATTCTAGATGTGTATGGCGATTCATCTTTGGTAATAAATCAGATTAAAGGAGAATGGGACACTCGTCACCCTAGCTTGATCCCTTACAAAGATTATGCTAGAAGATTATTACCCTTCTTCAATAAAATTGAATTCCATCACATCCCTAGAGATGGAAATCAAATGGCGGATGCTCTGGCAACTCTGGCTTCCATGTACCAAGTGAATACTTGGAATGACATACCCCGAATTATAATTTGACAACTCGACAGGCCCGCTCATGTGTTTGCGACAGAGGAGGTAGCAGATGAAAAACCTTGGTACTATGATATCAAGCATTTTCTTCAGACTCAAGAATACCCGATTGGTGCGTCAAGGAAAGATAGAAAGACACTGAGAAGATTGGCCGGCAGTTTCTTCCTTAGTGAAAATGTGTTATACAAGAGAAATTATGACATGGTCTTGCTCAGATGCGTGGATAGACACGAAGCAGACATGTTGATGCATGAGATCCATGAAGGTTCATTTGGCACTCATGCTAATGGACATTCGATGGCTAAAAAGATGCTAAGGGCAGATTATTATTGGTTGACAATGGAATCAGACTGTTACAAATTTGCAAAGAAGTGCCATAAATTCCAGATTTATGCAAATAAGATCCATGTGCCTCCGACACTTCTCAATTTGATTTCCTCCCCATGGCCTTTCTCTATGTGGGGTATTGACATGATTGGGATGATAGAACCAAAAGCTTCGAATGGGCACCATTTCATCTTGGTAGCAATTGACTACTTTACCAAATGGGTAGAAGTTGCTTCATATGCCAATGTTACCAAATAGGTGGTTGTGCGTTTCATAAAAAATAATCTTATATGCTGGTATGGTGTGCCAAGCAGAATCATCACTGAAAATGGCTCGAATTTGAACAACAGAATGATGACAGAATTGTGCGAAGAATTCAAGATTGTCCATCACAATTCCTCTCCGTACATGCCAAAGATGAATGGGGTTGTTGAAGCTGCTAATAAGAACATCAAGAGAATTATCCAGAAAATGGTTGTTACTTATATGGATTGGCATGAAATGATCCCTTTTGCTCTGCACGGATATCGAACATTTGTTCGCACTTCAACAGGAGCAACCCCGTTCTCCCTAGTGTATGGAATGAAAGTTGTACTCCCTATCGAGGTAGAGATTCCCTCGTTGTGTATGATAATGGAAACCAAGTTAACAGAGGCTGAATGGGTCCAGAACAAGTTTGACCAATTGAATTTGATTGAAGAGAAGAGGATGACAGCTTTATGTCATGGGCAGTTATATCAGAAAATAATGAAGAAAGAATTTGATAAAAAGGTCAAACCTCGTGAATTCAGAGAAGGAGACCTCGTGCTCAGGAAGATCATGTCTTTCAACACTGATTCTAGAGGCAAGTGGACTCCCGATTTTGAAGGACCGTATGTTTTCAAGAAATCCTTCTCTGGTGGTGAATTAATTCTTGAAACTATAGATGGCGAGGAGTTCCCACGTCCCATGAATGCTGATGCAGTCAAGAAATACTTCGCCTAAAGAAATAAAAGAACAGCTCGCTAAGTTGAAAACCCGAAAGGGCGGCTTAGGCAAAAAGGAGCATCTCGGTAGGCTGAAAACCCGAAAGGGAGGTCTAGGGAAAAATTAGAGACATAAACAGAATAAATTTCCCGCTAAGTTGAAAACCCGCAAGGGCAGCTTAGGCAAAAGTTAGGGATTTTTCTTGGCAAGTAACTACGTCAGACGAGACTTGATCATTGAAGCAACAATCTTCTTGGATCCTCACCATACTTCAACAAAAGTTGTTGCTCAGGATTTCAAAAGTTGTTAGGGGGAATAGTGATCATTGTATCTCGATGTATCTTTTCCATTATGTATTACCATTTCCCAAACTTTGTAATCATCCATGGAGCCTCTCCATTCGCAGACTACCATTCTTTTAATGAAATTCGAGCTTTTACCCAATTCTGTGTTCTTATTTTTTATTTAGCTTGCAAAGACATCATTTATTACTGATAATAACTGTTAAAGCAATAAGATTAAAAAAGCAAAATTAACTTTTCAAAAAAAGAGAAGAGATCTCTACAATTCAATTTACTTTGGGATTTGTCATGAAACAATGACAACAATAATGGTGATCCCAAGAATGAACAAACTCCGGTTGATTTAAGAGGATTTACTCCCTTCATGAAGGTTTGCTCTTTGAGGATTTACCAAGCACCTTAACTTGTTTCCTTTTGTGATCATGGATATTTTGCTTTGATTTTCTCTCTCATTAACAAAATGCAATATTGGTTTGTCTTACTTGTTAATAATGTAGGTAAAGGAAATGAGGTCTAGCAAGTTGCATCATGGGTTCATGAGTTTATTTCCATGCCCTAGTCAATAGCTTGAGAAATTCAAACCTCACCATTGAATTTGTTTTGGAAGGATTAGTATGGAAGTGGTTTTGGTGGCCATGAATCCTGATCATCATCCTCAACAATTTCTATTCATAAAGGAAGAATATTGGCACAAAAAGTTTGTTCAAACTTGGAAAAGTTCCATAAAGCAATCTCTTGATCTAGAGGCTAGGGTTTTGGATTTCAAAGGAGCATATCTTGCTCATCTTTTGGTATTTTTGAGTGATTCCAAAAACATCCTTATATTCAAATAATTACCAACAAATCACTTCAAAATTTCCAAGTAGGTTTCATGTGGAAGAAACTTGGTGAAGAAGAAAGATTACAAGTCACCCAGATGAATCCCCAATTTCCCATATATGACTTCAAATGGTCATAACTTGGTCAATTTTTATCACCTTGAGCTCATTCTTTTTTCATGATGATCCTAAGGATGTGTACTTCATTCCTTATTTTATGTGCAAAGTGAGAAAATGGATGGAAGTTGCCTTAAGAATGCAAAAGATTATAGGTCATTTCATGATTTTTAGCCAACTTCAACAATTCATAACTTGCTCAATTTTTGGAGATTTTGAATGGTTCAAATTTCAAAATGTCATTCAAGGGGTCTACTTTATTCCATCTTTGGATGCAAAGGATTATAGGTCATTTTTAAAGAAGAATTTGAAATATTTCTAAGTATGGAAAGTCAACCCTTTTTCTCCAACTTTGACTCAACACAACTTTCAGTTCAAGCATCCATTTGATTCCATCCTTTTTCCATTGCAAATCTTGTAACCTCATATTTCCAAAGCATCAAGAATTATGCCCTAAGACCCCTTGAGATGGAAATTCCATTGGATTGAACTTGGTAACTTAGAATTGAAGTTTCTCCATAAGTCAAAGTTTGAAATTCATGTTTTGGCCTCTAAACATCAAATTAGCACGCGTTTGTGATCTAAACATGTTTAACCAAGTTGCCAAAGTGGATTAGAGCCTTGAAATGCAAGGAATGGATGAGTTTTGATGCAAATCAGATCACACTTTGCTCGTGCATCAGGTTCACATGATTTCCCTCCAAACTTCATCGTTTCACACGCTTGAACATTCCATTTGATTCCCTATAAATAGAGGGTCCCCCCCATTAAATTTCCTAAGCTTAGATAACCAGAATCGCCCTGCCAAACTTGCTTCACAACCCAGAATTCAGCTACTTCAAATTCTATTCTCAAGCCTTTTTCAATCCAATTTTTCCATCAATTCACCTTCCTTGATCTTCCCTGAATCTAACCATATAATTACATTCAAGAATCGTGCCCTATATTGCTCCATAAAAGTCTAGTTTCAGAGCTCTGCAACTCAACTTCAATAGCTAGATTCCTTCATCAATTCTTCAAAACTCTGATATCATTGTGTTGCTCGCATTTCCCTGGTTTTAGTCGCAACACTTACTTCTTACTGGAAACACGTTTTTTGACCATGAAATTTCAAATCCCTTTTCAAAAATTTCTTTCCAAATTGCTTGAGCTTTAGTTTATTTAAATTTGGCGCGAGGGTGTGGTTGTCTTCGTCTTGAAGAGACGAAGCGAATGGCATAGGTATGAGCTTCTGATTTTAGAGTTTGAGAGACCTGCAATTCGTGATGGCTGGAGGTTGAAGATGACCAACGTGTCATCTTCTGACCAATGAAGGCGTGCCATCTGTTATTTTCAAATTCTGATTTTATTAATGATTCTGTACATTATTCATTAAAGAACATGGCATGCACAGCATGCCAGATCCCTTGGATTTGATTACTAATGTGTTTTGACTCTCATCCAATGGTCCACATCTTTTTCTTTTATTTTCTTTTTCTGATTTTTATATTTAAAATGTTTTAAACTTCAAAAAATCATAGAAAATTCATTTTTAGTCCAAAAAATCTGAAAAAATTATGAAAAATATTTTTGATTATTCTCTTTCTGATTTTTATTTTTTCATAATTCAATTTTGTGTTTTAGTATTTTTTATGAATTTTGTACTTATTTGATTTGTTTAAAATGTTTAAAAATACTTTTTACACATTTTTAAATTCTAAAAAAAAATGGAATGATTTAATGATATTGTGATAAATATTAGTGACCTTATTTTATTTTTGTTTCTGACTTTACTATTTTTTACTATTTTTATTTATTTTACGCATTTATTTTAATTTTTAAAAATAGTTTGACTTTTAAAAATTCCAAAAATTTTATAAAATCACTTGGCTTCTTTTCTGATTTTTCTATGGTCTTATTTTTCATTTCTTAATTAATTTGAATATAATTGACATTTTTCTCATTATTTTTCATTTTTTTTAAAACATTTTTAAACCCTTTAATGTATATATTAATTATATTATTATTTTGTGATTATTTTTCTGGCTGTCTTGGGTTGATTTTTTGATCATGGATTTATTAACATCGTTGAATCCATGATGTTGAGTTTAACTCCACAAAAAATAGATGATTGATTTTAATTATAGTTTGATTAAATATTAATTCAAATGTGGTATATCTTTTTACCCTAAATCCCCTTCTCATTGCACTAAATGTTGTTGGAGCATGATCTCTATATCATGTCTTAAAACAAATGGTGCATAAATTACTATTGACCAGCCTCAAAATAGGTGCGACTTCTATATAAGTTCACTTACGATTGCTTAACATATCGCTAAATTTTGTCCCGATTCGAATAAATGATCATTCGTAGCCCAAACTTATGATTGTAAGCCCAAGTGTGCTAATTTGATCTCTTTGATCCAATAACCTTGAGATTCATTATGTGGAGGCTTTGGTTCTACCAATCCTCTAATGGTTCTACAACACCTTTGGTCAACGTGGATCACTTAAACATCATTGATCATTAAATGGTACTTGTGAGAATTCTAAATGGATGATATAGTTGACCAAAAGCAAATGCAACTTTTTGTGTGGAGGCTTTGGTTCTACCAATACTCTAATGAGTTCCAAATGCAAGTTTCAAGATGGTCATCCAACTAACCACTAATTATTGCAATGTTTTATCTTATGCTTTTATTCTTTTTTTATGCTTTATGCACTATTTATTTTTAGCATTTGTATTTCATGTCATTTTCATCTTTGCTCATTTAAGCATTTATTTTCTTGTCTTTTTTATTTTGCTCACTTGAGCTTTTCTTTTTCTTTTCTTAACATACTTAATAATCAACTTAAACCCTAAAAAACTCTTAATGGTACTTGGACTATTTGGTTACTATCCTTGGCATTATGGAGCAGTGGACTTTTTCTTGGACTTAGGATTAGAAACCTTGGCCTATCTTGGAGATCTTGTGATCTTATCTGATTATTTTGTCTGGAGTTCTTGAGGTTTACCTCAAGACATTGGGTTGCTTGTTTGTTTTTGTGTGCAGGTTTTTGTGATTACATCCTTTGTTTGTAATCTGGAATTCACCTGTATACAGCCGTTACTCTTCCCAATTTTTGTGAAGACTTAATACATTTAAAGAGGTCTAGTATCTTTGCTTGCTTGGTTTCAATCCAAAGAATGGGAATTATATCTTGACTCATAATGTCAAGTATTTTCTTCTTGTTGGTTAGATGATTCTTCTCCTTAGCATTTACCTTATGCTTTAGGATAGTCTCTTCTTCTCCTCCCATCTTCTTTAATTTCAAAAACTTTCTCCCTCCTTTTGAAAACTCTTCTTATTTTGAAACTTAAACCACTTTCATAATAAACTTGGACTTAGGTCCATGCAATTTCAAAATATTTTTATAAATAAACTTCAATAGATTTAATAATACCTTGACATTTTTGTGAGAAGACTGAAAGTCAACCAATCTCATTTCAAACTATTTTGCCACTTTGGCTTTTACCTTTAAACTTTTCTTAAAAGATTAGACTCTTGTCAATCCTTGTAGTGATGCAAACAACTATACCTCTACAATATGTAGTGAAGAGAGATATTTTCAACTTGGGTGTTGAGTGAGGCATTGTTGATTTTAAAATCCAGGCCATATCCTCCACTTTGAGATGATGCAAATTATCCTTTCTCATGATTGTGGGTAGTAAGTATGTTTTCCACATGGACAATGACTATGATGTCTTATCTCTTAAAATTAACCAACACACTTTGTGTTTCAAACTTTTAAAAGAGGAACTACGTGTACCCTGATCCCCTATTGCACGAAAGGTGGTACGTAGGCACTAAAGGTTCGCAACTGCGACGGATGTAAAAATCATAAAAAAATATATGTCTTTTCTCACCTCCACCATCCATTTTATATATAACACCTTTTTTATAGCCAAAATATACAGATTTTACAAAGAGGTTCCTACGGAGTACCGTAGATGTTTAGGGTGCTAATACCTTCCCTTTGCATAACCAACCCCCTTACCTTGAATATTTCCCCCATTTTGGGTTATTCGCTCTTTTCCCATTCCTTTTGTAAACAATAAAGCGCGGTGGTGATTTTTATTTTTGATTTGTATAAAGTCTAGTCAATCCAATGGCTTAGTCTTGAACATTTCTACCGCTACAGAGTTTTCACAGAGGGAGAGGGGAGTGAAAGAGATGAATTTTTGAAGTTTTTTCTTGAATGTTCTTGAGAAGTTTGGGAGAATTTGAGAGAGAATGGAGTTTGATTTGAGAGAGAATCGGGAGAATTTTGTGAGAGGTTTTTGAATAATGAGTGAAGTTTTTTTGAAATTTGAATTTCAAATGTTTGTAGTATTGGCTCCAAAGTCTTGTTTATCTTACATAATTTTGATTTTTCGGCTTATTTCATGTACCAGTCGAGATAGAACCACAAACTCATGACATACGATGTGAAATCCTAACGCGAGACCTGAAACAAAATCGTCGGTGAAGAAATTTGTGACGTGGTGCCGAAAGAATCGCTCCAATACGATAAAAATTGAGCAAGTTATGATATTTTGAATGGCGAGACTCGGTGTTAAAATTCACAATGCAGATTTTTTTCAACTTATTTTGTGTACTGTTCACGAACAAACCACAAGCTCATGACATTCGGTGCAGAATCCCAACACGCAACCTGAAACAAAAACGTAGATGACGAAATTTGTAACATCATTTCGAAAGAATAACCCCGATACAATGAAAATTGAGAGATTTATGATTTTTTGAATGGCGAGAAATAGTGACAGAAAACCCACTGTGTAGATTTTACAGCTTATTTTTGTGTGCTCTATAAGAAGCGAACCATAAACTGAAGCCTTCAAAGAAGAATCTGAACTCGAGACCTAAAGAAAAGTTGTGGCTAGTAAATTTTGTGATCTCACGCTTCAAGAATCTTCCTTACGATAAAAATCGAGAGAATTACAATTTTTACATTATCTAGAAATAGTCCGGTAGAAAACAATTTCGGAGTGCAGTTTTCTTTGGAAATTTCCACTTTCGAAGAACTTATGTAAAGAATTAACTTTTGGCACGAACATACGAATCGAATATAAAATCAAGATGGATTTTTCGCCCAAAAACCCATCCGAAAACGTTGAATCGGGCGAAATTTATTAATTTTTTATCATCTGATAAACAGCGGTTCAACACACTATTTCACGTTATTTTCACTGTATTTCTTCAGAGTATTCGCACATTCAGAGATCTTCCTCAATGAATTGGTTCCCGAGCCGAACATGAAATTTGAATGAAATAACAATACGATTCAAACGCTCCAAGAACCAATCAAAGATGATTTTCCAGTCAGAAGTTGCGAATTTTTAAGCAACTGAAAACCAGCAAACCAACAAATCCACTGTATAACGCATTTCAGGTATTTTGCGCATTTGAAAATCTTTCTCACAAAATTTGCCTTTTATCATACCCTAAATTTACCCTACTTATATCAATGGTTTATTCATGATAATTGATCATGCTTTATGTATATTCATATTTTATTTCTAAATTTTCTTTTAAAAGGGTGTATATCCATTTATTTCTTTATTAGGGGTGTGTTAATTGAGAGGTACATGATTCAAGATGGGAGTATATTATCATTTGGCTTGAAAGTGTGTACGCTTATAGGGTCTGGTAAATAATATTGTGATGTGTTCTTTTAAGGGCTTATTACTTCTTTTTTTATTAGGTCGGCCGATTAAGGATCTTTAGAGACCCATAGCTAATTCATTTCATATGGCCCAATTTACCGGAGTCAACATTAGTATCTAAAATTTCTTTGTCTATTATATTAGTTTACATTTGTTTACTATATTATTATTACATTACTATTGTTATTAAATTAGTATTATTATTAATATTATATCATTATTATTACAATTATATTATCATTTTTTATTATTTTATTATAATTGTTGATCGAGTCGACTGAAAGGGTAGGGAACCCTAATGCATGTGGCTACTTTCTTCTTCTTCCTTGTTAAGATAACCAAAAGACCCCAAGCCTGGTATAATCGAAATCCAGAAAATCCAATTGCGGAAACAAAAATCAAATCTCGATGAATGAAATAAATACCCAATCATCCAAATACATGAAAATCTGAATCAAATATTCACATAATCAAATCAAAAATTGCAAGTTTTTATTCAATCAAACGAATCAAATATTACAAACAGGATCAAATAATAATCTAATTTCTAATTGAATCAATACAAATCAATTTAAAAAATTGGAATAAGATCAAATCAAATCCCTAATTAATTGAATTAATCTCTGATCACTAATTTTTAAACCAAAGAAAGAAGAAGAGATTAAAAGGAAAAATCATAAAACTAGAAAAGGAGTAATACAAGAAGAATCACTATTAGGTAGATAAGTCGATTCACTTAGCTTAGGGTTGTAATTGTTGAAACTATGATTGTGTTTGATTTTGAATTTATGGATTTCTAAGATTTAAGGTTCATTAGGGTTCTTGTTTAGGGTTGGGGTTCATCAGGGTTAGGTTAGGTTTCTAACAATTTATTCTTTCTGGGTTTTGGGTTAGGTTAGGGTTCTTAGGGTTCATGCATGAACCCTAGGGTTCGTAGGATTCTGGGTTGGACTGCTTCGTGTTTCTGGGTTCTTCATGAAGAATGTTTGAAATTGTGGGTTTCAAATGAACCCAAATAATGGTTTGGTTTGAAAATGGTGGTGCCTTGGAACAGCAGCCGGTGGAAGCAATTTCTGGCTGGTGGCGCCCAAAGCGGAGGTGATTTCTGATGATAGAAATCAAGAGAGAAGCTAGGGCTTCTCTCTCTAACCTCCAACAAACGTTTGTTTTTTGTGAGAAGAGAGAGAATGAGAGCGAAAAATGAGCCCTAGGCTCACGAATTCATTTTTATAGACACACTTTGTATCCTGTAAATTAATCTTATCGTGCGCCCTCAACTTCCACCATCCGATCTTCATCCAACATTCCTAAAACGTGTATCCATCATAACCTGCAATACTCGCCCACACTTTGTCCAACAGATCAAACACATTTGTTCTGGGCCTAAGCCTATTTATTTTTATATTCTCTGTTTTTTTACTATTGCTAATTAAAGACTAATGCACCCCCTACACGCATATGGGCCTAGTTCAATATCTGAACTTGGTCCTTTGCTAAACTAACCCCCAGTTCAAATTCACACCCCCTGCATTTTGGTCCTAATTCCAATATTTGTAGGGCCTTACTATTCATACCCCCAGCCTTTTACTAACCAACTGATTACGTACCCCCCTCTGTGCAAATTTTTTAAAATTAATTTTTTAAGTAATTAATTTATATGTTTATATATTATTTTCTATTATTTTGCATAATTAATATTTTTAAAATTTAATATATTTATTTTAATAAAATCTAAAAAAAAATCTTTTAATTCAAATTCTTTTTTTAAAATACAAACTCATTCAAATATTTTAATTCCATGAAAATTATTTTTCTCATGCATAAATATATTTTTTATTACATATTATATTTGAAAACATCTAACCAATCAAATTACTAACAATTTTCAACTAACTTAATAAACTCAAGATATTATTTTCAAAAAGGTTTATGGAAATATTACTCATTAACTGTGAACTTCGTCTAACAATTCCGCAATTTACAAGCTCAGACATGGTTCAAAGAGAATTTGAGATATTTCTATAATCCATTAAAAACACCAACCAACAACTGCGAACTACGAATTGGGACTTTGATTCCTCCTAAGAGGATACGTAGGCATACGACTTGAAAATCACGGCGAGTTCCACAAATTAAAATAACAACCCTATTTCCTAAATCGTAAATCTAAACCCTAGTATCCTTGTGAACAAGGTAGATGAGTGGTTCCTAACACCTTCCCTTCGTTTAAAATGAGTCAAAAACTTAGAATCTTTGATCCAAATTAGGTTTATCCATTATATTCCCTTCCCTAGGATAAAAATTAATGGTGGCGACTCTCATTTTGAAATCGGTTATTACAGTTGCTGACTCTGCTGGGGACTTAACCCTAGGGTTAGAAACCTCTCTTTAGGATTTATGGTTTTTTTAGGGTTTTATGCTTTTATTATTTCTTTATATTTATTTATTTCTTTTGGTTTATTTATTTTTCTTTATATCTTTATTATCATATTATTCATGGTGGGATTTTACTATTTCAAAAAATATTTTCAAAAACCTTAGAAAGAAGGTTCGTCTATTGGCCAAGGGGATACATCATCCCTAACAGTTTTTGTGATGACTTCGACTGGAGTCGGTGGAATTCCAAAAAAGAAATATTTCTCAAGAGGTATCCTCTTGGAGGGTAGGACTTTGGAATGAAACCCATGACTCTTTGTATAAACCCTAAAATAAAAACTCATGGTGAGACCTTTCATAATCTTAGAGACGAAAGTTTGGGTCTACAAAGAGGCTCCACTTAAGGGAGGCCCTTGCGCATTTCCCTCTAGTTTTATCCATGATAACCTTAAGAAAACCACCTTATGGGGAGGGTAGATAACCGTAGGACAAAACTAGGAGCCGACCAACTAAGGATACCTTTCATGAAATCCCTTTACTATGCCACACAATCATGCATTCATACATCTTGCATTTCACATATTCATTAGTCTCCATTTTTTTTGTCTGTCTTATTCACAGGATTTAAAAAAAATAATCAAAGGGTTTTGGTGAAGTCTCTTAAAAATGAATTCTAGAGGGAAATAACTTGTCTGTGTTAGTGTCATCAAGCCAGATATGATGAAGATCAAGACCATCAAAGGGGAACTTCTTGAAAGAGCTTTGAAGATGTTTACTCGCTCATATGGGGATACCCTTGGGTTGACAAAAGTTGATGTACAATTGGGTGATATTTCAGCCTTGGTTCAATTCTACGATCCTCTATTGAGATTTTTTATCTTCCAAGGCTTTCAACTAGCACTAACTTTGGAAGAATTTGATAGGCTCATGAATTTTTATAAAGAAAAAGCTTATGTAGGAATTGGACAAACAATTGATGTTAAGGACTTAGAAAATGGTTTAGGCATCCCTTATCCGAAATTTTTACTTAATTACAAGAAAAAGGTGATGTACAAGTGGTTAAAAGACACTATTTGGAAGATAAAGTCCTTTATTTTGCCAATAACAAAGAATGGGATTCTTGTGTTGATTGTTTAGGGCTACTTGCATTTGGTGTAATTTTGTTTCCGTAGACTTTGGACTATGTTGACCCTACAGATATTAGTGTATTTTGGGGCACAAAATCTTTGAATACACAAAATCTTCACACTTGTTACGAAAAAGGGGAGGGGTACGCTAAACTGTTTTATCTCACTCGTATACTCTTGGTTTATGACTTATCTTTATAAGGAAGACTACATGGTTCCAAATTTGACAAGATACGAGTGGCCTCAAACATTAAGGTCTCTTACTGCTAATTTTATGCTATGGTATGCAAGAAAGCTAGAAATTTGAGACATCATTTACAGTTGTGGAGATTTTCCAAATGTTTTGTTGATTGGATCACGTGGTTGCATCAATTACAACCCTATTTAAGCTTTGCGACAACTAGGGTACCCTTTGGAGGATAAACCCTCTGATGAACAACTTCGGCAAAAACGACCAAGATTTTCTCAAAAAGATCATATGATCTTGGAATAGGGTTAACAAGAGAAAAGCTGAAAGGAAGAATGTTGTGGCGAAAGAACCTTACACTCGATGGGTTTTGAATAGGGTGCAAGTCATTAAGTTATTATTTTATGTTGATTCATAGTACAAGCCATATATCCCATATCCTCTACCTATGTCCTTAGAAGAAATGGACAACTTGAAGAAAGCATTGAATCAAGCTCGAAAGGAGAAAGAAGAATTAGAGCTTAGCCTTCATAACTTAGCTAAGGAGAAAAGACAAATGTAACATGAGCTTGAGTCCAAAGATCAACAGATTCATAAAGACCCTACAACATTTGAAAAAGAGAGTCTAAAGCCGAAACTTTCAACTGAAGGGATCTTAAGTGCTACATTCAACTTAGATTCTCACAACCAACATTTGGAGGATGCTACTAGCAAAATAGGGAAGCTAAGTAGGTGGTACAAAAAGGCGATACAAAACAAAAAGGAGATGGAAGGAAATTTGAGGGCTCAAATTAAAAGTTTGCCACATGCTTATTTAGATCAAGAAGAGAAAATGAGGTATCTTACTACGAGACTCCAAGATAGCCAAGAATCGGATGTAAGGGAGTGTCTCAATAGGATGAGGGCAGAAAGACTTCTCGCCTAAAAGACTGATGAATACGAACACGTGTGTCATGAGTTAGAAGACCTCCGAAAGAATTTCCTCATACAAAGGAAACTCAATACAGAGATGAGAGCTGAAAAATTATATTGGGAAGAGCAGTATGTAAAGATCACCAAAGCAGGAAAGGATAATCATAAGATAATTCCGGACCTCTACCAAGAATATTGATTCTACAAAGTCAAGCATGCAAAACTCGCCTTCTTAGTCAACAATCTCATTGAGGACATCCCTAAAAGTTTGAAAGATGCAGAAAATGTGATGGTCCCTCTCCTGAAATATTTTGAAGACTTCCTCAAGTTTGTAGGACTATGTTTGATGGTTTCAGGGTAGATATCCGCAAGCACACTTAGAAGATTATTTTTGTTTTCCTTATTTTAGTAAGTTAAATGTTTTTGTTTTGAATATTTTTCAGTATCTGAATTATATTCTCTTATTAAAGACAATTATTTCAAAAAAAATTCAGTTTCCATATCTCATTTGTGTATTTGTTTTTAAGACGTTCACCAATAAAAAAGAAAAACCTAAAGAAAAAATATACAATATATATATATATATATATATATATATATATATATATATATATATATATATATATATATATATATATATATATATATATATATATATATATATATGGAAAATCCAAGTGAATAAAACATGCAAAAACAAAAAAAAATAACTCTTAGCTTATTCATACGCATTCATGCGTTCACAAATATTGCATTTCCTAACTTCATACAAAAAACTTATCATTTTTTCAAAAAGACCTTCTCTTGTTAAATCATTGGAAAGAAAACACCGCCTCTTCGACCGCCATATCAAACAAGGGTTCATCAAAAGAAAGTGATGAAATAGATCGAAGAGAACTTCAAGGAAGATTTGGAGAAGGTGAAAGGCAACATTGACTCGATGAAGGGAGATATGATCCAAGTTCTTCTAGCCTTGAAGAACATCACCGAAAGACAATAATAGATTCCTAGGGCAACCTTTAAAGAAGTAGCCGGAACTATTGGTGCATCGAGCGGTCACCAACCAAGAAAAGAGCCAGAATCAAGACGTCAAAAGTCCATTGTAGCACAACCAGAGGTCAAACAAGCTAATACTGAAGGGTTTGTCCCACCTCCAGCGAAGGTAGGGGAATCTCATACCTTGCAGATTCTGATCAACAACATGGATAACTACATAGACTCGCAGTATGGAGGCCATGACTTAGAAGACGTCAATCAAGAACCATAAAGGATAACTCATACTCAAGTTACTAAAAAGCCCTTGGCGCTCAATCAGTATAAAGCCCTTGAAGAAAGGTTGAAGGTTGTGGAGGGTTACAATGCTTTCAATGTCGATAATCTCGAAATAGGTTTAGTTGCTGATCTGGTGATCCCTCCAAAATTCAAAGTACCTGACTTTGGAAAATATAAGGGACTCACATGCTCGAGGAACCACCTACGCATGTATTGCAGAAAAATGCACGCATATGCTCAAGATCAAAAGTTGATGAGTCATTGCTTCCAAGATAATTTGAGTGGAGCATCCTTAGATTGGTACATGCAATTGGAAGGAATCCATATCCAAACATGGGTAGATCTTGACAATGCTTTCTTGATATAGTACAAGTACAAATTGGACATGGTGCCTAACTGTATGCAACTCCAAAACTTGTCATAGAAGAAGGAGGAGTATTTCAAGGAGTATGCTAAAAGATGGAGAGAAACGGAAGCCCGTGTACAACCACCACTTCTGGAAGAAGAATTAGTAGATATCTTCATGGGCACTTTACAAGAATTGTACTATGATAAGATGGTAGAAAGCATCTCTTCCGGATATTCTGATTTGGTAACTATTGGCGAAAGGATAGAAGAAGGTATAAAGAGTTGTAAGATACAAGGGGCATCATCTAGTACCCCTTATAATTCAAAGAGACATGTTCCTAACTTCTCGAAAAAGAAGGAAGGAGAAGTTAATATTGTCGTATCACACTCAAAGGCACAACATCCATTGTTAATTCCACGAGAACAACAACAAAACAGGTTTGAAAGGCCTCTGAGAAGATTTGATCCTCTCCCCATGCTGCATAGTCAATTATTGAAACACTTAATCATCTAGTACTCCTTATAATTCCAAGAGACATGTTCCTAACTTCTCCAAAAAGAAGGAAGGAGAAGTTAATGTTGTCGCATCACTCCCAAAGGAACAATAGCCATTGTTAATTCCACGAGAACACCAACAAAACAGGTTTGAAAGGCCTCCAAGAAGATTTGATCCTCTCCCCATGCCGCATAGTCAATTATTGAAACAATTAATCATCTAGTACTCCTTATAATTCAAAGAGACATGTTCCTAACTTCTCGAAAAAGAAGGAAGGAGAAGTTAATGTTGTTGCATCACACCCAAAGGCGCAACAGCCATTGTTAATTCCACGAGAACCACAACAAAACAGGTTTGAAAGGCCTCCGAGAAGATTTGATCCCCTCCCAATTCCGCATAGTCAATTATTGAAACACTTAACCGAAGCATCTTTGGTTGAGCTGAAGCCTCTAGCTCCTCTAGTTGGAGTACTCCCACCAAAATACGATGCAAATTCCAGGTGCGAGTATCATACCAATTCTCCGGGGCATACCATAGAAAAATGTTGGGCCTTCAGACACAAGGTTCAAGATTTGTTGGATTCCCAAGATATCACTTTTGATAAACCAAACATCAGGACAAACCTCATGACTCCGCATGGTGGACCAGCGGTAAATGCAATTGAAGTGGTCACTGACTTTGGGAAAACCACACAAATGAAGGCCCTGATAAACCTTTTGAAGGAATATTTGTTGGAGTGTGGGTTCCTCTTGGAACATAATGAATATTTTGAGAAGACATTACAAGAACTGGAGGATTAGGGGATAGTTCAAATCTAGCAATACTCTAAAGAAGAATATGTAGTTGCAATCGATGGAAGTACAAAGAAGACATTGGTAATTCCTTTCCAAGGACCAAACCTTAATAAGAAGATTCTTGTGATTTAATGAGGAGAGTCAACTGAAACACCAGTGGTGATACCATGCTAGACTCTAAGAATTCCAATAAATCCAAAGACTACAATGGTGATTAGGGGAAAATCTCCCACTCCTTACAAAAGTAACAAAGCAGTACCATGGAGTTATGATTCTACTGTCTACATCAATTGTTTAAAGCATGAATGTGAGCCATCGACAAGTCGAGGACCTGAAATCATAAATATAGAAGGAACAGGGGGCATGACTTGTACAAGTCGAGTTTATGGTCTCGAACCATAAAAGAAGAATGATCTGGTGGGAGTGCTCCAACTGGAGTGCGAGTATCATGCCACAAAAAAAAACCTCCAATTAAGAATTTTTCTGACCAAGAGGCGGAAGAATTCCTGAAAATAATCAAGAGGAGTGATTATAGGGTGGTGGATCAGCTACACCAAACCCCGACCAAGATTTCAATAATCTCGTTGCTCCTCATCTCAGAAGCGCATTGAGACTCTCTAATGAAGGTTCTAAGTTTTGCTCATGACGTAGAAGAGATTACAGTGAATCAGTTTGACAATGTTGTAGCAAATCTGACAGCTGGATCATATCTAGGTTTTAATGATAGTGAGTTGCCTCCACAAGGCAGAGCTCACAACAAGGCATTACACATTTCTATTTAGATAGGTACTACATGCCTGCCCAGGGTTCTCACTGATACTGGTTCTACCCTCAATGTGTTACCAAAATCCATCTTGATGAAGCTAACCCTAGATGATGTTGTAATAAGGCCAAGTTCTATGATAGTCAAAGCTTTTGATGGTTCTCAAAGTACAATGTTTAGATAAGTAGATATTATTATCAAGCTCGGCCCGTGTATGTTTTATATCACTTTTTAAGTCATGGATATATAACCCACATATACATGTTTACTCAAATGACCTTGGATTCATGCAGCGGGGTCGTTACTTCAACTTTACATCAGAAATTGAAGTTCTTTACTAAAGGAAGATTGGTTATAATTAATGGTGAATAGGAAATCTTTGTAAGTCACCTAGAATTCTACCGGTATATCAAGGCAAATAAAGCCTTCATAGCAACACCATTTCAATTCGTAGTGGTTGCTTCAATGGTAACCCTACCAATGGAGAAAATCAAGAAACCTATTGTGACTTCATGGATAGACTTGCAAACGGCTGTGAAGGATGACACCTCAAAAGGTTAGGGTAAACTTGTGGAGATACCTGAAAAGAAGAATCATTTCGGTTTGGGCTATGAATCATCAAAGGCTACCCTGAGAGGTACAACACAGTTTCCTCAAATCCAAGAAACCTTCATCAATAAAGGAACAGAGCATGGCAAACAAATGGAGATGATATCTAACAAAATAAACACTAAGAGAGAATCTTACTTCATTCTAGAATACGCTTCAGGCTAAGAGCTCAAGAGTTGGACAGCCATGGAGATTCTAGAGATCTTTTTCTTTCTTAAGTAATTTTTCTTGTTTTTGAAAGAACTTATGTCAAGCCCGAGGCATAGGGGTAGCTTGTAAGGGTCCCCTAATTTTCTTAAGACTGTATTCACAATTAATAAAAAGTTGTATTTCGCATTCAATTAAGATCCATGTCTTTCTCTTGCATTTATCTCTTATATTTAAAAATGTAAATACTTTTCTTTATATGCATTTTCCAAATTCACACACTAAAACTTCACCAAAACATGATAAATGTGTAAATCCATTCATAAAATCAGCGATAATGTTACTGCTACTATTTGATATAATTTTGATGAACCCATCAACCAAGCGGAAGAGGAAGATCATGATGATCTTGAACTCTTTGAAGAAATGTCAAGGGAGATAGAGCAAAAATATGACAGTATACAACCATACCAAGAATCTATTGAGACCATTAACCTTGGTACAGAGGAAGATCCAAAAGAGATCAAGCTAGGGGCAACGTTGGAGGAAAGCGTCAAAGAAAGACTAATCAAGATTTTACATGAATATGTGGATATATTTTCCTGGTCTTACAGAGACATGCCAAGATTGGATACATATATTGTGGTGCATAGGCTACCTCTCAAGCAAGGTTTCTCTCCAGTTAAACAAAAGCTCAGAAGAACACGTCCAGACATGTCTAGCAAGATTCGAGAAGAAGTCCTTAAACAATTTGATATGGGGTTCTTAGCGGTGGTAGATTATCCACCTTGGATAGCTAATATCGTGCCAGTACCCAAAAAGGACAGCAAAGTACGCATGTGTGTAGATTATCGGGATATGAATAAAGCAAGTCCCAAAGACAATTTTATGTTACCTCACATAGATGTTTTGGTAGATAATACAACTCAAGCTTCGGTATTCTCATTCGTGGATGGCTTCTCAGGTTATAATCAGATCAAAATGGTACCCGGTGATGTGGAAAAGACTACTTTCATGACTCCTTGGGGAACTTTCTGTTACAAGGTGATGCCTTTCGGTTTAATGAATGCAGGGGCAACTTATCAACAAGCTATGGTTACACTATTTCAGGTATGAATAGATGATATGATTGGAAAATCTCATACAGAGGAGGATCACATCGTACATTTACAAAAGTTATTCGAGCATCTGTAAAAGTTCAAAATGAGGTTAAATCGGAACAAGTGTACATTTGGTGTCAGATCAGGAAAGTTATTGGGTTTTATTGTAAGTCAGTGCGGTATTGAGGTAGATGTGGACAAGGTAAAAGCCATACAAGAAATTCCAGCTCCAAGGACAAAAAAAGAGGTTTGTGGTTTCCTAGGACGATTGAATTACATTTCAAGGTTCATATCGCACCTAACTTCTACGTGCGAGCCTATATTCAAATTACTTAGAAAATATTAGATAGTGGTATGGAATAACGATTGTCATACGACCTTTAAAATGATAATGAAATATTTACAAGAGCCACCAATTTTGATGCCACCAATTCCTGGAATACCTTTCATCATGTACTTAATAGTGCTTGAAGGGTCAATGGGATGTGTATTAGGGAAACATGATGAAACAGGTAGAAAAGAGCATGCAATCTACTACCTCGACAAGAAATTCAGTGACTGCGAAACCAGGTACTCACTCTTCGAGAAAACTTGTTATGCATTGGCTTGGGCTACTAAAAAATTAAGGCAGTATATGTTAACTTATAGCATTTGATTAATAGCAAGAATGGATCCTTTAAAGTATGTGTTCAAAAAACTAGTTCTTACAGGAAGAATTGCCCGATGGAAGATGTTACTATCTGAGTAGGACATCCAATATGTTACTCAAAAGGCCATCAAGGTGAAGAATTGAAAAACACAAGAAGGGGGGGAGGGGGGTTGAATTGGAATCTTAAAAATCAATGGAAATAACACGATGATTTTTATCCTGGTTCATTTGAACTCAAACTAATCCAGTCCACCCGCCAAGGTGATTTCGCCTCTCTCCAACGAGGTCTTAATTCACTAATCAATCTTAATTACAAAACTACTTTGAATACTGCCAAAGTATTCTTGAGTATAACCAAAACCCAGTTTTTCTCAAGGAATTTCACTAAACAAAATATGAATAAAGCAATGTACAATATGTTTTTCCTTACAAAAATAGTATCAAAGACTTATGATGTACTACACAGTTTAAAGATCAGTATGAATGAGGAGTAGAAAGGATAGCAATGTTGAAGTATTGTGAATTATTGTGTGTAAATCGTGAAAGATTTATCCTCATCCCTTGTTTAAATAGGTGCAGCATACTTGAGTATTTGGAAACTTGATAAATGACAGTTAATGCACTTTCCTCAAATAAAAGATCCTTGTCTGTTTGTAGCTGTTGCACTTGATATAGCTTTGATGAATTGTAACGCTTCATAACATTAAGGTATCTATTTGCTGCTTATTTCAGAACTTTGGAAGGTCAGAATCATAAGGTCCTGTTTGCAGCGTTAGACTTTCTTTCACAGTTATGTAATCAAAGTTAAAACGTCTTTCTCTTAGTGCAACTTTTGATCTTCATTCAAAATAACTTTCTGAGAATAGTCTACGTTCACAGCAGGAACATCCTTGTATCTTATCTTCTGATCTACTTCCATCAGAACTTCTCTAAAAAACAGAATATAATTTTAGAGTTCATAATTGTTCTTTGTGTTTGTTATCATCAAAACTCTTACGAGGGTTGTAGAATCAAAATATTTTCTAACACAAGGGTCGTGTATTAATTGACCGTATAGCTCACCATTCGTTGCCAGAATATCAACCAATGAAGTTCGACTTTCCGAACGAAGTTGTCATGGTTATAGGTGACTACGAAATACCAGGACCCGACGAAGGACCTGAACTAGGTGTACATTGGACATTCATGTTTGACGGGGCTTCAAATGCACTAGGGCACGATATTAGAGCAATTTTGACTTCTCCGATGAATTTTTAAAAACCTTATACTGCAAGGTTATGTTTTTACTCCACCAACAATATTGTTGAATACGAAGCTTGTATCTTGGGTCTGGAAGCTGTTGTCGATCTAAGAATTAAACATATCGAAGTGTATGGAGACTCAACATTAGTCATATACCAATTCAACGGTGAATAGGACATTAAACATCCCAAATTGATTTCATATCGGGATCATGTTTTAAAGATAGCTAGGGAATTTACTAAGATTACATTCAGTCATATCCCGCGAGAACAAAATCAGATGGCAGATGCCTTGGAAACTTTATCAGCCATGTCCAAAGTAACTTCGCCAAATCACGAATCGTGCATTACAATTATACATTTTGAAGAACCAGCACAATGCCTTACCATTGAAGAAGGACCAGATAACAAGCCTTGGTTCTATGACATCAAAAGGTATCTTGAGAAGCAATAATATACTAAAGATGCCTCTACAATTGATAAGAGAACTCTGCAGAAGCTAGCTTCAAAGTTCTTTCTGAATGGTGATATGTTATGCAAAAGAAACTACAATATGGTACTGCTCAGGTGCATGGAGAAACATGAAGTGGATACACTTATGAGAGAAATTAATGAAGGCACCTTTGGAACTCATACAAATGGACATTCAATGGCTAGAAAAATATTGCGAGCAAGTTATTATTGGTTGATGATGGAAGTTGATTGCTACCATTATACAAAGATATGTCACAAATGCCAAATCTACGCCGACAAAATGCATGTTCCACTAAATCCTTTGAATGTCCTAAGTTCTCCTTGGCCATTTTCAATATGGGGAACTGATATGATAAGAATGATCAAACCGAAAGCCTCTAACAGACATTGGTTCATACTATTTTCCATCGATTACTTCACCAAATGGGTAGAAGTTGTGTCATACGCAAATATGACAAGACAAGTCGTTACTCGGTTCATCAAGCAGAATCTTATATGCAGATATGGGGTTCCTAATAGAACCATTACAGACAATAGGTCCAATTTGAATAACAAAATTATAAAATCCTTATGTGATGACTTCAAGATTGAGCATCACAATTCCTCATATATCGACTCAAAATGAACGGGGCCGTTGAAGATGCCAATAAGAATATCAAGAAAATCATTCAGAAAATGGTGAATACATACAAAGATTGGCACGAAATGCTCCCCTTCACTCTACATGGCTATCGTACTTCCGTACGTATATCAACAAGTGCAACTCCCTTCTCTATAGTATATGGCATGGAGGCAATACTCCCTATTGAATTAGAAATTCCATCACTACGGGTTCTAATGGAAACAAAACTTGAAGAATCAGAATGGGTTCAGACAAGACTTGATTAGCTTAACCTTATTGAAGAAAAATTCTTGACAGCTATGTGCCACGGTCAATTATACCAAAAGCGAATGAAGAAAGAATTTGACAAAAAGGTTCATCCTTGATTATTCAAAGAAGGAGATTTGGTGCTCAAGAAGATTCTACTACCTCACCTTGATTCATGTGGTAAATGGACCCCCAACTATGAAGGCCTGTATGTGATAAAAACAACATTCTCAGGTGGCGGTCTTTTCCTCACAACAACGGATGGGGAAGAACTGTCGCATCCGACGTATTCAGACGCAGTTAAAAAATACTATGTATAAAAAGCTCACTAAGTTCAAACGCTAAACGGGTGACTTAGGAAAAAGGGAGTGTCCCAGTGGATTGAAAACTCTAAAGGGAGATCCAAGAAAAAATTAAGGACATGCACAAAAAAATTTATCCCGGTGGATTGAAAACCCGAAAGGGCGGTCCAGGAAAAATTTAGGGATATTATCCAAAATAAAGAACAAATAGACTGTGATTTAAGAACCACGACTACGACCACGATGGAGAGGGATTGATCCAAATCATTCGACTCAAAAGTAAAGGAGATTAGAGCTATCAAAAGGACATTGGAGAAACAACAGTAGAAATTATCATTCTCATTGCCATTTTCAAATTTTTGTTAAACTTTATGTAATTACCTCTTTCTAGGAATTTCATCTTGTACTATCGCCTATTCAAAGGCTTATTTATCAATAAAACATTTTATTTTTTCAATCTTTCAATTGTGTTTTTTCCTTGTCGGACTTGTTTGCAAATACTATGATTATTTCTTGTGAATACTGTGTTGAAATCATTTTGGGGATTTGACAAACAAATATAAGCATTTGATAGAACATCAAAAACATTTTGGTTAGAAAAAATTCGAAATAAAATCCTCGCCTACGTCTACATCTGCGTCCATGCTAGAAATCATAGCCATATCCACGCCTACGTCTGCAACTACGTCCACGCATGCGCCTGTGACACAAATATCAAAATCTTTTTGATATTGTTCATCTTGTTCAAATCAATTCAAAATACCACGACAATGCAACATACAACATTGGAGAGTCGGTGACACCAAAACCAATGGTTTAAAAAGAGAGAATACAAAAAAAAATTCAACAAGAATTTGGTGCATATATAAGCATTTGGGGCATATACAAACATTTGTGGCATATACAAACATTACATTTGGGGCGTATATAAAAAACCCAGTACATATACATTTGGGTTCCATATTAATCTAAGACATTATGCATATACATTGTACATAGTATTTTCCAAATAAATTTTTGGTTAAACCACAAACTTTCTTGGGGCTCATCATTGGATAATTTGGTCCACAAAACAAACAAATATCTTGGTTGAGAATAGACGAACCTCGTAAACTCTGATCTTATCATTGGTCTAGTTGTCTAATATATGATTACCAAAATACTCTTCAAGTATTTATCCTCTAGGTTATGGTAGATACGTGAATTTTCAAGATTACGTCATTTAGCCTCTAGGTCGCGATAAGTACGTAAGACTACCCCTGTGTCGTTTATCCTCTAGGTCACAATAAATGCACAAACTTTTCAATCATCTATCCCCTAGGTTTTGGTAGGTGTGCAAATTATCGGATTTATGTTATTCATTCTCTAGGTCGTAATGAATATATAAATCTATCTTTGTGTAGTTTATCCTCTAGGTCGTGATAAACACACAAACCTTTCAATTATCTATTCCTTAGGTTATGATAGATATGAAAATTTTCAAGGTTATACTATTCATCCTCTAGGTCGTGATGAATACATAAGCCTATCCGTGTGTCATTTATCCTCTAGGTCATGATAAATGCACAGGTTCATCCTCATATTGTTTACTCTCTTGGTTGTAGTGACGAAAATGAAATCTGTGATAATTCATTGTGTTAGATTTCATGCAACAATGTGTTATCAAGCTCTATTTTATTCATCCCCTAGGATTTGATGGATAGACAAAATCTAGATCTTAAGTTTACTATATTAGTCTTGAAGCATTAGTAAGCCAATTTTCAAAACCTATGTTATTTACCTCCTAGATTACGGTGAATACGCGAAAAATATACAATCGCTTTTAGATATTGACGTGTTATCTACATCACCACATCTAAGTCAATCTAATTTTTTTCAAACTCTAGTAAGATGACACGTCATCATCCGTTCCTACTTTCTCAGTACTCAAAGGAACGCGGTACAACGTATCCTTATAATCTTTTGGTAAAATTTTGGGGTCTTCCATTATTTAATAAACCCTCCAATTCAAATGTGGGAGACCTGCGTATTCTTACATTATTCAATCAAAGAGCAATTAAATAGGGGCAGTTGTCATACCCTAAATATTCATGATAATTGTTCATGCTTTATGTATATTCATAATTTATTTTCTAAGTTTTCTTTTAAAAGGGTGTATATCAATTTATTCCTTTATTAGGGGTGTGATAATTGAGAGGTACATGATTCAAGATGGGGGTACATTGTCATTTGGCTTAAAAGTGTATACTGTAACACCCCAATTTAATTAAAATTTATTTTTAGTAAATATTAAGACGATACATTGAAATTATATGAGTTGTTGGAATTTATGATGTGATGTGATGCCTTGTTGGAGATTAGATGCCTTAGAATTATAGAAATTGAGGTTATGAGGGTGTTTGGCTAATTATATAGAAGCATAATAGTGTGTAGAATAATATAGATTATTATTATTATAATATTATGATAATTATTATTATTTTATAATAATAATTAAATAATTATTTAATGGGAAGACTAAGGTTATATTATTATTGGGGATATATTAGAGTATGTATAAGGGAAAAGAGTCAGTACGTAGAAACAGAGAAAGAGAAACGTAGAAGATAGAAGAGGAGAAAGAGCACTAGGAGGCTAGGGCAAGAAGTTTCACCCATTAAAATAAAGAACCACGATAATATAATGTAAGGGGAGATTCTAACTCTATAAGGGTATGCCTAATGATGGGGTATGGTAGAATTTAGGTTGTATAATCGTATGTTTTGATTTCTCCATATTTTGTTGTTTTTGGGGTTTGTTCCCATTGATGGAATTTTGGTAATTTTGGTGTGTTTTGATGTGATTGAATTATATGAATTGGTTAAAATTTGTAGACGAATGTTGATGAATAACTAATCTGTTAAAAATATGAACTTTGATGTAAAAATTATGATTTTTGGGTATGGAAACATGGAATGTCTTACCCTGAAAGTTGCATAATTTGCCACTGTTATCGCAGGTTAACCGGTTACCTGAATATGGTAACCAGTTCCATATCAAAGGTTGCAAAATGAGTAGCTTATGTCCTGCGGGAACCGGATCCCATAAATGGGTAACCGGTTACCATGATGAATTTTGAAAAGAAATGAGACTATTCTCCTGCGGTAACTGGTTCCAATAACTGGGTAACCGGTTACCACTGCTACTGACAGCATTTTTGAGAAAACTTCTAAAACCCATAACTTTTGCCTCAGGTTTCCGTTTGACGCGTTGTTTAGACTGTTGGAAAGCTAAAATAATTTTATATTTAATAAAAATGATTTATAATTCATTAGCTCATTATTTAATCAACATTGCAACTGATTCGTAAGTGTGTTTTTATTTGTATGTCACGAATTATGTTATTGTTATTTGTGATGATTGTTTTGATCGTGTGATACGAGATACATAATGAAGGCGATGACGAAGGCCTGTATTAGCGATATTGTGATGAGTACTAACGATAAATGAGAAGTATATTATTGCATGATAGTGTCTCATGCATTCATATAGAAATTGGAGAGCGAAGGCTTGTATTGGCGAGCGAAGTTGATTGCCCTAATTGGCATTATTGCATATATGGTTCTACCCTGATTGGTACCACATGCATTGCATTAGTGTTAGTCCTTTGCATCATATTGTGATTGATAAACCGATGGGCAAATATTGATGAAAGTGTGTATTATATTATGATGTACGTTATGTGCTGATTATGTGTTTGAATCTTACATGCTTATTATCATTATGTTTTCCCTTATATTGTTATGATATCTCACGCTTTTCTGTTTGAATGTTACCTCCACTTGGGTAACATGCAGATGACCTGAAGTAGCTAGAAATCGAAGTTTAGCTGAGGAGTTCCTTCAATTGGGTAGATTGAGTCGGTGTCTGCTCTGATATGTAACACTTTGGGGTTTCGCGTGATTTGTTTTGTTATAATTAGGAGTGAACATGTGTTACTCTTTTATTTGAATTGTTTTATGATTATGCTGATGTATGAAGGATTATAATTATAACTCCAGTTGGAGGATCGAGATGATTAATTATTTGATGTTTTCCCGATGAGAATAAATGCATTGAAGTTTAAGACTTTTGAATACACGATTTGTGTTGTGTATCCTTATTTGAGCCTTTGTGATTGGAGAAGTATGTGACATCCTATTTGATTAATGTTTATTTAGAAATTAATTTACTCTTAGTATTATATAAATTACCGAAGGGGAAATAGGGTGTTACAGTACGCTTGTTGGGCCTAGTTAATAATATTGTGATGTGTTTTTTTAAGGGATTATTACTTCTTTTTTTATCAGATCGGCCCATTAAGGGTCTTTAGAGGCCCATAGCTAATTTATTTCATATGGCCCAGTTGATCGGAGTCAACATTAGTATCTAAAATTGCTTTGTTTATCATATTAATTTACATTTTTTTACTATATGATTATTACATTGTTATTGTTATTAAATTATTATTATTACTAACAATATATCATTATTATTACTATTTTATTATCAATTTTTATTATTTTAATATAATGTGTTGACCGAGTCAACTGAAAGGGTAGGGAACCCTAATGCTTAAGGCTACTGTTCTTCTTCTTACTCGTTAATATTACCAAAAGACCACAAGCCCAAAATAATCAAAATCCAGAAAATCCAATTGCGGAAACGGAAATCAAATGGAAATCAAATCTTGATGAATGAATTACAAATACCAAATCGTCCAAATACATGAAAATCTGAATCAAATCTTCACATAATCAAATAAAAAATTTCAATTTTTTATACAATCTAACGAATCAAATATTACAAACAGAATCAAATCCTAATACAATTTCTAACAGAATCAATTAAAATCAATTTAAAAAATCAGAATCAGATCAAATCAAATGCCTAATTGATTCAATCAATCTCTAATCACTAATTTGTAATTGCAAATCAATGTAATTTCCTAACCTATATAAAGACCTAAAATTCTAAAAGAAAGGGAGGAAGAAGTTAAACATAAAAATAAGGAGAAGAAGTAGAACCCGCGAGTCAACCTTCTTGTGTGAAATCTGGGTTTCAATTTCTGAAACCTTAGATCTGTGTTTCAATCCCCCGCCGCTGCATCATCTCAGTTGCACTGTGTACCTGTGAACCAAAGAAAAAAGAAGAGATTAAAAGGGAGAATTAGAAAACCAGGAAAGGACTAATACAAGAAGAATCACTGTTAGGGAGATAAGTCGATTCACTTAGCTTAGGGTTATAATTATTGAAACTACGATTTGTGTTTGATTTTGAATTTCTGGATTTCTAAGGGTTTGGGTTCATTAGGGTTCTTGTTTAAGGTTAGGGTTCATCAGTGTTAGGTTAAAGTTCTAACGATTTCTGCTTTTGGGTTTTGGGTTAGGTTAGGGTTTATAGGGTTCATGCATCAACCCTAGGGTTCATAGGTTTATGGGTTGGACTACTTTGTGTTTCTATGCTCTACATGAAGAATGTTTGAATTTTTTAGTTTCATATGAACCTAAGCGGTGTTTTGGTTTGAATATGGTGGTGCCTTGGAGAAGTCGTCGGCGGAAGTGATATTTGGCCGGTGGAGTGCAAGACGGAGGCGATTTCCGATGACGGAAATCTAGAGAGAATTTGGAGCATCTCTCTCTAACCTCCAATAGACGTTTGTTTTTTGTGAGAAGAGAGAGAGAGAGAGCGAGAGCAAAAAATGAGCCATATGATCAGGAATTCATTTTTATAGACACTCTCTGAATCCTGCACATTACTCTTATCGTGCGCCCTGAACTTCCACCATGTGATCTTCATCCAACATTCCTAAAACGTGCGTCAATCATAACTTGGAATACTCACCCACACTCTATCCAATGGGTCAAACACATTTGTTCTGGGCGTAAGCCCATCTCTTGTTACACCCTATGTTTTTTACTGTTGCTAACTAAAGACAAATGGACCCCCTATGTGCATATGGGCCCAATTCAATATCGAACTTGGACCCTTCCTAAACCATCCCCCAGTTTTTCTACCCAGTTCAAATTCACACCCCCATTCATTTTGGGCCTAAATCCAATATTTGGATTTAGGGCCTTATTATTCATACCCCCAGCCTTTTACTAACCAACAAATTTCATACCCCCCTGTGCAAATTAATTAAAATTAATTTTTTTAAGTGATTCATGTATTTGTTTATTTATTATTTTCTACTATTTTGCATAATTAATATTTTTAACATTTAATATATTTATTTTAATAAATTCTAAAATTGTTTCTTTTAATTCATCTTCTTTTTTTCAAAATACAAACTCATTCAAATATTTTAATTGCATTAAAATTATTTTTCTCATGCATAAATATATTTTTTATTATATATTATATTTGAAAACATCTAACCAATCAAATTACTATTAATTTTCCACTAACTTAATAAACTCAAGATATTATTTTCAAAAAGGATTATGGAAATATTTCTAATTAAATGTGAACTTCGTCTAACTACTCCGGAATTTACAAACCCAGACTTGGTTCATGGAGAACTCGAGATGTTTCTATAATCCATAAAAAACACCAACAAACAACTGCCAACTACGAATTGAGACTCTAATTCCTCCTAAGAGGATACGTAGGCATACGACTTAAAAATCTTTGCGAGTTCCCCTAATTAAAATAAAAACCTATTTCCTAAAAACGTAAATTTAAACCCTAGTATCCTTGTGAGCAAGATAGACGAGGGGTTCCTAACACCCTCCCTTCATTTAAAATGAGTCAACAACTTAGAATCTATGATCCAAATTAGGGTTATCCGTTATATTCCCTTCCCTGGAATAAAAATTAATGGTGGCGACTCTCATTTTAAAACTGGTTATTACACCTTCAACCTAAATAGATGAATTGGAGAAGATCTAAAGATGGTTCTAAATACTAAAGAAACATTCCCAAATCAATTTTTGATCTCATGTTATGAATTTTTGAGCTTGAAACACACAATACTGAATTTTTGTCTGCACTGTCTCAAATCAAATGAAACGTTCGACTTCTTGTGCAATTCAAAGCATGCCAAGATACATGAGAGCTTGACATGATGATGACTTGATTATTTTTTGATCAAATATGTTGGAATATGTACAGAGTGCCTTTAAAATATGAAAACCCTGAGTTCTTCTTCACAATGTTGCTTAACAAAACAATCGTCTTTCACAGTTCTTTTCACAGAGAAAAACCTTGATTTCCCGAGCATAGACCCAATGACATGTATTTATGCATATAATGATGAGATATAATCCAATTAGGGTTAAAATGAAGAGGGAGAATTTTGGGGTACAACACAGTGTTTCATTCAAAATGTTCTTGTAGCAATCATGTACATTCTAAATAATTTTGCAGTTTATATCATGTTATAATATCATGTAAATCATCGGGTTTAGAGAATGGATATTAATCCAAATCCTTAATATTTCTAGCCCTTTTTGTCATAATAAAAAAGAATAAGAAATTCTTAATTGATTTTTGAGACATGTTAAGCACAACTGACTAATTTCAAAAGACAATAGTGAGTTTATCAAGAACACAAAAAAACTATACAGAAGAGCAATATTTAAGCAAAATTAAACATATATTCCAAAAAACAAAACATACGCAACACTTATAAGAAACAACCAACAATAAAATGAATACCAAAATAAAAGTGCCAAAGACTTAGAAGAACTTTGGCTTTGCTGAAGAAGTTTTTCAAATATTCCTTGAATGGATTTAATGAATTCAGCTTGCTCTTTCAGCGTTTCTCGGATCATTGTCTGCTCTTTTTGCATAGAATGATAAGAATTTTGAAGACGCAAGAAAACACCGGAATTTTCTGAGCGATCTGTTATTTCTCTTTCATCCTCTTATTTTCCTTCTTTTTTTGCTTCAAGCTTTTCAGCAACTATCTTTTCTGTAGCTTCTCTTTCTGCAGTGGGTTCCTTTTCTTCTGCCTCTTTCTCAATTGCTTCCCTTTCACCAACCTCTGGAGCTTTAGGAGCCTTACGTATTTCTTCATCATCCTTAGCATATTTGTTTTTCATTTTAAAGAATAGCCTTCGGATTTTCAAATATTCAACATTCATCCATCTTTCAAACCTTATCCAGAAATCTTTTACTTTAGAAAAATTGTTGCTTGAAACAAACTTTCCTTTGAGTCTCTCCATTTTTCTTGCAGCATTAGTTTTGAGCTTAAAATCAAGATCAGGAACAGTATCAATGAAGATCTGATAAATATGAGAGTCTTTTTCACCAGGATGGGTTTGGTTTTTAGCAGAATCTGATGGATTGTTCATGATAGGAGCATTGTTTGGTTTGGATTTTTCACTGGGAGTTGACTTTTATAATGGTGATAAGGTGGAGGTATTTGTAAATGTGGTAGAAGTTTATGAAGGAGATATAGGAATTGATTAGGAAGCTAGTTTTTTATTGGAGTTCATAGTGGTGGTTTTTAATGCAACTGTGATATCAGGATTTTGATTTGTGATAGTCAATGACTTTTACAGCTCTGATGTTCTAATAATTTTCAGCTTCTTAAAATTGGATTTCTTTAGAGGAGAGATGGTTTTTCTTTTAATATTTTCAGAAGATTTTCCATGAGCTACATCATACTCTTTTGCAGCGATGTCAGTTCCTTCAGCTTCAATTCCACTAAGATAGGCTTCAAGTTCACTAGATGAAACATCTTTCGTGAAATAACGATATCCATATGCTGGTATCCTTTGAGCTTTAATGCTCTGAGGATTTGTAGATATCGTTGATGGTATAACTTCCTAATCTTTTTCTACTACACTCATATTTCTCATATTTGTCCTATTAAATGACTTTCCAGTTTCATTTACTAAGTCATTCACAAGACTGTGAAATGATATGCTCCACTACACCACTCTCACAATATCTGAAATTAATCTTCCAAATGGAATATAATTCTTTTTAGATTTTCCATTATCATTGGTTTCTATAACAGTATCTTTCAGATAGTTGAAGAGAAGAGATGGAAGATGTATCTTAGTTCCTTTCAAAAGGTAGAAAAGAATGAGCTTTTGATCAGCGTTCATATAGTTTATTAAACTGTTACTTGGTCAGGATGAATGTAACCCAGAATAATCCTGATCCATACATGAAGGTTCTAGAGAGATTCATGACTTTTAGGGTATCTTTTCTATAGTGAGATTTACTTCTTTCTCAGTGAAGATAGCGGGAGATACAACATCTATTAGATAATTTGATTTTGACTTGATGCGATGAACCACTATTCCTTTTGCTTCCTCCATTCTAAGCAAGATAACAATTGATTTTACGGTGATGACAACCTTTGTTTCCATAACATATGAAACTACGTATTTTTCATTTGCTTCAGCAAATTTCTAGAATTCCCTCACAAGGTTTGAATAAATAAAACCATAGAGACAGTTGAATTAATTGCTCCATCCTTGAAAGTTCAGTTGTTCGGTGAGATCTATATGTTGTTTTTCATATTTTCTAAATCTACATGTATTACTTATAGAACTTTTAGTTTATCTACCGGAGAAGAAAGATGAACACGCTGTGGATGATCAAGAATATGATCTTGTTGTTGTTGAGTTAGAGATGAGGATTATTGCATTATTGTGGGTGATGGTGGTGTAGAACTCGAAGCCACTTGTTGAGAAGATTTTTCTTTAGAAGATAAATCATAAGAAAGTTTGCAAACTTGTTTTTTATGAGCATCCATGAGTGAAAGGTTTCATAGAAAAATATTTCTCTAGGGTTTTGAAAAATGGAGATGTGAAAAAAAAATTTGCAGTGTGTGATGGTGAATAATTTTAAGAGAATGAAACAAATGAAATAATGACTAGCTTTAAGAAAATGTATCGAGTATGAGAGTAATGATGATTTTTAACCTAATTTCAAGAAAAAACCCCATCGTTCAAGATGTCAATCAATCGGTGCATTTATGACTACTTTAACAAGTGCCACAATAAATCACATCCACACATTAGAGAAATGTGTAAGAGAAATATATTAACTAAGAATAAAGAGATTTCTAATTAAGTATAAAAATATAATTTAAAAGAATATTTAAGTAGAAAGAGTTAGAAGGATCTAACCAATTTAAGAGGATAATCTTGTCTTCTTAATTCCTTGGATTCTGATAACTCACATTCTCTGAATTTATACACATCTCTTGAAATTATCCTTGATGAGTGATTAGAGACAGTTGTCATAATATTATTTCTTCATTTTCCTGGAGAATGAATATTGTTCTAACAATAGGCTTTTTCTTCTTAAGTACCTCCTTCTTGAAATTAATTTGAAGGTTTCTGAAGAGTATCCTTCTATCGAGGTTTCTATTGTAATGGCGTAATTCACTTGAGAACACTTTTCTTGAAACTGACCTTCTGTGACTGATTCTGAGTTAGACTTTTCTTCTTCTAGATATTTAATCAATGATAAGCTCTTTCTGGATGATCACTGAAATTCTGGTACAGCAGACTCAGATGTTCTACAAGGATGTCGAGACATCTGTTAAGAAATAAATACACAGACAAGATAAAACAGTACTGAAAGGATAAAGAATACACCAAAATTATTTACCCAGTTCAGTATACAACAACACCTACTTTGGGGACTTCCAAGCCAAGAATGAAGTCCACTATCAGCAGTATCAATTTGCAAACTCTACAGCCAACACACCCGTTGACAATCTACACCCGTAATCACTACTCAATGACCCTTCTACCTAGGTTCTCCATAGATATAGAATATGACCATCCCACTTCCAATCATCACAATGATGACTAGCAGTCAACACCTCAGTCACTGCATTGACAGCCCTTCACCAAGATTCTGATCACACAGATAGACAGTTTGGAAGACAAACTTCCTTGACAACCTAGCTAAGTCTCCAAGATAAGCTCCATAGTTTGTTAGCTTTGCTCCTAACTGAGAACACATCCTGGAGTTTCTTCAAAGCTTCCTCCAAGAACAATACACCTCTTACCCACAGGCTTCGAGGTGAACATGGTAACCTTCCCACAACCCGAGAAGATTACCTTGACAAAACCCTAGACTTCTACATCTTGAGTCGTGTATTTTGTAGGTTACAAACCCTTCTATTTATAAACTGTTACCTAACTGGTTTTGGGCCTTCAATCACAGCAAATCAGTTGTAAGAAACTGCAGAAACTTCTTCCCCAAGAAAGATATTTAATCTTTACTTTCCTAAATAATCTCCTTATTTAGAAAGTCTTCATTCTCCTTGATTCCTAAATATGCGCCACATAAGAAGCATAATATTCTCCTGAATATTTTGCCAATGTTGAGAACAAACTGAACCTCATTAATCCAGCTCAACAGGCGTGATGTCAAGACATCTTCTTCGACATGTTTCAGTTATTGAAAAAGTTCAACACAACATGTTCTAAAATTGTAATAGGACTTCTTGTTGTACATGTTCTTCTTATCCTATTCGTCATTGCTGCTATCATTTGCTTTACAAAAAATTAAGCCAATCCTAAAACAAGAGAATTAACAATCTCCCCTGTTGTACCCCAAAATTTTCCCTCCCATATTTCTCAAAACATTTCAAGAAATATCCCCAAATTGCTCAAGGTAGTCCAAGGGTTGGCCAAACAAGCTCTCTCCTAAGGAAGTCTACCTCAAATTAGGGTTTAATGTTGCATCAAGATACATGAGTCCAAGTGATCCCAAATTCTCACTAATGTCTTATTATGTTATCAAGATCATCCATGTCAAGTTCCAAGCCTTGCAGAGGAAGTTTGCTCAATCAATTGCTCAAAAGCCCAAAAATCGACTGTGTTATGGCAAAAGTCAATTGTGGCCCACATACAGTCAAACTTCAAAATTTTTGGTCAATAACCTCATTTGGAAGTTTATTTAATCATTTGATCAAGGTTTGATCATGATTCATCAAGGATTGCTCATAAGTCATCAAGAACCAAAAGTTGCTAAATTAGGGTTTTGTAGGAAAAGTCAACTCAACTTTGACCAAGCATAACTTTCTCATAATTTATGATAAATGACCCATCCAAATCTCATTTTGAATAGGATGCAATTCCCTACAATCCATCTTCAGCTCCCAGGTTCAAAATATGCACTCACAAGAAGTTATGAATTTGGACATTATAGGTCATTTTGGAAAGTGAACAAAAACACCTTTTTTGTCAAAGCTTCATACATGAGCATGGAATATCAAATTGAGATGAGACAAAAAGGGTTGATTATAGGACATCTCAAGCTTTATAAAAAGTCAAATAACACCTCCAAAGAGTCAAAATTGAGGAATTTATGCATTGTTGAAGTTGACCCTTTTTGCAAAATTGCCAAAAGTCAACTATGCCTAAAACATCAAAATTTTCCAAATGGGCCCAATCTTTTTCACTTGTTTTGAGTTGGAAACATAGTCCACGAGCTCTAGCCCTTGCCACTTGTCCTTATCATGCTTTTAATATTTATTTTTATTTTTATTTGAATTAATTCAATTTAAATCTAAACAAATCATATAAAATCCAAAACATTGAAAACAAAAGATTTTATGCTTGTTTCAGGCTTTATTATACAGCTAGCAAGCATTAAAATTCGTATCAAGGCATGGTGTGAACAAAAAGATTGAAATAGGCCAATTTTGGAAAGTTTTCAAAGTAAATAAAATCAAAGATCCAAATCATTGATGGAGGAAGATTGAGAGCAATTATCAACCCTAATCCCTTCATTGATACATATAGAGGGTGTGCAGACTCAAAAAGAAGGTTGGAAACAGGTGCAACAAGCAGAACAACATTTTAAAAAAGTCAAGAAAAGTGCAAGATCGATTTCATTGTTCCAGGCCAATTCAAGACTTCTTGACCATTCCATTTGCTTCATGGGATCCTTAGCAAGCTAAAGCAATTCAAAGCAAGCATTTACAGGCCATGTATCGCGCTGTAAGTCCATTACGATACCATATATTTCTTGAATTCGAATAGCATGATTTAGGAATTGATAGCATGAACTAATGATACATTCTTGATCCTTAAGACATATGCAAACTTTCTGTATGGTTTAATTGTGTTTTCATGGCTTGTATGGAGTTTCACCATTATTAGGGTTACTCCATTGATCATTACTATTCCTGGACCTATCCCTTACACATCGGATAAGGCTGTCCCGTGGCACTATGGGGCCGATGTGTATTATCATGGGATTAAACAAGACTTGAGGGTTGAAGAGGCTGATACTGATGCCAGCAATATTGTTGGATCTAGCAAAGTCACTCGAAGCAGAAGACTTTTCTCTCCTGAGATCTCCCCACCAACTGTTCGGAAGCCTATTGCTATTACACCCGCCAGTACATCTGCTACTGCCCCTATTCATGTTCCAATCATTACCCCTGTCACCGAGTCATCTGCCGCTCGGGGCAAAGAGATCACCGGTGAGCCTGCCCGGACGGAGGCACCGAAGAAGATTATTGTTGAAACTTCTAGGAAGGAGATAAAGGAAATTTTGAAGATCATCAAGAAAAGCGACTACAACATAGTCGAACAGCTGGGGCAAACCCCGTCGAAGATCTCCATGTTATCTTTATTGTTATGCTCATAAGCCCATGCTAAGGCTCTGATTGCTTTCTTGAAAACTGCGCATGTGCCGCAAGAAACATCTATTGATCAGTTCAAAGACCGTGTGGCTAGTTTGACCGCTGACAATGGTTTGGGTTTCTCCGACACAGATCTGACTTCCAAAGGAAAGAATCACAATGACGCTCTGCATGTTTCAATCGAGTGCAGGGGCACTACTTTGGCCCACGTGCTGGTGGATATTGGGTCCTCGTTAAATTTTTTACCCAAGAAAGCATTAGACCCGTTGGACTGTGAAGGGTTGGTGCTGAAGCCGAGTAATATTATGGTTAGGGCCTTTGACGCGTCCAAAAGGATGGTACATGGAGAGGTGAATGTTCCTGTTAAGGTTGGTTCCCAGACTTTCGCGTCTACGTTCTATGTGATGGACATTCAACCATCTTATTCTTGTTTGTTGGGTCGCCCGTGGATTCACAAAGCTGGGGTAGTAACTTCTACGCTCCATCAGATGTTAAAGTACCCAGTAAAAGGGAAAATTGTTACAGTATGAGGGGAAGAGGAGTACATGGTGAGCCACCTTAACTCTTTTCGGTATGTGCGGACGGATGGGGAGTTCATTGAAACCCCGTGCCAAAACTTTGAAGAAGTCCCCCAGACTCTGGCGTCGACTGAAACTATTGCTGAAGATCCTCCAATGAAGATGGCTTCCCTCAAGGATGCCCGGGCTGTTATTGAAAAAGGTGGGTGTGCAAATTGTGGCCAACTCCCTGACTTTGCACACAAGACTGACAAGTTTGGTTTGGGTTTTACTGCAGAAGCTCAAAGGGTTGTTTGGCGTGCGCGAATTGGAAGACCTCCCCTATGTATCACTAATCCAGAAGTGAATGCAATTGAAGATGATGATGAAGAGTCTGAGTTTGACAACTGGATTTACCCGACTACCGACGGCGGATTAAGCAATTGGACGGCAAAGGACTTCGTGCCCATTTCTTTTATTACACAACAATAGACTTTTGTTTTGGATATGTAACAAATAATTTGAAACTTTTACGGCCCGGTGCCTTGCCCCCACATATACAGGTCTACATCCACTCCTTGTTTTCCATATATCATCAATAAAAGCATTGGACGTCTTTCTTGCATTACAAATTTTGTGCTCCTTATTTTTCTTTTCTATCTTGCAAAACAGTTATTTGTCTTACACACACTCACATATACAGGTCTACATCCACTCTGGATCCCACTGATAACGACTTTGCTACTGCCAGTTATGACTTTGAAAGTCCGATCAACCAAGTCGAGGATGAAGGTGAGGATGATTGTGAAGTGCCTGGGGAACTTGCTAGACTGTTACTTCAGGAAGAGAGGGTTATACAACCGCATGAAGATCCAGTGGAAATAGTAAATATGGGTATGGAGGAAGACAAGAAAGAGGTCAAGATCGGTGCAAATCTGGAGCCTAGTGTTAAGAAACGATTGATTCAGATGCTGCGTGATTATGTTGAGATATTTGTCTGGTCTTATGAAGATATGCCTGGGTTGGATACCGATATTGTGGTTCACCGCTTGCCGACCAAAGAAGAATGTCCTCTTGTGAAGTAGAAAGTTCTCCGAATGCGCCCAGAGATGTCTGAGAAAATCAAGGCTGAGGTTATGAAACAGTTTGATGCCAATTTTCTAGTAGTTACTTTACCCACAGTGGGTTGCCAACGTGGTTCTAGTGCCGAAGAAGGATGGTAAGGTTCGTATGTGTGTGGACTATAGGGATCTAAACAGGGCGAGCCCCAAGGATGATTTCCCTCTACCTCATATCGACGTTCTAGTTGACAACACCGCACAGCATAAGGTCTTCTCCTTTATGGATGGTTTCTCTGGTTACAATCAGATTAAGATGGCTCCCGAGGATATGGAAAAGACAACTTTCGTTACGCAATGGGGTACTTTTTGCTACAAAGTCATGCCTTTCGGATTGAAGAGTGATGGGGGTAACGTATCAGTGCACCATGGTCGCTTTGTTCCACGACATGATTCACCATGAGATTTAGGTATATGTTGATGATATGATTGCGAGATCCCAGACTGAGGAAGAACATCTTGACCATCTTCAGAAACTATTTGACAGGTTGAAGTTGTATAAGCTAAGGTTAAACTCGAACAAGTGCACCTTCGGAGTAAGGTCTGGTAAGCTGCTGGGTTTCATCGTAAGTGATAAGAGTATTCAAGTGGATCCTGCAAAAGTGAAGGCTATATAGGAAACGCCAGCTCCCCGAACAAAAAAAGAAGTCAGAGGCTTTTTGGGACGTCTGAACTACATTGCCCGATTCATTTCACATTTGACTGCTAATTGTGAACCAATCTTCAAGCTGTTGAAGAAAGATCAAGTGGTAAAGTGGAACGATGAATGTCAGACCGCTTTCGAGAGGATCAAAGAATATCTCCAAGAGCCACCTATTCTGATGCCTCCAGTTGAAGGGAGACCTTTGATCTTATACTTGACAGCACTCGATAATTCGATGGGGTGCGTGCTGGGGAAGCATGACGAGTCTGGCCGAAAAGAGCATTCTATTTATTACCTTAGCAAAAAGCTTACCGACTGCGAGACCTGATACTCGTTGCTCGAGAAAACTTGCTGCGCTTTGGCATGGGCTGCTCGTTGGTTGAGACAGTATATGCTGACTCACACTACTCTATTGATATCAAAGATGGATCCAATCAAGTATATCTTCAAGAAGGCTGCCTTATCCGGAAGAATAGCAAGATGGCAGATGATCTTGACTGAGTACGACATCCAATATACGACCCAAAAGGCAATTAAGGGAAGTGTGTTGGCAGATCATCTGGCACATCAGGCAGTGGATGATTACCAGTATATGAACTTCGAGTTCCCGGATGAGAATATCATATTGGTGACTGACTGTGAGACACCTGGACCGGATGAAGGACCTGAGGAAGGATCCCAGTGGTCTATGTACTTTGATGGAGCTTCAAACGCTTTGGGTAATGGCATTGTCGCCGTGATCATATCTCCTGAAGGCTCTCATACTCCATTCACCGCCCGACTATGTTTCAACTGTACCAACAATATGGTGGAGTATGAAGCGTGCATCATGGGTCTTCGAGCAGCTATTGACCTAAGGATAAAGTTCTTAAGTGTATTCGGAGATTCCGCTCTGGTGATCAGTCAGATCAAAGGCGAGTTGGATACGAAGCACCCAAATCTTATTCCTTACAGAGAGTATGTATTGACGTTGCTTCCACACTTCGAAGAGATAACCTTTGAACACTTCCCTAGAGAGGAGAATCAGTTAGCGGACGCGCTAGCTATGATGTCTTCTATGTTCAAGGTCAAGTGGGACAACGAGGATCCCCAGATTACCATTGAAAGGTTGGATGAACCCGCACATTGCTGTGACATTGAGACTGAAGAGGTAGCAGATAAACCCTGGTTTCACGAGGTAAAGATATATCTTTAGGCTCAGGAATACCCCGAGGGTGCATCTATTAATGATAAGAAGTATCTGAGGAGGTTCGCGGCGAAGTTCTTCATTAGTAATGATATCCTTTACAAGCGTAACCATGATTCGACCTTACTGCGATGCATGGATAAGAACGAGGCGGAAAGAATCATGGCAGAGTTACATGAAGGTACTTTCGGAACTCATTCCAGTGGACACACCATGGCAAATAAAATCCTATGGGCAGGATATTATTGGTCCACCATGGAAATCGACTGTTATCAACATTCTCGGACCTGTCATAAGTGCCAAGTCTATGCTGATATGGTACACATACCTCCAGTTCCTCTGAACATCTTGACAGCTCCTTGGCCTTTTGTAATGTGGGGCATCGACATGATCGGCGAAATCAGACCTACTGCGTCCAATGGGCGTCGTTTCATCCTGGTAGCTATTGATTACTTCACAAAGTGGTTTGAAGCAGCTTCCTTTGCTATAGTGACCAAGAACGTCGTGGCATGATTTATTCGGCACAATCTATTATGTCGATACGGTGTACCAGAGAGGATCATTATAGACAATGGTACAAATCTCAACAATACGATGATCACCGAGCTCTGCAAGCAGTTCAAGATACAGAATCATAACTCTTCTCCTTACCGGCCGAAGATGAATGGGGTTGTTGAAGCGGCTAATAAGAACATCAAGAAGATTGTGCAGAAGATGGCGGTGACATACAAAGACTGGCACGAGATGTTACCATTTGCTCTTCATGGGTACCGTACCTCAGCGCGGACGTCGACAGGGGCAACACCCTATTCCTTGGTATATGGCATGGAGGCCGTCTTGCCCATTGAAGTTCAGATACCCTCTCTTCGGATTATGAACGACGCAGGTTTGAGAGAAGATGAATGGATTCAGACCCGGCTTGATCAGCTGAACTTAATATATGAAAAGAGACTTACTGCTATTTGTCATGGTCAAACATATCAAAAGCGAATGATCAAGGCATTTAACAAGAAAGTCAGAAGACAAGAGTATCAAGTCAGGGATCTGGTGATCAAGCGCATCATACTACCTCAAGGTGATCCCAGGGGCAAATGGACCCCTACATACGAAGGGCCATTTGTGGTTAAGAACATTTTCTCAGGAGGAGCTATGATTCTAACCACCATGGATGGTGATGACCTTTCTCACCCCGTCAATGCGGACATATTGAAAAAATACTACGCATAATTAAAGACCCGCTAGGTCGACTGGCCTAGGCAAAAAAAAGGGCTTCCCGGCGAACCAAAAGTGTTCGGGAAAAAATAAGGGATGAAAATGAAAAAATTTATACACCCGGCAAGTCGAAAACCTGAAAAGGCGGCTTGGGCAAAAAGGGGTATCCCGGTGGACTGAAAACTTGAAAGGGCGGTCCAGGCAAAAATTAGGGATTAAAGCGTAACACTATGTCTCATTGGATCATCTTACAACCAGACTTCGGTATCAACTATCAAGCTCAGACGAAACTAATCAATCTGATTTACCTTCAACAAAGTAGCAAAGTGATGAGATGCTCGAGGATATAAAGGCAATAGCATAGTTGGAATCCAGTGGGATTATTCACATAGTTGTTTTTTCTTTATTTTATTTTTCTTCACAAATTGTATTAATCCTATTTGTTCGGCGGTGTTCTCTTACTAGGACGTCAGACTGTTGTACAGAAACGCCTATTTACAGGCCAAACTTCGAAGTCAATACAATTCATTTTCACAAATAAATTTCAAGTGGTTTTTCTTTTTCTGTTTTGGTTTGCAAGAACGCCCAGTGTACATTTTTTATATATGCATTTGACATTGATTGCTGCTCATAAATATTTACATACGAAACAAAAGACGATTACTCGTAATATCAGGAACAAGGGCAAATAAGAATTGTCCAGACCTTACAGTTTCTCTGTCCACCAGGTACAGGGATAGATTTATCTGAAGAATATGACTAAAGTACATTCACTCCCCGCAGAGTAAGAGAAAGACAATAGTGTTAATTCTCCTCATCTGAGGTTCACAACCGCGAATGAGTCGGCAATATTCTCCCCAGCTGAGGTTCACAACCGCGAATGAGTCGACAATATTCTCCCTAAGCAGAGTTTATCTGTCATCAGCATTAGAAAATTATCCCCAGTGGAGTTTGGAATTTATCCCCATTGGAGGCTGGAGGATTGCCCCCAGTAGAGCCTAAAAGGTTATCCCCAGAGAAGTCGCAACTGGAAAATCATCCCCAGCGGAGTTCATTCCTTTCACAAACAGAAAACTCAATTCCCAACAGAGTTTATCATCGCCAGCAACGGTAATTCATCCCCGGCTGAGGTTATTCTTCCAAATCAACAGATCCTCTAGCAGAATATGTCCTCCCCACATAGTCATTTCCTCGTCAGTTTATTCCCCAGTGGAGTTATCTTATCCTGCAGGTTTATTCTCACAATCATCTTCATTCATTATCCCCAGCGGAAATGAAGAATTCAACTCTTTTCTCCAGCAGCAATCCAAAATTTATTTTCCCCAGCTAAAAACATCACATTTCCATACATCATGACACATGCATATACGCATCATACAACACAATCTCATTTATTTTGAGAACATCATTGTCTGATATATATCATGCATTACATATAGCTAACCTTTACCTTTCAGGAAGGATACGATCAAATTCTTGCAAAATTCAAGCTATGAAGCTTTTACCTCAGTTGAATAACGGACGACCGAAGTTCCTAAATGTCAACAGAAATAATTCCTCGGTTGAATACGGACGACTGAAGTTCCTAAAATTCAACTTTCCTCTTCAATAGAGATGATTCCTCAGTTGAATACGGATGATCGAAGCTCCTAAAATTTAACTTTCCTCTTCAATAGAGACGATTCCTCAACGGATGACCGAAGTTCCTAAAATTCAACAGAGATGTTTCCCCAGTAGAATACGGATGACCGAAGTTCCTAAAATACGACAGAGATGTTTCCTCAGTTGAATAAAGATGACTGAAGTTCCTAAAATTCGACAGAGATGTTTTCCTCAGTAGAATACGGACGACCGAAATTCCTAAAATTCAACAGAGATGTTTTCCTCAATTTGAATACGGACGACCGAAATTCCTAAAATTCAACAGAGATGTTTTCCTCAGTTTGAATACGTATGACCAAGGTTCCTAAAATTCGACAGAGATGTTTCCTCGGTAGAATACGGATGACTGAAGTTCCTAAAATTCGTCAGAGATGTTTTCCTCAGTTTGAATACGGATGACCGAAGTTCCTAAAATTCGACAGAGATGTTTTCTCGGTAGAATACGGATGACTGAAGTTCGTAAAATTCAACAGAGATGATTCCTCAGTAGAATACAGATGACTGAAGTTCCTAAAATTCAACAGAGATGATTCCTCAGTAGAATACAGACGACCGAAGTTCCTAAAATTCAAATGAGATGATTCCTCAGTAGAATATGGATGACTGAAGTTCCTAAAATTCGACAGAGATGATTCCTCAGTAGAATACGGATGACTGAAGTTCCTAAAATTCAACAGAGATGATTCCTCATTAGAATACGGACAACCGAAGTTCCTAAAATTCAACAGAGATGATTCCTCAGTAGAATACAGACAACCGAAGTTCCTAAAATTCAAACAGAGACGACTCACCTGCAGAATACGGACGACGAAGCTCCTAAAATTCTACTTCTTTCAACAAAGATCAGCCTTCCCCAACAGAATCTTCCTCAACAACAGGTATACAAGCTCTCGCTAAGGAATCACTTATGTGATCGACACTCCTTCGGATGGCATCCTTAAGCCCATATCCCGTCATCAATTTCCAAATTGAATCTATAAGCCCATTCCCGACATCACAAGACAATTACCACTTCATGCGAGTGCAAATTTTTGGGCACTCTAGTGTTCAATCATCTTCCACCTTCAGATCACGAAAGGCACACAAGCCAATCTAAATCTTCAGGTTTAAGAAAATTGAACAGGGGAAGCTGTTGTACCCCAAAATTTTCCCTCCCATATTTCTCAAAACATTTCAAGAAAGATCCCCAAATTGCTCAAGGTAGTCCAACGGTTGGCCAGACAAGCTCTCTCCTAAGGCAGTCTACCTCAAATTAGGGTTTCATGTTGCATCAAGATACTTGAGTCCAAGTGATCCCAAATTCTCACCAATGTCTTATTATGTTATCAAGATCATCCATGTCAAGTTTCAAGCCTTGTAGAGGAAGTTTTCTCGGTCAATTGCTCAAAAGCCCAAAAATCGATTGTGCTAGGGCAAAAGTCAACTGTGGCCCACATACAGTCAAACTTCAAGATTTTTGGTCAACTTCCTCATTTGGAAGTTTATTTCATCATTTGATCAAGGGTTGATCATGATTCATCAAGGATTGCTCATAATTCATCAAGAACCAAAAGTTGCTAAATTAGGGTTTTGTAGGAAAAGTCAACTCAACTTTGGCCAGGCATAACTTTCTCATACTTTATGAGAAATGACCCATCCAAAGCTCATTTTGAAGAGGATACAATTCCCTACAATCCATATTCATCTCCCAAGTTCAAAATATGTACTAACAAGAAGTTATGAATTTGTACATTATAGGTCAGTTTGGAAAGTCAACAAAAACACCTTTTTGTCAAAGCTTCATACATGATCATGGAATATCAAATTGAGATGAGATCAAACGGGTTGATTAGAGGACATCTCAATATTTCTAAAAAGTCCAAGAACACCTCCAAAGAGTCAAAATTGAGGAAGTTATGCATTGTTGAAGTTGACCCTTTTTGCAAAATTGCCAAAAGTCAATTATGCCTAAAACTTAAAATTTTGCCAAATGGGCCCAATCTTTTTCACTTGTTTTGAGTTGGCAACATAGTCCACGAGCTCTAGCCCTTGCCACTTGTCCTTATCATGCTTTTATTATTTATTTTGATTTTTATTTGAATTAATTCAATTTAAATCAAAACAAATCGTATAAAATCCAAAACATTGAAAACAAAAGATTTTATGCTTGTTTCAGGCTTTATTATACAACTAGCAAGCATTCAAATTCGTATCAAGGCATGGTGTGAACAAAAATATTGAAATAGGCCAATTTTGGAAAGTTTTCAAAGTGAATCAAATCAAAGATCCAAATCAATGATGGAGGAAGTTCAGAGCAGTTATCAACCCTAATCCCTTCATTGGTCCATATAGAGGGCGTGCAGACTCAAAAAGGAAGTTGGAAACAGGCACAGCAAGCAGAACAACATTTAAAAAAAATTAAGAAAAGTGCAAGATCGATTTCATTGTTCCAGGCCAATTCAAGACTTCTTGACCATTCCATTTGCTTCCTGGGATCCTCGGCAAGCTAAAGCAATTCAAAGCAAGCGTTTCCAGGCCCTGTATCGCGCTGTAAGTCCATAACAATACCATATATTTCTTGAATTCGAATAGCATGATTTAGGCATTGATAGCATGAACTAATGATACATTTTTTATCCTTAAGACATATGCAAACTTTTTGTATGGTTTAATTGCATTTTCATGGCTTGTATGGAGTTTCACCATTATTAGGGTTTACAAGCTTTATTTGGGTATTCTGCGTGCAAGCAAAATTGGGCCATGAAAGGGCCACCACTGTGCTCAGCAAAACCAGACGAGTCCATTCATGGCCTTGGTGGTCATTTATATCACGTGTATGTGATTTTGAGAAATTTCAGGGCTGTAGCAACGGACGTTGTCCGTAGGTAAAGGTTTTCAAACCTTTTAGCCATGGAGAGAGGAAGGAGACAACTGCGTGTCACATCCCTATTGGAACATTCAAACCTGGCGCGCGCTTTCTTATTGTTTTCCACTAATCTTTGTTTTTATATATTATTATTATTATTACTCATTAGATGTACAACAAACAACAAATGGTGCAGTGGTGAGCGTAGCGTTGGCAATTGTTCCAGGACCTGGGTTCGAATCCCAGGTGCCCCAAATATTACATGTTATTTTTCTTTTCAGGATCCAATGCATTCACAGCACTAGGGGCTATCATACACCCTCAACCTCCAGCCTGCCAGATGGCCAGATGGCCAAATCCAAAGGCTATCAATGGGAGAACACCATGGGGCTTCGTCAATGCATAGCATCAGAACTGAAGGTCAACATGGACCTCACTCAAATGGGTCCAGATCTGGCTGTTTGCACCCCCCAAAAATACTATTCAGGCCCAATTTCTTTCTCTACTTTATTTTATTTTATTTCTTTTAGTTTATTTATTTATTTTACTAACCAATTAAATTATTTTCTTTTTACCAAAAAAATCACAAAAAATATTATTTTTCACCAATTAGATTTAGGTATTTTTTGTCAATAAATTTATTAATTTAATTAGATTTAATTTTAGGTAAAAACTTTAATTATTTTGTAAATAACTTTAAAATAATTAGAATAAATAGGTTTTATTACTAACTTAATCATATTTTATTTTTTTCCTAAAATAACCAAAAAAAACCCAAAATAGGTCATGTAATTATTTTTATTAATTAATTTAAATTCACTAATTAATTTAGCATTTAATTTTAAAACCTAATTTCTTTTCTTTAAAAAATAATAAAAACAACAAAAACATTTTCTCTTTTAATTAGGATAGAAGGGTCAAAATCCTAGTTCGCATTCGTTCTAATTTTCTCAGGCGCTTTATTTTTATTATTTATCATATTGATGTAACTGTCTACAGTTTGTAATAGTTTAATTAGGACATTTATTTCCATTTATCGCTTTATTTTTAAAGGGTTTGTTTTTGGCTATGTAAATACCCAAAGCCTTGTAATAGCTTAATTTAAAATTCCGCACTTTATTCTCCGCAAATATTAAACTGTTAGATGTATGACATTAGGATGCATGACAAGAATGTATGACTAATATTAAAACAGTTAGATAACCCTAAACATGTGCAAAGATAAATAATCTGGAATTGAATCACTCGCACATGCACACTCCTAGGGTACACTCCCACTTGGTTGCCTTCGGTAAACGGTCATTGAGTATAGGATGCTTTAGTGGTCGTCCTTTTGTCCAAAGATCAAAGTTGCCTCGGAAAGGTTGCCTCGGATATTGTTGCCTCAGATAATGGATCTAGGACTTTAGGGTTACTACTAAAACGTCCTAACATTGCTTTAGTGACTGTACGTCCCTTTTCGAATTGACCCTCAAACTCCAATGACGGTGCTACCTACTCACTAATAGTGGGATAGCATTGTCTAGAGGAAACGAATACAGAACAATTATTTTTCGAGTAGGTAGATTAGTTCTTATGTACTTGCTCAATCAAAATAGACTTTTTCACACTTACACTCCTTTACAAACAAAGTTTTCAAAAACACTTCATTACACTCTTGAAGACAGAAGCAAGAGTTAAATCGAAGTTAAAACAAAAGCTTTTCAAATCACGCAAACACAAAGAAAACAATTTTGAAAATGATGAGCAAGTACCTTAGAGCCCATAGATAACTACGGATAGAAAGGGTGCTAATACCTTCCCTTTCTATAATCTACCCCCCGTACTCAGAAATATCTCAAAAAAGAAATTTTCATGTGCTTTTTTCCTTTCCTTGATAGATAAAATAAAAGACGATGGCGACTCTTGCTTACCGCGACATTTTGCGAACACAAACGCAAAATGCAAACCAACAAATTCCTTAAAAATAGGGAAACACGTCCCAGTTCTGGCCACCGTATCACATCCCCCTTTGGCAAATTTTGGCTAAAATAAATAATCTAAAAACAATTGTAATCTAGGAGATTACAGTAATTCAGAAGCTTCTGCACACAATAATAGATCCTTAGTTAAAAATAATGTCTCAACATCTTGTTAGACATCTTATTTGTAGCACTCTAAAGAACTCAATTGCATCAGTACCAACAAGCATCAGTTTTAGGATAAAAGGAAGGAAAGTCCTGAAGTTTGGTTGATGCACACAAGGAAGAAGATAGCAGAAGACAACTTGTACTCCCGCTTAATTCAGGAACATCTTCTAAACATAGAAGACCACTGGTGGAATAAGAGAACCCTCAATAACTCCTTAAGACCAAATCAACCACCACCCCTGATAACTCAGAACACAGGTCACAACTATGTTCATAACTCAGATCACAGGTCACAAACATATGTCATAGAAATAGGATCGAACATCTTATTTTGACCTTTGTGAACATTAATAATAACCACCACTTGTGGAGTCACTGACATCTGAGCTAATTCACCTTTCTCCCCCTTTTTAGCCAAAACTTGGAAAAGGAGACCTCCATATTACCAGACCCAAGCACAACTGACCCAAAACCAAATAAAAGCCATAAGAATTATGAACTCAAGAAGCTCACGGGGTTACAGAGAAATAGAGAAATCTCTATAAATAACTGTGATTTTTAATTAGAGAATAGCGATCCTAGATTGTAGCATCAATCTTGGTCAAAAGGAAACGATATTTGAGGAGAAAACTTCAAGTATCAATGTGCACCGTCTATAATGGCTTTGAATACTATAGCTATTTCCTGTACATACACATGCATAGTTAGACAAATTTTTCTCCCCTGTTTTTAACCACGTGTTTGAACACATAGGCCATTCCACCCTATGTTGACCATGCAGGAACATGTCCTGTATAATGTCCTGACACTTAGTCAGACATTGTCTTCTTATTTCAATGATCAACACATCTTCTCCCACCAATCAGGGATGCTTCACAAGATTATCCACATGTCATACTGGATTCTAAGTGTTCTTATTTCACATAGACTTAGTGGCATATACTAAGATATCAAAATATCATATTTGTGACACCTCTTCATAATATAGACCCTCAAGGAGTCTTTTTGAAATCTATAAAGAAAAATAAATTCTCCCAGACTTCCCATTAAACTTCTAAGAGATATGTGATCTTTTGATCTTCACCAGGATTTTCATAGGTAGAAACCACCATGTCTTGTTAAGTTTATCCATAACTTCACAATGTCACAACATGTTGTTTCGACATCATTTCCTCATAGAACCTTTACAAAAGTGAACAGAATTCTGTCTTGATAATACCTATATCATTGCAGAAACAGTTTACATATATCCACATGACTCCATTTGTCATGAGTAACTAATGCTCCAGCTGAAGATGAAGACTTGTGCACTAGATGAGAAACTTCAGCACTTCCTGCATATGTTGAACCTTGACTCCCTTAGTAGAGTCAAACCAGAGTCAGATATTCTCACTCCTTGAGAATACTTCCAAGAACCCTGACTTCTTCATAATACAAGGAAACATTTGATCATTTTATTTTCATAACCACACTCTATATCATGACCTTTTGAATAGGCAAGATATCATGCATACTAGGTGTGAAGTCACTCACAAATTCCAAAAAATCTTAGTTTTCTTAAAAGCTTTACTAATATCCATATCACCAAACCTTGTATGGAGTGACTTGCAGCAAAAAAAAATCACTTCAAAATACTCTACTCAGACCTTACTATCTGTCAGCAGCCTTTTGCCTTTATATCCACTAGTAGTTGTTGATACTAGTGGAGTCTTAAACAAAGTAGTCATGCATTCATCAGGCATGCTACTGTAGACAAGATTAATCTCTCCATATTCTAATCCACATAGCAAAAAATTCCACTTCTCACAATAACGCTCAATTAAGCATCCAACTTCACATGAACAATCACAAGCATTAAACAAAACAACCATCAACAATCATGATGCTAAGACATCATGTGGTACATCAACTCCATAATACAGAACCTAATTAAACGGGTTCTTGATCAATCATTTAAAGGACTCATTGTGCATATAAATCCTTTAAGAAGCTCCCATTAGAACACACATCCAATGCACAGGTTCATGCATGCTTTATAGTCTGGTATGCAGTAATGGCTTTTCACACCTGATTATCTGTCACTTTCAACTCACAGTAATCATCTTCATACCTTCCCAGATAAATATTGATGACAGAAAGGGAAAAATCAACACAAACAACTTCCTATATTCCTTACTTTTGAGATCAGCACAAGCTAGCAAAAGAAATCAGCTCCATAATCTCTTTTCACTCCAGCGCACCTGCTCCTAATTCCCTTTCAAGGGAAATTCTTCTTTGAAATACATATTTCCACTTTTCAGCACTGTCAATAGAATGGAATGAAATGTTGTCAAGAGTAGCATCATGCACCCTGACAGAAAGCTTCTTGCTTGCAGACTTCTTCAAAGGAGAGATGTCCTGGACATCATCCTCAACATCATAACCAGATACCAACTAGTAGGATAGCCTTCTTTATCCCATTCACTACTGCAGAGAAAAATAAATTCTCGCAGAACCATCATATCCTCTTGTATAAGGATGGTATACTTTAGCAACATCTGGCTAGAGTCTTCAGAGACTCATAAACAGCTACATCTTGTAGCAACATGTATTAGCATGTTATCCAACATCATCCTCTTAGGAGGGTAATAACTCTATATGCTTGAACATTACAAGCTCAAATCAATTAGTCCACTAACTCCTCCTGTATGGACAATCAAAAATTTAATTATGGAGAAAACACAACATTAAACACCCACTAGTTCACTGCAAATTACTCCAAGTACAAGGACATATGATTCTTTCCCTTGCACCTCCACATATATTGTCATGACTCTTTGGATGGCTAAAATGTCATGCACCCATAGTCTGAAACCAACTTCCAACCATTTCTTAGTATGCTTAAAAGCTTTACTAAGATTTAGACTCTCTAACAGAAGGAATACCCCTTAACCAATGTGTTGATTAAATCCTCCTTATCCAAATTACTAGTATTTTCTGACACTGGGAAGGTCTTCAAACCAAGATAGTAGTTATACATTACTTGAGCATACTTATCCTTCAATCAGAGTCTCCTTATTCAACACCATAGACAGAACTGCCACTAATGAGTGTGGAGTATGAATATTGAGATTCATAGTTCCAAGTATCTTTAATAGACTATCATCAAAAATGATGTTCCAACATCATTTGAGACATCAACAACATTACCACAAAACATATCTGCTTTGATTCTGGAATCATCATCCAAGGGACTTATTTCAATCCATGTCCTTTAGCAAACTCCCCATTAACCATACAATAGAAATATTCTCTCACTATATTCTGTAGTAAGTTTCTCACACTAGGTAAAACTGACAACTTTCTTCTTCACACCTGTGATACATGATAAATCTTCGACAAGACATCCAATCATGGCAGCCAAAACATTCTAGGTTAGTTCAGTGACTTGGCCTTAAGCTCAATCAACCCTTGGAGAAAATAGAATATACTAGTTTCTCCTGACTAGAACCACATAGACCCAACAGGGGCATAGACAGCTACACCTAGTAGCCACAAGTCACAACATGTTGCCTGTAATCTTCACAAGCTTGAATTACATTCAAGCTCCATAACTACTACAACAATAACCATATATAGGTTCTAAGCTCCCCCTATCATGGACAAACAAGGCTTATACTAAGGATGAACACTTGGACACCAGAAGACAAACAAGAGACTTCACGCACTCACTGAAACATATTCACACTCATGTGAAATAACTCATATTGAAACTGATATACCAATTTCAGGTCTTCAGACTTTTACAAGGTCATGTCTGATACATGGACCTACATAACCACACAAATATCCATACCTCTTTTGATAGCCAACATATCGTGAACGCATACTTGGACATCATACAACCATAATCCCATATTTGAAACAGAGGAAGATCGCCTTCTTCATATTCCTTTGCTCTAACAATCACTAGCAATTGCTGGTACTGGTGAAGTCTTCAACATAGTAGTTATGCAGTCACCAAGCATACTACTAAAGATAGGATCAGAATCTGCATATTTTAATCCACAAAGTCGGAACTCCTTCTTTTGAAAACCATGTTAATCCCCAATATTCCATAATCATAATCCCAAACCTTCCTTTATGAAAAAAATGATGTTACAACATCATTTAGGACATCAACCTTTCTTCAATAATTTAGTTCTTGATTTTCAACCAAAGATATTATTAAGCTTGATAGTATTTTTAGGATAAGATCACAAAGGATTACATCTTCTGCGACTCATTTAGGTTGATACAACCACTTGATCACCATAAAGAGAAATAAACTCTCAACAATATCTGAACTATCACTTCAGATAGTAGATTTGCATCTATACCTCAGATAAGTACTCAGCTCCCTACAAGATGTTTGTCATCATAGGAAAAACTTCCCCAAACAACTGCAGATGATACTACTTTTCAACAGATGTTAGAGCACTTGAACTGATATCCTTCTTCTTCATCGTTCAACACAAGAGGATCCTTTCAACATTCTAGACTTGGTCAGAGACTGGTCTTCAGCTCCATCATGATCAAACATTCCAACTTTGAACTCCAATAGTGAACAAAAATACTCACCTCATGATCTACAGAACAACTTCCTTTTTAGAGGAAACACACACCTAGAGATGATGCCCTGACATTAGATATGACATCATCCATTCTTACTATAGTTCTGGGAGTAACATCCATAGTAACTTATAATCAACTCTTGTGGGGGTTAACACAAGGAAACAAACTAATAACAACTGATCAATCTTCAGGATTAGACTATCAATATATGCAGGGAATTGCACAATCCACATCTCAATAGGCTTTTCTTTAGACCTCATGTCTGACTTTGAGATGATGGATGCCATTGCCTGTACCTATAGAGGAAATTCCCTCTATTAGGTCTCTGGAACAGATTCTTCTAGGCTTGACACTAAAAATTACAGACTTTTCAAAAGCATCAGTTTCCCTTGATTCTTCAAAAGAAATGCCCTTTAAATTTTAACATCTTCAAAGATATCACGATATTCTGAATGACATCATATCAACCATTGACAAGAGGATATTTTTCAATAAACTTATGAGGGTACACAAAGAGAATTACCAATTCTCTTCCTCAAGGGAAATTAAAACAATACTCGGGAGCATTAAACATTGTGGTTGGATCATAATACTCCTCTTCAAACATAATTTGTTCTATGGCCACAAATAGGATTCCATGAATCTGGTTCCTTTTATCAGAAGGATCTTCCAGATACAAGCTCATCTCATATACATAAAGGGTCAGGTGGATATTCCTTTATGAGTTCTTCTCAAGATCATGGAGCTCAACCTCTATACTCCCATAAGCCTTGATCAGAAAACTGACACATGGAGTAGATAAACTATTGATCGTGTCCTAGTCGACCTACACAAACTAGATGTCTCCTCTTCCAGATTAGGAGTAGGTTCCAAACAAAAATTATTCATAACATTTTTGTTCAGCACCCAAAGCATCTGTTCTTCAACTGGTAGTTACAAGCCTGCTGAAATAATGTTCTAACATCACGTAGAACATCAGTTCCTTCTTCTTGGAACACACCATCCATGACAGTCTTTAAGGTCAATATGCAGATGTATATGAGCATCATTCATCAATCAACCTTATTGATAAATGTCTTTATGAGTTGACTTGAGGAAAATCTCAAGTATCTTTGACACTTTTAATACGATTGAAAATGTCAGCATATATTTTGTTGAGTGTAACAACCTTAGTATCCTTCCCATACTTTCAAGATTATATCAGAAGCCATGCAACATAATATAACAAACTCCTCAACAATACTAAGACACAATGCTTAAACAACTATCCAAGTACAAGCATGGAAACATATGATTGAAGAAATAAACCCTACATACAGCAGCTTCCCACTAAGTTGCAGGCCTGATTGCAATAGCCAGGAACAATACCTGTAACATATAACCAATGACCCTTGCTAAGAGATCTTCCATAAAATAGTATGAATTGTCCAAGTTCATACCTATTTTCAGTAAATAATTTCTTCCTTGACCATGACCATAAAGTACCTTCCAAGGATCTCACCCAGAGCAGAACAGGACGCCTGCTTTGATACCAATTGAAATTTTGGTACAACAGACTCGGATGTCCTACAAGGATGTCGAGACATCTGATATAACATAAACACATAGACAAGATAAAAAAGTATTGAAAGGATAAAGAACACACCATAATTGTTTACCCAGTTCATTGTACAACAACACCTACTCTAGGGGCTACCAAGCCCGGAATGAAGTCCACTATCAGCAATATAATTTGCAGACCCTATATCCAACACACCCATTGACGATCTAAGAACTTAATCACTACCCAATGACACTTCTACCAAGGTTATCCCTAGATATGGAATATCCCCATCCTACTTCCAATCATCGCAATGATGTCTAGCAGTCAACACCTCAGTCACTGCATTGACAGCCCTTCACCAAGATTTTGATCACATAGATAGACAGTTTGGACGACACACTCCCATGACAACCTAGATAAGTCTCCATGTCAAACTCCATTGTTTTTTAGCTTTGCTCCTAACTAAGAACATATCCTGGAGTTTCTTTAAAGCTTCCTCCAAGAACAATACACCTCTTACCTACAGGCTTCGAGGTGAACATGGTAACCTTCCCACAACACGAGAGGTTTACCTTGACAAAACCCTAGACTTCTACATCTTGAGTCGTTTATTTTCTAGGTTATAAACCCTTATATTTATAACCTGTTACCCAACTGGTTTTGGGCCTTCAATCACAGCAAATCATCTGTGACAAACTGCAGAAATTTCTGCCCGAAGAAAGATCTTCAATCTTTAATTTTCTAAATAATCTCCTTATTTAGAAAGTCTTCATTCTCCTTGATTCCTGATTGAATTTTCTGGACATTTAAATATATGCCACATAGGATGCATAATATTCTCATGAATATTCTGCCAATGTTACGAACAAACTAAATCTCATTAATCCAGCTCAGCAGGCGCGATGTCAAGACATCTTCTTCGACATGTTGTTCCAGTTGTTGAAAAAGTTCAACACAACATGTTCTGACATTGTAATCGGACTTCTGGTTGTGCTTGTTCTTCTTATTCTATTCTTCATTGCTTCTATTATTTGTTTTACAAAAAATTAAGCCAATCCTTAAACAAGAGAACTAATAATCATAGAGTGGGTTCTCCAGATTAACTAAATCTCAATTTGTGTATTGAAGATTTCACACTTCAATTTTAGCCTTTGTTTGCTTAACTGGGACTTGCTTTTATCAGATTTCGATTCCGCCAATAAGAAATCTGATTCTGATCCAGACTTGTATGCTTCTGAGAGCTGGTGACTCTTTCTTCTAGAGTTGATCCATCTAGAGTTTTTTTTACATGCATGATCTTCATTTCTTCTATATTTCCTTTTCTATATCTCTCTACATACTTAAGTGTTTGATTCAAAAAACAATAACAGAGCCTGGCTCTGATACCAATTAAAGGGAGAGAAAAACACGAGAAAGTAGGGGATTTGAATTGGGTTTTTAAAAGTTTTCCCTTTTGAAAAATCATTTGATAAAACTATGAAAGAATATAGAATGCTAGAAATATAAAGAGGAAAATTCAGTTTATCCATGTTCACCTTCAACAAGGCTACATCTTGTCCACCCTCCTCGGATGATTTTTCCTTCAACAAGGACTCAATCCACTATAACCAACCTGATTAAAAATGCACGGGCTATCTGTCGGTGACTAACAACCAAACAATGATCCTCAATCATTGACCCCTTAAGAGTTCTGACCAACCTAGTATTTCTTAACAAGATTTCTTATAATGATCATATGCTAGTGATTTCTTAAGAATTATGACCTTCATGGTCCCCTAAGAGATATAATGATCAGTGACCCTATAAGAATTAACCAATCATGGTCTCTTATTAGGATTCCACAATGACACACTGCCTTTGTCTTCTTGAGTATCTGACCTTCACTAAGTCACTCAAGGAACCATCAAACTTCAGTTGATAATGTTTGTGTTTACATGATTTCTTCTTTTAAGCATATTACACAAATGATTAAGTCCTAACTATTTGACACAATTTTGAGAAACAACTCTTGTGTTCAGAAAATTTACAAGAAGAACTAAAACTTGTAACACGATATGAGCAAAAAATCTTGTGTCTTTTACATTGATCTACAAAGATATATTTAACTAGAAGTTGGGTAGCATATTTTAGTGTTATTCTTCTTCATTTTCTTCATTGATCAAGTTATGAGGAACAACTTCTTGCTTCTTCATATTTATAACAATATGTATTTGATGAGAATTTGAATAGCATCTTTTAGAATTCTTCATCTTCATCTTCTTGTTTATTTTCATATCTTCTTTTTATCTTTCTTTCATTGTATTTAAATAACAACTTTGGACTTCGTTGTGGCTAACATCGTCAAGTTGCAGTCCATTCATTGATCTTCTTATATAGCCTTCAAAATTAATCATTGTAAGGATAGAAAAGTCCTTTCTCCTTCCAACGGTTGATTCCCAACAGATAGATTCAAGAGTGGTTTGGAATAGTATGAAACGTAACTTTTCTTAGCCTGCTGCATGCAGTTGTTAGCATAAGATTGCGGGAGACAACTTATGTGAATAGTACAACCAATATTATCATAGTGGAATTTATTGTGTACTATTTGTATTGTATTCTTCTTGACTAAGTTTCTTATTCTTTGATCTTCTTATGATGTACTTCTGATTCTGAAGTATTAAGCATGGAAGAGATCAATTACTTTGTCTTCGTTCTTCTGATGAATAACTAAGGACCAATTCATAAACTACTTTGTTGTAACATAGAAATGTCAGAGTTTCCAGAACCATGACTTGTCTTCAGAAGTAATTGCAACAGCTTTTCTAAAACATGAAGCTTGGCTTCTGATCTCAGAACTAGTCTTGAAGGCATATTTCTTCTCTGATCTGAGAGATGAAGGTTATGAGAGAAGATGTTTTATTTCAGAACCTGATTAGTGCAAATTGTAGTTATTTTTGTATATACTTTTTGTTACACTTATCGAATCTTTATTGTTAATATCGATTAAATAAACCTAACTTTTGTGTAAATATGTTTAGTTTATGTATATTTTCATTTTCATGTACATAGTGTATCGTATGATTGTTTTGTATCTATTTTGAAGGAATTTGTGTACGTTGAATAAATAAAGCCAATGATGTGTACCAGGAAGAGAAAATAAGAAGTTCTATTTGTCAAGCCTCACCGGGAAAAACTTCGGCGAAGGGCTTGTGCGTCGTGTTCGCCAGGCGAGCATGGGGCGAGATGACGGGAGAATTTTCTAATGGCTACTAACTTGTTTAATTCACTTTCACACGGTCTTTTAGTATGTTTATAGTAGTTGTTTTAATTTGTTACTTTTGTGTTTTTCCAAGAGCTTCTTTTGAGTAGCTTGAGGAAGTTTGAGGTGATTTTCCAAGTTGACGGTTTCAACTTGTGGATGTATGGTAATGATATTGTTTTGAAGTTGGCACATGTCAGGTACTCGTTTATCGATTTCTATAGCATAAGATGTTTAGGAAACTTTTCATTTGTACAAATTTCATGCCATTCATTCTTTTACATTACTTGCTTTTTGATTTAATCACTTTAGTTCCCTTTTTACCCCCAAATGTGAGGAAGCTTTCAATTGTTCATATATGTTAGAGGTCACAATTCTTGTTTTAACTGGATTTCATTATGTTTAATCTTTTTTTTTTGTGTTGATTGTATGAAAGAATGAAAATGATCAAGAAAATTTGTTTGATTTTGATCACAACTACCTAGCCAAATAGTCAATTCACCTTGCGAGTGTGTTATCATTTGTATCCCCTTTGAGCATTTTTGTCATTATCCATGTTGTTTGAACTTGATGCTTGTCTATGAGTATTGATTTCACTTTTTGTATGAATTTTGATGGTTGTTTTTTCTTGAACCCTCAACTTTGTGTTGTTGTATGAATTTTTACCTTGCCTTAGAAAGTAGGGAGTATTCACATGGTGATGTGGTTGAATTTAAGTTAGGGAGAGAATGATTGTTCACTTATTGGTTGATTTCTATAAGTTTGAGAAAATAAAAGAAAATAAATACGTGAAAAAGAAAATAAAATAAAAAAGAAAGAAAAAAATGAAAAAGCTTTAAAAAATAAAAATAAAAAGAGTACGAAATAATGTGGTGTTAATAAGTATGTGATTAGTGTGAAAATTTGGGATGAAGAAGTTTGATTGGAACTTTCTGTTTGAAACTTTGAGAGTTGATCACTCCCTTAGGTTTAGGCAAGTTTTTGTTTCGATTAGCTTTAGGACTTATCCCTTGTTTGTTAACCAAGCCACATTAAAACCTTGAAAAGTCCTTGTGATTCTTGCATTTATATTTTCAATGTGAATTTTTGGATGAATTCATAATTTTGTCTTTTGTTTATAAGATTGTTGGATGAGTGTCTATGTTCCTCTCCTTTGTGTGTTCTTTATCTATCGATGATTTTTTACTGGGTTTCATTCATGATTGAGCTTGTTTTGTGTTAGAACGTTTTGTATGATTTTTGTATTTAGGATTTATTTCGCTTACATGTTGTCATTGTAGGACCATGGTAAGTATATACCTTTCTTGTGCGTTTTTGTTTAAATCATACATTTGTTTTCAGTTTTCTAACCTGTTGATTCATAATTCTTTGGTTGATTACTTTTTCTTCTTTAAGTTTGTTGGCCTTATTTTAGGACAAACAAATTCAAGTTAGGGAGTGTTTAATAAATTCAAATTGAAGCTATTTTTGTATATACTTTTTATTGCACTTATCGAATCTTTGTTGTTAATATTGGTTGAATAAACATGACTTTTGTGCAAATACATTTAGTTTGTGAATATATGTGTGTTCATGTAAATAGTGTGTTGTTTGATAGTTTTGTATCTATTTTGTAGAAATTTATGTATGTTTGAAGCATTAAGGAATAAAAGGCCAAAGGGAAGCTCCAAGGATGCAAGATTAAAGCAATAAAGCCATTGTTGTGCACCAGGAAGACAAACTAAGAAGTTTTGTCTGTCAAGCCTCGTCGGGTGAAGCCTGGGTGAAGGGCTTACGCATTGTGTTGGTCGGGAGAGCAAGGACAAGAGGAAGGGAGAATTTTCCAGTGGCTAATTGAAGGTGTGAGAAACACAAGAAAGGGGGTTTGAATTGGGTTTAACCAAAAATCATTTTAAATCTTTTCATTGATGAAAGATCAAGTTAACTTAGAACGTAAAAATAAATGAACACAATTATTTTTATCCTGGTTCACTGTTAACTAAGCTACTCTAGTCCACCCCTCAAGGTGATTTTCCTTCAACAAGGACTTAATCCACTATAACGAAACTGGTTATAGATAACCCACAATAAGTCAGATCAATCTTATTGGCACCCCAAATAATTCAGTAGATTCTTATTGCAAATCCACTCAAACCGCAGCAAGAGTCTTCTTGAGATCAGACCTTCACTTGGTCACTCAAGGAATCAATCAACAACTGTTGAATACTTTCAGTGTATTACAGTTTGCTTCTTTTAAGTAGATTTTACAGACGTTTCAGTACAAACAGAAAAACCTAAGTGCTTTACAGCAACATACGAGAACAACTTCTTTCCTATTTACAAAACTATACACAGAAGATTTCTCTAAAGAGTTGCACAACATTTTGGTGTAGTTTTGTTTGAGCCTTGTTTAATCTGATAGATTTTTCGTTGTAAAGTTGATTCTTGATTTTCTTCAGCTTCCATGTATTTCTTTTATAGCTTGTAAAATAAAATTGTTGAAGGGGTAGAAAGGTAATCGAGAATCTAGTTGTTTGTTTCCAACAGTCATAACGAGAGTGGTACACAATATAGTACGAAAGGATTGTCCTTACGCCACCCTAGAAGGTAGAGGCCACAGAGAAATTTTTGTACCTTTTCTACACCAACACACGTTAACCATTTTGAACTTCTTATAATCTTCAGAGGATTTAGATAATTTGAATGCTTGAAGCTTGTTATAGAAGAATCACTCTAAATTCTTAGAGCCTAAGTCTTGTAGTCTTCAGAACTTGTCCCATTAGATTCTTTTTTTCGGAGTCTTCAGCACTTGGTCGTAAGAACTTGTTTTTCTTCATATCATCATAACTTATTCAGCAGAACCTCGTCTTCATAATCTTCAGAACTTGGAACACACAGAAGAAAAGCTTTAGAAGGCCTACAAAGCTTAACTACAAAGTCACGATCAGAACCTCTTGTAATAATGTTCCTAAGAACTGTTGCATGAGATGAATTCCAAATTCTTGACTTCAATTATAACGCATAACCAAGTATTTTCTTCTAGTAGTGTTTATGTTTAGAACCCAATGATGTCACACACCTTGATATCAGAGTTACAACATTACAGTAGTAGATACACACTAGAATGAAACTATTAGAGAATACAATTGTTCTTTATGATACCATGTAAAGTTATCATCAAAATCTTAAGGCTAGATATAGAAACACTTATTATTCTTAGAATCTCCCCCTTTTTGATGATGACAAAACCATGTATTTTGATAGAACAATTTATACAGGGTAATCACCATAATCGACAAATTCAGAGTTAAGCTCACAACTCCCCATGAATCTTTTAATCATAAAATTTCATTTATGCTTGTTTAGAGTCTCCCCCTGAGCCCGAGAATCACAAAATAAATTTTTAGTTTTCAGAACATAGAAATAGAGAAGGAACACTTCCCTACAACAACTCATCAGAGTCTGACTAGAACACCTGTTCTTCATCTTAGAACCTGGTTACTATCAGAACTTGATGAAGAATTAAAACTTGATTTTGAGCCTGATTGAATAATGCCAAGCTTCATGTATCATCACTTCTATTTCTTGATTCTAATATCACAACCAAAACATTATACTACTAGAGAAGTTCACTACTTCTTAAGCATCAGCATTTGACATGATATTTTCCAATATATCAATCATTCAGATAGTTCATAACTTTTTAATAGAATATACAATGCAGAAGCACACGTTGCAGAAGCACAAGTTGCTGAAGCACATGTTGCAGAAGCACACGTATCATAACACATCTTCTGAGTGGCATCTCTTTATCAGAGCATGCATCAAAATGTTGACTTGATTTCCTTTCATGAGAGAACAACTTCTGAAGCTTTAAGTCTAAATTCTATACTTTTATAGAGTTCACAACTCCTGAACAATATGATATCAAGCAAGATTACCATACTTTAAGTAAGTTTATAATTTCTGAATTATGTTTTGTACATCTGTTTGAATATACATATATTCACAAAGTGTAGAACTTCTAATATATTAAATCAGAGTTGATTTCATCCATAAGGTTCTCAACCTTAGTCAGCAAGATCTTCATATTCAACCTATCTAAGAATACTCAGTTAACTTATTCAAAGTTTCTGGATTGAAACATCAAACAAACAGTTAGTAGCAACAACATTATATATGTTTGAGTTTAAGATTCTGAGAATAAATATTATCAAAATAATTTTACTTTCTCCCCCTTTGTTAGAAATCAAAAAGGTAATAAAGAGACATAATAATGAAATTGATACCCTTTCGTTGAAACCACAACAGAATCACTTGAGATCTATCGTTAAATTTAATATTAGATATTCTATATTTAGAATTGATTTTTTCTTATTAGATGAATTGGTTATTAAAGAGTGATCTATTAATCGTTCCAAAAGATTTAAAGTATCATAAAAATATATATCTTGGAATGTAAGCAAATTTTGGAGAAATAAGTATGCATCAAGAATATCGCATGCTAATACTTCCTCTTTGACATAAATAGTTGGTGATAAGATAAGTTGTTGAATACAATATTTTAACACACAAGACATGACCGGAAGAAGACATAATCATTTTGAGTACAAATACACTAGCTTAGACTTCAAACACTTCACAACACTCGTCAAATAGAGCATTTTCTCTTGTGAACTGAGCCTTTCGAACAATTTTGATTACCTCAGCTAATTCAAACAGTTCAGATAGGACACACCCATAAGGTATGAAGGATTTTTGAAAATATATGGAGTCCAAAATTGATTCCTTTAGATGGTTGAAAATTATCACGGACAAATTAACAGGGATATTATTGAGAAGGTAGAAGATTAGGCGCTTACCCCTAAGAGACACAACATCCAAGTCTTCACCTCTAGGATGAAGTTTTGTTTGCAAGAATGAAAACGAGATTTTAGAAAGAGGTTTCAGGTTATCTGTGAAGGATAGAAAAACACAAGAAATGGGGTTTGAATTGGGGTTTTCAAAAATTAAGGCTATAAAACACATTGGTTATCCTGGTTTGTTTTGAACTCAAAACTACTCTAGTCCACCCGTCAAGGTGATTTCGCTTCTCTCAATCAAGGTCTTAATCCACTAATCACAAATGATTACAAATCATGAAGACAAATGTCAACGTCTTCTTGAGATCAAACCACAAATTGGTTTCTTAAGGAACTACATTATTTAAACAAATATATTGTGTTTACAAATGCTTCTAATAAGCTATATCACAACTGTGATTTTTACACAAAATTGTAGCACAATTATAAATCAACAGATAAAAATAATAGAGAATTGTTTGTCACTCTTGTTTGATATGCGTGTGAGTGTTGTAAGGATCCATCCTCATCGTCTCTTATAAATAGCAGAAGTATTTGATCCGTTGGAGACATAAGAACTAATTTTTGGAAGGTTTGAGGTGTTAATGTTCTTTCCAAAAATACAAATTATGTCTAGTTTCAGCCGTTACTTTTGATCCTGTAATATATTGTCATAAATTTAATGTTGGATCTTCAGTCCTATTAGAGTTTCTTGAGCTTGATTGCATGTAATTAGAACTTTGAATGTGACAGACACGTTGAAGCTTCTTTGTTCTTCAGAATTTAAGTTATTAGAGTATAGCTTGCAGCTTGGTGCTTCGGAAGTTATAATATGATAACTTATTTTCTTCAGGAATGTTACTTAAATTTTCTTCTAAGTTGTACGCATACTCTGATCAGGATTTCAGCGTGTGATTCAGTCATTATCTTCTATGTTTTTTCATCAGAACTTCTCTATACATTTACTCAAACGATTAGAGAGCATAATTATTCTTCATAATAATCATGTAATTGTTATCATCAAAACTAATACTAGGATGTAGAACCAAACTATGTTCTAACAATCTCCCCATTTTTTATGATGATAAAACTTACATATTTTCATGAACAATTTATAATTTTCAGAAGATAAAAATTTCAGAGTCTCCCCCTGAGTTGAATACTCATATAAACTGTAAATAAAAGAGTAGATACTTCCCTGAAAAGATATCAGAGCATATGATAGAAGTTTTGAGAAGCCTATGTTGAAGTGTGGTAAGGCATACCACCAGTTTGGAGTGATACTTTCCATGTTTGCTATCAGAAACAAAACTTACGTTATTTGAAATGTTTGAGATATAGTCCAGAACTGTTTATATCAAAATATATTAACTTTCTCCCCCTTTTTTCCATACATCAGAAAGAAATAAAACACGTAATCAGATCAAAAATTTATGCATTTAAAAACAGAGGAAAATACAATGAGAAACAAAAAAAAAACAAAAGTTAAGCAAAAATAAAATAGAACAAAATAAATAATAGACTAGATCTAAGGATGTGTAGGTGGAAGACGTGTGAACAATGCTTCCAGAAGACCTTTAATCTGATTTTTGGCTTCTTCTTACTTGCCAATCATTCCATTGATCTCTTTGTTGGTTTTAACTTGTTTATCCAACCTTTCCCTAACAGCTTCATTCTCTTTCTTCAATTCCTCCAGAGTTTTCAGCATAAGAGAAATTGGAGCCATTTCTTTAGTAGGAACCATTTCTTTAGCAGTTACTCTTACAGAAGATTATTTAACAGATTTTCCTTTGTCTTTGAAGATGACCAAAGGTTGAGATTCAGGAGATGGTTCTCTAGTTTCTGGTTTGTATTAGAATTCCCAGGGATTGTCGTTTAGTTGTCGAAGAGGTTTCCTTTCCCAGTGCCTCAGAACTTGATCCTTGAAGACTTTTAGATGATCATTGAAGTTTTGTTGAGCATGCTCATAGTTGAGTTCCTTTAGCTTGATGGATTCAGAAGTGAACCATTTTCTGAATTCAGTATTGAGGAAGTCAGATGCAGCTGGGTTGACATCGTTGATGCAAGCCTGCTTCAGAGAGCTAACTCATTCTAGAATTTTTATCTCAAAAATCAGCAACAAAATACCAACATCTGAGAGAAATTGGTTTTGGTTTTAGGATGGCTATTTTCTGAGAGAAATTTATAAGATTGTTCCAGGCTTGTTGATCAATTATAGTTCGTAAATTATCTTCTGTTAGATCTATGGAAATTGAAGAGTCGAAAATGATGATAGGAGAGTTTTGCGGTGTTGATTCATATGGGGAGGGAATATCTAGAATGGAAAAGTTCTGTGATGGAGGTGATGATATTTGGTGGTTGGGTAGAGTTAAGAGGGCAGGTTATGCTTGGTATTTGAATGATTTTAGGAAATTATTCGGAAGTAGTATTTGGATTTTCTGGTTGGGGAGTATCATAGAGTGGATCATATTGATCAATATCAGATAGAACTTGTGTAAGTTCTGGCTGAGTTTGAGCAATATGGATAGAAGAGGGATCACATAGTGGTTGATTAGTTGATATGGTGGTGTCAATTTATAGGTCAAAGTCATCAAGAGTTTGTGGAGAGGGATGTTCAGTAGGTTTTAGAGAAGAAGAGGGTTCGGATATTGATAAAAATACTGATTCGACAACAAAAATGAAGGAAGAGTTACCTTTCTTTTTAGCAGCTTTAGGCTCTTTATCAGAAGTTCCTTCACCAATAGCTTTTCTTTTCTTTTACTTTCTGGGAGCAACTTCTAGAGGTTGTTTTCGAAGATCTTGAATATTTACCTGTGGAGTTGTTCCATCACTTTTGCAGACCTCCAGATATTTGAGAACTATCTCAGGGATGAATGTATCTAGGAAAAGAAAGGAAAGTCATCTGGAGGAATTCTTCTTGTGGAGATGACTTCCTTCACTAAGCTTGTTGGGTCCTTCTTGATTGTATAAATGATCTTCATCTTCTTGAGGTTTTTGGCGTTGAGGGTTTTTTCAATGCCGGTTTCCAGCTCACTAACTTGATGAGCTTCACTAAGATGTTATATCAGCTTGTTTTCTGTCAGATATCTGAGATCATCCTTCCCAGAGGAATCCAATATCTTTTTGGATTTTTCTTCTTCTCTTGTTTCTTTGATAATGTTCTTCAGATGATTAAACAAAAGGTGAGGGAGGTTGATTTTTACCTTGGATGCAATGATATACAATAGATATTGTTGATCAATATTGATGTAATATGGAGAACTTGTTGGTTTCCTGTGGTTGATACACCCAGAATGATTCTAGCCCAAATTCGGAGATAGTCTTTCAGATCTTTGATTTTGCTGGAGGGTTGTCCAGAAGTAAAAATCTCTTGAGAAACTTTGTTCAAATCAGATCCTTTTCTGCCATGTCAAAACACTTTACTCTAGTTCCATCATGCCTAATGAGTTTTGCGATAAGATTCCCAATGATGATTATTTTCTTCCCCATTATAGACGAGTTAACTTGCAGATTTGATACTCTTGCATGAATCCAAATTTATTTGACAAGTTTTGGAAAGACTAGACCAATTAACCTATCAAAGAATCTAGTATATCCTTGAAACTCAATATCAGGAACAAGATCATACCCATTTTCTTGCATACTTTCGAAATCAACCATAACTTCACAGAGAACTTTAAGATTGTCTACCAGAGTGATGCGATTCATTTCAGGTTCAGCATAGTTTTCTATACTTGGGACTAAACTAGAAGTAGGAACAGTGGTTGAAGGAGCAACATTTTGTTGTTGTTGAGAAGAGGAAGACATTGTTCATAGATCTTAGGGTTTTATAAGAAAAGAGGGGGAAAGAAATTTTAGAGAAAACAAATAGTTAGTGAAAGATGTGGTGAAAAGTGATTGTGAGAGAGGTGTATAAATAGCCAAGGTAAAAGAAAAGAAACATTAAATTAATAGAAATTAAAAAAGCTAAACATAATGATTAAAAGAAATAAATGATTTCTGACGAAGGAAATAGCGTAGAGATTTTTGAAACAGTTATCGATGACTTGCGCCTCAATGCATCAACTCAGTTGGTTGATCAATCAGATTGTGAACACGTGTTCCTTCTCTGATGATGATATAATGTTTAAGATTGATAGAAGTTGATATGGTTAACTGCATGATGCTATCTTGAAATGAAATGTTTTAGTTATACGTTCAGACCTTCTAGATAATTTTTGAGTCAATTTTCCTTCTCACTTATAAAGAAATATTGCTCAGATGTTCACAAAAAAAAATCAGAACATTCTGAGAGTTAAGCATACAGAAATAGCATTTTCATTCTGGACATAATTCCATACTGATGTTTTTCATAATAAAATTAAATCTATCTTCAGCAAGGGTTTTTGTAAAGATGTCATCCCATTGATGGTTTGTATCTATAAATTTTAAGAAAAAAATTTCCCTTCTGAGTATAGTCCCTAATGAAATGGTGTTTAATTTATATATGTTTAGCTATAGAGTATAAAATAGGATTTTTAGAAATAAAAATAATGGAAGTATTATCATAGAGGATAGGAATTTAATCTCGTATATATGATAATCTTCAAGCTGACTTTTCATCCAAAGCATCTGAGTATTGCATCCAACTGTAGCTATACATTCAGCTTCAGCAGTTGATAGTGCAATGGTGGATTGTCTTTTGCTAGACCAGGATATTAATTTGTCTCCCAGAATTTGGCAGCTTCCAGAAGTACTTCTTCTTTATATTTTATCTCCAAGAAAGTCCGTATCACAGTATCCTACTAATTTATATTCTCTGGATTTTCTATAACACGGACCAAGATTAGTAGTACCTTTCAGATACTTGAAAATTCACTTAAATGATGTTAAGTGAGATTCTCTAGGAACTTATTGGAATCTAGCACATATTCAAACGCTATAGAGAATATTAGGTCTTGAAGCAATTAAATAAAGGAGAGAACCAATCATACCTCTGTAGAGCTTCTGTTCTCCTTTCTTACTTACCTCTTCTTTTTCTATAATGGATGTAGGATGGATTAGAGTTTTGGATGGTTTACTTTCTGACATATTAAATTTCTTCAGAAGTTCTTTAACATATTTTATTTGATGTATAAAGGTTCCTTCTGGAGTTTTATTAATTTGAATTCCCAAAAATAACTTGAGTTCTCCCATCAGACTCATTTCAAATTCTGCCTACTTAGACTTAGCAAATTCTTTGCCCAACGAGGATTTAGTAGATCCAAATATAATATTATCAACGTAAATTTTACAAATTAGAATGACATTTTTAAATGTTTTACAGAATAAAGTTGTGTCAATTTTCCCTCTAGAAAATTCTTTTTCTAAGAGAAAGTTACTCAGTCTTTCATACCAAGCTCTGGGAGCTTGTTTTAGACCATATAACGTTTCTTAAGTTTATAAACATACTCTGGATGTTTTGTGTTTTCAAAGAAAAAGGGTGGTGCACATATACTTCTTCATCAATTAACCATTTAAAAAGTCACTTTTGACATCCATCTGATAGAGAGTAATGTCATGATTTACAGCGACTAAATTTAAAAGTCAGATAGATTCTAACCTGGAAAATGGAGCAAAGGTATATGTATAGTTTATCCCTTCTTGTTGACTATAACCTTGTGCAACCATTTGTGCCTTGTTTCTGATGACTTCTCCTTGTTCACTTAGCTTGTTTGTGAAGGCACATTTATTTCCAATGATATTGAAGCCTTTTGGTTTTGGAACTATATCCCATACATCATTTCTGGTAAATTGATTTAGTTCTTCTTGCATTGCAAGTATCCAATCATTGTATTGAAGTGCTTCGTCCATGAAGGTTGGTTCGACCAGAGATACCAAACCAATGAGATACTCTTCATTATTTCTAAACATAGATCTTGTTCTGATTGGATTATCCTTCTTTCTTAGAATCATGTCTTCAGGATGTGCTAATATACTTTTGGACTGCCTTTTCTGGATGGGTTCTTCAGAAGTTTCTGTAGTGTTGGTGTTGATGTCTTTTTCTGCATTGGACTAAGTTTCTGAGTGTTTGTCTTCAGAAGATCTATCTTCAGTACCTATAATTTGAACTTCTATATCTGCAAAATGTTCAACCTGCTTTTACTTTTGAGATCCAAGCTTATCATCAAATCTAACACTAATGGATTCTTCTACAATTCGTGTTTCTGTGTTATATACTATGTAACCTTTTGCGCGTTCAGAGTATCCTAACATAAAACACTTTTGTGCCTTAGAATTAAACTTGTTCAAATATTCTTTAGTGTTCAATATATAACAGATACACCCAAATGGATGAAATTAATAAATGTTGGGCTTTTTTGGTCTTCCACAGTTCATATGGAGTCTTTTCCAGAATAGGTCTTATGGAGATTTTATTCTGAATGTAGCACAATGTGTTAACTTCCTCTGCCCAGAAGTGTTTAGCAATGTTAGTCTCATTGTTCATGGTTCTGGCCATTTCTTGTAAAATTCTATTCTTTCGTTCTACAACTCTATTTTGTTGGGGAGTTCTAGGACAAGAGAAATCCTGAGAAATGCCATTTTCAGAAGAAAAAAAACTTTTCAAAAATTTTATTTTCAAACTCTCCACCATGATCACTTCTTACTTTTACAATTCTAAACTCTTTTTCATTCTAAATATGGTTACATATAGTAAAGAACACAGAGTGTGACTCATCCTTGTGTCTTAAGAACTTTACCCATGTTCATCTGCTATAGTAATATACGATCACTAATCCATACTTCTTGCCGCTGATGGATGCAGTTTTCACTGGTCAAACCAGATCTATATGCAGAAGTTCTAATGGTTTAGAGGTAGAAACAACATTTTTAGATTTGAAAGAGGGTTTGGAAAACTCGCCTTTGTGACATGCTTCACACAGAGCATCTGAGCTGAACTTCAAGTTAGGAAGTCCTCTGACTAGATTGAGTTTGTTAATCTGGGATATTCTTCTCATACTAACATGCCCCAATCATCTGTTCCAAACCCATTGCTCATCGTTAATAGACATGGGACATTTTACATTTTGACTCTTTAGTTCAGAAAGTTTAATCTTATAAATGTTGTTCTTTCTCTTACCATTAAAAAGGATAGTTCCATCTTTTTGACTAACTACTTTGCAGGACTTTTGATTAAAGATTATATCATAACCGTTGTCACTTAATTTACTTATGGACAATAGATTATGCATTAACCCATCTACTAAGAGAATATTAGTTATAGAAGGAAGTGTAATGTTACCAGTAGTTCAAGAGCCAATTATTTTTCCTTTCTAATTGCCTCTGAAACCTCTATAACCTCCAGATTTAAGTTCCAGACTTTAGAACATATTCTTTCTTCTCATCATGTGTCGAGAGCATCCAGATTCCAGATACCAAGACTGGTGTTTCAACTTTGTTGTTAAAGATATCTGCAACATAGATGATTTTATCCTTAGGTACTCGTATCTTTTTGGGTTCTTATTGGTTAGAGTTTCCAGAATTCTGATTGAATTTTGGTTTATCATAAGAGTTCACAGAATAAGATTCACTAGTGTATTTTATGTCATGTGTGTGTCCATATGTGGAATGTGAGTTTAGAGGTGTGTATTTTATGACCATGTTATCAACTTGTTTTGGTTGATATGGTTCCTCCACTTTTGGTATAACATATCCTATACCTTTTCTGTCGTTTCTGCTAACTCCATAGATCATTGAGGCAATCTTGCTTCTATATATGTTTTTAGCTAGAAATTTTTGAAAGTTATGATCATATTCTTTTATGATGTTATCAGAACTAGTTGAAACTTCTGAAACAGATTCTTTCTGAGCTTTTTGTAATTCATTTTTAGTGAAGGAATTATCATTTTTAAGTTTAGAATTAATTTCTTTTAGCTCAAAGTTTTTTGTTTTCAGTTTCCTAGTTTCTTAAGTTTCAGATACAAGAACGTGTTTCAGGTTCTTGTATTTGACTCGAAGTTATTGATATCTTTCAAGAATTTCAGACAGACTATCTTCTAATTGACATCTAGGAAATTTTGAAAATACCTCTTTTGAGTCTGATTCAGATTCCGATGTATCTGTGTCTTCTGATATGTTGGCCATTAATGCTATATTGGCTCGTTCATCTTCTGATTCAATTTCTGCTTTAGAAGAATCTGAGGCATCCCACGTTGCCATAAGACTTTTCTTATTTTCTTTGAAGAACTTCTTTTTAGGATTTTTTTTCTGGAGTTTGGGGAAGTCGCTTTCGTAGTGACATGGATCTTTACATTCATAGAAGAAGACATTTTTGTTGCTAGACTTTATGTATCCAGAGGATGATTCAAAGTGATTACATGTTCTTCTGTGATTTCTGAATTTCCTTTGTTTGTGCTTCCATAACTTATGGACTCTTCTAGAGAGAAGAGATAGTTCGTCTTCTTCTGATGAGGATCCACCAGATCTTTCTTCTTCTTCCTGAAAAGCTTTAGTTTCATATATTTTATTATATTTAAGAGCAAGAGGCTTACCTTTTTTCTGGGCTCATCTTCTTCTAGTTTTATCTCGTGACTTCTCAAAGAGCTGATTAGTTCCTCTAGTGATATGGTGTTCATATTTTTGGTTAACTTTAAAGTTGTAACAATAGGTCTCCACTTCTTGGGTAAGTTTCTGACAATTTTCCTTACAATATCTACTATGGAGTATCCTTTGTCCAGAACTTTCAAACCAGCAACTAGAATTTGAAACCTTGATAACATTGTCTCAATAGTTTCATCTTCTCCATTTTGATAGCTTCGTACTTCTGAATAAGTGCAAGAGCTTTGGTCTCTTTGACTTGTGTGTTGCTTTCATGCGTCATTTTTAGAGATTCAAACATGTCCTAATCCATTTCTCTATTAGTGATTTTCTCATACTCAGTATATGAGATGGCACCCAAAAGGATTGTTATGGCTTTGTGATGGTTTTTGAATTCTTTCTTTTGTTCATTTATCATCTTCTTTCTATCAATCTTCTGGCCGCTTGCATCGACTGAATGAATGTAGCACCAGCTACCATGTCCCAGAGATCAATGTCATGAGCTAGAAAGAAACTCTTGATTTTGTCTTTCCAGTAATCGAAGTTTTCTCCATCAATAGAAAAACACAAGAAAGGGGGTTTGAATTGGGGTTTTCAAAAATTAAGGCTATAAAACATGTTGGTTACCCTGGTTCATTTTGAACTCAGAACTACTTCAGTCCACCCGCCAAGGTGATTTCTCCTCTCCCAATCGAGGTCTTAATCCACTAATCACAATTTATTACAAATATCGACGACAACTGTCAACGTCTTCCTAAGATCAAACCATAACTTGGTTTCTCAAGGAATTACAGTGTTTAAACAAATATGTTGTGTTTACAAATACTTCTAATAAGCTATATCACAACTATGATTTTATCACCAAATTGCAGCACAATTTTAATTTAAGAGATAAAAATAATAGAGAATTTTTGGTTGCTCTTGTTTGATATGCGTTTGAGTATTGTAAGGAGCCATCTTCATCGTCTCCTTTAAATATAAGAATTTTTTATCCATTGGAGACATAAGAATTAATTTTTGGAAGGTTGATTATTTGAGGTGTTAATGTTGTTTCCAAAAATAGAGATCTTGTCTAGTTCCATCCATTACTTTTGATCTTGTAATATATTGTCATAAATGTAATGTTGGATCTTCAGTCCTTTTAGATTTTCTTGAGCTTGACTGCATGTAATCAGAAATTTGAATGTGACAGACACGTTGAAGCTTCTTTATTCTTCATAATTTCACTTATGAGAGTATAGCTTGTAACTTCGTGCTTCAGAATTTATAACATCATAACTTCTTTTTTCAGACGTGTTACTTGAATTTGCTTCTAAGTTGTACGCATATTTTGATCAGAGTTTCAGCACATGATTCAGTCGTCAACTTCTATGCTTTTTCATCAGAACTTCTTCGTACATTTAATCAACTTAGAGAGCATAATTATTCTTCATAATAATAATGTAATTTTTATCATCAAAACTAATATTAGGATGTAGAACCAAAGTATGTTCTAACAATCTAGATTGTTGGGTTCATACCCACAAGAAGTGTCATGAATGGTTGGGAATAAATCAACTTCTATGAAGTCAAAATTGGCATGACCCATGAAGTTAGCTTTATGAGTACACCCAATTGCTTCAGCAGTGGAAGATCAAGTGATGATAAAAGTCATACCATAGATACTCGATTTAATGCAACTTCCATCACTGCTATTAGATGCATAACGCCATAAAGTTTTCACGATATTAGGGTAGATAAGAACTCGTAGCATAACAGCCTAACCTAACCAATCATGGCTTTCAAAACACATGTTGATCAAACCATCATCAGATATGCTATTAGGATGTTTTTCATGAATTACCTCTAAAAGCTCTTCATCTCCATGAAACGTCTTGATGGCCATTTGACCCAAGAATTTTAGGAAAGATTGAAAGGTTGTGAAAAGAGAACAATGACTGAAACTTGAGGAGAGACTGAAGATGATGGATGATATAAATAGACAAAAGGATATATAACGAATTTAAAAGATTAAATTACTTTAGGGTAATTAATCTCGAGAACACACAAGAAATTGAATGCTTGATCTAGATGGAAGGAGAACAAATGACGTCACAACTTCCAAGGAAAAAGTTAGGGAAAGTTAGGACACAAATTAGGGTAGGTTATGCAAGGAAAATCTTTGAAATTGATAGCCGAATATCTTATCCTATCTTTTCAGTACAAGAGATAAAAGTAAAACAAGAGATATTTTTCATCTATTCTCAAGACATTTAATTGCTCCAAGATTAATATTCTTAAAAATAAGAATTCACATCCTTCTTGATTTAAACATTTCCTGTCAAGATGACTTCTAACTGGTAAAAGTATCTATAAGTACTTTGTCATAAAGTATATAAATACTAACTTGATGTATTTTGTCTATGATGAGATCACCTTCATCAACGAACTTGTTTCTAATCATCCATTTGTTTGCAATGACGTGAGTCCCCTTTTGATCAGATACTGGGTCTAAAATGTCATTCTTGTAGAGTTGATTTGATTCTTCTTAAATTGTCAAATTTCATTCATTTTCCTTAAGTGATTCATCAATTGATGTAGACTCTATCACGGACATCAACCCTAGACGTATCTTTTCATAATGTGATATTCTTTCTAGGATCCTTTTCATAGGAGTTTGATCATTAGAGGCTTCTGATTGAAAATCTTCTGATCTTCTTACTACTTGTACTTCAGCATTAGCTCTATTACCTTCAAATTTTGAAAGGTAATCTTCACACCTGTAAGCTTATCAACTATATTTTACATTTCAGAATCAATCTTGTCATTAAATCTAACATGAATTGATTCCTCAAGAGAGAATGTTTCAGTGTTATATAGTATGTAGCCTTTTGAGAATTCAGAACAACCTAACATGATACAACTTTGAGCTTATGAATCAAACTTCTTCATATTTTCTTTAGTGTTTAGGATAAAACAAGAGAATCGAAACGGATGAAAAATATGAAATTTTGGGTTTCTTGTTCTTCCATAATTCATAAGGAGTCATCCAATGAATATGTCTTATGGAGACTCTGTTCAGGATATAACACGTTGTGTTTACAGCCTCTGCCCAAAAGTGCTTTGCCATATTGGTCTCATTGATCATGGTCCTATACATTTCTTGCAAAGTCCTATTCTTCCTCCCAACAACTCCATTTTGCTGTGGAGTTCTTGGACATAGGAAATCATGGGAAATCACGTTCTCATCAAATGATTTTTCAAAAATAAATTATTTTCAAATTCTCCACCATGATCGTTTCTAACCTTGAAAATATTGAGACTTATCTCATTTTGCACTTGGATATAGAAGGTAGTGAATACAAAGTGTGACTCGCCCTTATGTTTGAGAAACTTCGCCCATGTCCACCTGCTGTACTCATCTAACATAACTAATCCATAATTCTTTCCATTGATTGACTTAGTTTTCACTGGTCCAAACAAATCATTATGCAGAAGTTCCAATGGTCTGGATTGAAATTCTGGTACATCAGACTCAGATGTCCTATAAGGATGTCAAGACATCTGATCTGACATAACACACAGGTAAGATAAAATAGTACTGAAAAGATAAATAACATACCATAATTTTTTCCCGGTTCAGTGTAAAACAACACCTACTCTGAGGGCTACCAAGTCAGGGATGAAGTCTACTATTAGTAGTATCAATTTGCAGACCCTACAGCCAACACACCCATTGATGATCTATGCACTTAATCACTACCCGATGACCCTTCTACCTAGGTCCTCCCTAGATATGGAATATCTCCATCCCACTTCCAATCATCACAATGATGTCTAGCAATCAACACCTCAATCACTGCGTAGACGACCCTTCACCAAGATTCTGATCACATAGATAAACAGTTTAGAATACATACTTCCATGATAACCTAGATAATTCTCTAAGCCAAAATCCACTGTTTGTTATCTTTCCTCCTAACACATCATGGAGTTTCTTCAAAGCTTCCTCCAAGAACAATACACCTCTTACCTACAGGCTTTGAGGTGAACTTGGTAACCTTCCCAAAACCCGGGAGGTTTACCTTGACAAACCTTAGACTTCTACATCTTGAGTAGTATCTTTTCTAGGTTACAAACCCTTCTATTTATAACCTGTTACCCAGCTGGTTTTGGGCCTTCAATCACAGCAAATCAGTTGTAACAAACTGCAGAAACTTCTGCCCCAAGAAAGGTCTTCAATATTTACTTTCCTAAATAATCTTCTTATTTAGAAAGTCTTCATTCTCCTTGATTTCTGATTGAATTTTTTGGACCTTTAAATATGCTCCACATAGGATGCATAATATTCTCCTGAATATTCTGCCAATGTTGAGAACAAACTGAATCTCATTAGTCCAGCTCAGCGGGTGCAATGTCAAGACATCTTCTTTGACATGTTGCTCCAATTGTTAAAAAAGTTCAACACAACATGTTATGTCATTGTAATAGAAATTCTTGTTGTACCTATTCTTCTTATCAAGTTTATATATCCTATTCTACATTACATTATTGCTGCTATTATTTGTTTTACAAAAATTAAGCCAATCCTAAAACAAGAGAACTAACATGGAGGAAGAAGCACCATTATTTTCTTTGAAAGAAGTTTTTGAGATCTTGCCCTTCTGACATGCTTCACAAAGAGAATGTGAATTAAACTTCAGTTAGGCAGGCCTCTGACAAGTTTAAGCTTGTTCAACTGAGAATTATTTCTTAAGCTAACATAATTTAAACATCAGTGCCACGTACACTGCTCCTTATTAACAGACATGAGACATTTTACCTTTTGTTCTATAAGGTCAGAAATTATGATATTATAAGTGTTGCCTCTTTTCCTTTCATTGAAAAAGATAGAGTCGTCCTTTTGACTAACATCTTTACAAGAGTTTTATTAAAGATTATATCGTAACCATTATAACTTAATTGACTTATGGATAATAGGTTATAATTAATCCTTCAACAAGTAAAACATAAGTTAGAGAGGGAAATGAACCATTACCTACTATTTCGGAGCCTATGATATTCCCTTTTTGAACACCTCTGAAACCCATGACATTTCGAGGCTTAAGTTCCAGGATTTGGAACATATGTATTTTTTCCCATCATGTGTTGCAAACAGCCAGAGTACAAGTACAAAGACAGGTGTTTCAATTGCACTGCTAAGGATGTATGTGACATAGATTATCTTATCTTTTGGTATCCATAATTTCTTGGATCCTTTCTTGTTAGTTCTACCAGGGTTGTGAAAAACTTTGGTTTCAGCAGTAGAATAATCATATTTACAAGTGTTAAAACTATTTGGTTTAGCCAATTGATTATCATCGGATTCAAAATCTGATTTCTCTTCATCTTTTCCATCTTCTTTTTGCACATACCCAACAGACACAAAATGATAGTGTAAGGTGGTTGATATGTTTTCCTTATGATATTTAGATTTTTCATGAGGATCATAACCAATACCTTTAACTCCATTTCTGCTTACACCATAGATGATAGAAGCTAGCATGCTTCTCTCTATGCTCTTAGCTATAAATTTATGGAAAGCTTTGTCATATTTCTTAATGACATTATCAGTACTTTCATAGGATTCTAGAAGAGTTCTCGTGCCTTTAAGGGCAGAGTTTTCATCTTTTAATAAAATAAATTCTTCATTTAAAACAAAGATTTATTCCTTAAGCTTGTTGTTTTCAACAAATACATATTCATGGATCTTTTTGAGATCTTTGAACTGAATCTTGAGTAACTCATGTTTTTCCATAATTTCAACTAAGGAATATGTTAATTCAGAATAAGTAAGATCAGAGAATACCTCTTCTCAAAATATTTCTTCTATTTCTAAATCAGCTTCATCTTCTGGGCAATTACTTCACTTGATGTTCCAACATGAGCCATTAGCGCTAAGTTAACATGTTTTCCTTCCGAGTCGTTTCCAGAAGAGTCTAAATCATCCCGTGTTTCCATTATCTCTTTCATTTTGCCTTTGAGAGATTTATTATTTGGTATGTCCTTTAGAAGCTTAGGACATTCATGCTTGCAGTTTCCTGACTCATTGCACTCATAACAAATGACTTCATTGCTACTAGACTTCTTTTGACCAGAAGTTGATTAAAATCGACCTCCAGTCCTTCTTGAACTTCTGAATTGTTTCCTTGATTTCTCTTCCAGAGACGGTTAACCCTTCTGGACAGTAGAGACAACTCATCTACTTCATCATCAAGATCTTCTTTTGAATCCTTTATTTCTTCTTCTTGAAGAGCTTTGGACTTCTCATATTTCTTGATGGACTAGAGCGCAATAGATTTTATCTTCTTCTGTGGTTCATCTTGTTCTAGCTCAATCTCATTACTTCTTAAAGAAGTTATCAGTTCTTCTAGAGAAGTATTGTTTAGATGCTTTTCAAGCTTGAGTGCAATTACAATAGGCGTCCATTTGGATGGCAAGCTTCTGATAATCTTATTCACAAGATCTATCGTTGAATAGCCTTTGTTCATAACTCTTAGTCCTGCATCCATAGATTCAAATCCTCATAACATGACTTCTACGCTTTCATCATCCTCCATCTTGAAGGCCTTATATTTTTGAACCAAGGCCAGTGCCTTGGTTTCTTTAACTTGATCATTTCCTTCCTGAGTCATTTTAAGAGAGTCAAAATAGACTTAGTAGAGTCTTTATTTGTGACCTTCTCATACTCAGTATAAGAAATTGCATTCAGCAAGATAGTTCTTACTTTAAGATGATTCTTATATTCTTTCTTTTGTTGATCAAACATAGATTTCCTAGCTATCTCTTTTCTAGCAGCGTTTGTGGGAGGTACATAGCCATCAACTATCATATCATAAAGATCAACACCATGACCTAGAAAAAGAAGCTTTCTAGTCTATCTTTCCAGTATTTAAACTTTTCACCATTAAAGATGGGAGGTTTTACATTGTAACTTTTACCGTTTGAATCTAAAGCAACATTAGTTGGTTTGGTTTCAACCATTGTGTTTCTTAAAAGAAAAACTCATCTGAATCTTTATCTAACACAGTTAAGTGTTTGATAACTACCAATACCAGAACCGGAGCTCTGATGAAAATTGAAGGTGTGAGAAACATAATAAAGGGGGTTTGAATTGGGTTTCACCAAAAATAAATTTAAATATTTTTGTTGTTGAAAGACCAAATTAACTTAGAACATGAAAATAAATGAACACATCTATTTTTATCTTGGTTCACTGTTAACTAAGCTACTCCAATCCAACTCTTAAAGTGATTTGACTTCAACAAGGACTTAATTAACTATAACCAAACTGATTATAAGCAACCCACAATAAGTCAGATCAACCTTATTGGCACCCCTAATAAGTCAGTCGATCCTTATTGCAAATCCACTCAAACCACAACAAGAGTCTTCTTGAGATTATACCTTCACTTGGTCACTTAAGTAATAAATCAACAACCGTTGAATACTTTCGGTGTATTACAGTTTTCTTCTTTTAAGCATATTACACAGACATTTTATGTACAAAGACAAACACCTAAGTGTTTCACGGTAAGATACGAGCAACAAATCCTTGCCTATTTACAAAACTATACACAAAAGATTTCTCTAAAGAGTTGCACAACGCTTTGATGTAGTTTTGTTTGAGCTTGATTTAATATGATAGATTTTTTGTTGTAATGTTGACTCATACTTTTCTTCAGCTTCCAAGTCTTCCTTTTATAGCTTGTAAAAGAAATCTGTTGAAGGGGTAGAAAGGTAATCAGAAATCTAGTTGTTTGTTCTTAACGGTCATAATGAGAGTGGAACACAGTATAGTACGAAAGAACTTTCTTTACGCCACCCTAGAAGGTACAGGTCACATAGCACTTTTTGTACCTTTTATACACCATCACACGTTAACTATTTTGAACTTCTTCTAATCTTCAGAGGCTTCAAATAATTTGAATGTTTGAACCTTGTTGTAGAAGAATCACTCTAAAGTATTAGAGCCTATGTCTTGGAGTCTTCAGAACTTGTCCCATTAGAATCTTGTCTTAGAGTCTTCAGCACTTGATTGTAAGAACTTGTTTTTCTTCAGATCATCAGAACTTGTTCAGCAGAACGTTGACTTCATAACCTTCAGGACTTGGAAAACACAGAAGCAAAGCTTTAGAAGGCCTCCAAAGCTTAAACTGCAAAGTCACGATCAGAACCTCTTGTACTAATGTTCCTAAGAACCGTTGCATAAGATGAACTCCAAAAGCTTGACTTAAATTGTAACATGTAACTTATCATTTTATTCCAGTAGTGTTTATGTTCATAACCTAAGGACGTCACACGCCTTGATATCAGAGTTAGAACATTAAAGTGGTATCTACACACTAGAACGAAACCATTAGAGAATGCAATATTCTTACACTACTGAATTGAGCTCGCCAGTAGCTCGTTGGGCGAGGAATAATAAGCTCGTCGGGCGAAGATTTCCTTCACTGGGCGAAGCTTCTCTTCAACGGGCGAAGGAAGAGTTTTGTTTCCAGTTGCATGGGTTGTGAAGGCTAGGCCAAAGAAATAAAGGTTGTCATCAGGCGATGCATTTGGCTTCCAATTCGGGTGCCTGAACCAATTTTGTTAATATTTCCATTTCATTTCATTTGTTAGGGATGGTTTTGGGGGTTTTGTTCCCAAAATTCATCACTCTCATTATTTGGTAGATTAACTTAGAAAACAACTATGAAACTTGCATACAGATGATCCAAGGTGGATTGCTCATCAATCGGTGTTGATAAAACGAGAGATTTATGGTTCATTTCTCTTCTTCTTTGTATATTTTTCATTTTTTGAGTTTGTATATGTATTTACTTTGAACTCATGTTATTTGTCGCCCATGGCATTGTATAAAACTTGCTTTACAAATCTTTGTCGATTGTTATCCTAGATTTTTGCTTTGTGCTTGGGGTTTGGGTTGCTATAGACATATACTGCTCGAATTATTATCTAGGGTGATTATCTAATAGTGTCAAGATTGTAGAGATATATTTAGAGCTACTATTAACTTGGGTGTGTGTGGTTAATGCCTCTGTATCGGTTGTGTTGTGTTGAGAGATCGTCAACTCGAGTAGCACGGTTGACTTCTATGTTGTTGAGGTTGGTTGAGAGATCGCCATCGAGGTGATATAGTGGGTGTTATGTTTGACACATGATGACATTGATGAGTATTGTAGGTTGAGTATAACTGGTCGATAGGTTTAAGTCAATGAGGAGTGAATTATATGCATGCCTGATAAGTTTTTCCTATCTAAAGAATGCATTTATTTTCTGTTGATACCTTTTACCTTTCCTTATAAACAAACCATTCAAACCCAAACTCATAAACGCGAGACTTGTCGAACGGCAATTCAGTAGCACTAATCCCTATGGAGACGATATTATGAAATTAAATACTTACTTACTTTTGCATGCTGCTTTACCGCTTCAGCAGAATCTTTGATTAGTGGATTCTTGTCTTAAGATATATATGCAACAACTTATCTGAGAAACAAGTCTTGTCATTGTAGGAGAAAGTATTTTTGAAGTTAATGTCAAAATCTTTTCTGATGTTTGAATCTTGAAATCATATATTGTAACAACGGCCTTTCTGATTCTCAAGTCTTTAAATTGTGAACTTTTATTCTTTTCTTCTTACTGGATTGATTATGATTGAATAATGATAGTGATCCAGAAAATACTTCACTATTGTAGAGTCAGAGTCTTTTAGATATTTAAACATTGTCTTCAGATATACAAGCAACAACTTATCTGAGGAACAACTTATTTATTTGTGAGTGAAAGCTTTTTGATCCACTACATCTTGATCTGATCTGGATTTTTGATAATCAGCTTTCTTGATCTGCATGTATGATGTCTGATTTCTGAAGTAGAAGCTTATATCAGCACATCTAATTTTATTGTTAATTCATCTTGATCTGATCTTTGATTTCTGATGACAACTTTTCTGAGTTGCATATCTGATGTCTGATTTCTGAAGCAAAAGCTTATATTAATACATCTGATTTTGACGCTGAATTCTTTTTTTCTGATCTTTGAGTTGAGTTGAAAGCAACAACTTATGTCAGCTACATTTTGGTTTTTGATCTTGAATTCTTTCCTTTCTTATATCTGAGATCTTCGTTTTTGATATATTGAGATCTTCAATTCTAAGCTATGCTTTCTCATATCTTTGCTTCTGATCATCTTCATTTCCGATATCTTCATTCTTGATATTGAGTTGTAAGCAAAAGCTTTTATCAGCTACTTCTTCAATTTTTTTATATCTTGACTTCATATCTCTTGATTTTGATCTTGATTTTGATGATGAGCTGATCTTTGAATCTTGACTTTTTGGATCTTTGATTTCTGATCTTGAAGCTTGAGCTCTTCTTAGAAACTCATCGAGATTCTTTTCTTGTCAAACATTTAGAACTACTGATGTTTCATTAGAAACGAACTATATGGTTCTTCTTCTGAGTGATAAAGTGATTCTGATGATATATTGATTAAGACTATCCAGAATTATAATATTTGCACACTCAATAAAATCATTAGAACTAAAATTGTTATTTATAAAATATATGCATTGTTATCATCAAAACGTAAATATTTAAACACAGATCCAAATATTGTTCTAAAAGCTGCCTCATATAATTTTATGGCTGATAGGGCCCAATCTAAAGTGTTACATGATCATATATTGAGAGATAGTGGGGTATATAGTATAAAATTGGATTTTGAAAAATAATTTGATGGTCTTAGTGTTGTGATTCCAGATTTTGACCTTAGTAGTTTTACTAGCAAGGACACCGTCCCTTCTAAAGCACAAAATGTTTTGGCAAGTGCCCTTTTTAGTAGAACTGTTAAGGAAATAGATGTAATTTTGACATGACTGTAACTCCCTTATAAAACCCCACACATAAATTACAAATGATTTAAGGATAATTTAATTAACATCACCACACAAGGGTGTCACACCTTATAAGAAAACATCATAGTTACAATCATGTCCCGTAACACGGGTTACAACAATTATAATATTTCTTTTATAACATCAACACATCAATGAAAACAATGCATCGGTCATAAAATAATATCGTTCATCTTCAAAACTCAAATTATTCTAGTCTCATCAAAAGTTGGAATTTAGATTAATCAACATCTCAAAATCCTCATAAAATATGTTAACAAAAGTGAAATTCTAGTATCAGATATGTGATGTCGAATGAGATGTCACGACATAAATATCTATTTGCAAGTAAGGTACAGTAAAATCAAAAGCAGTAAAAACACAAGAGATTGTTCGCCCAGTTGAGTGTACAACAACACCTACTCTAGGGGCTACCAAGCCAAGGACAAGTTCACTAAATAGTATCAAACAAACAAACAGTTTACGATCTAATCACTTAATCACTACCCAAGCTAAACTTCTACCTAAGACTCACCTAGGTATGAGGCCATCCTCAAATCCCTTCAATCACTTACTGTGAAGAACTTAACAAAATTAATAAGTTTGAAACACTTCAATCTTTCAATGCTTAAAAGCTTATGAATGATACACAATTAACAACCCAAATAACAACTCAAGTATTTAAACTAATACTTAGAGTGTATTAAAAATAAAAAGCCTAGACTTCTAATCAGAAAGAAAGTATACTTCTTCAAAAGTTGCTTGTCTTTGAATAAGGAAGCGAGTCCTTATATATGTGCAGCTGTGGGCTTGGGCTTAAAATTAAATATTCAAATCTTTTGAATATTTCCATAAAAACAGACTAAGATAAAATTCATCCAATTTGAAAAATATTCCTCCATATTTTTCGCAGCCTGTAGGTCACAAATCTTGAATAATGGAGTGCTAGAAATCAGGAAACATAAAAGACTTAACTGATGTTGGGTTGAGATCAGTTCAGTAGGCAGATATCAAGACATCTGCTTTGACATCATTCAAAACAGTTTTGCTCCAAATGTTAAGACATTTAGCAAAACATTAACAAGTCATTGTTTTACCAAAATTGCTGCCAACAAACACTTGCAAACTCTCCCTTTGGCAAATTTTGGCTAAAACAATATTAGAGCATATTATCAGAGCATCAACATAATTTTCATAGCACTATCAGAGCAACAGCATAAGCAATCAAAAACATTCATTCAGAATCTGATTTCTCTTCATCTTTTCCATCTTCTTTTTGCACATACCCAACAGACACAAAATGATAGTGTAAGTTGGTTGGTATGTTTTCCTTATGAGATTTAGATTTTTCATGAGGATCATAACCAATACCTTTAACTTCATTTCTGCTTACACCATAGATGATAGAACCTAGCATTCTTCTCCCTATACTCTTAGCTATAAATTTCTGGAAAGCTTTGTCATATTTCTTAGTGACATCATCAGTACTTTCATAGGATTCTAGAAGAGTTCTCGTACCTTTAAGGGAAAAGTTTTCATATTTTAATAAAAAAAAATTCTTCATTTAAAACAAAGATTTCTTCCTTAAGCTTATTGTTTTCAACAAATACAGATTCATGGGTCTTTTTGAGATCTTTGAACTGAATCTTGAGTAACTCATGTTTTTCCATAATTTCAACTAAGGAATATGTTAATTCAGAATAAGTAAGATCAGAGAATACCTCTTCGCAGAATATTTCTTCTATTTTTAAATCAGCTTCATCTTTTGGGAGTTACTTCACTTGATGTTCCAACCTGAGCCATCAGCGCTAAGTTAACATGTTTTCCTTCTGAGTCGTTTCCAGAAGAGTCTAAATCATCCCGTGTTTCCATTATCCCTTTCATTTTTCATTTGAGATATTTATTATTTGGTATGTACTATAGAAGCTTAGGACATTCATGCTTATAGTGTCCTGACTCATTGCACTCATAACAAATGACTTCATTGCTACTAGACTTCTTCTGACCAGAATTTGATTAAAATCGACCTCCAGTCCTCCTTAAACTTCTGAATTGTTGCCTTGATTTCTCTTCCAGAGACGGTTAACCCTTTTGGATAGCAGATACAACTTATCTACTTCATCATCAAGATCTTCTTTTGAATCCTTTATTTCTTCTGCTTGAAAAGCTTTGGACTTCTCATATTTCTTGATGGACTTAAGCGCAATAGATTTTATCTTCCTCTGCGGTTCATCTTGTTCTATCTCAATCTCATGACTTCTTAAAGAACTTATCAGTTCTTCTAGAGAAGTATTGTTTATATGCTTTTCAAGCTTGAGTGCAATTACAATAGGCTTCCATTTGGATGGCAAGCTTCTGATAATCTTCTTCACATGATCTGTCTTTGAATAGCCTTTGTTCATAACTCTTATTCCTACATCCAAGGTTTGAAATCCTTATAACATGACTTCTATGCTTTCATCATCCTCCATCTTGAAGGCCTTATATTTTTGAACCAAGGCCAACGCCTTGGTTTCTTTAACTTGATCATTTCCTTCTTCAGACATTTTAAGAGAGTCAAAATAGACTTAGTAGAGTCTTTATTTGTGACCTTCTCATACTCAGTATAAGAAATTGCATTCAGCAAGATAGTTCTTGCTTTAAGATGATTCTTATATTCTTTCTTTTGTTGATCAGACATAGCTCTCCTAGCTATCTCTTTTCTAACAGCATTTGTGGGAGGTACATAGCCATCAACTATCATATCATAAAGATCAACATCATGACCTAGAAAGAAGCTTTCTAGTCTATCTTTCCAGTATTCAAACTTTTCACCATTAAAGATGGGAGGTTTTACATTGTATCTTTATCGTTAGAATCTAAAGCAACATTAGTTGTTTTGGGTTCAACCATTGTGTTTCTTCAAAGAAAAACTCATATGGATCTTTATCTAACACAGTTAAGTGTTTGATAACTACCAATATCAGAACTGGAGCTCTGATGCCAATTGAAGGTGTGAGAAACACAAGAAATGGGGTTTGAATTGGGTTTCACCAAAAATAAATTTAAATATTTTCGTTGTTGAAAGACCAAGTTAACTTAGAACATGAAAATAAATGAACACAACTATTTTTATCTTGGTTCACTGTTAACTAAGCTACTCCAGTCCACCTCTCAAGATGATTTGACTTCAACAAGGACTTAATTCACTATAACCAAACTGATTATAAGCAACCCACAATAAGTCAGATAGACCTTATTGGCACCCCTAATAAGTTAGTCGGTCCTTATTGCAAATCCACTCAAACCGTAACAAGAGTCTTCTTGAGATTATACCTTCACTTGATCACTTAAGGAATAAATCAACAACCGTTGAATACATTAAGTCTATTATAGTTTTCTTATTTTAAGCATATTACACAGACATTTTATGTACAAAGACAAACACCTAAGTGTTTTACATTAAGATACGAGCAACAAATCCTTGCTTATTCACAAAAACTATACACAGAAGATTTCTCTAAAGAGTTGCACAACGCTTTGATGTAGTTTTTTTTAGCTTGATTTATTCTGATAGATTTTTCATTGTAATGTTGATTCATACTTTTCTTCAGCTTCCAAGTGTTACTTTTATAGCTTGTAAAAGATATTTGTTGAAGGGGTAGAAAGGTAATGGGAAATCTAGCTGTTTGTTTGTAACGATCATAATGAGAGTGGAACACAGTATAGTACGAAAGAACTTTCTTTACGCCACCCTAGAAGATAGAGATCACATAGAACTTTTTATACCTTTTATACACCATCACACGTTAACCATTTTGAACTTCTTCTAATCTTCAGAGGCTTCAAATAATTTGAATGTTTGAAGCTTGTTGTAGAAGAATCACTCTAAAGTATTAGAGCCTAAGTCTTGGAGTCTTCAGAACTTGTCCCATTAGAATCTTGTCTTAGAGTCTTCAGCACTTGATCGTAAGAACTTGTTTTTCTTCAGATCATCAGAACTTGTTCAACAGAACCTTGACTTCATAACCTTCAGGACTTGGAACACACAGAAGCAAAGCTTTAGCAGGCCTCCAAAGCTTAAACTGCAAAGTCACGATCAGAACCTCTTGTACTAATGTTCCTAAGAACCGTTGCATAAGATGAACTCCAAAAGCTTGACTTCAATTGTAACATGTAACTTATCATTTTCTTCCAGTAGTGTTTATGTTCATAACCTAATGACGTCACACACCTTGATATCAGAGTTAGAACATTAAAGCGGTATCTACACACTAGAACGAAACCATTAGAGAATGCAATTTTTCTTACACTACTGACTTGAGCTCACCAGCAGCTCGTTGGGCGAGGAAGAATAAGCTCGTCGGGCGAAGCTTCCCTTCACTAGGCAAAACTTCTCTTCAACGGGCGGAGGAAGAGTTTTGTTTCCATTTGCATGGGTTGTGCCGGCTAGGCCAAAGAAATAAAGGTCGTCATCAGGCGACGCATTTGGCTTCCCATTCGGGTGCCTAAACCAATTTTGTTAATATTTCCATTTCATTTCATTTGTTAGGGATGGTTTTGGGGGTTTTGTTCCTAAAATTCATCACTCTCATTATTTGGTAGATTAGCTTAGAAAACAACTATGAAACTTGCATACGGATAATCCAGGGTGGATTGCTCATCAATCAGTGTTGATAAACCGAGAGATTTATGATTCATTTCTCTTCTTCTTTGTATATTTTTCATTTTTTGAGTTTGTATATGTATTTACTTTGAACTCGTGTATATTTTTCGCCCATGGAATTGTATAAAACTTGCTTTACAAATCTTTGTCAATTGTTATCCTAGATTTTTGCTCTGTGCTTGGGGTTTGGGTTGCTATAGACGTATACTACTCAAATTATTATCTAGGGTGATTATCTAATAGTCTCTAGATTCTAGAGATATATTTAAAGCTATTATTTACTTGGGTGTGTGTAGTTAATGCCTCTATGTCAATTGTATTGTGTTGAGAGATCGTCAACTCGAGTAGCACGTTTGACTTTTGTGTTGTTGAGGTTGGTTGAGAGATCGCCATCGAGGTGATATAGTGGGTGTTATGTTTGACACATGATGACATTGATGAGTATTGTAGGTTGAGTATAACTGGTCGATAGGTTTAAGTCTGTGAGGAGTGGATTATATGCATGCCTGATAAGTTTATCCTATCTAAAGAATTAATTTATTTTCTGTTGATACCTTTTACCTTTCCTTACAAACAAACCATTCAAACCCAAACTCATAAATGCGAGACTTGTCGAACGGAAATTCAGTAGCGCTAATCCCTATGGAGACGATATTATGAAATTAAATACTTACTTACTTTTGCATGTTTCTTTACCGCTTCAGCAGAATCTTTCATTAGTGGATTCTTGTCTTAAGATATATATGCAACAACTTATCTGAGAAACAAGTCTTGTCATTGTAGGAGAAAGAATTTTTGAAGTTAAAGTCAAAATCTTTTCTGATGTTTGAATCTTGAAATCATATATTGTGACAACGGCCTTTCTGATTCTCAAGTCTTTAAATTATGAGCTTTGATTCTTTTCTTCTTACTGGATTGGTTATGATTGAAGAATGATAGTGATCCAGAAGATACTTCACTGTTATAGAGTCAGAGTCTTTCAGATATTTGAACATTGTCTTCAGATATACAAGCAACAGCTTATCTGAGAAACAACTTCTTTATTTTTTATTGAAATCTTTTTGATCCACTACGTCTTGATCTGATCTTGATTTTCGATAATCAGCTTTCTTGAGTTGCATGTATGATGTCTGATTTCTGAAGTAGTAGCTTATATCAACACATCTGATTTTATGGTTAATTCATCTTAATCTGATCTTTGATTTATGATGACAACTTTTTTGAGTTACATATCTGATGTCTTATTTCTGAAGCAAAAGCTTATATTAATACATCTGATTTTGACGTTGAATTCTTTTTTTCTGATCTCTTGAATTATGATCTTTGAGTTGAGCTGAAAGCAACAACTTATGTTATCTACATTTTGGTTTTTGATCTTGAATTCTTTCCCTTCTTATATCTGAGATCTTCGTTTTTGATATATTGAGATCTTCAATTCTAAGCTCTGCTTTCCCATATCTTTTCTTCTGATCATCTTTATTTCTGATATCTTCATTATTGATATTGAGTTGTAAGCAAAAGTTTTTATCAGCTACTTCTTCAATTTTTTTATATCTTGACTTCATATCTCTTGATTCTGATCTTGATTTTGATGATGAGCTGATCTTTGAATCTTGACTTCTTGGATCTTTGATTTCTTATCTTGAAGCTTGAGCTCTTCTTATAAACTCATCAAGATTCTTTTCTTGTCAAACATTTAGCATTAAATAGAACTACTGATGTTTCATTAGAAACAAACTCAATGGTTCTTCTTCTGAGTGATAAAGTGATTATGATGATATCTTGATTAAGACTATCCAAAATTGTAATATTTGCACACTCAATAAAGTCATTAGAACTAAAATTGTTATTTATAAAATATATGCATTGTTATCATCAAAACGTAAATATTTAAACACAGATCTAAATCTTGTTCTAAAAGTTGCCTCATACAATTTTATGGTTGATAAGGCCCAATCTAAAGTGTTACATGATCATATATTGAGAGATAGTGGGGTATATAGTATAAAATTGGATTTCGAAAAAGCTTTTGATGGTCTTAGTGTTGTGATTCCAGATTTTGACCTTAGTAGTTTTACTAGCAAGGACAACGTCCCTCATAAAGCACAAAATGTTTTAGCAAGTGCCCTTTTTAGTAGAACTATTAAGGAAATAGATGTAAATTTTGACATAATTGTAGCTCCCTTCTAAAACCCCACACATAAATAACAAATAATTTAAGGATAATTCAATTAACATCACCACACAAGGGTGTCACACCTCATAAGAAAACATCATAATTACAATCATGTCCCGTAACACGGGTTACAACAATTATAATAACATTTCTTTTATAACATCAACACATCAATGAAAACAAAGCAGCGATCATAAAATGATATTGTTCATCTTTAAAACTCAAATTATTCTAGTTTCATCAAAAGTTGGAATTTAGATTAATCAACATCTCAAAATCCCATAAAAATGTTAACAAAAGTGAAATTCTAGTATCAGATATGTTATGTCGAATGAGATGTCACGACATAAATATTTGTTTCAAGTAAGGTGCAGTAAAATCAAAAGCAGTATATATACAAGAGATTGTTCACCCAGTTGAGTGTACAACAACACCTACTCTGGGGGCTACCAAGCCAGGGACAAGTTCATTAAATAGTATCAATTCATAGACCCTCAACAAACAACCAGTTTACAATCTAATCACTTAATCACTATCCAAGCTAAACTTCTACCTAAGACTCGCCTAGGTATGAAGCCATCCTCAAATCCCTTCAATCACTTACAGTGAAGAACTTAACAAAATTAATAAGTTTGAAACACTTCAATCATTCAATGCTTAAAAGCTTATGAATGATACACAATTAACAACCCAAATAACAACTCAAGTATTTAAACTAATACTTAGAGTGTATTAAAAATAAAAAGCCTAGACTTCTAATCAGAAAGAAAGTATTCTTCTTCAAAAGTTGCTTGTCTTTGAATAAGGAAGCAAGTCCTTATATATGTGCAGTTGTGGGCTTGGGCTTAAAATCAAATATTCAAATCTTTTGAATATTTCCATAAAAACAGGCTAAGATAAAATTCATCCAATTTGAAAAATATTCCTCCATATTTCCCAGCCTGTGAGTCACAAACCCTGAATAATGTAGTGCTGGAAATCAGGAAACATAAAAGACTTAACTGATGTTAGGTTGAGATTAGTTCAGTAGGAAGATGTCAAGACATCTGCTTTGACATCATTCAAAACAGTTTTGCTCCAAATGTTAAGACATTTATCAAAACATTAACAAGCCATTATTTTACCAAAATTTCTGCCAACAAACACTTACAAACTCTCCCTTTGACAAATTTTGGCTAAAACAATATTAGAACATATTATCAGAGCATCAACATAATTTTCAGAGCATTATCAAAGCAACAGCATAAGCAATCAAAAACATTCATTCAGTTAGAAGTTAGCTTTTAGCAAAGGAAGATGTCAAAACATCTTCTGAGACATGAGGCTCCCCCTCAAGTATTGAGCTCCCCCTCAATCAATGGTCAGTGGTCAGTCAATGGTCAGTGGTTAGTCAGTCACTCACTTTCTCTCTCCCGTTTTAGTCATAATATGACAAATAAAGGATATAATCAAGAGAATATCAGTATTAGGGTACAGACCATATTTTTCAAATTTCAATCACATGCAAGTGCTAAAAAAGAAACAAAGAGTTCAGAGAATCATCAAGTAGTCTAACTGTCATCAGGACCAGTTGACTTGGTTGAACCAGAACTTCTTTCCTCATTGGAGTCTTTACCTTCAGAGCTCACTATATCATCAAGGTTGTTGTCCTTTTGTAGGTCCTTGATCATCTTTTCAAAAATTAGCTTCCTAGCTGAGCTCACTCTGATCACAACATATAATTCCTTGCAGGCTTCCCTTAATTCATTGATCATTTCATCCTTGGTGGAGGTCTTTTCAGCAGGTGCAGATGTTAAAACAATGTCTGGGACATGTTTTATTGAAAAGAGCTTAAAATGGAGGGTCAAGGCAGACTCCCTCTTGCATATTACATCATTTCCACTTAGGATTTCAGGGTGCTGATTTAGGATAATTCCACAGAGGAGGGAAGGAAAAGCAATTGGCATCTTAATGGCACAAGTTCCGGCACGTTTAATGGTCTGATCAGAGATATAAGTCCCATAATCAAAAAGTTTCTGGTTTCGTACAACATAAATGAACTTTCCTAATCCAATGGAGATGGTTGAAGTGTGATTAGTGGGAACTCAATTTGTAGCTCCAATCCTATGTAAAATAGCATTTTTCACACTCAGTTTGTTGACAGGAAGCTTATTTATCATTGGCCACTCACTTACTTGATTAGTAGTAATGGCTCTACACACTTGATTATCTGTTACTTCCAGCTCACAACAGACATCTTCAGACCTATCTAGAAATTTGTTTATAATGGCAGGAGAAAATTCTACACACTTTCCTCTAACAAAAACCTTTCTATATTCCTTACTCTTATGGTTAGCACAATCAACAGGAATATTAAAAATAAACTCCTTAACAAGAGTTTCATAGAAATTGGCAAACCTGGTAACTGTTTTCATCAGTCCAGCATAAGAGATCAACTTCATGATTTCCTTGCATTCCAAAGCACCAGTACATACTTCCACTTTTCAACATTTCCAACAGAGTGAAAGGAGATGTTGTCAAGTGGGGCATCAGGAACCCTAACAAACAATTTCTTATTTGCAGACTTTTTGATAGGAGAGATGTCCTGGACATCTTGCTTGACATCATACTCAGAGTCGGTCTCTTTAACTAGAACACCTTTCTCCTTACTCTTGGATCTCTTTACGGCATCCTCATCATCATCAGTAGAGCTAACATATCTAGATTTTCTTTTTCTAGAAGGGGGGGCACTTTACTTCCTGCTTTTGGGGGTCCATACATGATTTTCTTCTTTGTTGTTTTGGAAGGGGGTGTGACACTTGAATGTTTCACTTTCTTGGACTTTAGCCTTTTTGCAATACCAGGTATAACATTAGTGATGAGCTTATTGTCAGACAGCTCTTCTACATTGACTACATTGTCAGCATTTTGACCTTCTCCATCCTTGGAGGTAGCACCATCTTCTTTAGAAGGAGAGTTTTCTTCAACATTTTGTTTAACATTTTCCTCAACATCTTGATCAACATCTTCTTCTTCCACTTCTTTTAGGGCACAGGTAGCAAGTTTCTCAAGTTTGCTTTCAGCAGCATCTTTCTTGGATGATTCAGCAGCATCATTTTTAGGATTACTTCCTTTGTCAGTAGGAGGAGGCATGCGAGCAGGGGAATTATAAATCCTAGGAACAACAAAGCCTTCATTTAAGACTCTGTCCACAAGCCTTCTAATGCTTCTATCAACATTAATAATTTCTTCCTCAGTTCTATTGTCAGTAGCAGAAGAAGAGTTACCTTTATCCTTTAGATTTCTTAGCTGGTGATGATCTAGGTTTCTTGACCTTTTTCTCAAGCGGGGGGATCTTTGATAGAGGAGTAACATCTAGTACTCTGTCAAGGGAAAGATTTTCATTGGCAGATTTTGAGGAAGATGATGTATGATGTTGAGACATGTTTGAGAATTTTTGAGCAAGGTGATGAAGAATGGAAAGGGTTCTTTTTCTGTGGAGGAGAATGAAGATTTTATGAAAGTAGAGAGAAGAAATTTCGTAGCGTGTGGGAAACAATTTGAGGCAATCTTGTAATGGTTTCTTTCTAAATTTTATTTATTGGAAACACAAATAATACAATATGACTTTAATGATATTCCCACACACTTTTAATTGCTACAAACCCTCATATAAATAGATCCTTAATTTTCTTCTTAAATTCTCAAATTGATTAGCAACCAAAGCCTTTGTGAAGATGTCGGCCAGTTGCAATTCAGTGGCTACATGTTCTAAGGCAACAATATTTTCTTCAACAAGCTCTCTTATGAAGTGATGACGGATGTCAATATGCTTGGTCCTATTATGTTGAATGGTATTCTTTGAAATGTTTATGGCGCTTAAATTGTCACAGAATAATGTCATGACATCTTGTTTGACATTGTATTTTGTTAACATTTGTTTCATCCAAACCAATTGAGAATAATTGCTTCCTGCAGCAATGTACTCAGCCTCAGTAGTGGACATAGACACACAATTTTTCTTCTTGCTGAACCAAGATATGAGATTATTTCCCAGAAAGAAGCATCCTCCTGATGTACTCTTTCTATCATCATCACTTCCTTCCCAATCAGCATCACAAAAACCAGTTAAGGCAGAATTTGATCCATGAGAGTACATCATACCATAGTTACTTATCCCATTCACATATTTTAGAATCCTCTTCACATGGTTGGCATGGCTAATTTTAGGATCAGCTTGATATCTTGCACACACCTCTACAGCAAAGGAAATGTCTGGTTTGCTAGTTGTGAGATATAGAAGACTGCTTATCATGCTTCTGTAGAGACTTTGATCTACACTTACTCCTTTTTCATCTTTAGTCAACTTCAGATGTGTGGTAGCAGGGGTTCTTTTGTGACTGGCATTCTCCATCCCAAACTTCTTCACTATATTCTTAGCATACTTGCTCTGAGATGAAAATATGGAGTATTCCATTTGTTTAACATGAATACCAAGAAAATAGGTTAATTCACCAACAAGACTCATTTCAAATTTAGACTGCATTTGCTTGACAAAATGTTGAACTATCTCATTTGACATCCCATGAAATACAATATCATCAACATAAATTTGAGCAATCATAATCTTCCCTTCTTCTTCTTTGACAAGAGGGTTTTGTCTATGCCATCTTTCCTATATCAATTCTCCCCAAGGAATTCTGTCAGTCTCACATACCAAGCTCTTGGAGCTTGCTTCAATCCATACAGATCTTTCTTTAGTTTATAAACATGTTTAGGAAAACTTGGATCAACAAATTGTTTTGGTTGTTCAACAAAAACTTCTTCATTCAGGTACCCATTCAAGAAGGTACTCTTTACATCCATTTGAAACAATTTAAATTTCAAAATGCATGCAACTCCCAACAATAGTCTAATTGATTCAAATCTAGCCACAGGAGAAAAGGTTTCATCAAAGTCTACTCCTTCAATTTGAGTGTATCCTTGTGAAACTAACCTTACCTTATTCCTAATGACCCCCCATTTTTCATCATATTTATTATTGTATACCCATTTAGTGCCAATCATATTTGTCCCTTCAGGTCTTGGAACCAGATCCCAAACTTCATTCCTACTGAATTGTTCCAGCTCCTCTTGCATAGCATTAATCCATAACTCATCATTCAGGGCCTCTTTGACATTCTTAGGCTTAATTTTTTATACAAATCAAGAGTTTGAAATCCCTTCTCTTGATCTGGTAGTAACTCCTTTGTTTGGATCTCCTATGATAAGCTCCTTAGGATGATCTTTCTGAGTTCTAATTGAAGGTCCTTTATTGAGGTGACTAGGTTGGGGACCTTCTTGAGGAGGATTAGAATCAATACTTGTATCATTTGATTCAGTTGGACTATCAGGAAAAGATGTTCCAAAATATTCTGAGACATCTTCTTTAACATTCCATCACTCCATAATAACTTTGGTTCTGGAGTTAAAAACTCTGTATCCTCTATTGTTTGTAGAGTAACCCAGGAATGTTCCTTCATCACTCTTGGGATACATCTTCCTCCTTTGTTCAAGATCAGTTAAGATGCAACATTTACTTCCAAAAACATGAAAGTATTTAACAGTTGGTTTTCTTCCCCTCCATATTTCATACAAAGTAGTTGAAGTTCCTTTCCTTAGAGTGACTCTGTTATGGATATAGCATACAGTATTCATTGCTTCAGCCCAAAAATGGTAGGGTAGCTTCTTAGCATGAATCATGGCTCTAGAAGATTCTTGGAGAGTTCTATTCTTGCGTTCTACAATCCCATTATGTTGAGGAGTAATGGGAGAAGAGAATTCATGGATGATTCCTTCAGAGGAGCAAAACTTAGCAAATTTGTTATTCTCAAATTCCTTTCCATGATCGCTCCTGATTCTTATGACATGACTTTCCTTTTCCCTTTGAAGTTTTTGACAAAGATCTTTTAACACTTCAAAAGTTTCTGATTTTTCTCTAATAAATCTTATCCATGTGTATCTAGAAAATTCATCTACAACAACATAGGCATACTTCTTACCACCAAGACTTTCAACCTGCATAGGTCCCATCAAGTCCATGTGAAGAAGTTCCAAAATTTTTGATGTAGTAAGATGTTGAATCTTATGATGTGACATCTTAGTCTGCTTTTCAATTTGACAATCACCACATACCCTTCCTTCTTCTATTTTGCGCTTAGTAATCCCTCTCACTGCTTCTTCAGATATAATTCTTTTCATCCCTTTCAGATGCAAGTGCCCCAATTTTTTATGCCATACTTTAACTTCATTCTCTTTTGCTAAAACACATGTTAAGGAGAGGTTCAACTATTGAGGAACCCATAGATAACAGTTGTCTTTAGATCTGAATCCTTTCATAACAACTTCATTCTTTTCATTGCACACAAGACATTCTTCCTTGGTGAAGTTCACTTTGAATCCTTGATCACATAGTTGGCCTATACTTATTAGGTTAGTTGTTAACCATTTAACAAGTAACACATTATCAAGCTTAGGAACTCCTGAACAGTCAAGCTTTCCAACATCTTTGAATTCTCCTTTTTCTCCATCACCAGAAGTCACATAACTGGTGGAATGAGATTTGACATCCCCCAACAGATTCTTGACACCTATGATGTGTCTAGAACAGCCATTATCAAAGTACCAGTCATCTTCGGTTGATACTCTGAGAAAGGTGTGAGCAATGAAACTACCAACTTTGGACTTGGGAACCCACTATTTCTCCTTTTTTCTATTTTGGGGAATCTTATCAGTTTTGGAAAGAAGAATATTTTTAGGATATCCATACAACTTGAAACAGAAGGGCCTTATATGTCCAAGCCTTCCACGGTGATAACATCTCCATGGTTGGGGATTGTCTCTAGTGTGATTAAGCTTTTTCTTCCCATGAGGTTTTCCATGATTTCCTTTCTTCACATGAGGTTTCCCAAGATGTCCTTTCTTACCATGTTGTTGAGACATTTGATTTGACATCTTTGGTTTAGGCTTGGCATGATTGGAAACAGATGAAGGCTCTTCTGAGTTAGGTTCTTTTTCTCATTGAAACCTAAACCACTCTTATCTCCTGTCACTCTTCCTGCTTAGAGAATTTCATTTAATGTGTCAGACCCATTATTCAGCATCTTGAGAGATTTGACCATTCTATCAAGATTTGAATTTAGAGAGGACACTTCACTTTCCAGATCAGAAATAGTTTTAAGATGCTCTTCCCTTTCCTCCTTCAGTTGAGTTATAAGGACTTTTTGTTTCTCCCCTTCATGACATACTTCTGCACTTCTGAGACATAATTCTTTGTATGAAGAAGTTAACTCATCAAAAGTTAGTTCCCCATCATTAGAATCTTCATCATATACATATTTGCTTGTCAATGCTTTAACATATTTGGCAGATTCTTCAAGATCACTCTCTGAGTCCTCTTCAGATCAAGTAACAGATGGATTCTTCTTATGTTTCTTTAGATATGTAGGACATTCAGCTCTAATGTGACCAAAGCCTTCATATTAATGACATTGTATTCCCTTCCCTTGAGAATATTTTTCTTCAGCCCTTTTTCTTCCCACCTCATTTGACTTATAGATGTCAGATGGGATGTTCTTGAAATTTGATCTTTGGTTCATGTCCATTATTTTTATCACTTTATTAAATTATATTCCAAGCATAGCTAAGGCATTTGATATTCATCCATCTGTACCCAGATCATAATCCTCTTTTTCGTCCTCAGTATTAGATACAAAGGCTATGCTTTTGTTTTTCTTCTCAGATCTTTCATTTATGCTTAATTCAAATGTTAGAAGGGATCCAACAAGTTCATCCACTTTCATTTTGTCAATGTCTTGGGCTTCTTATATAGTAGTTACTTTCATATCAAATCTCTTTGGAAGAGACCTGAGCATCTTTCTCACCAATTTTTCTTCAGGTATTTTCTCTCCTAAAGCACTGGAGGCATTAGCAATTTCAAGGATGTTCATATGGAAGTCATTTATACTTTCATCATCTTTCATCCTTAAATTCTCAAATTTTGTGGTGAGTAACTGAAGTCTTGACATCTTAACTTTGGATGTACCTTCATGAGTAGATTTAAGAATTCCCCATGCATCCTTAGCAACTTCACATGTATTTACTAACCTGAAAACAATTCCATTGAATATAGCGTTCAAGGCTTTAGAATTTACAAGAGCAATTTCATCTTCTTCCTTAGACCAATCTTCTTCAGTTTTTAATTCAGAAGTAGGTTCTCCATTTTCTCCCAATTTAATAGGGTGTTTCCATCCTCTTAAAACAGCTTTCCAAGCCCTGTTGTCTAAAAACTTTAAAAAGGCAAGCATATGTGGTTTCCAGTAGTCATAATTGCTTCCATCCAAAATGGTTGGTCTGTTCACAAATCCTCCTTCCTTGTCCATTGTACCAGAAAGTATCTTCCCTGGATCTCACTCAGGTAAAGAGCAGGAAACCAGGCTCTAATACCAATTAAAATTCTGGTATCAGATATGTGATGTCGAATGAGATTTCACGACACAAATATCTGTTTGCAAGTAAGGTGCAGTAAAATCAAAAGCAGTAAAAACACAAGAGATTTTTCACTCAGTTCAGTATACAACAACATCTACTCTAGGAGCTACCAAGCCAGGGACAAGTTCACTAAATAGTATCAATTCATAGACCCTCAATAAACAACCAGCTTACGATCTAATCACTTAATCACTACCCAAGCTAAACTTCTACCTAAGACTCACCTATGTATGAGGCCATCCTCAAATCCCTTCAATCACATACAGTGAAGAACTTAACAGAATTAATAAGTTTGAAACACTTCAACCATACAATGCTTAAAAGCTTATGAATGATACACAATTAACAATCCAAATAACAACTCAAGTACTTAAACTAATACTTAGAGTGTATTACAAATAAAAAGCCTAGACTTCTAATAAGAAATAAAGTATTCTTCTTAAAAAGTTGTTTGTCTTTGAATAAGGAAGCAAGTCCTTATATATGCGCAACTGTGGGCTTGGGCTTAAAATCAAATATTCAAATCTTTTGAATATTTCCATAAAAACAGTCTAAGGTAAAATTCATCAAATTTGAAAAATATTCCTCCATATTTTTTGCAGCCTGTGAGTCACAAATCCTGAATTATGGAGTGCTAGAAATCAGGAAACATAAAAGACTTAACTGATGTTGGACTGAGAACAGTTCAGTAGGCAGATGTCAAGACATCTGCTTTGACATCATTCAAAATAGTGTTGCTCCAAATGTTAATACATTTAGAAAAACACTAACAAGTCATTGTTTTACCAAAAAACATTCGCAAAACAAAGTGTTCCTAACCCCGATGTTACATATCAGAGCAAGACACCTATAATTAATAGAAACTAATAAAATACTCCATAGCTATCTTCAAATCTCCTTCCTGAGCATTTGGGCGTTACCCACGTGGAGGAAACTTTCAAACAAAAAGGGTGAGTAATCACAACTCATTATAAAAGATATAAATAAAATATTAGTAGTTACATCATTATTAAATCATCACATATCATTTACCAACTAATCATACTCACACCTTTACATCATAATAGCACTTATACATCTTTCGTCATAAAAATCATCATATAATCACTTAGTTCACAAGTATCATCACATCACATTTCATCAAAAAAATTCATGCAATTCCACATAGGATGTTAATGCAACAACACTAGCTCAATGCATGTGATACCAAATTTATGAGCACCTCGTTCATGACCCTCCATGGTCCCCACCATAGGATCGATTCTCTATATGAATCAGAGCACATCATAAAAAAATCATTACCATAACATAGGCAATGCTTCACTAAATTCCCGGACAAGGATCAAGCTACATGCACCCTACCAACACAATGGGATTGAGGCACATCACAAGTGGACTACCGTCCAAAAATGCTATGAATATATGATGCACAATAATGTCACATAAAAGTTCGACCACGGCTAGTCAATTGAATCATCATTCACATAAATCATCTTCATATAGCATGTATATACATTTGAACATGCATGTCATCAAAACATCATCGTAGTATCATCGTTAACATCACATCAACCTCATTGCAACAATACTCAATTTTCATCATTTACAACAAGACATCATAGCGCAACATACAATTACATATCTTACAACACTATTATATATTATTTAAATTATTTCCATAAATATGAAACTATTTTTAAATGAAACTGAGTTGTCTCAGCTCTCTACAACTTCAAACAGTGCTTTAATCGGACACTCAGAGCAAAAGTTATGAATTTTTGAAGTTATTACAAAAAATTTGACACATCGATGTAACGGGTTACATCAGACATGTAACTGATTACATCGGTCCCAGAAGTAGAAATACCCAATTTTTCCATGATGTAACTGGTTACATCATCCATGTAACCGGTTACATCACTCAAAAGTGCCCAGAAACATGTTTTCAATGTAACTGGTTACCTCAACCATGTAATCGATTACATCACTAATAGAAGCACTTTTTTTCAACTTTTTCAAAATGAAAATCACTTTAAGCCATCTCAAACCCCCATTTTCTAACAAATCATTTAGCTTATATTTTAACACGAAAAATCACTTTTTAAAAGTTTCAAATCCCAAATATCTTTCACTGAAAACACCAGTGACTTAGTTTCGACACTCACTCGCAACCACACACAACGACACAACATTAACCATCAACAATTCCATCAAATTCATAATTTCGACAACAACATTACACAATTTATCATTCAATCATTGATCACAATATCATAATACAAATAAATGATTCAATTCATGGCATATCAAACATCATTATCAACAACTACATCATGGTGTTTATCAAATCATACGTAAGACAAAACCTACAACTACCTTAACCCCATATCAATCATAATAAACTCGATTATCCCCTTACCTCGAATTACTAGTAAATTTTATTCTTCCTTCAAGTTTTATAGAAATCTCCTCTTGGTTCTTTGTGCCCTAGCTTTCTCTTCACGGTTTCTCCCAACTTTTCACGATCGTACAGAATAACCCCCTTCTCTTTACTTTTCTCTATTAAAATAATCTCTTTCTATGATTTTCCTTTTCTACCCTGACTTACTCACACACACTTACCATTACGCCATTATTCTCCTTTTCACTTTAATATTCTATTTTATTATTATTATAATTCTAAATATTATAAACTAAAGTTATTTAAATCTAAATAATTCTAATTATCATCCAAATCTCACTAATGCCCAACCACATATCATCACACATCACATAAAAATAAATAATAAATCATAAATAATCGATGAAATAAAGAATTGTAGATTTTGGGGTGTTAAAACTCTCCACCACTTAAAGAATTTTCATCTTCAAAAATTACCTGAGGAAAATAGAGTCAGGTACAACTCTCTCCTCTGATCCTTGTAGTGGTGAAAAATTGAGATTAAGTCATTGATTGACTTAACTCATACATTGAAAGTCGCCATCGCACTTTGTTATTTTCAAGAGAATGGGAAAATAGCGAATAAAAATCCAAAATAAACATGCAAAGGAAGGAGCAAAACTAAAAGTAAAGCAAGAGAAATGCAAATAAAGAGATCTAAGATACGGGGGTTGGTTATATAAAGGGAAGGTATTAGCACCCAATGTATCTATAGTACTATATAGGAACTTCTTATGATATGTGTGTTTTTTGGTTAAAAAGGTTTACTTGAAAAAAGATTAGGGTTCAAGGATCAAACATAAAGCAAGGATGGTAAAAGGAAACAACAAGCATACAAGTCAAGACTACATGAAAAAATAGTCAACAAATGCAATCT